>CM038359.1:16299078-17780328 GCA_021464625.1 Proterorhinus semilunaris
TGGGTCAGGATAAGCTTATTTCGAGGTTCAGCCTGTTTTCTCCCATAGGAAGCCCACCGAGACGCAGGGAGTATGCGCGCGTAAACTCTCACAGAGAAAAAACCTGGGCCACACGGGACGTTGCTGTGGGACGAGAGCACTAACCGCTCATCATGCCGCCACAATTGCAGGGTGGTGCAACCAACCATTTGCGAGCAGCGACAGACGCAAGCAAATTATTATTATCTTTACACCGCTGGTATCAGAAAATGCACTGCGCAGACTCCATGTTAAAGCCTGATGGCCACTTGACCTAATGCTTCTCATACAGTTCAGACTTAAACGTTGCATGCACAGCTGATCTAGATGTTGCCAGGCTGTTGTGGAAGTGCCTGACATGTTAGCAAATATTGTTAGTTGTAGTAAATGATTACAGACAGATCCCTAGTGATTAACCTGATTGAAGCTAATTCATTGGGTTTGTTGGTGCCGGCGTCTGGGCCAGCAGGCGTACCGGCGTGATAGAAGTTATAGCGGGTGTCTGGACGTGTTCAGTGCCAGCACATGGTGGAGATGCTTCAGACAGAAACTATAATCTGTTTATGAGCAGCTGCGGATGTGAAAACACGGAGCGTTTCCTTCATCAGCTCCAGTTAACAAATATTTGTGCGAGGCATGGCGTGTCGCTGCACTGGGGAAGATTCATTGTTCTCATTATGCATCTGCTGCTTTCTCAATCTGTGACAAATCGAATATATACTTAATATATGCAGATCCAAATCAACCGCTCTTCAGTGATATCAACATCAGTGAGCAGTGTAATCATATTTGTCATTTTCAACAGAAGTGATTAGAAACCTTTACTTGAGTTGTCTTGATATTACTTTGAATCAATGTTGACAACTCCAGTACTTTCACTAGACTCTAGGCTCTTGTGTTGTGGATATCAAAGCAGTCTTGTACAAGTGAAATATTTAGGCTAGCTGCGAGCAAGACAGTGTAGCTGCAAGCTGAATGGTTTCACTTGAACCGTCTTTTTAAATATATATAATGTGTGCACCCTCTGTTAAATGAAAAATGTGCCCAGCAATGACCTCCAAGGCTTTCATTTCCTCCTGTCCTGAGCAGACAGAGATGGAGCTCTCAGACGCTTGGGCTTGAAATTGTGAATGTTGTTTTCATGCTGCATCCGGTTTTAAAGACTCATGCCCCTTTAACATAACATTCTCAAGCTCGTTCACCGACCTTCGCTTTATTTATCAGTGCAAACAGGGAGCAACATATATATTTTTGTAAATTGTTATGATTATATAAACTGATTCCTAACATTCCTGGCACATATTTCACATCCCGATACTCCCCAGAGATAAATTTATGAGCATGTTTCACAACTTTCAGGGCACAAAGTGGGAGCTTTACTGTCACTGTACTGCCAACTATAAGGACTCCACAAAATATCTACTTTAACAATGCTCGAAATAGAAAGAAAGGTTACATACTGTATAATTATACATTTACTATAGACAGCAGACTTTAGTGGCGATAGTATTCAAGGAAGTGACTTTCTTTTTCCCGTAAAAGACTAAAGGGGACTTTAGAGCCTCTAAAACATAAAGCAGACACACATTCTTTACTGATTTTGACATATCCAATACATCATATCCATGTTCATGGGGTTTTATCTTGTATAAAACCTGCTAATGCTGTGCCTAAGATAAACCAACAACTCCTTTTCTTTGTGCTCGTGTGTTAATGCCTCTGGATGTGATGAAAATGTGCTTACTTAATTTAAAAATAAGATAAAAAATTGCACGTCTAACAAATTAGTAACACTGCAAGATTCCCCAAAAGAATCTTGTTTAAAGTAAATGTTTTGTTTCTTGTTAAAAACACACTGTCCGCACCAATTTATCCAGCAGTTTATTTTAGTGCAGAATACTGACCGTATGTCTTGGGGGACAAAAGCGCCTCACCAAAGAGAGAAACCATGTCGAAAGAATAAAAGCGCTGCTGGGTGTACTTGTATAATCCCAAAGGTGTGACTGCGTGGAGAGAGTGGCCTGACTTCTTTAACCCCCAGCCGAGACAAGTGGGGATAAGTCACATGAAATCAGCCGCACAGAAGGTGACGCACTCCCTGGGTCATGCTGTCCTCCCTGGCGCTGACCCAAAAGAAACTACATTTCCCTTGACTCCAGTGACAACTTGATGAACCATACTCACTCAGCTACAGGGGCTTACAGTGAATGCTTGATCTAACATACTGAACAGGCCCCGAGGAACATGCAAGTTACAGGACGAGATTCATGATGCTGCTCTGTCTGACACAGAGCCAATGTAATAGTTTTATATTAGACTCATTTAGAACTGGTTTTAGGCGTATGGCGACAAGTAGCAAAAGTACAGAAGCTTTGAAGTTTGTTGTCATGGGGTGCTCTCTTTTTTTCTTGAAAGTCCAGCCACTTTCACCTGCTCATTTCAGCACTCAAATTGCCCTCACTACCAAGGATGTTTCAGCTGGCATGTTGTTTTTAGCCTTAACGTGCTTCTCTTTATACGCCCTCTGCTGGCAACCTGTTTTTCTATTGATTCTATTGATCAAAAACAATGGTTCTTCATCATCTGTACTGGGTTGTTTTAATGCTGAGGAACTCAAGAGGCTTCGTCAACAACTAAGAATGTTAAGCAGCAGGCTGAATATACCTATATGTACACACGCCTATAGGGAGGCGTTTTACTTGTCATTGGCTCTAGGGGCGTGCTGGGACCTAATTTCGGCCTAGGAATTTGGAGAAGACCAGCCCGGAATTATAGCTCCGTAATACTGCGCTGGTCTCAAGCACAAGAGGTCGCTGGATCAAATACCACATTGACAATTTTTCTTTTCACATGGGTCGCTGCACACATAGTCTGAGCCTGATACAAACCCACAATCAGCTCAAGTTATGTAGATAAAAACATTTGTCCACTTTTCTACCTTTTTCTCTCTTTACTCGCGCCTGGATTGGACTGCACCAACTTGAACTAAAGCGGAGGGCTGTTGTTCCACTTAAACACCCCTCTGAGTTAGTTCAATATCAAATGGTATCTCCCTGCCACCAGAATGAAAAGTTTGATGCGAATATGTTTCCGATTTTCATTCATCAGTCATTATTTTTGATAGATTTCCATGACAATTACGCTTGTGTTACTTCATTTATATCTGGAACAGCAGCTCATGCTCCTGCTGCTGCCCAGTTAAAGCCTTTAGGCCTGGAATAGCACCACTGTCTGTTATTATTTCATTTTATTCTGATGGCCCGGCCAAGAAGCACCGGAACCGAGCGGCCCACCGGGAAACGTCCCGACTCTCCCTATGGCCAGCACGCCTCTGATTGGCTCTCCTTGCCACAAGATGTTTATATAGAGCTGCGTTTAACAAACCATGCTGCTACAAGTTGTTGCTGACGAAGCCTGTTGAGTCCTGATCACTAAAACCAAGTAGAGAAGACGAATTAAGAATCTCTGTCTTCATTCCTTATGCACACGATAACCTTCTTAAAGAATTCTTGATTAGTATCCAATCCAAGAAATAAATAAAAAAATCCTAAAATATGCACCAACTTTAAGTCCATGCACAAAGAATCCATTCAGTTATAATGAACATAATAAACCACCACCGCAGTCAACTCAGATTGTCGCAACATTGACCCCCCAAATTCCCCGTCTGACAAATCACGCTTCAATCACGGAAAAAAAAAAAGCGAACGTTCTTGAGGAAGTTTAGCCTCTGTACACTGGCTCCGTGTGTTCACTGTGACTGCTCAAAGGCGCTCAATGGAGGGTAAAAAAGTCAGTGTCAAAATGTCCAACGCTCTTGATCGGACAATGCTTCCCTCAGACGCAGAGGCCTTGTCCGGAACATTCCACAGAGATCTCAGCCTCCGTTCTGCCGCTGACGTGAATGAAAGCATTGACCTCTGAGATGGGAGCGCAGCGCACCCTTCTCCACCACAAAACCTCTGCGCCGCTTTAAAGACGTTCCAGCTTTGAGAGTACAATGCTTGCTTATAAATGAAGCAACTTTGCCACCGTCACATGAGGTTTAACGCTTCCTATATGAGCACAAGATTAGGCAAGAAACTTAATAGCTGCAAAAGATACATTTGAAGTTAGAGGCTCAAGTGAAATGAAAGACAAATTGCCTGCCTTGTTCTACCAAAGTTCACATCGTGTGTGTTGTCACAGCTCTGTCTCTTGAAATAAGAGTCATATTCAGTGTTGTGTTCAGTGTGTGTTCCGACTGCCCCCCAAAGACTTCAAACACAAATCCTGCGTCTGGGATCGTGTCCAGGAGCTCTCACACTTGCACACTCACAAATAGCAGGCCCCCCCCCATCGGCCTGCAGAGATGCTACAGACCGAAGTCGTGACTCGGCGTTCAGAACCAAATGGGGTCTTGTGACGGCCCCTTGACACGACCGGTTCGAACAGGTTATCTCATTTGTGAAAAGGGACGGGTCAGAAACTGCATAAGAGAGCAAAGCTTTTTGTACATATTAAATAATGTTAGCTTTATTTAAAATCCATTTGAACCAAAAATCCGACAAGGTTAGTGATTCAAAATGATAAAATACAAGGAGCGTTTTCATAAAAGCATTTGAAATATAGTATATTTTCAAAGGCAAAAAAAACTTTCAAAATGGCATCAATAACAGACAAAAAAGTCATGTCTCTGAATTCAATTGATCATGAGTTATAATAGTGACTTCTGCAAGTTTTAGAAAGTAAAATAGCGACCCTTGTAGTGACCTCAGATGTCGCTTGGGGCACCCTCCTCTGGCAGCAGGGAGAATTACAATGATAAAAGGAAACAAGATGCAAGTCGCAATTTTATCTAACTGCATGCTAACAAATCAATGCCAGTGCTTGAATGGAATTGGTAAGAAGACGGTTTATGTAATTGGACGCAACAAAATGCAGAAAACACATGTCTGAATTACAGCATTACTCAATCCTGCTTGAATGAAGCAAAGGTATGTTTTTAGGGGAAATCGGGATAATGGGCGACGGTGGCACAGTTGGTAGAGTGGGTTGTCTCATGATCGGAAGGTCGGGGATCCGAATCCCTGCCTCCTGAAGATGCCCGCTGTCGTCGTGTCCTTGGGCAAGACACTTCACCCGCCCTGCCTCTAGAGTCTGAGTACATCGGTGTATGAATGAGAGTGTGAATGGGTGACTGGTTTCTTGATGTAAAGCGCTTTGGACCCGTTGAAGGTAGAAAAGCATTAAGTAACTTGAGACCATTCACCATAATAAGTAAATGAATAAATGAGTCTTTTGAGACGCTTTACGAAATGATCAGGTCCAAAAGATTCACGTTCTCATAAAAAAAGATGCTCATCACTTGTCCAAATCCAGCCCCTTTCTCCCTGTACATGTCAGCTCTCATGTGAACATCTCGTATTCATGAAACGCCAGAATGAGTGAAGTTACAGCTAGAGGTCTGTTTCCAAGGCAACGGCCAATTCCACCGAGATTTACGTTGACGGCTCGTGCCACAACAAATCAAAGGCCCCCAGAGAATCTGCCTAATGCGCGTGGATTCCTTTACGCGCGTGTGTCCGTGTGTGAACGCGCAGATAAGAGCAGCTCAGGGTTATCAGAGATTTAAATGAAAGACGGGTAAACACAAAGCCTTTATACAACCGCTGGTCCTAGAGACACACATGGGCCCGATAGGAACGGCGATGTCAATATGACTTTGAAGATGCTTTTTTTTTTATACACAACCAACGATCAATTTAGTTGTTGCAGTTGCCGTGCTTGTTGCAAATGTACATTATATTGGCCGCAAGCGCAGATACAGTAGCTCAAACCACCTTTGAACCACATCAATATGGACACAATGAAGAGCTCACATTGAGGCAGCCAAGGAATATGGTAAATCTGCTTCTGCCTTGTTGAAGATGTTTTGACCTGGTTTATGGATAATATCTCTGTAATGGCTAGGCTGATTATATGTGAAAGAAATGTTTTACGTCTCTCTCATCTGCCAGAACAAATGAACGTCAAGGTCAAATGTTTTTTCACTATTATATATATATATATAAAGTGGCAGCCTCAGTCCATCACAGACTGAAGTTTTAAACTGTTAGTCATGGTCCAAGCTCAAACACAGTAAACGGTCACAATCATGTGAAACAACAACAGCTCACCTGATGCACAGCGCACAGAAGAACAAAACTAATTTTATTGTACAACAGGGCCTTTAATAAACCAAGCACATTTTCTCCAGTTTGGCTTTACCCAAACCTAAAAGCTTCTCAACTGGAGAGCCTCATTTGAAAGCTAAGACCTGCAAAAGTAATTTGTAATATTTTCGTATCTTTTTTTTTCTTCATGTTTTTGCATCACTTTTTTGTCAGTTTTTGAAAAATCATTTTTGCTTTTTTTTTACATTGCTTTTTTGCCATGTTTTCGCCACATTTTTGTCACTTTTTTGTGGCTTTTCCGGCTTGTTTTTCTTGTATTTTCATCCTCATTTGTGCTGCTATTTTGATGTTTTATTTTTTATTTTTTTAAGCTTTTAGATTTGGGTAAAGCCGAACTGTGGAAAATGTGCTCAGTTAAGGCACTGGGTGAGAGGTTAAGACATAAAATTACAATGACAAGTTTGTGGGTGCATTCACTAATAAATTATGTTTTAATTTATGGCCGTATAACAAAAAAACATAAAACTCTAGAGTCTGAAAGAAATAACATTTTAAATCATAAATAAATAGTGTCAACATTTGCTCTCTATCTGTGTCGCCAATGATAACTACTTTTCAAAAAGTACCTCCTGTCTATTATATAGTGAGGACTGAAGTACAGTAATTGACAGTCTTCCTGAGAACAGTTAAATTATAGGCCTTTTACAACAGAAAGCATGTACCAGCCTATTTATATTCAACCAGACAAGTAAGAGTAACGGGAAATGTAGCTGTTTTGCACCTCCGGCGATGACAAAGTGTTGAGTTTGATAGGCTCTGATGTACAGCACGTGGGCAGGTGGAACTGATGCTGAGGCGAATGTAGAATCTGAATAAGGAAGTTTTATAATGCATAAAAAAAAAACAAGACAAGTTATAGCATAGGCCCTTGTCTGGAGAATGCAGTGTCCATTAAAAACATTGGAAAAGGGCTAAATGCTCTCCCCAAACCACAATGGTGAAGGAGTCTGAGATTTTCCAGTTCTGACAGGCTGTGATTGGAGTGTTTTACCCGAACAATAGGTGGTGTTCTTGTGAAATCCAGACATCTTCAAAGGGATAGACACAGAGGTCCGGGCAGACAAGACTTCTATGGTACAAATTGCAATTTAAGTGTCATTCCGCAGAAGTGTCGTTGTGGTTTATAAATTCTATTGCAACAAAAACTGGAGCAGACAACGTGAATAATACTGCAGCTCTTTGCAACATCATATTTTATAAGCCAACACACGCATTTCGCCACCTGCCGCCTCCTCCACCAGCGGCATCCTCCTTCATGTCACCTTCCTTTGAGACCGGGGCTAAACTCAAGTGAGATTACTGTCTTTATTAAAAAAGATCATCGCAATCCTCCCTTAAATTCACTTATTTTCACTGTACTGAGGCACTGAGCTGGGATTGGCCCTAAAGCCAGTGTGATATATGGCGCAGCAGGACGTGAGGACAGCTGGCTTTGCACTGGCTGCCAGTCTCCGAATCTCCCTGATAAGAGAGAGACTTGGAGCTTAGAAAGGCCCTTTTTTATAGGTTTATCCCAGATCTCGAGTGTACGCAAACCTAAAGCCTGCCGTTGCTAAAATATACAATATGAGATTAGAACAAGCTCAGACATTGGCTTTTTTTGGACCAATTAGCATTATGATTGTGACTTCTTAGTATCAGACAGAAAAACAAACCTGTTGTTGAAGAGTGCATTTATTTTTGCCTCCACAGTGTGTTCTAAACACAGCAAAGAACAGACCATGTTGCATTGTCTTCATCCAAACGTTTATTGAGCGATACAAGATAGAAGTCGAATGTAAATTAGGGCCATTTATTATTATTTTGGGGGTGGTCCCCATGCTCCACTTTTCCACCGCCCAAAGCTGTACACGGGAGTGAAACATGCATTTAATAAACTTTCTTGAACAATTTGGATATGTAGAAGGGAGTGTGCAGGGGTAGAAGCAAGTTTGGGACAAAAAGTGTGGCTTTACCCAAATCAAGTCAAAGTCAAAACAGCAATGAAATCAAGGATGAAAATGCAACAAAAATGTGACCAAAAAGCGACAACAAAAAACCATGGCAAAAACAAAACAAAAAGCAATGAAAAAGCAAAAAACACGATAAAAACATAAAACAGCGACATAAAATTAGATGAAAACACGACAAAAACGCTTAAGAAATATGACAAGACACAGCGACAAAGTGACAAAAAGGTTACAATCACTTTTACGTCTTAGCTTTCAAATGACACTCTGCCAGACACAGATAATGCATTTTAACCAAAGTAGCAGCTGGGGACGTTTCGCTACCAATAAAACCTGATGAAAGTATTAAATGATCGCAGAATATTTCTATTTTTCAAGTGAAATGTTATGCAGCAGCGTGGCTTTAAATTCTTTTGTTATTTTGTACTTTCTTTATAGATTTTTCAAAGCTCAATTATGGACGCAACTTTAGTCAGTGAGCCCTCAATTGAGGGCATTGTGTCATTACTGGCTGTGGAGCCATCTACAAGCTCACAAGGGATAGTAAAAAGGCCAGAAAACACTAACCAGATGACTGAGGAAGGCTTAGAAACTCAAAACACAGTTAAGCCCAGAAGGGTTATTAATGACACAAGTTCAATCAGTGAGCCTTCGTACTATGGCTCAGTCGAGGGCATTATGTCATTTCTGTCTGACTATAAGGTCGAGGATGGCAATGATCCAGCTGATATGTATGATCTGGTGGAGCTTATGGGAGAAGGTCACTTCGGTAAAGTCATGAACGGCCTCAATAAAAAAACTTGCAAAATTGTAGCTGTGACGGAAATTAAGATGTGTGAAAATGTGGACTATGTGGTCGCCACAGAGCTTTATATGCTGGATAAAATCAGTGCTTTAGACCCAGACGCTGACAACATTATCCGGTTCAATAAATATTTCAAATCTGCAGATGGACATCACTGTATGGAGTTTGAACTGCTGGATCTCAGTGTTGACAAGCTCATGAAGACGCGACAGGCCCCCTTTTCCTTAAACGAGATCAGATCAATGGCCAAGGACCTTCTAATTTCCTTGAAGGGGCTGCAAAGTGTTGAAATCATGCACATGTTGCTGATAACAAATAAACTCCCACTTGGATAACGCGCGAAATCAGAAGAATAGCAACAAGTCCAGTCGAAGAAGATCCAATGCATAGTCCTTTATTTGGTCAAAAACATATCCACAAATGGTCAAAACATAATCCTTATTTTGTCAAAAATGTATCCATCCCGTATCAACTAGTGCATTCTTCATAGCCCCTTTAAGTTGGTAAAGCATAATCCTTATCTTTGTCGGAGCGATACGTATCCCATGGCTAATTCAGAAGGAGCGCCCCGAGCTCGCTTGGGCGAGTCTTATATAGGCGTCCGAGCAGTGAATAACACATAAATCTGTCAACCTCAAAGAGTTATGTTTTACACTTCCAGACACTAGTGTCAGCTTGATAAGCTTCATGTATAGCGCCCCTGTAGTTCCCCGCACATCCTCTGCGTTATCGGCGCTTTGAATTAAGTAGCTTCGGCCTCGAAGCGTCAAGTTGATGGCTAGCAGGTACTTTCCCACCCTCCTTTACATCATGGGAACATCTCTACGTCCGGTCATCTGGACTGTTATCTTGGCCTAGCGCCCACCGCGGCACGCTTCACACGGCACGTGCCATGACACGTTTGCTGAGTAGGTGTTTTTCTGCCGTCTACTGTACTCTTTTCCCACAAGCTAAACCTGGCCCGTGATTGGTCAGAGACCCAGCTACCCACGTGATGTTACCCCTTTCCAACTGTCCCCACTTGACCTAGATCCCTATGCATTTGGATATATACAGTTGTGGCTATCCAAGAAGCTAATCCCCCAGTGGATAGTCTACGCATTACACTTAATATATGGAAGATCATGTTTCTCCCCCATCCCAACTAAGTCATACTCCCACAGCTTAGAACACTTATGCATTGAGTTTTACCTTTTACCTTAACATAATGATTATGAACCTCTTACACTATAACACAGTCTTAAAGAACAATTATATAGGCTTATATGGTGTCTACAAGTTCCCCACCATTAGTTACAACATTTAGACAGCTTTTATACCACAACATTCCCCCGTTGGGACTCTATTGAGTTCCAAACAAACAATCCAAAACAAAAAGCTGGATAAATGTTTACAAGCCACACAAAACTTGCATAAACTTTGTAGACCCCCACAACCAAAAAACAAGTTGAGTACATGAAAATACTTATCAATATGTGAGATAACATAACCAAAGAATATATGAGACACACAGTCAAAAAGATTATATGTGAGATTACATAAAAATCCAATACAACATAATGGTTCCAACCAGTGATCAACCACTTGTTGCATGAACTTTCCTCCCCAACTCCACCTTCTCCTTTCAAACTTCTCTATTTTATCTGTCATCTCCGTTCCAAGTCCCGGACCATCTACAGCCCAGAACAAAGAAGAGAAACAACAGGACTAAACTTCCCCATAGTCATTTTTCCCTCCCAAATTTAATAGTCTGTTGCTTATCAATTTAGTTCCACCTCTATGCTTAGTTTATCATGTCATTTTCCCCAATAATAACACTCAACCAATGAAACAATTCTAACCAAATGTGACATTTTAACATTTTTCCCTGTTAGGCAAAGAGCTCATAATCAAAACTTTATTTTCTGTCACCGTTTGCCCCACAAGAATTACCCCTACTTAAGTTATGAGTTCCTTAACTCCTCCCCCATATGGTCCATTATGTCAAAAACAAATATTTTAGTAATACTTTTATTCCTTCACCATATTTTATTTCACAAACTTATTAGAAAATGTTTACCTTATTCAAAAACCTACAACTTACAAGACATACTGTAATATTTGATTTTGTATTAAATTGGTTCATATCTGATTCCCAAATCATCACAAAATAAAATATGCAGTTCATATATCCAAACCCTACAAATACATTTAGTCAGTGGATGTGAGTCCTTCATTCCGATCCAGAGTGCTCCATGATGAACATGCTCCTCTTGATGTTTTCCAGTTCATGTCCTTTGTCCTTGATAAATCTCCCCCAGTAACTGCTTCTGTGGCATCAGCTCAGATCTGTTCAGGTGAAAACACAGATCGTTCCAGCAAAGTCTTACTTCCAGCTCAGATGAAGCTCAGACATTGTTCAGATAAAACTCCTCTTGAAGATGATGTTGAAATACCAATTCCATTGGCAGGTTGTCCATAACAGCAGTGACTTTCCTGGACTGCCGTAAGCCTCTTTCTGAAAGGCCCAAGCACAGAACTGTCTCTCCCAGCAGACAGTCCCCTCTCGCTCTCGGAGGGCGCATAGCTCATACTCCATAGCTTCTTTCAAAACAGCCACTCTCCATCCAATGAGGGCTATTAATCTCCACAGATGTGTTGCTGAGGTTTCCATGTCTCAGACAGTAATCCAGATCACCCAATCTCTTCTGGAGCATTGCACAGATGTTTTGGAAGCACTCTGAGGTAACTGGCCCTTTCAGTGACAGCAGGCCTTCAGAACGTCTCACATCCACTCAGCCATCTCCTCTCATCAGCTGGAGGGACAGCTTCCATCCAATTACTCTCTTATCAGTCAGCATGATCTGCAAACACAGTAGACATATCAGCTCTTTTCACTTTTGAAACATCCCTAAGCCTCAGTCCAGTTGTATACCTTGTACACTTTTGATAAAATAGGAACATAACCTAATAACCCCTATTAACATGTCAAGACTTTTAAAATGTTAAGATAAAACTATTTTATCTTATTTTGCATTAACTTTAAGTATGCAAGTATAATAACAATTTACCCTAAATTTGCTTTCCATCATTAAAAGTTGGACCATAGGAAGGAATAGAAAAGGAAATCACCTTCAGTTGACAAACAACTGTACTCAACACATTGGGTAAAGAAAGCACAATAGCTCCCTCTGGTGGCCTGGGGTGACTCCAAAAGCCACTTTTTAAAATGGATTCCAATGGACACTTTGCACCTCCCCAAACACTGCTAGAAGCCTAGCTCCACAAAAGTATATTTTTCCCACCACTTGTTTTTATTCTGTGGAATTAATACATTTATGGCTTAAGTCTTTGATTGACAGGCCTTAAAGTACTGTGGAGGATCGTAGCCAGCCCACTTACTCCACAAAGCGTGGCTTCCCATCTTTTCACCTTTTAAGGAACATGCTCTTTAGGAGGAGCAAAGTGTGCAATGTTATTTTCACAAACAACACAGGACCATGAATGGTGCAGACTGACTGACCGTCTGTCTCCTGTATATTATATTTATGATCTCAACCCATTCTATAAATGTCCTCCACTAAACCATTATTAGTTTATTTATTATGTAACCCACAGTAGTCCCTACTATACCCTTTAATATCCTAATGTTGATTCTTGTATCACTTAACTCTTTAAATTAGTGTCTGGGACCCATCTCCCTGGAAAATTTGAACTAATCACCTTTAAATCCCCATATTTCTGACCTTACAGATTTATGACCTAAATGTCAGTAATTCTTCTCTAATCTCACTAATATTTCCTTGTATTTATTTTGTTGTCTTAATCTCTTAAGCAACACTATTTGTTTAATTTTCAGTTTGTCAATAGAATTTCTCCAACTGCCAACCGTGACCTAAGATATAACTTTATTAATACAGAATGAAATTCATTGTGCTAAGGATTACCTACCCCTGCTCCAAACCCACTTATCCCAACTCATGGATTTATTAATTTCTTAGATCTGGCATATTTTATGACTCAAGTGGTCATCTATCCAATTGCAATTTGATAATTTTCTATCAAAGATGACTAGACTATAATATTGTTGCCCCCTTTTCCCCTCTTTTTATTTTTTTTCCAAAAAAATTATCACTATCATCTTTGTAGAAAATGATACAATCTTTTGAAAGTATCCAAAAACAACCTCTCAAAAATAAAAATAAAAATGTATTAAAAAATTACCAAAACCACAAAAATGTCACAAAACTATCTCAAATAAAAAATTAAAAATGTGTTAAAAAATCAAGGCCATTTAAAAATTAAAAATAAAATTAAAGCAAAAATAAACATGAAAGGACAAAATCCTTTCAACCTGCTTCCACCTTCAGGGTCACCTCCCCAGAAAGTTTGAAAAAACAAACAAACAAGTAAGACAAGACAAACAAACAAAACCATATACAAATGCCCTTATTAGTCAATTTTAAAGAACAATTATATAGGCTTATATGGTGTCTACAAGTTCCCCACCATTAGTTACAACATTTAGACAGCTTTTATACCACAACACACACAGATATCAAGCCTGACAATATCATGTATGTGGACCAGAAAAACAAGCCTTTCCGGGTCAAGTTAATTGACTTTGGGGTGGCTATACCAAAAGAGCGTGCACAGGTCGCAACAATCATGCAGCCATTAGGATACCATGCCCCAGAGGTCACCTTGGGGCTCCCACTAACCGAGGCAGTGGACATATGGAGTCTGGGCTGCTGCATCTTGGAATGGTATCTATCAACAATACCTTTTCCATGCTACTCCCCATATGACCATATACAGAGGATCACTCATTTAATGGGGGTGCCTGATGGTGGGCTCATAGAACAAGCTATGTATGGAAATGATTACTTTGTCCAAGACGGATCAGAGTGGAGACTCAAAGGGGTGAGTGAATACGAGCAGACAACAGGCGTGACTCCTATAATGGACTGGAATTCTCTAGAGGTATTCAAGGATCTTGAGGACGTCATTCAAAACTGCCACCAGAATAGGTCCGGACCTGACATTGAAGACAGGACCTTTCTAGATTTGCTCCAGAAAATGTTTCATGTGGACCCTGACAAAAGGATTACCCCAGCGGAAGCTCTAAGCCATCCATTTATCACAATGAGCTCAAGAATGGAGATGCCATCTACAAGCTCACAAGGTATAGTAAAAAAGGCCAGAAAACACTAACCAGATGTCTGAAAGTTCCACCAAACAGTCCTCACAAATGAGTAGTCCAGAAAATTCAGTAAGATTTACTGAGGAAGGCTTAGAAACTCAAAGCTCAGTTAAGCCCAGTAGGGTAAGTATGACCTTTCTAGATTTGCTTCAGAAAATGTTTAACGTGGACCCTGACAAAAGGATTACCCTGAGTGAAGCTCCAAGTCATCCAGTTATCACAATAAGCTCAAGAACAGAGACGCTATCTACAAGCACACAAGGGATCGATGAGATGCCAGATGCTAACAAGGAGTCTGATTTGGCCAGCAGCTGGTCTAAACGCACTGATGGACAAGCAGCTTTGTCCATCAGATCAATAGAGGAGCATCAAAGACCAGACAGCCCAGTCACGGTACGACCTGCCAGTGCCCAGCATGATTGTCAGGTCTTACAATCTCCAGAGGTGACAACCACAGGCTTAAATATGACAACAATCAGCGGGATGCCAGAGACGGGGACTGGGGAGTCTGAAGTAGTTGTCAGGCATTTTCCGACACTGAGCAGAAATTCAGAAGGCACATTTAGATTAATAGTGGATAACCAAGCAGCAGAAAGGAACGGAAAGACAGCAAACCAACAACCTTCCAATGTTGAGGTAACCACATTGCTCAAGCCCTTTCCGGGTTGTACAGTCACAACTACAGCCTGGCAAAATCCCTCTGGAGTGAGGAGAAGGACCACTTGTATATGGCTGCTACAAGAACCAACATTGATTAGTGGCATCTCAAACAAGCACAAGGATACAACTGAGAACAGAAAAACTTCAGAAAAAACAGTTTTCGGATGTTGAGGTCACAACACTGCGTGTGCCCTTTCCTGGTTGCGAAGTCACAACAAAGGCCCAGCAACATCCTTTTGGAATAAGAAGGACAACTTGTAAACGAGTCCATAAGCCTGTCACCAAATTCAGTTAGTAAGATATCAGACATGTTCAGCTTTGAGATGTTGCGGTCACCACTATGCATGTACTTTTCGGGTTGTGCTGAAACTATAACCAAACAAAATCCCTTTGAAACAACAACAAGTTAGGTTGAAGGTCCTAGCTCAGCAACTATGAAGATGAAATGATCTCCAAAAGGCATGACGTCTTTTATATTTTCAAAGTATCATAAAAGCCAACAGCCAATGATTGGGCACACTACAGAGTTAATAGCCAATAGTCCACCAATATCAAGTATCACAGCTTTAAATCCTTTTCTCGACAACCAAGAATCTTTCAATTCTAGAAGACAATGAGAAGGTGCTGAGGCACTGATTTTGCAAATATAATTTACCGGTAGGTTTTCTTTTACAACGTTACCAAAAAAAATTATATTAGCAAATTGCCAAGTGCCCTCTCATTCCCTTCTAGAATTGAAAGACTCTTGGCTGCCTAGGAAAGCGTTTAAAGAAGTGATGCTTGCCATATTGCTCGACTACTAGTTATGAGGTCTCCATGGTGTCCAATTTTTTTCTGTGGCCTTTTTTCATTTTATGTTATTTCAAAAAGAGGAAAACATCACCTTTAATGTTATGAGTTACAGAGTCTTATCTGTAACTTCATACCTTTTGGAGATAATTTCATCTTCCCCTTGCTTCATAGTTCACATTAATAGCAGCGGCACGGTGGCTGAAGGATTAGCGCTCTCGCCTCACTGCAAGAAGGTCCCACATTCGATTTCCGGACCGCTCGGGCCTTTCTGTATGGAGTTTGCATGTTTCTCCCCCCGTGTCTGGATGGGTTTCCTGCAGATACTCCAGTTTCCTGTCAAATAAAAACATGCACAATAGGTTAATCCTCCAGCCAGGTGATTCTGACCATCAGCCTTGCTCCACATCTGGAGATGAGTCCCCAGGCCGCTGCAATTACCCTACAGGGACAATAAAGTACAGAGCTGACACGGGCAGCAGAGGGACTGGGGCCCCACAGCAGAGGGGCTCACAAGGAAACACTTACACAGGATTTTGACCGAACATAAAAAAAAAACAATAAATAACTAGAATAAATAATAAAACTTGTCTAATTGCTTTTCTTTAGTTTTTCTTTCTTTTCTTATAACAATAACATTTGCAAATTAATTTCAATTTTGGTGGGAAAATGTATCAATTAATTGCGGTAAATTTTTCTCTAATAATTATATTATTTTTAATACTTGTCCAACATAAAACACTTACATTTAAAGCACTTGATTGCACATTTCATTAACCAAATCCTGGCCTACAATATGTAGTTGATACAAGTGCTTTGTCTTTCAGGTCCTGTGTGGCTCAGATACAGATGTGTGTTTGGTCAAAACATATGATGCGATTAATCGGGATTAATTGAATTAATCGCGATGAATTCTTTTTTTGTTAAAATGTGATTAATAATGACAATAGTTTTGCGTCGACTTCCTTTTGTTTTGACTCTTTTTATCTGGCGTTCATCCGTGCATTCTTCTCTTCTCTCTGCTCACACCTCTCTCACACCCACGCCAAGGGGGCACAGCTTCACTGACACCTTCTGCTGCTGAAGGCATGTAGGGCACGGGGAGAGGTCCTGAACACTGGAGTAAAAAAACAGACTTCAAAAACTAAGTTTAGAAGCATAACGAATCAGGCGGAAAATTCAGTACACTCAGACTTATTTTCAATAGGTTGTGTCAGTGTTTTTTATTACTTTAAACAAGATGAGATGAGAGTGAATCAACTTCACACTGACCCTTTTCCCCCCTCCTGATCCTATTACTTAAGTGTCGCTTATTCCATCTCAGACACTTCTTTGTCCCAGATATCTGGCCTGATCAGTACAGTCCTGTCCAAACCTGTACCACACTGATGCATGCAAACTGACTACAAGATACAGAGGGCAGTTCAGAGGCGCGGCCGGGAGCATCTCGCTGTCAGCACAAACAGAAGCATCTATTTGGCTCAATAATACTTTATGAGATCGGATTAGAAATAATTATAGAATGCTCTCAGTCTCAATTTGATGTGTAGTAAAAAAATAAAAAATAAACTTTTGTGAAATGGTACAGACCAAACATAACATTATAATGTGCCTCTGGGTTTGAGCCTTAGCCTTCTTTTAAAGGAGGTATATTTCAGAAGAAGTCTCTTAACCCTAGTGGTTTTTGGAAAAGAAAAGGTGTTCAGTTCAGCTGTGGCTCTCTCCTGCTCGTTATTTCAGACAGTTTGTTTGCTCGCGATTACTACAGTATGTGCCTCGGACCACACAGGCATTGATCGTTAATATCGTCTATTTGGGCCTCTAGCTGTGTTCTCTTCATCGTGACACCCACTGTTAGTTTAACCTCTTAACCCCCACTTTAACTGAGCGCATTTTCTCCAGTTTGGCCTTACCCAAATCTAAAATCATCTTACAGCCTATACAGGCCAGTGTAACTCCTCGTTTAAAAGCGAAGACCTACAAAACTGATTTTTCCTCGTGATTCCATGCCTTGTTGTCACTTTTTTTTTGTTGCTTTTTCATCAGCCTGGATACCTGGATAGTAACTGGAGAAAATTAGCGTGTGTTGGTGGGTTGAGGAAACATGAGGTCTTCCAATTGTTTGTTAAAAAAGAAATTGTGCAATTTAAGCAGGTGAATAGTGCTGTGAGTGCATCTCCAGATAAGGCATGTCTTATGATGCAGAAAGTGATAACATTATGACCTCATTTCTAATGCAGTTTGTCATGATTTCTTTCGTTTCATGCTCATAAGATTTACAGCAAAACACCACTAACACTACCATTTTACATCTTGAAGGGTTAGTCTGTTATTAAGCTGCACAATAGTGGAAACAAAAAACTCAAGTTACAATTATGAAGCCACTAGAGGAAATATGATGATGGAGAAACGCTGCTTGAGGAATACAAAGACGATGAAGCTCGGACAGAATTCGGATATTTTGACACATACAAATCGATTACGGGCCTGATGCCGAGCGCTGAGCGACAGCAGAGTGTGGGTTCAGCCTTGCATCGATTAAAAGAGGACGGCGGATTGTCTTCTAGTCTGTGGGAATGGTCCTGGCTCAGTGGAGGAGGAAATCACAAGGCCAGCGCAGTCACACATAATGTATTGTATTAACAGTACACAGAGGAGGACTGGGACAAATCAGGCAATATGGGCTCACACTGCTGCAGTAATGAAATCACGGCCTGTCTGGAATATGAAATTTCACCATATACCATTCACTTCTTTGAATTACACTCATTCTATGGTTTTGTCCACATAATAATAATGATTTGGCATAACATTTTATTCTATAGACACGCTTAGGACTCTGCAGGGCCTGATTTCACCCTAGAAGTGGTTAGTGGGCTTGTCCACTGATCCAAAGTTCAGTGGTAGTTGTGTTTTTGGGCAATATCCTTCATAAAGGTTCTGTGCGAGTAACTGAATGGTGGTGTAAAACAATGGTTCGCTGCAATGCCTGTAGCTTGTCAAAGCAGAAAACAAATCCATCCGAGCCATTATAAAAGATTTACAAAAAGGTCGAGGAAAAACAGCAAAAAAGAGAGAATAGTAGAGGATGTATTGGATTGGAGCTCCAACTCCACATACTTGGATAGTTGAGAATGGCTCCTCTATGTGAGTCAAGGCCTCTGTAATCATAAACAGACATTCCAGTTGAGATGAAGCAGACTGAAAGCGTTGCTCTGCCAGTCTTAAGGAATGCATTTACAAAACTGCACTCAATGCAGCTGTCTAAAGGAGGAGCCACATCGAGTGTTCAGACAGGCAAGAATGCTTTGACTGTAGGCACATTAGTATGAAATGAGGATGTAAATGATCTTTAGTACACTTTTTATTTACGAACACAAAGTGGGATGAAGAAAACCTGTGACCTACTTCCACCATATGCTTCGAACAAATGGTATACAACAAGTGAAAAACTAAAGCTATCTGTCCTCGCAGTGGATTAACAGCAAGCAGCTCACTTTGATGTTTGGGAACCCACAACTTTCTTTTGAATAAATGTTTTTGTTTTTGTTTCAGCAGTCTCCTCGGTGGCACATCGACATGGAGCCCTGGGCCAGTGAGAGTCGCTCTCTGGAGGATGAAGCCAGAAGGTTCCTTAAATACATCACGGCACCTCAAGTGAGGCGCTCCTACACCACTGCTTTATAAAATACAATACTACTGAGCAACATTTCACCCATAGAATAGAATCAAATATGACCATTCGTTTTATTGCTGGTGTTTTTATTGGTAAAAAAACAATAACAACAAAATAAGATGGCTCCCATATCTAGATGTGTTTCTATTTGTGTGTGTTGGATTTGAATTTGGTGACTGATTTTAAAATGTGCACTGCCATGTGTCACCACCCAGACACCAGCACAACAAGTACAAAACTTTTCAACACTACAAAACCATGTCAAAGGATCTTCAGCAGCTACATTCTGTCCTCAATTAGCATCTCAAACTTATATAAAAACACACACAAAATATCAAATTTTGCATAAAAAGTTCCATAATGCACCATTAAAAATGTTTGTTTATTTTCTTCTTCTTTTTTGAGAACAATGATACCAAATATTTTCTGTATCATTGAGGGAACTTAGAGGGAACTAGCAAACATGGTGACATGACATGACATTATTTACAAACATAACATACAAAAGTAGAAAACTGAGCCGAGTAACTACTCCGTTTTCTTTTATTCTGAAACAAACAGGAACACTTGCTTTATAACTTCAGGAAATTCAACTTTTTTTCCTATGCATTCTAGGAATGTATGGAAGATCCTTACTGAGTACTTAATATAATATGCATAATAAAAATAATACATATTGAATGAATCCTATCTGACCCCGTGTGATATGTACTGTATTGTAGCAAAAGCCTTCTTCTGTTGACATAGCCTCACTATAATCTCATTTGACCTGTCACTTCAAGTGGTTAAAACTTTGGACAGTCTGACAGGGCGGTCTTTGAACTTATGAGGAATTAGCTCTGCATTGTGCATACTTTGTCTGTCACAACGGCAGACAGGGAGAGAACGATTATAGCGGTGTCTATCAGGTGCAGGAGCGGAGGCGGACGAGGAAGCTTAACGCTGACTTAGACAGGGCCCGGTGGAGCTGTAACTCCGGGAGACGACCCACGACAACATTTTTCTGTCACGATTCGGTCTTTTGTTGCCCTGTTTTGGTTTGCTTTTGTGTTCATCTGTGCTTGGTGGTTTATTTTGACATGTCTTTTTGGTCTGTGTGATTTTTGCTTCGCTTCCCTTGTGTTGATTGCCTGCCCCGCCCTGATGTGTTTCACCTGTTCCCTGTTTCCTCATGTATTTATACCCCTGTGTTTCCCTTGTCCTTTGTCGTGTAATTGTCTACGTCAGCCCCGGTTTGTGTCTCTGGATTTTGTTATTTTGGTTTTTGTCTATTAAACATCACCAGTTTCGTTGCAGTCCTGCATTTTGGGTTTTATTTTTCCTCACGCCACCTCCAACCACGACAGAATGATCCAGCCAAACGAAGACCCAGCAGACAGTCCTTTTTTTGTTCTGGAGCTGTGGCAAGGTGGGTTGTCCCCGGTGAAGCCACTGCCGGACACCGACCTGGGCTTGGGGTGGGCCCCTTCTGTCCCAGAGCCACCGCTGGACATCTTGCTCCGTCCAGGGTGGGCTCCTCCTGTCCTGGGGCCACCACCAAGCCCAGACCCCCGTCCGGAGTGCACTCCGCCTGTCCCCGCTCCTCGGCTGCGCCCCGCCCGGCCGCCGCCTGTCCCCGTTCCTCGGCTGCGCTCCGCCCGGCCGCCGCCTGTCCCCGCTCCTCGGCTGCGCCCCGCCAGGTCGCCGCCTGTCCCCGCTCCTCGTCGGAGCTCCACCCGTCCGCCGCCGGGGCCCGCAGAGCTCCCGGACCTGCCTCCTCCTCCGTGGCCGGCGGAGGAGGGTGCATACCTGCCGCCGCCGGACTTCGCGGACCCGGCCCTGTTCCCGCCGCCGCCGGACTTCGCGGACCCGGCCCTGCTCCCGCCGCCGCCGGACTTCGCGGACCCGGCCCTGCTCCCGCCGCCACCGGACTTCGCGGACCCGGCCCTGCTCCCGCCGCCGCCGGACTTCGCGGACCCGGCCCTGTTCCCGCCGCCGCCGGACTTCGCGGACCCGGCCCTGTTCCCGCCGCCGCCGGACTTCGCGGACCTGCCTCCGCCGCCTTGGCCCGCTGCGGAGGATCCGGACCTGCCTCCTCCGCCTTGGCCCGCTGCGGAGGATCCGGACCTGCCTCGGAGGATCCGGACCTGCCTCCTCCGCCTTGGCCCGCTGCGGAGGATCCGGACCTGCCTCCTCCGCCTTGGCCCGCTGCGGAGGATCCGGACCTGCCTCCTTCGGAGACCCCTGACCCGCCTCTGCCTCGGCCGGAGGCCCCTGACCCGTCTCGGCCGGAGACCCCTGACCCGGAGACCCCTGACCCGGAGACCCCTGACCCGTCTCGGCCGGAGACACCTGACCCGGAGACCCCTGACCCGTCTCGGCCGGAGGCCCCTGACCAGTCTCCGGATCCGCCTGGGCCGCCTGACCCGGAGCCGCCTGACCAGTCTCCGGATCCGCCTGACCCGGATCCGCCTGACCCGGAGCCGCCTGACCAGTCTCCGGATCCGCCTGACCCGGATCCGCCTGACCCGGAGCCGCCTGACCAGTCTCCGGATCCGCCTGGGCCGCCTGACCCGGATCCGCCTGACCCGCCTAAGCCACCAGACCCGTCGCCCCCGTGGAGACCCCCGGATCCGCGGCCTCCGCCGGAGCCCCCAGACCCGCTGCCTCCAGGGTAGCCCCCAGGACTCTCCGTGCCCCCCGGGGTTGGGGTTCGTGGTTCCCGCCTCCGGGCCCCCTCCGCCCGCCCGGGCCCGTCGGACTTTTGGGCCTTTTTGTTTTTTTTAGGTTTGGACGTCTGGTAGCCGTCCCTTGGAGGGGGGGTACTGTTATGATGTGGGTTTTTGGTTGTTGGTTTTGTCCTGGTTTTGGTTAGTTTCTCCCCTGTCCTAGTCTGTGTCTCTGTCTTGTGTTTATTTTGATAGTCTTGGTCTGTGTCTGTGTCGTCCTGCTTTCCCTTCCTCCTGTTGATTGCCTGCCCCGCCCTGATGTGTTTCACCTGTGCCCTGGTTCCCTGTGTATTTATACCCCTGTGTTTTCCCTTGTCTTTGCTGGATCATTGTCGTTCGTCATCGTAGTCATTCCCTGTCTGTTCTGTTCCTCGGATTCTGCTTGTTCCATTAAATTTGAGTTTTGTTTGGAACTGCTCTGCGTTTTGGGTCATCATTCCTGCACGATCCGTGACATTTTCAATCAATGGCTTCAGTTTTACACCGTGACGGCACACACATATAGGACAGCCATATATATAGGACATGCAGAAAGGTGTAGTTTACTATTAGCTTGACCGAAAGATAGAACGAATCATGATTCAGACAACGGTCCAGATTGGCAAGGGCCTTCTGTGGATAATAAAATCGACAATCTATATTTATTACAGGCTTGTAATGAGAGAAATATTGAGGCAGATATGGCTATAAATACTGGTCAATCATCTGCGTGAAGTAAGTGAGATGGAACAGGGCGGCACGGTAACATTACACACAACACTTCTGCTCATTCTTTGCCTGATGTGTGTTTCGGTACGTTTATTATGCCTATGCACAGCCTCGCAGCGTGGACAGAGCTATAAATGTACCAATGACTCAGTTTCGGGGTATGGTCGGATGGTGTGTAGGGTCTATTTTGTTTGGCTGTTGTTTCCTATTAAAAGTATTAATTTTGGCCTCTTGTGTCGTGTAGGTGTCCTGTCTCTCAGAGGGGAGAGATGGAGCGATGCTGACAGATGTTAAAGGAGCCTGGGCGGTGTGCTTGGACCCACGGTACAGCCTGGTTCACAGGATGCAGCAGAAACACTGCAGGGTTTACTCTTTTGGGTGAGTGACTGTCGTATTTAGTGCAGCTTTTCATTGAACGACGGCTGCACAATTCATCGCAATCACAAAATTCCAAAGGCTGCAGTCTTTTATGTAACATCCTCTGCAGAGAACAACATGTCGCACGCCAAACACCATCTGTGCTCTGTTAAACTATAGATGAACTTAAGAACAATGAAAAACCGGAGGAGGATTGCTATTTCGCTTATAGATGAATTTTTTCATGCAAACGGTTATGCAAAAGCTTGTCCATGCACGACTCAAAAGCATCGGATTTGTGGCTGTGTCATTTCTGGAGAATTGAGGTGTTTGCAAATGTGATAATCCTATTCACAGCATCTGTTCTGTGGCGACTTGTGTGACATTACCAATCATAGCAGAACTGTTGTGTCGCCGCGCTCATGGTAATTCTGAAGCTCTCAGTCTATTTATTCGTCGACATGACTGCATTTAAGTTAGAAATGCGATGAAACGTCTCCACAGCTCTGGTTACCTTTGATATTTTACAATTACACACTGCGTCGGCTACTATGTATGTTGACTTAGCCTGTTCAGCCAAACCACGATGTAGGGCTTTTGATACTGTTATTCAGCTGAGCAAAGTGGCTTCATAACAAACGGATGAAAGATAGGGCAGGTGTGCATCTTTCTATTCTCTATCTATGTTCCAACTTTAACCTTTTCCCTGACCTTAATCCCTAACCCTAACTTACTAAAAACAACAGAAAAGGCTTGATTTGGGGTGTTGTCTTAAGGCAGAACTTAGTTGGGAAATGAAACGAGGCGGCAGGTGCACTGGAGGCAATAGGGTGGATACTGTTGCCATGGGTGATGGACCACTGGGCCAAAATCCCAGGAGATTTCAAAGACTGTATGCATTGGTTGAATGATGAAAGGTTTTGCAAGACCAACTTCAAAGAGGCATCAACAATAGCATGCGTATTTATAGAAATGAAAATGAGTTGGCCCAGAAAAAATGTATAAAATAAAGCATTATATAAATGTATATGGAGGTGTTGTTACTATGATTACAATGTAACTAAAGCAGGGTTCAACTGGTCCAGCTTTAAAGCCCACCTACAACGACAAGCCATGACCCAAATATAAATACTGTTTTCCTCTTTATATATATATATATGAAGAAAAAAATCCTGCAACCCACAAACTCCACTGGTGCTAAATGACACAAAAAGACTGATGCAGTTTTTCAGTGTACTGAGAACACAACATTTTGATACTTCTGTGACGCCCACTTCCTGGTCATGTTGACTTAACAGGCAGGTATGCAGAGTACTGATTCTCTGGAGGTTCACTGTAAAAGAGACTCTAACCATTAACTTTCACTCTCACACGCTCAGATAATGGCAATACTACACTCTTAGCATGTTTACAGAGTGTCATTTGTACATGATACAACGATAGGGTGTATTAATGGAGAAACTGTATTTGGTTTGTGATTTTCCTTTAAAGCACTGATTGGTTCATCACATGGTGGGCGGACCACATGGCGTGAGTTTTACATATGAAAGACCAATCTCCCGCCCCAACACTCTCCCACTCAGTCTCATATTTCCTCGTATTCACCCTGAGATCAAAGACAAGCTCTCTACCATGTGTCATATCAGGACAAATGCATGAGTCACATGCTTTTATAAAAGACTACATAGGTCTAGTGGTCAGTTGGAGCAAGCATTTCGGAGGTGAAAAGGAGCCAGGAAATTAGCCTTTGCTTTCATTTTGTATAGTGAAACATGATCATACTATTTCCATATGTACAGTGCTTTCATAAACAATACTGGAATAATGGACTGAGGGATTGGATATTCATATTTTTCGGGGTATTCTGACTGCAAGAGCATTGGCCTTTTCGACAAAAATAATAATAAAATAAGCTCTTGACCTCATTTAAGCAGAGCAAGAAGATGTTATTCTAATTAAATTTGAAAGGCCATGAAGCTTTCCCCCTTTCTATAAGTGCAGTTTTAAAGAAACATGGAGAAGACCTCCACCAAAACACAAGATACTAACGATAACATGCCAAATGGTGACTTTTAATGAGCTGTTTTTACTGACCCCTTGTGACTGGAGTGAGAAGTATGCCTCGTTCATAATTCACCACATTTACTAAAACGCCCCCTCTCTAAATGACCTTATTCTCCTATGTCAGAATATCACTTTAGAGATGTCTTCAGTATGGTCAAAACTTGCTTGTTAATATCTTATTATCTTACTAATAAACCAAAAAGGGCCAATGTCCTCTTTGCGTCGGAAACCGGTTTCATCCGCTCAGATCTCTGACCTCAGTCTTGTGACGAGATCATCGGACCTGACTGTAAACCCATTAAATTATAACACAGCTGTGAACAAGAATATCTGTAAGTCACGCTGCATTATAGTGTGCAAGAGAGCGTAAGGAACGGCAGCCATGTTGATGTTAACCATTTGCAGTTCATGAGCAGATCGCGAGCTTTGTAGGGCGTCTGGAAGGATATGTAACTGCAGTTTCTTGGACACATACAGTCACTGGATTTGCGATTTATGTTTGTTACCCACCTACACATTCAGTCTGCTGCTAAATAAGTGTTAGTTGCTGACGAAACCTTGAGATGAGAAGCAAAATGTCCGCAATACTAAGGCTGCATCCGAAACCATTAAATTGTAGCCTCTAAGTACTAACACTAGCAACTAATCCTTAACCTTTCATGGGGTCAACTGTTAGATTTCTATGCCGTTAGTGAACTAGAGCTTCAGCAGCATTTGCCCAATTCGACCGTCCTTACCCAGGGGAAGGGGAAGTGACATCACCAACAGCTGTTTTTTCTTCTTCTTTAAAGTTCAGTGTAGGCCAAACAAAAGCGCATATCGCCGCCTACTGTATATTGTCCAACAACAACATAGTGTCCAAATAAAGACATTTAAGGCGAGAGAAAAAAAGAAACATCCAAATGATCCTTCACATTTCCCTTTATTTTATGTCAACAGTGGTTTCATAAAGCTACAGTATGCAGATTAGCCATGTGGCTTAAGTTTCTACTAAAGGCAAAAGCACAAACTGCCTTCATTTAGGCCATTTACTGAGGAGGCTCTTTAAAACCATGTGACTGTGCTGTGGTGATGACAACATGTATTTTGTCACTTTTATAAAGTTTGGCTTGTGCAGAATCTTATTTATTATATATTTTTTTATTATTAAATGTGCACCTGTCAATAGGGTGACCAGATGTCCCAGTTTACCCGGGACAGTCCCAGTTTTTAGTCCTTTGTCCCATGTCCCAATAGATTTCTCCAAAACCATGGATTTGTCCCAGTTTTACTCGTAATCTGTCCCAGTTGTCCTGGTTTTGGCCAATGTAGTCCCCAAAATCGCATACTTCGCTTGAAAATTCATGTCTTTGGCCCATGTGAATATCAATTACAGAGTGTAAACCAATTCAAAATCTCAATTCAGGATGCGAATTGGTGCGTGTCTTAAGTCGTTGACAGTTTTACCATTCATCGTGGGCAGTGGAACCCCTGTGGCCGATTCTCGAATATTGTCCCAGTTTTTTAGTTGGAAAATCTGGTCACCCTACCTGTCAATCAACAGTGGTTGCGCATGAATCACTCGAGGGTGGGGGCGAGGGGGGTGGGGAGATTGGTGCAGTGGCTTATGGGATGGCACATAGCTCCTAATCGCCAGACAGTTAGCATCAGAGGTCCCTATGCTAAAGTGGCTATGATAGTTAGCATACAGGCCACTTTCCCTAACTCCTTCCTAACTGACGTCCCAATTCGGACGCTTCGTATCATGGCGGACACTGACGCACATCCGGTTTGGCGCAAGACCTCTTACCAATTTACTGGTTTCAGATGGAGCATATACCAACACAGCTTGAGAACTTTTGTTTACGATGAAAACCCCCTGTAAGACTGGGATCTTACACAAACGTCAGCATTTGAGAGTCTGAAAGCTTATACTACAAAACAAATATCAACCTTTTTACACTTTGGACATCCTAATCGTAAAGAGGAAAATAAATTTCTTATCAGATTTCCAAAGCTTTCCCACATCTGGTTCAAGCACTAGTACCGCTGGCTTCTTTGAGAACACCAACTAAAACCTGAAGTTCACTATTCAATATAAAAGGCGTATAAAGAGATGTCGGCTTGCGGCTCAATTATGATCATTCTTCATTGGCGCAGTTTAAACGGCATCTCATCCGTGGAAATGTGCTCCTGAGAGAACAATACAGCATTAACAAGACACAGGGGGATGCAGAGACGGCAATGGAGAAAAGAGAGGGGTGAAAACATTACATTTGAAATTAATAGGCTGAGGGACTGTGGGGTGATGAAAAAACAGAGCAACTTGATTGAAGCTCTATGGTATATACAGTGTTATTTCCATAGCTTACTGTGAAACATGAGGCCAAAAGGTTGTTAGTTTTGCTCTTACAGTTACAAAGAAAACTGAAATGTTTGTTGTATTTTCATGGAGCTACTAATTGATTGCTTGCATAAGGATATATACAGTATTTTTACTCCATTTAAAAAACAAGTCGGTCCAAATATTGAAAATCTCTTAAGTTGGTGATAACTTGTGACTTAATGTGTAGTCATTGGGTTGTCAAAAGTCAAAAGACGTATCTCCTGCTTCTTTGTGGAGTTCAAAATTAAAATGGACAAAAATACAACGCACGACATTCGCTGTGGAATTTCTGCAATGTCAAAAGATGCCGTTTCGCATTCATGATGGGAAAGTGTGACCACTGTGCAAAGCCTTCTCCGGCACATCCCAGATATTCTCAATGGGGTTAAGATAGACCAGCTGCAGCCGCCCCAGATCATAACAATTACTTAAATACAGGTGGTGACTGTTTTTTTCTTTTTACCAGACAGTGGATATTATTTGGCACAAACCTAACATTAGTTTTCTCACCACTGGTTCACACATCAACAAAGAAACAGACATCTTAAGAAACACTTGACAAAAGTGCCGTCTATACTCGCATGTTGTTGCTGCCTATTTGATAGTGATAAACGACAATGATGATACTGTCAATGTGGCACTTCATCAGCATAAATCCTGTATTGCAGCCTTGGTGCAGACGAACGGTCCCTGGAGCAGTCTCTGGCCACGTCGGGATGTGACGTGCACTGCTTCGACCCGAGTCTGAAACAGGCCCATCAACAGAAAGCCCAAATGTGGCTCCACCGTTTATCTGTGGACTGGAGAGATCCCAACCCCGCCATAGTGGCCCAGCAGCAGCACGCCAACACCAAAAAACTCGCCACCATTCTCAACGACTTTGGCCACAGACAGGTAGAGTTGCATTCGATTGTATTTTACGGAATGCATGAAAAGAAGTCGTAGCATTAACAGCGGCGCCTCTCGGATCCACTGAAGCATCTTGAATATTTTTTCTTCTTCTTAGCAAAAAGGATGCAGTCCATTAGCTTCCATAAGGTTTGCAATTAGCAGATAGCATTGTGCATAATCAATCTCACCTACACGCCTACACATGGGCCAAGGCAATATACCTGTGCATTCAGTACACGGAGAGCAGCTCGTTTGGGAAGCACAATGATTGGGAAACAAAGGTCAGGGATGCTCTCATAATCGAATCGCAGCAGGCATCATTCTGCTCTCTTCTATTGAATTGGCAATTGCAATGAGCCCATGTATTGTTCGCCTGATTGAAAGGCTAGGAGGTATACACACTGTTGTGCCATTATACAGTGAAGGTAAGACTTGACAAAGGCATCATCAATAGGCAATATTACAAAACTGTTAGACACCAGTCAACAAATAGGCTACACTGAATGCTTGAACGTCAGTGTCCTTGAGCAAATCATTTCATTTTCACTGGATGTATTAGATGTGAGGCATTTCTATTAAGCTGTTATAGAATCAGGGACAGCATCCATGAATAGATTATAGAACTATTCACACACACCATTCACTGATCATCTGTGCATTTGCTATCAATTACCGCGCCTAACCAACTGGAGACTTTAGATTAGCTTTCTTTGCTGCACAATTTTTTCATAAGCATCATCAAGATTGTGTGACCCTCGTGTATTTTAATGTTTTGCAAAAGGAGCAATTTATTCGGACAAGGAGCAGGATAACCAAAGTCTTCCCCAATTCCCGTTTTAAAATTCAAAACGCCGCCGACAAATAGTGGACGGCACTTATAGGAGTAAAAGACATTGACGTGGGTGGATTTGTAATGTTACGCTAGATAACAAACCAACCTGCTTTAAATGCCACGTCTTTGTAATGAGATTTTAATGCGAGTGCACACTGTGCCGGGGGAGCAGGCCAACGTCAGCAGCTGCAGCAGCAGCTCCTCAAAGGTTTCCGTCCAGGCTCTGCAGCAGAAAGTGAATCACCAGTAAAGGTTGAAATATGAATTTGCGAAACACTTTGTGATGAGAAGTGCTGTTTCACCGCTGATATGCCACAAGAGAGAACACATAGATTTAATAGTGCATTGATTGAGATGGTAATTGATCAGCGTCACTCGGGTGGACAGAGCAAATACAAATGAATGTGTTTGGAGTGGGACTTGGAAATTCACATGGGGAAAAATACGATGTAGATTTCTGTGGTATATTCTATGTAGTGTGTCTTTTATAATGGAGAGGTGCGCTCTGAGAGAGGCTGCCTATTCATTTGAAGAAGGCGGCCGTGGGAAACAATCGGAAATGCAAACAAAAGCTCTTTTAATTAAAGTCTGCGGATGTGATAACCAAATCCTCAGATTGCTTTGCGCGGGAAGAATAACATTCAGACAATATGGTAAACAAACAATTAAATGCGCAAGGCAGTAAATGGCAAAAATAAGAAACAAATAGGAAGAGATAATATATTCAAATTAATTCATGGTTTGGTCATAGGGCTGACAATGTGCTATGTATCCCGTAGACATTTCCTGTATACAAAATGTGTCTAACCACTAAAGGATCAATAGTCATCCATTGACCTCTGATACAGGCCGACCTGCTTAAACTGCACTAAAAATGATTGCATCCCTCACATTTAAGTGCATGTACTCTCTTAACAACCATGACCTCGCTCAACAGCTAAAACTGATTATGGGGCACTGTGACCTGCTTTAGCTCTCACCACAGACACAATAATCTGTGTCCATCTCATCCCACACAGTAAATATAATTGTATGTTGCATGCTGGCTTGTAAACTTTGCACCCAACACTTACTGATGCTAAAATGAAGATAGGGCAGCTTGTGAAATATGTGATTTCTCAATTTTCTCAACTAGTGAATCTAGTTAGGGGTTTTCTGTTTTATATGCCGTTTATTTTCCCACTCCTCCAAATGGTTAGTAGATTGAACCAACCGCACTAAAGTGTGATCTTAAGTACAAGCACCGCCTAAAGCTACTTTTTATCGTACTAAAATTGAGATTCAGAAGAAATGTTTTTAGACACATTGCCCACTCCTATGTAGAGATAACCTGTAGCCGACATAACGATTCAAATTATGAGTTTTGCTCCTTGTCACACCTTCCCACCGCACCATCCATCACCTCACTCCACCGGAGTGAGTGCAAAGCGCAGCCGGGGAAAAGCTCCTCAAAGTATTTTAACAGGCTTTTATGTCCTCTCCAAAGTGGCACACAACCAGTGGACCACATTTAAGATTACCTCGGAAAATAAAAGCTGTTTCAATGTCTGTTCCAGGTGGACGTGCTGAAGGCCGACATGGAGAGCGCGGAGTGGAAGATTCTGGAGAACTTGATCTTGGAGGGAGTTCTGGCCTCCGTGGGACAGCTGCTTTTGGAGGTCCACCTGCACTGGGCCGGCTTCGAGGTCCCGGGAGACGAGCCCTCCGTGGTGCGCTATTGGTTCAGTCTGCTCAGGGAACTGCAGCGCGCGGGTTTCCACCTCTTCCACGTGTACAGTGACCCAAACAAACCGCGGGTGTTTTTGCACAGGGATGTGTTTAACGCCAGCAGCGCCTATACGTTGAGCTGGGTGAACACACAGTGGCTCTGAATTAGACTGCACATCTTCTCTCCCCCCCCCCTTTTACTGACCTTTTTGTGCAATGCTAAAAACTGTTATCCTCTTCTCTTGCCCTCGCAGTAACCCCAGTCTTGTTGAGGCCCGACGGGGTAATTGCCGTAGCAGATAGTTCACGACCATAGCGCGAAGGTGTTTGGCTGCAGGTCAGCTTGAGTCACCGTCGCCTATAGCCGCCCCAGCCTCATTGTGCCTTCTGTTCCTACACACATTACGGCTGTGTGGGCTTGGCACCACATCAAACCGGGATGAATCATGCCGTGGGACCCAGATACATTCTGTTAAAAGGTGCATAATGAGAGACCAAGTAAGAAAGCGGATATGTGTGGGAACATCTGAAGCAAACAGTGCAACTGCAGTGCTTTTTAAAAAGGCATAATGTTGAAATGCCTTGTAAATACATGTATGAACACAAAGATGATTGTGTGTCTGGTAAAGTCAAAGTTACTCATGTTTAAAATAGTAATGACTCAGAAGATTGAGTAGAAGGCTATAAGCTGCTCCTAGACCAAGAAAAAAAACAATGAAGAAAAATTACATTTGTGTGGCCGAGTCATTTGAAAAGTAAATAGAATTTTAATCTGCGGCTATGAATCAGTAACATTATCTACAAACTTAAACGTGAACCACTATGTCTAATAAACATTAATGTTCAAGTGACTTTTGTCTTGTGTGTTCTCACTAGTTTAAACTCTGTAGTTGACAGATGAATGAAACAGGAAGTAAAATGTACAGAATGTTTATTTCCACAAATGGTTGGTAATAACTGAAAGTGTTTGCAAGGTTCACAAATGTTTTCTCGCAAAATCAACATTTAAAAATGAAAGTATTAAAAAGAAGCAACTTTTAAAGACAACACTTCCTGTGAGAATAATATGGTGGCATAATAAAAATACATTGCGACAGACTGGATACCAGCCCTGTGGCTTCCACTAAATACATTTCTTTCAGTCCTGTTTGAGAGCACAGAACCCGCCCTCGTTTTAGTCCCAGAGTTTGATCTGACCGTCCCAGCCACAGGTGATGACTTTGGAAGTCTCGTGAGGGTGCCACAGGGCGCTGATGCACACTTTGTCGTGCGCTTTGAACCGATGGTACAGCTTGGTGGTCTTCCAATCCCAAACGTTGAGTTTCCCATCTGCGTCTCCTGACACAACATAGCTGTAGAAGACAGGAAAAGATACTGAAGTTTGTATTTTCAATAACTTCTGAGGTTTGTATGATCCCATGGTTACAGAGCCACCTGCTCTGAGAAAAGGACGCGAGGTGAGATGGATCTCAATGGGTGTTTTTGCACAAATGAACATGAGCAGTTCCATTCATGGCTCTAAAAATAAATGACTGACTGTGAAAATACATTTACCATGGTTTTACAGTTTTATTTACTTGGTCTCAATCTTGACATAGTGTACGAGGACGACAGTAAAACATTACAAATTAGATCACTTAGAACATGGATGAATATTATTTGCTGTCTGACAAGTACCATCTTCTGCACTGGGAAGTGGCACATGTGCATTATATAGAGAGAATAGCAAACATGCCTTAAGGTCGCGTATGCGACACACTGAATCAGTGCCTCTCTTTTGAATTGAACTAATCCCACATGTCCATGTTTTACTGATTGCTGTGTACATAGTCAGGACCTCAAACATACCTCATATCTGGAGAGAAGCCCACTTGGCAGGCATAACCGGCCACCATGTGCCCTTTGAAGATCTTTTTCTTGTTCAGCCTGAAGCGGTTCTGCGCTCCGAAGATAAGGATCTGGTTGTCCATGGACTGACACGCCAGCCACTTACCTAAGCAGAGAAATGACAATCCACTCTTTTCATGTTCTCTTAAAATACAGCCTGTGCTTTAATAAGTAAGAAAATTGATGCACAAGCATTTATAAACTTGTGTATTTTTCTGTAAATGGACAAGACAGTTCATGTTCTCTATGGTGAATTTCTATTTGTATGTACCAGCCGTTTTTCTTTTCTGATTGAACTCTACGTGAAGCCCTTGGAGTCGCCCATGAGTTCTACAAATAAACATATAAAAGGCAGTAGCTCTCTTAAACAGCTATCCAAACTGGCACAATTTGTACATGCCGTAGATGTTGTCAAAACAAGTAAGAGGTCTCATTAAATCAGCAGTAATCATTAGCCCCTTTTTGCTGAACACGCCGCCACTGGTGTCTCATCAACTTTGCCCAGACCCACCTGCCTCTGAAATATTTGTTCTGCCATTAACAAGCAGCCAGCCTGGCACAGTAGACGCTCCAGTGTAGTGCGGGGCGGGCCGTTATCGCGGGAGCCAAGTATTTTTAACAAGAGATTTGAGATAATTAATGTAAGAGCCGCAAGGACCATCTGCCCCGGCAAAAAGAGGAGCAAATTTGTCTTTTTATTCCACTTATTGAATAGACGAGATTAGCCAAAAGGCTGCTCACTTGAAATGTACTCAATAAAAAAATATCACGGTCACAAAAAAGAAAGCACTTTGTGTCAAGCCATTACACGATTCACGGCTAATCTTGAAGGAAACATTATAAAAATGTGCCAATATGAATTTGATACAGTGCAGTCGGGCTTCGTCAAATGTAGTTTTTGTTGCCTGTCGTGAAAAAACAGACAGACAATAGAGCAAAGAAAACAACATGGTGCACAGATGTCAAAACATTGACTGGAGAAAAGCGGGACATTGGCAGACTTGCTCAGTATTAAAAGGCAGGACAATGATGGAAACAGATGCTGGGATGTAGTGCCAGAAGGGACTGTGTGCCATTTAGCGGACCACGCTTTCCCTACAGAGAATGGATTCTTAAATACACGCCACCAATTTGCAAAGAATCTCGCCGTTCTGGACATCATGTTGCAAATTTAACCTTATCCCCTTTTTGCGCCATCAATTTAGATGTTTGGTAAGCAAGTTGTACAACAAATATTTGAATAATGATACAATTAACACAATTTACCACTGGCCAATCACACGTTATAAACGGCAAAATCAATATATCACTTAATGACTTGCTATACAGTATGGTGTAGAGTAGCGTTGGACTATTAATAGTCGCATTTAGCAAATTGGAAAGGCTGCAATTATTTCGGTACTCGAATGTGCTCAAAATTACATTCTCTATCGGAATTAATTAGGTGTAGAACTTGCTAACCCTGTAGTTTAGATCTCTAGGTTTAGTAAATATTAACTATTATATGGCTTATTTTTCAGTTCTCTCTTAAAGGTTAAGGCTATTCTGAATGTGTTTAAAATGCACAAAAACATAATTTTGTTTTAAAATATAAATGATGTTTCTAACATTACAATTAGGCATTTTCCAAAATCGTGCAACTTATAGAATAAATCCAGGATTGGGTTTGGCACAAAGTGAAGGTTAGTGCTGCCTGGTCCAGTTTGATTTTGATTATTCCTTTCATGAAATTTCACAGTTGTGATACAGTATATAAAGGTCGCTAGATTCGTGTTTGATGCAACTAGTGCGCTGACAAGGCAATATTGACTTTCTTCCTTCCTAGATTTTTCTTCTTCTTCTTTTTTTTTTTTTTACATCAAGTGGGTAGTTTCTGGACAAATATTTATCTCTGTAAGTAGCTGCTCATGTTTCCTCCCGATGCACAGCGACATGTCATTACTCCAAAGTGCTGTCTGCTGCGAGCACCGCGGCGCGTCGCGCATTAAGACACATTCTGCTTGTTTTAATGGAGAACACTGAGGTGAAGTGACAGCTGGTGAGCATCCCGAATGATTAGACATTTATCATCAGCTCAGAGCGATGTCGGAGATGCTTGTCAACTTCCTCATCATGACAATTCACTAAAGTTAAGGCTTTTGGCGTTTTGAACGGCGGCAACAGTATGTGGTAACGTTGATATGATTTCCCTGGAGGCGGCCCGTGTCCCCCGTCCCCGCAGCGTTTGGACAACTCACCATTGGGAGAGAGTGTAACAGCTGGCATGGAGTGCATACTGGGCTCAGCGATGTATTTGAAGTCCACGGGGATGTCCCTGAGGCGAAAAAGGAAACACAACTGTCAGCTTTTATGAAAACTAGAGAGAACAGAGAGATGACATTTCTACAGCGTGTAATACAGGCAGCTCTCGTAGTTGGGTTAATTAAGCAACGCAGCTCAAGTAGCCTGGCTGGAGAACGCTCAACTTTATTTTGGCACGACTACTCAAAGAAACACCCAAATTATGAGGTGGACACCTGCCTTTCAGCCAGTCCCATGCCAGTATAAAAGATGATTGATGTTGTGACTAGCACAAACTGAACTTGGTTGAATTCTCAGAAGAAAACAACATTTGAGATAAAGTCCCGAGACTCTCAAAGCAAAACTAAAGCCAGGCAACCATCAGCAGTGAACTCTGTATATTTCCTCGAGATTAACTGTGTATATGCAAAAAACCATGACCTGAAGAATTAATACCATTATGTATTTTTCATTGCAACATAACGACATACAAAAAAGCTATTTGCTATTCTCTTTGCAATATAAAGCGAAGTCCCTGGGCAGTAGTTTTTCCCTCACAAGGTGCATTAACTAAGAGTGTCAAGCTTCCCCACAGTGATGCCTAGCAGCTGGAGTGAACTTGTTCAACTTAAAGAAGCAGATTTGGCTTACTGAAAAATGCAAACCCTTGGAAACAGATATAGGGGAGCAGCAGACATTAAAATATTAAGGGCCGCTGGGTTTCTGAGCCAAACCGAACCACAACAGCGTACGAAGGTATGTGTCGCACTCCAGAAATAAATGTTTCCACCTGTGTTTTTGAGTTTGATAGCAAAGAAAAGGCATAACACATTATTCAGCGCACAACAGGGACTTATGCATAAGAAATGGACAGCCGTTTCTCTGCCATGTGCCGCAGTTAAGAAGAGAGAAATGGCAAAAACACAACAAACTCTATATTTTATGAGAACTTTCGAAAGCAGTTTCTACCATGGATTTGCTGAACTTAAATTTTGGTACATTTACAAACAACCATGACCCCAAGGCTTTTTACAGGGGCTGCATTATTTATTGCTAAATTACAACACAAAACAAAGCCAAGATTTTGTATATATCACATTGTAATCTCCCTGAGGTCTTCCATATGACACGGTTTAGTCATTTTAATTTCATTTCAGCCTCGTTTCTGTTCTGGTAGTTTATAAATCTAATTTCACCACAATTTGATACATAAAACTGCGCACGACTTTTGCATTGCGACAAAACAGTTCAAAGTCTGCATTTTCTTCTTATTTTAGATCGTCACATTTGAGAATAGTATTCATATACAGGTCCAATTTTCACCATCTCCAAAATGACAGCGAAACTCTATGACCACAGTGTTCCCAAGCCATATGCGAAATTGCAATTAAGGCTTGATGTTTAGACAATGACTATTCTGCTGCGTCATCTTTTCGCAGTTCCCTCCAGCTGCTTCTATGTTTCTATTCTCAAAAACACTGCGGTGACGTCCGGGTAAAGTAGTCAAAAACTGTCGCAGACGTGAGCCACAGCTTGCTACAGCGCCCTAAACAAAAAGAACACACTGCGAGGAATTGCTCTCACGCTCTGAGCACTCAACCCTCTCATGGGACTGTGTAGGATTTTTGTTTCTGTTGACACAAGTGTAAAGCGCTTTGAGTGAACTCAGACTTCAAAAGCAAGAAAAACTAATTCAAGTTGACTCCGTATTGCCGTTTTACTGTATTGTACCCTCTTTTACCAAACAGAACTTATGCTGCTCCATGTGTTTTCTATTCAATATGAGCAGCATACTTACTATTATTACAGCAGGAGCTTTTGGGGAGCTGCTGCCATAGTGCCAAGAATAGCCAATTGAAAAGATTCAAAGATTACACAAAGATGCACGAGTGAGTCGAAACAGAGCTGTCTTTGATGAGAGACAAACTTTGTAAAATGCCATGTATTATGCAAAATCTTCTTCTTTTTTTTTAGCTTTTCACCATGATGATAAAAAACTCAAAATGTATTATGCAAAAAATATTATGCAAACAAGAATTTTGCATAATATCCCCCTTTAAACGTCCTTTCTAAAATGCTAATTATTTAAAATATGCATTTGACATGAGATTTGTGGTTGTGTGACAAAAAAAATAAATTATAGAGCAACCGTTGAATTCAAAATCAGTAAGCTGTGAGGCATTGGCTCAGGGGCCAGGGCCCATGAGCAGCACCGCTGGAGGAGCCAAAAGAGGGTCAACTGGAGGTCACCTGCAGCCCAAGTACTAATGAAGAAAACAGCCCGACGACTTAAGGCGTCTTTCCACTGAACACGGCTCGCATTGACACGTATCGACTCCGTACACGCTTGTGTTTCCACTACACGACACAACCGCAGTTGCTGTGAGCTGCGCCCCCAAAGATGTACACGCTGTACAGAACGTCATTAAAGGTTTTGTGAGCCAAAATGAGAACAAATGCTGCCTTCTGGTGGGGGTTATGGAATCATTCAGAGGTGCCAAGGCAAATACTACAGGAAAGCAGCAGGTAAAAGACAAATAAGAAGGTAAGCAACATGCTAATGTTATGCTAACACCAGCTAAAGTTGTGCTAATAGCGGTTAAATGCCAATATTGGCAAAATCCCCTTTTAGAACAGTGGTATGATGTGAAATATTAAATCCGTGTGACCTGCACTTTAATAGTGAGGGCTGTCCTCTCTCTTGTTTGCCAATCAGAGGCCAGCAGCCCACGTAAGTCATGGTTTAGCATCAGTGCCAAAACTTATATACCTGGTCAGACCAGTTTGGCCCTGGCCTCGGCAGGTGAAAAGCTCGCCCAACCGGATTGACCGGGCACTGGGCTGAGTAGCGTCTGCCAGTGGAAAAAGCTGGCTCAGTGCGTTCTCATGCTTTTCTTTAAATGGTAAAAATGGACTCAACTTATATAGTGCTTTTCTACCGTCATCAGGCCCAAAGCGCTTTACAGCAAGGAACCAGTCAGCCATTCACTCTCACTCATACACCAATGTACGCTTAAGCCTTCACTTACCACTCCCACACTCGGAGACTCTTGTCATCGGACGTACTGACAAAGCGCCGGTTCTCGTCCACAAAAGTGATGGTGTTGACAGCGCCCAAGTGACGGTCGTACTCCTGGACCACCTCCCCTGTCCGGACGTCCCACTACCCGAAAGAACAGTAGGGGGTAACGAATTATAACAAGGCATGAAAGGTAAACAGCCAATGGGAGTAAGTCAGAGTAGATAGTTAGGTCAATGAACACAATGAGCCTTTGTCAGTGAAAGCAATGACAATTCTGTGGTCATCTCTACTGTAATACATCTCTTATTTAAAGCTATGGTGTCAGATTTAGCACTTGTGATTTTGTTCACACTTTGTCCTCACCTTTGCCTCTCCTTAGCACTAATGTAGCCAGTGATTAATGACTTGCTCTATTCCTGTCAGCCCTTGTACCTCTTGTGATACACAGCAACATACTGCTGAAGGATAAGACTATTTTTAAAAAGCTGTACAACTATAGAGTGCAAACAAAGATGTGAAATACCCGCTTTGTCAAAGATGGTTTTAAACGCAGCACACGCAAACCTCACCTGGACAATTTTCTTGTCAGACATGCCAGCAACGAAAAGGTTCTGCTTGTCCTCGTCGGGATTGAATTTCACACAGTAAGGGACCTTTCTGTTGGTGAAGCGAGAGATACATTGGCCTGTGAAAGAAAGGACATGGAAAAGTCAGAGCCCCAGAATAATCCGCTGCAGCTTTCAATAAAAGTCACTTGTGTAGTGGTGAGAAAATGCTGTTAAAATAATCAACTATTCAAATTGAACTTAGTTTAGTTTTTTTGTGATGACATTATTCTGTTGTATGTTTTGGACAGCGGTTTTAACTCTTGTCTGCCCTCTGCTGGACAGGCAAAAAAGTGCAGCTGGGGCATTTATCACTACAGAAAGTTAGGGAAATGCTCAATCCAATATTCATTTTTAGTTTGTGTAATAAAACAAAACTATAGTTGGTGGTCAGGAGTCAGAGTGAGACACATAAAAGAGAAGCTGTGATGTTGTACCTGTTTCAGAATCCCAGAGTTTCAGGTAGCGGTCGTATCCGGCACTAAGAAACTGTGTCCCAACATTATTAAAGCAGATATCTCGCACTGCTTTACTGTGACCTATGGAAATGAAAAGATCCAATCAATGTTATATCAATAATATTTTATATGAATTGTAAATCACATTTCACACAGTCTCAAAAATAGTGTTGAAATAGGAGGCATGGTTGTAGTAGGAGCAAAAATGCAAAGGCACTGGCAGAAGTGTCATTGTGAAAATGACTTTCCCCAAAAGCGTCCGCGTTCCTCGTCCTCTGATCATTGCTTCGAGATGTTTTTACCAACGGCGCCATCTGCACATTCGTTCATCAACATGCTTTCTGCGTTCATACACTACGGTATTTAAAACGGAAGGACATGGAAAAGATAAAGTCCCGGTAACATTGCTGTAAAGCACGCTCCATGGAGGACGTACGCCGATTGTAGAATTTTAGTCACCAAAGAGATATTTTTAGCTCGTCATCCTTACGTTATCGTCATTAAAAAAGGTGAGTCAACGAAATTATATCGTTATCGTTTATCGATATGAATTTTCTTTGCATAATCCTCATTACATGCAAACCGTTGTTGCATTCTGCCTTCAGTCCGTTGATAAGTTTCCATTTTGGCCCACAAAGTAAAACAGTTTGGGCACCACCTTAGGGTTTTTCTTGTAACATTTAGGTGAGGTGAAGCAACCCCCCCCCCCCCCCAGACTGTTTGTCTCTTCAGGCTCAGGAGAAGACTGTTTCAGTGCTGATAAGAGTGACTATTGAGGCTGAGCATATGCCATCTCACTCCAAACTTCTGCAGCACAGAAAACTTCCAATAACAGGGATTGCGTTTGTCCCCGACGGTCTTGACTCAAACATCTTCTATGAAATAATTTAAAAAAAAAGGTCCAGTGCAAATATTTTAGAGCTCTTCGATTACTCGCTTTAAAGGGCGCTACGTTAATTCACTCGTGACAAGCTCGGGATACGGCTGCCCCGAAGACAAACTGGCAGAGACATGGCTGGCATTCTGGGCAAACAGCTTCAATCTCTACCTAAAAAAAACATAACAGTATGTGCAATTGTATTGTGGTTGCAAATAGATATGTAATTTATGTTTTAAATTTGGGCATATGAACTACTAAACCAACACAAACGTCACGTACAATTTAAATTTTATATATATTTACCATTGCCATTCACCACTCGCTTCCCACTTCTTTCAGAGTTTGAATATGTACATAATGTATTTGATATATTTTAACATCAAAAGGTTGTACCCCCTTGAGCAAACAGTATAGTGTAATGTACTTGAAAAATACAATAAATCACATTCTTATTACAGTTTTGATTTGTTTGCACTTAATTCTGCAGCCTTATATTCCCTACCTTTAAAAAGTTAGCAAGCTTAAAAATGACATGCAAAAAGTGTCAGCGCTTGCAAGCAAATGACCACTTCCTGTTTAAAACTCACAAGCCCCCCGAGCCACTTTCTCCCTGTTTATTCGTGCTCCTCAGCTGTGCCTCTGTCCTGTTTGCCTGTGTGTGCTGGCGGGTGCCTCCCTTTGCCCCCCTTTTCCCACAGCCCGCCAGCACTGCTGAATTATGCATAATCTGTGAAGGAGCTGACAGGCAGAACGCCGGCTGCAAACAATCTCTATTCTGACAGTGAGCTGAGCTATGAGAGTGACCTGCATGCATTTAGTCTAGCCTCCTTGGACCTTCCCCCATTTTAAAGAGCGTACACGTCTTCATTGGTCAGCAGGCATGTTATCCGGTGTTCAATAATGCAGAGTGGGCTGTCATGGCTGCTCATTTCCCACAAGGCTCAAAGCATTTTTGCCTTGACATGTCAAAACATGGTTCATTGTCTTTCCACCTTACAATTATGTGACAGGAAATCTTACCAATGTTGATAATAATAAATGATATGCAAGTTTGCCAACTTACCAATAAAGGTTCGTATACATCTTCTGTCACCATACACTTCCCATAACTGAAAAACAATTTAAAAAACACACACAAAAATTAATAAATAAGAGTAAATAATCTAAAAGTATGGCACCAAGAAATTGAATATTACCTTAATCTTACAGTCCATTGAAGAGGATAAAAGCAAATGACCCGAGGCAGGAAACAGCCGTATAGCACTGACTCCCTGAAATACATAAAGACCCAAGTTAATAGCTTTATAATCCATATGCTTCTTATCACACAGACACTTGTAATTGGCTTAAACTTTTCACTTTGAACTGAACTATTGCATTAAAGAATTGCTTCTTTAGCAGAGTCAGGGGAGTTCCTCCAAACTTTCTCTCAAATAAGATATTAAAATATTCACTAAGCTTTTGTGTGAGGCAGGAGAGGCCATCTATTATCTCGGGATAAGCACTTCCCATGCTTATTATCTCTTCAAAACCTCTTTGTATTTCAAATTAGATTCTGAAGGCTGTAACTTTTGTCACAAAGCCCAATTTAAACCTCAACAGTTTTATCCTAAGTTGCAGCGGACTGGCACCAATGCAGACTCGAAATACAGTAAACCTTTCCCTAGAGCAAGTAATTTCTGCATAATGTTTGTAAAATCCTAATTAGCAACTACAATGACAAATGACTGTTGCATTGGTTAGCAAGTAATCTCTTTTCTAATCTAGGCTGAAAACAGCTCTTTTTACCTGTGCATTTTACTGTAATTGATTAATTTTTATGTTGATGTTTTATTGATTGATTTTATCAATTTTCTTGTAATTTTATGCAACTGTGAAGCACTTTTTTAATTGCCTTGTGTACGAATTGTGCTCTACAAATAAACTTGCCTCGCCCTTTCCCACACTGACCTTGGTGTGTCCAGACCAGACATGAATTTGTTTTTTGGGAAGGTAACACTTCTCAGGTGGCTCTGTGGAGCGCAAGTTAACGCCCACATCTTGGGGCACATGGAGGTAGGACCTGCCCTGGTAGTCAAACATGTCTTTAACTGTGGAGAAACCTTTTGTTAGTATGAGCAATAACGCTGCCTCGTTAAGAAAACGATTGGTATCCTCATTCACACCATGTAGAATAGTCTTCTCTTCAGCTGGAGCTTCTTCCTCAACTCTGCCCCTCTTTTGCCTCTTTGCAAGATATTCTTCGAGGTATTTCTTCTCATCCTTTGAAAGAAAAAAATAAACGCACTGTGAACATTGCTTCCAAAGGATTTGGTCTCAACTATATTTATTGTATGTTTAAATAGATGAGTCTCAGAATTCTTACCTCCGATGGTTTAGCCACATTTTTCTCATCAACATATTTAGCCCAAGGTCCAAGGAAGTTATCTATCTCGCCGGGATCGCCACCTTTAACTTTTCTTCTCTTTTCTGGTTTCTTGTGCCCACTCTCAAATACAGTAACACCTGTATATATTACATGATTAATATTCACAAAAAGGCATTCTGACCTAAAGCCTTTTTTATTTTTTTTATACAACTTTTATGTAGAAACATTAACGGCTGGGTATTAAAACATAGTATGAAAAATCAGCATATGTTTAATGTCCCATAATTTATTTAAAAAATTGTCAAAAGTAGGACAGTAATACAGTTCTGGAGTTTTGTTTAATAACTTAGTTGCAAATAGGAATCCAATGCTCGACTCGTGGGGAACTCTATGCCCGGTATGTTTGAATAGGAGTTCTTTTAATGATTGGACACAGGGACTAGACAGCCTTCATACAGTACACTTACCGTTACTTTTTTCAGCCTCTTCAATAGCTCCAATGTAGCTGGCAGACGATACCTGACTTTTGTCAACAGATGGATCCAAAGCATAGCCTGAAAAAAATGTATTGTTGAATTTAAAAACAACAATAAAGATCTGGTCAGCTTAAAAAAATATATAAAATAGAGTAGAAAACATACCAAATGTAGAAAATGTCCTTCGCTGCTGTTCAAACATGAAGTCGTTGACATGAGCAGGTTCTGCATAACCCGAGAGCGTGTTTCTTGGGGCAGCCATCTGCTGTGTCCTGAACGGATTATCTGGGCCGAACTACAGTGGAGAGAAACATAAGTGAGCAACAGCATGGCAAGAGGGGTTGCGGTTTTGAGGTCAGTGTGCAACCTAAAAAATCTTACCTCAGGAGCAAACATGGTTTCAAAGGAGGGGTTATAAGTAACTTCTTTCAAGGTAGGGTCTAGATGGACGCCAGTTTCAACAGACTCCTGAATGAATTACGAGAGAGAATAGCATACATGTCATACGGTTCTCAAGTAGTAATTAATTTTAGTATTATGCGTAACTGCATTATATTATTACAAGCCCGGTAAAATATACATACAAAATGTAATCTACCACCTAATAAGTCACATGACACTCATCATAATAGATCAAGATATAATGTACAAGGACTAAAAGTGTAATATGCACATGGCTTAAAGAAAGAATAGTTAGTGCGCATTAGCGTTAGCAATCACGTTAGCTTGCTAGGCTACATTTGGCTGTCGTACCTTTACAGCGACTTCAGGAGCAGAATTGAGGATTGATAAAGCCATCGTTTGTGCGGATTGTAATGGTTTAAGATGGGCCGTGGCGTCCGGGTCGTTTGTTTCAGCAGTAGATTCGGACTCATTTTCAGGATCGGAATCGCTGCCATAAGAAGCGAGGGAAGTGATGGCGGCAGACATCTTGAATGTTGTGAATACAGCGGAAGCAGAAGGGCGGGACTTTCGTATTCAAAATAAAAATATTTTTGTGTTTTCTACATTGTCTCCATTATCTTTAAATATTTATTCAATCTTGATTTGTTTGCATACGTGAAAAAATATAATTAATTCAAAGTAATGAAATAATGAATTAATTAACTTATATTATATGTACACGCAGTTATTTTCTCAGCAACACATACTGCTTAAATATAATAAAATAGATGCACTTTTAGAAAATAGAGCATTCATTATCACTGCAAATTATGTAAAACAATAAGTAGGAAAGCGAATAAAATATTAAATTATTTTAGTAAAATTTTAAATAAATTAGACTCTGATATTACTAAAAAAAAAAAACACAACATAAAACATGTAATCGATATTCGTGAATTGTCCATAGCACTCATATCAGTTTTGTGCTTAGCTGTGGACAGGCTGACTGTAGCCTACCTACCGGAGAGAGGGGAGTGCAGTAGCATGGGACACTCGCTCCAACAATAGAGCGGTATGTACCACTATCATTGACTGTACTGGGGACAGTGCGTTGAAAACAGACTCGGTTGCCGGTCTTTTATGCGCAGAAAGCCCGTTTTTTTTCGCGCAGGCAATGCTAGCTGGTAATATTTGGCTCCGAAATTGGTCTTTAACCTGATCGCACCAAGTTCTATCCACATTTGAGGATTTTTTCCTGGGAATATCCCTTCTGAAAAGTGCCAGGTTCTTCCCCGCCGCCGCCGCCGCCGCCGCCTCTTCAGCAGGAGTGCATTTATTCAACAGTGATCTACAGGAGACACTATGGACTCGACCAAGGAAAATACGCGCTTTAACTCAGTGGACTTCTCTGCGGCTCTGTAGCGATGGAGAGGATATAAAAGACAAGACACATATCAGGTAACATTCTTGAGGTAATTTCATGTTTGGGTTGACCAAACTCAAACACACATTTTTCTCCTCGTTCTAGCGTTATACGGGGCATCTTTAAAGGTCCTCTTCTGTCAGTATGGAGTCACCATGTCGTAACTTAAACTAGAGCTGACTGGGTATGACTAATAATGGCCATGTAATTCTACACTGTCTGGCCATCGCTGAGTGTAACCTTACCGCGCTCACTCAGAGCACAGGTGAACTAACGTTGGCAATTAAATGAGCACGTTAATCAATCAAAGAACAATATTTTGCAACATTCCTAACTAAAGCTTATTTTTGAAATGTGCCAGAGTGCAAAAAGACACGTGCCTCCTCCCGCTGCTGCATCTTCACAGGAAGGAGTCATCAAGCTGGTGAAAAATCTGCACACAAATAGTGATGTTTTATTGTAAAAAAAGAAAGAAAAAAAGAATCATGCTTCTGCGCTGTGTCTTGCCATTTCGAGTGTGCTCTGATGTGATTAGCCAAACCCTGGGCATTGCCGCCGACGTGATTTAATTTTCCCATTAAGAATGCACTGACTTTGCCTCTCAGGAAAGGGGGGATATATAGGGTCTATTTCTCCAGCAGCAAGCTATGGTTTTGCAGCAGTCATGGGGGATGGTAGCCTTGAAGCCCAGTGAAAATCATGCTTTGTGAAATTTGAAACCGTCTTTGTACTACTCCTGAAAGTCCTGTGCAACCATTAAAAAGTGGTTTGGATGGTGGTGATGTGCTCTTGACATCTGGTGACAAGATGGGCATGTCAGTGCAGTAGGATATGGATGCATATTCCTCTAATGGACTATGTACTTATTCTTGAAATCCTGTTAGACCCAAGACCTCAGAGGATGCTATAAAATTCCTTCTCACGCTCGTTGCCTTCTTGATGACAGTCCTGGAAACGCTCTCTATAGTTGTTTAACAGATACATTACATGGTTATATTTTCTGCCTGCCTGTTCTTGGTGAAATGCACTCCAGCTTATTAAAACACTTTTCAATACACATGTTTCCGTTTGGCTGGAGGGGGGAACTCGAATAGAGGTTAGCAGCACACCTTTACTGCACACAGTAGTTGGAGGCAAATGTAATCAACTTACAGTGATTAAAGTACATATTACTCCTCAGCAAAAGATTTTTATTTTGAATGCCAACGCTGAGAGTTGTTGTCGCCCACAGTACGCAAAGGCAGCAAAGTCTATTAGAACAAAATATGCGGAGACCTCTTGCAGCTGTTAAATTTATCATTCTGCAGCAGTGGCATCCAACTATCACATGGTTGAGTGGAAACTGGGGTTCATAACAGCACAGAGGGACTGCTTACTGCCACATGAAAAAGTGCTGCACTGTGTACATTTACACAGTTACAAAAGAATAATAAAAAAACTGCCAAAATGTACTATAACACTGTTTAATCATAAATGTAAACATGCATAAACAGAGCTTATGTTTGTAATAGACTGTGACTTTAAAGGTGTTCCTGGTTCAATCAGGTCAGGTGAGTTGATTTCAACAAAACCTGAAGCTCATCAATACATGTTATATTATAAACAGCCACTTCTTAAATGTGGCTTTTAAAATAAATCCTTTTTGCATGCAGTCATCCTGACAATTATTGCAAGTGCCAGAAATGCCAATTAGTTATTGACCCAGATGCAAAATGCCTAAAGGGCTTCATTCTTTCAACCACCTGTAATGCTGTCTGGCATTCAAAATAAAAACTATATAATATTATCCTTCTGTTAATCAAATGGAGTTAAATGAGATTTGGCAGCTATTGCCTTCAGCTTTTGGATCACGCCACTGCTTCGTGTACAGATAATAGCCCATCTCAAATTTGAAGTTGCTGCTTTACTTTGTTTTAAGTATAGTGACATTGCGCGGCCTCTCTTGTTTGCACTGTGTTTTGTCTCGTCTTTCAGAGGGACCCTTTTAAATCAAGCGCTTTCACGCACCTCCCACTGCGATGGCTTTTTTGGTCCTCTTATTACATATTGACTTTTTTACTCTGATCTTTTGCCATTCTGCGCGATCGCGGGGAAGTTTCTCTTCTGTTCCCCCCCCCCCTTGGTCTCAGCGGAGGTAGAGCGGAGAAGTGACATTATAAATACGAGAGTAAAAGTCAGTGATGCTTGCGCGAGCCTGGCATGACAAGAAGGTGGGCAAAGGATTGTGGGAAATGTGTTTAGAGGAGCCCATGACAGTGCGCATATCTCCCAGCTGTTTGGATGCTCCACTGGGTCTGGCACACTGGGAGCATTGTTTGAGTCTTGGCCGAGCTCATAGCTTCATAATACTGCCTCTGTCCTGGCTGCACTGGGCTGACAAGTGGGCACCACGGCTTATAGCGTGCCTGACTGGAGCTTCTTGTATCCCACCAGTACCGCCGAATATACCAGTGCTCCATGTATCTGTCAGACTTTCTTTTCTGCGACTCTAACATTGTGCTATTTTTATTTTATAATTCCCAACCATAAAGTTATGAGTGGAGACTTTTACAAATTCTCATAGGCTACAACACGTCTCTCCCAATCTGCCTCTATCTTTTTGAATCATCTTAAAACAGCAGATCGTATTCACTGTAATTCCACTGCTCTCCTGCCAATCGCTCCCACTGCAGCTGCCGTCATGGCGTCCTGTCACTCACCACATAATTCTAGCTTCTGACCCATAAAGATGTGTTTTGTTTCTCTTGAGCTATAGCCTTGTGCTACAGCTACACAGAGGTGGGGAGAGTACCAAAAATATTTACTCAAGCGAGCATTTTGTGACATAATCCGACAGGCAAATACCGTATTTTCCAGACTAGAAGTCGTTTCGGAGTATAAGTCGCACCAGCCTCGGTAACTACCTGGACATGGAGATGTAACTGCACTGTTGACAAGCACCCATTTGCAAACCCGTTCTGCTGGACATTTAGCTTTTAGCCCGCGGTTAGCTTTTTTTGTTTTCTTCTTTGCAATAAAAGTAACCGCCGCTTTTCACCAGTCCCTCTCTAGCTTCTCACTCACTCCAAACTTTCATGCTTTTTTTTTTATTTTCAGTGGTACAGTAAGTATGTTCTTTATTTGTCATTGTACAACTGCACAGGAATAGCAGATACTGGTACACAAGCCTAAGGTGCCCTCTAGTGAGACTTGTAGTCTGGAAAACACGGTAATTAGACACTGCATTTATAAAGAATAGAAGGCAAATGTAGCTACTTGACTGACTACTGCCTTCTGGTCTGTCATGTGCAGAAGATATAGTTTTTGTGGTGCCAATAAGATATTAATAATAACTTCTAATATTTCCCTTTTAAATGCTTCTGTATTGTTTACAGGACTTTCCCCTTTTTTTGAGATCACAACACTGGAGTATCCCGTGTCCGACCTGGCTCTATCCCATTCACTCAAAGCCAGAGTCAGCTGTGGGCTGTTTGCACCACCACTCCCTGGTGTCGTGTGTACGCTTGGATAGCCAATGTACTGCGATACTGTATTTCAGACAACAGCTTTGCCTGCCAGATATCGAACGGTATATGGATTATACAATAGCGTTTAACTTGAAGACTAGAAGGTCGGGTCTGAAATGGATATTCACGCAGTATAGATTTTGAAAAGTTGTTTACTGTATTTTCTGGATAATGCTGCGTAAACAGAACATGAATTTTGCTTCACAGATTTTTGATGTTGTATGAGGCCAGGTATGAAATGGCTGTCGACTCTTTTTGTTGTTGTGTCCACTATGGGTAAGCTCTCAGTCGTCTTAAGAGTTTTTCACTGTAGTGGGGGTTTTCAAAATGGTCAACTGGGCTGGGTTGACAACTAATCTTACAACAATTTCTCATACCTTTTTAACAAGTCCAATTTGTTATGTCCAACTAGTGATTTTGTCATTTAAGTTGCAGTCACTTCTGATATTAAGATGCATTAGGATCAACTAGGCCCACAAAGTTACTTTTGTGTGTCAGCATCCTTTTGCGGGATAAAAATATCTCCACAGGTGCGTTGAGTTTTGAATATGCAAAGCTAAGCAAATCTGATGCTCTTCCTAGATTCCGACTGAATTGAGTTTTCCTCCCTGTGCATGGCCTGCTCTCCATCTTCCTCTCTTCACTTCTCCTCGCCTCTACTTCTCTGATGGGCTTTCATTGGGCTGGAACGCCACATGCCCCCTTCGCCCCCAGTGCTTTGATTGATGGAGGTTTCTGCTGTAATCCATGTTGAAGGCTATTTTTCCAGTCCTGCAGCTGGATTCTGGCTTAATTGTTCTATTACAGCATTCATTTTTCTTTAGGAAAAAAGGACAGTAATAGGAATACAGGGGCAAAGTGGCTGCGGAAAATTAGTTGAAAGATGGAAGTTTGAAAAACAAATTAGTCTTATCCATCAGAGACTAAATATTCAAAATTGTGGTTCATTTGTGATCATCTCAATACCTTTGAAAAAAGTAGGGCGATCGGGAAATTAGTCTTTTAACCTCCTGGTGTGCTTGTTCTATACATCTCGGCATGCCCCTTGTGCTGACAGACAAGTACGGCCCTCAATTAAGAGACGATATTTGCTGTGTTCACTGAAGGCTCGCAGCGAGAGTCCTGCTGCCTGCGTGCCTCCGATCCGCACGAGTCCCCAACATTAAAAAAAGCCCTGTCTTTATTCGCGCTGGCTGGCTGCTTTCCCCGCTTTCCCCAGCCCTTGATATTCTGCATCTTCCACATCCCACATTGAAGTTTGCTGTTGTCGCGGCTGATAGCTGGCAGGAAATGACAAACTCACTTCGAGTTTCAACAAGGGAGATTAGAGTCCTAACAGTGTCCAAATAAAAGCCTCTTCATCGCTGATTATCATAATTGAGCATAGCCAGTGTGTTTGAAAAATCGTTGGTGAAGCTTCAAATTTCTCACAGGCTAGAGGAGTAATGGCTTTTCAGTGGAGGCTCCCCAGAAATCTCTTTCCACACTACAGTCCACACAGTCTACTGATAAAGCTGAGCAGTATTGGCTACTGGATGAAGTAATGGGCAGCAGTTTCAGCAGAACCCTGACTGGGATAGCTGCATTTCATTTATTGTAATACGCCTGGAGCTTCTAAGGGCCACGCAGCTGTTACATAAGAGGATGATGACAATCCCATTCTATGCACCAAGGTATAGGGCACATAAAGAGACTTAACCATTTCATACGATGTGGAGTTTGCTTTAAGATGTTGCCTGGAGGGTCCAAGCCAATGAGCCATATAACAAACCTGTAATCAGTAACCACAACCTCACATTCACATTGTGACTGTGAATATAAAGAAGTCTATATACGCCAAGCTCGTGGTTTTGTTTTGTTTTATTCAGGACAATTTCCTGTTTTATAAAACGATGCAAAGAAGCCTGACTGTAGACTGCATTATTCACAGAGAAAAAATAAATTACTTTGCCGACAAATGGATTTGATGTCATAAGTTTTGTTCTCGCAAAAAGGGCTAGGCATCGTTAAATGATACCGGTATAACATCGAAAGGAAAGTTGAGGTACTACTGGTATCGAAAACATAAAAGCAGGTACCGCAAAAAAAAAATCATATTTTTTTTAGATCCAAGTTTTGATGTCGTCGGTTCCAGGGACGGCATTAAAGGAAGTTACTTGGTTGTTTCAGCTTAAATTAATGATACAAATTTGAAAGAAAGTCTATTATCTATTTTTAAATTGAATGCTTTTTTTTCAATTGGAAACTTTAGTTTTATTATGTAAACTTTCAGTCAAAACTGCAGCTGAGTCCAGTTTAATGCCCTTTCAGCCCTTAATTTTGACATAATTCATTTAATGACCTTTAATGCCCTGCGGATACCAAGATTATTGTTCTGTTTTCTGATTCTAAGACGACACATATTTTAGTATCAACCTTATTCCGGAGGTTCGCGTGGGTGCGGCCATGAATTGTCCCCTCCCCTTCACTCCTTTTAGTTAACATAGGACTCGAGAAGTTGAGATAAAATCAGTTACTACACGGAAACAAAGCTGTTTTTAGGCCGCGCAGACAAACTGTGCTTTGTTGACTGGACATTTTACACAAATCAATCGACTAAACGTCATATTTTAGGGGCGAACATTTTCTCTCGTTCTCCGCTATTATGAACACACTCCACTGGAAGTGTCCGTACAAAGGAAGTCCTGATCCTTGGCAAAAAGTGGGCGGGGCGGAATAAGGTGAATAGGTATCAGGGTAAGGCAAGTTTATTTGTACAACTCAATGTGCCTCACAGCAACACCAGGCACCCAAACACAAGCATTAAAAACACAATGAAATTACATTTAAAAAAATTACATAAAAATTAAATAAAAAAATATGTATCTATATATTAAAATTCGTTAAAATACAATGAATTGCCATAGGCAGCAGTAAAAAAGTGGCCTTTCAGCCTGGACTTTGTCAGAGTTGAGGCCTGTCTCACATCTTCACGGAGACTCCAAAACCGTTCAGGTATCGTTATCGGTAAAGTACCGGTATTGTAACAAATGTAACCCAGGCCCACTCGTGAATCATCTGTTTTCATTGACATGGTGTTCATCACAAGAGCTGAATGATTGGAAAGGTGACTGACATGCATCGATTTTGGAAATAATGATAGCCCTTTAAATCAAATAGAAGTTTGTCAGTCAGCGTGACGGTCAGAAAACTTTTGATAATCTTGTTACAGCATACTCCGCGTAATTATTGCTTCCTCTGTCCGTCCAGCTTGTCCTTTTAGACGCAGCGTGGCAAATCACCTTCATCTCGGAGCACGCAGTGAAGCAAGTGCCCAATATTGAAGTGTTTTTTTACGTTGTTTTATGCCGTTTTCAAAATGTGTACTTCAAAGAATATCCACTATATTTACACATCACGTTTCTATATATTATCTTCTTTCAAGTGCTTTGCCACGTTGGGTGTCGATAGGTCTGGTGATGCGTGGATAAAGCAATGTCATTTACAACATCCTGCTTGTCGTGCTGTTGCTGTCGTGCAGCTAAATGCCAGCTTAGTGTTAAGTATGTGCTTGTTGTGAAGGGCCGGCAGATAAAACCATCTTACCACAACGTCAAAAAGCAGCAGACTGCAGCCTGTACGGGAAAAGGTCAGAAGTCATAAATAATACTGTAGAGGCGCTCCCAGTGACTCGAGGCTGCAGCTTGTTTGCATGGAGCGGGTAGGAAGAGCGATGGCTGCTGCTGACAGACGGGAGCACACACACAGATGGGACTCCTGCTGCAGACGCTGATTTTACTCTTCCTCATTGTTTTCCATGAAGGCTGCAGCGTAAAGGAGCGAATGAATGCGGTGAGTCAGAATTGGAGAAAACGCAGAGCAGCTCACCCATATGGTAGAGATCTTCGTTCCTATTATCTCCTTTGTTTGTGAACTTTGTATAGATGGCTCAACATGGCTTGGTGAGTGCCTTGTTTACAGATTAACAAATCATTTCTTGCAAAAGCATGTTCCACTGCTTTTTTTTTTTTTAAAGTTAAACTTCAGTCCAAATCTAAATGTATTCTAACAATGTCGCATACAGTTCTTTGGAAACTCCACTGAGATGGCTTGGCATTATTCCGTCAAGTGGTGAAGTCAGCCGACCTCGCAGACCTTGACTGAGTCTCCCTTGGTACAAAACAAGCTTGTTAAACCACGGGATTCTTTTATATGAACAAAGTGCATTGATTCTTTAGATAATAACTTTATACATTTCTCAGCAGATATGTATGTGCTGTTTCGGCGTTGTGAATAGCTTTTCATCAGCTGCCATGTTTGCTGTGAACAGTAATTATCATCTTTTGCTGTAACGCCTTTTATGTAAATCTTCCTCACAGTTCAAACAAAGGTAAGATAAGAAGATGGTAAATGAATAGGATGGATCTTTCCTACTGAATTAATTATGTTTTCAGTGTGCCTTTTGGTAGAGTAACTATTACATCAGCCACAGTGTTTGTTTGTCTTTTATCAAGTCCAAAACTATTTCGATTATCGTTCTGTGTATTTCAGACTCAAACCCATGACACTGAGGCCATAATAGTGTCATGGGTTGCGTGCGCCCGGTAGCCTTACCAACTAGGCTATACTATTCACTAGAGCAGGGCGATATTGCCTAAAATCTATATCACGATATAAAAAAGAAATATCACGGTAACGATATATTTGACGATATAACTGACAATGGACAAATTATTTCAAAATCCCAGCCTTACGCCTATTGGGAAGATTAATTCAGTGATATTATATATTTTTTTTAAAGAATACAAAAATCTTGATCTACTCAAGCAGTTTACATCCTTCATTTCATTTGACTTTTTAAGCACCTGTCCCCGTGTTCTACAGTCAGAGTTTATGCTGCTCTGATGGAGCTGAGTGGAACAGAAATTATATCGTGTCCACAACGATATCAACATTTACAACTATATAAAAAAATTATATCGCGATAACGATATGCGATACGATATGGCCCACCCCTACTATTCACTTTTACATCCATGCCCAATGCCCATCTCAGTCAGTTCCAACTGAGTGACTTAAATGAGTCTGAGGTGAAGAGCTTTACTGTGCAGGGCAGAGATGGGGGTTGACTTCATCGAATGGGGAACAGGTAAAGCCCTTTGGAGATGGACTGTGATTGACAAGGGCATGAAGACTCTCTCACACACACCTCGGCTGCTCTAACTGCAACCTGCCAGGCACAAGCCAAACGCTGACTGACTCTGAGAGATAACCAGGAAGCCACGATAACACTTTGATTCTCGGTGCAACGTTGTGCCCACGAGTGTAGGCAAACACAATGAAACGCACACACTAGCCCTCAATCTTGAAGAGGAGTCAAGGCCCGGGGCTTGAAATATGCCCACTGATAAGAGGCAGCCAAAAGAGGGGAAAGAGAATGGGGCACAGAAAAGGCTTTGTCGCAGCAGGATGCTTTGAAATGTCTCTCTTTGTGAGATGTGTCGGGTTGGGACAGGAACAGAAGCCTGGAGATGTCAGGTGATATCTGAAAGAAAGTAGGAAAGGGTTATCCACCACTACCTTTTCTTCCCCTTGTTGGCCTTATCACCTACACTGGCTGAATCATTGTTTCAGTTTTGTGCGCTTAAAGCATAACCGTTTTGACAACCTGCTGAATTTCGGTGACCCTTGACTTCCGCTGCTCTTTCCTTGTGCTGCTTCATAAGCCCAGACTGGAGCAAACCTTTTACAGGAGCTGCAGTCGACAGCATTTGGCGATGATCAAAAAACGTTCTTTTATATTTTTTGTCTCCGGATTTTTAACTTTACCCGTGAGTAGCCGTAATATAATGTCTGACCCATGTTCTTCTTAGTTCAATAGATGCGTTGTAATTTTTGGAATGATTTGCTGTTCCTGCTGGCACCTTTTTTATATAACAAGCAAGTGTAACAATCTCACCTCTGTGATGCATAAGCCTGCCACACAAGTGTTGTGCAATGGCTATTTTTATAACGTTTTCGTTTGTTGATGAAGAACAGCTTTCCTTTGTCGGAATACGTTTCTGAGAAAGACGGGGATTAGTTTGGATTGTTAAAAAAAATGTCATAGTTCAAGAACTATAGTCACAGTTACGAATGGTTTCCACTTTTGGATTCTGTGACGGTCCGATCACAAATGCAGAAGACGTTTCCTCTCAAATCATCAGAGTGAACCTTGTAACTCTGTCACATCTTTTTACCAGCTTTTAGTGCTTCACCTGTTGATTCTGCCAAAGTCTGCTGTTTTTTGAGTCGTCAACCTTTTCTACATACTTGCATGAGCCGCCATGTTTGTTTTTGGATATTCCTCAAACTGCTTGATTGCACTGTCAATAACAGCCATTGCATCTCAGAGAGGATTAGGCAAGCTGTGACTCATTTTTTGTTGGCCAGGCTACGATATTGCAGAGCTCTCGCGATTAAGCCGACCACACGCAACAAACAACATAGTGGGGGATGACGTCATACAACAGAGGTCACATGATGCCTGCAGCTTCCTGAAGAGCGTGTTTTTTTTTTTTTTCTGTAGATGGAGTTTGTCCCGAAGGCGATTTACCTACTGCTGGTTTTACTGGTTGTGGAGACACTGCTCATTTCGCTAATGTGAGAATGGCAAGTGTGAGACCAAGTGTGGAGAGATGTGGGAAAACTTGACAAAAGCTGAGAAATAAATAAAGGGTGTAATATGTGGGACACAGCTGTGCTCACAAAGATTGAAAGACATTTGCAATTCAAAGTAAATGCAATTTCCAGTGAGTTTAATAGAAATGTTAACACATTTTCCAAGACGCAACTCAAACTCAAGATGATCTGCAGCCCTGTATATGTGCGCCAGAAATATGAGCCATATCTCTGTGCAGAGGTTTGCGAACTTGGGCTTCGTATATCATGAGTTTGGCCATTCAGAAGATTCTTATTTGTCCGTAACTGTCCAGATTTTTTCAACACTAAAACTTGGGGCACAGAGATCTTCCATCTGGGTGAGATCTACTCATATTTGTCCCTTTGGGAGTCTCTCAAACAAACAAGAAGTCATAATCTTGTTAATGTAGTTCCAGTTAAGCCTTCCCTTAGTCATTCATGTGTCAAATTTGGATTTCAACAGAGTTTGGTAGGGCTCATCGAAAAAAAAAAAAAAAGAATTCTCCCACACTTGAAGCCCATACTTGAAGTCAAGGAATGGAACGCCTGGAGGGCTGTCTTGCTGTGCGCTGACAAAGCTAACCACTCCATCTCTGGGACTCCCTGCGCTGGCAACTGACTGTGTAAAAAGCCACATCTGCCGGCTCATGTGTCACCATCTGCAGAGCTTGTTATCACGGAGGATAATTGAAGCAATCAAGACCTGATCAAGTCATGTGGCGTGTCCCGTCGGCGCGCCCCTGCTGTTCGGCTCCACGGGCAGCGCCTCGGGCCCCACTCGCAGCAAGGGCACCTTCAGAGAGCGCCCCCTCCTGGTCTGCCAGCGCCTCTCTTTTCTCACGCACTCGTTGACACTGCTCGCGCTCTCAGGAGACAGGCGATGAGAGGTTTGCACAGCTGCCCTGGGCTCCCGTCTGATCGTTTCAATTTATCCCACAAATCCGCCTCTGTTCTCCGCACATCCATCCCTCAGCCTGTGCCACCAACCCAACGCTGTGAACTGCTGTGGGGAAGCTTAGCGTGGCTCATGGCAGGTTTCGACTCGCATTCGCGCCATCTCCAAAGTCGATAATGAGGTTTTTAAAATTTTATTCTGATTTGAAACGACTGTGAAATCCTCTTGGAACCGTAAAACTAGTCATTTGCTTCATTCGTTCCCCAAAATCATCTGCAATTCCTGTCGGTATTTGAGACTTTGGGAAATGCATATCCTAATTTGAAGTTGCTAACAGTTGTCAGTTGCTAACCATGTGAAATGAAATCGGATAAGTTGTCACATTGTGCGTGTTTCTCGTCTAAAGTGGTCTCTGTGAAACGTGACCCGAGCGAGGGCACTTGATGACTCATTCCTGACACATCTGGTAAAATGTAATTGCTTTTGACATGTTTACTTCTGGGACATTTAACACCATCTGATCAAAGTGAAACTACTAATCTGTGTACAGTGGACTCTCGCACTCTCCCTCTGTCAAGGTGCCTTAATCCTTTTCGCCTCCCCTGTGATACTTTTCCTCACTCTGGCTCCTGCCTCCCTGACATCAACAGAGCCGCTGGTCTTGTTCCTTTGTCTCATGCGGTGCCACCCACACCAAGATGTTTGACTATGCCCCAAGCTCCAGCTGTTCCTCTTTTTCTCCCTAATTTTTCTTGTGCACTTTCCCTAAAGCCAAAGACACCCTTGCTGGCCAAAAACCTACAGCTATTCCAGCCAAGGCGGCCAATAGGGATTCTTCATTACCTAGGGGTCTCGCGTGATCAAAACAAGCTGGATTGTTACGAAAACAAATCAAATAAAGTATTCTGTCCAGTCAAAAGTCCTATAAACGATAACAAGTGAAAAAGAAAAAGTGACATGATGGAAACTCATGAATAGAGTTTGTGATGTGTTTTTGGAGGTAGGGGAAACCAGAGTTCTCCCTCAGTGCGTCTCTGAAACGGTGCAGAGCCTCCTGGGTTTGTCAGTGTTTCAGAGCGTGGTGTCCTGCACTGGCCAGTTCCTCCTTCCTCTTCCTCTTGCGCAGTCTTTCACAGTCTTCTCCTCATTTGGCCCTTTTTTGTTTCTTGGAGCGCCTCTTGTGATGCCTCCAGTGTTAATTTTGACAACATATTTTAATTTAGTTTTAGTCTTAGTCTTTTGACGAAAATGTAATTGAATTTTAGTCGAGTTTTAGTCAAAAAAATATCTTCAATTTTAGTCGAGATTTAGTCGACTAAAATTGCAAGTCAATTTAGTCGACTAAATTTAAGACACATTTAGTCGACTTTGTATTAATAATATTCATTATAATCATATTTAATCGAGGTCCTCTGCTTCATGGGGCTGCTCCCACATGAACAAAGCTCAGAGCTGTTCCTTTGGCAGTGAATTTACATGATATGAGGCTCTTTCAGACTGTCAATAGAAAATTAAGACTAAATATTTTAGTCGACGAAATTAACACTGGATGCCTCCACTGTGCTGCAGGTGTGAGGGGGCTCTTGGTGCCTCTTAAGTGTTTCAGAAGAATTTCATTTTCCACCATAGTGGGTCTCTAGGACGCACCAGGTTCAATTGTTTGGAAGGTTTTCTCTGCTGATGGATCCTCTCACCAGAAAACCTACAAAACAATTGATCCCGGAGTGTCCTAGAGACCACTGTGATCGAAAAATGAAGGTGCCGTGCTGACCACTCTTACAGGCGCTGGGTCAAATACACACACATTTGCATAATGCACCTTTTAAATTAACCATTGGCTTAATATTACCCTATAATTTGATTCCGTTATGACAACACAAGCCAGATCTCTAAAGAGGACGATTCATAAGATTGTAAAATGTCATATTGTGATTAAGCAGAAATAATCACAAAATAATGATTTGAACACGGCACAATTGAAGTAAGGGTTTTTATAAGAAATAGAATCTTGCAGAAAAGTTTATCCATACATTTACTGTATGCCATGCACATGAAAAGTTTAATGGACTATTTGGTAATCTTGCCGAGAGTGTCGCCAAAGCCCAGGCTCTTGCTTTACTTCTGGGTTGGGTAGAGACCGGTTGCGTTGGAGGTCCGTCTGGGACAGAGTCTTTTACATCTACATGACTGGGAGCTCCTATTGTGTAATTTCCCCCACGGGCCAAGTAAGCCCAGCTGCACGGAGCTACCATGCTGACATGTATTATTGAGCATTGTGCCTTTCATTATTTATATCTACGTGTTTGTGTGCACTCAGCAGATAAAGTTTTCCAATTCTGTTTGTTCATCACACATTCGGCTCATTCATGTCAACGCACAGACGTCCATTGACTTTGACGAGGGATTGAGCAAGCACATAAAGCGTGTTTCTTTTGAGGAGATGTCTAACATAATCTAATCTGAGTAAAGGAATACAATGTGTGATGTGTGTAGCCACAGGCCAAGGATAAAGCTCATCATTGATCAGCCGCTGCTTGTATAGTAAACACTGTGCTGCTGTGTTAAGGTCTTATTTTTCTGAGAGAAAATGTGCGTCATTCATGGCTTTGAAAGAAAATTAGCATCTTAATTAATTATGTGGAGTACTGCAAATGAAAATGTTCTTCATGCTACAAATACTAAAATGGAAAAAAGGAACATTTGAGCTGGGCATAAACTTCTCAATCTTCCATCTTTTTGGTGGTGTCAGCAGATTGCTACATTAAATGTGTTATAGAATTGATAGTCGATAATGCTGCTGCACATAATATACTGCACATGGAACTCCCTTTTCACCATGACTATGTATTGTCTAAAATAAAATATTTTAAAGACAATCTCCAGAGTTTAGTCTGTAGGACACTGATAGGCTTAGGCTATTATGCATTTTTCATTTCCTTTATGAATTAATTAGAAGATTAGAGAAGAAGAGGCAGGACTTTGTACTTTTTATAGGAGTGAGTGGAGCGGTGACACAGCCAGCAGTGCTCATGCTTCACAGCTTTAAGTTCCCAGGTTTGACTCTTGACCTATAGGGCCTTTCTGTGTGGAGTTTACATGTTCTCCCCATGCCTGTGCGTAGGTTTTCTCCGGGTGCTCTGGTTTCTCCTACCTCTAAAAATAATAATAATACCTTACACTTGTAATGCGCTTTACAAGCCTGTATTACCAAGTTTCTCAAAGCGCTACACTGTTGTCATTATTCATTCACACCATGCTCTGTGATGGTAAGCTACTGTTGTAGCCACAGCTGCCCTGGGGTAGACTGACGGAAGCGAGGCAACCAGTCTCTGCCATCGGCCCCTCCGACCAACACCAACCACCTACTCACACACTACATTCGCTAGGCTTTCTGGTGTTCCCAAACGGTCTCCCATCCAAGTACCGACCAGGCCCTTCCCTGCTTAGCTTCCAAGATCTGACGGGATTGAAAAACAAGTACAATATTCCAAGTTGAGTGAGAGAGTGTTTGTGTTTGTGGGACAACGAATGGAAATTAGCCCTTTGCTATATTCTGGTGTGGCATGATGTCTTGCACAAAGAAACAAATAGTTCTCAGCTCTGTCGAGCAGTTCTGTGACGACTGGTCTAGAACTGCTTGAACTACTTGCTATTGTTATCCACAAATATGGGTCAAGTTTTTCTGTCAGTGGTCTTTAGTACGTAGATTTTGTGAATGTATTTTTCCTTGAACAGTGAGCTCTCGGTATGTGACATACTGGACTTAGAAAGAACTCCTGCACATATAGATGGCAGGATTCTCCAGAGGGAGCCAAATATTGCACCAGTTTGATGTTACCCGTTTCCACCACATGAGCTCGCTGTGCCAGGTGGACCGTGATCAACACTGGCCAGGAGAGCCAGGACTCAACGCTGCTAAATGGCGGCCTGTATTCATTTCACACAGGCTTTTTAAACTGGCATGATTAGAGCTAAGCTGCTACATCACAGGATTTTTTTTGACTGTCAGGCATAACAATCATGATGAGACGAGTGTAATCTACCATGTGCAACTTAAGGAGATAAGATATAAAACCTTCATTAGTTTGTTTGTTGCAAGAAAAAGGTCAGGACAATTGTAAACAACAATTATCAAAGTACATTATAGGCTCAAATGTAGAATTTGGAACACATCCACAACTAAATATGATAATATATAAACTATTTCTGTTTTCTGGCTTTTAACAGCTGTGTGTTTGTCTCTGTCTTTTTTTGTTTGTAGCTATTCAATCGATCTCATTTCCATTTATGTAATGTTACTTTTGTTTTGCGCATTTCTGTTTTTCGGTGTCGACTATTGAGGACTGGCGGAGCTAAACGGGAACAAAATGTGAATACATTAGGTCACACGTACGCCGTTGTGAGTGAGAAAATACAAAAAGCAGGAAGTTTCCTTAACCAACAAATCAAGCGTGAAGTCCCAATAGCTTTTGCCGACTGCCTTGCTGTACTTGAGGTGTATTTTTATTTCACAACAGGAGGTATGTGTCTAAGTGCGGCCAGTTGGACCCTAAAGGTGTCATCTCTCTGCAGAAGGGGGAGCCGGCTGAATTTTAATTGGCACAAAGACACACAAGCCCTGGTACATTGTTATGATGAGTGAGGATGTGGACTGGGGATCGCTGCTTGGAGTTTGTATTTTTGCTGGAATCGTCCTTGTTTTGCATAAGACTTTGATCATCAACGCTTGTCTTTTGCTGTCAGAATGCACTAGTTATTTTGGTTTTAAATTTTCACTGTAATGCAGTGGAGACTTGAATGCTAATTATAGACGTCCGTTGCCTCTTTTCACCTTATGCTTGGTGTCGTCTTATTTTAATTCCTTTATTTATTTACAAAATAAATGTTATCTGGCTCTAACAGATGTCGCTATTTCCTCTAAATTGCAACATAAAATACTATCCCTCCATATGGAATGATTAACTGGATTCTCCTCAATATATTTCAAGGTAGATTGAAATATATTGAGTAATTTAATTTCAAGAAAACAATATAATAACACATCAACCCTGCCGCCGATGACTGAAATAAACTCACAATGAAAGCGTCTGCACACATGGCTTGTTTCATCACCCGAGAAGATTATAAACAAATGATAAAACATTCTCCATCCTATTTGCAAATTGAGATGCAAAAAAAAAAAGCGGCAGCCATCTTGGAGAGGTCGTAGTGTGCTTTACTCTTGTTTTTCTTTTGTCCGTAGTGAACGAGGCCCCATTAGCTCCACTGTCCGGCACATCACGGATAACTCTTGAGATATGGAGCAGCTGCTGGAGGGCTGTGCAACTCTGATGTCTCCTTCTTGCTTGCTTGTTTGTTCGTTTCTTCAAAAAGAACACATGACTTTTAATGGGATTTCTCCACTGACGGATTGACTTCATTATTCCTGACTTTTACATTTTTACCTTCAGGTATCTGTAGGATATTACATTGACTATGAATTTGACAGTGCCTAACGATGAGGCCTGCCTTGTTGTAGAAAAAACATTTAATTCCACTTTGTAGCTTTACTCCTGTCACTGTCTGCTACGGTTTTCTAGACCTCACAATAAGCCAGAGACTTTACATGCCTTGGTTTGATGTCCTGCCTTGTTATCTTGTTATCCGACATGCTTAGCCAATGAACAAAGTGAAGCATATCGTCGTTCCAAATTACATAAAGGAACAGGGAAAACCTTAAAGGGAGCGTGAAATGGGGCAACTCAAGTAATCGCAGCCAAATCAAAATGGCTATTTAAATGGTTGCAATTAGTAGATTACAAGACGGCAACTATTTGAGCTCTAAAATATTCCTTTTACAAGCTACAAATCATAATGCATTTGGGGTCCGATAATCCTTCAATTCACTTAAGATCTTTACAAGTTATTGTCTGAACTCGGTTTCTTGTAGTTTAGCAGCTCATAATCATTTGAGTCTTCTCTCAAATGTTTACTGAAAGTGTTAAAACATACAGTGGGAGGAAAAAGTGAGTACACCGTTTGGAATTTCTCACATTTGTGCCTAAATTGGTCATAAAATGTGGTCTGATCTTTTTTTAAATCACAAGAATGATTTAACAGTGTCTGCTTAAACTAAAACCACCCAAACATTTACAGGTGCTCGTCATATAATTAGAATATCATGAAAAAGTGCATTCACTTCTGTTGTTCAACTTAAACTGTGAAACTAATATATGATAGACTCATTACATGCAGAGTGAGATATGTGTGTGTGTATATGTGTGTATATATATATATATATATATATATATATATAGCCTTTATTTGTTATCATTTTGATTATTATGGCTCAGCTTGTAAAAACACCTCATAAAATTTGAATATTTTGAAAATGGACTGTAATCAAAATTATAACAAATAAAAGCTCGACATGTCACTTTGCATGTAATGAGTCTGATATAATATATTACTTTCACATTATAAGTTGAATTACAGAAATAAATGAACTTTTTTTTATGACATTCTAATTATATGACGAGCACCTGTACATTTATCATATTTGTATTGTCCATAACATGTTAACATTCACAGGAGAACGTGGAATAAGTGAGTATGCCTGAATCTCAATGAACTGCAGCAGTTTTGTAAAGAGGAATGGTCCAAGATTCATCCTGATCGTTGTGCACGTCTAATTTGCAGAAAATATGTTATTGCTGCAAAAGATGGATCAGCCAGCGATTTGATACATACAGTGCCTTGCGAAAGTATTCGGCCCCCTTGAACTTTTCGACCTTTTGCCACATTTCAGGCTTCAAACATAAAGATATAAAACTGTAATTTTTTGTGAAGAACCAACAAGTGGGACACAATCATGAAGTGAAACCAAATTTATTGGATATTTCAAACATTTTTAACAAATAAACAACTGAAAAATTGGGCGTGCAAAATTATTCAGCCCCTTTACTTTCAGTGCCGCAAACTCTCTCCAGAAGTTCAGTGAGGATCTCTGAATGATCCAATGTTGACCTAAATGACTAATGATGATAAATAGAATCCACCTGTGTGTAAACAAGTCTCCGTATAAATGCACCTGCTCTGTGATAATCTCAGAGGTCAGTTTAAAGCGCAGAGAGCATCATGAAGAACAAGGAACCCACCAGGCAGGTCCGAGATACTGTTGTGGAGAAGTTTAAAGCCGGATTTGGATACAAAAAGCTTTAAACATCCCAAGGAGCACTGTGCAAGCGATAATATTGAAATGGAAGGAGTATCAGACCACTGCAAATCTACAAAGACCTGGCTGTCCCTCTAAACTTTCAGCTCATACAAGGAGAAAACTGATCAGAGATGCTGCCAAGAGGCCCATGATCACTCTGGATGAACTGCAGAAATGTACAGCTGAGGTGGGAGACTGTCCATAGGACAACAATCAGTCGTATACTGCACAACTCTGGCCTTTATGGAAGAGTGGCAAGAAGAAAGCCATTTCTTAAAGATATCCATAAAAAGTGTCGTTTAAAGTTTGCCACAAGCCACCTGGGAGACACACCAAACATGTGGAAGAAGGTGCTCTGGTCAGATGAAACCAAAATCGAACTTTTTGGCAACAATGCAAAACGTTATGTTTGGCATAAAAGCAACACAGCTCATCACCCTGAACACACCATCCCCACTGTCAAACATGGTGGTGGCAGCATCATGGTTTGGGCCTGCTTTTCTTCAGCAGGGACAGGGAAGATGGTTCAAATTGATGGGAAGATGGATGGAGGACCATTCTGGAAGAAAACCTGATGGAGTCTGCAAAAGACCTGAGACTGGGACGGAGATTTGTCTTCCAACAAGACAATGATCCAAAACATAAAGCAAAATCTACAATAGAGTGGTTCACAAATAAACATATCCAGGTGTTAGAATGGCCAAGTCAAAGTCCAGACCTAAATCCAATCGAGAATCTGTGGAAAGAACTGAAAACTGCTGTTCACAAACGCTGTCCATCCAACTTCACTGAGCTCGAGCTGTTTTGCAAGGAGGAATGGGCAAATATTTCAGTCTCTCAATGTGCAAAACTGATAGACATACCCCAAGCGACTTACAGCAGTAATCGTAGCAAAAGGTGGAGCTACAAAGTATTAACTTAAGGGGGCTGAATGATTTTGCACGCCCAATGTTTCAGTTTTTTATTTGTTAAAAATGTTTGAAATATCCAATAAATTTCGTTTTACTTCATGATTGTGTCCCACTTGTTGTTGGTTCTTCACAAAAAAATACAGTTTTATATCTTTATGTTTGAAGCCTGAAATGTGGCAAAAGGTCGAAAAAGGGGCCGAATACTTTCGCAAGGCACTGTATGACGCTGTGTGTTCCTCCCAAACAATTCAACTTTGGTTTGCGAAAGAGCTCTTGGATGCTCCACAGCACTACTGGAAAAATATACTGTGGAGTCTGGACTGATTAACCCAAAGTTGAATCGTTTGGGAGAAACACACTTCATGTGTGGAGGAAAAATGGATTAGCACAACGACATCAAAACCCTATCCTCAGGTGCAGGGAGAATTCTGGTGTGGGGCTGTTTTGTTGCCTCAGGACCTGGACAATGTGCGATCATCAATGGAAAAATAAATTCACAGGTTTATCACGATATTTTTAAATAGCTGGCTGACCCTTCTTGGCCAATCTAAATATGATAGAATGTAAATGTTTGGGCGTTATCAGTTTAAGCAGACACTGTTTAATCATTCTTGTGATTTAAAAAAACATCAGAAGACATTTTATGACAAATTTTAGGCAGAAATGTCAGAATTTCCAAACGGTGTACTCACTTTTTTCTCCCACTGTAGTTAGCAACACTAATATCACAACTAGATGCATGCTAAACTTGTGCAGCACGAGCACTCCTCTATCTCCTTACTAATGTACAAACACACCTGGGCCCGCTGTGTGACTGTACACCAGAAGAGGCTGTATCAAGCGATTTGGACCCTGGCGTAATAGGCCCTTGACCCGCTCTGTAGTAGGGGCTTAGTTACTTCATTGTGAGTAAATGCTCCATTAGGATTCATTAACGCCAGCGGTTGGGGCATATTGTCCCAAGTGCAGCGAGCCGCACCAGTGGAGGCCCCCCTTCGCCCCTGCCCCGCACCGGCACGTGTCGCTCCCCTTTTTCGTGTAACACACAAACATGAAAAACACCCCTTTAATCACCAGTCAATTGCCATCTCTTGTCCTGACTCATCACCCCAACCTCTCCCCCTCCCCCCCCCCCCCCCCCCCCCCCCGACTTTCTTCACCTATGCCCGTCTCTCTCGGGATAGCGCACAGTGACCAATGGCGTCGCAGCGCAGCCGTTGCCATGGCAATAGATGACAGTGGGAAGCACCACCCAAGATGAATGGGCTTTAAAGTAGGAAAGGTTTTGCAAACAAGGACAAAAGGGGAAAGGGAGAGAGAGAGAGGGGGGAAGAGTTTTGGGCTTTTTGTGAAGATTGGATGGAGACCAATTCAGAAATCAGAAGTGGACTCTGCAGGTATGACGGCTTTTTCGCGCCCTGGTGGTTTCGGAGTACGCTACAGTCCGTGATTGTTCTTGCATTTCCGTGGCACTGTTAGAAACATAATGGCTACGAGCGGACGGCTTCCTTATTCACAACTGACAGCTTTTATTCACAAAGCGGCAAATAGAAAAGTGTAATTTTCCATCCATTTCTTCTGTCAATTGTGTCACTGAAACCTTTTCGTTTATAGAGCAGGCCTTTGTGCTGAATCGCCGGGAATTGTTGTCGGGGTAAATCACTTTGCCGTCCTTAAACGGCCCCCTACGCTTCCAGCTCAGAAAAAGCCTTTGTTCAGATCAGCAGGGCGCCAAGAAGGTCTTTGACAAATATGACAATTATTCAAAATAAGAATTGATGTCTCTACCAAACTTTTGTACCAAGTTCCTTCTTAAACTGTTTTATCTCTTGAACGTGGTTTTAGTTGTGAGCAGTTTTGAGACTTCTATAGAAAAGATGGTACTATTGTCATTAGAGAATGAGGTCTGATGTCGTTGCTTTCTTCACATGCATAAAATATCAAACGCTAAATGCTAGTATTAACGATGCTGCCACTTAAATCTTGTTATAAAGTCACTATAATCTATATTACTGCTCCATACACCTCCTCCGCCTCCCCCATCTGCTATCCATGTTAATTCTTCATACGTTTTTATCCCTCCCTGGAGACGCTCCTGTCCCGCTCCCGTCTTGGGCAGCCTCTTTCCAGCCTGCTGTAGGTAACGGGGAGGTTGGTGGTAGGACGGCACATTCCTGAAAGTCAAGAGAGTGCAGGACCCTTGAAGAGAGGGGAGGGGTCTGTCCCAGTAGATCAATTACATACTATCAGTGTACGCTAACGCAGCCTATGTTTGTAAGGATATCCCTTCAAGCTAAATTGGATTACACATTTTACACTTTTATGCATTTGTTGCCCCGTTTATTCATTCCCGTAAGAATGGCTGTACCTACACTCTTCACTGTAAATGTAATTCTCAACTAGTGATTTTTTTTTCTCCTCCTCTTGCACATTTCTGTTCTGATGTCCTTGTACCGCTGTTCCGCCCCCGTAACTTTTTTTTTTCCCTTTATTGTTACATTATCGCTTTTACTGTGAGCTGTCGAAAATGTCGGAGCAGATCGGGTCAGGAGGTGGTCTCAATCAGGAAGGGCCTGACTGACTTGCATGTGGGTGGTAGGAGGGGAAAAAAATAAATAGAAGGAGTTTGCAAAGAGCTCTGTCATTTGAAAGGTGAGATTTGTGTTTAGGTTTGTGTCGCAGCAACGTCGCCCACACCTCGCATGCAACAACCACTCACAGGAGAACGTCCTTATTATGTCCTTCTATGGACACTGGGCCTTCATTTTAGTGGCTATGGGTGAATCATGGCCAGTTTAACTAGACTCCTTTAACCATACAGAATAGATGCCACTTCTCAGCTCTGCCCTTTCCTCACGTTGGCGTCCTAAACAGCTCCCTCTGTTTCCAGTTCAGAAAAGCCTTTGTTTGGATCAGCGGGGCACCAAGGAGGTCTTATGACAAATACCACCACGCCACTTCTCTGAATTCCAATCTTGTCAGATCTCGGAGGCTAAGCAGGGTTGGGCCTAGTTAGTACTGGATGAGGGATGACCAGGCAGCCTGTGTGAGTGGTTGGTCCTGGTTGACGCAGGTGTAAGCTGTACCACCACAAAATATGGGGTAAATGAACAACTCTCCCTTGTTCAGCCCTTTTGAGTGACTCGTGTCTTGTGCTATATAACGATTCCCCTATGTCCCCTTCTGAAGTGTATTGATTTCTCCTTTGTACCCAAGTCATTCCGATTTGCCTCTACTATTTCTTATGTAACATCTTGTTTCTATTCTATCATCTCCGTTTCTTTTGAACACGGTTTTAGTTGTGAGCAGTTTTATGGGACCATAGAGAAAAGACGCTTCTCTCTGGAGCTTAACTGCCAGATGTGATCTTGTCTCAGGCACAAATATGAAAACCTCACTGTCACAGAGGCAGGTTCAGCTGTCGCTCTTCATTTATTCAGTTGTAGACTGGAACACCATTGCATTGTAATATTGGAAGACTGGATGATTACAAATGAAAAACATAGTAAATATAATTTAGTCTAGTTGAATAATATTCATTGATTAAACAAAGTGCAAATGGATATAAAGGTGTGTACTGAATGAATGAAAAATAACCCAAATTGTTCCAAAATATTTGCAAATGAGACTTCAACTAAGATTTGATCCTGCTATTTTTTGGCAAACAATTTGAAAAGCAACTTTTACAATGGTTTATTTTTTGTGAATAAATAAGTTGTGTTTGCAATCATCAGCATTACTTTGGTGTGTGTTGGGGTAATCACACGTGCAAATTGCAGACCTAATGGCATTAGCATGGCTGAGTGGGCAGACAAAGTGTGCAGGAACGATAGCCAGGGCTGTGCATGAGCAAACGGACAAGGCATTGCTAACTCGCTAAACACATGTGGCTATTTGGCCGCATGTGTTTTGTTTGCAATGTCAAATGGTTGCACATCTCCTGCCATCTGGGGTAACTTCATGTTCACTTCTGTGGGATTTAACAAAACTGCTGATCTGAGTTACATTTTCTAATGATTGTTTAACCTTTTGCCCTGCTCACTCAGTGGGAAAAGTGAAAGTATGTAACTTTTGATGTGAGATGTGACATTTGAACAGGGTCGTTTTGTGAAGGCATATTAGATACTGTCTGGGGAGTAAATGGCAAAATCACATGAGCTGAAAACGGTGTGTAAAATTCTTAAAGGTGTTTATTTGTCAACAGCGAGTGGGCAGCTAACCTACAACCAGCTACAAAGCTGCAAAGGAAAAAGTGTGCCCCCCCAAAGTCTTATTGTAAACTGTAAGTTACATTATATCGAAAAGGACATATGCTCTATTTCTTGACCACGAGTATTACCAAGCCTATTGGCTAAAACAAGTGTATTGACCATTTCCCTTCCATCTCTGTTTTCCCAGGTAGTCGTGTGGCAGGAGAAGGATGCCGCTGGTGAAGCGCACCATTGAGCCCCGGCACCTGTGCCACACGGTGCTGCCCAGAAACATCAAGAATGAGCTGGAGTGTGTGACCAACGTCTCTCTGGCCAACGTCATCCGCCAGCTCAGCAGTCTCAGTGAGTAACACACAATCTCTCGGCTTTCTGCATAATGCACAGTGCACCAACATGCAATCGTATCTGGATCGATTACATACATCTTAACATTATTACACACCAACAGGCTGTATGTCCGAAAAGCTAATTTGCTAATCTAGTTATTCAAGATCAGATATGTGCTGTTAATGTTTGCTTTACATTACAATGTGAAGGCTTAAGAGAATGACTACGTGTTGACTCTTTCCGGGTGGACAGTGTTTAGATGCAATATCTTTCTGGTTTTATGTTTTTCTCAAGTTTTTTTTAAACCTTCTTTCCATGTAATAATCTTTCATAATGCTCGTAATCCTCACCCAGCAGCACTTTGTCTCTTGTGTTTGTTCAGGTAAATATGCAGAGGATCTGTTTGGAGAGCTCTTTAATGAGGCCCACTCCTTCTCGTTCCGGGTCAACTCTCTGCAGGAGCGAGTGGACCGCCTCTCCATCAGCGTCACACAGCTGGACCCCAAAGAAGAAGAACGTAAGCACTTCACGCGTGCAGTGCACTGTCCTTGTGTGTGTGCGACGAGGCTCAGCTAGCCTCCCTCCTCCAGAGTTAATGGTTGTTATTAGAGGAACAGGCAGCTATGAGATGGTGTCATTTTTCATCCCCGTAGTACAAACCACAGCCTCTATTAGAAACATTTCGCCAGAGTTTCACTTTAGCTTTATTCTTTTGTTGGAGGAAATTGGATCTTGGATTAGAGTGTATCCATAGTGATACAATGAGAAAGCAGCGATGCTCTGTACTGTCAGGTATAGCCCAGGTAATCCCGCGGGGGGCGTTTGGACTGAGGGAAGGGTAACTGTGTGCAAAGTCAAAGTAGAAGGGAATCACAGCGGTGAAATGCCACGCTCCCGGGCGCTGTATCGATTTCCCATGAGCCACTGGGGTGTTTACGGCTCTGCGAGTCTTACGGCTTCCCTGTCATGGAGACACACTAAAACATTCACTGCCCCTCATGACAATGCCTCTGGATACAAGCGAGCAGCCTGTCGATGGGTGTCTTTTGTATAAGCCACTAAGGCTTTACTAGCTTTGGGAGAATCACACGTTTTTGTTTCGACCACCAGAATGATTTGATTTGGACATATACAGAGTTGTGTCATGACGAGAAATATTCACACTCCACACAATCATACAATATACAGTACCGGTATTTCATTACTCCTAAGAACAGTGTAGTGCAATTTGTGTTAAAAATGACTTTATATGAGTAGGCTACATCACTACATTGCAACAGTGCGGACTGTATTTTTAAAGCAACAGCACATTCTACAGTTTACTACAAAATAATTGCCACACAAACATTGCATACTTTTGCATAATTTTCCAAACTGAATCCATCTTTATTCTGACCTGACGCTACATTTGTAACACAGGATTATGTAGCTTCCCTAGTTCTCCACACCCTGCGTATGTTGCGCTAATGGCAAAATAATTGAGTCTAATCGAATTGTGGCGGTCTGTTTTGCAGCACGTGGGCATCTCAGCTGCTCAGTCCCGCTGAGGTGGAAGGGCAAACGCACACAAAGGCAAGGTCTATAATTGGAGCTTGCAATATAACTGGGTTTTGCACATTTTCTAAAGTCAGCTCGGCCAAAATGGAGAATGAAGTGATGGAGAATTATAGAGTTAATTCTGCCCCCTTATCATATCGTACCGTCAAATCAGAACATTGGGGCGCCGACCTTCTACATGACATGTGGCCTAGTCAACGTGGCACATTGTCTGTGACTGTTAGTGCCTACGTGTAACCGAGATTATTTAACTCTCTTCATGTGGAAGTATCGGCAGACTCTGAATGATCAATGCCCTGAACACTGTGTTGACTGTTCAAAGGTCTCCAGGCCTGTATTACGGTAATAAACGTCTTCTACTTAAGACATCCAGACTTTGTCCCATCCTTCCGCTCATGTCTCTCTGGACTTCTTTAGCATTTCCCTAACAAGAAGTTTTAGGGTTTCTTTCCCAATGCAGAAAGGCTTTGAGAATAAGAACATATTTTTAAGTCACTATAGATAACCAATGCACAGCTCTAACGTCATCATTGCATCAACACATGGCATGAATCTTAAAATTGCAGTGGTTCGAGCCTCATCCTCTTCAATGTCTTATCCATCAGTGTACAAATCACTAAGTATGACTTGGTGGAGTCTTGAAAATGAGTATTTTATTATACTAGACAATTGAGTGTGCGTCAGTGGTTCTCATTTGTTATCAGTCTTCATAATGTATTCCAGTTTCGCCTTATAGCCCCGAGTCGTGGCTGGAAAGACGGCTGATAAGGATCAGCTCGGTGCAGGAGCAGGAGGAGAGGGAGGAAGGATAGAGGGATGAGTGCGTCTAACGGGGCACTGCAGCAAACGCACTGGACTGGAAAGGGATTGTACCGCAGCGTATTCTGGGCCAGCTTTGAATGGCCCTCAGTGCAGGCTTCTCAATCATTTCAACTATTTTGTCAACATTTGGCTGCCGTTATGAATGTATTGTCGAAACTTTGAGCTCTTCACCCCTGGTCGCCCCCAGCAGTGGGTGGAATTACCTTTCATTCAAGCGGCCAGACATAGCCCAAACAAATTTTTATACGACAATTTCTCTACAAAATGTCTGCGTCAACATTTATACAAGGGGATTGTCAATAAATCATTGGAACATTGACTGAAAATTAAAAAAAAAATATTACCGTACATTTATATAACTTTTAATTGGGCAACACTTCATGAAAATTGTTGAAGACCCCTGTCGTAAACCATAGACATGCATTCGCTTTTTAAGTTCCAAGACGTACGACTTTGTTTCTGCCTTACATTCCCGTGTCCCGTTATGTTTGATCTTAAAGTATACAAAACACGCTCTACATCCTTTTAGCACAGGCGTTCGACTCGCTTTGTAATTTCCATTGCGGTGTCTTTGGGTCGTTGAGGAGGAGAGGGGAGTGAGTGCATCCAGAGTTGGCCCATAAATCAGGGACTGTGGACGGACGGAGACGGGAGGAAGATGGGGGAGGACGGGGGTTGGTCTGAGCAGAGCTGATACTGTCCGCCCAAAGTGTCTCCAAGCTTCACCACGGAACCTCAATGTAGCCATTTACAACAAAGTGACCGATTATGCTGCAATTTAAGGGATGTTTGTTTTTAGACATAAATTAAGCTAAATTGTTGAATCAGATGTGCGTCTGAAATCTGCGTATTTCTCTAATGAAGAGGTAGTAAGAGGAATTTTCCACTTTGGCACCTCTGCACAAATGACTTGAATTAAGGAAGTGTATCTTGTTTTGAGCGGTTTTCACTAAATTAGACTTTTCCCCCTGATCTGACGAAGTTTACATTGCTAATTTGATTTCAGAAACAGCTCTGAGGTAATCTCGCTTGAAATAAGAAAGTAAAACTTCCAATGGGAAAAGACCAATTTTCTAAACCCACTGGCAAAGAAAATTACCTGAAATAAAGACGAAATGTATTGAAACGCGTCAGAAGCAAGTGAAATAATCTAGGTCAAATGCCCAACTACATCTTAAAGCAGAACTAAGTAACTTCTTCTTCGTGATTTCTGACCCGGAGCAGGGAGAGACCCCCCCCCCAATCATCCCAGTAACACTACGAAAAGGATTTTATAAGGTAAACCAGTTACTTAGTAGTTCTTTAACTAGTGAAAACAACTCATATTTTGGGACATTTAAACTAATCTAGTTATTAACTTTTTGCAGTACAGGGCTTACTGTAGGAAAATAAAAAATCACCTTATTACCGCAATATTAAACTTAACCATTTCAATGCAGTAGGCTTCATTAAATCAAAAAGACTTGTTCTAATTCGGCAACATATTGTGCAGTGTTGCATAAGGAGATGGTCCAGTCCAACCGGGGCACAAGGATGATGTATGCTTCATCACGTAAGGCGCTCGCTGAGGTCACCGCCGCATTGAGCACCTTCAATCATCTCACCTCGTCTGCACTGTCCTTTTTATCCCTCTTAGGCCACCGTCCCCCACTTTGACTTTTAGCACAGACCGTCTCCTGACCCCTCCCAACCCACTTTTGATTGATCTGCTGCTCTGCTTAATCTTTGCGTGCGCGTGTGTGTGCGCGTGTGTGTGTGTGTGTGTGTGTGTGTGTGTGTGTGTGTGTGGATACTATTTGCGTGCTCTGCTTCTGTCATTGTAGCGCTCCAAACTAATGGCCTGTAGCTCACTTTTAATAGCACCATTACAGTGTTGTAGAGCATTTTCACAGGCCACAGAACTAGGCGGATTACCCCCCGACCTCAAACCCAGCTTTTATGTACCCCCAAACTCTTTCACCTTTGCGATGTTTGGCTTTCTGTGCATGTCTGTCTGTCCTTGTAGTTGAGGATCAGCCACAAGCGCAAGGAAATGGAGACACGTGCGTGGGTTCCGGGGCCTAAGATCGAAATGTGGGACGATATTTGCATTGAAGAAGTGAGGACTGCATGTTAAAAGGCGCAACCTATGGTTTGCTCTGAGAATATGCAGCGTTTTTAGCGGGGATGGATGAACAACACAGCGGGAACTTGCGTATGTGAAAATACAGTATCTGTGACTTTTTACCAACAACTGATGAGTTTGTCTTGATTTTCCGGTTGGATTTTAAGATTACATTTTATCTTGATATTTCACCCGGAGAGCCCTGGAGAGTACAACTCAAAAGACATACTTGCAATTTAAACATACAATTTCTGAATGTCTACCATTATGGCTGTACAAATGATGGCTGCTTTAAATACAATGTTTATCTGCCTTTTTTTTTCTTACTATATATATATATATATATATATATAACCAACTGGTGCTGCTGTCGGCCTCGATTAGAGTCTTGACACACTTTCACGCACTACGTTAAACACATTTTGACACCGCACTTTGTCTCTGCTTCCCACTGGCTTATTACAGGCTTTGCACACTATATCACTCATCGCTCTGCAACACTGTATGAAGCAATATGGCTTTGAATGGTGTGACCCGAAAACGCTATAGATAAGTAAGAAAGGCCTGTAGCATTTGTTTTGTTCACAGTAACTGCTGTGGCCCCATTTTAATTAAAGTATTTGCTGTAGAGTTATTCAAAGGCTTTCAATAATCTTCAGGTCCTCATTTGTAAAAAAAAAAAAAAAAAAAAAAAAGTCGGTTTGTTTTGTCCATTAGTAACCAGAGAAAAGCTGTAAGACTTGAAGAAAAACGCTAAAGGTCAACACCTTTAGCGTTTGCCTTTTCTGTGAAGTCCAATAGAAATGTCACAAGGGTTTCCTGAACCAATCAAAAATCATTGCTAGCCTTTTCCAATTAAAGGTAGGGTTTGTGAGGTTTTATCCACATCTAAAAGCTTCTCAACCAGAGAGCTTACAGCCTTTAGGCAAGTGTAACACCTCATTTGAAATCTAAGACCTACAGAACTCGTCTAAGCTTCTTCAATGCGGTTTTGTCACGTTTTCCCTCCACATTTTTATCACGTTTTTGTCACATTTTTAATTGCTTTTTTTTGTAGCCTTTTGACCGCATATTGTTTTTTATTGTAATGCAACTGTGATCAAGCCACAAAAATGTGACCAAAACAAAAGAGCAACACCATAAAGGACAACAACGTGACGAGGAAGAAGCTTAGAGTTTTGTAGGTCTTAGCTTTTAAATAAACAGGCCTTTAGGCTGTAAGGTAAATACAACCGTGTTCAGGTGTTAGTCCTGAGCCGCTGCGACTGTGGGCCAACCTGACCAGCATGTTTTTGCTTCCTCTTCCTCCTGTGCAGCTCCCTCCGCCCCACAACAATCTTTCACCATCTTCTTCTCCTTTCTCCCTGAACTCTGTTTAAGGGGGTTAAGAGGTTAAAGCTCAGTAACTGCATGCAAGAGGTTCTTAGCTTTCAAATAAGATTAACATGTTTTTTCTGTGTGTGTGTGTGTTTATATTTGATAATCTAGATTCAGTTTGCTGTGCATATTTTAAACACATCCTGGAGCATTGACGTTCGGAGAGGACGAAGATATGAACAGCTTAACTCATACGACAATCACGTGCATTTATAAGTTTTGTAGTGCAATAACCTACCGTGTTGGCAGATAAGACCCGTAGGATTTGGATATTGCAGCCGTTCAAATGCAATCTCATTTTACAGCCTGCCTACGACCCACGCTTTTCTTTCTCAATGCGCAGCCGCCATTTTTACTACATTTAACCGTCTTTTGCGTGCTGTCCCCTCTCTCCACTGCTCTGTGGGAAACCTCATTTACATGGATCTCTCGGACTAATGTGTTTTGTATGTTTTGACTGTTTCTTCTGGATCATTACGCTTTGTTCATTTTACTGCCCTTCCCGCACTTTTATTCAACACAGATGTCTCGTTTAATCGCCTCCTCTCTGCGTTACTGTGCCCTAGTTGAGTCTACAGCGTTTCATTACCAGTGTGTGTCATTTGTGTCCTTCACCATATCTACTTACCAAAACAAATGATTGCAAAAGGAGTTCTGACCTGAATGCAGATGGCTTTCTACCACAGTCTGTGAAAGCCATTACCACGAAGAGCAGAGAGCTTGTGCAGCAGAGGGAAAAGAAGTATATTATTTTAAACCCCAGTGATGCGATAACTACTACTACTACTACTACTACTATTGCGTGTATTGGGCTGCTGATCTGCTCACCTCAGTATCGGTCAGTCCTGTCCTATTCATGGCTGATCACTGCTAATTACCTGCCTATTGTTCTTTTGTTAGCTGAGGTGCCGTCTCCTTGGACTGGCAGTGCCCTTTCGGTTTTCCACATTGCTTTGTTTGTGGCTCGGAGTTTTGTCTTTGGGATGAAAACATTTTTGTCTGTGTGTTGAATCCTGTGCTGCCTAAAGATTCTCTGAAGTTTCTCTGAGACCCCGACTACATACGGCACTGCAACTCCCTTTCTTCTGGGCTCTGTAGTCTGTCTGTCTTGTTCTTTGGGTCTTCTTGCCCTTTGTGCTTTAGTGAAAGACCAGTTAGGTTAGCCACCGTCTGAGAGGGCTCTCTGGACATGTTGCTCCCTCTGGTCTTTCCTTCTGCACTGGTCGGCACCTCTTTAGCTCCATGTCTGAGCGTCATGATGACCCCTAGCTTGTGCACAAACTACTGAGACAAAAATTAGTTCATCTCAAAGACAAAACTCCGAGCCACGAACAAAGCAATGGTTTATTCTATTCAATGCAAAGAAGAATAATGCAAAGAACATCATATTGGAGAAACGAAACTAGTTTTACAGAAGAGATCTCTGTCTGCGGTGCACCTCCACCTCAAAGCCTCCAACCACTCCTTTGAGGACGGGGAGGTCAACATTTTAGCTAAATAAGAACGTTGGTTTGAAAGAGGAGTTAAAGAAGCTATTTTTGTCAGGAAAGAAAATCCCTCCATGAACCGGAATGGTGGGCTCAGATTTAATCTTCCGTCATTTTACTCCAATCTCCTTTCGGGGGAAACCAAAAGGGCACACCCAGTCCAAGGAGACGGCACCTCAGCTAACAAAAGAACAATAGGCGGGTAATTCGCAGTGATCAGCCATGAATAGGACAGGACTGACCGATACTGGAGTGAGCAGATCAGTGAAGACCAAAAATGCAGGTGTTTTCTATTATATCATAAAAATAGATTCAAATATCTTAGGTTATTAATTAGATATTGAAATAACTTGCAATATGCGATACGGCTGTGCGATATCGTGATATATGATGCGGCTGTGCGATATCGCGATAACGATACGGCTGTGCGATATCGCGATAACGATATTGTTGCGATTTATTTCAGTAAACCATTTCAACACGATTATGTTCCATTCTAATAAAACGCAAATTGTTAGTAACTAGTTTTTCAGCAAATTGTGTCAAAACAAGACGTCGAACACTGCATGAGGACCAAAACTTTACTAAGTTAGTAAATGTTTAACTAAAACTGAACGTCTACACGTTTTATAAGTTCAAAGCATTGTTTGTTTTTGGTTGAGTTTGCAAAAAAATGTGTGATCTGTCAGACGGAGACTTTAGTGATATATTGTGGCTTCTTGCAATACGGATATTGCATCACATAATATCGCAATACAATATTGTTCACGATGCATTGGGCAGCCCTAAAAAGATAATTCATAGAAAATGGACTTTAACCTACGCGTCTGTGACTGTTGTTTCTACAGAATAATGTTATTTTCCCCAAATAAAAGGGTAAATAAAATGTGGTGGTGAATATTCTTATTAATTTTCCTATTACTTTCCGCCAAAGAAAACAGTAAAATGAGTCTGTCTCAACAAACATAAGCCAAACAAGTGACTTTGTGTCAGTTTCCCTCCAAGCGGCAGTTTAGTGAACACATTTGTCACCCTCTCGTGTATAATTCACACTGGCCTCCACTACAGACATGTCTAGCCCGGACTAACGGGGCTTACTCTATTCTCTGTTTCTGCTCCAAGCATTTTTGCCACTCCTACTGCCCCCCATCTGAAGCAGCATTGATTTTCTCGTGTAATTCTCGGGCCTTGTAGAAAGTGTCATCTGTTTGGGAGTGTTGCCTCTGACTGATGACCTTAGCCGCGGTTATCTCCGTGATCAGATGTGGCTTAGCTCTCAGGGCAACAGAAATGAGCCGGCTAGCGTAGCGTGGCATTAGCTCGTGAAGATGATGAGTGTGTAGTGATGGTATTTATGTGCAGCGTTATGTGGAGTGTGGCTGTTTGAGTGCTGTTGATATGGAAGACGACATGATAACATTAAAGTCTACAGTATATGACAGCTCTGGATTGGGTTCGTAAATGGTTCACTTCACACTCCTCGACGTGTGGCGGGCTGTAATACAATTGAAATATTTTCATCATCTGTAAAATTCTACTCTATATCCTCCTAGTGTGTAACAAAAATAATTGCACAGGCCTCAAGTTGTGTTGTGGGATCACACAAACTGACGTGCTTTTTGTTTTTCCCTCCCAGTGTCACTTCAGGACATCACCATGCGAAAGGCCTTCAGGAGTTGCACCATTCAGGACCAGCAGCTGTTCGAGCGCACCTCGCTGCCCGTCCCGATGCAGGAGACCTACGAGACGTGTGAGGAGCCCCCGCCCCTCAACATCCTCTCCTCGTACAGGTCTGAATCACGCGCTTTAAGGGACAATACCTGTATATGTCCCTGCATTTATTGCCGGGCTTTAGCGCAGCGATGTGAAGGGACGAGGGACTCATCCAGCCAGAACCATGAAGTATAGGACGGAGGGACAACTTGTGAAGAAATGAAAGATGGAATGGAATATTTGTGCCTGGGGTTTGTGGTGATCAAGGAAAGTCTTACATCGGTTTCTGTCAAGTACTGTCACACTAATACTCCGTTTGACCACCTTTAGCTTTGATTACAGCTGTGGCATTGTTTCCGTGGCAATGTCAAAAGATTTATTTCCATCCTGTGTTGCATTCATTTTTCACCAAGATCTTGTACTGACGATAGGAGAGTGTGGCCACTGTGCAAAGCCCCCTCCAGCACATCCCGGGCATTCTTAACCTCTTAACCCCACGCCTTAACCAGGTGCATTTTCTGCATTCCAGCTTTACCCAAATCTAAAAGGTTTCAGCCTCCCTATAAGCCAGAGTAAGGTTCATTTGAAAGCTAAGACCTAGAAAACTGATCTAGAAGGATCTTTTTCCCCACATTGTTAGTTTCATTTCTTTTTTGTGTTTTCGTTACACTTTTTCATCACATTGTTGTCACTCTTTTGCCACATTTTTGTTGTGTTTTCGTCACACTTTTTTTTTGTCATTTTTTCGTAGCTTTTTTGTGTGTTGCTTTTCTGTTCGGTTTTTGTGACTTTTTCATCCTCATTTTTGTCCCTATTTTGACACTTTTTTTTCCAAGAAGCTTTTAGATTTTGGGTGAAGTCAAACTGGATCAAATGTGCTCAGTTCAGGTGGGGGTTTAGAGGTTAATGGGGTTAAGATCTGAACTCTGATGAAATCCTGGTGGTGACTTTTCTCTGATCAGGAAGTGTAATGTTGCTATACAGCAGCTGCATTTGACTAAGCATTGGCATTCACCTGTCGTACTGTGTAAGTGCCACTTTTTGCTAGACTGAGACACCGGTGAATGCAGCGTTATTTAAATCCAAAGAGATAGCGCCGGGTTAACCTCAAGGTTCAAACTTGGCCTTAGCCGACCGGGGAAAGCAGCCAGGGGTGTGCGCAGCCAAGACCTGGACTTCTCCCTTCGTCTTTCTTGATTCAGAGTCGCTCAAGGCTAGAGCAGACTTTGTTATTTGCAGGAGCGAGGGGGTCGCGAGGATAATTAAATGTAACTAAAAATCCATCGCCCGCCTCCGGGTCAGTTCCCACGCTGGCGCTTCCTGGGTTGGAAGGCTTGTTTGGCTCTAAGCGTGTTCCGGGACGGTGAATCAGCAGTGAAGGTCAGTGTGAGCAGTACCAGAGTGAGGGCGTGTAGTGGTTTCAGACTGAAAATGCTTATTTGTCATCTTCAGGTTTACTTGATTTAATTGCACACATATCTCCCTCTGCCTTTGGTGCTACTCTGCACTTTTCTGTTCAATCATTTCCAACCTGAAACCACCCTGGGGGAAGGGGGACGACAAATCCTAGTGTTTGAAAGAAGTATTTCAGTATATTTTCCTCTTTTTTTTGCGCTGTATTTTCCCTGCTTTTGTATAGGATTTTTCTTTCACTTTCAAGCATAAATTGTGGTTGTGAAGTAATTCTTACAGACTTTTTCTCCCCAGACGAGAAAAGCCCCAGGCAAACAATGATTCATATTTTATAGTTATTTGTACATTTGTTGTTTTGAAGTTTTTGTATCTTGTACCTCTACATTTCCCTAGTCTTCTCTTGACTCTCACTCAGCCCAGGTGCATTATGGGAGTTCCTCTTGGGGATTTCTCTTTTACCTTTTTCCACTGCTCTTTCCACTCGTCTTTCTGTATCCTATTGTTGATTCTCTCCCAGCCTTTGTTGTGTTGCATATCATTAAACTGTGTGCTCATTTCTTTTTGAAGCTCTTCCTTTTCATTTTCACTCTCTTCGCACTTGTCGGTGTCACCGTCAAATAATTACCTCCCAAAATATAGTGGGGAAAAATGAGAAGGCAACAGTGTTTTAAGGTTAAGGTATACTTTATTAATCCACGTAGGGAAATTCATTCTCTGCATTTGACCCATCCTCAATGCCGCTGGGGCGACCTGTAGGAGCGGTGATCTGCCAGCGTGGGCCGGCGCTCGGGGACCCATCTCCATGATGTGGCGCCAGGCTGGTGGTCAGAAACACCTGGCTGGAGGATTAACCTATTGTACATGTTTGTTTTAGTGGTAGGGGAAACCGGAGTACCCGGAGGAAACCTACGCAGACACGGGGAGCGCTAACCGCTGCACTACCGTGCCGCCCACGGGTTGTAGGGTTCCCTTTTAGCTCTAGTAGACACATCACTTTAATTCTTTGACGTTATAATGCATAGTATATCTCGGTCGGAATATACTGTACATATTTATCAATAAACAAATGGAGATTTTAATTGAGACTTGATGGCTTTGAAATACTTAATTCATTTTGGACTGATTTAGGCTAAGATGTGGCCCTATGTTAAAGTTGCACTATTTTTAATCCCTCTTTTGTGGAAGCCACGTCGAGTTGTATGGTTCTAAAAACCTGCGGCTGTCAGAAGTTCAGCCCTTTCATTGACCAATGTATAATTTACGTCATTTGACTTTAATTTGTTATTCATTTTACATGCATTTCTAAATAAACATGTGAAGATGTTTAGAAGATTCTTTTTGTTTTGAGTGATGAAGCCGGAATTGAGAAGATTGCCGACTGTGAAACCCTTAGGGAAGGAAATTCCTGATCAAATATTAAACTTTCATTGGTAGCATGGTGCTTGACTAAAGGGAAATGCAAATGAATTACCCTACATTCACATTTGATTTTCACAGCGGGTTAAACATTGGGAAAGAAATGAGTGTGAGTGAACATTTTGCCAATTGTTTCGTCTCTGCAGGGACGATGGTAAGGAGGGTCTCAAGTTCTACACCAATCCTTCGTACTTCTTCGACCTGTGGCGGGAGAAGATGCTTCAGGACACAGAGGACAAGAGGAAAGAACGTCGGAAACAAAAGGTACAAAAAAACGTGAAAGACTTAATGCATGCAATGCATGCAAGTCTCCCACTCATCTTTTTTAATCTCACTCTCACAGAAGTTCCAATTGATATCCTTTGATTTAGATGAAAATATTACAACTACCACCATAAGTTCCTCAAGTATTACTTGTTTTAAGGGATGTTATGATTATGCTAAAACTACTTTTAGATTATATACGTTTATTTGGAGCATCCCTTTTTGTTTTTTGTAATTACATGGGGTCGCGGTACGCACAAGTCCAGTGTCCCACCTACATGCCATATGCACATATGCACTGCAAATATAATATATATATATATATATATATATTAATTAATTATATATATTAATTAATTATATAAAATAATTATATACACACCTACATACATCTAAATCTACTTTTAAAGTTATGGTATAAGTCATTCATTCATGTTTTGAGCAATTTTTGAATCTCCTGTGGTGATGTTTAAGAACTGTGGCAGGGTCTTAAAGGGACAGGGCAATTTGCAATGGTGCGTGTTGAACTGAAAGTGGCACAGCAGTTAGCACTCGTGCGTCACAGCAGTTAGCACTCGTGCGTCACAGCAAGAAGGTCCTGGGATCGATCAAAGCAAACGGGGCTTTTCTGTGTGGAGTTTGCATGTTCTCCCGTGTCTGCGTAGGTTTCCTCCGGATCCCCTGTCACTAAAAGCTTGTACAATAGGCCAGGATGAATGATGGGTACGGGTGAACCGGACCGTTGGTGCAGATGTGCGTAGTCGTGCTTCTGTCAGTCTACCCCAGGGGAAACTGTACATATGTAGTTTACCACCACCTTGTGTGGAGTGAATGAAGAATAAATCCCCTAAACTGTGTGAAGCGCTTTAGGTGACTTGTGTCATGTGAAAAGCGCAAGATATGTTTGTAATTATATTGTAAATATAGAAAAAGCACAATATTCTTTGAATAAAAGTAAATTCAAAGAATAAAATATTAATTGTGCATATTAACTGTATCTCTCATATACTGTATTGTCTTTACTGTAATTACTAATCATATATATGATGAGCTGCAACATAATGCCTTATCTGACTCATTGTATCTCAATGGCTTCGCTTCTTTACATCACAAATCCATCCACTTTAATTAGTCAGAATAAATCAACCACTCCCGTGGTCGACCCTCTCGCTCCTGTGATCATTACGTCTAATTAATGGCAGCATCTGCTTCTCTCTCGGCCCCTCTCAAGCCGTTCGGCTTGGGCTCAACAAACACACAAATTAATGGAATCACCTCAGAAGGTCGAGTCGAGGGGTTTCCCGCCCTCAGATCCATGGGCTCTAACGAGGAGCAGCTTGCGAGCCGAGATTCGCTGCCCCAGTCTCAGCCTGGCACCGTCATGTCTACACTGAAAATCTAGAAAGTGAATCCAACTGGAAACGTGACTTTAAGTGGACATATCATCCAAAATTGACTTTGTTGGGCTTTAAGCATCATTTATTTAGGGGTTGTATTTATTCATAGATGTATATTTGAGAAGCTTCTTTGTATTTTGCTACATTTTAACTTACTTGAAGTGGATAGATGTGAGGCCTGTGTGATCGTTTCAAACACTTCAAAGACAGTTTGATTTCCCAAGAATTGGGAAATGATCTTTTGAAATAAGTTTATTTTTTTTATTTTTTTAACCAAGAAGTACAGAACAAAGTGCCAACACCGTAGAAGAAGAAACGGTTAAATTTAACAGCTTTGCCCGAGGATTTTCCGATGGACATTATTGTTGTATTATAGCTGGTCTTGAGCTTTGGATGGAGAGTGATTTCATTGTAATTAAAGCCTTGGGGTGAGATTTGCTTGTATAAAACACTTCATTTCCTACAGTGCTGAGCTGGCATACAGACAGACTCCACTGAACTTGCTCTCCGGAAGAAGGAGCTGCAAAATGTATGTCAGTGTAGTGGGAAAATTGCCAAATATGGATCTTTCAGAAGAGGTGTATTTATTTTATATATTTTTTAAATTCATTTGAGCTATTATTTACAGTGCATTATTATTTACAATATTTACATCATTGCATTTACATTTTCACAAAAAAATAATAACAAAAAATAATAACTCCAAAAGGAGTAGGCCGAAGCAAGAAAGCTTATAAGTGCCTACCTAGTACAATACAATACAAAATAGAGTGTATTTACTTAGTTTTATAATTTTCATTGCTTATATTACCATTCTATTGATTTACTTATTGTTTAAGTAGTCATAGTGTTTTATATATATATATATATATATATATATATATATATATATATATATATATATATACATACATACATTACTAGCACACATATTTATTATACATATATTATCATCACCATAATAACGATGACAATAATATCTTCAATGAAGGTACTTGAGTCATCTTTTGTAGTTGAAGTCTTCGTGTTATAAAAATTATCAAACATGAGCCTTGATGATGGTTTCTCTGTCTCCACGACTTCTCTCGTCCCTCGGTCTCCCTGTCCCTGTCTGTCATGGCCTGACCCGCCTCTCTGCCTCTGCAAGATGGTTAAAAGCCTGTGTTCTCCTCCGCCGCGCCGCGTCTGGATTCAGCAGAACTGAATCGTGGCACGGGGTCCAGCGTTTTCTCATAGAAAATAAAGGGGCGAGCAAATCCCTTCGACATTTAGTCTAAAGTGAGGCTTCATCATTTTAAAAGTTACTCATCTACCGTTCCTCAGCCAAGAACAGCGTTGATTAGAAGTCCCGTCTCACTTTTGCGTTTACTGCTAGAGACGCCTCTAGTGCCTGTTGGCGGCTCTATATTGGCCGCACCGTCATATCGGCCGCGGGGTTCAAAGCGTGGGGAAAAAAGTAGGGGCATATAGGCCGGAAATTACGGTACACAAGGGGCTGTAGTAAACCCATTTGTTATTGCTGTTTTTGATGAAAAGGCCTACAAGCTTGTTTTAATATAAGTGTTATATGCAATTATTCACAATAATCTACTGGTCATTGATCTACTCCTTGCAGGTCACTCTACTGCGATATCACAGCAAAACTGCATAATAGCATTAAAATGATATACATGGCTTTATGAAGAATCATAAATCATATAGAGGGACATTTTCTTTACTCTCCCGCGCAAAACTTGCATCTTCAATGAAAAAATAATTCTACTGATTACAGCGCTTTAATTGTTGACAGCCTCTTTTCGTTGTGAATTTATAAAGCAATGCCATTATAGTCTTTATATAAGCGAAAGTGTGGCGTTTCCGCCTAATGCACGAGGTAATTAATGAGCAGGCTCTCGAGATAAGGATCTTCTGACGTTCGAATAAATCTGCCTAAAGAGGAACTGCATGTTCTTGAGGTTTTTCCCTTTATACACCGCATTATAAATCTAGTCCACCGGAACAGGACACTCTGGATGGCTGCCATGAAAAGCAGTTGCACTAAGCACAAACCTGGACATGTTTTTCGGGAAAGCAATAATATTATTTAGCCCGCAGCTCAAATTGGACCACTGGAGGTATTTGTGTAAACTCCATTTTGGTCACCTTTAAGGCCAGAAATATTTGAACAGTGTGCAAATAATCATGACTTTGGCTCTGTACATTACAATAATAGACTTTGTAGTAAATGGCGATGATAAAAATAAGTATCGAGTGGCTTAGTGTTATTTCAGTTCAGCCACTATATGTCATAACAAAACGAGCCAGTTCTGGAGATAAAAGGGCAGATTTTTTAACTTAACCTCTTAACCCCGGCCTGAACCGAGCACATTTTCTCCAGTTTGGCTTTACCCAAAGCTAAAAGCATCTTGAAAAAGCGTCAAAATAGCGACAAAAACAAGGATGAAATGAAAATACGCGTCAAAAACAACCTACGAAAACGCTTCAAAAATGTGACATAAACGCGACGACGAAAAGGTTCCGATCAGTTTTGTAGGTCAGACTTTTGCCACATTGTCACTGCTTTTTGACACCGTTTCGTCACCTTTCTGTCGCTCTTGCCTTTTTTTGTGTGTGTTTTTGTCACACATTTTTGCCGCCTTTTCATCGTCGCTATTTTGACACTTTTTTCCATGAAGCTTTTAGGTGAATATCGGTTCAGGTGGAGGTTAAGAGGTTGATAAAAACAAAAAAAAGGTAATGGTTTAGATTTGTAAACCATTGAGTTTTACAATCTTACATCTTCACCAAGTGCTTACGGACAAAAAGCTTTATTTATCCGATTAGTTGTTTGAGCCGCACCACGCTGTAGTCGTGATCGATTCCCTCTCCACACTCGGTGGGTAGACTGACTGAAGTGAAGGCTGTCAATCTGTGCTATTGGCCCCTTTCAACTCGCTTTCTGCATTTATCCATTGGCAAGCGGTGGAAGTGTGTTGCCCGAGGACGCAGCACAGGTTAAAAGACGCTTCCTTAGTATTTATTAACAGCATCTTTACTCCCAATTGACAGCTATGCATTTCCGCTTGCAGTTAGACGCGTTTTAAAAGAATTGCAAAGGAAACTCGCAGAGTCCTAATCTAGTTAAGTGCGGGCCTCACCTGAGAGACTGTGTTCTTCAAGTGCTGTGGATATTACAGAGGAGCAGCGCCGTTCTAAGGAAAGGAAGCGTCTCATTCTCACTCGGCACCAAACTGAATTAGTAGCGACTCCCCCCAGGCTCCTCTCTCTCTGTCTGCTGTTTGATTACACCTCTCACTGTCTCCTAATGGAATACATTGACATTTATATTAGAGCTGGCACGGGTTAAAAACTGGATAACGATTCAACTCTGTTTGTCAAAGCCTGCGCACATGCTAGTCAGGGGGTTTTCAAACAAGTAAAGCTAGACTTTGCTGCTTGGTGACACATTCCAGTTACTGACCAAAAGTTCTAATGGTGAATGTATGATATTTTGCTATTAAGCCTTTTTCTTAATCCGATGAGTTGTTGTTATTAATTTTAATTTTTTTTTACGGTTTGAAAATAAGAGGGCCTTTAACGCAGTTGCAACAAACAAAGCTACTGCATAAACTGAAGGCACTTTTGCACATTTGCCTTTTCCAACTCATAAAGCTTCTGAAAACGTCTAATAAGGTCAACGCCATGAGTTTCAGCGATTATCGTTTTTCCCTCGAATGCAGCGTGAGGCAGATGCTGTTGGTGCCGATGTTTCAGGGCAAGTCCGGTTCAAGGTTATGACCAAGTAGCGGCAATAACCGTGACTTGTTTATGACGGATGTTCGTTTATTTGAATGGGGGTCATAAATATCTGAAGCTTTTGGATTTCAGAATGTGATGGACAAGAAGTCAGTGGTCTGCAGGTGCCTTTTGAAAATTAAAAGCTAAAAATGTTCTAATTTGTATCTCAGTCTAGCAATGAGATAATAGCCATATTATGTGGCTTGACTGCATTTCATTGTGTTGTAAAAATCTAGAAATTGTACTGAATTGTCTGCCTAGTTTGTTGTATTCTTCCTATTCTGTCCCTTCATCAATCCTTGACCAACTAAAATGGAAACTTGTGACACCCTGTTCAGCCAAGAGACCAGTGTTTCTCTGGTAGTGAATTGTTCTTCCCTGTCATTCTCTCCTCACCTTTTGCTCTGTCTCCTTATGTCAAATCTGCACTTTGTGGCAACTGCGTACAGCTGGACCTGCCTTATCTCATGTGTCCCAAGGACTTTCTCTCTGACCCCCCTCCTGCCCCTTTCCTCTACCCCCCGGAGGTAAGACCGTACGTCCCCCTGTAGTGCCAGCGGTCTGCAGCCCACACACCCCCACTAACGGCCTCTGGACTTCACCTTTAACTGCACTCACGCAAGAACGTTTGCATTTCAAGTTGGCATGAGAGACTAGAGTGCATTAATGAGCACTGTACTAACAGCACTTTAGTGTGAGGGAATGCGGTTTTACCTTTTATAGTATATATTTATCATTTTTGCCTTGGAATTGTGTCACCTTCATAACAATTATTAATAATAGTTTTGTTAACTTTTTTGATTTATATCCAACATATTTTGATTTTTTTTTAACCACAGCAAAAATATTGTGTTTTCGAAATTGTGATTAGATTTCCAACACAACACTCCCAGGAGCACTAACAATTGAGAGTAGACTGAAATATGGACTGTTAAACGTTTACAAGCACAGGATGTTCGTAAATGTCTTAACTATACATTATAGCCGATATAGCAGGTTCTTGTACACAATACAATAAAATAATTTTCTCTGCAAAGAACATTGTATTACCTGAATACCTGCAGCCTGTGTGATCTGCTCATTTTGACCTTTTTACATTGCGGGTTTGATTACATAAGCCCTATTACTCTCCAGTTCAGCTTTACCCAAATCTAAAAGCTTCTCGACTGGAGCTTACAGCCTATAGGCCAGTGTAATGCCTCATTTGAAAGACAAAACCGACGAAACTGATCGTCACTTTTCCGGCACTTTTTTGTCTCTCTTTTTCCAAGTTTTTGTCACATTTTTGAAGTGTTTTTGTTGCTTTTTCATCACTCTTTAGTCGTGTGTCTTTGTCGCTGTTTATTGCGTTATTGTTGCTTTTCTGACAAGTTTTTGTCGCTCTGTTGCCACTGTTTTGTTTTTAGATTCGGGTAATGCCAAACTGGAGAAAATGTGCCCGCATTCATGAGGGGGTTAAGTGGTTGATTTAACCTTACATGTTTTTTTTTTTTTTACAATTGTCTAAACTTACTGCCGTTTAGGGTCCATTAGACGGGACAGTTCAGAGTAAAAGGGAGTGAAGAGCGTAGAGAGGCACCGGAAATACCTATTCCTAATTATGTTGTAAATAATACTAGATGAATACATTTGATTCCTTTTACCTAACTTAATCGCATAATCAGAAATGATGGTATTCCGTCTTGGCTCTATTTAAACCACATCTAGTGAAACAACACCATCTATTGTTCACATTGTTTGCGCTTATTGCAGTTGCACCTCATACTTATTTATGAATAACATTTATTGCAACTGGGCAACTGTGTCGTGTAAAATCCAATCTTGTAAATATTGCATGACTCTGCTGCTGTAGGGGATGCAGTCCAGATGTTGTTGTCGTCAGCAGAGGGGTACTCCATTGGCCCCACCCCTTTGGGCTTTTTTCACCCAATAAAAGCACAGTGCCCTTCTGCGGAGATTGTCCCATTCAAGACCCACACACATTTGCATTTGCCAACAGCCAAATACTGGTCAATTGAAACTGATATTTACTAGACACTTTCGTCAACGCTTTGACGAAAGTGTCTCTGAAAAAATGAGATGAGAAAAGTGTCATCCTGTGGTAGACCTGTTCCCTGTACATTTAAAACCAAAGCCACCATTCCCTTTATAACCATCAGCTTTTATTCTAAGATTATCCCTCATAACTTCACAACCAATTAAACTGTGGCTTGTAACAAAACCTTACGTGGCTCAGTAGGAACGTTTGAGCAAAACCGTGAACGTCAAGCCCTGGTTCCACACATACCTCACGTTGACACACTGTAAAATGGCTTCTGCTCGGGCCATAACTCTGAAGCGGCACGCGCAGTCGGATAGTTGGCTCGAGGGATGAGGGATTGAGATCTCCCCGTAAACTCGATGGCTTCTGAAATTAGCCCCATTTATAAAAGTCCCAACAAATTGTGTACCGATGCGGCGTCTCTCGCGTCGCCTCGCTCACACTCACTTTAATCTGCTCTGCCCGTGAATACGTGTGGCAGATGGTGGAGTTTAGACGCCGTTTAAATACTGCAACCTGTCGCTAATTGTTTGGTCTGTTGGACCCGTTATGATTCATTTGTGAATTTGTTTTGTAGTTTAAATTTCAGTTAAAATGCAGCTTGCGAGAAATGCACAGGATTAGCACTTTTTTTTAGATTGACAGAGTAACTATAGGACGGGGGATAGTGGCATGCATGATTTTTGCTCTTAATACTAGCTTTATTTTACCTAAATGTCCGCATACAGCACCGTGTTCATCTGGTGCCCAAAAATAACATGCATTCATAAATTAAGCCAGCCTTACACTGAATCAGATTTTTAAGTGCAGTGCCCTAAAGAATTTGACCTTTCGTCTGTGTTTTTGAACAGACATCATGTCAGAATCTTTAGTGTGGACTAAACGCTATCGACTTTGTGGGTCTAGATTTATGAAGGCGAGAGCGTCGGAGCAGTGTGCGGAGGAGGCATGCGGCGGGCGCTGTCTGCAGACCAATGCCTCATCGCAGATAATGGGCCATGATGAATCAGAACTTAATCAATAGGCATTAGCATCCGAATTATTCCCCTGCTCCTCTGCTGAGGCCAAGCCGTGGACGAGCCAAACAGGTCATGGTTAATACATGGGAGGACAGGCGTTTGCTATGAAGCCAGCTCAGTGTTGAATCAGCGGTCGAGCCTCCCCAGTGCCTCAATATATTAATATTATTGAAATGATTGAGATCGCGTTCTAGACTTTCATGATGCCAAAATCGCAAATGAAGGGGACGAGCCAACAGTGAGTCACTGTTTTGGAAAGAAATATCCAAACACAAATGAAGATGATCATTATTTGTTAGGGATTAGGCCCACAAACCACATAAATCCTATGAATGAAATGTGTTCAACCAACGCCAAACTCATCCATGTGGAAGAGTATTGGCACCACTTTTTGACGCTATTGCAGAAAAATAGCTACATGTTCGTTCCTTTGTGTTGACAGAGGAGATATTTGGCTTTGTAACAGTTTAGTTTCATCTGATCAGTAGCAGTAAAAACTGAGATATTATCCATAATATCTTTCTTTATGTTAATGTCAGGTGAACATAAAGAGTTGCTGCTCTGTTTTATGTTATTACTTAATTTATTTGTACTCTATTTGTATTTGTAGAGAAATAACAATGATGTTCGAGAGGATTGATGAAGAAGAGGCAGCAGTCAGGATGTCTTGTACAGGAGAAGTTTATTTACCATCGTTACGGGACCCGGAGACATGAACTCGAGACATTGCGCTAGTCCTACCATTCAAGTCTGTCTATACTGATACGCGAGCAACACATTCAGTGGCTGAGAGTGGGCGCCTGAGCACCACAGTCAAGGCTATGACGGAGATAGTACGACTTTACATCTTGACCCAGTATGATAAATAACGATTTAATGTTATCCTCTAACAGTACTCAACAGGGAAAGTATATTGATGAACATCTGCAACCGTTACAGTGTGAATGTGACACGTTAAAGCAATAAGGTCACTTTCATCTGTAGTTCCTAGACGGACGACAAAAACGGTACAAACATTACAAAAGCAAAACGGCAAACCACACTATTCTTTGCCATCGTTACACTAACCTATTTTTGGCTGACGTTACAATAACTCAACTTAGATACATGTTTTCATATGTGTCAGGTTTGTCAGAATGCTTTTTATCCGATTATCTTGACGCTTCGTTAGAATGTATTGCCTTTTGTTTGTTGTATGTAATGTTGCTTACATTGGGGGGGGGGGGGTGCATGTGTTTGTGTCGACATGTTTTACTGTAGGCCTTTCATTCCAGGTGGATCTGTGCATTTCTCTCTCGTTCTAAACCGGATTGTGTTCGCCCTCTGTTTCTGTGCGCGCTGGGTCCGACCTGCATTGTGACGTCCCCTCAGCTGTTGTCATTCTGTTTTTTTAAAGTTATTTTGTCTCTAACCCCCCCCCCCCCCCCCCCCATTCTCACCCCTCTCCTGTTGGTATACCCCTGCGCTGTCAACGCCCTCTCTGCTGTTGTTGTGGCTGTTTTTGACCTTTTTTTTAATCCCCTCACCCCAGTGCTTCTCTTGTGCTTTTTGTTTTTGTAGTTACAGGATCCCCGCATGTATGATCAGGTCTATAGGTACTTAGACCTTCCAGGGCAGGTATGTGGAAATACACAGATGGCCTTTTAAGAGTGTGTTTGATTTTTTGCTTCTGCTCTGTCTGTCCTTTTACTGTGTATTGTTTTGTACAGTACATTTGGCCTATTAGATCTCACTTTTGTACTCCTCTTGTTTACTGTACATTTTTATATTATAAGCCGCTCTATTAAGGGCTTGTTGAAGCATTTACCCTCTCTGTATAACTTTTTTTTTCAAAATTCTCGCTTCTAGAATTATTTTTGCTGATAACACAAAAAAAAAGGCACTTTTTCCATTGCTATATTCACTTTTCAAAGTTAGTCAATCCACCCTTACAAAATGTTGGGGGCTGATTTATATATTAAAACTGAATATTGTATTAATATAACTCCAGTAATATAGTGTCATCGTGCCTAACCTTTTGATTGTCTCTTCTTCCTCGTCTTCATCCACCATCTTGTTTGTCCTGACTGGTCTCCGTCTTGTGTGTGTCCCTCATCGCCCCCATGTCCACAGCTGAAGGCCATAGACCGGCCGCACGAGCCAGAGAAGGTGCCGCGAGCCCCACACGACCGCAAGAAGGAGTGGCAGAAACTGGCCCTGGGGCCAGAGCTGGCCCAGGACATCCTGGACGACAAGCACAGTGAGCCCAACGGGTCTGCGGGTTACCACGACAACAGGTCAGTGTGTGACACCGGCAGCACAGTGTCAACATAAAACACATTTCCATTATTTATGTTTCATTCTTCATCTTCTACTGCATATTAGGGATAGCAAATGGGTAAGCGTGAGGATTTTGATATGCCTGGATCATAGAAATCATAGAACCAGTGTAAGCTACCACCCTTGGATACAAATGCAGACACTTGGGTATCTGGAGTTGTCCGTTATTTTCATCAATGAGCGCAATCTATTATAAACGTATGTTGATTAAATGACTTTTAAATAATTCTATGTGGTTTCTCCGTGATTACCACATTAGAAAAGGAGGTTTAGTGGCCACTAGTCGCGCATCTGACTCCACAAAAAGCAAACTAGCAAAACCAAATCTTATGTAAACTATTTTCTGAGGAAAAATCTGACTGTGAAAGATGGGTTGACAACAGCCAAGATCATCTTAATTGGTTAATGGTAACAGGTCATAGGAAAAATACACTGAAATGACTACAAAATGCTGAAGTTTCCAGATGTTGCCGGCTACACCCTAGGATCAATAAATAATAAACCAACTTCCTAAAAAAAACGAATTCTCAAAAGAGCTAAAACTTTAGGTTACTATGGAAATGAAGAAAAGCACTGTATACATTTTTACTACTTTAAGCCTAAAAAAATGCTGATATATCTTTTAGCTTGCAGGGTGTAATCAGTCACTCCGAAAATAAATTGGTCCCACTTCACCAACAACTGCTTCTTATAATTTACACTTCATTTGCGGTGAGAAAATGCAGCCATGGCGGCGCTGCTTAAAATCCACCACACGTATGATTACATTTATTGTGCAGCCAGTCTCCAGTGCCACTCATGTTCAGCCATTTTCATGTCAGTCAGCATTCATCATAAATGTATTTCATACAAATTAGTGCCTTTTCAAGGGCATGTCAGCGTGATCTTATTCAGACCATGGCAGCCCAATTGTATTTTTATATTAATAATAATATTTCAAATTGGCCACCAACACCTCAGATTTTACCACATTTTCCTTTGTGTGTGATTTTGTCTTTCCTTTGCTAAACATGTATTGTACTCAATATGACCAAAATTTGAGTTATTATTTTTGCTTTCTTCCTTCCCTCCCCACTGGCTTACACTTCCATTCACAAACTCTGGCCCTCCCTCAAAGGCACTAGACTTTTGACACTTAAACACAAACAATTGGGACAGGACGAGTAGTGGTTTGTTTTGTTTTTGTTTTCCCCCTATTTTTTATTTTTTTTTGTATTCAAGTATTTATTTCTTATTTATTTTAACTATTTTTGTGTCCTATGTTATACCTCATGTGTGTTGTATTGTTATGTCTTTATTTTTCTTTTTTTAATGTCTTATGCTCTCTCTACACCTTTGTAAATATGCACTTCTTGCAATAAAGTAAAAAAACTGAATTCTGTATAGCTGTGGCTACAACAGTAGCTTACCACCACTGGCGTGAATGAATACAGTGTAGCGCTCTGAGAAACCTGGTATTACAGGCTTGTAAAGCGCAATAAGTGTAAGGCATTATTATTAATACTGACATAAAATACACTCATTTAAAGTATTTGCTTACATTTCATCAACAAACTAATAACTATTTAAAAAACCTGAAACCATGAAAATTACTACAAATTCAAAAGTAAGCATTTGGCCAAGTTATCTGCCTGTGCTCGAGATAAAAGGCCAAAACATATGATGCGATTAATCCATGATTGAGTAGTTATCTTTTGATTTATCATGAGTTCAAGCGTTTTACATTACTGAATGCACTGCAGGCCACGGCACATAGGTGGGATATAGTTGGTTAGTTTTAGAGTTGACACATGGACCACAAACTCGCAGTAAACCAATGACTCTATTTGAACTGGGAAAGCAACTATTCCCAGATGTAGCAGAAAGTAAAATAATGATGCTGCACTGGTTGGACTCCCTTTCACCTAATCGTTTGTGCCTCTAATATGTGCCACAGGGGTCAGTTGTACATGGAGCACATGGACGGGACGTTCTCGTTGGCGGCGTTGCCCTACAGTCAGATGAACGAGCTGCTCAACAGAGGAGATCGAATGTACACGTCACGGCCCCACGATGCCCCGCCCCCGCCTCCCATGCACTCAATAGGGGACATCAAAGCCCCCTCTGTCCTCAGGTGGGATGACAAACTATGCCTATGAGCAAACATGTCAATGCCCACATTCAGGCTAATCCCATTGCTCCACAGTAACTGGATACTTAACTGAAGTATTCTGGTTAAAACCATGCACAGATCTGAGAGAATTGTTAACGCTCCAGAAAAAAAGAGATCCTATATTTCATTGATTTTCGCCGAATCCTCTCTGGCCCGTCGTGCTCTTTTTCCAAACCTTCCATCACAGCTTTGTCTGCCTCCGCTCTTTGAAGTCCCCTTCTGACATTGGACTTGGATCCAGTATAATTTTCTTTGAAGTCATGGCTTGTGTAACAGACTGGTGCTGGTGGATGCTGTGTACCATAAGACAATTCAATATAGGTTCCTCTATACTGTAAGTGTTAGACTTATGCTTTATCCCAGTGGCTCTCAAGAAGTGTTGCGTCACGATCCGCCTTTAATGTATTATGACAAACTGTGACCCAAATAAAAACCTACATTTCATCTTATGATAAACACTATGTGCAGTTTGGCCCCGTTTTATTTTATTCAAATTGACCATTTCCTTGGTACCGCAACATTGTGGAGAACCTATATGAGCGCTATACCCTTTGCAAGCTCCAGGAAGTGATGATAAAGAAGTGTTTCTGTGACCTATAGTTTCGTATAATCATATGTTGTGGCCCATATTTGGATTCTGGACAGTTACACTTGAGTTTATTAACTTATATCATGGTCTTCGCCTGATCGAGGTGATTTCTTGCAGTTTTGCATGATTAGCTACAAGAAAAGATATATCCAAACATTTGACAAACATTCACTATCGTTTGCACCACTCTCGTCCTTCATCTTGATATGCCCAACTGTTCATTATTAATAATAATAATTTATTATAAATTATAAATAATGAATAATCGCTCTTTGTGTCTTTGTCTCAGTTCTGGTTCAGGTTTCTCAGACAGCAGACCTCAGTCTCCAGCTCGGACAGCGGGTCTCAACAACACCCCTCCACCTCCGCCCCCGTTGCCCCCTCCACCTCCTCCCCTGCCCTCTGCTGGTCTGCGGGGCACTCCTCCCCCCATCCCTCCTCTGCCACTGCAGCAGCCTCCTGCCATCCCGCCTCCACCTGCACCTCTTCAGATCGCCCCGGGGGTCCTGCACCCTGCACCTCCGCCAGTCGCACCGCCGCTCCACTCCTCCCCAGCCCGTCTGCAGCAGGGACATTTGGGCCAATCAGATGTTCTCCCCCCACCCCCTCCTCCGCCTCCTCTGCCTCAGCCTGGAGCTCGAACCTCGTCCCCCTGTCCTGCACCGGGAGCCATGGCATCTCCACAGCTCCACGCAGCAACCCACGATGTGGTTCCCAAGAGGCATTACCCCACGAACCTTCCCCCCATCAGCGACGCACGCAGTGTGCTGCTAGAAGCCATCAGAAAAGGTGAGATTCGAACACTCGCCTCCAGTGCACAGGTGTAAAAGATTACTCCGAGCAAACTGCCAAATTCTTGTTAATTAAACGAGAATTCTCAGGCATCCGGTTGGATAAAGCTGGATACTTCTTGAAACATACAGTAGGCATCAAGAAATGTCCCCCTGAATGTCTGAGAATTCCTGTTTAACTCACATTATAATACATTCTTCACTGAAATGAAAATGTTGTCTCTCGTCTCCTGCAGGAATTCAGCTTCGGAAAGTGGAAGAGCAGAGAGAACAGGAGGCTAAGCACGAGCGCGTTGGAAATGATGTGGCCACTATTCTCTCTCGACGCATCGCAGTGGAGTATTCCGACTCCGAGGATGAGTCTGAGTTTGATGAAGGGGACTGGATGGAATGATGATGGGATAGCCGTAGTGAACGTGATGGGACAGTAGTCCTGGACAGTGGACAGTCCGGCTCCCCTGACAGGACCCCTATGTGTCTGGGGTCCATTGACGTACAGACAGGAATGACACACTGTTCACGGCTGGTTCTCCTTTGTGGAGCGTTTTCTCGTCCTTCATCTTGATGTGGTTTGTGTTTAGGAGACTCCCTGTGCCCTTTGTCTCCTTGGTGTCCAAAAAATAATCTCTGCACTACCACATGACTTGATCCGAGGCTATAAAATACATGAAGATTTAGTTTTGAAGGCCCTTTTGTTTAGGTTTCATGTCTGTGTGTCTTTATTTAAAAGAAATATTGAAAATTGAAGGCATGTTGCAACTTTCCTTTCACAGCACATTGCCCTCTTGTGGCAGGCGATGGCGTTACGAGTGCTGGTTTTTACCCTTTTTTAGTTACAGACGATGGTTGAAATGGGCCAGTTATTTACACAAACTTTATGAACACTTTATCAGAAGGCCAGCCAAGCGTATTCCTGGCTGAGTTTTCATGCTTGTTATCAGGACAGACGTTGCCACTAAGAAAACAAGCAGAAGATTGTGTCCTTGTGTTGGTATGTTACTGTTGTATGGTTGAAAATTGAGATTTCTGTGGTTGCTGTGGCCATATACATGTGCATAATATTCCTTCGCCCTGGTCAGTTCACGTGGGAACATACTAACCTGATTCTGAATAAGTTGAGGCGCAGTGTAAAATGTAATTGAACACAATGAAGTGATGAACATTATACACTCTTCTTTTTTGTATTTTTGGGTCATCATCTGCCTTGTAGTGTGCAGTTATTTAAACATACTTGATTTTTATGGAAACAGACACCATAAGAGCTGGAACATGTGATTCAAATATGACAGATAATTTTGCAAGATTCAAAGCTATATTAAATGGCAACATCACCGTAACTTGATGAATGTGTGGAAAAATGCTTTCTGAATCTCAATCCCGTTAAATCAAAGTTTTAAAAACTGTACCTCGTTGCAAAGTGCTTCTAATTTTGATACGACCCATTTCTAGAATGTTATACTCATATGAGACATCGAAATGGGTAATATTTTATTTTCCACTTTCTATTGTCATAATAAGTGCATTTCAGCAGTTGTAAATCCAATGCATTCAGCAAGTAATCCTGTTTTTTTATATTTTCTTTTTACTTACAGTGTTTACCAACTTATTCAGATTTGTGGGTGTAATGAGAGATTGTACATTTGTCTGCGTGGGATGGTGGTTTCTGGGACGCTAATCTTCTCATTAAACTAATTCTGAGCCTTGTTGTTTTTCTGGTCTACAGAGCCCTTATCCTTCAATGCCATTATTACAGAAGGAAGCGTCGAAGCGATAAGATGCTGTAGATACTGGATCTGATTTCTCGCCTACTAGCGTCTGATACAGAGATAACGGATGACTTGAATTTGTCCATTACTAATCTGACCATGACAAGATAACCGTACCAAAGGCAGCTCCTCCCCAGATCCCCTTTAGTGTGTTCATATCCCCGCCAACGCCAAACTTCACATGTTTGGGGTAAAAATAAACTGTTCTTTCAGCGTGAAACTGCCTTAAGGCTGTGAAAAGAAACGGATACATAAACCTGCCTTGTTCTGGCTCATTTCAAAAGAAAAATGTCTGCCATACCTTGTTCGTTCTTTCTTCTACTTGCCTTATTGTCCGTATTGTTGAGTTGACGAATGTAATTGTGCTGTTACTACTTACTTGCCTGCGCCTGTATGGACTTACTGTTTCTATGTTCAGGGGGGTGGGGGGGCAGAAACATTGGTATAAGACGGAAACCATTGTTTAAACAAAAAATACAAAATAGTTCAATACTGTATTCCCTGTAATTTATGTAACTGTTGACTGTAACAGTTTGCTTGAATTAAAAAAACCTAATGTCCAGTCTTCTCAACTCTCCCAGTCGACCTGTTTCATTGATTTTTCTCTAATGCGATTTAGGGCTCCACAATGTGAAAGACCTTGGCAAGCCTTAAACATTGTGATATTTTCACATCGTTTTTGTTTTGTTTTTAATACAATACATGTTTTTCTCAAAATGTGTCACTATACCAAATCAGGACAATGGAAAATCACACCTGCACATTTTCAAGTTACTATGCACTTTTGTTTTAGGCTGTGAGCAAAATGTGCGTGTAAATCTCAGACAGATGGAAGAATAGATTGTAGCTTCTTGTGATAGGAATATTGAGTCACCTAATTTTGCAAGGGCTAAATATTCATGTGGCTTTTGTTCAAGTTTGTGAAAGGTTCATACAGTTTTGTTCTTTTAGTTAGACAGAAGGTTTGTTTACCTGCTTTACTAGTTTCGATCACTTCCTGTGATCTTCCTCAAGTACAGCAGGTAAACAAACCTTGTCTTACTAAAAGGACAAAACGGTAATACTTTTATTCAAGCTACACCCATAGTGTGATTTTCTTCATCAGCATTAGTCTCATCCAAAGAACTTGCAGCATGCATTCCTGTGTAGATTAAAATATGAAAGTTCAGCCAGAGTGTTCATGGTTGATACATTTCACATAGCCAGTTCGCTGTTTATGTTGAGATTCATTTTTACAAATAAATTAAGATGTTCAGAGGCATCTTTCTATGTTCTTTCCATAATGCATCATGTAAATCTAATGTTAAAAATCAAAAGGAAATTAAGAAAGATTGAGGTTCATGTAAAGTTCTTACTCATACAGGGGTTCAAATGTATCTCTAAATTTAAAGTTTTCCTATTGAACTGCAACATTTTGCCTTAAATCTAAGACAGGAAGAAGTTAGGGGGGGGGGAATGTCCAAATATTGTATTTTAATTTTTAACAATCCTGCAAAAATCAGCTAAAACTGCGGATTAATGTATTTCAGAATAGATTTTTTCTGTACTTTAGATGAATTCTTCTCACATTTTGATTTAACACCTGCACTTATCAGTTTTAATGCTCTTCAAAATCTGTGCTGTTTATAATTGTGCACTCAAGACAAAGGTCAATTATTCTTCCCAATACTTTCTTAATAAGCTGTGAACAAAAAAGACAATACAATATATTGAAATCTTTACCTTAACATGTTTCAGCTGCCATCTGCAGGCCGGCCTGCAGATGGCAGCTGAAACATGTAAAGGTAAAGAATGACTCAACTGAGCTAAAAAGACATGATTACAAATACAAACGTACACATTCACGAATGAACATGGAAAAACTATTTATTAACTGAAATTAGTTAACAAAAAATAACCTTGACAAAAACAAATAGCTGAACTTCAGCGTAAACAAAAGAATGAAGAACTGTTGGCTGAAACACAGGACTGAATGTGCTACTGGTTTTCATGGTTGGCGGTTCCCAGCGCAGTGTTCTGACCGCGTTCTGGATCCCTGAGGTGTAGAATGCGGATTGTTTTACTTACTGAAAGAGATCTGGGGCGAAAAAAACAACATAAATGTCACAGTTAATTGTAGATACATGCACTTGTGTCCTTTCCCACAGAATTGAAAGTATACATTTACATGACCTTTCCTGCTCTGTAGAAAACAGTGTCACAGACCTGCCAACCTTGAGAACACATTTTGAGTACCACACCGCGGCGCATCCATTCATATCAAATTTTGTTTAGTTATCGCCTTTTTTTGGTCTTATTTGTTTCCTGTATATCAAATATATAATTGTAATCTAGCTCATACTGGGTCAAAGTGAAGTTAAGGCCCAACAATTGGGAGACACACCGAAATATTTTGCACTGAATGCAGCAGTGTTTCCCACAGATTTGATGAGACTATAGTGGAGAGGAGACTTTCCCACGGGAGCAGTGTTGCCAGGTCCAAGAAAAATATCCAGCCCAATGACCTCTCTAAAATCAATCAAGTAGGAAAACCAGCCCAATAATGTATAAGTTATAATAAGTTATATTAAAGTTTTTTAAACAATGGGTAGGTGTGCGTGTGAGGGAAGCAGTCACACGTACACCCACAGATTTGTGTTTTCTCTGCTCTGGGGCACCCAGACACGTGCTTCCATTGTACACCTACATATTGTTTTGTTATAACCCTAATGTCTAATGTGTCCGAGTGCTACAGTTCCCCCGACCTCCAAGGTCATGCGGGTCAGGTTGACAAACAGTGGCAGCGCGGCTCAGCCGCAGCAGCTCAGGACTGACACCTGAACACCATTTCGTTGTACGCTTGTACAATGACAATAAAGCACGCACTTACTATGTGTCTCATGAAAAAGCTGTTTTGCTACTAATTCAGGAACATTGATAGTATGATGCAGCTATGTTGGCCACGATAACCTCTTTTAAAAAGTCATCCTTATTTAACAGCCTAAGCTGCAGCAGGCTTAATACAGGTTCAGGGCCAGATTGTTTACTTTTTGGCTCATTATTTTAGCCCAGGCTGGTGAGGAAGCACCAATGGCCTAAATTGTACTATTTTGAGTAAGCTATTAGTAAATATGTCTTCCAACAGAAATTAAACCTATTCAGCTTGAAGTCAAAATAATAATTATCAGTATGTTGCAAAATATTCAGAAAAGTGCAAAGTAGAAAATGTCATGCTCTCCTGTGTCAGCTCCTGGCCTCCTGGCCCTGCTCTCCGGGCACAAACGTTATGGGAAAAGGCTAAATACCTCCTTTTCAAGTCAAATTTCAAGGACAAAATTCTTAACAGTTTTGAAACACCACGTGCGATCCCTCTGATCAATTACTTATTATTGTATTCCGTAATAGCCTATTTCAGATTGAAGACTCTAACAGGATGGTTCTCAGCCGCCCATGGTCCGATTTTAGCCAAATAAAAACTGTTGAATCTTTCCTTGGAGCACTTTGTCAAACATGCTCCACAGAGCGAGAGATATGTGTCGGGTAATGCCACACCCCCTCGGACAAAATTATTTACTAACAAAATAAATCTTTGGATTTATCATTTTATTTTGTGGCGAAACCAACTTTAACCAATATCTTACTGGGTTGCATGTGAATTCCAACAGTTACATTAAAATGAATGATTTTGGATACGTTAGCCCTATAAATCAGATAAACAATTTTTTTTTTCCCGCAACAGCAAATTTAAAGTAGCCCAATTGTGTGGGAAAACCATGGACCTGGCAACTCTGCCCAGAAGAAGATTTTTAAATTTAGATGCATCTTCCTTCATTCTGGTGCATTTTAACCCTCAATCACACATGACGTAAAAAGTTACGTTGTGGGAGCGTCGATACAAACATGTGCAACTTTCGAAAGCTATAACTCAATGAAGGATTGATAAATTTGTTTAACCCTTTAATTGCCAACTCTCTCTAAAATTTCAAATTCAAAATTTCTGTTCTGGTTGGTGTGGCCTGATGTCTGTGAAATATGACCCGAATGATTAAAGTTAAAGCAGTACTAAGTAACTTGTTTACCTTGATAAATCCTTTCCGTAGTCCTGGGGGTAATACAAGTGTTAATGGGATGATTGAGGGCTCGTTTCATCTCCCCCTGGTGTCTCTGGTCAGAAACCACAATTGCAACTTGCCTGCCACCGGGTAGGAGCCACCAATACACACTAATGGAACCACGAAGAAGAAGCTAACAGGCTAACGTGCAAAGCTAACTGCGGGCTAGTGCCACTTAAACAGTATTTACAGCCAAGTTTGAGTGAAAAAAAAGTATCTCCATTGTGCAGTGTTTCTCAAACCTTTTCAGCCCAAGGACCACTTTATCTTCCAATTTTTTTCTGAGGACCACCTAACAGAATCCCACTCCAACACGCCCCAAAAAAACAACAAAATAGGAAGGATAAGCTAAATGTATGTTTAAAATGCAACTGTTTCAAGTCAAAAACAAATTATTCAAACACAAATGCAATTATATGATCAGAAATTCTTAAATAAATTTCATTTCATTTGAAAAATTAAATGTGAAATGAGCTGCAGCTTAATATGAACAACAAACATGCTGTAACAACCTATAGGTCCCACTTAATGCCATTCTAAATAGCGTTCTCTGGATCACAAGCAACAAAACGCTGCTTATTTTATGAAAATCCGCCGCATATTGACGTCAAACACCTGCTGTAAAGATGATATAATGAGTCTTGGCTGCATACGCGTACGGCGTACGGCGACAGCGCGTCAGGCCAGGATTGTTCGACCCGCCACAACCAGACCACGTGTTCGGCTTTACTCTCGTCTATTCGCCAAACTACTGTCCTGATACTCCAATAGAGACAATAAGAAGAGAAAATGAATGTGTGGCGATGCAGCCCCGAGTCCGAGCAGAGAAAACATGAGAGCAGCGCCCGGGACACAGACAGCCAAGCGGGGACGCGAAGGGGAGAAGCACTCGCGCCTTGGAAGTGACAGGGGAAAGGCGGTAGGTCTCTCCTCCTCATTCACTTCAGCAGACTGCTGCGTTTTGGTGTTATATGACACAGTGTGTTATATTAGTGAGCGCTGTCAGAGAGCCCGTCCCCGTAACAACGCATTGATTAATCAGTGAAACAACACCGTAGTTTGACTGACATGCGGGGCCCTTGCAGCTGCGGGGCCCTACGCACCTTGCGTAGTTTGCTTATAGGAAAAACCGGCTCTGCGTTTTACAATAGCTATATATTGACAAACAGGATGAGGAAAGATTACGAGGAGGAGTCGGGGGAAAAGGGGGACCACAGGGGGGCGATGGCGGACCACTAGTGGACCACACTTACTGCCATTGTGTAATTGGATGTACAATATCATATCCCTCTCTCCCTTTGTCTTTTCTGTCAGCGTAGCATTTACTCTCACGGACAATTAATGAGTAAAAAAACGCACCATGCTACAACACCTGCAGTGGCGCTCATGGCCTATAGGGGCATGTACTGCTTTAAAATGACAATTTTCGTGTTTTTTTTAAACTAGCGTTGTGGGAGCTTCGAAAAAAAAATTAGGGATTGATATTTTTCTAAACTTTTTACTTGGGAGAATGAGCTTTCCTCTTTTCATACATAATAAATATGCTTACTTTTAAATATTTGAACCCTCTCATTGCCAAGAGTCGCCAAGTCACTGTATTGCCATTGTGAGCCTTTTGACTCCATAGACTTTACTATAAAATAGATTGAAAATGTAATTTCAAATTTCTGCATATTTTCTGAACCTTGAGGCTTCAAACTAACGCCCTGACACATTGACCTAGTTTGGCAAGAGGACGAAAATGCATATTTTATTAGTAAACAGTTGTAAATAACATCAAAAATGTGCCCTTTATTTTGCGAGTTTAGGCATCAGGGTGAATCTGTGGAAGTGTTTTTAAAGGGGCAAGACAGTGTTAGAGCTTTTTGATCCTGTATTTGTACAAAAAAAAGGAAACATTTGCTGTGGCAAATAAAGCCGTTCAGACTTAAAGACCAGCTGTACGCACAGGGGTATTGAGACGACCGGAGAATTGAAATAATTTTTGTACAAATACCGGTTGCACTCCCCCAAACAGCGGTACCACGACGGCACCACTGCCATCGCTGCTATGCAATAGGTGTGTTTAAGATGAAGTGCGCCTCGTCTCGATTCCAGATGAGACCAGACGGAGAAAGGCGCCTCTAATCAAGGCAGACACATCTCAGCCCCGAGAACAGAGAGGAGCCACTGATCACGCAGTGTCTCGCGTTGGTTAGAAAGTTTGTGAACGCTTTTCTGCTTCTCCCACACACCAGACAGACGCCCCATCACTAGAGCAAAATAATAGACTCTCCTCTTACAGTTTAGGATTAGCATAATAAACTTATGCTTATTTAAATGTAGGTCATATGTTGAAAACGCTGGCACTTTCTGTCAAATATGAAGCCTGTGAAGCATTTCTGCAGATCAAAGTAGATCTCTGTGATGAGAAAAGGCAGGAGGCTGCGGAGCGTCAGGGCAACACGTTTCTGATCAAAACACAACTGAGATCCAATCATCTGTCAGTGCACTGTCAGCGCACGTGTTTACAGCACTTAATTTCCCATAATCCCTTTGGCCTTTGTAGTTCAGGCAGTCGAGCGAGGCGGAGAAAAGCAACTTCGCTCGCCTACCCAAGGCGCTCCAGCCGCCTCGCTTTCACGAGAATACCGGCACCGTCGCACAGGTTGCATCAGAGCAAGGCGGTGCCATCTTGGACACAAATCTGACCAGCATGCACCGCTCGCCTGCAGCACCTCGCTCATCTTAAACACACCTATTGTTTAGCTTCGGAGTGTTTTTAGCTAAAGCGCCTCGACAGCCCTCCCCTTCACAGACTCCATACGGACTTCTGATTGGCCGATACCACCACAGCTCTAGCCGCTTCACATGAGCAGCTGAATACACGCAACTATTCTTTTACATTTTATTTTATGGGGCAGTGGCTTTTGCATACAATTAAAGCAAAATATCGTACTAGCGTACTTGGGTGTCAAAATGCGTACAGGTTGGCAGGTCTGGTGTCATGTGTCCAAAGATATGTTACTCAAGACCTAGAAACAATATAGTATCCATTCGGGTGCTCCATTTGCTTTGATAATAAAATCTAAATAAAGGATTAACTTAGTCTTACCCCATGTTTTGTGGAGTGAGGAAAATGAACTGTCGATAAAGCTGACTGGCAGAAACCTTCAGCATCATGTCCATTGATATTCTCCTATTCACCATGTCCTAAACAATACATAAAAACAATAGAGGCCCAACGACAATAAATATTTAGATCAAACTGTATTTAAATATTTACCATATAAACATCGAACTCGTCGAGACAGCGGAAAGGCGCCTCTGTGAAGGCCCAGAGAGAGAGGACAAAGCAGACGGTGGAGAAAGAGCGCTCGCCTCCGGACAGTGAGCGCATGTCACTCAGGTCAGCCTTGTTTCCTGGCCCGGGCTGCACCTACACAAACACAACTGCTATTTCAGACACGAGGATTATCCATCAAAATCAAAACATTACCGGCTCATTTTGAATATTCATAGCTTCGAAAACCCTTTATTTTAGCCCATAGTTGTCAAATCTTTAGTCCTTACAGAAATAGAGAGGGTTTCGTTCTTGTGGTCGAAGATCATGCTTCCCGTGTAGCCTCTTTGAGCCAGCATGCTGTCGAAGTAGTATTTACAACGAGCTGAAAGGAATCTGATGATGGGGATAAAAAAAGATTTAAATTATTTAGGAAATTAAATAAGCAATGTAACTTCTTTAGTTTACCTCCTGAGCTCAGCGTAAGCCTGTAGTCGATGATTCATGACATTGTCAAGACTGTTTATGAAGCTGTTGAGATTCTTCATCTGCTGAGCCATGTTTTTGTAATTCACCTGAGCTTCTAGGTACTGCCTGTACAGAATGTTTGGATGGTGTGTGTGTTCATTTAAAATACTGTAAGACATACAATAGTGCTGACTTAAGTGCAGGCGGTCCATACCTTACAACTTCCTCACGGTCACCTTGTTGCTCTTGTTGAGTGCTGATCTTGACTTTCAGGCGATTGATCTCGCTCTCCAAGCTGCGGGCTGTCCGACGCACCTCCAAACGCTCTGCACTAATCTCTGAGGCTTTGGTAATAGAAACCTGGAAAATGAAAGAAGCCTTGAATATGAAATACTCATATATAACACACACAAAAAAACAATAACATGATACGCACTTGCAGCTCTTTCTCTTTGCTGTTGAGATTATTTACAAGAGTTTGAATGTTCTGGAGATGGACAGCACGTTTATCATCATAGTGTTTTTTATGATGTCTGCACTTCATCACTTCTTGGTCAGCTTTACTCAGCTCTTCCTGGAAAATAACGTGATTACATGCCTTCTTTTCGAAGTAGTGAAGCAGTGTTTGTTCGCTCTGAGCTTAAATACTATGTTTTACTTTGATGGTTTTGGCTTCCTCTGCAATGGTGTTAATCCGATCTTTGTGCTGGTTGTATTCGCGCTCTGCTTTGTCATAAGACGCCTTCAGGTCAGCCATCTGAACCTTAGCTTCTTCATACTCGGTGCGTTTTGAGGCCATTTTTGAAACTATATCCTGATGGTCCTCTTCCTGTACGAGACACACAGTAAACATGTGTGCATTAATATCAACTTTCTAAATACATTCAAACATAACTGTAAGAAGGACGATACACAATTTATAAAATGTACAGTCCTGAAACTAAGATAAAATATCAATACTACTCAGTTCATCATATGTTACCAAAGGCATGAGATCTTCAGATTGAGGTTCCTCCACATTTTTCAGGTCCGTCAACTCAAGCTGCAATTTAGTGGCCTTGTCCTTAAATAAAGCGGGGAAAATAGAGTTAATGTACTATTTGGAGGAAAAAAAGGAAAAGTTTGAGGTGAATAGGATTACTTTGGCGTTTCTTTGCTCCCCCTGTGCTCTCCTCAGCAACACCTCGTTTTCTTTGATATCATCATCCAACTTCCTCAGCTGTTGGTTAAAGCGAGATTCCTGGCCCCTCTGGTTTTCCAGCTCTCTCTGCAGATGTCTGACAAACACATTTATTTACCAAATGAGTCCCACTTGAACTATTATGTTAAAGTCGAATACAGGAAAAGGACATACCTGATCTCTTCCTCCACATCTACAGACAAGAAGTTAGCTCTAGTCTGGTCTGCAGAAAATGTGCGATTAGTAAAAACCTGATCTCCGTCTTTAGAAAAGGCCTGGGTGCAGTTTTGAGGAGGGTTTCTGCCCTGCATCACTCTTCGCGCTTCTGTGCGATTCTGTAGAAATCAGCAGCACAATCTTCACCTTGAAGTGTGCTTCAGTGTCGAAGAATTGCGGATTACCTTTATCAGAAGAATGCTTTCGATGCTCCTTTGGTCAATAAGGCAATTGGCTACAACTGGGTCTTCAATTTCCAGTGCTTGAAGCACAGAGGGATAGTCAGGATGATTCACACCTCTGTTAACAGGAGACATTTAGGTCATCATTGTTTGGCTATATTACAGTTAAAACACTTGTAAAGAATAACTTACAAGGTTCATTTAGTCAGACATTAAGATAAGAGGTGCCGCCATCTGCAGGCCTGAAACATGTACAAGATTTAAACATCTCGAATCCTTGTGTCTGACTAAATGAACCTTGAACGTTATACTAGTAACGCAAGTAGACCCAATGAACGTTACTATGCAGTAAAGAAACTTGTCCATACCGCCTCCTGGTGTCGTGGACACGAGGCATAAAGGAACTGCTAATAATGTAAGGCCTTCGTCCTGACTGAACAACACTATTCATGAGCCCTTGCAGTACTTTTTCATCCTCGTAGTTATCACATGTGAAAGCAGACAAGAGGGCCTTGAGACATAGCTCTATAGCTAAAGCTTGCTCTGGGTCCTTCAGACTGATTAGAAAACCTATAAAAGAATAGGATGACGCAATGATTTATAGTAATTTCATATATATTTACCAAAATATCCTAGTGTGTGGTGGATTATACCTAAAGGTCCTCGAGGCATGTGTCTGAATTGCCCTCTCTGATGAGCCTCCTCTATGGCATATCGAAGTGCAGGCATGTGTTCACCAAAGCGACGCAGTCGATTGGAACGACTACTCTCCAAAGTTTGTATATTTCTTTGGTTGGCTCCAATTGACTTGTGAAGGATATCAAGTTCTTTTCTGTGGGATACAAATTACTGCTTATACATTTCTATACGGTGTCAAAAAACAGTACACATTTAAACACTACTCGACTCACGCATGTCCATTTACCTCATCCTCGCTTTTTCCTCACTGATCCGATTACAGGCGTGTTGGTACTGATCAATCTGCTGGTTTAGAGTGGAGATATAATGCTTCAGATTTTCAATCTCAGACTGAATCTCTTGCACCCGCTCCGTCCTGGCCTGGCTCTCAGCCCCTGTTGTCTGGCTAATGCTACAACAAACAAAAAAGTAAGAACAAATGAACAAGTCCACGGATTTAAAAAGAGAGAGCTGATCATACATCAACCTCAGATCACTTATTCTTGTTGACAGCTGAGTTCTGTCCTTGTCCAGATCTTTAAGGTTTGTCCGACATCTGTGAACAGAGATCTACAGCAGAAACCCCGCCCACACAGCTTTTAAAAATGATTACATTCTTGACAATCCTGCAGAAGAAAACCAGCAAACTTGAATTTCTGACCTCGCTGGATTTCAGAAGAGTATTGCGTCTCTGGGCTTCTTCCTTCAGCGTAGCACATCTCGGCTGAAGTTCTTGGGCTTGCTGGGTAATCTGTTCCAACTGTTCTTGGATTTCCTTGTACTTTTTCTCTGCCTCCTCAGTCTTATTCTGTAAAATATTGAGTTTGGAATTCCATGTTATTTAGCTGCAGATCAACTCTTCTTACTGTGGGGTCACAACTGGTAAATAGACGATCTCCAGTTAGTTGCTCTCCAGGGACTTTTTACATCAAATTTTAGATGCAAACACTTGCGTGAATATAATAGAGTATAGAGGAAATTTAATAGCTCTGTGCCTTTTTGTTACATAAAAGTAGTTAATAGGGTAAAAAGCCTGGAGAATAAGAGCACTTTAGTATGAACACTAACTCCAGTTTCATTTTAAAGTCTCCATTGGTTCATAATGATATAATTCTGGGCACAAAATGCCACATAAACTTCTTTGTAAAATAAAACTGAGATTGTTTACAATAATGAAGTTTCACAACCCCACCTTCCACTCTTCCACTTTGTCGTCATATTTCTTTGTTGAATTCTTATCAGTGTTGAGTTTCTCCTGTAGCGGTTCCATCTCTCTCTCCATTTCCAACACCTGCCGCATGAACAAACCACATTGTTGCTGTGCTTTGAATGAATGCAGTAACAAAGATCGAGTCTTCTCACCAAAGTCCAAGCCATTTGTTTTTGAAGCTCAACCAGTTTTGTGTGCATTTCGTCAACAGATCCCAGGCTTTTGTAGCGGTCCTCTTTTTCAAGGTATTTGCGCTTTAAATCTTTCAAGCACTGTCACAAAACATAAGTGTCTTCACATGAATTTTAGGGTGATATTATTCATATATCCAAATAATCTTATAATGAATATCTCTAATAAAGGGGTGTATTTATACAAAGACAACGTTTGGAAAGTTACCTCACTGTGTTGTCCTACTTTTTCTTCAGTAATATGCTTTGTTTCTTTGATGTAGACATAGTCCTCTCTCATCTGCTCCAGTAGGGTGGCTTTCATGAAGAACTATACATGGTAGAGGAAAAGTTAAAAACGCTAAAAAAGAAACAAATTCTAAGTATAAAAAATTACCCTGTATTTATCCCCTTCTCCGTTGGAATGAAGGAAGTATTTGCTCATTTCTTGTGTGAGAATAGACACAGGGTTGTTCACCTGTGCAAAAAACAAAGTTTTTATAACTTCCTGATAAAAATTGTTTCTTTATGTTAATGACATACGTATTACATTGACACCTCAAACTGAACTCTGCAAAAGGTTGACTCTTCTCTTAAGTTTTATTTACTTCAAGAGCAAGTAAAATGTAATGCTTTTAAAACATTACTAATGCCCAAATCAATTAATATTTTATTTAATATTTGCAAACATTCCACCAAACAGAGGAATGAAAGGAAATATCAATATACTGAAGAAAATGGGATACAACAGGCAAAGTGCACAATTTCATCAAAAATTGCTGTCGGATGTTAAGGCCTTTTATATATATATATATATATATATACACAGTGCCTTGCAAAAGTATTCGGCCCCCTTGAACTTTTCAACCTTTTGCCACATTTCAGGCTTCAAACATAAAGATATAAAACTGTAATGCCCAATGTTTCAGTTTTTTATTTGTTAAAAATGTTTGAAATATCCAATAAATTTCGTTTCACTTCATGATTGTGTCCCACTTGTTGTTGATTCTTCACAACTTTGTGTTTGAAGCCTGAAATGTGGCAAAAGGTCGAAAAGTTCAAGGGGGCCGAATACTTTCGCAAGGCACTGTATATATATAAATTCACTCAGTAAACTAAAAGATTATTAATTTGGCAAAGTTCAATTAATGAATTCTAATGCTTTTTGATGCCCCTTGTAAACTCTGTTTTAACTCACTCTCCTTGTGTATGCAATGCACAGTGAACAAAATGATCCAAACAACTTACCTGGATATTAAAGTTGTCCAGGATACATAAAAGTTCCTCCTTTTTGGTTGAAACAATTTGACCTTTGAGAAAAAATAAATCTCAATGACTGAGTTAGTCAGTGTATTACTCAGCTATTGATACAACATAATGAACCTACCCATTTTTGTTTTTAGTTTATAGGTTCTCAGCCCTTCACGTGTTATTCTCAGATCTACAGTGATAGATGATCCATATACTTCTGGTTTATAAGCATATTTTCCTTTGTTACGCAAGATGATAGAAACATCTGCAGAACTAGGAAAAAGCCGCGGAAAACTAAAAACTACACGACATTTATAATACAGTGTGCAGTGGAAATTCTCGATTTACCTTTCACCTTCCTTGACAAAGCCCTTCAGTGATGAGCCTCTATTTGTTGCCTGTGCATTGCCACCTAAGGCAACAATTAGAGCGGTGAGGATAGCACTCTTCCCACCTGTCACAGAGAAAAAAAAATCAGATTATTCACTCAGCAAATCAAATCATTTTTTTTTTATTTAAATAAATGATAGGCTATACTTGCTTCCATTGCTTCCAATAACAAAATTAACATTGGGTCCAAAAGCAAAAGGACCAAGGTTGGAGTGACACATAAAGTTCTTCAGTGTGATGCTCTCCACGATCCCTGCATCGCTAACCACATCACCAGCAGAAAGCGGCTATAAGCACAGACCATGTTAGTGTCAGTACATTTAAGACATCAAGATAAAACATCTGTGAATATTCCCACACCAGTATAGCCAGAAGGGGATTGTCATAGACTCTACCCTCAACATTTTCGTTTCCCTCTTCTTTTTCCTCATCCACAGGTGGGACTTTTTTACTGGAGGTTTCATCAAGTAGGCTGCTTTTTCGTTTAGACATTTTCTGCAGCTTTCATTTGGTTTACCTAAGAGCAAAATGAAACTGGAATAGTAATGTAGGCAAACACACATGCAAAGGGAAAAACGTCACACGTTACATGTGACTTATTTCAGAAAATGACAAGAGAAGCAACACGTTTATATACTGCCTGTTAAAGGGACTAGATGGAAGAAGTATTTTTTTTCTCTCGCTACTGCCACCTCAGATCTTACACGTAACTGCAGCCTCTGTACGTTAACGTGCATCACGATACCATCTTTTTGAGAGTGCAGGCTTTTAGCGGCAGTTGTGGTGAGGTTAATAGGTCTGGGCTCATGTTATACATTAGGACATTGCTGGAGCATGTAAGGGGTGAAAAATACATAATTTTAACATTTTTAAATTCCGTCTATAGTCCCTAACGTTAGCTAGCCTCGTTTTTGCTGGGCTAGCTGCGCGCGCTAAACACAGAAGTACGAATAAAGCGCTTGTACAAAATCAAAATATATTCGTCTATTTTACTAATACGGTGTCTTTGGAGCTGATCTTTGACGCAATAGTTTACCTGAAGCCGAGCAGTTTGAGGACGCGTGCACAACTGAATCCAACAGCAAATCACTCACCACTTTCGCGCGCGCCCTGCACCGCGGTGAAGTTGGTTTCACGTTGGACCTCCAGCACCATCAGATCGTTCGAACTTAGGGACCGTCTATGAATTACTCTCTTTGTAAAAAGGTGTTGGTTTTAAAATTTTAGTTTAGGTGTAAATCAATAATATGATACAAACAAACCAATTTTAATGAAAGGAGATAGACTAAATGTAATCTTCAGGTGTATTTTCTACCACATTTAATCTTTTATTGTATTTTATACCTACTGTTGAATGTTTTCAAATTTTTTCAACAAGCCTATAATCGGAATCATGTAAACCAGCAAAATCAATAATATTTGTAAAAAATACTCCTAGTCCACCGAGTCCACCACACATTTTTATTTTCCTATTTTCAGGTTTTGAAACTTTTGAAAAATCATAATCCGGGAACACCAAAAATACAATCTTTTTTTCAATAGGTTTATGGTCATGTGATTGAAAATACGCCAAAGATTTGGTGTATTTTTCAAGGATTTTTTATAGAAAGTATGGGTTTTTCCTCAATAGCTTTTAAGGTATTTGACCCAGTCGCCCCAAACCACTTTACAAATTAGTACTACCGCTAGGCTATGAGGCTCAGGCCATTAAATAATGCTTAAACGTTTTTCATGTTTTTTTCAAGGACTTTTAAAAGAAAAGTATGGGTTTTTCCTCAATAGTTTTTAGGGCATTTGACCCAGTCACCCAAACCAGTTTACAAAATGAGTACTACCTCTAGGCTATGGGGCTCAGGCCATGAAATCATGCTTAAAAGTTGTTCATGTTTTTTCAAGGACTTTTGATGGAAAAGTATGTTTTTTTCCTCAATAGATTTTAGGGCATTTGACCCAGTGGCCCCAAACCAGTTTACAAAATTAGTACTACCTCTATAGGCTATGGGGCTCAGGCCATGAAATTATGCTTAATAGTTTTGATGTATTTTTCAAGGATTTTTGATTGAAAAGTATGGGTTTTTCCTCAATAGTTTTTAGGGCATTTGACCCAGTCACCCCAAACCACTTTACAAAATTAGTACTACCTCTAGGCTATGAGGCTCAGGCCATTAAATTATGCTTAAAAGTTGTTCATGTTTTTTTCAAGGACTTTTAAAAGAAAAGTATGTTTTTTTCCTCAATAGCTTTTAGGGCATTTGACCCAGTCACCCCAAACCAGTTTACAAAATGAATACTACCTTTAGGCTATGGGGCTCAGGCCATGAAATTATGCTTCCAGGTTTTTCATGTCTTTTTCAAGGACTTTTGATGGAAAAGTATGTTTTTTTCCTCAATAGCTTTTAGGGCATTTGACCCAGTGGACCCAAATCAGTTTACACAATTAGTACTACCTCTAGGCTATGGGGCTCAGGCCATGAAATCATGCTTAATAATTTTGATGTATTTTTCAAGGACCTTTAAAAGAAAAGTATAGTTTTTCCTCAATAGTTTTTAGGGCATTTGACCCAGTGGCCCCAAACCAGTTTACAAAATTAGTACTACCTCTATAGGCTATGGGGCTCAGGCCATGAAATTATGCTTAATAGTTTTGATGTATTTTTCAAGGATTTTTGATTGAAAAGTATGGGTTTTTCCTCAATAGTTTTTAGGGCATTTGACCCAGTCACCCCAAACCACTTTACAAAATTAGTACTACCTCTAGGCTATGAGGCTCAGGCCATTAAATTATGCTTAAAAGTTGTTCATGTTTTTTTCAAGGACTTTTAAAAGAAAAGTATGTTTTTTTCCTCAATAGCTTTTAGGGCATTTGACCCAGTCACCCCAAACCAGTTTACAAAATGAGTACTACCTTTAGGCTATGGGGCTCAGGCCATGAAATTATGCTTCCAGGTTTTTCATGTCTTTTTCAAGGACTTTTGATGGAAAAGTATGTTTTTTTCCTCAATAGCTTTTAGGGCATTTGACCCAGTGGACCCAAATCAGTTTACACAATTAGTACTACCTCTAGGCTATGGGGCTCAGGCCATGAAATCATGCTTAATAGTTTTGATGTATTTTTCAAGGACCTTTAAAAGAAAAGTATAGTTTTTCCTCAATAGTTTTTAGGGCATTTGACCCAGTCACCCCAAACCACTTAAAAAAAAATGACTACCTCTAGGCTATGGGGCTCAGGCCATAAAATTCTACTTAAAAGCTATTACAATTACTTATTTTGATACACTGAAGAGTGAACTCCTCGTCTCTGATCACACTGGTGTCTCTCATCACCCCCACTTTGTTCACGAACGCAACCAATGCGTTGCTTCGCTCGCAGGCGGTGTGGCCCCCGTGTAAGTACGAAAACGAGCTCCCTGCGCGCACCAATTACCTCGGAGTCATTATGCGCTCTTTAGGCTCGGGACTTACCAGTGCTCAAGTCTGTACTAACGGCTGAACTTAATTATTCAACTTGTAAGAGTCAATACGCCAGATAAAGTTTGGTCCTCTGAAAAATACTTCTTTGAAGTCTCCTGGCTTCTGGACACACCGTTTGGATCCAATTCCTGAGCATAATGCACTGTTTATCGATGCACGAATTCCTTTCTCAACCATTTTCTCTGCACTTGGCGTATACATCCACCGGTATCCCTGCTGTCACACAACTAGCCTATATAATTCTGGTTATGAATTCAACAAGAACCGCCAGGTCGGAGTATTTCTTACGCCTTGAATGCTCCCTTTGCCATTTAGCCTACATGAATACCATATATGTTGGCCAGCACTAATCTTAATCCTCTGTATTATTTTAAACCCAATTCGAAATAAATTCCCCCATTCATGCTTTTGACGGGATGGGTGGAAGCTGCAGAGTGGCGAAGATGCGTAAAGGCGCACGCAGCTGTTTATGGACAAGCGACAAAATTCACCCCCAGGTTGGTGGATATGATCGTAAATTCAGGCCAGTTTTGTCAGCTAGACGGCGGTAGAGATTCTTTCAAATGAGGCGTTACAATGTTGCTCTCCAGTCGAGAAGCTTTTGGGTAAAGCCAAAGTGGAGAAAATACGCTCGGTTAAAGCGGGGGCTAAGAGGTTAATTAGTAACTCAAAAACTCTCTTGACAAATGGAGCAGCAGATCACAGCGCATCATGTGACGCATGTGCAGTGCGGTGTTTGTATGAACTGTGGCATAAGGCGCTTTAAATCTTTTATTTTATTTTAGGAAAAACAGGTCAACATTAACATTTATTTCTTTATAATGTTGTGCAATGTGGAGCTAAAATTTAATGATTGAGTACTGGGATGTATTATCTTTATATTTGGAAAGTAACTGTAATACTCTCAAACGAAAGTGTAACTTTACCAGAATAAAGTTATTCAAAATGAGTATTTTAAATACGTATTCTAAATACATGTATTTAGTTACTCCCCAACACTGACGGTAGCTTACTGCCGCCCCGTCCATGGATCTATTATAATATCTAAAATGATAAAACCAAATGTTGTGTTGTTTTCACAGGCTCTCTGTGTAGAGCACAGCTAACCTTCGAGTATCTTCACACTAACTCGTGAGTATATTAACAACTTAACAGTCATTACATCATTCACTACATATGCAGTAATAGATCATACCCACCAAGAAATATATGATTTTTGCACAACTCACAAGTTTTTATTTGGAGCCCTGGCTGAGCTGGCGGACAATTCCAGGTAAATATACTTAATTTAATGTTCTAAACAAATCTTGTTTTGATTTGTTCTAAACGACAATGCATTTTTTTAGGGATGCAGATGCGACACGGATTGATATCTACACAGGTATACTAACCTCATATCTGATTAATATACAAGCTGTCAACAGTATTAAGCATATTTACTCTTCGGGGTGGCTACATGTTATCTTTCCTTGATGATGGTATTGGAATGGAACCTGGTAAGTTTTATTTTATAAATCTTGCATTGTATTTGATGGTTAGTTAGTTATTTGAAACTTATTTTTATTTGTTCCTAGATGAGGCAACTTATGGGATTTAGTTTGGAAAATCAAGCAAACGCTCAACCGAATTGAACCAGATTGGGCAATATGGAAATGGCATAAAATTGTAAGTTTTGTTGTGAAGTGTTGTGTCATTTTTGAGGATCTTGCTCTAAATATTATGTAGTCTGCGGGCTGAGCCTAAACTTTAGCTTTGCTGACGAAGCCTTTTGGATGAGAGGCGAAACGTTCGACACTTCAACTACAGAGTACAGAAGATGACAAGAACCTTCATTGAGGATGGGCAACTCCTGTACGACTGAGAGCCTACACAAGCAATAAAATCACTGTTAAGAAATGGCTCATGTACCCCATAATCATTTGTACGCGTTTTCTACTGTAACCTCATTTTGTTTGTTTTGTTAAATGAGTTTTTATGCCTTGACTGTACTGCTTTCTGATGCACCTTGGCCAGGTTGTCATTGTAAATGAGAATTGGTTCTCAATAGACTTACCTGGTAAAATAAAGAATAAAATAAAGTATTATCTTCTATTGTATATGTACCGATTTTGTGCCGAATGTGGATTTGTCAAGCAATTCCTACTTCAGGTTAAGGTTTAGCAAATAACAGCAATTTTGTTAAAACATCTTCTAAAATCTTGCATTTTAGAAGAGTACGGTAGACTTAATTGTCCCATTAGGAAATGTGCCTTCTCCATTTACGAATCCTTCAAAGCAACTATTAGCAACCTGTAAGGAGCAGTTTTTGACTGCTGTGCCCAGGGACCCATCTCCAGAAAGGAGATTGAACTAGGCTAGGTTTGCACACACACACAAAAATACATCCATATGGACCCGATTTTGGCTTGACTTTGTGTGGGATAGATATATTTATAGTTTACCAGAAAATGGCTAAAAGTTGTGAAAAAAAATATGGCCATGAGGTTTTCTTCCCCCTCGGCTAGGCCACGCCTCCTTGTATGACGCATTGTTGTCTGGTTTCTTGTTGTGTAAACTGGCATTATCAAGTCGGTTTTACCTCGGAGGGGGGCTGATGAAATAGAGATTTAATTACCCGATACACTGTTCTCACGCTGAGTGGAGACCTATAAGCATTACATTGGAGGAAATTGTCCGATTAACCTGTAGTCAGCTTAAAATGCAATTTTCTGCAAAGCACCATTCTTCATTGTGATTGTGTGGACATAAAAACATACAGCCTTTCCGGTTGTGACGGTGCATTTATCCTCCAGCAAGCTGCTTCTAATCATTAGTAGTAAAATGTAGCCTTAATGCAACCAGTCCTAGCACAGTGTTGGCTGTTATCTACACAGCAGCAGAGCCTGTTCTGCAGAGGAAAAGGTGCTTGTAAATGAGTGCGTATATTGGAAAAAGAAGAAGTAATCAGAAGCCTTTTTCACAAGTTTTAATTGTTTGATTTTTCTCAACACAAAAAGGCTATATGTACTGTTAATTATTAAAGCCACACAATGGAATACCCCAGTTTATGTTGCAACATCGCAATAAAAGTTAAAACATAAACAAACATGATTGCAACACCTCTGTGCATCTAATGCAGTGAGTTTTCAATGTAAAGTATTTGGAAAACGACCAAACATATTAAACCTTATGTTTGGCTACCTGTGTGTTTGTGTGCCTTGTTATTACACTATTTATTACATACATGACTCAAGGACAGGCATTACTCTTAAGTTCTATTCATTTAAGTAGAGATTTCACAGTCAGTCGGAATGCTAAACTTATTCAATGACAGTATCTCATGAAAAGACAAATTTGCTAAACCTGTAGTGTGTCATTCTTCCTCCGTGGCACAGACTTCTGGACCTGACGAGCTCGAGACCCCAGTCCCAGAGACTGCAGGGACTCCGTGAGGTAATGCTGAGTGGGAGACACGCACAGCATCAATAGCAGCTTAGCGTCGCCCCCTGGTGGTTAGAACGAGACAAACAAATAGAACAATACACCTTTGGCTGACTGAAAGTATAAAAAACATGTGTATGACATGTTTACACCTAACACTACAAGTAAGGTTTTTAACCTATTGTCAAACTTAACAGAGTACATTACCAATGGAATCCTGAAGGAGGTGGGTGAGTTTGCTGTTCCTGTAGGGTATGTGTGGCCTGTGTTCAGCCAGAGCTCCCAGGACGTCCGACAGAGCGCAAAGGGAGCGGTTTATACAAGACACCTCCCACAGGCCAGGCCCCAACACTCCAGACATCTCTGCACAATAAAGAGAAAGCTATACTAAAATGTTGTGCTTTTTTGCCCACTGTAAAATGGGAAAAATACAGATTATGTATTTGTAGTTTGAAATTATTGAACTGCCCAGAAAAAAAATACTTTAAAAATGGTACATTTTGTGCCAGGTTCCTCTACCGTTACCTCATCTGGCCATTTCATTCAGGTACAGTGCCACAACCCTACCATCCAATGTCTATGCGCTATGTTGAATGAGTCATTCGAATTCACCGACTTACCAACACACTCGCTCCCAGCCAGGTCCACAAGCTGCAGTTTAGTCCTGAAGGTGTCCTGTGTGATTTTGTGTTGTGGTGAGCAACGGGGTGAGCGGGACGGAGAGGGACAGGGGGAAGGACAGGGGGAGAGGCAAGGGGAGGGACATGGGGAGGAAGCTGGGCTTAACAGAAGCTCATCAGGGGAATAAGAAGCACTAGGGTTAGCTCGACGACATTGAGGGCTCCATAACTGCTTTTTGCTGGAGCTGAGCCTGTCCTTTTTAGCATTGTGTAATCGACGAGCTGAAAGATGGAAAAAAATATATCTGTGCTACAAAATAGAAATACAGAACATGAAGTGGTTATTCTCACCCAGAGCGCATGCATTGGGGCTTTTAGATGAAACGGTGAGCGAGACGATGAGGTGAGAGCGAGAGGAGTCTGTGTGGATAAGAGTCGAACAGTGGGCTCTGAGCTTCAACACTTTGTTGACAAAATGCATCACCTCTGCAGTACTATTCACAGGCCTGTTAAAGAATAGACATAGAATAGACAACCGGACTAATTACTAAGATAATATTTACCGGACTAATTACTAAGATAATAGTTACACCAATAAGTGCTATTGATGCGCTGTACTGACTCATATGTGAGGCCAGGGACATGACTCTCTCCCGTCGAACTGGTGACAACTTCGCGCCTCTGTCCCACTGCATTTCCTTGCTCGTCCTGGGACAGCAGGTCAAATACCTCATTGTTGTAGACCTCCATCACTGACACCTCCACTGTGTGGTTCTCCGATGGCTTTTCAGAAATCAACCTGGACACAGAAGTGAGTAACATGTACAAAAAATTTTAAGTGAACATAATCTCCCCTAATATTTGTTTGGGCTAGATCGAGTCCCTCCTAGATCGGGTCTCACCGGAACAGCTCTGCAGCCGCTTTGGGGATGACTCCCTGTTGCGCCTCCTGCTGTGTCCCAGAGAGCAGCTCCAGAGGCTCTAAGCCCAGCATTGTGTGAGTCTTTCCACTGCCAGTCTGTCCATACGCCATAATGCACACGTTATATCTGCCGGCCAAAACAGCAAAGTACAGTATACAGTATAATCATCTCCAGTTGTCAAGTATAGTAAACGTTTTTTGTGATTATATAAAATCTCTTTTTGTTAGGTTTACTAATTTTAGTCACAAGAAAAGTGTCCTAGTAGCGTAGCTGGGCAATTTATAGTATACATTGTGGAACACTTGTTCAACTTTCATTTTTTTAGTTTTATGAGCTGACGTGAGGTTTTTGAGGGCTTTTTTTCCCAGCTTTCACCAGACTACATTTTAAGAAGAAGAAGAACTTTATTTATGTAGCGCATTTCACAGACATAGTCACAAAGTGACTTCACATGAGACAATTTTACATTCACTCCATACTCGATGGTGTTCAGTTTCTCATGGGGGAAACTGAGAAGCGCTGTCGCGACTGCACACTTCTGTGCCAACGGTCCCTGTGACCACCACCATACATTCACACACATAAATCTTTCATCCTGGCCTATTGTACATGTTTTGTGGAAGGGAACCTGGAGTACACGGAGGAAACTCACGCAGACATGGTTAGAACATGCAAACTCCGCACAGAAAGGCCCCCTCCAGGTGGAAATCAAACCCGGGAACTTCTAGCTGTAACGGACGAGCGCTAACCGCTGTTCTACTGTGCTGTCTGTGCATTTTAAACTGAAATTCACCTTTCAAGAGATGTTTTGATCTACAAAGATCAAACTCACCCATCTAGCAAAGATGTAAGAAGTGGTTTGAGTTCATCAAATACTGCATTTTGGGAATCTCCTGGCCCATGCACTCTAGGGAGAAAAAAAAACATATCAGATAAATGCTGAATAATAAAACAAGATTATTTGTATTCCTTGTTACCTTTCAAACTCAAAAAGCTTGTTTTGCACTGGCATCCCTGTTTTTATGCAGTTTACCCTCACGGTGTCCTTAAACCATCAACACAGGCATAAGCCCAAAGACATCACAGGATATTTCACACATGAAGTTATTAGTATTTCACTCACATCACTAACTGCATGGATGACTTCCTCCACTGGCGCGTGCCTGGAGATAATGGAGAAAACAGATAATTACTCCATGATGGTGCCAGGCTGCAGAAGTGCAGCTGCAGGACTCACCCTGATCCAGATGTGGAGGATTGTTGATGGTCGAAAGGTAGAACAGGGCGCACTCTACAATGGACTTGAATATTTCCTCTGAGCTCCTATAGCAAATACAAGGGGTTCAGAACGTTTCCAGACTTGAACCTGAACCCACAAGAAAATGTAAAAGGCCTTATTCCTGAAAGCACGCATAACACCTTACCACAAGAGCGTTATGGAGCTCCTTTCTCCTTTGCCTTTCAGTTGTGCACCGTTCCCTTTCCTCCTCTAGAGAGCGCTCTAGGGCTGAAACTCTGTCTTGCAAAACTGACCAAGGTTAGTCCATGTTTATTAACACAAGCCAAGAAAACATGTAGTGTATTTTAGCTTATATGAGTTTTTTTTGCAACTTTAAACTCATATAAAATATATGAGTATGTATTCTTATTTTGTTTTTCAATTAAAAAGAGGCCTATGTCTTTTCTTGTCACTAAGGTGTAATGTGATGCACTTACTTTGAACTTCATCTCCAGCACTGGCTTGTGATACCTTGTCCAATAGGTGCTTGCTCTGCTCTTCCAGCTCAGTGGCAAAGGTGACATAAACTCCAAAAATCTCACTTAATTCATGTTTCAAATCCTAAGAAGAAGAAAAAGCATTTTCTTTTCCGTGACACCTTAACAGAAAACATAATTCATTTGTGTAATAATACCTGGACTTCAGAAAGGAGCTTGGTAAGGCTGGATTTGGTTATATTTTGTGCAGGATACTTCAGAACAGTATCGTCTTTCACTTGACTCTGGTGAAGTTTGCCAGTGCACTAAAATAAAATGGGAGGGCAGATTTGTTTTTTTCTTAGTTTTCTTATGTTAACTCTTATTCACTGTGGTACAACGATTTTCTTACCTCTGCAAGCCTTAAATGAAGAATTGCATTCTTAGTCTCCAATTCCAATATTCGTTCCTCTTTACTCTGTGATAAATTTAAAAAATAAAAGCTAAATATATCACAGTAACTATAAATTGACATGCGCAAACAAGAGGCCTACCCTTCGGTATAATAGCCTACACCTCCTTTGAGACTTACCCGCAGTTTGTGCTCCAACAAATGCACTTGATGCGCATATACTCGGTCCCTGTTTACAAAAAGCGGCATTTTTGCGTTTCAGGAGGCTCGTTGTGAGACCTATCTATAGCACCGTCCCTTCCTCCTCAGATAAGAGCAAGTGCGTTTTAAAGTAGCTTAATCCGATTAAGAGGACAACTCTCCCCTGCCAATCCTTACAGTAAACCACAGAAATGTGCCTCATAAACGTCTTTAAGATCTCGTTTTATCAACTACACCCTTGAAAGTAGCGCAGCAATTTGATGAATAATTAAAGTAACATCCTTTTAAGTTTTGAATATTAAACTCTGCGGTAGTAGAACTTTACCCGTAGGGGGCAGCAAAGCATCTTGTGATTCACATGTCCAGTAAACAAAGCAGAAGAAGAAAAACACTTCCGCGTTGTCGCCACTGTTAAGTGAAAAAGAAAATTGGCAACACAATGCCCAAATTAAAAGATAAAAAGCGAGAACATTACAGTGTCGCTTCTGAGGTAAGATGTCAAAACGCTCCCAAATTATCTTTTCTTTCTTTTCTTTTTTGTTTTGTTTTCGTTGCATTTTCATCTGACTGCCTGATGATGTCACACAAGAGAGAACTGTGTTGCTGGGATTATGTTGCATTAGCGATATCCAGTGTATAGTAAGACATGTGCTCTTAAATGTGTTCAGATCGACCGGCTGGAGGAGCGGCGAGCGCGGTGTCGAGATAACCTGGACCAGGCAGAGTTCAGACACAGACGAGCGACATCGTCCGAAAAGGAAAAGGAAAGGTTTGTGAGACTTAATTAGCCATGTACTTAACATAATTATACTGTGCCACGTAATCATCCATCACTTGTTGCTTCTTTCTTAGGCAGGACCTGGAGGAAGAAATGGCCATTATGAATGAAAGAGTGCAAAAACTAGGTAGTGTGCCTATGCTCCAAATGAAATATGGGGAAATATAATGTATTTTTCTCCTGTGGCTAAATTGAATGAACTTGTCTTCTTTTCGTCTAGACCTGGAGCTGCAGGTGTTGAGAGGAGAGAACCGCAGGAACATGGTACTATCTGTCGCTCTGCTGGCCGTGAGCGCTCTCTTCTATTATGTTTTCATCTACTGTGAAGAGTCAGACCAATCCTGATGTAACCAACTGCAGACACCCTCCGTGGAGTCAAGGGGACAGCTCAGTATCAGTTTCCTTTGGAGCATGCAAGGGTGAGGCATCATTGTGCCTCCAGAGGGCGTCTTTGGCTAACCATTGAACTTTCACAAACTGTATGGAAGTTTTTCTGCTCCAAAAGAGGGAACCTGCCAAAGGGAAATATTACTTAGACTTATTACGCAAATGCAATGCATGTTTTTCTACTATAGAAAATTCAAAAGTGCTAATATGAAAGTGATGGGTAACACTTATTTACACACTTTTATAAGGCCCTGTACCTGATGTTGTTCCTCGTTGTGGAATTAAATTGTCTCCAGTTTGACTTTACCCAAATCAGAATCAGAATAGGGTTTATTTCCATGGTTTGAGAACAGGTTCACAAACTACGATTTTTTTTCTCGGTGCAAACGTGCGACATAAAACATATAACACAGAGTTGAGATAAAAATAAGCTCAAAAACTTTACACGGCTATAGGGGCATGCATACAAAATATTAAATAAGATCAAATAAAAGTGACATATGGTAAGACAAGAACAATTTGACATTGAACAACAGAGGGATTGTATTCACAGATGTGTAGGCGTATAAAGTGATATTAAGTGATATTAAGTGATATAAAGTGATTAAGTGATAAAGTGATAGCAGCGGGTCTAAGTGTGGACACAGTGCAAGTGCAGATTACATCCATGAGTCTGTAACTAAGCTACAGAGACTTGTTTCTGTTCATGAGTCTGATGGCGGAGGGGAAAAAACTGTTCAAGTGGCGGGATTTATGGGTCATCCCTCTCCCCTCCTGCCTGAGGGGAGAGGGATGAAAAGTCTGTGTCCAATCTAAAAGCCTTCAGAAAAAAGTGTCAGCGTAGCGACAAAAGTAGAAAAAGTGACAAAAATGTGTGACGATAACGCAACAAATATTTGCCAGAAACGCAACAAATAACCAATGAAACAAAATGTCAAAAAAGTGACAATAGCGCAGCAACAACGCGATGAAAAAGATCCTTCTAGATCAGTTTTGTTGGTCTTAGCTTTCAAATGAGACGTTACTCTGGCCTATAGGCTGTAATCTTTTAGATTTGGGTAAAGCTGAACTGGAGAAAATACAAACAAAGACAAACAAAGTGAACAAAAATATCAGGTATAGGGCCTTTAAGTCATTCTTTTCATGACTTGCTCATTTTGTTTCGTTTACACTCTCAAGAATGTAACTGCATGAGACCGGGCTACACTCGTGTGTAACGACCAAAATGACATTTTGTCCATCGAGAGCCATAATGTTAGTGTTTGTATTGTTAATTGTTGCTTTATTGTCACACCTAAATGCACCGACTGAACTTGCAATGCTTACATAAACTTACATCAATAAATGCTGCTGCTAATTTTGTATACTTTTCTCACTCTGGTTATGACATTCAGCCGTGGATGTAACCATTTCTTGACCCAGTTTTTCTGAACCTTAATAAAAAAAACATTGTGTAGTGTAATGGAGGTGTACTGCAGTACTTATGCTGAACGAACATTGCACATATTAAAAACCTCCTTGCAATTATACCACTATTTTCTACCGTGGAGTCACCAGGGAGATCCTTTGTTTTGGCGGCTATTCAGTGAAACTCGTGGCAGGACAGCTCACCCACTAATTGTCAGTGTGTGATCCCTCCCACTCAGCATTATCATAAACACAGGCCACTTTCCACCCACACAATACTCTGGTAAAACAAATGTAACCAAGCTTATTATGCAACAGCTCTGAAGAGGATTATGGTCAGAAAATGTGAGCAATTATTTTCTCATGAGCATTGTTGCTGAGTTTGAACAAATCTAGTGTGAAGCTGCTGCAATATTAAGACAATAAGTCATTTTCAACATAATATTAGCCTAGTGTCAAAAGCATCTGACTTTGAGGTTTTGCAGAAAACATTTTAGGACGGAACACCAAAATGCCAGACGTCACATTGCATTGAGCTGCTATTTGATATTTTGAACTAGAGGGCAAGACCTCGGCGTCCCCAGCAAGATCGATGTCTAGTCTAGCCTAATGAGAGCAATGACTACTTGCAGAAAAATGTAAAAACTATATTAATAAGAGTATATTTAAATGGAATTACTGTTCGGAATGACAGCCGTATAGTCTCATGTTGTAAATCCGAAACAGTGGGTTGAGTCACCGTCATGGGTAATTATTTTCTTGAGATCTTAAGTTGGTGGACTCCACGTGACACTGTCATGAGTCACTGAAGGGGCAAATTTCTAATGGATAAAGTAGGAGGTGTTCTTGCAGATGAACAGGACAATTAGAAAATGAGTTGGAAGACTGCGGGCTGCTGCTTTTAATGGTAGCAGCCCAGGATGAAAAAGAACGTAATAATAGCCACAGAATGATAAGTTCTGGGTTTGCGAAAGAAAGGTTGATGAAGTGTGTCCTCTTCTGAGCAGAAATAATGGTCTAAACTAAAGAAAGTAACTAATACAACGCATGGAGAGGTCTCCCAGCGACATGAATGGTCATACATGCTCGGCTAGAGCAGTTTGTCCTTATAATCTGCTCACTATCTTGAAGGTCAAAGTAACCCCATTTTACTCTGAAAAGTATTAAGACTTTTAATGTCTTTTTTGGAACAGCATCTTCAATGAAGCAGGTAAAAATAAATGTTTGGTCATGGTGACCTGCAAAATAAATTTGATGACATGACATTATCATCAGCTTTCTGTTGAGGTTTTATATTAATGAATACATGTTCTAAATAAATGATTTGATTGAAAGGTTTAAAATGGGTACACAGTGACAGCAACAGACTGGGGTGATTTACACAACTTAGCAAATTGTGGCATAATATTGCCATATTATGCCACAATTTAGCAAAATCATGTGGCATAATATGGCAATAATTATGCTTCAGATTAGCTTTGTTCAAGTCACCAGTTTCCAAAGTCTTTTTTCTCAGTCGTTAATCAGACAGAGGTCTGTGGAGAATCCTAGTCAGTGGCACCTGATGACTGAGTGCAAGTGATTAATCACTTTATTTTGAGCTGAGCCCACGTCTGAGCTTTTCTTTTAACAAGTATTGTTTAAAGTAATTCTACTCTAAGACCAGTGCTTAATTTGTAAATTTGTATTTTCAGGAACACTTTTGGTCTGATGTGATGGATTCGGGGAACAGGCCAAAACATTTGCCGGAACACTCTCATTAAACACCATTATATCAGATCAAATCTTTGCCGGATTCTCCTAAATATTTCCCAGATCCTTTACCCTGAAAAACGGAGAATTGGGGGAATGCGTTCCCCCAAACGGGGGATCAAATTAAACACTGTCTAAGACTAATGTTCTCAATCCATAATCAATACTGGGTTATGTTGGTGTCGAAACGTTTTGCCTCACTTTAAGAGACTTCGGCAACAACTGTCATTTCAACAAATAATCATAATAGTCGAGTGAATCAACACAGGACATTTCTTGCTCTTTCTGTTTCGACATTACTTCAATCTTTTGTTAAAGATTTACATATTGGTCAGAGTAGCACAGATTTTTAGTATTGTCACTGAAAAGAAGAGTGTTTTTGGTTGTCTGCTGTTTATTTTTAGATAGCCATTTGACTTCAAATGAGAAACTAAACTTACTATGTCTTATTACGTCTTTTACAATGACAACACACATACCATCTGTGCTGAGCAACACCAAACGCATTAAATGAATGGCTGCATACTTAACTGCTCACTGAGCCGCACAAGTCGGCCATCATCAAGAATTGCATAACTCTAAAGAACATGAAATAAGTAGGGCTTCATATTTTTTCAGCAGCACTGCCAACACAACACAAAGAGTATTTTTTTTCTCTTGGTTTCTAATACAAAATATTACACTTACTGCTAAAACTCCTACAATAAGGTGGCATAATGATGATGGTCTCTAAAGTGCAGAATGATTTAGTGGTTTTATATAACTATTTCCAAGTAAGGACAAAAGACGTGTTACATAGTCATATCGTGAAATGGCACTAAGGATCCCGGGAAATTCTAAAAATGACAGGGAGTGTTCCTCGAAGTACCTGTTGTGACAATGCACAGCATTGTAGAGTTACTTGTGACAGTTTATTGGCCTCGTGGACAAACAAGTCTTGGGCTGGTGACCACAGACAACATCTGTCGTGCGGAGAAAAATACTCAGAGAACAAACAGGTGCGGGGCCAGTGTGCAGTCCATTAGTGAAGTCACCTTTTACCTCAGTGAGTGCTCGATACACAGACTACTACAGGGAGAAGGCCCCGTGGTGTTTGTGCAGGGAGTGGAGACACACTAATAGTGAAAATAGTGTCAAAGCTAAACCCTTTTAGACACAGGACCTTATGATGCTCTTTGTCATTGCAGCAGCACAACCAAAAGCCTCCTCCTTCACCAGCATCAGTGTCCAGAGATGCATACATGTGTCTATCCAGTAATCTATTCATCGCTCCTCCCTTATCTGTCTGTGTGTCTTTAGTTCATTTGAGTTAAAAGGATGTCATGCTGGGATTGGCTTGTGTGTGTGTGTGTGTGTGTGTGTGTGTATGTGTGTGTGAAAAGAACATAAACGTTGACTCCTCTAATAACTGCTGTTTGGCATGGACGCTACACTTTGATGTGCCCCACAGGCTGCGGTTCTGCTCCTCTATGGCCTCCTGTGAAGCTCTACCTGTGTAAACAGCGCTGCCTGATAAACCGCCGCGTTTCTGCTGCCAGATTCATTAAGTCATTACGGCACGGGGCGCTGAGGTTTGCAGACAGACTTATCTTCTCACCAAACTCACATACACCTGCCGAGCGCCATCTGCACAATCGCAAATCGTCCAAAGGGACAGAGGCGGCGATAGGGCTTCATTTCCTCCACTTGTCAGCATCATCTGAATCTCATCGAATAAAAACACACACAATTTGTGGAGACTGAGAAGAAAAATAAGTTTAAATTACTACTACTGCAGCTTGAGGGAAACCCGAATGTTTTTACTTGGCTACCACTTCTATTCCATCCACTTGGTTAAGAAATGGGGAATTTATTCAGAGGTCGGTTGTAATCAGATTTACTCAAGTGCATGTGTTTTTGAGGAACTCTAAGTGCAGTTTTGTCACATGGTACTTTTTAATTACTTATTATTATTATGACATTGATACTCGAGTAAAACATTTTGTTTACTTGCTGCCATAGCTCCATGCTAGAAAATACGTGGGTTTTTCATCTTTCTGTCCCACAAAGTATATTTTTTGCAAGAATGTTGGCATGATTGGAAGCTTAATTTGTTAGTTTGGTCTGTCAGTACTTACATTTTTCATCAAATGTCTTTCCAGTCTTGCTTGACCCATTATTCAGGTCACTACTTTTACCTTGTACTTGTCCTTGTAATATTATTTTTTAACGTTACTCCTCCTCAACAATTGTTTAGGCTGAAAGATAAGTTTCCCTGTGTATTCCTCTGTGGTTTCAAATTTCTCATACTAAAAGGCTACATCAGTTATAACTCACTTTCGTTTCACTTATATGTTAGGTTTGTGCGAGCCCCCAGTTGTCCAGGAGTTTTCCAATTGTTGTAGAGGTTTTCTAAGTACTCAATCGGACTTAGCTGTTAGAGTTTAGGACATTTTGGTCTCACTTCACCTCCAACAGCCAAATCCAGCTGACGTCTTGTTGTCGTGTTTTGTAATTGCTTCATGGTTATTTAGTCAGAACCTATTATGGAGTCTTTACACGTTGCATTCTCCAGTCAGGTGTTACACGTGTATAGCTGTTGCGTACTGTACAATTATGAAAGGCAGGCACATGCCGCGAGGCTTCTCACTGGTGGCTGACTCACACACACACACATTGTTCACAGCTGAACGTGTGTCTGGTGTAAAATGGAGCTATTTTCAAGACCTGGCACTTGCTTTCTCAGCCATTAGTCTCATCAAACAAATCACAGGTGCAGCACTCAGGGAAAGGGCGGGCAGGGGAAAAAAAACATGTGATCAACTTAAGGCTTGGGTGCATATCTTTATTTTGTTGTAGAAAATGTACAGCAAAGAAGACAATACAGTACTGGATAGAAAATGGCACTCTTACGCTTTGAACACTACATTGGCTATACAATACTGCTTTGGCCCTTCCAAAAAAACAAAACAATAAATAAAGTGCAAAACTGCCCATTTCAACATTCACAAAGTTTGTTTTTTGTTTTTCACAAAGTTTCATTGTTCACAGCGTGTTCACAATCTCGTTGACAATAAAGTGCTGAGATACAGAAGTAGCATCACACCCTGATAGTCCATTTGTTTGTCTGTCGGTGCAACATTTTACAAAAGCAACAGCACCTCAGACTTCACTCGGCGACCTGGAGCGGTACACGCCGTTGGCTTGAAAGCAGCCGCAGAGAAGCATGTATATGGAGCGTTGGATCTCTGCGTTCCGGTAGGCGTATATAATGGGATTGATCATGGAGTTGTACGTGGCAGGCAGTAACGTGGCATAGGTGTAGATGGCCGGGTAGTGCCTCTCCCCGACCAGACAGTAGATGGCAAAGGGAAGCCAGCTGGCACCAAACGTCCCGAGTATAATGGCCAGCGTGGAGACCCCCTTTTTGGTGGCAACGTAGTGAGATGTGGTGAAAAAGTGCTGCTGGAGGGCGATCTGGTGGGCGTGGTGGCACACGATCTTGCAGATTTTAAAGTACAGAGTGAGCATGAGGACAAAAATGCAGAAGAATGACACCGCCAGGAGTGTAAGGTTACTCCTAGTTAGGGGGCGGACGATGCTGCACGCTGTGGGCTCTTCTAAGCAGTTCCAGCCTAAAATGGGAAGCAAGCCCAAAAAAAGAGACACCCCCCATGTCCCCACCAGCATTAGATGGACGTATTGCAGCGTCTTTTCGGAGAAGTAAGTCAGGGCATTGTACAGGGAGAAATACCGGTCCACAGTGATGGCCAAAAGGCTGCTAATCGATGCAGTGAATGAAGCCACCAGGAAGCCGACAGTGATCAGGCTAATGGTTTCGGATGAGACGACGTACTGAAAGACAAAGTTCAGGATTAATCCCATACCGGCGAGCAGATCGGCGGTGGCGAGGGAACCGATGAGCACAAACATGGGCGTCCGCAGAGTGGGGGTGTAAAAGATGATGGCGACGACTATGGCGTTTTCACAGGCGATGACGGTGCCGGACAAGCACAGCATGATGTCCCAGGGGTTAATGGGGAAGTCCAGGGGGGCAGTGGAGAATTCTAGGCTGCTGTTCTGCTGAGGGGAGTCCACCTCGGGCCAGGTCAGCCCCTCTCCTGCCCCCGGAGCTGCAGAGGAGTCGTTGACAATCAGCGACTCGTTCATCGCTCCACGCGGTCCTCGGTTTCGCCTGTAATGAAAGGATCAAAAATATGATGAGTGACATTATTGTTATTATTGATTATTGTCAACTCAGAAATAGATCGGATATAAAATTGTTGTAGCAAACTATTTTGCTCATTTATTGGTCAAACATCGATAAAGAAGAAAAATAGTTATGACTTATTCTTTGAGAAAGTTGACTGAAATCCTGGTAATTTTGTACGTATTTTTGTGTACTAGTGTATTTGATTATGCAGTAGACTTGAAGTGTGTGCTCACTGTGCCCTCACGGTGCCCTGTATTTTTTATGTACAATTGCACTCTGTCAGCAAACAAAGTTTCTAATAAGAGATTTTGAGTCTTGTTTGAAAGAATGTTGCACGGACAACTTTTTCTTGCGCGTTTGTAGAAAGCCTGGCGTTGTCCATGGTGCTGAACTAACACTGAGTCACTTGTTACAGCCACTCTCCCACACATCATACGCGCCGGCTCCAGAAACAAACTAACTGAGGCGCATTAGATTTTCAAATGGGTGCAACTAGAGATTCTCGTCATTAACATGTATTGGAAAATGTCAAACTGAGGGTGCAAACATTTGTATATGAGGTTGCACCCTTTTACACCCCTCTAGATTTTTTCACTCACCTCCGTGGCAAAACTAATGCGCTGAGATTTTCGGAAACTTGAGCAGCACTCTCCGGTGCTGGACCTGAAGCTGAATCAGGAAAAAACAACAGGTATCTCCTCTAAGATGGCTTCGAGTCAGGCCCCTGCTGCTGCTGTGCTGCCCACGCGTGGGGCAAGCCGCCTGGGCTGGGACGGAGAGAGGCATTGACCGCTGCACAGCTCGAGGAAGGATATTGAATGTGAGGAGGCGAGAGAAGGGACTGAGAGGGGACCGAGCGAGCGAGACGCCACAAGGCGCTTTAAAACCCGGTGACGTCAAGACGCACGGATGAAATGTGAGATAATACGCGCATTATCTAGTCTTTAGTTAGACTAGCATGGAATGGAAGTGAAGGCCCAATTATTTTTGAGAAGACTACCCTCGATTACGTTCTCCTTCTAGAAATAAAACTGCTAAAGTTTGATGTTAGCTCTTCAGTAACTTATTTATTTTATCTTTCTTTGTTTTAAAAACTCACGCCTGTACAAGCAGATAGTTTGGCCTACTTGAAAAGAAGTACGATGGTTTTGCTGCAGAAGAACATCAGACATGACTACAGTATGTGAGTCCACTGAAACAGCTCTATTATCATCACCACACACTCATACTGGTCTCAAAATGTTTATTGTGGTCAACATGATACTTTACACATGGGAATGAGGGACATTAAGTCCAAACCATCTCAACATAATAGTGCCCTAATTTATTTAATTTACTGTCATTAAATTTTTTCTTCCCTTCTGTGCTGCTGATAGGCCTATCTTGAAAGGGGCAGCAAGCGAACCCAGTGCAGCGCCCAAGAACCCATCTCCAGCTCTTGAGGTTGTTCGATACAGAACATGCTGGGGGCTGACTGGAAATAATCCACTACTGGAATGAATAGCATTCACTTAAACCATAGGGGGAATATGTAAGACTCCATCTGGTCTGGGGATAGAACAAATAAGGGACCTTCTTACTGTGGGGCAGTAGTGCAAGTACTCAGCGTTCATCTCCTCCAATTGTAATTCAATCTTCTCATATGTTTTAGGAATCTACAGAGAACATCTCAGACCAAGTTGCCTGTAGACCAACGTTGTAGGAATAATGTTGTAGAGTGCATGGTTATTGGCTGAACCGTGGAGGCGCATTCATTCAAAACAAATATCAAATACATGACATTGTCAGCATGCATATTGACTAACTGAATTTTCCCTTTCAAAATACAGTCTCATCAGAGTTAGTACCCCATTGTTGGACACATTTTGCATGTTTCTGAGAAACACAGGCCAAAAATAACCCTGGTAAAAATCCCTTTATTCATACACCTCGTTCTGCTGAGAGCTCTGAGTAATAAGACACCGGCTCTTAGGAATAAAAACACTTCAAAACAGCAGCATTTTGCTTTTTATTAATGCACACATGATACAAGCTTTTATGAGCTTGCCTTTGCGAACTCTACAGTATGTTTCAACCCTGGAAGAAATTCAAACCGCTGTGAACACACTGGACTAAACTATACACAAAATATGACTTCACAGCACACAAACACACGCGGTGGAGAGTGGGCAGTTCACATAATATCTGTGTCTGGCCTTCTGAAGTCACAATGCGGCAAATGTCACCATGACCTGGATTTCTGATGCCTCTGTTGTTGTTCTGCCCCTTTCAATGCAAGATAGATTTAAAATGATAACAAAACATACACGGTTCACATATCCAATGGGGAAGTGGGTCATGGGGAGAGAAAATAAAACATATAAGTTCCATAAAATATTTCCTTTTAGGGAATCCATAAGAACAATTTCTATGTCATCGTCTGGATAATATTTACATGGGGAAATTGTGAAAGGTTGGAGGCTGTCAACAGCATACAGCCAACAGTTTACTGTGTGTTTGCTATAAGAAGAATTGAACTCTATTGTCAAATGGCCAGTATCTGTGAGTTCTGGACACATGAGTCCAGCACAATGTCCAAGAGTTCATTGTGCCAATTTAATGCCCTGTGTGTTATATAAACCTCCATACAAAGGGCGACAGTGAAATACTTGGTAGAGTGGGTTGTCTCATAATTGGAAGGTTGCCGCATCAAATCCTGACTCACGTTGCAGACTGTTGTTGTGTTCTTGAGCAAGATGGCGCTGATTTATAGCCTTCCTTCAGTCTACAGCTTAGTACCACAGTGTAGTGCTCTGAGACGCTAGCTCAGTGCAATACAAATGGAAGCTCTTACTGTAAGGAAATGTAGGAGAGGCTGCACTGCACACTATTTTCCTTTAAAGGAGAACACTTTCTACTCGAGGTCTAAAACATTTTAAGGCTGTGAAGGCTACACAAGGTAGAAGAGAAATAGAACAAATGAATAGCTTTCTCTTGCCAGTACAGAATATTTTACTCACATGCCGAAGCAACATGAGTAAACAGACTCACGAGGCACTGGTGCCCAGACCACTTGTCAGTCCCACTGTGTGGATATAGATGTTTTGTGTAGCACATGGGTTTGAAATGTGAGCATTAGACGGAGGGTGTGAACATGTAAGTGAAAGAGAGAAGAAAGAGGAAAAAGGGATGAAAAAAAAAACATGGCTGTGGGATGGAGAGAACAAAGAGACTCAACAGAAGAGGGGGAACAATTACAGAAGCGTTGAACAGATCCGTTACTATAATTAGGACAGAAAGACCAATAGGCAACACGCCATTAAGGTATCATCACATTACTTTAATTAAATGTGCAGAATATCATCGTATAGTGGTTTTGGCAACTAAGCAACATTCAAATTATATAATAATGAACTAAAATGGTAAAGGCACATAAATAAAAAAGATAAAAAGTATAAATATGAAACTAAAAACAACCACTTTACTAAAACTTATTTGTACCCTATAAATGTAAAAGTGTTAAAAAAAACATATCATCATTGTTAGCTTTTAAGAATTCCAGATAAAAAGAAAGACATTCTGTCCATGCCAGCTCTTCTTCTCTCACATGTATCGGTTCTTGACGTACTCGCGGTACATCAGCATGTCCTCTCGACACAGCGCCCTCAGCTGGCCCTGCCCCGTTAACACATGCTGCTCAAACACGTCCCGACTGTCTGTGTCCACCCGCGGCGCCAACACCTCGAACACACTGTCTTCCGGGAAACTGGACACTGCTTCTCTGAGACACAAACACGCAAGAACATTTGATTGACACAAATATTGATTTCATTGCCCTAGTTCTTGTGGCTGTGGTGTCTCCCAGAACCTGTGGGTCGAAGCTAAAACTATTCTAAGCAAAAATTAGAAGTTGTTCAAACCGTTCGAATTTATAAACGAATATTTGAGTATTCATTTGTGACTGTGACTCAAGTCTGTCTGGTCAGAGGAGGACCTTTACAGACGGAGCCATTGACAAGAGGCCTCCAGGGAATAAAAGCACATGATATAACAAAGTCTGAGAATAACCCTGTTGCACAATGCCAGGTTCACCTGTAGCCCCCTGTGACCCAAACATGAGGCGAGGTGATGAAAGAGACTGATAAGAGGGCGGGACCCAGCTATTTGAACGCATCTCTCTGTAAACACATTTTAATTTCAGTCACTATTTTGGGCTGCACTTGAATTGTACAAATTGGAATCATCACATTAACATAGTCATCAATGTTATTTTGTTAAAATGAAAGCAAAATGAGGACGTCACTTTGGCTGGCCTGATAGAGAGAGAAAAGACTAAAAAGAGAGACATGATGAGCGAACGCCTGGCACATTGCCGGTCCACGTGTCTCTGGCTCTGAGTGTAGCTGCGACCAGCGAGTCGAATAGAGCACAGGAGGACACGGCAGACTCTGAAATAGCCAGGGCAAGAACAAGGAAAAGAGCAGTTGAGTAAAAGAAATGAAGATCCAGCAGTGCACAGCTAGACTTCTCAAATGGCACTTAAGAGCGCACAAAAGCACTCAACTTTCTCATGGCCTCGGCAGACGTTAAGTGCTTCTAAATGCAACTCACGTGACTAAACATCTCTCATCGATGCAAATCTTTTAGTGAGTGTGGAAGTACTCACAGGCCAAGGATGTTTGAAAGGTTGAAGTCTTCAGTTTTCTCCACCCTGTGCTGGTTCTCACCCAGCTGAGCAAAGCTGCAAAACAAAGGAAATTAAAGGTGTTTTAACTGTTGGAAGTTGGATGTGCATCTATTTTATTTGGCGTCATGACCTTGAGAGGAAATATCAGTTGAACATGTTACATTCAAGTGAGATCAATTTAACTGCACATTATAAAAGAGGTTACTGGTGTAATACCGTCTTACTCTGTTTTGAGTATGTTGAAATATAATGTTTTTTGTGTCATTGTCTGAGCTGCAGATGCTACAAAAAAAAAACTGGAGATGTAAATTAACCACATAGGCTATAATCTCACATACTTAGTCCAATGTTCATTAATATGTATTGTCCCTTCACAAATAAAATCAATTCAAATACAAAATGTGTGCATTACTTACCTATCGTTTTCTCATTTTAATCTTTTTCTAGATAATACAGTGGTCTTTTTACACCAAAAAGATTTGACCGTCCAAGTAACATCAGGCCTAGGTTCAGATCAAATCAGGTATAAACTTTGTCTGAACCGGGTCTAAAATAGATCTACACTGGCCGTAATTATGTCCAAACCAGAAAAAACACCAACCGTATATTTATTATGAAAAAGCATAAATAAAATATCTCAAATCTGCATTTAAACTACACGGTGGCACAGTGGTTAATGCTCATGCTCGTCGAGTAAAAACATGTACATTAGGCGAGGATGAATGATATCTGTGTGTGTGAGTGAATAAATGGTGGTGTTTGGAGGGTCCGTTGGCGCAGATGTGTGCATCCCAGGAGTAACTGTAGCTACTGTACATACAGTATGTAGCTTACCAGGACCGTGTGTGGAGTGAATGAAGAACAAACTCCCTTCACTGTGTCAAGCACTTTGGGTGACTTGTGTCAGGTGAAAAACGCTAAACAAATAAGCTCGCAAAAAAAAAAAATAAGCAAGAGACAGCAATAGCAGGATAACTGTATTAGAGGTCGACCGATATGAGTTTTTTCTAAGGCCGATGCCAATTTTGGGGGATTTTTATTGGCTGATGCCGATATGCACGGCTCGATGAAAACCTTTTTTCAAATGTCTTGTCTACGATCCCATGTATGATGCTTCTAAACTATAAAATGTGTCAGTGCTTAACTGTGACAGCAGGGGCGCTTTATTGGGGCATAGGGCTGATTTATTTATGTTTAGTAAGAACTTAGAGGGAGCTTGTCTGAAAGACAAAAATCAGCAGATTCCAAAACAAAAAAGGGTGTGTCTCTATCTCTTATGGTTTCCGAAATTATAAGCAAAAGTCTGCAACATAAAATATATAAAATACAATTCGAGCTGTATGAACCGATTTTCATTGCAATGTTTCTCTGCACCCCTGATGCCTAGGAAGTTGGCTCAGTTTAAGGCTCTGACTGAGCTCTTTACAATGAAAAAAAGGGAAATCTCTATTACTTTTTAGCAGCATTAGATCGGCCAATAGCTAATATTGTAAAATACCCAGATATTGGCCCTATATATTGACCACCTGATATATTGATCGACCTCTAAAAAACTATGCACACCAAAGGATATTAAAAATAATTTTAATATGTTTATCAGTATGCACGGAAATATTTATTTGAAACAGGAAGTAATCGACTAGGATTAATTAGTGCTAACAAACGAGCAAGAAAACTCATTATAGAGAATCCATCAATTTCAATATGGTAAATGTCTCATTCTTAATGCAAAATGGGGTTACATGAGGTATTTGGGTCTCCTCAGGTCTCCTCAGTGTTTGTCATTAAATCTGAAACTTTCCCAAATGTTATTTCTGTGGCGCAAAGACAATAATAATCAGGAGTTTAGCGTTCCCTCTGGCCGTTGCTTATGATTTTAATATGAATGCATTGATTAGCCCTGGCTTCCACTAATTAACACATTTGGAGACTTTCCAACACCTGATAATAACGCCCCAGCTCATTATGTGCCTCAATAAGCTGCTTCACCACAATCGTCGTGATTTTAGAGGAGTTCACCGCACAGCTACGGTCTCTATTGGGGACTACTTTTCAAATGAGGGTACAAAATATTCTGGCCCAGTTCATCCTGTTTGCGAAAGAACCCCCTGTCAAATACATACAGTATAGCAACAGCAGATTACGAGTACAGTCAGTTGTGAGCTGGTTTTGCTGTTGCTGTGAGCAGACATAGAGGAAAGAACAAGATGGAATGGAAAGCAAATTGAAAATGACTGCGTGGGGTGAAGGGATGTCAAAGTGGACATGGAGTTGTGAGGTCAGAACTGGCACACAGTGGGGTGGAGCTGACAATGTTCCTTTTTGCAAAACATGCACAAAGGCCTGAGGCAGTGGCTGCTAGATCCTGGCTCACTGGGTGCATTTTCACCAAGAATAAAATACCACCATTTTGCCTGAAGGATGAGCAAAGGTGGAAAGTAAATTGCAACTCTTGCAAATTACTGGTGTTTACATCAACGTGACAAAGAAAGGCATGTGAGCAACAGTAAGCTTTGAATGAATGAACTGAACTGAATAAGTGATCTTTTATTTATTTGATCTGGGAATATGCACAAAATACATTAGTCTAAAAGAGAAAAGATGTCATGTGCCAAGTTATAGCAAAAAATACTGATTTCCACCCACAGTGCCTCGACAGGGTGCGGTAATAGTTACAAAAGTACCTACATAAAATGTTATACAAATTCAAACACATAGAAACCATAATTCTTTAAAAACTTAAAGCCAGTCCCACTTCAGGAACTATCTATTCATAGTTTGTACATGATAAATTTCCCTACGGGGACAATAAAGTATACAAACAAAACAAACAAACAAACATAATTTGGAGGAGAGCTCCAAAGGCTCGCTGCTTAATAAAAAAACACAGTTGACCTAATTTGGTTCTTGAAAACACTGCTCTGATCGTCGCCCGTGTGGATCGAGAGATTTTGTCTGAGCTCATTGTCACACATTTTGTCAAAGGTGGAGAAGAAATTATGAATTATTTTAAATAGAGCAGAAATTTTATTACATTTTATCAGGTTTCAAAACACAAAAATGTATATTTGAGGGGTTTATTACAGTGATGGCACAGGCGAGGATTTTCATAATACATTTTTTAGAGCTCTTATATTCAATGATCCAAGTGGTTTAATGACAATAAAAATAAGACTGATATGGAAATGTAATGACATTAAGGGCGTCGCGAATACCAATGTCAGTTTAGTGAGTAAATATCAGCTTAGTACAGTAAATATCAGCCTTTGAACTCCTAAATTGTTTATAGCAATGCCAGTAAATGTTATATATCAACATTAGATCCCAGACAGAAGACTATTGGTCAAAATGCTTGATCATCAAAATGCTATAGCTACTGTATGGTGAAGAACAATAAGTAAACATATTAATGTGCTTATTCTGACTGTAATAAGACTTTAATGATTCAAATGAGGCAGAACCTTAAAACATTTGTTCAAAAGAGGCAGCATTTTTTCTATCAAGTCATGCTTTAAAATAAAATGCAATTAATCATGCATAATGATGCCTCTTACCTTTCATAAATGAGTAAGTCTTTCTCATCGAGAAACTCTGACAGGTTAAGTCCATATGGTTCCTTATGGTGCTGCTGCTGGATGTCCTAAAATGGAAACAATTGAAAGTGTAAGTGGCATATGCTACCATCTTGCAATGAAGACGATCAGCTCGAATACTATATTTCTCCGTAGTTAAGCATCTTTAAAAAGATGTGATTGTTGGAACAGAATTTAAAAAATTCTTTCAAACTTTGCAGCACAATGGAGGGAGAGGGATCCTCCTAAGAATCTGTGACCTACAACAACCTCCTGTAGTGATTCACACATTATGAGCCAAGAGGCCCAGAAAATACAAAGCAATCTCAAGACAACCTCTCTTGGCAAGAACAATACATCCGATGAAAGACAAAGAACAATAAATCTTAAGACGACTATTTCTACTTTTGTCCATAACAACTACACTTTTCTCATTTCTAGTCCTTTTTAGAACCATATTGTTTGTATTGTCCAATACTGTAAACCATTGTTGGCGTGCGGAGATTAGTCAAGCGCACTAAATTATGTAGTAGTTCTGTGCAACACAGCATGCAAGTCGGTATTAAAGACATCCATTATTAATATATTATTATTGTGAGATTTACGAGACCAGGCTTCACACCTTCTCCATGCTCCGAGAGGGACATTGTTTATTTTAATGGCTTTTTGACGCTTAACACAACACTTTGATTTTTTTAAATATATATTAGTTTTGATTCGCAAAGTGCAAAACTAATCAGTGCCACCAGGGACATTGTCCAAACAAACCGGAGCTGTAAAAACATGTGTGGATAGTCTCAGAACTGTTTACTGTGTTTTACACCGTTTTATTGACACAAAGGTGCAGTCGGCGATGTTCGATATGTGCCTTTACATACTGCACACACACACGTCGGCTCGGCTGCTCATGAAACAAGTGTGTGATTACATGCTGCACGAGCTAATTATCTATCATTTGAATATTTCAACAGGTTTGTGTTTTGCCGCTGCTCTAGTAATCCATTCTCAGGGACAAGCTCAAAGGCAGCGACACAAGACAAAGGCAAAGGAGCGTGTTCTCAACACGTGAGCTCCGGCAGCACCGCCCGCTTCCAAATATTCATGAGCGCTTCGAACTGAAAGACGAGAGAAAGCAGCGAGGAGTTAATATGGATTATATGTGAAGATCTGGACATTGATACAAAAGTACACCATGCTCTCGCCTTTTAGCAAATCATTACAGCTAATATTTAAAAATGGAGTATGCAGAGTTTTATGAATTTAAGTATTATGAATCAAATGTTGAAATAAGATGCAGATTTTACTGATTGCAATTGTAATGTTGTTTACTGGTGTTTACAGTTTTTGGTTTGGTTATTAAGATCCATATCTAATTGTCCACAGCACAGACAAAAACACTTTTTTCCTCCTCGTATTGCTTTGGTTTTTGTTTCAATTTTATTTTTCTATTTATTGTACAGCCCCAGCCCTTTATTCTTGCTTTAAATGAAGGAGTTTCCAGGTGAATATCTATAACAAATTAAGATTAATAATCACAATACAAACAAACTGTCGGGAGCTTTGTCTTGGCGGCTCGAGCCTGTAGGTCTGACTCACAGCTGGTCGTGTCCACGTGTCCCGAGCCTCCACAGGGATTACAGAGAATAGGTGGACATGTGAAGGGAGATGGGCTTTTAAAATGTGTGAGTTTATTTTATTCTATGAACAGCCCAGAGCTCAGGGAGTGACCTGCCTGCTGTCTACACTCACAAAGAGTCCGTATGAATAAGTGGCACTGTGAGCATCCGAAGAGAAAAAGGCTTTTCGTCTAAGTCAAACAGAAGGGGAAAGAAAAGGTCAGACCGGTTTTTATTTAACATTGATTGTACAAGGTGAGATATGTTTAGAAATAAAATCCTGAAAAGCCATTAAGCAAAAAGCAAAGCAAAAACACATCAAGGCTAAGCCACGTAGTGCTCACATTTTACATCAGGGAATTAAAAGCATTAACCCTGAACATGAACCACCACACCCCTGCATTAACCGTCTCAACTGGTTCATTACCTCTCTCATTCGTTCTCCACCTCAGGATGTACGATTTCAAAATATTGTTCATTTCAACATAGTATGCATTAAAATCATTATTCTCTCGAGACGTTTGGACAGCCCAGAAGCAGCTTTAAAATGGGGAAACTACATATTTTATGTTTTTGTTAAAAACTCCCTACACGTATACGTACATTATGCATAGCTGCCTAACTATTGTTCACTGTCATATGTATCAAGCCACATTTATTGATGCATTTCAATATGTCCATACAATGATTGAGTTTGTATAAGCTCCAAGTGCTAGTAGCTCTCTGCAGTTTTTGTCCCAGGAAAGCCAGAAAAAAGGTTGGTGAAAAAACTCTTTACAACTCGGGACCCCTTTCTGTAAAATGTAATTAGCCTTTATAATAATTTAAGTAGCAAAACATTTAAAATCTGGTTTAATCATGTTAGTTTGGATACTCCATCCATCCATCCATTTTCTCCCACTTGTCCGTTGCCGGGTCGTGGGGGCAGCTGTTGGAGCTGCCCAAGTCACATTGCACCAGCCCCTATGGCTCCTCCTGCAGGTGGTGGGTCCACGGAAGGACGGCCTCATGGTTCCAAACGGTTCCAAACGGGCCTGTTGGTCTCTCATAGGGGGCCCATTCACACTCTCATTCATACACCAGTGTACGCAGACACTGGAGGCAAGGAGGGTGAAGTGTCTTGCCCAAGGACACAACGACAATGTGCACCTTCAGGAGGCGGGATTCGAACTCCCGACCTTCTGATCATGAGACGACCCGCTCTACCATCTGCGCCACCGTCGCCCCTTAGTTTGGATACTGTATTTTGATATTTAGCTGACCCCCACTGTGGGAACCCCTGCCCTAGAGGGATCCTTATTTTGAAATCCAGGACTTTGCTACTGAAAGCAGAATTAGCCTCAATCACAGGTGCATACTTGTTTTTCTGTTTCCAACAAAATATCAGAAAAAACTGTTCTTGTCCACCCAATAATGTGAAGCCATGATCATGTATGCATGCTCTATGAACCAGTGTACTTTTGCTTTCCTTCTTGGAGAAAAAAGAAAAAAACTTGGATACAGATTTTTGGCAATTTCAAGAAAACTATTCAGCTTTGACTTTCCAGGGACAGCTCATTTCCCAATTTCCACAAAGTCAATATATTTTTTAAACTTTTCTTTTTCTTCCAAGTTATTTGTCCATAAATGGGTATCTAGGCATTTTCTAATTCAACGTTCCCAATATCTTAACCTAGAAGCTCAAGAGGCAGGTGGGACGCCTCAATGCCCTCTTACATGAACTTTAGAGGCAGATATAATGCGGTGATTTAACATCAATACAGCAATGGGTGACCCACTTCGTAGACGCCTTTTTTCTTGACATTTTCTTGAGGAGCAGTGATCAGGGAGAAAAATGTGCCCAAAAATGAATGTCCTTATGCCCGTCTTATGTTCTTTTCTTTATCTACATCTTGAGAATGTTTTAGCTGAAATGTCAGAAACCTTCAAGTTGTTATGGAATCTTGTTCTTCAATAATTATGCTCATTAATTCGAACAAAAAGGTCGGCAAAATGCTTATATAAGGCGAGGCTCTTCTTCATGTGTGACCATGATGAAGAAATGTGGGTTACTTAGGTTGAGTAAGTTCCTGTAGGATAAAAGCCACACTAAACGAGTTCCAAAGCCAATTTATATCAGTGGATGCACAAAAAAACCTGTACTTTCAAAAACATGTATTGAAAACCAGGTGGTGGAAAAGTAGTAAAGTAATGTCTGCGGAGCACTTTCAATTTAGTTTTCTCTTATTAATTCCACACAAAAAAACATGACAAATCCAGCGTTTTCAAAGGACCATCAACGAGAGTGATTTACGTCAACATATGACGCACAGTGTTTCCCACAGGTTTGAAGGCAATGTGTGGCGCCCGGACCAAAGGGGGTCAAATTGACCACTGCGGCGGTTCTATACGATGCGTGTTTTAAATAGCCACAGAATTGTCTATGTGTGGGAAACACTGACGCAACCAGCTGAAAATGGGGAAAACATAATAAAAGTGACAAACTGAAACGGGAATCCGGAGCACTTCTGAGAGCTGGAAGCAATAAGTCTAAATGGTGCTTCTGAGAGATCCCAATGAACAGGGGATATCAAAAGGTTAAGTTAGAATATTGAAACATGAAACGGGTATCCCGATAGCAAACCTTTTTTCAAACAACAACCAATAAACCATAGTGTTAGTCATTGCTGAACTTGAATGAGTGAACTTGATGACCACTCAGATCTACAGGAAACGTTAATAGATGGAGCAGACTTGTCACTGTCAGTGTGACCTACAGATAAAGGCAAGGCAAGGCAAGTTTATTTGTAGAGCACAATTCATACACAAGGCAATTCAAAGTGCTTCACAGTTGCATAAAATTACAAGAAAACAGATCAAATCAATCATTAAAACATCAACATAAAAATTTATCAATGACAGTAAAAGGCAAGAGTGCAGATAAAATACTTTCAGTTTTCATATGCTCGGGTAAAAAGAGCTGTTTTCAGCCTGGATTTGAACATTGTCAGAGTTGAGGCCTGTCTCACATCCTCATGAAGACTGTTCCAGATTTTAGCTGCATGAAACTGAAACGCAGCCTCACCGTGTTTAGTCCTGACTCTGGGAACCACCAGGAGACCCCTCCCTGAAGTTCTCAGGGCCCGAGATGGTTCATACGGCTCTAACATGTCAGAGATGTACTTTGGTGCTAAACCATGAAACGACTTGTACACAAGCAGAGCTGTTTTAAATTCTATTCTCTGAGTGACAGGAAGCCAGTGCAGAGACCGGAGCACTGGACTAATATGGTCATATTTCCTGGTTCTTGTCAGGACTCGAGCAGCAGCGTTCTGGATGTTCTGCAGCCGTCTAACAGCTCGTTTAGAAAGGCCAGTGAGCAGGCCGTTACAGTAGTCTAACCTGCTGGAGACAAATGCATGGATGAGTGTCTCCAAGTCTGGTTTTGACACTATTCCTCTGATCTTAGCAATGTTTTTCAGATGGTAAAAAGCTGATGATGTTATTGCTTTAATGTGGCTGTTTAAGTTCACATAAAGGGTGAATTAGAATGAGAACAACAATCAGAATGAGAACAACAATCAGAAGCCCCTTATGAGAGACCAACAGGCCCGGTTAGAACCATGAGGCCGTCCTTCAGTGGACCCATCACCAGGAGGAGCCATAGGGGCTGGTGCAATGGGATTTGGGCAGCTCCAACAGCTGCCCCCACGACCCGGCAACGGACAAGCGGAAGAAAATGGATGGATGGATAACAATCTCTGAATACCAGACCATCCACCACTTCTTCCATCACTCTTGCAAAGTAGACAAAGTTTTACTTCACCCAAACATGTATACCACGAGTCGAGGATAAAAAAGGCTCGGGACATCAATGTCTTCTGTGTGACCCAACCCTCCCCACAAAATTTGACCCAATGCTCCCCAGACAGGCATTTTAGATGTTTTTTTCCCTGGCTCCAGTCATAAAACATATGGCATTTAGTCAATATTAAGATACCTGATTAGTCTTTCAATTATTATACATATTGGCCAGGGAAAGCCATTCAGCAAATTGTCAGAGCCGGGACTCGAACCCGCTGAGGACAAAGCTATGTGACGCTATGTGTAGACTATTGGCCATGATCCTTTAAACGGTCTCAACCTACATAGCGCTACAGTAGCACCTACATTAGGCTCTCAAAGCACTTTACAGCAAGGATCCACTCACCATTCACACACCAGTGTACGCAGACACTGGAGGCAAGGTGGGTGAAGTGTCTTGCCCAAGGACACAACAACAGTATGCACCTTCAGGAGGCGGGATTGGAACCCCCGACGTTCTGATCATGATTATTTTGAAGAATCAAAGTAATGATGAGAAATTAATAAAAGGCTGATCACGGCTCAATAACATTAGCACAGTAATATCATTCTGGAGTAGCTCCTCATATTTGTGAAAAAGCTGGAATTTAAGCAGGATATTTGCTGCACTTCGTTTTAGCTGATCACAGTGCAGTCTCAAAACAGATAAACATTGAAGCGCCAAAGCAATTAAATATTTAGTTTTTAGAATTTCTTATCAACTATTAGTGTTTTTAAAGAGCTACTAAACACCCCTTCCAGAGTTTACTCCACCCACTCCCAAAATTCGAAAAACTCAGAGAAAGAGGCGTGGCGGGACGCGGGGAGGGGGAGTGTGTGGGCGGTCTCTGCTCTGTTGACAGTCTCAGACCATGTGTGACCGGGACTGACTGACTCCCGTTATGCCGCATTTAGACAATGTTTGCGCCACTGCAGCCACCCGGACACTGCAGCCTCTCGTACCGGCTAGCTTCTCCGGACATGTGGCGCCACTGTCCCGGACTCTGGAGCCTGTCGTACCGGCTACATGCCGAGCACACGCGGCGGACATTTGGCGCTCGTATCTCCCCGTTCCCCCTCCTGGCTTTAGCGGACACTCAGTCACACACTGCCCCGCTCTGAGCCTCCAAGGCAGGGGATGGCTAACTGCTGCCCCGGTGTCTGTGAGCTCTCCCTGGGGGAGACTACAGTAAAAAGCCCTCAGCCCCGTCTCATAAACACTGACAGCCCTGATGAGCTCTGTCTCAGCTTTATCGTGTCTGTAGTTTCAACATGAAAACATCCAGCCATGTCACTAAAGAAGTGAATCTGGGTATTATGGGGAAACATTTGTCTTTATTTAGTCGGAGAGGTCGGGGATGTGAGTGCTGTGGTTCACAGAGTGGAGCGGAGCCTGTAGGTCTTTATACAGTCTATGGTCAAATCCCGTCTCGGGTCTTCTCTCCTCATCCTCCCGCTCCCTGGCCTCTGTGAGAAGCATGTTGTGCACACGTCACAAAAGGGGAGGGGTCAGCTTTTATACCACAACGGCAGATTTGGTGACGTATGATGGCTCTGAGACGTATGATGGTACGTCATCAGCCAACCCCTAAATTCTAATGTAGTAAGTGCTGTTCAAACGTGAGAGGCGCTGAACAGACGGTTTTGTACACAAAAATTGGATTTTGAACAAGTTTGCACTAAAATGTCCAAATAATGATAAGGACATGTAGATAACTGTGTTAGTGACCCATGTAGATAGTTTATCAGCAAAAAAAAGTTGATTAGGTGTTTAGTTGCTCTTTAAAGTGTCAGGGATAAAGCATCATTGTTGTGTTGTATCGATAAACGTGCCTGTTGTTGACGGCAAATATAAAACCTGCCTTCTCATAGCATTACTGGCCCAAACCACCAGTGGACGTGAGCTCAAATGGATCAGTTTCAACATGACTTTTAAACAATAGAACGCAGAGTTAGACCAAGGATTGTTTTTATATCAACAGTCCACACAATCTTAATATAATGAGGTTAACGCTACGAGAATACTGCTTTACTTTTCTAATGCGCACAACTGAGAATTTTGATGAGCCAAAAGGTAGACTGAATTTGCCAAATAACAATAACCACATAGTAAAAGTATGGGATGCAAAGATAAGTGTTTGTGTACCTCTTGTGTGCGGGTGCTGTCCACAGACTCGGTCAGCAGTTTGATGGGAGTAGACCGCTGGGACACAGAGGCGTCGTCGTCCCGGTCCTCTTCAGAGTCGTCCTCTGAGGAGCTGGACATAGCCTCCTCATTCGGGGCGGGGGGCGCGCTGGCTGCTGTCTTTCTCTGGATCACAGCCTCTTCCTTATTGCTCTTGTTCCTAACAGGGACAAAAAAGAACAGCAACATGTAACCAACACATCAAATAAATTCAAGAGAGTACATTTTTAAGTAACATAAAATAATAAAATAGGACTAAGTGCATTTGAGAAAAGCTAAACCTCTTATTTAAAACTTTCTTCAAGACAGAAAATGCTAAACCTATTATTTAAACTTTCTTTAAGACAGAAAACTACAACAACTATAAAATACTGTACTTAAATCTATTCAAAGCACAATAGAAGGTTGAGACAACCACAGAAATGGCCAAAGAATTAAAAAGACTTTTCTGAGCAGTGTTACCAAGGTGATTCTGACTACGGACTTTGCCTCACGTAACTAGTGTCAGATGAACAATACTTTCAGTGACAAAGTTTTATTTTCATAATGTTTATTACAAATGCTTTTGCACTCACGGGAGCACCGATTTTCCAGTTTCTTCTGGTTTCCGAACAGTGAACGGGCTCGGATCCAGTCCAATCGTCTTAGGCATAAATTCTCTTTTAGGACACAGAAAACAAAGAGATTGATCACTCTTGCTGCAGAGGGAGTTTGAGATGAGTCCAGGATAATCGCTTGGCGCTCGGGCACCGTGTTATTTTTGTTTCTAATGTACCTCGCCGAATTAGTCATTGCGTTGCAGAAAGTGTCTTCAAACGAGGTAATTTCGTACGGTTTGAAGAACTCCGTGTAGATGTCAATGCTCTCGTCAAAGCGGTTCACTCGCTTTGCCTCAACTTTCTTCATGGTTTCTTCGCAGGGCACTGAAACCATGCACATGTGAGGATTAAATACATCCACAGGATTATATATTGGGATTTTAATCAAATCCAAATCTTGTCATTTTATTATGAGCAGAAGATGAAAATATAATGGTTGCGGAGAGAGACCTCTAAAGACTTATTACCTTCATCATAGGGGAGAGGAAGGTAGGCCAAGATCCCATTTGTCCACCACAGCGTGTAACTAAATCAAAGGACAAGCATATGCACAGTAAACCCTCTCTCATATTCAAAACCAACTCGCTATGACCTACATTTTAAAAATCACCACCGCCACTTTTTGAGCAGCACCTGAGCACTTCTAGCTATTATTATTCAGTTCCAACAAGTGGTCAGAACTATTGTGGTTTGGGTGTGATTTGAACATGGCAAAAGTGCCACATTCAGCTTGTAAATGCATTTAAAATGAAAGAAAAATATGGTCTAGTTTCCGTGAAGTACATTCAAACATGCAAAAGTGTAAAATGGCATTAAATTACATGTGGGTTTCGTGGATTGTACACGTACAACACAAGCAGGAAAAAATATGTGTTCCAATTTTGATACAATTTAAGCACCTGCGGCTTTCCTGCGGCAGAGCCATGGTGCTGCTCTGATGCAGGTAGAAGTCCGTGGGCAGCTCCCATAGGTGTGGCTTGGACTCGGACGGTTGGTACACCTGGAGGAATAAATTGATGGAGTCCTGTCTGTCTGCGTCTGAGGAGAGAAATTGATCCAGTGTCACGTTCTTCTGCAAAGCACCCTCTGCTCTCAGAGTTTTGGTATAAAAAAAAAAAACATACAAGCAAAAACTGCTAAATTTGCTTACATACATTTTTATGATGAAAACCTTTTACTTTTAACTTGATTACATTCTCTCCCTTACAGTTTTGAACAAGATTACAAGTAAAAGTACTTTTGCTTGTCTGCAGTAAAGTTGTTCTGATCAGATCTGAACATTCAGCCTCTTCTGTAATGATACAATATCGAGGACCATTCTTTGCAAAAAATAACTTAAAGCAGAGCAGTTTGACATATGACTGGAGTAGGTGGTTTAAATCTCGGCTCCTGCCAATGGCCGCTGGTTGCACTGCTTTATAACCGCGACGCTAGGGGCCAACATGGTCCGCCATTGCTGTAGTACCTCCATATGGGGTTGAAAAACAATCAATCAATCAAAATCAAACTTTATTTATAAAGAACTTTTCATACCGGAAGGTATCACAAAGTGCTTTACAGATTACAACATTTAAAACAGTACGCCCGGCACCCCCTCCCATCCCTCCGAATATATACAAACATTACACACACACACACTCAAACTTTTACCCCACCGTCTACGCACACACCCCCTGACTCACTAACTCGCACACAAGCTAGTTTTCCATTAGAAAGCATTGCACTTAAGACACGTTCTAAACTACTTTAAAGCCTGGTGCCTAATTTTGTAAAACTTTCTACAGCTAGATAATGCTTCCCTGATAACACTGGGTTAGTTACAATTAAAAGGGACCAGGGGGGTTTTCGTAAGAAACATTTTAAAAATCTTGTATAATAATGAGGGCCGAACTTTGATTGACAGGCCGTTAGCATTAGAGCTAACGGCGCGGCTACGACCAAACTACGTGCCCCGCGAGGGCCGAGTCGACAGTGAAAATCCCGCTCTTATGCCATTTTTAGGAACCTGCTCCCTCAGAGCAGGGTAGGAGGAGTCTGTAAAGCCGCAATGATTTCCCTTTCGGACGTGGTCATTATGGTAAACGGGGAGGAGGAGAAGCTGTCTATTAATTCTACAGTCTATGGCAACTGTGGTTGTGTATTTGGGCAAGACACTTCACCCACCAACTGTGTATGAATGCAGTGCGTAAGTGAGAGGTGGTCAGAGGGGCTGATGGCACAAATTGACAGCCGGGCTTCCGTCAGTCTAACAGTAGTGTAGCGCTTTGAGAAACAAAAGCACAGCACAAGTGTAAGCCATTCTCATGACTATTTTGCACTTTTTCTTAAAGGTCCTGTATCTGTTTATTATTTTGGTTGTGGAATTGAAGTGGTTTTGTCCACCTTCAGTAAATTGTAAAAGATGACATTTGTGAAAAGACACTGTGCATCTAATAATCAAATGTTTCCTCTGTCATGTATGTAATATTATTGCTACAGTGACCCCGAAAAGTGACCCTGAAAGTTGTGAAACGTGCTCATTAACCTCAAAAAGGATTAAGAAGCATAGGAATGATTTAAAAGTTATTAATAATGAAAGCAAGCAAAGTGAACACAAAATTGGGTACAGGACCTTTATGTAAAAGTTAAAGTTGAAAATTCTACTTATTTAAGTCAAATTTTCTTCTCAAATGAGTAGGTAAGCATAAGCAAAGTCCATTACACACACACACAGTTGTTGTGGGGTAAAGCCACTGGTGCCGTGCTGTTTGTTTTAGCGAGCGTGAGGTGGCACGTGTTTCTCATTTTGCCCTGTTTAATCCAGCCCCTGTAAAGCCACGTGATCCAACACTCCAATTAGATAATTACAGACTGATTGAGCTTTAATAGAGGCTAATATTTAAGAGGAGTCACTGAATACGAAGAGACATGCTTTAACCCAGGGAAATTACAGCCTCTGCACGTGGAATGAGAGAAACCTTGTGTCGCCATGTACAATGTTTAGGCAATGGTGGTGAAATTAGTCATCTGCAGAGACAAAAATATAAAACTGGCCTGTGATGTATTATTGAATTGTGATGTCCAAATCTGGAGAGTGCTTTGTCTGTGCTCTTCTATTAAATCTGCCCACTTTGGTCAGCCTCTGCCACAGGTGACTGACTTACAGATTTAACCAATCACAGGGAAGTGTGAACTCTCAGAAGAAGCAGGGGCTCTGTTCAGGACAGGTTGACAAAACAAGATAATACAGACACTGGTGACTTTATATAAAGTATGCAGTCCTCAAATTAGTGAGAGAAGAGGCTGTAGGGATTTTTTTTTAGGTCAAGCAGCTTTGAAAATTGATTGGTGCATTTTTATTGTGTTTTTATACTGAACTATGATTTTGTGGACCAAGTACACTTGATTCCTCATTTGTGTGCATCTCAAATTTGGAGCAATCAAACAAAAACCTTGATGTTTATGGGTAAAGAATGGACAGACAAACAAATCATTGCAGATATGTAACAGAGTTTGTATGTCGAAGGAGAATGGTTTTTTTTTACTCTATACGCAATAAATAACGCTCACTTTAACGCTCACTGAGTGAAGCATTTATTTTATTTTTTAAACTTGGAGACTAATCATCTTTATGAATTTAAGTAAAGACACAAAAGTTGCCATATTTGTTAAAATAGACATGAAACTACAGCTACAGTCTACACCTAGAAATAGAAATGAAGCCCGTTTTAAGGATTTTACAAAGGATGCCTCAGATAATGCCCAATTTGTCTTTTTCTGCTTCTGTTTTTTTTCCAGGTTTGATTTTTGATTTGATTTTCTAGTTTTCTTTGTTGTTACCTGAGAAAGCGTTGCTGTAGTATCTCGACAATGTCTGCATGATGTCCTTTGAGTGTTGAGTCCAGGGGGCGATCTTACGGTAAGTCTTGACCCTGTGAACCAGCTGAGACCCACCGTACTGCAGAGACAGAGTGTCTCCATGGTCCTCGTACAACTCCTCAAACAACCTGGAAGCACACAAAACAAAAACCGAGTTCATGGGGTCAATATTAGCAAGTGGAATAAAAACAACAGAAACACTAAAAGTCTTTACCGAACACAATCAGTATCAAACTGGAGTTTAGGTTTGTCAATCATTCCTAGTGCGTAAAGCTGATAGGCCAGAGCGCACTTTCCCACCATGAACTGGGCCGTGTTGGTCCGATCCAGGCAGTCCACACAGTTTGTCCTCAGCACCCCTGTCTAAAAACACAACAGAGTGACCACGTGATTAATATCAAGCAGGATCTTTGGAGGACCTTCCAATACCTTTATTAGGGCTACATGGTTTGATTTTAACTTTTAAAAGCCAGACCCACTTCACAGAGTACATTTCACATGTCAAAGATTATTAACATTAGACAGAAAACTAATACAAGAATCACTTGTATTTCTGAACATTTCAGCAAACGTTTGTAGAGGCCTAACGTCTAAACTTAAAGTTTATCAAGTTTTATGCGTAATAAAACCACTTACTGAGGAAATATGTTTTGTGAAAAGGACAATCCACAGATTTTATAAAAGCCATCCTGTGAGTTGCTGATGTATTTGCTCATTGTATTTCTGATTTCAAATGATCAGAGATAAATTGTGCAACGCCATCTTTTATATATTTTTGTAAATAACAATGTGCTTTGATGTGTAAATAACAATGTGCTTTGAATGTGAGTCAGTGACTCATATTTCAATTAATCTAAATAAAAAATAACTCTTGAATCACGATACGCACTCTCTGAAGTTTAACTTCAGTGATTTTATTTGGCTAAATCTCTATTAATTATTAACCTGGCATGAATGAACATTAATATAACATAATATTTCTATTACCTGTAGTCGTCCACTGGCTGTGATATATCCACCTGCATCTTCCCACCTGAACATAAAAATGATTTGCAAAGTTTAAAATGTTTAGATGACTGGATATAAAACAAAGGAATAGGAGCACTATACATGTTTCAGGGTTATATAAACTCTGTGACCAATAGACACGTAATTTAATACTGCAACGTCAGACAAAGGCTAATTATTATTCATTTTAATGAAACATCTATCAAAGTCTCGCCAGCTGTTTAGTTCAAGAGCACATGAAAGCCCAGTGGAAAACAATACGGCCAGATTGATTAAAACGACGAGTGTGTATTGTTTGTGTGTGTGTATTTACACATATAAAGCCAGAAAGCGTTTGGTAATGCACATTAAAGTAATAAATATTTGCCAAAGCGAGGCAGTCATATTACATAACAGAGAGAAAACAGTGGCTGAATGTTATTAAGCAAAGCAGACAGTGGAGGAGCCAGGCATTAGGCACATGGGCACCAATCTGCTCGACCTATTAGCACAATACGGCAACGCTAACGGCATAATGTGCATTAAGAATTCATATCTGTGAGGATTTTCAAATTAGCAGAGTGGGTAAAAGTACAGGTCATGGATGAATGTAAAACCAAGGAGCTTTAGGGGCCCCCACCAAAAATATACTACCTGTTACCAGCCATTCTGTGTAATCCTGTACTTTCTGTGAGCTCCAAAACCCACCTTGTTCCCAACCCTCCCACTCCAGTAAGCACTGACCAACAGCATTCAAATGTGGCCCGTTTCCAATACCATTATTCTGAAGTTTTTCCAGATTATTTATAATGGGCCATAACACAGATTTTGGCAATTAATAACGTTTGTGACTTTATTGTAATGGCCATTTCAATTTTCGCGGGAGGAACTGGTCGAATGTGTGTAAATCCTCATACCTGTCGTCAGGCCGTAGTGTATGACAGTAGAACTCGGAACGATTGATGAAGAAACCAGTTCTTTTGACCACGTTTTCTGCGATCATACCCAGCCGATCTAACACGTTGCACAACTTACTGAAACAGAACAAGAGGGCCTTTGTTGTTACATGGATAAATGCACAATTCTGCCTTCCCTCTTTGTCCTACTAACATCCCCATTCCTGATCTGCCGCCCTTTACCAGGGATATACAAATCAATCTAGATATAGAGTTCAAAATAATTATTTCTAATTATCTACGTAGCAGTTTCTTACAAATTAAAACATTTGGAACATTTCTGTATCAGACTTCTACATAAGTAAAACATAAAGCAATATGTTAGACTGATAAGGCCAAAGTGTAATAACTTAAGCTATTATTTCTATTTAAAACAGCCAAGACATTTCTCTCATGCAACCTTTTGGTGTAGCGTGCCATGTCCCACGCGATGTACTCAATGCCATGCTCTGGCGGGAGGAACTGGTTCAGGTTGATCACGGCTGGGTAGAGCTCTTCACTCAGAATCTTCTCATGTTTCCTTTTTTCACGTTTCTGTAAAATATCCATTCTGTTTGTAAGTCATCACATTATGAAATGTGGGTCACCAAGATTAATTAATAAAAGGTTACTAGGGCGCCACAAGAAATGTAAAGGACAGCGGACAGATGATAAGCATCAAACACGAAGCATCAAACCATCGGATTCAGACCTGGGAAAATAATTAGGGAAGTTGCTCACAACATGCTGAAAAGGTCAAAGAAACCATTTACAGCTCAGTTGTAAATTGAACAAACATCCACACATTTGGTTTGCATCTGCTGTGGTAAATTAGACACCATTAGAAATCGACCAACACATTGTTTATGGGGTTATGATCATTTAAAAAGGCATACTACGATGCCAGCAACTGCTACCACTGCTAACAGGTGTGTGAGGAGTGCACTGTGAGAGGAGGCTCTGCGGCTAACTGCTACCACTGCTAACAGGTGTGTGAGGAGTGCACTGTGAGAGGAGGCTCTGTGGCTAACTGCCCGTGGGAGAGGAGTGCTGCTGCTGTCTGCTACATCATGACCACTCGCAGTAAAGGTGGAAATAAAGTCGTCAACACTGAGGAGCTGGAGTATGTAACAATGGAGACTGTGAAAGAGATGCTGGATAACCAAAAGGAGCAGTATGAGACCCTGCTTGGGAGGCAAGAGAAAGTATTCAGCAATTTCTGTCAAATGATCTTGGACTCTACTATTAAAAGGGTGGATTCTCTTGTGGGTGAGATACAAGAATTCAAGGTGAGTTTAAACTACTCACAGAAAGATATTGATGACTTGAAAAAGCAAGCTCAAATGCAGAAAGCTGATTTTAATGGTATTAACAAACTCATCCAAGATTTAAAATCTGAACTGTCTTTGAAGAGCTGTGATGAGCAATTAGACTACATTGAGAATCAGTCCAGGAGAAATAATATTGTGATCACTGGACTTGGTCCTGATAGAGCTGAAGAAACCTGGGAACAAACTGAAGATAAAGTGAAGGAGTTAATTACAAAAAATCTGAAAGTAGAAGCACCAGTGGAGATTGAGCGCGCTCACAGAAATGGGAAATTCAGAGCTGAAAATGACAGACCAAGATCCATAGTAGTAAAACTACTGCGTTTTAAAGACAAACAATTAATCATGGCTCGAGCTAGATCACTGCTGAAGAACACCTCAATATATATCAATGAGGACTTCTCTGAAAGAGTGAGGAAGAGAAGAGCAGAGCTGCTACCTGCTCTTAAAGAAGCAAGAGCGAGAGGAGACTATGCTGTTATCAGCTATGATCGTTTGGTCGTTAAGCCTAAAATGAGGGACTAAGAGAAATATTGGGAGGAATGGATTATAATGTTGACATCTCTATGGCGTCACACAGACACTCAAATGGATGGACTCAATTTACCTAATAAAGGATTGAGAATTGCTCATATAAATATTAGGAGTTTAAGAAACAAAGTTTATGAATTATCAAATGTTATGCGCAATGAAAGAATAAGTATCATGGCTGTATCTGAGACACATTTAAATCAAACTGTTGATGATGATTGTGTGGCTATTGTAGATTATAATATTTTTAGATGTGATCGGAATCTCTTTGGAGGTGGAGTGGCTATTTACATACAAAGCCAAATTCCTGTCAAAGTTAGGACAGACTTGATGGTTCCTTCTATTGAATGTTTATGTTTGGAAGTGCATATCCCTTATAGTCGACCTATTCTAATTGGCTGTATCTATAGACCTCCAAGCTCAAATGCACTGTATGTTGATGAATTGTGCTCCATTTTTGCTAAAATGTCTGACTTAGGCAATGAAATGTATGTCTTGGGTGATGTAAATATTGACTGGCTCTCCAATTCATGTCATCTAAGGAGAAAGTTAAAAAATACAACACGTATCTGTAATTTAAAACAGCTAGTTAAACAGCCTACAAGGATTTTTTGTAATGAGCTGGGACAAACATCTTCAACATGCATTGACCATATCTTCACAAACAATAGTTCGGGCTGTTCGAAGGCAGACTCCATTCCTGTTGGCTTTACAGATCACAATATCATTGCTCTTGTAAGGAAGTCTAAGGTACCTAGAAGTAGACCAAGAGTATTACAGAAGAGAACGTACAAGAATTTTTGTGAAGAAGATTTTGTCACACATTTAAAGGAAATGGATTGGAACCAAGTGCTGAACACAAAAGATGTGAATATGGCTGTAAAATTATTCAATGACTTATTTCTTTCAGTGGCAGATAAACATGGGCCGCTTAGAAAATTTACAGTTAGAGCAAATAAGGCCCCGTGGATTGACAAGGAGCTTAAGCAGTCTATGGCACACAGAGACAACTTCAAAAATGAAGCGTGTGTTCTAAAGACATCTGAGAAGTGGAAAACCTATTGTATTGAGAGGAATAAAGTGACTAAACAAAACAGAAAAAAGAAACAAATATATTATAGAAATAAGATAGAGAATAACAAACATGATGGCAAACAACTTTGGAATACCTTGAACGAGTTAATGTGTAGGAGCAAAACCAATTTACCATCATTTATAGAAGTGGACGGTGGATTTCTGACAAAAGGAAAGGATATTGCAAATCATTTTAGTACATATTATGGTGATAAAATTGACAATCTGAGACAAGACACTACAAATTCAGGGTATTTTTGCACTTCATCCAAAATAATCAAAGATGTAATTATTAAAAACAAAAATTGTAATTTCACATTTAATATGTTAAGTTCAGCAGAAGTTGAAAAGTCTCTTTTCACGCTAGATGTCAACAAACCATCAGGAATTGATGAGGTGGATGGTCGATTGCTTAAACTTGCTGCAAACACAATAGCTTTTCCAGTCTGTCACATTTTCAACCTAAGCTTAGAGCAGGGAATTTTTCCTCAAATGTGGAAATCGGCCAAAATACTTCCGCTCTCAAAAAATAGAAATGTCAGTCTAACTGCTGTTAACAGTAGACCAATTAGCATTCTTCCGATACTCAGTAAATTGTTGGAAAGAGTTGTTTTTAAACAGATTTCTAATTATTTAAATATAAATGAGATACATTTTGGATCTCAGCATGCATACAGGGAAAATCACTCGACATGTACAGCACTTACAGAAATGACAGATAATTGGTTGTCTTATATTGATAAGAAGTTGATGGTGGGTGCAGTATTCCGAGATTTCAGCGCAGCTTTTGATTTGGTGGATCATAAACTGCTACTTGATAAATTATCTGCATATAGATTTGATGCTACACCACTGAAATGGATGAATAGTTACTTAACTTGTAGATCACAATCAGTATTTTTTAATGGAAGCTTTTCTGCGCCTAAAAGTCTGCAGTGTGGTGTACCTCAAGGCAGTTGTTTGGGACCACTGCTTTTTTCAATTTTCATTAATGATATGCAGTACGGCCTTAAAAGGTGCAGCGCAACTCTCTATGCAGATGACGCCACTGTTTACTGTGCAGCATCAAGTATGTCTGAGCTGAGAAATACACTACAGGATGATCTGCAGTTGTTATTGGACTGGATTCACGAAAACAAACTGGTTTTGAATGTGTCTAAAACAAAGAGTATGTTGTTTAGATCTCGACACCAAGATAGTGCCGATCCACTTAACATTGTATTAAAAGACATGCAAATAGAGCAGGTTCAGGAGGTGAAACTCCTTGGAGTTACTTTCGATGAACGTTTATCTTGGGATAAGCACATTAACACTGTTGTGAAAAAAATGGGTAGAAATATAGCATGTATTAGAAGGTGCTGCTCATTCATGACACCGGCTTCTAGAGTTCTGGTGGTTCAGTTATTGGCCTTGTCTCACCTGGACTACTGCTCTGTGGTGTGGTCAGGTGCAGCTAAGAAACACATGACGAAACTGCAGACAGCACAGAACAAGGCTGCCAGGCTGGCTCTGGGCTGCCCACTCGTGTGGGGACAGAGCTCAGCTGAGCATCATGACCGTCTCTCATGGCTCAGAGTAGAAGATAGACTCAAATGTCATTTAATGACTTTCTTCACAAATATATGCTATAGTCAAAAACCTACTAATTTGTACAACCTTTTACATTATGTGAGAGATCTGCACAACTATCCAACTAGGCAAGCGGCTCAGGGTCATTTGACCCGCCCCAAACCCAGAACAGAAGCCGTGCGTAGGTCGGTCATATTTAGAGCTGTGACTTTATGGAACAAACTGCCACCGGCTGTTAAACAGGCTGAAACAAAGCTCTCTTTCAAAAGACTATTGAAAAGACATTTTCTGATGGAAGCCTAAGTCTGTTTGTGTGTGTATGTCTATATCTTCATATACAGTATATTTAAATTCTTTATATGTACAGTATGTGTGCGTATAACTGAGGAGAGGTTTTGTATGTGAAGTGTTTTTTTCAATTTAACTGCATGATGTGAATATTGTAATTGCTTGAACCGGACCCCAGGAAGAGTAGCTGTCCATTTGGAGACAGCTAATGGGGATCCAAATAAATAAACATAATAAACATAATAAACAATACAAAACATCCTTTAAAAGTTCAACTCACAGCAAAGGCATGTGTTTGCTGATTTTAGTATGTTTTTTGTTGTTGTTAAATGCTTGTGGTACGAGCTTGATATCCTGTTTAAGATCTCACAAACAGATTGCACAAAAAAACTTGCACAGAAGATGAACAATAACAAAATAATTGTAAAATACAGCACACAATGTTCCTCTTGTGACCTTGTGTGCTCTTGAAACGATGCCATTTCCCATCCACTCCTATTATTAAACTCCCCCGGGAATAAGATGTTTGACAGCATTAGTGGATGGTACCTAAAATAGACCATATTCCCTCTTTATTTACACCAACACGCGTACATATACAGCCTCATCGACGCGTTACACATAAAAGATACTGGTTACGTGTACTTAAAGCAGCAATAGCGCACGTGCAACATACAAGTGGGAAGCACAGAACAAGTGCTTTCGATTCTGTGATGCGAACGCCACAGAACAGCACAGTGGTTTGTTGTAACATGTGCCGATATTTAAAACCAAGACAAAACCTGTAAATAACACACTTCCCTAACTTGGTGCATTCGAAAAATAGAGACATCATACAAATATTACTTTCATCTGAAAAAGCATTAATGCGTCATATCAGGTTGTGGCACAGCAGTTAATGTCCACCCTTAGTCCCTGAATGACTCACAGAACAAATGATCATGATTATACTGGAGATGGTGTAGATGTACGAAAGAGTGATGGTCAGAGGTCAGCCCCTAATTTCTAGTAATTACTCTGTATTTTCAGAGATGATCCTTTGCATTCATGGTTGTTTTGGTTACAGTTGATAACTTGCCAATAGATTCACGTGCTTGCCCGTGTGCATAAGGTCCCTTATAGGAAAACACAAAGCACACTGGGACATGTCTAAACGACGCCACTTCCCTGGAGTTAATATGCTATACAGATCGCTGGACATCTCTATGGACGAGACATCATTTTGCCGTAAATGCCAATTCCCTTCCTGTTAGGTTGAAAATGTGATGTTTGAGAAAGACACTGAGCAGGGGGTCCCCGCCTCCCCTCCCTTCCGCTCCCCAGAGTCGGCCTGACATCACATGGCCCGGGCTTGTGCGGACCTCTGAGGTTTAGGATTGGTTACCAGTCTCCGAGCTGGCCATGTGAGTGACAACGTGAGTGTAGAAGCGAGGCAGTGGCGTGTATGGCTGAGCATCGAAGTGCGTTAGTGGAGCTTAGAAGGTAATTTAATTCTCTATTTTGTAGATTTTTTTACAATATTTAATTAGATCATCACTGAGGGGAAAGCCGAGGGAAAAAGTGATTAAAAGATACACATAGATCAGACACAAAAATATTATTCACTTCAACAATTACTTTGAGAATAAAACAATAAATTGTTCCAGGTGCACGAATCTACTCAGTCATACTTTTAATCACTTCTGAAAAATACAGCATTTTTGCCAACAATAATGCATGTATGCTTTACCTTAACCAGGTTGAGAATGATAATAGGTGAACCAAAACGTTGCAGCATCTGGTCAAAATGGAGTCCAGCTACATGGGCATATGGGTCTGCCTGGTCCACTGAAAGAAATGTGGAGGAAAATGTAATTATCCCGTCACACTTTATGATCAGGAGCCAATACAAATCTAATAACAAACTAATTACACCTTGAACTTTTGCACATTTTGTCATGTTTACAGCCCTAAACGTAAAGATTTTATTTTTATTGAAAGTTCACACACAAGTAACAGACATCTGTGAAGTGAAAGCAAAATGATACATGATACTGTTATTTTTTTTAAATAGAAAAGTGAAAAGTGGGGCGTGCATTAGTATTCATACAGCATGACTTAATACTTTGTGGAACCCCCTTTTGCTGCAATAACAGCAGCAAGTATTCTGGGGTATGACTGTACAAGATTTGCACATCAACAGACTGACATTTTAGCCCATTCTTCTTTACAAAACAACTCAAGCTCTGTCAAATTAGAAGGAGAGCGTTTGTGAACAGCAGTTTTCAGGTCTTTCCACAGATTTTCAACAGGATTCAGGTCAGGACTTTGACTGGGCCATTCTAACACATTAATATGTTTGTTTTTAAACCATTCCATTGTAGATTTAGCTTTGTGTTTAGGGTCATTGTCCTGCTGGAAGGTGAATCTCCGCACCAGCCTCAATTTTCTTGCTGACTCCAGCAGGTTTTATTCCAAAATGTCCCTGTATTTAGCTCCATCCATCTTCCCAACTATTCTTACAATCTTCCCCGCTTAGGAAAAGCAGCCCCATAAGCATGATGCTCCCCCACCACTGGGGATGGTGCACTCAGGACGATGAGCAGTGTTAAGTTTGCTCCATACATAACGTTTTGCATTTGGGCCAAAAAGTAAAATGTTTGTCTCATCTGACCAAAGCACCTTGTTCCACATGGTAGCTGTGTCCTCCATATGACTTCTAGCAAACTTCAAACGGGATTTCTTATGGCCTTCAATAATGGCTTTCTTCTTGCCACTCGTCCATGAAGGCCAGAATTGTGTAGAGTACGACTTATAGTTGTCCCATGTACAGATTCCCCCAGCTCAGCGGCAGTACGTCGCAGCTCCTCCAGAGTTATCTTGGGGCACTTAGTTGCATTTCTTACCAGTGCTCTCCTTGTTCGGTCTGTTAGTTTAGGTGGACGGCCATGTCTCCACATCTTTATCCATTTTTATTACACACCTTTTATTGTTGATATATACGTTTAAAATATAAACAAACAAAGGTTTACCTCTCCTAGGACCTGACTTTACTGTAACTTTACTGGGAGTGGGTATGTCTCCAGCTCGTCGCCATGGAGACATTAACTAAACACAGCCAAATATGAGATTTAAAGCGGTTAGGTCCTCATCCAAATCCAGCCTCTGGTTACCCACTGCAGAAATAACATTTTCTGCGTCTAGCTGGTAATTAAGAGCATGTTTTGTATAGCTGGCAACAGTATAAACAACAATGTTACGCAGTGTACCTTTAAAATAATTTGTAGTCATAATTTGTAAGTGAATACTACAGCAAATACTTAAGTACTTAAAGATCTGATGTTTTTGTTTACCTACAACAAATGAAAGATCACGTACATGTTACCTTCTCAGTCGCGGTCTAAACTCCTTCCTAACTTTCTTATAGCATTTCTAACCTCCTAATTCTACACAGGACTGAGTTCATCAGCGCTTTACTTTGCTGTTACGGTATATAAGCAACAGCAACTAGCCTGCTGGTTCACGATTGATAAAAGACAATCATCTGCTTTTATAATACAATACAAAACAAATTGTGTGGACTGAAAACTTGATCCTTTAAATTCGGCCAACACTTATGCCTTCAAGCCAATTTATATGGCTTTTGATTTGTCGCTCATGCACAGCCCACACCTGCCTGCAGCGGTGCCCTGAACCAATTCAAGAAGGCGAGGAATGGGTCGAATAGAAAAAGTGGGTCAGTTCATGATATAACCCGCCATTACTTTTTGTTCACTATTCTAACAACTATACTTTTTAAATACCTTTTCGGAAGCATGGTAAACACGGTAATGTTTACAAATATTAGCCTCGACACGGCTAAGAGTTTTTAGCATCTGTGCTACTTCTAAGGCTTACGTTCGCTAATAAACACTTTAATGGTCTCTCTCTCTCTCTGCCAATACAATATACTGCAATGGGGGGAATAAGCTTCTCTACTACAAGTATAAAAATAGGTACAGCCCCTTTAATATCGTAGTAATTACTGTCCACATTAAACAAAACCTAAAATAAAGATGAACTATAAAAAATGAAATAAGTTTTTTTTGCTCTAATAGAAAACGTATGTAAGTGAGCTATTCCATCTAAAAAGCAAGTGGACATTTGTGGACTTAACATTTTTTGTATTTATTTATTTGAACAGGGACAGTGTACAATATACATTAGCCTCAGAAAGGAGAGATGCATTGTACCAGGTTATAGCACTCGTGCTAATTTCCACCTGCAGTCCCTGGGCCTATTGTACATGTTTTTAGTGGTAGGGGATACCGGAGCACCCGGGGGAAACCTACGCAGACACGGGGAGAACATGCAAACTCCACACAGAAAGGCCCCGTCCAGGTGGGAATCGAACCCGGACCTTCTAGCTGTGAAGCACGAGCGCTAACCGCTGTGCTACCGTGCCGCAACAGTGACTGATAATATTACTGGTTTGTTTTTTATTCAAAAACAGGGAATTGCCCATAGAGTTATATTAGGCCCTCCATCTGAAATTATTACATCAAATTCAATAATGGAGTTAACGCAACCAACACATGCCTTTCAGTTATGACTTTTATTGTTATGGCCGTCATCTTGGAGAGCTCTGGCTAGTGAATATCATGTTAAACTTCGCATCTCCACTGACTATAATCAAAATGCTACATCCAAAAATAGCGCATATCATGCAGATAAGCAGAGCCGATAGTTTCTTAGGATTTTATCCTTATAAAGTGCCTGGAGAGATACTGACAGCAGTTAAAAGCAGCAAAGCCTGAACAGCTTGAACAAACCTCTCTAAGAGAGGCACTCAAAACATCTAGCCTTGGATACAACATGTGACAGAAATAAAAGCTGAGCTATTACTGTAGTCTTTCCTGAGAGGGTTCATAGATGTGGGTCGCACATGTGTTTACTGTGTTGAGATTAATGTAGGTACAGCATGATTCCACCACGGTCTTCAAAATAGGGGCCTTAACTATGCGTGACGTCATTTATAATGCATTTAGAAAATCATTCCAGGTAATATGTTTTTAGCTCCTGCAGCTTAGTTACACAAAGACAATGCTATTTTTGCAGTGAATTATCAAATTTAAGCATTTGGGAGAGGACGAAATCAATTTAATTCCTGGTCTTAATGAGAAAATAGATTTTCCCTCCTTTTTGTAATGGTGTCCTTTTTTTACAACAGTGCCCATCTGGAATATAGGTAATTCCGTGTGGTTTCACCCAAAGCCTCCCAGGTGACCCGCTCAAAACTTTTTTTTTTTTTTTTTAGTTCCTCCACATGTGTAATGAACATACACTATGTTTTTTTGTAACAATTTACAAAACAGGGAGTTGCAACCACCTTTTCTGCCCCTGGGTGCTTTTTGTGTTTGTGAGCACCTTTAAAGAGCTGTAGTTCAGTAATGGAATCATGTACAGGGCTACAATTCGCTATGTGCCATGTCTACTAAACATAGTTCCAGGAACAATCATCAAACATTTTCTAGATTGTACATTTCTGTTTTTTTCCTCCAAAATGTCAGGGGCTCTAGAAAAGAAAAGTGTACTGAGTGATCATCTTCATATTCTAGGTTTTAGTTTATTAGGATATAACCTTGCCGCAGTAGAAGCAGGATGTCGATCGGATAGATGAGATTACACATGTTTGAACATTTCTCTGATTTTTTTCAACTCCTCCTTTTGCAGCCTGTACTGTCTGCCAGTAAGGTGGATCGTTATAGGTAGGTCCACAGCACAAAGAACGTGGTGAAATGGCCCAATACTGGTCTTGGTGGTTTTCTGGGGGCCGGGAAAAATGTTTTATCTTTCTTGTTTCATAAAGTTTACAAATACATCCTTTTCTTAATCATTTATTTACATTATGTTGCTAATGTACCAGTGAGCATCATAAACACAGACACAGATTTTCCAGGCTGGTACTGATCATGGTCAGCTTCAGGTTCTGCTTGTGGAAGTGTATACACACTAGTACGCTGCAAGCCAAATGAAGAGGACTTCTGTTGCATATTGTCCTTGGTGAGATAGAAGAAATGGACTTCGATATTTGCACTTGTCCATTTGTACATTAGCACACTAGTAAATCACATAAAGAAAGCAAAGCCTCAGATTAAAAAAATGTCTACTTCCGTCATGGCGCTGTTTGCTAATATAACATCTACAAAAACTTTGCAAATGTGTGCAACCATCAGCAGGAGTATGGACTTGCCTCAGAATGGCACGTCTTTGCTGCTAACCAGGGTAAGAGTCCCTGTGATGGGATTGGTGGAACTGTGAAACGTCTTGTTGCCAGAACAGGTCTGCAGGCAAATATTGAGAATCTTAACCTTCCAGTAAGGTTAAGAGTTAGGTCTGAGGAGTACTCAAAGACAAAGAGCGGTTCAGAAGCCCCTTATGAGAGACCAACAGGCCCGGTTAGAACCATGAGGCCGTGATTCTGTGGACCCACCACCTGCAGGAAGAGCCATAGGGGCTGGTGCAATGTGATTTGCCCACGACCCGGCAAACGGACAAGTGGAAGAAAATTGGATGGATGGATGGAGTACTCGGAATGGAGACGCCACTTTTAGCCATCTTTCACTCAATGAAAAACAACGAGGCCGCGTACCATAACAAAACATTGTTGCTGGCTAAGTACATCACTTCAGACCCCAGCCATGTTATGAACCTTGAATTATGTACTGTTACCATCAAGGCAGCGATACCGTGTGCCACACTTGAATAAGGTCAGATTGAGGAACTCTTTTGTTCATCAGTCCATCCTGAAACTAAATGAGGAGCTTAAGTCATCAAATCAAAGTGTGTTATGGCGAGTGGACAATTGTTTATAATGTCTTTGTGAATTGTATTATATCTGTATGTCTTGTCTGTATTTTGTGTTGATACGGAGCTGCTGAACTGCAAAACAAATTTCAGATCCTCACATCTGACAATAAAGCATTTATCGAACAATACAGAAATAAATATTTGACTTCTCTTCCAGTTATTGGGTGAATTGTTATGCAGTATGTTTTTAACTGTATTTGTTTTCTGGAAGCGCATATTGCTGCAGAATTTATTGACAGTATGTAGACCACTACAGTTCATATATTTTAAAGTTTGTACTGTGCTCTAGGAGAAAAAAAAATGCTACCTGAGGACACATTAAAATGACAACACTTGTATTTATCATAGGACTAACATTTCTGTTGATACCCTGCCTCTGAAGTACTCCAGGAGATGCAGAGATGGGAAGAGGCAGGGGGTTGTCCTACCTTCGACCTTCTTTTTTCTCCAAAGGACTGAGCTAAAAGGTTTTGAAAAGATGCTACTTCCATTTTAAATGTGATCGCTACATCCAGGTTATTTTGGGCATCACAGAGATGATCATATTGTGTATTACAGACGTGTACACACTATATGCTGAACACCAACTGTGATATGGTATCATTCACAATGGACAGCAGACCTCATTTGGCTTGTGTCATCAAAATGAATATAGCCACACAATTTCAATTACCAAGAGCTAATAAGAAAATCCTGCGGATAAAGTGTAATAATGGTGTACATGGGTGGGTGGTCTTACATCGTATAGGAGGCTTGGGCATCATGGTGGAGATGTCCTGTGACCAGTACAAGGGGACAGACCCTCGTACTTGCACGTACGAGGAGTAACTTCCAGCGGTAAAAGACATGACCGAGGCATCATGGACAATCTGCTCCGTCTCCACCTCATTAGCAACATCCCCCTACAGGCGGAAAACATGGACAGAATTATTAATACTTGAAAAACTATTTTCATTTCTTCATTTGTTTGTTTGGCATTGGCACAATCTATTTGGACGGAAGGGATCATGAAAGGAAATAGTTACAAGAGTGGCCTCCTGTGTAAAAACCCTTTGCTTAATCAAAAGTTAAAATTAGTAGAGAAGATAGGTACTTTTTCTATTAGAGCAAAAGGACTATTATCTTCATAGTACCTTAGTGCAGACAGAAAAGATGTATACTTCGAGTACCTAGATAGGTGGAAAAGCTCTAGACAATTTACCATTTATTCTTTTTTTGTTAGGTTTTGTGGTGCATCAAAACCTAAGTTTTACCTCACTTAGATGATATATACAGTATATGCAACTTAAAAGTCAGAATCCCTCAAAATCATATTTGATAACAAATGTCAACACACCTTGTATACACTTGTACAGAGAAAATCTGGTAGAATTTGACCCATCTGTTAAAGTATCAGGAAAGAGTGGGTCTGTGCCTTTATTTTGGTCCAATTTCAAACAACATAAAAGCTTGTAGCACGGCCGGCTCCATGCATACTTAAGTAGGATGATGTGTGTAAAAACTAAACCGTGCTCTATCTCGCTCTCTCTCTGGGTTACTGCAGCTGGCCCTTGGTCCCTCTGTTACCGAGGCAACAACCACTATACCTCACAATTGGCACCTCTCTTCAGGAAACGGGTCCCGGCAAATTTACTTGAACGCCTGGCAATGAGGGTGATGTGAAGTGGATGACCATAGATTAAAAGCTCTGGAGTGGCAAGTAAAGGAAGAATACAAAAATACAAAGATGCACAAAAATGCATAATGCTGGATTTTTTTTCCAAATGTGCATTAAATAAGACTCGGAAGAGTGTAAAACTTACTAAGTGCCACATTTGCCCCTGTCTATTTCTTGTTTGGGGACTGATTTTCAACAAAACAAAACTCAGTTTCCAGGAATCGTCTGAAATCAAAGCACCCACGCAGTGGGTTCAGCTGCAGCAACAACACTGCCGACTGGAAGTGTTGAGCTGTTAACAGAAAAAAGCAAGTAACCATAATACAACTAGGCGCAACATTTATATGAATTTAGTAAATTCAAGAAAAGCTTATGTTGTTCAGTGTGAATGTTAATATCAGTAACTAATGTAAGCAACCCAAGTCTCTTCTAATAAATAATCCTTAGGCGTCATGCAGTGGCAGCTCGTCCATCAACAGCATGAACCTTTTCAAGGACATAAAAAATAATTATTCATGCAAATCAGGCATAAAGCAAGCAATGCATGTTTGGCACAAAGCCAAATTACTATATAATTTTTTATCCAAAGTAAAGACGAACCCACAATCTGCTAAACAATAAAAAATATATTGTACAACATAAGAGATGCCAAAACTAGGCAAGTGCCAGGGTTTGTGCATGTGAAAATGTCATGACATGTTTTAGTGCAGAGAATCACATTCAGCCTCACAGTGCAGAGATTAAAACCATGAAGAGTTCAACTGGTGACCACAGCAGTTTTACGTGGGTCATCTAGAAATGTTTATTTTCAAGCTGCAAGTAATTTAAGTCGATAAAATACTGGTAAAAAAATTATGAGATAGATAAGATTTCCAGTTTGACGGTGCTTCACAGGCAGCAATACAAAGGCGTGTCAACTTCAAGCTTTTTGAAACATCTTAGTATTTCCACAAAGGTAGCCCCTAGAAACACAATTTTTATAAGTCTTACAGTTGTACAAAACAGTTCTACTCAATGTACATAGATAAATGAATAGTCAAAATGAATGCTCCATGACTCCAGAAAATGTAATACATATTCTGAGGCTCTACATATTAAATGTGGATATATTGTAAGCACAGAAGTGTGGAGGTATTGAAAGAACTAAAACAATTATACAGTTAGTCCAAGTGTGTGGCGTTATGCTAATTGGTCTGTTATTATTGAGTTATGTTTCAGCAAATAACAAGAAAACCTGAAGAGCAAATGTCAAACAACTTTAGTTAAAAGGATACTGGACTGGCCGCAGAAGCCGTGGATTATATACATGAGCCAGTCCGGATGTACAATATCCTTGACGTGCTCCAGAAGCTTGGCGTTCCAGACGTACTTGTAGTACGGCTCGTTCCGGACGCCGTAAACCACTGTGGCGGAAGAACAGGACACACTTAAATCCAATGGATTAGTTAACTGTCAACATGCTCAGTTAGTCACAAGTACGGTAATGGAAAGAGGAGAAGTGACCGGCTCAGCTCCATCAGAGGTTAAATATTGTTTGATATGACAATTGTGGGTGAAATGGTCTATGAAATATGGGTTAAACATGAAACCTGACAGTGGCTCAGATGGTAGAGTCGTCTTATAAATAGTAGATTGGCAGTTTGAATCCCTGTTCTCATAAGTGCTGACTGTCATTATGTAGGCAAAATACCTTACCCACTTTGCCTGAAGGCAGAGTGTGAGTAAGCAGTTGGAAAGATGTGGAACATGTGATATTTTGACACACAATACAAAATAACACATCAAAACACAGTCTCAAAAGAAAACTTTCTACCATGATTGTGAATAGTTGGGAGAGCGTTAGACAGGAGATCTAAAAAGGTCCCTGCTTTTTACAATGTGATTGTGATTATAAATTAATAAAAGGTTTTTACTGTGGCAATGCTGCCACAGTAAAAAAAAGATGCTTTACAGTTTAGACAAACAAAACTAACAACAAAATTACAAGATCATTCACGCAGAAGGGTAAACGCATCCATGAGACAGAGCAGTCACATGGATGTGACTCGGACTCACCTTGTGTGGACAGACCTTCATCTTCAAAAATATCAAAGCAGTCCTGTTTGCTCTTTCTGTGTATCTCATCATCAGAGGAGATGGGCACGGATGACCAGAGTTCATAGGGTCTTTGCAGTAAAGTCAGATTATACTGTAGCGAGTGGCTCAGGTCATAACTATAACTGCAGGGATACAGGACAAGTGACTGTCAGAGATCAATGCAGATCCACAAAGCAGGAGTAAGGAATGGTGCAACTTCATTCAGCTTGATACGTGGCTAAACATAAGCTTTTAATCAATCATCTTTTTTTTCAACGGCCAAGATGTTTGAATGAATTAAGTAATAAAGGTTCTGGTACTCTTGGCTCACAGCAAGATGGTCTCAAGTTCAATTCCCCGACTGTGTGGCTCTTTCTGAGTGGAGATTGCATGTTTTCATGGTTCCTTCAATTTGATGATTATGACCAGGAGCCTGGCAAAAGATCTAGAGATGGGTCTCTGGGCACAGCACTGCAGACAATAACTGATCCTTACAGGTTGCCAATAGTGGCCTTGAATGATGCGTAAATGCAGAGGGAAAATTTCCCAATGAGACTTTAGATTTCAGAAGATGTTTTAACAAAATTGCCTTATTAAATTAACGTATCTTTGTTGTTCTTTATATATATATATATATATATATACACATACACTGTAGACTAAATGTATCAATTTTATATCCATTGATAGGTGGAGGCATAATTATAAGCCCATTTAGGTTTTCTGCCTCTTCCTGCACTTTTATTGTTATATCTTAATATTATAATGGATTGTGTGCTATTATGTGCAAAACTAATACATAAATAGTAACAACATATGCATATTGTGAGATTACCTAAAGTAGAAATTGCTTGAGAGATCCACATTCTGGAAAATCCGCACATATCTACAAAACAAGATGATACGAATGATTATGAGGTACATGATCCATTTCTTAACAGTAATTTTATTGATTAATGATCAACGATTAATAAGTTAAGACAGGCATCGTAGTGGACATGAGTTAGCAGCACCTTGCTTCATCAGGATGGGTGACCCTGACAGAGTCATTGGGGATATAGATCATACTGGTGTCTTCAATTTTGTAAATGGAGTGGCCACCAATGTCAGCCATCTTTCTGCGCTTTGTGATCAAGACAATGTAATAGCCCTCAAGGAATCGCACGAAGCCTGTGAAAAAGACAGGTTAACAAAAGAGGTATTAAAAGTGTTGAAATGTATCCATGTGAGTCGACAATCCGTCTTAAGAGATTTTTATATTCAGGGTACCCTCCCTCGCCCCTTGTTAAGAAAAAAGTTAATTTAACCTCTTCCTGTCAAAAAGGGGTCAGCCTGACAAAGTCTGAGCCTTTACACATGAAAGTGGATAAGAATATTCTTAGGATAATGGTAATCATTACTGGGTGGTAAAAAAGGTGTCAGGCAGGAAGGTGCTCTCGGAGCAGACAAAACTCTCCAAGACCATGAGACCCATTGACATCATAAATTGCTGTTTGAGAAGGTAGAAGCTACAGTGGAAAATCTGATAGTTATGTTTCCTTTATTTAAGCACACATCTTAAAAAATGTCTGTGTCGTTGTGACCGTCTCAAGTGAGTTTAATTGTATCCAGTCTTTTTATTCACATAAGATAAATTAGCATGTAAAACACAAACAACTATGGAAATGCCACATCAGATGTGAAGCAAATGGAATAAAATAAAACGAATTTTAGAGGAAAAAATAAAAAGAGAGAGACAAAAGTGTTTTGTTTGGGGTCGCCATAAACATTGAGAAAAAATTAAAAATGTATTATTCCTGATTCCTGAAATTAGTGTATTTCACAAAAGGACTGTCTTACCTACAATACCAAATGCCGTGACAGCCCTGGACAGGCCAGAAGAACCCTTCTGACCAATCTTAGTGCGGTTCCCCAAATCCAGCCTTGCCAGCAACTCGCGCACCTCTTGCTGGTTATAAACATGCTAAAAATCAGAGAGAACGACACCCTTAGAGAGCTGCAATTTTGATTTACAATAAAGAGTTTGACATTTTGGAAACATTTAAATGTTTTTGCAGAATCAAAGTAATGTTTATGTGATAATAAAGATATTGCAGTAATGTACATAATCTACTCTTTCAAATGCCATAATAATATACTTCAACCTAGTAAGCGGTTTTATTGGATGCTAGTCCACTTAACAAGGATGAAAGGTTGGGAGAAATTATGATTAACGCTGAACCAATGTTGTGTGAATAATATCTACAACACAAACAAAACCACTAAAGCAATAACACATAGATCTTGGAAATAAGCAGCAAAGCAAAATGGCGTTGAGCAGTTGAACAATACACATGGGACAATTGGAGTATGTGATTTACTGCAGGCATTTCTCAACTGTATTACATAAGCATATGCATTAGCAGTGTACCAGCTCTGATGGTAACTCCAGTCTCACCTTATCATCAATTATGACCAGGTCCTTTGGTTCAGTTCTGTCTATCTTCAAGACTCTGTGCCTCGTCTGTGCATGATTGCTTCCCACCAGAAAATACCTCTGCAATATCCAATAAAATAACACAACATTTTTCACCATTTTAAAGAACCAGTGGAAATGCAGATAAAGCAACATACTGTATAAACACGTGTAACACGACTTTGAACATATTCAGAACAACTCAAACAAACCACTGAAAAAATGGGCAAATAGTTAGGTTTGGCTGTTTCAAAGTGATTATAATCATTTTAACAAGGCTGCAAGAAAGGTAAATGGACAGATGAAAATGGAAACACCCTGCATCTGTCCTGTACTAAAGCCTGTAGTCCTGTTCTACACGAAGCAATGAGGTTTTATATTTTGTGTATTGCTCTTATTGTTCAAAGTGGCAGATAAAAATATGTATATGTGTAAAGTATGCATAAGGAATTAATAAATAATTTTGGGTAAGTTTTCAAAGCTTAAAACAGTTATTTAAAACCAGGAGATGTAACTAACAATTAACCAATGACCAAATTGCAGGTCGAGGGAGTAATCCCCGTAGTTGAAACTACAATACCTGACTCATTTCGTATACAATTCTAGCATGTAATTACTTTTTAATTCAACACTTGCATGTGGACACCACCAACTTGCCAATTTTTCTACCTGCATTAATGCAAAAGGCCTGAAGCTGTTAACAATTATTTTTGAACATAACTGTAATGAAATTAACTGGAATAAAAAGAGAAATGTCACAGATTCATAGCAAAAAAACTATGGTCTGTATGCGCTCTCCAATAGTGCCATCTAGTGCCATAAAAACAGAAAGCAAGTACTATATACTAAAATAGTAACTTTTTCCACACGTGCATTATTATTATTACGCAAGGCTTGAATTAAGTAAAAAAACTGGGTGTTTACTATACAAAATAGCATATAACTAGAAAATGAGCTACATAAACAGGTCATAGTTAAATAAATGTCAAACTCACTGCTCTGGTTTCATACAGGACCATTCGTTGAATGCCACTGATGATAGCCGCCGAATAGGGCATTTTTCTTCTTTTACATTAAAAGACTCACGATATGGAATTATCAAAAGCTACAAACATAGATTAAACACCATCACATGACAAATGCTAGTTTCCGACGAGTTAACAATCGCCAAAGGTAACTAATATACTCGGCTTCATTCGCGCAAAATGAATTTCAAGTACTATCCCTAACACCCTAAACCGAAATGTAACAATATGGTTATCTTTAGCACATAAATATATGGTTTGTTGTGGTGGTCAGATGACTGTCAGCTTCCGTTAGCCATGTTAGCTAGCGTCAGTACGGTGTCTCTCATAGTCAAAAAGCGTTTATTTTTATATTATTATTTGTTTACGCTGTTGGGAGTGAAAAAACATTCAATATAATTTTAATCGATACTTTAAATCAACAAATTAGTTACGTTTTTATGATGAATTTAGATATTTTGGTTTTGTTATTTCCTAATACGGGTTTTTTCCGGTTACCATGGTTACAGTGTTTGTTGACATCGGTTAAAATGTTAGCTAAGTAAGGTTCCGCGTAGTATGTTCTATGGGTTCCGAGCATAGTTCCGAGGAATGTTCCGAAGTTATATAAAAAAAAAAAGCTAACCTAAAACTAAAACAAAAACAGATGGTATAGTATATCAAAAATGTATTAACATGCTCCAAAAAAAGAAACACGGTGAGTGAGTTTAAAAAATAATCATAAAAAGCAGGCTATCATTGTACGTTTAACTAACTTAACGTTATTTCTTAGACTTGGCGGATAATTTGATTGAAGATGAGGCAGAAAGAAAGATTCTGCTTGCAAAACCAACTTGCTTTCTGATAATAGGGAAACCGGTAAGTAAACTACACATGATAACATTAACTAAATACAACCCTATTAATATATTGTTATAGTCAAATCTGTGTTTCAGGGTGTTGGCAAGTCGGCATTGGCCAAGAAAATCGCAGAATCTTGGAAATGCATTCTGGTAGATGGTAAGTTATTAGCAATAATAGGCAAAGCAAAACCTCCTCAATTGGGAGGCTTAATTTGATGCCTTACTTCATTTTAGACACTGACATTCTCAATAATCATATTACACACAAAACAAAGCCTGGTTTAGAGGTATGTATTCTTGAGTGAAAGTAAAGCTAATATTATGCCGGATGATAATGATTTGTTACATTCCTTGTAGCTCCTGGAAATCCTAAATAATGGAGAAAATATACCAGAAGAAATAGTTTTCCAACTTATTCTTGAAAAACTGAACTCACCTGAAGTAGAGCACTCTGGTAAACCAATCAGCCTTACTTTGCTATTGCAAGGTGTTTTTTTTATTATAAAAGGCCACTTTTGTTACAGGTTATGTGCTGAGCTGTTTGCCCTTTATGTCTGAGCGGCGTCTCAAGATTAAGGAACAAATTGAGTTTATCAAAAACCTGAAGTTAACACCAGATTTTATCATAAATATTAAGGTAAGCTGTGTGTAGTAGTTATTATGTTATGCCGTACTAGTAGTAGACATATTGTAAATTCAGAATTGTTATGTTGTATAATGCTTGTCTTTTCTTTACTAATATTATTTTAAAAATGGTTCTTTTTAGTGTCCAGACAGTGATTTGACTGAGAGACTTTCAGGACTGAGGCAGTACCCAGAGACAGGGCACTTTTACCTCAAGGATGAGTGGATGCGTGAAAATCTTTTCATCCCAAAGAAGGAAAAGGAAAGCACTGATGAAGAGGAAGAAGAGGAGGTGCATCAGAGAAAAACACTTTTTATAATAATTTCATTTTTAAGTTTTTAATGCACTTTAGAATACCGTGACCAGAATTGAACTGAAGCTGAAACATGTTCTTTTATTCAGGTTGTGGAAGACGAGCTCACAAAAGAGATGATTGAAAAGATGGTGTGGAGACCAGAATACCTAAAAGACAACGTAGAGCATAGAAATAACATCTACAGAGATATTATGCTCAAACATTTAGAGGTACATAATAGAGTAATTAATATAATTTAGCTTATTTTGTTTTGTATCAAGAGACACTAAGATAACTTGTTTCGTGTACCTGTCAGGACTATATCACACAGCACAATCCACTACATTTACTGGAGCTGGATGGAAATGACAAACTTGAGGATTTGCACATGGTAGGCAATTTATCACATAATCCACCCTGAAGGGGACCTCAGTCCATACAAATGAAAATCATAGGTTTTACTACTACTACTACTACTACTACTACTACTACTACTACTACTTTTACTACTACTAATAATAATAATAATGATAATAATAATAACACATTTCCATTTTTCCTATAATGTGTACTGTTTTGTAGTGTATAATGTCTCGTCTTGGAGCTATGGCAATTCATCATGCATCACTTCCGGTTCTTCTCAGCAATGATGATGACAATCTACCAGAGGATATTGAAACGGTTTGACTTCCTACTTTAAATATAACACTGGGTTTTTGTCCTAAGTGGACAAAGAAGTTAACTTATATATCAAATAATAGAAGCGCCTGTATGTAGCTTACATGAATTGTCACCAACACATGCACAGCTTTTTGTATATGCAAAGTATATGCACAAATGCAAATTATGTTGCAACCAGCTCCAGAATTGGTCTGATGGATCAAAATGTAATTTTTGAAATAAGCACATCAAAATAGTTCTAAATCAGGTCACAAAACGTAGACACAAAATTAGTTGTAAACCAGTGTAATGTATAATTTATTTTGAAAAAAATATGTTCACACAACTTTATTGTTTAACACACAGGAAGACCTTATGAGAATGATGTCATCCTCAAATGTCGTGGCTCCAGGTTTTAGATGGAGAAAAAGTCGCTGGGGAAGAGCCTGTCCTGTAGCTCTCAAAGAGGGAAAGTTTCTTCCTGGCAAGCCGGATTTTTGCGTGGGGTAAGGGTCTAACTGCAAGAATAAGAAGCTTTAGGCAAATACATATAATAGTCACAGTTTGTATAACTTTTTGGTATTGGAAAGTAAAACCTGTGCCAAATTAAACAACTGAACAAGAAAAGTGGTATATTTAAAATTAACCAAACCTGTATGCAGCTTTCAGGACAAAATGTACATCCTTTCCACTGCAGAGGCCTATGTGAAGTTTACCGTAAATCCCAGGAGATATTTAGTTCCTCCAATGCCAAGACGTCCTTGCAGAGTTTCCATCATTGGCCCCTCTCTCTCAGGAAAAAGCACTCTGTGCAATCTTTTGGCCCAAAATTTCAATGCAGAGGTGTTAGATGTGGACACATTGGTTCAAACATCGCTCAAAGAAGCTAAACAGGAGAGGCTTAAGAGAATCAAAAAGGAGGCTACAGCTGCAGCAATTGAAAAAATACAGGCCATGTCATCTACAGAAGATGGGGAAACTACAGGCAAGTATAACATAATCTTTTGAGTAACTCAAAGAAAATGTTGTAAAATTAAATATTTTTTGTTTTTCTTCTGCCAACAGAGGAAAGTGTTCAAGGTATCAAAATCGTATATGATGTATGATATAGGAAATCCTAAAATGCGAGTATATTGCATATAATAGACTATACTTAACTATGCTGTTGTCAGTGACAGATGATAATCCAGAAGTAAACGCTTTGGTGGATGCTGCCCTTGAAGAAGCCAGGCAGGTCACTTTATCTCAGCTTGACATGTATATACTGGTATTGGAGAAACGCATGAGAGAGGTATGCACAAACTATTGAAAACCCTTTTTGTAAAGTATACATGCTGCAAATAAAGTTTTATTGTCAGATTGAAGAGATGGAGACAGGTGGAGATGTTCGAAGGGGCTGGGTCCTGGATAACTTTCCCAGAAACATTTCAGAAATCGAGGCCCTGCATCAGGCTGGAATCTTACCAGATTTCATATTTTGCCTTGCAGATGGTGAAGAAAATCTGTGTAGTAAGAAACTTTGTTTATGTTTAGGCTGAATTAAAATATATATTTAGGATTCTTTGAGGTTTTTATGTCTGTAATTTAAGTGTTCTTTTTAATGTTGCGTAGTATTGAAAAGACTATACGAGAAGAACAAAAACAGTGTGGATGAAGCAGTGAAGATCAGGCTACAAAAAGAACAGCTTGAGAAGAATAAAGAGGCCTTGTAAGTACAATTTCCATCCTGAAGAGGACCAATTTTGAGATGATTTTATGTTTTTTCTTGTTGTCGTTCTTTACCATTGGTCTTCTTTAACTTGGTAGACGTAAAATAGAAGCAGAGGAAAAAGCGAAACTTGCGAAAGTACCACCGAGTGTTACTGTGGAAACCAAGGGTATGTGTTCACTTTAGTCACTTTTACCTTATTTTTAATAATTTCTTTAATATCTGACATTTTTTAGCTGATAAGGTATTTTATGTTTGATAGAAAATTCTGAGAACCCTGAAATCAGCAGCGTTGAACCACAAGAAGTAAATGACCTGCAGGAAGGTATCATATCAGGTGTTTCATCCCGCTAGCGCTTATCAAAGCTGTTATGAAAATACTTGTGATTTCTGTTGCAGAGGTGCTAGAGGAATCTGAAGCAGGCCAAGATGCACTTCAAGAAATAATTGAAGAGCAAGGTGTGTTGTGTATTGTGTGTTTATTTTCTTGGAATTCAAAGCCACGTGTAAAAACATTTTTTTTCTATAGACGTACCTGAACAATCTGGGCCTGACCATTCTGCACCAAATGGGTTAACAGAAGGTGAGGCATGCGTAATTCATTTTTTTATGTACTGTGATGCTTAGGTTAATTATCCACTTTAAATATTTATTTTAGAAGGTTATGAACAGACAGAAAGCTCAATGCTTGCAGAAATAAAAGAGGAAGGTATTTTGTTGTATTTGTTTTTTATAAATGTATAAATTAGTGTCAGTAAAGTTTTGTTAGTCTGGTTGATTGGGATTTCTTGTTTTGTTTTTTCCAAAGCCTCTCAGCCTCCTAGTGATGACAGTTCTGTGCTTGTAGAAAGTATGGAAGTGCAAGAGCATGGTAAGAAAGTTTGTTTATGATGATTATATCTATAATTCTTGTTCATTTTACGTCTACGTCAATCCCACCTGATACAATAGACGGAAAAGGTTATTATGTTGTCACATTAGTGATAGTTTTAATTGAAATTAATACATTTGATGATTCTGCTTAATTTTAACATGGCATAATCGATACGGGGAAGTCTAAGCCAGTAAACTTTCTTTTTCATTTCTGAAATGAATTTATTTGTGTTTTTCAAGTTATGTTGCCAGACCACTGGGAGCTGGATTATCTTGATGGCCCAGAGATGAACGTGTACAAAAAGCATCTAAAACAGTTCATGCATGAATGGGATCAGATGCAGATTATTTCAAATGTCAACTACTTCATCCTGGAGATATCTGTAAAGGAGCCTGAGAAGCTCCTGGAAGAGGTGGTCTCTGAGATAGAAAGTTAGTAAAGTCTGTCATCTTATTATTTACATTTATGAAATGTTACAGTGGAAACAACACAATGTGCCGTCTCTCTCTATCAGAGCCTTTCAAATATGTGGCCACTGAGCTGACTGGGCCCGACCTGGAAGACGAGGAAGAGGACATGGTCAAGTTGCAGACAGAAGACAGAGGTGATAATGATGAAGAGGAGGAGGCAGAGGAGGACGGAGAGGTAAGATGAAAGATGTTTGGTCTCAAAAGGGATTTGATCTGAATTGATTTGATTTGATGTGAATGTGAGCAAGAAACTGCTGCACAATTTTCTTCAAGATCAATAAAGTATCTATCTATCTGATCTGGTTCTGACTCAGCACACACTCTGAATGTGTTGTTGATTTTCTGGTATAACAGACGACACAAGTACTACCCTTGTATCCATTCAGTGCCTCTTAATATTCATGTAGAAAGATTTTTTTTTTTCCCGTTCTAAACTGTTTTTTAGGGGAAAACCTCAGTTACAAGATTATTTGGTGACACCTATCACTTCTGCCCAGTGGCCTTAAAAAACAGTAACGTCCTATTCCCCTGTAATGATGAAAATGCTGCCAAGTACAGAGAGAGAATCTACTACTGCTCCACTCCGGAGGCGAGAGACCTTTTCATCCAAAATCCTGAACAATATGTTGCACAGACTGAGCTGCTACAGGTATACAGCAAGACGGATTAGCACTGTCTCAACTGTGATGATAATGAGAAATCTTTAATTTGTCTTTTTTTTCCTCCAAGCCACCAGCCTTAAGGGTCTTTATGCTTGGCACTCGGAGTTCAGGAAAGACTGTCAATGGGAAGTGGTTGGCACGTCAGCTTGGACTGTTTTACATTGACCTCAGGGAGAAGCTACAGATGCTTATCATGGAAAAGACCAAAAAGCCAGTGGCCTATTCTGATGAGGCGGACACCTCTGAAGAGCCAGCTGTCGACTTGGATGCACTGATCAAAGGAGCCAGGGGCGAGGTGGACATCGAAGTGGACACAGACCTTGTAGAAGAAGCAATAGTGAGTCTTTTGTTTTTATTTTTTTCTAAAGAAGCATATAAGACAACCCATTTCATTTTGATTTCAAACAGGAGGAAGTAGAACTGACAGATGACGAAAAAGAAATTGTAGCCTACCTGTCTGACAGCGAGCCACTGAGTCCACATATACTTGATAAGGTTCTCAGCCCCTTTTGGAAAGACGACCCATATAAGTAGGTGTCTTAATTTAAGTTATGGCTGCATGATAGTGTGAAATATGAAATGAAGTAGTTTGCAGTCTTAATAACTATGTTGAGCAATAATATTTCAATTGGCTGTGTTAAAATGGTTTTAGTATGATTACAATTTTTCCATAATTAAAAAAGATATAATTACCAAGTAGCACACAATACTCTTTGTCTTGTCATACTGTTACAAAGGTCTACAGGGTTTATTTTAGAGGGATTCCCTTCTAATAATGATGAGGTGGACTACCTGGCACAGCAACAGCTCTTCCCCGATGCTGTGGTCACATTGGGGGTGGATGTTGGCGACGTACAAGAGCGTCTGTTGCCAAAGTACCTCGAAAACTGGAGACAGCGCTGCAACCATCGGGCTGCTCAAGTCAATCTGCTGCGGGAACTCCGACAAAAAAATCGGGTAGGCTTTTCAAATTCATATTTCAATCCATATCATTTGTATTTTTACTGTGTTTTAGACATTCGTTATCACAATGTTTTGGTATACACAGGAAGAGAGTATTGCTGCAAGAAGGGCTGAACTTATGGCGGATATGCTGGCAAAAACAAAAGTAAGACAGTCAATGTTAATGCCCAGTCTTTTGAAAGCTAACTGTCATTGGTGCGCAGGCGAAAGAGCATATCGAAGATGATGATGAATATGGGGAAGATGAGCAAGATATGAAGGACACAGAAGAAGACATTGAGACTATGCTTGAAGAGGAGTTCCCCCCAGAGGAGTCCGATGATGACCTGGATAATGAAGAGACAGAGGAAATGGCCATTGAACGACTGCAGATGGACATCGCCAGACGATTTGGAAAAGATGAAAACATCATTAGTGTTATAATGGTACTAAACAAGAGTCAATCATATATTAACTTAGTCTAATCTATAGCTGTTTTAACTGAAATATGTGTGTATGTTTTGACAGGAATTACTGGGTGAACAAAACATACCAACAGTAACGATCAATGCAAGAGACAAGCCCAAAAAAGTGCAACATCAGCTATTGAACAAAGTAGAGCCTCTTCTAACCAACAGAGAGTCGCTCTTTCAAAAATGCCAGCCAATTTCATGTCACCTAGCCCATAAACTACTGTCCTCCTCTTACAAATATTATAGTGGATTTGGCTTTTGGGATCCAATCCAGGTGAGTTTGTATACCCATGAAATTTACATTAAAAAAAAAAGTACATTGCATTGTACAAACCATGCATTTTAATTTTCTCCTGCAGCAGTATGAAGAAAGAGACATAATACATCCTCCCCTATGGCCTTTTGATCATTCATACCCACTAATCTTCAATCATTTTATCTACTTCTTTGAATCGAAAGAAAACCGAAACATATTTATGCTTAACCCTTTAAAGTACATTCGTCAGCCCAAGCCCACCACGTCTCTTCCTGTCAGATTAGCGATCATCGGACCTCCCAAATCTGGCAAAACTACAGGTACGTTTTGAAGCTTTTTTTTTTGTTCTGTTTTTTATAACTTACTTGTGTTTTTACATTTCATTTTCCATTAGTTGCAGAGATGTTTGCCCAAAAATATGGTTTTGCGCGGCTTTCTATCAGCTGTGCTCTTAGTATGATTCTGGAAACGCACCAAGACACGGCTCTCGGGGTTCAGATTAAAAATCATCTCAGCCAGGGCCACGTTGTGCCTGATGAACTGGCCGTTCAAGCTTTGGAGGCTGTGTTAATGTGCTCAGTCTATAATGTTCAAGGGTAAGAATATTTTAAGATAACTTTTGCTAAAACCCTTAATGTCATAACAACATTTAGGGAGATATACATGTACTTTGTTGTATTGTTTCATTCAGATCCCCATTAGCTGTCCATTTCATGATTTTATGTTTGTAGGTATGTCTTAGATGGGTTTCCGGTGACCCTGAAGCAAGCACAACTGATGGCATCTCGGAGCATTATTCCTATGGTTGTTGCGGAGCTTCAGATTGATATGTTGGAGGTCTTAAAAAGAGGCTTAGAAGACAAGATGAAACCCAACAAGTCAGAAAACATAAACATGCAGTAATGTCTCGTATATGTCTTAACAACATTCAATCACTTTATGTTTTATTATTACATTATAACTTTGTGACAGGCCACACGTAATGCACGACAGCGCAGAGATCTTCCATATTCGAACTTCTTGTTTCAAGCAAGAGGTCGAGTTTATAAGAAAGCACTTCCAACAACAACACTTAAACTGGATTCAACTGGATGGATTAAAGAGCAAATGGTGGATCTGGAATAACATTTTAAAGGAAGTTAGTAAAAGTGTGAAACATATTTACAACTACCTGGAGAGGACACACAGTGGTAAGCTATACACCTAATGTCTATACATATTTATTATTTTCACATTTTGATATTCTTATATTTTGAATTCCCAGGACAGGCAGCCAGCATACATAGGATGTGTATCACTCCAGAGGAACTGGAACGTCAGATTGGGACTTTTGGGTATTTCTGTCCAGTCTGTCTGGCCCTAGACAACTACCTAGTGGACGGCTCGGAAACTGCAGACTTGACTCATGCTGCTGAGTACAGGGGGTACTTCTACATAATGTGTGGAGACAAGCATTTAAAAGTCAGTGTCAGCCATTTAGCTTTTGAATTATATGTATTACAAATTGTAGCAAAGTATTTAAGTTTTGATTGTCTTGTTTGTCACTTTAGCTGTTTCTGCAAACCCCGGAGCAGTTTGCATCTTCTGATTGCTCCCACGCGCTCCCACCTCCTTACCTTCGACCCAAGAAACTCACGGGAATACAAGTGAAAAACAAGTTCCCACAACAAGTAGAGTTGAGGGGGTTCTGTCCTGTCACCTATCTTGATGGAAAACAGAGGTAGTCCTTTTTTGTTTGTTTGTTTGCTTCTTTATTTATTTTACGTTTCTTGTGTAATTAAAAAAAATCCTTGTAGGTATGAGGCTTTAGTTCAGGGAAAGATGGAATTTGCTGTTGAATACCGGGAACGGATATACATATTTGAGAATAAGATGAAACAGGACATGTTTTTAAGGTAACTATATCTCTCTAACCTTAATCTAAATTGAATGTCCTATTTGAGTTCATAATTTCTTATTCAATTTTCACTATAGGACTCCTGAATTTTACTGGGACCCGAAGCTTCCAGATAAAATTCCTCCTCTTTGTGAACCCGTACCCCTCAGCTCCTTACCAAACTTGGGCTATTTGGAACAGGTATCGCTGAATCCTAACATATAGGAGCTAACTACCTTACATTTACTCAAGACAGACATTTGTGTGAATAACTTAAAATGTCAGGTGAAAACAATGCAACAAGGTCTGTTTTTGCTGTGTTTAAAACATACTCTGTGTTGGCAAAAATACATTTACTCTACAACAACAAAAAGTCATGTACCTCAGCTTTAAAATAAAAACTTTTTTGTTACTTCTCCAGGGAGTCGCTGTATCAGTTACCAAGGCTGTGACTGCTGTAGGAAGCCTCAAGCCAAAGTATCCATTTCTCAGTGTACAAAAGTCTGCTCTTCTGTATGTTGCCTACTATCTGAAGGGTAAGCAAAACCAAACAGTTAGAATAACTTCCATACAACAACAACAACAACATTGAGATAGGTTTAATTATGATTTGTTTTGTGTGTTATAGCATTCAATCCCAGGAGCACAGACTATATTCGGCAGAAGTACAAGAAAAAGTTGGCTGTGTTTGAAGAGAACTGTGCTCTCATCCCCTATTTGATGTCTACTATGCAGGGCGATTACAAGCCTCCGAGTGCACAACCAATGGACTTTGAATTTAAACTTAACATGTTTCTGGCTTTGGAGGGCAAGAAAAAATGCCCAACTTAACTTGGCCTCATCTTATTTGTTCCTATAATTTTGAAATCAATTCCAGTATGCTAAAATAAAGCAATTCTATTACCCTTCCTTTGTCTTTGTCCACACATAAAGGCAACAGTTCTACAGTACAATACAGTTAGATGTGACAAATACAAACAGTTAGAATAACAAATACAGTTAGATGTGACAAATACGCTGAAAAAAGGAGAAAGGAAATGTTTTAATAAGAAATATGTTACTTTATAATAGGTCCATGATATAAACATGTATTTTTGTAGAGTAGTTTAGCGCCTGCCTGGTCCAATCAATCCAGTAGGTGGCGGTAATGTAAAGGAGTTTGCCAACTGCCAAAAGAATCCACTAAAAGAAGAAGAAGAATAAGCAGGGCGCGAATGGGGTAATCCATTCCGTAATTTAACAACACACTTTAAAGATCAATTCCCAAGACAACGTATTAGTACAATATGCGTACGTAATATATTTAGATTTTGTACAAGCGCTTTACTCGTACTTCTGTGTTTAGCTCGCGCAGCTAGCCCAGCAAATTTGAGGCTAGCTAACATTAGTTAACAACAGGCAGATAGTTTTGCTTCTCTTGTCATTTTCTGAAAGACGTCACATGTAGCGTTACGTTTTCCCCTTAGCATGTGTGTTGCTTACATTACTATTCCGGTTTCGTTTTGCTCTTATGCAGAAAATGTCTAAACGAAAAAGCAGCCTACTTGATGAAACCCCCGGTAAACGAGTCCGACCTGTTGATGAGGAAGAAGAGGGGGACGAAAATGTTGAGGGTAGAGACCAAGACGACCCCCTTCTGGCCATACAGGTGTGTGGGAATGTTCACTTATGTTTTATCTTGATGTCTTAAATGTACTGACACTAACATGGTCTGTGCTTATAGCCGCTTTCTGCTGGTGATGTGGTTAGCGATGCAGGGATCGTGGAGAGCATCACACTGAAGAACTTTATGTGTCACTCCAACCTTGGTCCTTTTGCTTTTGGACCCAATGTTAATTTTGTTATTGGAAGCAATGGAAGCAAGTATAGCCTATCATTTATTTAACATCTTGGTCACAGACTATGGATGAAAAATGTATTTTAAAAGTATTCTTGATTTGCTGAATGAATAATCTGATTTTTTTTCTCTGTGACAGGTGGGAAGAGTGCGATCCTCACCGCTCTAATTGTTGCCTTAGGTGGCAATGCACAGGCAACAAATAGAGGCTCATCACTGAAGGGCTTTGTCAAGGAAGGTGAAAGGTAAATCGAGAATTTCCACTGCACACTGTATTTTGAAAGGCTTGTACTTTTTTTTTTTTTTTAATGCGGCTTTTTCCTAGTTCTGCAGATGTTTCTATTACCTTACGTAACAAAGGAAAAGATGCTTATAAACCAGAAGTATATGGATCATCTATCACTGTAGATCTGAGAATAACACGTGAAGGGCTGAGAACCTATAAACTTAAGACAAAAATGGGTAGGTTCATTGTGTTGTATCAATAGCTGAGTAATACACTGACTAACTCAGTCATTAAGATTTATTTTTTCTCAAAGGTCAAATTGTTTCAACCAAAAAGGAGGAACTTTTATGTATCCTGGACAACTTTAATATCCAGGTAAGTTGTTTGGATCATTTTGTTCACTGTGCATTGCATACACAAGGAGAGTGAGTTAAAACAGAGTTTACAAGGGGCATCAATAACCTTTTAGTTTTTACTGAGTAAATGTATAAATATAATATGGCCTAAAACATCCGACAGCAGTTTTTGATGAAATTGTGCACTTTGCCTGTTGTATCCCATTTTCTTCAGTATATTGATATGTCCTTTCATTCCTCTGTTTGGTGGAATGTTTGCAAATATTAAATAAAATATTCATTGATTTGGGCATTAGTAATGTTTTAAAAGCATTACATTTTACTTGCTCGTGAAGTAAATAAAACTTAAGAGAAGAGTCAACCTTTTGCAGAGTTCAGTTTGAGGTGTCAATGTAATACGTATGTCATTAACATAAAGAAACATTTTTTATCAGGAAGTTATAAAAACTTAGTTTTTTGCACAGGTGAACAACCCTGTGTCTATTCTCACACAAGAAATGAGCAAATACTTCCTTCATTCCAAAGGAGAAGGGGATAAATACAGGGTAATTTTTAATACTTAGAATTATTATTATTTATTTTTTTTATAGCGTTTTAACTTTTCTTCTACCATGTATAGTTCTTCATGAAAGCCACCCTACTGGAGCAGATGAGAGAGGACTATGTCTACATCAAAGAAACAAAGCATATTACTGAAGAGAAAGTAGGACAACACAGTGAGGTAACTTTCCAAACGTTGTCTTTGTATAAATACAAGGGCTGAACGATGAATCAATTAGAATAATCTAATTGCGTTTTTTTATTTTTTTTCCTTCTTCAATATTGGGATTAAATATGCGATTATTGTTGCAAGGTCCTCTTCTCATGTATTTTTCACCTAACTCAAGCAATACATCAGTCTGTTTCATAATAAACAATATTAGATTAATTTGACTTGCACCGAGCTTCTTAAAAACTGTCTGAACTTAATAGTACAGTCTATAAATAAAATGTATGTGTGTATATATATATATATATATATATATATATATTTATTATTATTATTATTTTTTTTTTTTTTTTTAAAGATAAAACTCACTGATCCAGTCAGTAACATCACCCATACTAAAGTGCAGGAAAAGTAAGAACAAACGTCTGCTTTAACTAGTTGGAAACGTTTTAGGAAATCAAACTCCCAATTAATACAAAATAAACTATTTATTATTTCGACCAATCAAGTCTGAGCTGCGACTCGTAGTTGCTTCAGATGCGCGTTATTGATGGACACGGAGAGGCCAGATGGAGCACACGCCAAAACACAGTGGAATTAGGAGCAGCAGTTTGGTTTTGGGATGAAACTTTGGACAATATGAAGAAAGAGAAGAACATTGATGCGAGGAGACGGCGACATGAGGTGCCAAACACAGACACTTTATTTACTCTTTGACTCGCAGTCATTTAGTGACATTTCAGCTTAAACAGCTCATTTCCTCAGCAAAATAAGACATGACACGGACTCCTGCCTCGGATCGTAGTTTCCAACCCTTTTCATACTGCACTACTGGAGCTACCGTACTACCTACGGGAGCGCATATACAGTAGATGCAAAGGTAAATAAAGGCACATCGCCTCCGCGGATACTTTATGGTCATGAACCGTCATTCTGCTTTTGAGATAAGTTCTTTATCCACAACATTCCCAAACATAAGCCTCCTAAACTGAGCCACAAACGACGCTTTACTCTTTACAAGCTAGACAGCTTCACCTATATATGTCTCTGGAGGAGACGTGTGAATCCGGAGGGGAGGAAGTTTCTGTGTCCTTCGCGGTGGCAGCATGATAAACGCTGATATTTTCAATGTACATCCACAATCTACAGCGCACCTTGACTAGACTAAGAAGTAAACAAAAGCATGTGGCGGAGCGGACTTTGCTGCCATATCTCACTGCTCCATTCACTTCCAAAATCGCGTGCCCTGCGATTATGAAATCGCGTCGTGTAATATCGCGATAAAATTGCAAATGCAATTAATTGTTCAGCCCTAATAAATACACCCCTTTATTAGAGATATTCATTATAAGATTATTTAGATATAGGAATAATATCACCCTAAAATTCATGTGAAGACACTTATGTTTTGTGACAGTGCTTGAAAGATTTAAAGCGCAAATACCTTGAAAAAGAGGACCGCTACAAAAGCCTGGGATCTGTTGACGAAATGCACACAAAACTGGTTGAGCTTCAAAAACAAATGGCTTGGACTTTGGTGAGAAGACCCGATCTTTGTTACTGCATTCATGTCAAAGCACAGCAACAATGTGGTTTGTTCATGCGGCAGGTGTTGGAAATGGAGAGAGAGATGGAACCGCTACAGGAGAAACTCAACACTGATAAGAATTCAACAAAGAAATATGACGACAAAGTGGAAGAGTGGAAGGTGGGGTTGTGAAACGTCATTATTGTAAACAATCTCAGTTTTATTTTACAAAGAAGTTTATGTGGCATTTTGTGCCCAGAATTATATCATTATGAACCAATGGAGACTTTAAAATGAAACTGGAGTTAGTGTTCATACTAAAGTGCTCTAATTCTCCAGGCTTTTTACCCTATTAACTACTTTTATGTAACAAAAAGGCACAGAGCTATTGAATTTCCTCTATACTCTATTATATCACCTAAGTGTTTGCATCTAAAATTTGATGTAAAAAGTCCCTAGAGAGCAACTAACTGGAGATCCTCTATTTACCAGTTGTGACCCCACAGTAAGAAGAGTTGATCTGCAACTAAATAACATGGAATTCCAAACTCAATATTTTACAGAATAAGACTGAGGAGGCAGAGAAAAAGTACAAGGAAATCCAAGAACAGTTGGAACAGATAACCCAGCAAGCCCAAGAACTTCAGCCGAGATGTGCTACGCTGAAGGAAGAAGCCCAGAGACGCAATACTCTTCTGAAATCCAGCGAGGTCAGAAATTCAAGTTTGCTGGTTTTCTTCTGCAGGATTGTCAAGAATGTAATCATTTTTAAAAGCTGTGTGGGCGGGGTTTCTGCTGTAGATCTCTGTTCACAGATGTCGGACAAACCTTAAAGATCTGGACAGGGACAGAACTCAGCTGTCAACAAGAATAAGTGATCTGAGGTTGAGGTATGATCAGCACTCTCTTTTTAAATCCGTGGACTTGTCCATTTGTTCTTACTTTTTTGTTTGTTGTAGCATTAGCCAGACAACAGGGGCTGAGAGCCAGGCCAGGACGGAGCGGGTGCAAGAGATTCAGTCTGAGATTGAAAATCTGAAGCATCATATCTCCACTCTACACCAGCAGATTGATCAGTACCAACACGCCTGTAACCGGACCAGTGAGGAAAAAGCGAGGATGAGGTAAATGGACATGCGTGAGTCGAGTAGTGTTTAAATGTGTACGTTCTTTTTTTATTTTTTATTTATTTTTTTATTATTATTTTAAAGACACCTTATAGAAATGTATAAGCAGTAATTTGTATCCCACAGAAAAGAACTTGATATCCTTTACAAGTCAATTGGAGCCAACCAAAGAAATATACAAACTTTGGAGAGTAGTCGTTCCAATCGACTGCGTCGCTTTGGTGAACACATGCCTGCACTTCGATATGCCATAGAGGAGGCTCATCAGAGAGGGCAATTCAGACACATGCCTCGAGGACCTTTAGGTATAATCCACCACACACTAGGATATTTTGGTAAATATATATGAAATTACTATAAATCATTGCGTCATCCTATTCTTTTATAGGTTTTCTAATCAGTCTGAAGGACCCAGAGCAAGCTTTAGCTATAGAGCTATGTCTCAAGGCCCTCTTGTCTGCTTTCACATGTGATAACTACGAGGATGAAAAAGTACTGCAAGGGCTCATGAATAGAGTTTTTCAGTCAGGACGAAGGCCTACCATTATTACCAGTTCCTTTCTGCCTCGTGTCCACGACACCAGGAGGCGGTATGGACAAGTTTCTTTACTGCATAGTAACGTTCATTGGGTCTACTTGCGTTACTAGTATAACGTTCAAGGTTCATTTAGTCAGACACAAGGATTCGAGATCTTGTACATGTTTCAGGCCTGCAGATGGCGGCACCTCTTATCTTAATGTCTGACTAAATGAACCTTGTAAGTTATTCTTTACAAGTGTTTTAACTGTAATATAGCCAAACAATGATGACCTAAATGTCTCCTGTTAACAGAGGTGTGAATCATCCTGACTATCCCTCTGTGCTTCAAGCACTGGAAATTGAAGACCCAGTTGTAGCCAATTGCCTTATTGACCAAAGGAGCATCGAAAGCATTCTTCTGATAAAGGTAATCCGCAATTTGTCGACACTGAAGCACACTTCAAGGTGAAGATTGTGCTGCTGATTTCTACAGAATCGCACAGAAGCGCGAAGAGTGATGCAGGGCAGAAACCCTCCCCAAAACTGCATCCAGGCCTTTTCTAAAGACGGAGATCAGGTTTTTACTAATCGCACATATTCTGCAGACCAGACTAGAGCTAACTTCTTGTCTGGAGATGTGGAGGAAGAGATCAGGTATGTCCTTTTCCTGTATTCGACGTTAAAGGAATAGGCCATTGTTTTTGCATACTGAGGATATGTTCTTACCTCATCTTAGACGAGTTGATACGTCTGGTCATTGTGCGTGCGCTCAGTCACGCAAATGTTGTTAGCATTTAGCCTCTCTCGGCTAAGGCATAGCTCCAAACTGGGGTGAAGTTAGAAGCTACCAAGCTGTTCCACGTTTTCCCTAACACAGTTGCGTGAAAAGTTACACTATCCAAGTCTAGTTACACAAAATCAAACATGTCGATTTTCTAAGCAGATAAAAAGGGGTACAATATTGTAAGGCGTAATAATACCTTAGGAGCCTTACTCCGCGCAGTTAAGTGAGATATCACTGCGGATGTTGAACTGCTCCTATGTTATTACGCCTTACAATATAGTGCCCCTTTTTATCCGCTTAGAAAATCGACATGTTTTTGCCGGGTTGTGGGGGTAGCTGTCCGAGCTGCCCAAATCACATTTCACCAGCCTCCTATGGCGGCTCCTGCTGGTGATGGGTCCATGGAAGGACGGCCTCACAATTCAAACCGGGCCTGTTGGTCTCTCATAAGGGGCTTCTGAACCGCTTTTTGTCTGACCTGTCACCTAGGACCTGTTTGCCCTGAGAGACCCTACCAGGGGCACGAAGCCCCCTACAACATAGCTCCTAGGATCATTCGGGCGCTCAATCCCTTCTACCACATTAAGGTGGCGGTTTCTAGGAGGGGGTAACTAGACTTGGATTGTGTAAAGGCTCACGTAACGTATTTAAATAGGGAATATGTGGAACAGCTTGGTAGCTTCTAACTTCACCCCAGTTTGGAGCTATACCTATGCTGAGAGAGGCCAAACTCTAACAACATTGTTACGCATCAACTCGTCTAAGGTAAGGACATATCTCAGTGATCTCAGTATGTAAAAATGGTGGCCTATTCCTTTAACATATAGTTCAAGTGGGACTCGTTTGGTAAATAAATGTGTTTGTCAGACATCTGCAGAGAGAGCTGGAAAATCAGAGGGGCCAGGAATCTCGCTTTAACCAACAGCTGAGGAAGTTGGATGATGATATCAAAGAAAACGAGGTGTTGCTGAGGAGAGCACAGGGGGAGCAAAGAAACGCCAAAGTAATCCTATTCACCTCAAACTTTTCCTTTTTTTTTCTCCAAATAGTACATTAACTCTATTTTCCCCGCTTTATTTAAGGACAAGGCCACTAAATTGCAGCTTGAGTTGACGGACCTGAAAAATGTGGAGGAACCTCAATCTGAAGATCTCATGCCTTTGGTAACATATGATGAACTGAGTAGTATTGATATTTTAGCTTAGTTTCAGGACTGTACATTATATAAATTGTGTATCGTCCTTCTTACAGTTATGTTTGAATGTATATAGAAAGTTGATATTAATGCACACATGTTTACTGTGTGTCTCGTACAGGAAGAGGACCATCAGGATATAGTTTCAAAAATGGCCTCAAAACGCACCGAGTATGAAGAAGCGAAGGTTCAGATGGCTGACCTGAAGGCGTCTTATGACAAAGCAGAGCGTGAATACAACCAGCACAAAGATCGGATTAACACCATTGCAGAGGAAGCCGAAACCATCAAAGTAAAACATAGTATTTAAGCTCAGAGCGAACAAACACTGCTTCACTACTTCGAAAAGAAGGCATGTAATCACGTTATTTTCCAGGAAGAGCTGAGTAAAGCTGACCAAGAAGTGATGAAGTGCAGACATCATAAAAAACACTATGATGATAAACGTGCTGTCCATCTCCAGAACATTCAAACTCTTGTAAATAATCTCAACAGCAAAGAGAAAGAGCTGCAAGTGCGTATCATGTTATTGTTTTTTTGTGTGTGTTATATATGAGTATTTCATATTCAAGGCTTCTTTCATTTTCCAGGTTTCTATTACCAAAGCCTCAGAGATTAGTGCAGAGCGTTTGGAGGTGCGTCGGACAGCCCGCAGCTTGGAGAGCGAGATCAATCGCCTGAAAGTCAAGATCAGCACTCAACAAGAGCAACAAGGTGACCGTGAGGAAGTTGTAAGGTATGGACCGCCTGCACTTAAGTCAGCACTATTGTATGTCTTACAGTATTTTAAATAAACACACACACCATCCAAACATTCTGTACAGGCAGTACCTAGAAGCTCAGGTGAATTACAAAAACATGGCTCAGCAGATGAAGAATCTCAACAGCTTCATAAACAGTCTTGACAATGTCATGAATCATCGACTACAGGCTTACGCTGAGCTCAGGAGGTAAACTAAAGAAGTTACATTGCTTATTTAATTTCCTAAATAATTTAAATATTTTTTTACCCCCATCATCAGATTCCTTTCAGCTCGTTGTAAATACTACTTCGACAGCATGCTGGCTCAAAGAGGCTACACGGGAAGCATGATCTTCGACCACAAGAACGAAACCCTCTCTATTTCTGTAAGGACTAAAGATTTGACAACTATGGGCTAAAATAAAGGGTTTTCGAAGCTATGAATATTCAAAATGAGCCGGTAATGTTTTGATTTTGATGGATAATCCTCGTGTCTGAAATAGCAGTTGTGTTTGTGTAGGTGCAGCCCGGGCCAGGAAACAAGGCTGACCTGAGTGACATGCGCTCACTGTCCGGAGGCGAGCGCTCTTTCTCCACCGTCTGCTTTGTCCTCTCTCTCTGGGCCTTCACAGAGGCGCCTTTCCGCTGTCTCGACGAGTTCGATGTTTATATGGTAAATATTTAAATACAGTTTGATCTAAATATTTATTGTCGTTGGGCCTCTATTGTTTTTATGTATTGTTTAGGACATGGTGAATAGGAGAATATCAATGGACATGATGCTGAAGGTTTCTGCCAGTCAGCTTTATCGACAGTTCATTTTCCTCACTCCACAAAACATGGGGTAAGACTAAGTTAATCCTTTATTTAGATTTTATTATCAAAGCAAATGGAACACCCGAATGGATACTATATTGTTTCTAGGTCTTGTGTAACATATCTTTTGATTAATGACACTGTTGTTTATGGAGCAGAAAAGGTCATGTAAATGTATACTTTAAATTCTGTGGGAAAGGACACAAGTGCATGTATCTACAATTAACTGTGACATTTATGTTGTTTTTGCCCCAGATCTCTTCCAGTAAGTAAAATCATCCGTATTCTGCGCCTCAGGGATCCAGAACGCGGTCAGAACACTGCGCTGGGACCCGCCAACCATGAAAACCAGTAGCACATTTAGTCCTGTACATAGACTGCTGCAGGTGCCTTTATTTTCAGTCGCCAGGAAAGGGTTATGTATTCCTTTTGTTCTTTGTTTACGCTGAAGTTCAGCTATTTGTTTAAAAGCACCAAGTGATTTATTCTGTTAAAGAAGAGGTTATTTTTTTGTCAGAAATTTAATTGCAATATATTTATAATAAATTGTTTTTCAGTTCATTCGTGAATGTGTACGTTTTGTATTTGTAATCTTGTTTTCTTTCTCAGTTGAGGAAATTAATTTTGATTTGCTTTGACTTAAGAAGGACCTGAGATTAAAGACCAAAAACCCATAAGGGTGGTCTTGTGAGAAGAAAGGATTTGTACCTTTTAATGGCTCTGTTCCAAATCCTCACAACGCGGTCCACTGGAATGCACTTCCATTCAGGCACAAAACCGTTGTTGACAGCCTTCCTGATCTCGGTTGCAATACATTTTTTACCATTAAATATTGCAACATGAAGAGCTATTCCCCTGCCTCACGGCTGTTTAAACGAAGTGCCGTATACCAGAATATTTCTGGGGTCAAGTATGAGGGGCATGTGGACTGTGAAAGTATGGACGATGATTCCTCCACTGGCAGCTAGCCAATATCGGAAAGTGCAATTCCCGATTCCAAAGGCCACAGGAAGAAGATGCATTTTGCGCTTTTGCCTGAGAAGTACAAACCTTTGATCGGGCATAGTGATGAGCTTGAGAAGAAGAAAAGAAAGGAGGAAAAGTACCAAAAAGTCAGAAAGGTGAGTTCTGTGTAACAGCATGTAGGTGCTGCCAAATACGATTGAGCTTCTTGATACAACTTATCACGAGTAACAGTAACTTGGCGCTTCAAAATTATAATCTTGAAAATGTTCTTGTCTTGAACAAAGTATTTGTGCTATGTGCAATAGTTTCCATGGATTAAAATGCTAGACTTAATATGAAAGTTTAAAATAAAGTTAGAATAATAAAACATTGAAATGGTCTCATCATTTCCTCCAAGTGTTTCACACAATGGGCATAACTTGGAGACCAGCACAGCAACTGCTTGAGCTGAAATCATTTTTTACATGTTAGCCATGCAACATCTGTTATGTACTAATAATTTATAATTGGTGAGGTTGTCTTTAAAGGTTATTGACTACTGATCAAAATAAACAAATGGCCAAATCCTTGTTTTTCAGAATGTAAGGAAAGCCTTGAAGTGTCTGGTGCTTGGGTTGTACAATTTTGCTTTGGGATATTGTACTCCCATGTCTGTGACTACTTTAATCCCTGTTTTTCATCAAAGACCAAGCTGGCCATGAAGAGTCTACAACTATTCTGTCTGGGGAAACAAAGAAAAATGACATATCAATGTACTGAAACATTTCTATTGAATCCAGTCCATTATTATTGTGTGCATTGCAAAAACTAACTGCTGACATTAAAAAAATGAAAATAAATGTGTTCGACTGACTTGGTGTATATTGCTGCTATCACTCATCACTTTATAACACTTAATATCACTTTATATGCCTACACATCTGTAAATACAATCCCGCTGTTGTTCAATGTCAAATTGTTGTCTTACCACACGTCACTTTATTTTTTCTTATTTATTTAATATTTTTTATGCATGCCCCTATAGCCTTAGCTTATTGTTTTTATCTTAATTCTGTGTTATATGTTTTATGTCGCACGTTTGCACCGAGACAAATTCCTAGTTTTGTGAACCCTGTTCTGAAACATTGGCAATAAAACCTATTCTGATCTGAGTGATTTATGCAGGATTTATGGCAGGAAAGACAATTTATGACTTGGGTCAGTGTCATAAGATGAAGAAATTGTCATATTTCAAGACATGTGTGTACGCTATATATTTGAAAACCTTGGCTGATAATCACTGGCAATTTGAATCTTTCGATATATTTTTTTTTATCTTCTGACGTAGAAAAGTGGGAGGCGCTTTTGGTGACGTATTTTTTAGGCGACTTGTAGTTTCTTCCGCATCTTGTTTACAGTTTAGCATTACCACAGCCAAGCTAACATTTTATATTTGCATTTGTATGATGGCATCTCAAAAAGCGCAAAATATTAGCTCAATTCCAATTGATGGCTTTAGCAATCTAAGAATTACATCAATATGGACGTTTCTTATGTCTGTAAGTACATTGAATTTGGTGTATCTATTATACTTTGGCAAGAGAAAATGTACAAATGCGACCGACTGTCTAATAATTATTGTCTAATAATTATTGCTGATTAGTACAATAGATGATCGTATTGTTTGCTTCGTTATCAGGTGCAGTGGTCGGAGCCTTGGCTCATCGGGCTTATATGTTTTCATGTCGTGTGTTTGTGTGTGACTGTGGTGACGTGTAGATACTACAAAGCTCAGATTTGTCACTTCTTGCTTATGGGTAAGTGTCCATAAACCACCACTTCTTTCTTTCATGTTTCATTGTATTGAACTTACATTTACTTTGTATATTTTTAGTGAGCTTAGTGTACAGTGCTGAGTATTTGAACGAGTTTGCTGCAATGAACTGGAAGTAAGGTCCAAGTTAAGCCCATCTTGGGGAATACAAAATAAAATCATCTTCATAAACTAATAATTTGCTTTTTGCAGATCTTTTTCTAATTTCCAGTACTTCGATTCTAAGGGCATGTTCATTTCCTTGGTATTCTCCATTCCTCTTTTGATGAACACGGTTATTATTGTTGTAAGTAGAATTGGTCATTGAAATATGTATGTACAGAAAGTATATAATTATATTTTTATTTATGTCTTTTTTTTACGGCTAAAATCTGGAAAGGTCAGCCTGGATATGTGAGATAACTTGTCTAGTGTAACAATGTTGAAGACAAGGAGTTTACAAAGATTTTATTAGGCTGTGCTAATGGCAGTTGTATTTATTATCGTTTACTTTTACCTGTACCATTTGGTTTTGATATTTTTGTTTTGCTCTTTTTAATTCCTTATAGCTGTTATACTATTTTATTGAAATATTGTATACTATATATCTGTGTTGTTGTAAGACACATTGATTTGCCTAAATTACAACGTGCTTGACCTGTGCTTTTGTTTTGTAGATGGTGTGGGTGTGTAGGACATTTTCCACAATGACTGAGCTGAAAGCACTGCAGCTAAAAAGGAAGATGCGAAAAGAGAATCGCCAGAAGACCGACTGACTAAACTATTTCCTAAAATGGATTTGGAACCAGAGGAATCCCAAATCCTAATCCCAAATGTTGGAACGACGCACGTGTTTTCGGTGATTGTAAAAGGACTGATAAGAGTGCATCAAATAAGGATTCCGGAAACATCAAGGTCCATTTTGTGTGTGGCAAATTTATTTATAGCCTGAGTGTAATTCTGTTTTTAGAGTTCTTATCTTGAAAAAGTAAAGTCTAATAATCTTTTACACAAATGGGCTTTCTGATGGAGCGCTAAAAGATAAAACAATCAATGGGAAGCAGTGAATGATGTAAATTTGGGGCTGATCATGAGTTTTACACTGTGTTCCTGTTGAAAATAAACTCATTAGAAACAGAGAGAGCCAGACAGAGTTTAATTACAAAATGCAATACTTCACGTTCCCAAATTTGCACACGTGTCTGACCACTTCCAGTCAGTTAGAGACAGCCCGGGGTCTTACAAGTCCTAAGACCTGCTGGGAGGGCTTAAGGGGGAAAGGCCGTCTGCGGGAGGTACCAATGTCTGTAGCAGCTTAAGCATGGTCGACCACTTAATTCCCTCATACCTCACTGTGTGCCACTATAAAGCTTCTGGGGCTGGTAGTTTGTCAGATTTATCCCCCAGTGGGAAAATATCCAGAACATTGATCTGTCACCGTCTGTCATGCGTATTACACTTTCCTCTATGTTTCCGGTACACACAATGCACAGGCTGAAAGGGGAAATTACATTATGCCTCGAGCACCCCGAATCACATGTCAAGTTATTTTGTGATAGTCATATCTAGTAGTTACACCACAAAATTTCATACATTCCAAAATAGGTCAAATATGAAATGAAAATGGCACGCCAATTTGGTAAACCTATAATTAGATGATATGCCCATATTTCAAGCATTGAGTTCTATTTTAGATCTTTGAATAAAAAAATGACAATCAAATATATCTCTGGTGTTTCTTATTAGTTCCACTAGATGGCACAATAGACTCGGTGGTTCTGATCATATTTGGGAGAAGTTATATTGTATTGCAACTTTGACATATCTACATCTACTATACTCCGAGATGAGAAAGATAAACTATGTGTAATCTACTGTGATATGGAATAGACACACATAAGATGCTTATTTCGATATTTATAATAATAATAATAATGCCTTACACTTGTATTGCGCTTTACAAGTCTGTATTACCAAGTTTTTCTCAAAGGGCCACATTGTCGTCATTAATCATTCACTCCATACTCGGTGGTGGTAAGCTACTGTTGTAGCCACAGCTGCCCTGGGGTAGACTGACGGAAGCGAGGCAGCCAATCTGCGCCATCAGCCCCTCCGACCACCACCAACCACTCACTCACATCATTCATCCCGGCCTATTGTACATGTTTTTAGTGGTAGGGGAAACCTACGCAGACACGGGGAGAACATGCAAACTCCACACAGAAAGGCCCTGTCAAGGTGGGAATCGAACCCGGGACCTTCTAGCTGTGAAGCCGAAGCACTAACCGCTGTGCTACCGTGCTGTGTACCGTGTATTTAAACAACTTGACAATTTATATTTGAATGTATCTAAATTATTAGATTTGTGGACCTGCGAAATTAATCAGAACATGCATTTAAATCATGATTTCTTCATTTGGAATTGTACAACAAGTTGGGACAAAACAGCTGCGGTCTAATCTGTGAAAATACTCTGGCTTGTCAGAGGAACACCTGATAGTGGTCTGAGAAGATGACGATATTGTTTCACAGAGGACCAGAAGCAGATGGGAAGTGTGTGCGTGCTCAGAGCAGTGACTTCAAAAGAAGCTTGAACAGCATTTATCACATGTGAAAACGAACAGAGGGACAATGTAGCTATGTATTTTTTATTTAATTTTTATACACCGCCGACCCAAATGCACTAAAGGTTTTTTCACGATGCACCCACTTTGACCTGTTGTAATCCATAAAAGTTTTCCAACACTTTGAGGAAGATTAATCAATTTAAGTGGAACATACAAGAGACACTGGCCAAGAAACTATCACACTTTTTAGGGATTAAGTTCTTCAAATACCCGAACACAGCTTCAAAAGATTCTCCACCACTGGCCAAGTCCGAAAGGTCACACACTATCATAATGTTCTGAATATTAGTTCCAGACGGTATTATGTTTCTTTGTAGTCTTTATCAAGGGAAATTAACATTTGTTTGTTTATTTGTTTATCTGTTTTGTGTAAGAATATAATGCACTAAATATAAAGTTTACAAAGTACTTCAGCTACCGTCAAAACTTGAGCAGCACTATTTTACTACTGATCCTAACATCCTTCTTGCAGCATCCTGAACATGTATTTCATCCAAAATTGCACAAGTAACAACCTTCACCTTTGCTTCTTGTTTCCAAAGAAGCTAAACAATGAGTCAACTATTTTTTTGTGTATGCACCATTCCTTCAAATGTAAATAAACCTAATATCGTAGTGCAGCTGTGTGTGATTGAGGCGTTGAATGTCAGTCGGTATGAGCCCAATCTGAAACGTGTTTTGATGTGCTTTTGAAAGAATGAGAACAAGCAGATGTTGTGTAGGTTGTCACTGGACCTACTTGGAGTTTACATCTGCAGCAGCAGCTAGGAGGAAATGGGGATCTTCAATATGTCTATTTGTTTTTCTATGACTTGAGTTCACTCTCACTCTCTACACAGTTTACATTGGCTCTTATCTCAGGTCCAAAACATCTGTGGATGGTAAAATCACTTAGGAAAAAAAATGCCTGTACTGTTTTGGTACAATTTCAGCTCATGTGTGCATGTTTCACCTATGTTATGTCGAAATCGGATACTCAAAATGGTCAAAAATGATTTTCATACTTATATAGAGGCTGCAACAATGCATCACAGGCAATGACTGGAATTTATCATAGACCCAAGAGTTTTATGAAAGTTAAGAGCAAGAACTGTAGGCTTTTGGGGTCTGAATACTTATGCCACTAATAGAAAGTATTAAGTGTTATTGTAGCAGAGCCAAATGTATATGATTTTAGTATCAGACTGCTCCATAATAAATATAAAATGAGGTTCAAAAACTCTCAGAAGCTGCAGAAGATGTGCTTTGGACAACAGTCCATGAACGCTAATAGATTTCCTTCTCAGTTTATTCCCAAATCTTTTAACATCCCCAAGAACAATCTAAGAGATAACCTGTCTGATTGCTGTTATCATATCCACTTTTACAGCTATCGGCATAATATTTAGTTTGGGAAGCAACATCTCTTGACCTTGCGCTGGTGTCTGATAACAGCAGTAGCATCTTGAGTCAGTGGCTATGACTGGGCTCTGTAATGCAATGATGTGGAAGAATAGGAAGAGGAGGGTAACGTCGGGTGAGAGGGGTCTGGAGTAGCTGACAGATGAGTCACTGGTAATAAATGAGTCACACACAGCACACTATTATAATATTTATACAGGTAATGGGTAAAGTAAGGGATGGCCAGTAATCATCATTCAAGTCTATTCCTGCAGGTTTAACAAATCAGTCATGATCTCCGCTATATTTGTAAAATCAGCAAAATCAAAGCCCTTATCAAATATATTCATGATTTATCTGCCTTAGACTAAATTCCTTTCTACATATTATCTTTTGAATAACAGCTCAACCAGGAAAGAAAAATAATCTGGTGCCAACAGATCCACACAGTTGGAGGAAAAGGTGAGTACACCGTTTGGAATTTACAGGTACCTGCTTGTGTAGACTTTTGTGCAACTGGGAATTTAATCATAATAGACATTATAAAATATATGGGTTAAGTTGAACGAGAACGTTTCACTTTTACCTGACCACAAGAGTGAGAAGTTTCTTTTCATTCTTGTGGTCAAATGTATGTCTAGTAACACAAGCGAGAGGCCTGTGCACAGTATACTGTACGTCTGAAGACAGAAACAGACATTTCAACATTTGTAGAATCTCCACTTCAGTGGTTAAAGTAATTTTGGATCAAAATAACATTTACTTGAATAATTTTTACATATTGTTGTTTATTAAAACATTATTATTTGTTTATTAAAGCAAGACTTGATAATGTGTCTATTTGTCATGTCATTTATCGTCTGTTTATGTGAGATCATGCAGCGTGGCCAATACAGAGCTGACCTTGCCATTCCACTTTTGCATAATGTAGCGTCACTGTATTGACTTTCGTCTCTGGTTGCTTTAGGGAATGATGGCATAACAGGGTTGCCCTGTAAATACAATCAACACACTGTGATATGTGATTTTGCCTTTGGAGTCATTTTTTATCTATTATTTTCTTCTCCTGTCTTCACCAAGTTATTTATTGTACCAACATAATCTGTCAAAATATTATTATTTGGAAGTGAAGTGAACTCACATCTTGATGAGAAACTCCAAAGCATGTCAATCTTTTGCCAAAATTGACAAAAGGGAAGGAAGAACATGGCAGCGCCAAAAAGAAAAAAATGTAAGTGTTTAGGTGGTGCTGATGGAAAGGCAAGTCGACCTGAGAGAAGAAGAGGGAGTTCCTCACAAATGAAATGTCGAAATCCCGGTGAAACAAGGATTGAAACATGATTGAGACCAGCCTGTGTTATGTGAAAAATGTAAGATGTTAAAGTTTGAATTTAAGGGTTATCAAGCAAAAGGGCCTCGTTCACCTCCTGTTAATCACGCATGCAGATCACTGGTTTGTTGAAACAGTTGTGCTGCCAAGACTCCCAAAAGCAATGTCATAAATCTACTGGGGTGGATACAAGCACACACTTGAGTAAACATGCAAAAAATATCTAAGGTCATTAAGAGTTGTTTATCATCAGGGAAAATGGCAGAACCTTCGCCAAACAAAAAGTAGAAGAATTAAGATGCATTAAAAATATGGCGGGTGCATGGAGGTGCTGCTGAATGAAATAAGCTTGTTAATGTCCATTCTCTCACATATCTGCCTGTCTGGACAACGCACCCAAGGGACACTGTCTCCATCGTCACTTATGCCAATTTGGAGCTTCCATCTGAAAGGCATGAATCATAGCAATAATGTGAGCCCTGGTAGAGCCTTGTCACACCAAGGCTTTTGATTCTCTTTTGGGTCTTAAAGGAAAATGTCCATCCCTCTTTAAGAATAAATATGTGTGATTAGGATTCTCTTTTTTTTCCTTCTAAATATAGAGTGGATTTTCTTCATCTACGTTAATGAGCAGGTTTTATGCCCCCACAGGGCTTCATTAGTGATCATGGAGCGAGACGATGTGCTGCAGCTCGACTGTATTGTTTCAATGTTGGCCCCTGACATGTGCTGTATTGTGAAATGTCACTAGTGCCCTCAGCTTCATGCGAGGACTCTCATTAGTGCAGTGTGACCTACGGATTACACTCACCAGACACTGACCACTTTGCTTTGACACCTTTAACAACCCGTATAATGTCAGTCTCACGGGGCACAGTTTTCCCATTATCTTCAAAGACTGTCGAGAGTTCAGAACATTTAATTATTTTATTTATATATTTATTCTTAATTACCACATTACAGTCGGTGGGACATCTATGAAAAAGTTCTTAAGCAAAAAGAGGGGCAAACATTTAAAACAACCCTGAAATTTAGAGCTACAACTAAATGATAAAAGATTATGTTACTATGTCACTAGGGGAAAAAAATACAAACCGATTTGCTGAATATTTGAATCAGGATTTCAGCACACATTCTCACATCCGCTAACACAAAAACAAAAATGCTTATCTGTGAATCTGATTCTTGCAATAGAGCCTTGAGAACGTATTCAAAACAAATCTAAACGGATGGGCAAGACTAGATCATATCCCGCTGTGGCAGGTGATTTTCTGTGGCAGCTTTGAAAGGGAAAGTCCAAAAAGGAAAGAGAAAGAAAGACAATTTAGCATGTAAATAAACACTTTCTGTATGGTAACAACAATGTTAGCCATCTCTGGTTAAATTATTTATTCGCTCTACATTTTTGTGTGAAAATGTTATTTCTTTCATCGCCAAGTCAATTGGATTATAATTAGGTTTATTGGCGCAAAAGCAAACAAGCTCCCAGACTTGGTGTATCTCTGAGAGAGAGCTGTGTGGCCGCAATCCAAACTAATCTATTTCTTTTTGTTCTTGTGAAATTATGACTAACCATCCTCATCAGTATGACATGTCGTGAATACAAATTTGTCACATCAAGGTTCTGCCAGATTTCTCACGCCCCAGCGTCACCTATAGACTAAAGCAAGTCCCTATGCTCCATGAATAAACTCTCATTGCTTCAGAGTTCCTTAAATCTCTTTAAGAACTCGATAAAGCCACATAGCTCAAACTCCATCCTTTTTATGTTTAACACATTTCAATTAGTTTTTATGATTGGCCTGTTTTTCTGCAACAGATGGTGTCAGTTTTGCTTGGAAAACAAAAGGGGCAGGGCCGTGCCTGTGTTTGGAAAATGGCACTCATGGGGGGTCCAGACCTTCTCTTACCCTCTTGGAGATAAGTGAGCATGGACATGTATATCAAGTCTGAACTGCGTCACGCAAGACGGATCACCAGATAGCAACAGTTAATATTCACCTCGTTCAAAAGTTTTACCAGCGTGTTTTGGGAACTTAATCTTTCCTGGAAACAAATAAACACAAGTGTTGTTTGTCTTTATGGCCAAGTTTCATTTACAGATCAAGTGTGTCTAAATCCGCAAGAGTTGGCTTGACCCCAAAACACAAACTCACAAATTAAATGATTGTTTATTTTTTCGTGAAGTTTTGGATGACAAATTGTATACTGAAATAGGCTTGTTGACAAAGAAATGCTTATTTAACTCATTAAAGCACAAATCCTTGACTTTTGTTTACATTAGGCTTGTAATTTAAACCACTGAGAAGGAGGAGCCTCGTGGCGTGTTATATAGGCTATTTTTGTGATAAATATTCAAAAGAAAGCTGAAAAGGGAAAGGGACTACTACGGTATATTAACATAAACTTCACTATCATATTAGCCAGCCTAAATAAAACATGTTGAACATTTGGAGCAGGTTCACTCACATGTCCATGGGAAGAGTATACCCTTCCTGTGTGCTTTTCCGAGCACCCTGGGGAGCATTCACTTTGAGTCCTGCAGATTTAGGACAACTGCGCATGAACAAAATACACAACTCTTACACAGACCCGGCTGATGTTTAGCACCCTATAGCTGCTTCCCTTGCAGAAGAGGACCCACGCTGGGACCAACGAGTGCCTGCCAGTGGTGGGGTGCAGGGGTGGCACTGTAGCTGTACCAGGATGTCACCAGCCCAAGTCAAGCCCTTTTACATTCATTTATTTATAATTTTTGTTTTTACACATGATTTAACCTATGTATATAGGAATTTGTAGATACAAAAGCTGTTTTCACAAACATTTATTTTTCTCATTGTGGCGACAACATGTCTACTTGCCTGCAGATACCATTGTACAAGTTAACGTCTACAGTCAATTTTAATCAATTTTACACATGAAATGCCTTATTTTCATATATGAAAACAATGATAAGAGAAACTTGCTGTACTTTCCCTCCCAATCGCTTAAATTCAAATGGCGTCACAAATAAACCAATAAATCTTGCTTGGCCGTCTGAGCGTCGCCATACTGATGCTGCTGTCAATCACCAATTACTGTGCAATTGATCAGTGTAACATGAATTGGCATTAATATGGCAGCAGTCTGAAAAAGACCGATTCACCTGTGTCTGGCCTTAAGCAAAATTTTTTATTGAGGTTTTTTTTACACTTACAATTCACAATTGTAGTACACCTTGTTTGCCCACCATGAATGGTTTGTGAGACTATAGCTGAGGAGCAATTTGCAATTGATGTGATTTTATCCACTTTAAATTTACGGCGGTCAATAAAAATCACTGAAGTTCTAAAATTAAGGCGAATGTCCCGGCCAAGAGGCAGTAACATGATCATCACACGAATGAAACCAGTGTATCTTTTATTAGTTTCCATAAAAGAGGTGACATTAAAGTATAAAGGTCAAACAACTGTAGCATGTTGACTCACACCTAAAGTAGAATTGTTTTACGTTATTTCACGGCTGAAACTCTGTACTAATCTCTCAGTTTTTCTAAGTGCTTTGTTGTTAGTTTTTCTTTGAGAGTCATCCATACTTTGCAATCAAGCAGGGCTAAACTTTGCCACTTCGCCAGTCCATCACAGCCCTGAGGTGGACGATGGCGCACCCACACGTCTAGGTAAAGGGGGATCTTTGTTTAGCGTTTCGATCCTTTTAGCTACAGGTTTATCTCCTCTACTGAATTTTTTATGAACAAATTTAAAAAAAAAATCTCCGTCACCAGTCCATGTTTGCTGGGGGTTGCTGCCCGGGAGGAGATGAAGGGACTCTCTTTGCCAAGATATTTTAACAATCAGGGTAATTTCCAACTATAAAACTCTCCAAACAGCGATGTAACCTCTAGATAAGGATCAGGGTGTGCACTGCTTCTGAAAGTCACGTACAGAAAAACGAGAGGGATGTTGCGACCCAAAAGGCCAAACGGAAAATACCACAGCATTGTTTTTTCCCATAAGAAAAATAAGACCCACTATTCAATGATGAGATAACGTCTAAGTCCAAAGATAACCATTCATCACACACACACAGTGACAAATGGTCCGCATGCAGGACTGTCTGGGGCACTCGCAGCATAGGCCGGATATTCTTAGTCATCAATTTAAAAAGGAAATCAAAGTCAAAACATAATATAATTTTAACAGTAACAGCATTTGTTCTGATTACATAGATAACAGGGACAGGAGAATACCATTGTTAATGAAATAAAACATTGTGGAGTAGTTAGAGAATGTCAAACTATAATGTCACATGACTCACGCACAATGAGAAGCAATTACTGTAACATGATCCAAAGATAAACGCATGGAAAGAAAAGACCATTAAGATGAATAAAATTAATACTATTTTATTATTTTGTTGACTTAACCCTTAACCAAGTGCCACTCGCACACCTATTTTTTATGTTATAATCCGTGCTTTATCCAGGGCCAGGTTGCGAAGGCAGCAGTCTGAGCGGGGGATCCCAAGGCAGCACCAAGCCAGAGACATTGTTCCTCCATAGGTCTTCCCCAGGGCCTTCTCCCAATAGGATGCACCTAGAACACCTTCCCATGGAGGCGACCAGGAGGGACCCAAATAAATGTCCGAGCAACTCCTCAATCTATCTCGCAGCCACCCTGTGAAGGAAACTTATTTTGACTGCTTGCCCCTGCAATCTTGTCCTTTCGGTCATTACCCAGATCTCTTATGTCATACTCCTCGGTGAGGGTAGAAACATAGATTGGCCGGTAGATCGAGAGCTTTGTCCCCTGACACGGCTCCCTCTTCAACAGTCCAATACAGAGACCGCATCACTGCCGACGGCACTCTGATTCGTTTGTCAATCTCATGCTTCATCTGCCCCTCAAAAGCCACCTTTTACTTGTGGAGAACCATGGCCTTGGATGTGGAGATGCTTATTTTCATAAACAAACAGCAGAGATGAGGGACATCCTCCGGTCCCTGGCTGCACCTAGAAATGATGTCCATAAAGGTAATGAACAGACGGCAATGTGAACCAAGCTTTTTCTGCAGTCATACAGGGAACGGACAGCCCTTAGCAGAGGGCCCCGGATCCCATACTCCCAAAGCACCCTCCACAGGGCACCACAAGGCACTCTGTCGAACGCTTTCTCCAGATCCATAAAGCTTGTGCACAAGTTGGGCGAACTCCCATGAACCCTCAAGCACCCGATGGCCGGACAATGTTTGACCCAACCAATCTCCAGTTGGGATAAGCCAACACTTATTCCAATGCACTGTCACCTCATAAATAAAAGTTGACTTTAAGTGACTAGATCATTAGATTTCATTCAGATTTGATTATAACATTTTATAATAATATTATGAGAATGTTTTGTTTGTTTGTTAAAAACTGAGCTGATGATTAATGGCTCCTCACATTTCTGAAATAACTGGTTGTTGCTAAGTTCGTTTATTTATTTATTTATTTCTCCGTACACCTGTTTTTAGTATCCTCTGTTACTGTCTTTCTAAATCATCAAAAACATAACCACCTAATTGATTGTGTCATACTCTGTAAGCCTCTGGACTGGTTTAGACCCCTGCCTTACGTCTCCTCTCACCTCATAACTCTCCGCTCAGACTGAGGGATGTGCGTGTAGATCTTTGAGAGCTCTACATGTTTATTGTTATGATTCTGAAATATGTGACTGTTGGCTTTGTAATAGAGAGCATTAGGCAATGGGCAGACATCTCTTTTATGTATCTGTCTGAACTTGATGGAACAGAAAATGTTACCACTAGCCACATGACTTCCTTGGTACTAAACAAATTGTAATAGAAACATTTGGTTCAATTTACTTTGGTAAACTTTGAGTGGGTGGGCAATTCTTCTAAAAAGGTGCTTTTTCCACTTGGCAGCAAAGTTGCAATTGTGGTTTTCTGGCCAGAGACCGGGGGGAGATGAGAGACCCCAAAATCACTACGAAAAGGATTTATTAAGGCAAACAAGTTACTTAGTACTGCTTTAAGTGCCACAAGCTTTAAAGCAATACGCCACCGTACATACTGGGATATGTTCTTACCTTAGCTTAGACGAGTTAATGCGTAACTGTCTGGTCATTGTGCGTCTGCTCAGTCACGCCAATAGACCAAAGACCTTAGCATTTTGCCTCTCCCAGCATATTCATAGCTGCAAACTGGGGTGAAGTTAAAAGCCATCGAGCTCTTCCACATTTTCCCTGTATTACTGCACGGACGTCAAAGTGCTCCTTTTCATAGGCTTAGAAAACCGACATGTTTAATTTTGTGTGACTATACTTGGATTGTCCCCTCCTGGAACCGCCACCTTAACGTGGTGGAGGGGATTGAGCGCCCAAATGATCCTGGAGGCTCTGTTGTCGGGGGCTTCATGCCCCTAGTAGGGTCTCCCATGGCAAACAGGTCCTAGGTGACGGGTCAGACAAAGAGCGGTTCAGAAGCCCCTTATGAGAGACCAACAGGCCCGGTTAGAACCGTGAGGCCGTCCTTCTGTGGACCCACCACCTGCAGGAGGAGCCATAGGGGCTGGTGCTATGTGATTTGGGCAGCTCCAACAGCTGCCCCCACGACCCGGCAACGGACAAGTGGAAGAAAATGGATGGATGGATGGATGGATATACTTGGATTGTGTGACTTAAATAGGGAAAACGTTGAAGAGCTTGGTAGCTTCTAAATTCACCCCAGTTTGGAGCCATAGGAATATGCTGGAAAAGGCAACATCTTTGGTCTATTTGAACCTGGTTTTTGAGTTTTTCCTTGCCGTGCTGGAGAGTCTAAGGACAGGGGACACCCGCGCTGCTCGTCGCCACCCACTGCTGACGCTTATTTGGATATTATGTTTGCCTGGATATTTGATTCGCCGGAACTTTACACTGTCTTATTTACTGCTCTGTTTTATTGCCTTAATGTTTGGTGCAGCCCTATGAGGCAACTCCTGTTGTGATATTGGGCTATACAAAACCATTGATTGATTGATTGATTGATTTGCGTGACTGAGTGCACAAAGACCAGACAGTTGCGCATCAACTTATCTAAGCTAAGGTAAGAACATATCTCAGTATGTAAAAATGGTGGCCTATTCCTTTAAGTCGACATATTAACCCTTAATCACACCCAAGCACATTTTTTGTGCTTTTGGACTTTTATTATTTTATTTTTTGCATACCTCCTAAATTTTTTATGCCAATTGAGTGAAATGGGTGTATTTTTGGATGAGATAAAATAATTTGATGTCAGCGGCAATTTTAGTAAAAAACTCACGTTAACATCCCTACGACACACAAAACGTGCTTGTAGAGCGCTATAAAAAACTGAATGCTTTTTCTAACTTGATATTTTTCAAAACTTTTATTTTGTTTTGAAGGTCTGACTCTCCTCTTTCCATACATATAAAATATCATAACTTTAAAAAAAAAATTAAACTATTTGTATATGTATGAAAAGAGAAGAGTTAGACCTTCAAAAAAATATAAAACACATTTTTGTGTTGAAGCACCCACAAAGAGAGTTTTTTACTAAAATTGCCACTACATAAACAAATGTTAATTTAGAAACAAATCCTTCGGGTCATCTTACACAAACATCAGGCCACATCAGCCAGACCAGAAATTTATCATTTTGCCTTTAAAATTGTATTTTTTTTTTTGCAATTAAAAGGTTAAATATTTATAAAAGTAATTATATTTGTATATGTATGGAAGGAGGAGAGTAAGACTTTCAAAATATATTTTATTTATTTTTGGAAAAATATCAATCCTTCAGTTTTTTATAGCCTCTTAAAGTTTCAAGCACATTTTTGTGTCGAAGGGACGTTAACGTAACTTTTTTAAAGGTGTGATTAAGATTAACATTAAACGTTACAACAGTTGTTCAGTACTCAAGAAGTAATTTCACCAAATGCATTGTTACTGAGTAATCTTCTGTAGTACGCTGTAAGTAATATTATTTTATATGGTGTCATTGTGTACGCTAGCTACTTTACCCACCTCTAAGATTTAAGTAAAAAAAAAAAGCCTATTTTCTTTTGCAACACTTCAGTAAATAATGCAGACATTGACTAAATATTCCCATAATGCAATTGCTCCGGGCTGTTTTAGTAAAGATAATATGGGCGCCCTCAGTTTATACTTTAATAGCTATAACAAATCGTAATCATTACTGCAGAATCAATTAATGAAATCCTGTTAGAAATGCAGAACTTTGGCAAGACATTCCCAGTGCTTTCACCAACAACACAAAATAAGCCTCAAGTGCAGTTAGAATAGAGTGTTTAAACCTGTATGAGATTAACAATAAAAAGGCAGATTGAAATTTGTGCATTTAAGATAATCTGTTGTAGCAATAAAAAATAAATTTAGCTGTAAAGTTTTCCTGACGTTGATCTAAAACGGAGAGGCCTTTTGCATAAATTCCACAGCAACCAAAATAAATAGTCACTCTCCCACCCCAAAAATTCCTCCATATCATTGTGTTTCTTTTGGTTATCTCCCTTGGATAATTACTTTGTCTCAAGTGATCGATGTAGCCTTTTGCGCTGCGAATGGAACACCTCTGCCACTGAGACGTCAGGGCTGTGTTTATGAGATGACGAGTGGCTCAAGAATCTGCTGCAGAGAGGAGCACCCCTGCCCTGCACTGTTCTTCACGTATGTAAATAGAACATAGCGCTTTGTAGTCTCAAAATAGAGGACATTGACGGACTACAACAATTACAAAAAATAACATGCTATACGTGACATAAAAGTTGTTTATGTTAACTTTGTTCTGTTTCGGTTCTCTTTTGACCGATCAATTTTAATCAGAAAGCCGAATGAGTCGTACTTTTCAGTCGTACTTTTCAGATTCTACGATTAAAACCTTTTTGGAAATGCAATATCAATTAACAATAAATATATGAGCTGTTAATTTGGCAATTGTATAGAGGTAGGACACCCTTGTATACATTTATGCTTCTTTTTTTTTTTTTTACTTTTTACCCCAGGGGCCCAAGACTCACCTCTCAGCTCTGCCCCTGCAGCACTCAGATTCGTCTATGAGCCTTAAAGTGCATATGACATATTAGACACAGTGTTTGCTAAAACATAGTTAACGCACTTATATTTAACATTTTGCTAAAAATTGTACCAAACTTTCTTAGTTTGGCCATTTTTTGTAATGTTTATAGTTTCACTTCCTGATTGGACACTGACAGGAAGTGACATAGATGAAGGACAACAATTTTTAACTGTTGCCGTGCAACCATGTTAAGTGACCGGGAAATGAGTGAGTCAAACTGCTATGGAACTTAACCTTCTTTTATGTCACTTCCTGTCAGCAGCTTGAAAATTCAAATAAAAATAACTTTTCTGCCCAACATTTCTTCATTAAAATTGCTGCCTGACTAAAAATAAAATGATAATTATGCATCTGATAAACATGCAACTGATGATATCCTTCTAAATAAGTCATATTTTCAAAAGCATTAAAACCTGTCATATCCACTTTAACCCTGTCAGCAATGTCCAGAGAGAAAACACATTGGCTACATGAACTATATTGAGGAGAATGTAAAATGCTCTAAATGTAGTTACATGATAAAAAATGCCAAATGCTGGAAGATGGCAATTTGTGCATTTCCATATGTGGCAAGGCGAGGGTTAACTTCGATTTAATTTTAGCTTTAAATGCCACAACGCCACCCCAGGAGTCTCACCTGGAGATTTAACTTTTGCTGACAAGGTACAAGGCACACAGGTTCGTTATGATAGAGAAGACATGCCGGCAAGATTCATATTACAAGATGTTCCCTTTTATTTTACTTTGTAGCATAAACAAAAAGGTATCGGTTTAGATTTACGTTTAATTTTCAAGTTGGCACATTTAGTTTGCGTTTCTTTAAGTACCAGATATTTCCATCACAAATGTCCAGTATTTTAGTACACAGATACACGATGTTGTAGTCTCCGTTCGTTGCTCCATGGAAATGACAAGACAGCACAAGACAAGGCAAGACAGCAGCTCCCACACAAGCATCGGAAGGTAGAGGGATGTAACCATAGACTGTATAAAGAATAGACAGCTCCTCCTCACTCCTCCCCGTTTACCAAAATGACCACGTTCGTGGGGGAAATCATGGCGGATTTACAGACTCCTCCTCTCCAGCTCTGACGAAGCATGTTCCTAAAAAGGGCATAAGGGAGGGATCTTGACTGTAGACCCGGCCCTGCTTGGCCCTCGCGGGGCGTGTAATGGGCGTGTATTTCTGTTGTAATCACGCCCATGGCCAGGCAGCGACGTAAACGGTCTGTCAATCAAAGTCAGGCCCTCATTAATTACGCAAGATTTCAAAAATTCTTATCTACGATAAAAACCCTGGTGCCCCATATTGTTTTTAACCCAGCGTAATCACAGGAGGAATATCTAGCTCTAGCCACTTCTAAACCATTAGGCACCGGGCATTAACGTTGTTTTTAACGCGTCTAAAGTCCAATGCATTCCAATAGGGGAATAGCGGTCATATGGAGGTACTACAGCAAAGGTGGAGCAATGGCGGCCTCCAGTGTCGTAGTCAAAAAGCAGAGCACTATTTATAGGGCAACGCGATAACACGTAGCCAATAATAAAAAGAGAAAGGGGGGTGAGATATGGGCTCCTGTTCTCCCAAGCGTAGGCCGGCGCTCCAGATGTGAAGCCAGGCTAATGGTCAAGATCACCTGGCTGGACAATTAATCTATTGTACATGTAAACTTAGTGGTAGAGGAAACCGGAATACCATAACATGCAAACTCCACACAGAAAGGCCCCGTTCGGGAATCGAACCGAGACCTTCAATCTCTGAAGCACGAGCGCTAAATACTACCAAGAGCACATTCTACCAACAATAAATATTTAGGAATTTATTTTAATATTTCACAAACATTACCTATTTGTGTAAACATGTTTAAGTCAATATTGTTATGAGTGATAATAATTGTAATATTGATTTATTTGCAAACACAAACACATATACATGAGTGTGGGGTTGTTAATTTGCACTTTTGGTTTGTTGGTTTGTTTGTTTGTTTGTTTGTTTGTTTAGGGTCTAAGGCTCCATTGCCTATTGTTCAAACGTTCACTTTAGGCTGCCAGATCTTATGGCCAAAAAGAGTTGGCAATAAACTTTAAAATGTGACATGTCAAGGCAACCCAATATGCCTTTAATTTAGGTAGTTGAGTAAAAAAGACATCTCAAGTCTGAGTAGATCTTGGGTTAAATCATGATGTTTTTTGTTTTTCTTGCCTCCAAGCTCTATATACCCCGTGACATAATGCAACCCATGTTTGGCAAAAAAACTTTTGTAACATGTGACATAAAAATCGTCAGGGAAAACGTTCCTGTATTTAACAACAACAATGACTTGACTCTTTCTTTTCTCTTTATATACAAAGAAAGATGAAAAGTAGCTACCGGTATATTAGTACTTCAAGCCTGAACATTTTGTGCCATGCAAATTGAACATATTAACCTCTGTACTTTTCCTAGTGGAATGCTCCTATCGTGTAGCTAAATCAATGATCCTAATCTTTCGTTTTCCTTAATATTTTTCTTCTCCCAGTTGTTTTCTTAGTCCCTCATTACATTTTTGTCTTCTTACAAATGGCCATTACAGTGTGCTGTCAAATTAATCATTCAAAGAGAGAGTTTGTGTGTCATGTGTGAGGTTGGGTTTCTCTTTTCGCTCTGTCATCAGTGCTGAGTGATCTAATATGAACCCAGGCCTGTGACTAAGGACAAGGATTCCCAAAACAATAAGGATATCTGTGCCCGCCTTAACTTATCGTTGCAAACTGGACAATTTCCTGATAGTATGAAAGTAGCAAAAGTGATTCCTCTGTTCAAGGCAGGAGATAAACATCTCTTTACAAACTACAGGCCTGTTTCCCTTTTTCTCTAAAATCTTAGAAAAGGTTTTTAACTCTAGACTTGACAGCTTTAGCGAAAAGTGTAATTTACTCAACTCAACCTCACACGCGCTCTTTGATATAACTGAAGAAATAACTAATGCTGTAGATAACAAGAAATATGCAATAGGGTTATTTATTGACCTGAGTAAAGCGTTTGATAGAATAAACTATGATATAATAATTAAAAAGCTAGAACATTATGGGATTAGGGGGGTAGCTCTACAGTGGGTTACCAGTTATTTAAAAAATAGAAAACAATGTGTGAAAATTGGTGATTATCAGTCGAGTTGTCGACAAATTGTGTGTGGTTTGCCTCAAGGGTCCATTCTGGGCCCGAAATTGTTTAATATGTATATTAATGACATTTGTAAAACGTCTCAAGTACTTAAATTTATCTTGTTTGCTGACGATACAAATATTTTTGCATCAGGAGATGACTTACAGCAGCTGTGTCGGATTGTTAACTTGGAACTCAAGAGTGTCAATAAGTGGTTCAAACAAAATACATTAGCTTTAAATCTGAGTAAAAGTAAAATGATGATATTTGGCAACTGTAATTCCAATGCTCAGGAAGTAATTCAGATAGAGGGTGTTGTTATCGAGCAAGTGCATGAAATCAAATCATGGTGTGATTATTGATGACAGAATTACTTGGAAATCTCCTATTAAATATATATCTATGAAAATTTCTAGAAGCATTTCAGTAATTGCAAAAGCAAAGCACATTTTAAACATCAAAGCTCTACATACCTACATACTGTTCTCTGATTTTGCCCTATTTATATTATTGTACTGTGGTTTGGGGTAGTACTTATAAAAACACAGTTAAACCAATAGTATTGTTGCAAAAAAGAGCAATACGAGTAATTCGTAAAGCTGGGTTTTTGGACCACACAAACTCATTATTTTTAAATTCAAAGATCATGAAGTTTTGTGACATTGTTGAGTTCCAAACTGTACAAATGTTATTCAAAGCAAAGTATAAATTGTTACCAAACCAAATACAAAGAAGGTTCCAAGAACGTACTGGTTGTTATGAATTACGTGATGAATTAAACTTTAGGATTCAGAAACATGGCACAACTTTGAAAAGTTTTAGTCCAACAGTTAATGGTGTACAATTGTGGAATAAACTGGAAATGGAATTGAAACGATGTCCAAACATCAACCTGTTCAAATAAAAATACAAACAAAAGACTTTTGAAATATACAGACAAGAAGAAATGTGTTGCCACTAGGGGGATCAGTAGGATCAATTATGTGTATTTTTTCCTCTATAATCTGGAAGAGTGTTGCTGCTTGGAACGGTTGTCATTCTATCGCTCAAATTTACAAATGGAGAATTAGGGTAGGCAGGTTATGGATCTGTTGAGAGGGACCCTCCCAACGGGCTCAAAACCTTGTCTGTTAATGCACCACTCAGCATAGGAACATCATCTACAAAATCAGCTGTTAGGGCAGCTGTGTGGGGGTTTGTTGATGGGGAGTTACTGCCCTCTTCAACTGGCCCGCTCTACACTCTGGCTTTTTAATGCACCACACTATGCAGGGCTTACATCATACTTCACATATAACTCAATTAAATAAATAAATATATTATTATTATTATTATTATTATTATTATTATGATAATGATGATAATTAAACCCAAATTAAAATTATACTGAGAATGGGAATGGTTATACTGAGAATGGATGTAGCAAGATCTCGGAGTATAATATCTATTAATGTACCTTTATAACATAAAAGTAACTTTTGGTTATCATGGGTAAAAATCTGAAAGAAATATATTAAGGATCACATTTTTTTACTTGCTTTGTATTAGACATTGTACATGAAACGAGATCGTTGTTGTAGTTGTGCTTTGTTTCTATTAATTATATAAACAGTTCATATATTTTTTTGTAAGTTTGTAAGTTGGTCTGTGCTAATGTAGCTGCTTGAAATGTTTTGAAATGTTCTTTTTTTATTTATTGCACTTGGGGGTGGGCGCTCATAAGCTTTTTGCTTCAGCCCACTCCTTTTGAGCAGAATGTATACTGCTCAAATAAACTAAACTAAATTAGCAGGAGAAATGTGCATCACATTTTGCCTGAGAAACTACAATTTAATCTAATTTAGAGCATATGGTTTTATGTGCATTTTTATAAGCACTAAACAATTTATAGTCTTGGTCAAACGTAGGTCAAATGTACTTTCTTACCTCAAAATCTATTTTTTCTCTATAGAATCTGCATGCACCTGTTTCTAGCCTTGGCATTCACCATTTGGGATCAGGGAGGAAGTGGGTAAACACGCGTGTTACAACTCTCACTATGTTACAGCCATACCCGGTCTCCCCCACTGTGAACCTGGACTCACACATTAATCCAAATCCCCTTTCCTGTGCATTGGGAAACTGTGCAAACTTACTGTCTGAATCCAGGCCACAAATATCTTAACAGTTAGCAATTCATTTGTCACATGGCTACAGCTATAGACTGTCAGAGGATTATGTCAGTCCGATCTGGTCAGTAATGTGGCCCTTTTTAGGTTAAAGTGCATAGGTTAGACTAATTTCTCATTAGAGCATAATTAGTGCAATTGTACTTAAGACAAATAGAACTGTAAAATAGAAGGTCAAAGATCTGCTGTTCCCTGGAGGCAGTTTCTTTTGTTGAGAAAAAAAAGTATTTTAGGAATAGGATAACACCAATTCTAACCCTAATCCCAATCCTAACCCTAACCGTAAGGATATATGTATACTGTGTGCCAACTATCCTGGGGAAAATGTCTTAGCTGCCTGTATATTGATGTCACTTCCTTAATGCAAATGAGGCACATGATGTGATCATTTCTGTTGCTGTGCAACATCAATGTACAGTGGGGACCACTATACACTATATAAAAAGACACATACGCTTTTTTTTTTCTTCAGTGTCTGACTGTTTTAGGTCAATTAGAATTTTCTAAATTATTTGTCTTTGCTAAATGCCAGAAGAATGAGAGATAGATATTTTTTTTAGAAATGTTTCTGTTACTTTCTACAAAGTCAGAAGTTTACATACACTGAGATTACTATACAATTTGGGAGAGCCCTGATGACAATGTCATGCCTTGGAAGAATGCACAAGTTTGGTTCATCCTTGGGTGCAATTTCAAGATGCCTGAAGGTGCCACGTTTATTGGTTCAAACAAATATAAATTATAAATAAAATGGAAATATCCAGCCATCATACAGATCAGAAAGAAGGCAGGTTCTGTCCTTCAGAGATGACCACGTGCTGTGGTCTGAAATGTGAATATCAATCAATCAATCAATCATTTATTTATGAAGCCCTTTACAACACTCAAGGTATTTTACAGTAAAAACAATGAGGATACAAACGGTTATGTAAACAATTATGTAAACAACAATAAAATAGAATTAAATAAAAACATTACTGAGTATTACTAACCCAAGAACAAATGCAAAAGACCTGCAAGATGCTGCTGAAACCGGTAAGAGTCTGTCATCATCCACAGTGAAACAAATATTGTACCGACATGGGCTAAGAGGGTAGGAAAAAGGCCTTACTCCAAAAGAAACATCCAAAAGCCAGATTGGAGTTTGTAAATAAAAAAAGAATAAATACTTTAATTTTTGTAGACATTTCCTGTGGTCTGACGGGGGAAAAAAATTTATTGTTTGCCCACAATGACCATTGTCACGTTTGGAGGAAAAAGTGTAGTGTAGATCTATATGATTAATGCTTATCATAAGCATAATTCTATATCAACGTAATCATTAGAAATTAGAAACATAATCATTGTATTCAAGATCCTATTCATTTTGTCCACTACAGTTGGTAGAACCAGTCCATGTAACATTTGCAACACAAGATAATGGCTGTTGATGTAGCGTCCTTCCCCAGAAACAATGATTGGTCTGAGTGCTGTTTCCTCAGAGAAATGAGAAGGACTGTTCGGGTGAAATTCACAAATGTACAGTATCCATGCATTTATGAGAAGCAGTCAGCTAAAGCGTTCTAGTTTAATACAATGTGAAATAGTGGTCATATAGCTACTGCATACACTACAGTAATATTTTATTATTAGTTAATAAAGGCAGAACCCTTTCTTAACATAATCCAATAAGCAGTAACATTTATTTGCTCAAGGGAAATTCAAATTACAAAGCTCTCTCTGTCCGAAACATTTACTGACGCAATTTCATTTCTCTCTCTCCCGGCCGCTCCAATCTTGCCCGAGTCCATTGAGAGTTTTGAGGTCCCATGTCAAGACTGAACTGTTCAGCGCCCTACAGGGAAGGGCTACAAAGGCCACGAACTATCCATCACTCTCCTGAGGCCGGGCGTTTGACAAGAAGTGGGCTTTTCAAGTTCAACATGTGGTCAGAAACAACAACATATATAGCCTGATGTAGGCCTGACCTCAGGCTGCGCAGATGAACAGGATGGAGATACTGTGCTGAACTAAATCAACAAGATAATTAGAGATGTACAATATTTTGCCAAATTACAGATCAAAGCTCTGATTTTGTCCTAATAAAGTCCTATTTTTGGATAGTTTTATTTTGATATATTTTATTGAGAAAAAAATGGCTCTAAAAACCTACATAATTTGTGAAATATTGCAAAAATTGAAATTGTGCCACGACAAGATAAATAGAACTTAAATGTTTTAAGTTTATGTTTTAAATGTAGCTGTCGGCCAACGTTGCCGGAGGTATTGAGTTTTTCCACTGGTGAAAAAATCCGGTCTGTAGGTTTTCCATGTAACAGGAGAAACACAAATTATGTTGTGGAATGACAAAACATCAAATCCAAATCCCTCAGAGTTGCATATTCATTGAGGGGGGAGAAAGGAGCGGTCCCACATCATCAGAGGAGCACACTGGGACTAAATTTGATACCTGGCAACACTGCTATTGGCATAGCTGGTGGTCGAGAGGTTTAGGCTTCTGCAACACGCATATGTATATTCACGTGTAAACACTGTTCCAACCTCAACGTCATGGGTTAGAGTCACAGCTCTGAAAATTTGCTGAATATCTCTCACTGCTCCTCACTCTTTCACTTTGAACTGTCCAATCTAATGGTAAATGGTCAATGGTCTCAACTTATATAGCACTCAAAGCGCTTTACAGTAAGGAACCTCTCACCCATTCATACACCAGTGTACGCAGACACTGGAGGCAAGGTGGGTGAAGTGTCTTGCCCAAGGACACAACGATAGCATGCACCTTCAGGAGGCGGGATTCGAACCCCCAACCTTCAGATCATGAGACGACCCGCTCTACCATCTGCGCCATCGTCGCCCCATAAAGCCTGAGTTCCAAAAATCATTAAAATAATATTTATATACCTATATACCTATACTGTTTCTGAGTGCTATGTTGCAAACACTGCTGAGCCACCAAATTATGCTATTGACTTTATTGATATTATTTTGATACATTTCTTTTTTTTTTATCACACACACACAGTCCAGACACCAGACCCCCTCACGGCAGATTCTGACAGGAATATATGACAGCTGACTTGTCAGATGACCTGTCTTCGATTGTTTGTACTTTGGAAAAATTATTAATTATTGGAGTGATCATTTCTAAAGATGCCTTCGGCATTGGTGCTGATGTTACACTGTACCAGGAGCCAGTTATTGTGCCTTCAAGCCACTATCAACAAAGATTATCATTGATGAAGACAAAATGTCAGAAGTTTCCCCTGTGTGTGGGGAAAATTTCCGAAGTGGAAATCATTTACAGTCACAGGTTGCAGCTCAAGTAAACTCGAACTGCAACAATTTGCCATTCTTTAAACAATTACATATGGGGAAGATACAGACATGTAGCACCTTGCAACTTGTTTCTATTTGTGTGCTGAATGCTTCTAATTACGGTATAACAAATAATTATTTTCACGTTTAAAGCTTGTATTAGTGCAAAGTGAACAATCTAATGAGTGTTATTTCATCCCTCATTAGTTTGCAAAAGCTTTACAATAAGTCCCTGTGGAGCTGACTAAAGGAGATTCCTATCGTCAAATTTATGTCGAGATGACGTACAGACTACTGACTGTGTAATATTACACATAAATGAAACACTGACATGAACATGAAGGGACCAAAGCAAAAAACAAACAAACAAAGGGTCCCAGTAGCCTCCGCAATCTCATACAGAATCCAGTCCAGTTGATGATATTTTAAAATCTCTATCATGAAACATACCAAAGCATTAATATTCAACATCCAAGTGTTTTTGCTAAGGAAACCAGTCACGGATTTATTAAGAAGATTGTTTAGTGTTTTCTTTTGCAACCAGTCGACTGTATAAGACAGTCATTACAAGTGAATGGCAATGATGGCCTGATTGTCAAGTGTCTTGCAATATTAGTGTGATATGTAGCACTGCACAGGGGGGAGTATTAATCAGTAACATTTACTAAAAATCATTAACTTTTTCAATTAATACTGAACTTCTTAGTAGTTTTATGATATCCTCTATCAATCGATTGATCAATAGCAGTTACTTTATCATGAGGTTAATGTGGATCCTGAATTATTTAGTCATAATCTTCAACTGGCAAACTATACTACACGATGTTAAGATTGCCCGACTGGAAATAATGGAACTCAAATAAGTTACAATCAAAATGTATTTATTTGGACCGACTTTGGTCTGTTTTGAATCAGACTAAATCAGTCCCGTAGAATCAGATCATGTCACATAAAAAATAATGTTAAGTTTGAGGATATGCTCAAATGGCGCAGATGGTAGAGCGGGTCGTCTCATAATCGGAGGGTCGGTGAGACGCCTCCTGAAGGTGCGCGCTGTCCTTGTGTCCTTGGGCAAGACACCTCACCCAGCTGTCTGCGTACATTGGTGTGTGAATGGGTGAGTGGATCGTTGTTGTAAAGCGCTTTCAGTGCCTAACGTAGGTGGGAAAGCGCTATATAGGTTGAGACCATTTACTTAATGTGATGACGCTGTACCAGACCACAATGTTGCAGCTTCTCTCCACATGTGCCATTGCAGCTATTTGTGTAGATTTATAGCAAAGGCGTTTTCACAAGAGGAGCCCTAATGTCCACTGACATTCATGTACGTATACAACAGCTTGAAATTGTGGTTTTTCATGTGGCACAGTAATAGCACAGGCCTGGGGGAGAACGAACAGGGCCAAGCATGGACCACCAACCGCCATGGCGCAGTAGTCAGACCTACTAATGTTGACATATGATGCGTTAATAAAACACACACATTTTAGTTATAGAGCAATGGCCAAGGGGTTTTATGCAAGGCTTTGGACAAAAAGTTCCAGAAACACTAGTTCAGTTTTGCTTTTGTTCCCCCCCACCACTGGTAATAAATGAATTTACTCTTTCAGACAGTGACATTAGATTTTATTGAGCATAAGTATTATGACAAGCAACAGGTTATTATGGCCACAAAAGGCTTCACTAAGATGACAAACAACAGAGAGAACTGTTAAACGGTTGGGAAAGGGACACACGATATTTGTGACAGGTGAGTGGCTCTTCTACAGACTTAATTAGATACTGTATATATGTGGGCAACAGGGAAACATGGCGTCATAATAATGCGCCAAAGCGTCTCTCGCCTAAAACTTGTGATTGTGTGTTACTCTTTTTTTCTTTTGAGTTGGGTTGTTTTGTGCATCTGAACGTTTCTGGTGCTTTGTCATGTCTTTGTGGACTGGAGAGCATAGTGTTTGCTAGACCTTAAGTTATCAAAACTATATTTTTTTTTTAAATATAGCCCAAACAAAGCACTTGATGAAGTTATGATTGTGATCTCAAAAACGACATGGGGTATGATTAAAAAAGAAAAGAAAAGAAAAAAGGAAATCAAGTCAGACCCGTGTCTGGTCCATACAAGCCGCATGTCTCTACTCTAAGGCCATCCAACGCTCTTTGGATATTGAACTACGCTCCTTTCTGTGCAATGCAAGGCTGTTTTCAGCTCAACAATTATCTGGACAGGGCCCGTTCGACCAACTTTCCTGCTGCAGAGTGGACAGAGTTACCTCAAAAGGAGACACTATATGCATCAATCTCAGTCGCTTTTGTCTTGCCTCAGGGAGAAGACTGCAGAGTCTCAGTGAAAGGTCCGACTGTCTGAAGGACAGCTTCATCCACCAGGCTGTACCCCCCTCTGCTGCCCTATTATGGACTTATTTGATATTGCTCTGTATATAGTGTCAACTTGTCTTTTAGAACCAATGGGTTTGAGAAAATAATTTTGACGTGTTTTACATGTGAAAGAATTGACAAAGCTTTGAATTGAAAATAATTAGCAACATTTTTACACTTAACTTTGAAGAGTTTTGTTCAAATAAATACATTTAAGATTGTCAGTGCTGTCCAACTTTATAATGACTGTGATTATCATGCAGGACAAGCAAATGTTTCCATCTTGTGTGAGCTGCTTCACACTGATGTCAAGTTTTCACCCACTCCCTCTTTTCTTCTGGTTGGACAAGATGAGAAACACACTTTATTTTGGCTCGTACCACGCGGACTACCTTAAATCTTGATAATAGTGTACTGGATAACACTTGGAACTGTGCTTTCAGGGTGCAATAAGCTCATAACCTCATAAACAATAACATTCGGTATGATGTGCAGAAAAAGGGCGGCACGGTGGTGTTTGTGCCAGAGGGGGCCCTGTGTAGGCTTCCTCCGGGTACTCCAGTTTCCCCTACCACAAAAATAGGTAGGCTACAATAGGCCAGAATAAATGAGAGCGTGAGTGGTTAGCGGTGGTCTGAGGGGCCGATGGTGCAGATTGGCAGCCCCCTCACAAGGAGCAGCTGTGGCTACAATAGTAGCTTACCACCACGGAGTATGATGTGAATGAATAATGACTACTGTGTGGCACTTTGAGAAACTTTATCATTACTACATTATTATTATCAACATTATGGTTTGTTTGTTTATTCCATATGTAATCATTCATAATTTATTCATATTAAAGACTGGCCACAGTTGTTGGCCGCCTCTCGAACTTCAGTCATGTGTATTCAAGGAAACAAAATAAATTGAATTATGGTACAACGACAGGATTCCTAGGTCAAGAAATATGGCTCTAATATTGTATGTATGGAGATAAGAGTACAAGTCCGAGAAAGCGCACGTTTCCTATTTGCACACAGTTTGAATGGTCGCATCCAGAGCCAAATCTTATCAGCGCCCTGTAATCATTACACTCCAGTCATTTTCCTCCATGATGCCTGTCTGATTGATTCTGTCAGATTTATGTGGTAAAAGACCTGCCTCAGGCAAAGTTCACCCTGTGCCCTCAAAAAACATCTTTGGGAAGTGGAATGTTTGGTTTGGATCGACGTCCTGGAGGAACACACACACACACACACACACACACACACACAGGCAAATGACAACGTCCACATTGACAACCACTCACAGAAATAACAAGAAATAAAGACGCGTTGAACTATTCCAGTGTGTCCAAGTTACAACCACATGGGCTCTACACAGGGGTAACATGATCATGACATAAATTACATTCATTCTCATGTGACTGTTTTAAAGGGTGCAAACTCATTCAGTGCATTAGAAGTGCTACAATCAAACAAAAACTATGCTGAACATTGTAATAAATAAATAAATAGCATGTGTCACTCTCTTAAAGTCATCAAGGGACAAATGGATCAGTTTATGCATTCCTCAATTGCACAGTATGCTCACAGGGCCTTGCTGAAACATCTGCTTCACAGAGTGTGCAAGTGTAACTTTTTAGTTTGAAATATACAACATAATTATAGCCTAATAGCCTACGTTTTTCAATTGGTAGAATCATCTTTTTATTTATGTTTTTGGTCAGCGTGTTAGATTCAAAAGGGGCAAATAGGCATTTATTTGACTTTGCACTTTTTTTTTCTTTCAAAAGTTGTCCACAAGCTGCGAATCACTTTTCGGGGTGTGGAGGCGGGGAGGGGGCCAAGTACCCGCCCTGACAAGCGGGGAGCTGAATCAACGGCACAAAACTATACGCCAATCCCTGTGTGAACCGCGGTCTTTCTGTGGAGCGCCTGTCCACAACCTGGGCGACTGAAGGATATTGGCCAGTGTTGTGCGTAAATGGTTTTCGTAGAGCCAACCGTTAATTGGACCCAATACCAGGGTAGTGGCTTAAATAATGAAGTTGCGAGGAGGATGCGGGTAGTCTTATTTAGCGCTTAAGATGCTGCTGCTGTCTGCATAGTGGCAAAGTGAAAATTTCCCTGGAAGTATTAGCCGGAGAAACGTTTCCAGTAATCGCACAAACAAATGGGGTAAAAGAAGAGGAGGAGGCTCCAGAAGAAAACGACACAGCGGTAAAGTGATAGTCAGACTTTGAGCAGCGGCGGGAGCAGGAGTAAGTCTGCAAATAACGTGTCATATTGTAAAAGGAGATGCGTAAGCCTCGTGGGACAGGTCATCATCGCTGCGGTGTAATAAAAAGTGAGCGGCACTTGTAGGGGGCACAGGACGCACAGTGGGCTGGAGGCGGCACACGAGAAGAGACTTTATACGCACTGCCGTCATTTAGAATATACACTTGTCGGCCAGTCCACAGTTTGTCTCTGGGCTCGTGTTTCACACTGGACAACCTACACTTTCTCCTGTTTATCGAATGCCCTGGCTGAACGCTTTCAACATTTGACTTTTTAAAAGGTAGGTCCATTCCACTAGAGTGATCCTTGTTTGGGCAGCACAAGTGTAGTTTGATTCAATAACGCATGTGATTTTATAGGTCTTTCGTTGAGAATTAACGTTCTCAAATTCTTCCGATCTGCCACTTTCTCTGCCTTGACTCAAACGTCAGATGACTACAATGAATGAAAGTTTTACAGGAGCTTTAAGAACTATTCACATTAGGCTAATTGCATTGGTCCTGTGACCGAATGATCCAAAGCCAGTTTAGGGAAAAGAGTTTTACACAAAGCCGTACCCTATTTTTAGAGCGTTTTCTTTTTGTTGTTGCAGATAATCGGACACACTGTTCGGTGAAGTCAGACAAATAAAAGGACTTCGGTGTACTGTCTTGCTGGGAGCTATGTGTGGCGCGCGCAAGGACTTTGCCATGGGTCTAGTGCTCCTCTTGTGCGCATTAACGGGCCGCAGCGTGTGCGCGCCCTCAGCAGCCTCGCCGACGGGGTACGCGCAGCAGAAGGAGAGGGAAGACTTCAGGCGGCTGGTGGAGGCGGTGAGACACGTGGATGAGAGCAGGGTCCGTGGCCGTACCCGAATAGATGCACCGTTCTCATATCGAAGCAGAGTTTCAGCTCTGGAGGCGCGGGATTTACGGAGTTCCAGAACGAACCGAGGGGAGCAGGTGGCGGGTGAGTACAATACAATATTTTCCCATGTATCCATCGACAAATATACTGCCAAATTGTAGCGAGGACACTGGAACTGCCTGGAAGATCACACGTTGCTCTTTTTTTTTTTTTTTTTAGTGTTTCCTCGAACTTCCAAAAAGAAAGAAAAATTCATCCAGCACCACACAGGTGAGAGTCCTTTCAAGTCAAAGACTGCCTACTTAAGGCTGGTGTGTTTGCTAAAGCGGTTTTAATTGTGTTGCTCTTCCTCTCGTAGGCGGCCCGCTCTATTTCAGTCACAAGTGCAGAAAGCACGCGTACAGACTTTACCATCAGACGAGAGACTGCACAATACCAGCATGTAAGTCAAAAACTTCTAGATTTTGTCTTTCAACAACTACAATTAAGACCAGCTACCAATTGCATTTATTTTTCTTCTGTATTTTTCAGATTATAAAAGATGTGCACGACTTCTCACAAGGTTGGCTGGCAGCCCGCAGTGTGTGGAGGGGTAGCACAAGGTAGTCAGCATATTTCTGACATATTTATGCATTACCAGTCCATTAAAAAAAAAGAACATAAATCATTAATGGTCAGTCATGGTGAGTTCAGATTGAAATCATCATGTTTCTCTCAAACAATGATTTACTGTGCACCCACCATCATGCACCTCACAAACAAAATATTATCAATATCAACTTTCATTACGCCATTAGTTCCTGGACAGAGTTTGCAAGATGCAGCAAAGTTCACTACTTCAGCTGAGTTGTTTTACTTCTCCGTTGCAGGTTAGGAGGTTGTCCAAGAGAAAGCAAACTTTTTGTAATGAAGTGCCTTGGACTGCAAGAAGAGGGAAACCCACAATACAGTCTCTCCATCCATGACTGATTGTAGGTTCTACTTTGGCTCCCAAAGAGTCTGTCAAGGGCAAGGATTACTGCCACAGATCGTGCTCTCTGTGCGTCTCTTTGGTCAGTCGTGATCACATGGAAGCTTCCAACATCACCAAACTAAGACTCAGATGGGGCAATGACCACGTGAAAGACAAAGACAGCAGTGCTGCTTTTGAGCTGCCATCCAAAAAGACGTTCGTAATACAAAAAAGGGATTGCATATTTTCATTTTGCTCATCATGAGAAAAGAGCACCAAAATTGTTGGAGGTATGGGTTGGCTGTTCAGTGTGCAAAAACAGTCAGTCATCCTGCAGAAACAATTAAGGAATGAAATTCTTAATTTATTAACACATACTTTTACTTTTTTTATTCTGTTCTTTGACATCTTCAGAGAAACTAAAGAGGACAGTTCTACGTCCCAAACCTGTGGATCTTGGTTATGCCGGTAAAGTCTATATTTATATGGAGGTTCACACTGTGTATGTATGTAATATAAATAAAAAATAGGGCCTGACCATTTAAACCAAGATAAAGTGTTATTTACATACTGTAAATCAAATGACTGGCATTTATCAAATGTGTCTTAAAAAGCCAAACTTCTATTTAAATAAATTATAAGATTGTTACAAATAACGATGTTGTAGTGTTTCCCCAGGGGGTAGTACTTAATGCAATTGTTATTCTTAGCCTGGTAACAGACATTAAAGGCCATATGCAAGCAATTTGTTAAGATCCACAAATAGAAAGGAATGACAAATCTAGATCAAAAATATGTTGAACGAATATTTAATTGTATGAGTTACACAACTTTGGATAGCAAGATGTTATCTTGTTGCAAATCATGTGAATCAAACCATTTTATCTACACACTTTGTAGTCAAAAAGCTGTTCAGATCAAGAGTTTGTGTCCAGGAAAGCTTTGCAGCATCGAACACACTGTTCGTACACCGTTTCAAAGTCTTTGTCACTCCCCTAAAAAAAAAGGGAAAAAAAATAAGTTTTGAGTCAAGCTTGTCCTGAAATAACTAGCCTAGAACCTTGTTTCCCAAAATATATGAACATATTACAAAGCACTGAAAAAGCTTGTGGGTGGGCAGCTAAAGCCCTTTAACTCATCTCTACACACTGCAATAAATTCATAAAATTTAATCAACTTCACTATGTTCACTACACACAACAATCAGGAGTAAATTGACCATAAACATTGCCACAATTACAGCTGCCTTTTACAAGTACCACACAGCTGGACAGCAGAATTATGAGTTTGTAATGGATTTGAAGGAATTTGTTTCTAAGGATTTTCAAACAGGCAGATAGAACAATGTTTTAAAGACCCAAAGACTCTGGTTTCAGTAGGATCTGATCTCAGTTTTAGAGGCTGCTGCTTTAGTCATGCTTCTTTGATATTTTATTGACCCTCCGACTACTTGCCCCACAGGGCTAAGAATCTGATTATCTGTAAATGTTGACAGCAACTGTCTCCACGAGGCTCCAGAGAATCCCAGGCTGCCAAGTATCCTATGCGCTTCACAAGCCCCCAACCACACTGACTATAAAAAACATTTGTTCACCTCTTCATCTGGCAAACCAAGGGCTAACAGACTCACTCAGGCTGAATGTGAAACATTGTTTTATGCCAAAGTCTGAGACAAATTAATATGACTGACTTCAGTCACACAACCTGCGGTCTACCACAGCTTCCTAACGCCACATCACTAATAATATGGTGCCCGTTTTCACTCACCATCATTAATCCACTAACACAGCTTTGAATTCTGGGGCCCATACACAGAGTTTGCCAGTGAATTATGACATATGAGATTAGACACCTATTAAACATACTGACCATTTTAATTTGTCACCTCTTCCAGCTTTATGAACCACCCTCAAACTCAACTTTGCTCTTCTCTGGCTAACCTCATTACAACCACCTTTCATTCAAATACTTTTCAGCAACCATTGTCCAAGTGATTTAAAACGTTTTGAAATTTGGTGTTGCTAAATAACACTACAGGACATGAATAAAAGTGATGAAACTGACAAATTAAACTAATTCCGATTAAATGTATTTTAATCAAAACATTTCAGAACAGATTGTATTAATCAAAACAATTTTTTGTTGCTTGTACATTCATTATCGACCTTTGAACAGTTTGCAATTGCTATTTAAAACGGTTCATAATCTGTGTAACCGGGAAAGCCTTACATACACAAATCATGTTCAGTTGTAGCATAATGTACAAAAACAAGTCAGAAAAACTTTCTCTCATACTTACATAATATGGATCTTTGATGATCAACTGCTTTTGAGGGTCATATGAACCAAGAAGCTCAATCCTGGCAGTGGCATTTTTCACAGAGTTGGCCTTCTTTTTCAGATCACTGAACAACACATAAGACATCATTCAATACATATACTAAATTGTCTGATAGGCCGATGTGACTGTGTGGAAAAAAAACAACCTTCACAACCTTTATACAACCCAACACAGACTGTGTCCTCTTTTGTCTAAAGAGATGTGATTTCCCAGTATAGTTGATTTGTGTGAGAGAAAAACTGCCCAAAGAGCAAAGACGAGGCATCTCAGGAACTCGATAAGCTGCTTACAGATCAAGATCTGCTATGGGCATGTGATCTCAAAATGATCCTTAAACGTTCAAAGTAGCAAAAAATAGCCCTTCCCCCTGACCATGGAAAGACCTTAAGGAAGGATATTACTCATTAAACAGAGGCATTAACCTATTTGTTAGTTTTACTTAAATGTTACTTACCGTGGGTTTGGTCTGTGTAATAAGAAAATACATGACCCCACAATAAAATAAAACTGTTATGACAAGAAATTAGGTAAATAGTGAACAAAACTAAATACTTGCCTCAAATTGTTCTCGTCCATGCACAGAATATACTCAAAGGTTTGGAAATCCTCCTTGGTCACCTAAGGGGAAACGCAGGACAAAACAAGTGTTACTCATGGCCGTGCAGCACAGTGGTGGGGGGCAGGTAAAATTATTTTGTTTTTGGAGGAGATTTTTGGTGTTATACAGAGAGATCATGGACCCAGTCAATGATATTATATTTTTTTTGTCATTTACACAATTATCTTTTTATGTTGTATAAAGACAGCAGTAATCCCGATTGTACGGTTTGTGATTATTTAACGCCAGTGGCAGGAACCCATTAGTTTTCAATGTCAATTTATAGGAGGAGGATACGAGGGCTAGTAGAAGACAGAGGGGAAAGCATAAGAAGTAAAAAAAAAACTGTGCATCGCTCCAGATGTTGACACATACCGCTCAGTCATTTTACATGATGATTATGAAGCAAAGTCTTTACCAAGTTCCCACAGCATTTTTTTAAAATCTTATCTGAAGTCTCTCCAAATCTCCAATCATCACCATGGGCTCCTGAGTCAACAGTGAATTCATACAGTATATTTTTAGTTCTTCAATAACCAACTGATGCTGTGGAGGCACAGTTATGTAGCCCAGAGCAATTTCTTTGTCATTGTAAATAAACAGAAACCCACAAAGCCATAACCTGTAACATTTAAATTATATGAATATGGGGTCTAATAGGGCCAAATATGAACATTTAAAAACAGCAGACAACGCATGCATTATAAACTTTAAATTTTGAACAGGAGATAAAAGCCTGAGAAAAATCACAAATGAACAGTAATGCTTAATGGTAGTAGGGATTTTCAAATATCGACGACTGGACTGGGTTGGTTGGGTTGAGGAGCGAGGGAAGATAGGAGTAAAATGTCCAGTCCAGTTGACGAAATTTGAAAATCTCTACAATGACGGATAATTCCTAGAGAACTGAGAGCATTTACGGACAGTGCATCTTAAGATGGTTAAGGTGTCCTTTTTTCGTCCTTTGCATTTGACCAGATGTGGAGCCAGGCGGTCAGAGTCACCCGCTTGGACGATTAACCTTTTAATGATCTGCAAACACTTGCTATGATTAAAATGTTTTGTGTCAAATTGTTAGACTACATCTTGAACAGCTTATCCGTGAAGCATCAAACCAATGACGAGCGCAATTAACGCGATTAGGGAGATGAAGGTATTTTGGCTGCAACAAGTAATTCTCATTCTTCAAGTATCAACTCAACGATAAAACATCCTGGCTATGATTTTCGCAAAGGTCTTAAGACACTTCACAAATGTTTTAGATTATTAAAGCAAATGTTCCCTAAAGTAAACACATTTGTAGAGGTTAATGATGTCAAAAAGCCCTCCCAAATTGGACAGATTGAATGCTCAGCCACGAATACAAAAGATTGGAAATAGTGAGAAACACACACGATTATTTGAGCTTATTGGGTGGACTTAGTTGGACCCAACTTGACTTGAACTTTTATGAGATTCGATTAAGGTGTAAACCAGGGTTATCACATATTTTACACACTAGGTGAAAACGGCTCAATCTTCATAGCGAAACTTTAGGGCAACTGGGGAGTAGGTGTAATACAGTGGAAAAATGCCAGTAGCACATAAGGCCTCAGTGCTTTACATAGACATCTTGGTGTAATTTCAGGTGTGTTCAGGGAAAGGACTCCATCGGCCCTGGGTCTCTATAGCCTGTCCGTCCATGGGAGTGGATCTCTCCTGCTGTGGTTCTCCCCAAGGTTTCTCTCACCGAGTTTTTGAGTTTTTCCTAAGGACAGGGGACACTCGTGCCGCTCGTCGCCACCCACTGCTGATGCTTATTTGTTATGTTTGCCTGGACACTTTACATTGTCTTATTTACTGCTCTGTTTTATTGCCTTAATATTCGGTGCAGCCCTATGAGGCAACTCCTGTTGTGATATTGGGCTACAAAACCAATATCAAAACCATTGATTGATTGATTGATTGATTGATTCAGGATTCAAAACACATGCAGCAAGGTGATGTACATTGTACAAAGGATTTTTTTTTTATAGCATGAATACAAATTGTATTTCAATAGTATCACAGCATTCCTTAAGAGATTTTCCCACCTCCAATCACATATTATATTGTGTTTACAGAGACTAATTATTGTTTATTGAGGGAGCAGATGTGTAGCTTCTGATAAACACCCATAGACAGCAACAGTCATGCATGCTTTTACTAAAACAGGCATCAACAGAAACGTTACTTGACAGTAGGGCAATTTACATAACACCAGAGGCCTGTGGGAGGTCTTTTACTTGGGGCTAATATTTCATTATAAAAACAGACATATCAAAGTTTTACAGACAGAGTGACATTTGAATTGTTTGTGTTAAATGCAGCTGAGATCAGGCGCTCTTTGTCTTGGCGAGATGTTGCCTTCAATAGGCCAGACTTCTACAGTTGTTTAAACCACAAATACCCTGGTTCTACAGTGAAATAGCCGATACTGAGTCTGACGCCTGTCCTCTGTCAGCGGCTCTACTAAAGCACATGGGAGAACGAAACGAAAGCGAAAGTGTAACGTCAGGCTCATGGACCTGCTGTGTTTTTCTCCGCTTCATTCTGAGAAATATAAGACGAGGAGATCCGCACAACATGAACCGATTCATCACTACACTGTGCTGCGCAAAAATCGAAGGAATTAAGCGGCCTGAGAGGACGTGTGACACGGAAACACGCGGGCTGCGCATTTCACAATAAAGCACATGGCTCGTGCTTACATTACGGCGAAACAGAGACAAGTGTCACACGGAAGTGTTACCCAGAGGACAATGGAGAACAGGAACGATAATGGAAGAGAACTACCGCTTTATTTGGATTATATGGATGTATGGACAGCACATGTACAGCAGCAGATGAAGGAGTGAGTCAGGGAGCTGAAGTCTGAGATTAATGTGACTTTTTGTCACATAAATGCATCGTTTACGTTGCTTCTATGTATAAATAGTAGTTACAGCACGAGCTCCCAAAGTTTTATGTCATATGAATGCAGTTTGGGATGTAATTTTATGAGTTTGGGTCAGAAAAGTTTTGTCAGCGCCCCTTTTTAGTCGACTAATCGTTGGTCAGAGAATGTTTTTGCTCGACCAAGAAAATCTTGGTCGTTGACAGCCCTACTTGACAGTTTCAGAGATATATGTGTGAAAGCCAATTCTGAGACTGGACAAATCAATGAAAACTGATAGATATTGAGAACAGTGCAACATGGACATATCCTGTACGAAAGAGAGCTTACACAGATAGAAATGAAATAAGTATATTGAAAGACAATGTAATACATTTGATACAAAGGACCTTGAGATGCTCTCAAAGCAGAACTTATTCTGTGGTTGTAGTGTTTGGAGTTGTGAATGTGACAGATATTGAGAATAGTGCAACATTTAAAAAAATATTTCTAAATATGTTGAGGGTGTCAGCTTGGCACGTTTACATCTTTATAAAAGGTGCATTAAGCAACGTTTTATGTGGAAAATGTTTATATTTGTATGTTGATATTTGTGTGTATTTGACCTTGTAGTGATCCAGCGGCTGTATAAGTGGTCAGCAAGGGGGCTTTTACTTTCCATCACAGTGGTCTCTAGGATGCTCCGCGATCAATTGCTGATGGACCCTCTCACCAGAAAATCTACAAAACAATTGATTCTGGAGCATTGTAATAAAGTCTCCATGCTAACCACTCATGCAGCCGCTGGGTCACTACAAGGTAAAATACGCACAAATATAAAACTTTTTTTCCACATAAAAAGTTGCATAATGCACTGTTAAGCCATACATCTGCATGGCAAATTGCATCTTTTCTGACAACCCACAGAGGTTGTACCTGTCGCGCCCTGTGGCTGGTCTCAATGCCATGTTTCCTTAGACAAGCCAATCCTCGGGCATCTGGGGAGCTCCCTGTATTCCAGTCAGAAGTAGCACCACTGTCTATCACCCACTGCAACAACATAAAACAAAAAGGGGCTAGCTACTGGGAAGTCAGAAGTCATACCTGCCTGGCTATGTGCCTCATGGGCACATTATGCCGTTTCATGCAGGCCTGCCCACGGTCATCAGGAGAGCTTCCTATCTCATACGTAGAGGTGGCAGCACTGTCTATTCTCCACTAGACAAAGGAGAGCATGTAGAACAATAAAAAGGTAATTGCAATTCAATAAATAAAATAACATTATGACTAAAAACAAAAAAATGAACTTTTAGAGAGTGCAGTAAAGATCCAAAGTAACAAAATTACTGGTATAGAATTAAAATAGGGATCACACCGTGTCAACCACTCCAGCATCTGTTGCCATCTCCCGGAAGACAGCTTCCGCAATTGGAGATCGGCATATATTCCCTAAAAAAATTAAAATAGTAATAATAATCAATTCAGCCATCACTTTGCAACACGGACTTGAACAGAACAAGAACGTATATATTTCACACACCGTAAAAATGTTACTTATTAATAGAAACGATCTGCGAATTGCGCAAGATCCATGACCTCTATTAGAGTAGAAATGTCTTTTTCGGAATGAACCAAATCTAGGAAAGGATACGTACACATTTGTTTAAAGAACACTAACTAATTACTCATAAATCCTTTGAACGTTTAGCTTGTTTACTAGCATCTGATCATTTCGCACCTGTCATTCATTTGATGACAAACTAAAGCAGCAAAGAGAAACTGTACTATAACTATTAGGTATAATTTTACACAATAGTAAGTAGTAACCCTTACATTATTAAATACAGAAGACCTGCCATACACATAAGAGAAACCCTTACCCAAACAAACGAACAAGACCGACTTGGCATTAGAGGCCGCCATGATGCTCTGACGGGGTCCTGAAGAACATCTCTTGAGACGACCAATTAGCGCCTGAGGAAAAAGAAAATCACGGTTCTCCTTTTTATTTATAGATTTTCGGGAAATTATATTTACTTCAATGGAAATTCCACAGTTACCATGGAGATCCGCCATCTTTGCAGCTGTTAGCATACATTTCCATTGACTAACATTAGCTAAAAACAGTATAAAAAAAGGAGAAAAAAGCCGTGGAACAACTCCGTTAGCTGCTGAGTTACTGCTGGAAAATACATCTAACTCACTGTAATGTCCAAGTGTTTTAATGTGAACCATAACTCCAGTATTTTAACTTTTAAAATCTCCATTAGTTTACAATTGCTGCTAATCCCATGATGCTTAGCGATATTTATTTTCACGTTATTTATTTATTGATACCATGTTTATCATTGACGTAGTTTTGATACTTGAAGCAGAGAAAATGAACAATTTGTATTTATTTTTCAAAAGTAAGCAAGCATTAATATTTACTAAACTTGCAGTAGGGATTCAGAGTACCTCAGTTGTTGCATTAACATTCCACATGTTGTGTTTGGCCATTATACTGCAGTATAATGCATAGTAACGATGAACGGTAAAACGATGAACGGTAAAACAGTTTGTTAGTAAAAGTCTATTGGTTAAGGTTAAGCATTGGTTAAATAAACCAATACTGTTACCATTAAGATCCGCCAGGTTTGGTTTGCAGCTGTTACATACATTTTCAACAATAGCTAAAAAAAAAAATCTAACACACTGTGGTGTCCAAGTGTTTTAATGTGAACAATACATTTTATCTTTTGAAATTTCCATTAGTTTATAATTGCTGCTAATCCCATGATTCTTAGCAACATGACATCACGATCCGGAACTCTAAGCTACTTGTGACTTTTGTCACAATGGAAACCTTGTGGTTGAAGCACACATGCACATGTCATTATGTTTCAGGTATAAAGCGCTACTTTGGGCATGACATTGGTGAAAAAAACAGGACATACAGAGGAACACTGATTGTGTAAAACTGGGACAAATCAATGGTTTTGAAAAAAATATCGGGGACATAGGCCAGGGGGCTCAAAACGTAGACTGTGCCGGGTAAAGGGACATCTGGTCACCTTAATTAAACCAGCAAACATAATAAAATGCATGTTACTAAGAAGAAGACATTAACTTTTATTACCATGGAAAACAGGTTATCAGATTTCACTTTGTAGATTTAATGTTTCTCAGCGGCTCGACAAACTTTGCCCTTGCATTCACATGATGTATGGTGTCAGAGCACTGCTTTACCAAATGGCTTATGGGCCTCAGTTCAAATTCTATATAGAAACCTCATCAGCAGTGTTTTCTATTTATAGACTAAAGCCTTTCAATGGAGGAAAATACAGATCCGCGGATCCAGTGTGATAGAAATAACATGTTGTATAACATTCTTCAAAGGTCTTTTTCACTCCACCTTTACTCACAAAGTGCTAGTGCCTTCCACAGATTAGCTATAGCCTACTTTTTTTTTTAACTTGCTGGAAAAGCGTATTGAGGCAAGAAAACACAATGGTTTCTTCTGAGTTATCAATGAGTTGTAACATTTTATGTTATGATGGGAACAGTGGTCTCACATAGGACATCATCATCAAATCTGTTAACACCAGTGCTTAAAAATTCATCTTCTTGTTACATTTACACTCTTCTGCAACGGTTAAACAGAAAAATAATTATTCTAGATGAAGGTTCTTGAGTCATCATCTGCACTCACTCTGTTTGTGAGTACAGATGATGACTCAAGAACCTTCATCTAGGATGGACATATCCTGTACGAAAGAGAGCTTACACAGATAGAAATGAAATAAGTATATTGAAAGACAATGTAATACATTTGATACAAAGGACCTTGAGATGCTCTCAAAGCAGAACTTATTCTGTGGTTGTAGTGTTTGGAGTTGTGAATGTGACCTATTGCACATTATAATATTTGTTAAGGTCTGGTTTGTAAGTGAATAAATACAACCGACAATGCTGCATACCCTTTTTTCAACTATCAATAAGCACTGGTTTGACCCCCTGAAGAAGGCCGTTGAGGCTGAAACGCTTTGGGTCTATGTTTGTCCATTTAGACATGCCAAAAAAATAAAGGCATTTTAACTTTACCAGAGAGTGCCTTGGTTTTTCTATTTTTTGAACTACTTTCCCTGCTCCAAAGAGCACCTCTGTTTTTTAATCAAACTCTGTGGATGTCCAGGAAGCGCTTCACCCTTCCTCTTTTTGATAAGCACTGGTATTAACCTGTACGGCGTCGGGACCCACCATCACCCTGGTTTGACAGGCTGCAACCCAAAAACGACTTATGAATTATGATCAAAACAACACAATAACAGTCATTGTTATAGACTCAAATAGTAATTCTAGACTTTTACTGTGCATTAATATTAAAGGAAATGTTTTCTGGGGAAAGGCTTGCAACCCACTGAAAACGATTTCGTGACCCACTTTTGGGTCCCGACCCACCAGTTGAGAACCACTGCACTCATTTTGGCAGTTTGACACTTATCCCAGACAGGACAAATAAAAAGGATTTTAACTATGAGGTGTTTTTTCTTTTCGAAAAGGCCACTATTTTGGGGCATTTGTTTTCCTCCAACAGCCTTTCTCAACTGGCTTAACTGTTCAAGATCTATTTTGTTTTAGGGGGAAAAAACTAAAACAACCAATAAAACATACTAAATGCAGCTTTTCATTACTATCTGTAAGCCCACTCATTACTGTGTACACAAATTTGCCTCATTTCATGCTGATAAACAACAGCTTTACTTGTTTCTTGAACTAAAACAAATCATGACTAAACTTTTGTTTGCTTTTTTTCATAGTATGCTAACCTTAGGGCTTGTAACCAGCATGCAGTATGTTTAATATATTCACATCTGACATCTCAGAGATTCCTCCCATCAAGCTTTGTTTGTTTGTGCTTTTGCATATATCTAATTTATCTACCAGAAGCCAATTCAATGTAAATGTTGACTCCACATCCAAGCCATTGTGGCAAGTGTAGTCAAGTTTGCTGGTTGCGGGAAGATTTCCTTCTAAATGTGAATGTGAATAGTAATGTTGTTTGTCATATACTTAGAGTTCTCCCCGTTCCTTTCAGTATTTTTGAAGCATTTTAACAGCTTATGTCTCTCTAGTCTAGTGCAATAACTATTCCTAAAATTATCTTTAGGCCCACAGGATACATGCTGGTGGGCCGGATTTTACCTCCAGGCATGACGTTGCCTACCCTTATTTTATGACACAGCATAGTGACATGTCAGAAACACCAAGATGTCTTTATTTCCTCAAATGCAGCAACAAGTCCAAGTTTGGTTCCGTGTGTGCGCCTGGTTTACTTCTCATGTCACACCATCACAATTTTGGGTTTAAAATGTCGTGTGGTCCAAAGTACATTGTCTGGTTTCATTTTACACAACAATCATCTTATTGCCTTTGAGTGTTGGAATTACGACTCCAGCCTGCAGTAACGGGGATTACCGCACATCAATTAAAAATCCATATTCACACTAATATCAAAGTATATCTTGTCATCACTCACTATTTGTTTATGCTCATTGTTACGGACACATCGGTTTAAAACCCGCTGGTAAGATCCTCTAATGCCTGAATTTTATGGCTTTGTTTGGTTTCCTTTTATGGTTAAGCCAGGTCTGTGCAGTTCTCTTTTTGCAGAAATTTGTTAAATTATGTTTTAGGAAATGAGGAAATGCCATGTCAATATTTATCATTTGTGTTACAGTGTTATCCTTTTTCATTATGTAGACTGGCTGTGTGATGACCTTACATTGCTGCCTATTAGCTGTGCATGCATACTCATTATTAGTCATTTTACATAACTCAAACAAGCAAAAGATGCCTTGTGCAATTCTATTTGACAATTTGCCAGCTATTTTTAATTACCTTTCATGTCTTGAAGATGGCCAGTAATTGCTGTCAATGACCAAGTAAAAACACAATGCTAAATCTCATTAAGTCCGAGAATATATTTTTCGAACGAAGCGGATAAGAAGGGATTAAATAAAGTGCGAATACCCAGCGGGTCTCTGACTGAGGTGTTATGGCATCAGCAATGTGTTTACCTGGACTCTACACTAAGTGATAATAACAGATTGCACTAAACCAGGATTAAGAAGTTATGTAGCATTCACTGCTAAGGCATCAAAGGAAAAATAGAAAGTGTGCCGTTAACATGTGTTGTGCAAATGAAAGCTACACTAAGAAACACTTGGAAACATAGATATTTAACTTGACTTGACCCAATGCAATTTGTGATGTTTTCTATTAAACACTAGCCAGAAAATCAGTCAAAGAGCAGATATGTTTTATCAAGACGTCCAGTGTTTGTACAATAAGGCAATAAATCATGATCAATTTGTACATAATATCAAACTAACACTACATGTCTCAGGTGACTTGATGAAGCCAATCAAAAGATAGTAATAAATAAATAATAGATAAATTGAGTAAAAAAGCACCGTAATGATTGTTAAATTAACTCATTATAATATGCGTAATTTGTTATGTTAGAGAAGGTCTGTGTTTTGAGTGAAAATAAATTACGACATTTATTGGGGCGTGGAGGAAGGGTGTGAATACATTGCTATTTGTCCATGTGAATAAACCTATTCAGTTATTAAAGATTACCCATTTGTTAACAAAGGCACATGAAGATTATTTCCTGACTTCTTGCCGTAGTTCTGTATCAAACAAAACAACACAAAGTAACTAATGATGCAGCATGTATAAAAGTCGTGGCTGTTCACAGACATCACAGTGCTGCCCCCTATCTTTTAAAGGGCTGTTGTGATGTTCAAGGCTGTCAGCTTAGGAAATGCAACGTGTCTGACCATTTCACACCCCCAAGTGCAAACAAAAGTAAGTATAAAATATCATATTCAGTCATATCAATATATCTGTTGGCTAAAAACAATGAAGTTTTGTTGGACTCAGATTAGACCTGTAGCAAATCGAAAAGGAGATGTCGTGATGAAGAGGTAGTTCAGTTGATTCCCTTGCTCCAGCAATTATCACTATTATGGAGTCAAGTTAGAACAAAAAACATTTTGTGAAATTCAAACCAAGTGCAAACCTTCTGCTCTTTCTTGTTACAAGACAGCAGAGAAGTAATTGAACCGTTTTGTTTTTTTTAAAGAAAATAAACAGAAACGGAAGCACACACACATTACGCACACGTAAACATACAAACACGCACACACAAACTAAACAGTTTTTAGCCCAAACCAAATCATACATATTTCAGGGATTCTGGGAAATTAATTTAATTTAAAATGTGTTGTGGGCAGCTGTGGATTTCCACTTTGCCTCAACATCACATTCTGGCCTTGATTTTGAGCCAGTTTTCTCAACTTTTTTTATGACTAAACATTTTGAGTCATTTGAAAACTGAATGGTGTGATCTAAATGCCAAGCCTCGTTCGGAGAAACAGTTAGTCAGGCCATTGCGTCAAGTATGTGTCCGTATACATTTAGTATAATGTACTATACTGTTTTGAGCAACAACAGGTATGACAGGCCACATGTCTCAGGCAGGAAACTTCCCTGAAAGTGTCGGCTTTCACCGTTCAGACTTGATGCTATCAGGTGTACTTTGAACGAGCTTGTGTTTGGCTAAAGCGGAGCTCGACGGGTGGGGTAATGAGGAGCGTGTTTGAATAGACAAGGTGAATTGTCTCAGAATCGTGCTCAGGCAAGAAGCAGGCTTGCGTGGAATCCTCATCTTTTCTTCTCCAGTGTAAAAGCCAGAAGAAATAGTGTTTTGAAACAATGGAGACTTCTAGTGCCCCTTCAAAAATCCTGGAACGCGGTCCTGACTATCTTCGCAAACAAATGGAGTTGGAAAACGAGAATAAAGTTGGATTGAGCGCAGTGGAGCGGCTTGCAAGGAGTAAGCCAAAGTACGTCAAAAGCCAGAAAGTAATCAGCTCGACCCAGGAACCAGTGATCTCTATCGGGTCTGTGTCTGTGAGCAGCAAAGGGTCGTCTAACCGCAGCATGAAGGGAACGCTTGAGAGTGACCTACCATTGACAATAAGCAGTGATTCTGTGCCAAGTCAGTCTCCAGGAGAGGTAAGAAGATCGAGCTCGAAAAAACGCCCAGATTCTCTCCTCCTATACAGACATAAATGTGATTTATTAAAAGCTTCAGCTAACAAAAGAAGGCATCACTTTTTACAAAAGTTACAGTACAAGGAGCACATTCCCACACCTGAGGGAAGAGCACAGGAATGTACAGTGAGCGTAGCACCTCCACAGGAAGACCAGAACGGCGTGGCTACAGAAAACGATCAAGAAAATACAAGTTTACTCACTGTTCCAAACGCTACAGAAGAATTCAGAAGCTCTGGCAGAGGGGTGAGCCGATCTCATTCCGACATCAGTTCAAGGTACTCTAAAAGCTTTGCCGACTTTGATGTTTTTTTCAAATATTGCGGGCTGGATGGCGACGTTATCGAGTCGGTGGGGAAGGAGAACTTCTCAGTGCACTCAGAGGAGATAGAGTTGCACGTCAGAAGCATCAGCATGTCCAACTCGGACGATGGCTTCTCCAAGAGCAGCGGGGACAGCGATGGCCTGCAGGAGGACGAGGTGCATGGGAAGATTCGACAGGAGACCTCTGTCATAGAGAGAAATGCAAGGATTATTAAATGGCTATATAGCTGCAGGAATGCAACAGAGAGGGGGAAGAAACTTAGAGACCTTGATGTTCATTAGAAAAACACTCATTGAAACAGGCTGATACTACTGCAACCTCACCCCATAAATTTATCTGGTCTCTCATAGATAACTTAAGATGAGGTTATAAAGAGCTACAACGTGGTATATGGATTTTGATACTATGATAGTTCTTGTAGTCATTGTGCAATAAGTATCCCACCCCTTTCTGGAAAAGTAATATCTGTCCACAAACTTGGCATTTGGGTAATGGTTTATATTACACTCATGCAATTCATACAAAACAAAATAGGTCTAGTAATGTGTCTAACCACAGCCTCTCATTTTTCACGTAATTCTCTCTTTGTTGTCTACTTGCACAGTGGCTTTCTCTTTTTGTCTCTGTCCCTGAACTAACCTTTTGATCAAACTCAACCACTGCAACCTGAGCCTAAGAAGAACAAGGAACATTATGTTCAACAGAATGCCATAGATTCCTGTCTGTGCTATTTCCACATTTTTTTATATTTTTTTTACTTTGATAAACATGTTAAGACAGTCCCTTAAGTTGAGCCCATAACAGAAGCAAGACAAGTTCAGACATGCGTTTTTCTCTGCTTAAGCACGTCTAACATTACGCTTCCTGGGGTGTGTTATTATGTTACTATCAGTTTGTGATTAAAAAGAAATAGACAAATGCACTGAAACAATATTTGGTCATAATTATGAACATATCGTGCTAATTTAGGCTATAGGTTATTATTTGTTATTGTATGCACATTTGTTCTTTGCTAAATACAAACTATTTGTGTAAGATAAGAAATTAAACAATGTCGTTTCTCAGTCCACCGGGTAGTTGATTAAGACTCAAAAAGGGATAAATCAAAACAACTGGACCATCCAGACAGCATCCTCAGAGCTGTTGTCCGTGGAGATAAGAAAATAACGCACTAATTATGAAACGGTAATGAATTATGAACTACTCTTGTGACTGTTGTGAGCCTATGTCTCTGAACATGTTTTCTAATGAAGTATAGTTACAGACGCTTTGAATGAATTGATGTGATACACTTTAATGTTACACGTGTGATACCCAAACAATGAAACGCTGTTCTACTGTTACTTGCAACTAACCACCAAGAGGGGGCAGCATATTATAAACAGCGTATTGTATTATAAGTTTGCAGTATAATTACCTGTTTTAGAGAGGCCCCAGTGCAAGGGCAGCCTATGAAAAGGGGCAGATATTATAAGACTTGTTTTTGGCGATCTTGCGGTGATTGCATGATGTCACTTTTTGAATGAAATAAAGAAATAAAATAAAATAAACAAATGAAATTACTTGAATAACATACTGTTTTGTGTCGTGACAAGCTAAAATAAATTATATTTTGTTTAGACATTTTATTATTATTATTATTATTATTATTATTATTATTATTATTATTATTATTAACATTTAATTTGGAATGGCTAAAAAATATGTAGACAATGTTGGGGTAGGTCTAGAGTTAATATTACCTGAACGACGGACAGTGCATACAAATCTAAAACAACATACAAGAAATAAGAAAGTAGAACTAAATATAGACTAAATGCGAACAAATTATTCTCACACATGTCTAACAAATTTAGGATAGGTATTGGCCCAGCCACAGCCAGTTAGAACTAAAGACATCCGGTCAATTATTAATGCACGACATCGGAGGCTAGTGTAACACTGACCCAGACAAAGGGGCCAATGAAATATAGTTACTTATGCCCTACTACGTGTGTTATACCCACCATCTTGATAGTAGCATAATTCACAACTGTCCCATGCACATTCTCCCATCCCCCATTTCCAAATCAAAACATAAGTACATGTGCGCAGCTCTCTCTTGGCACGTGTAATCGAAAGCGCCCAACAAAACAGACGGGATTATAATGAGGAAGTTGATTGACAGCGTTGTGGTCCAATGAGCGGCGCTATGTTGGATGGCAACAGGGATTTTTAACCAATCAGAGAACGGAGGGGGCGTGATCCTCTCTGCACTGTGTTTACTTCCGTGAACATTTTCAACGCAGCAGCAGAAGACAGAAAAGGTACGACAAGGGAGACTACTACCTGCCAAAGGTTGGTTCGATAGGTTTTTATAAAAAAGGATTTCTGGTTGTTTATGAGCAACACATTTATTTCTCATCTATTAGTGTTGACTCAGCTGTCACTCTGCAATTGTCACCGATTGACGTGTTTTTAACAGCGTCCGTTATGATTATTTAACACGTCATTATGATTGTGTTATTACAATACAGTGTATTAAACAAATATAAAGATGGCCAATATTTGGACACTAGGCTATACTAGACTCTCAACCTCTCCATCCTTTTATACATAAACTACACAGAATCTGTCAAAATGCCTTTCTTGGGCAAGGACTGGCGGTCTCCGGGATGGTGCTGGGAGAAGACGGACAGTGGCTGGAAGAGGATCGTCTTGTATGGGCAGGAAAACGAGATGGACTTTCCAGAGTGAGTATGCCCCTTTGTTTGTTTTTGTGACCTACCTGCTTCACCAGGTTGTAGGTGGGTCTCATCTGAAAGTGCAATTATACCCCTGTAGGTGAAAAGTAGTGCAATCATTGCTTTGTATCTGGGAGAGAAACATGAAAAACGTTGTGTCAATGAAATCAATTAAATATGTAGCTAAAGACCACAAGTTCCACAAAAGCATAGTTTTCCAGGGGTATCGGAAGTTGAATTAAAGAAAACGTTTTAATTGTTATAAGTCATTGTGCAGTCTGTATATGGGGAAGTATGCTATTGCAGTTGTATTGGGAGCTATTGCATACATTTAAAAACATACATATACAATTCTAAACATAACATGGGACTCACACTTGTAGATCTTATAAACCTGGCTCAGCTGTTTTATTTCACTTTTTAAGTACTTCAATGGCCAAAAAAGTGTGTCCCCTATAAAAGGCTATTGCTATTTAGAGTCCATGGAAACAGATAGAGAAGCACTCAAATGGTCAGGCTTTCAGTTCAAGTGTAAATTTACATGACATCACTTCATTCAGGGAAATTATTTGCACATTATTTGCATTTCAGATGTGTGCACTGGTCATTAAGTACAAGAATAGAAGCATGGAATGGGTGTGATTAGACGTCTTTTATTTAGCTGTACTAGACATCCATGTGTCCATGTGTGCGCACTGAAACATTGAATGTGCTTGTTGAGTGGTTCTTGTCATTGTCTAATGTTAGAGCAGTAGATATCAACACCACTATTCATGGCTTAAGGATACTTTTAATACCTGTTTTGCTTTAATACTGGTTCCTAGAGGCTAGTCTGACGACTGGTTGGTTCACTTTCTGCATTGGTTCTCTTTTTTATGTTTGACTTTTTTGCATAGTGTTAGTAAACAAAAATAAAAGTAATATTTAGAAAATTGACTTTATAAAAAAATATTAGCTTTTGTGTTTCTTTTATAAAGAGCTATTCGCTTATTAACTTACATGGTTCAGACTACTGCCTCCGTCACACGAGTCACTGACGTGTTGTTCCCAGGCGTGGTCAGCTTGGGCACCAATAACCTTACTCATATCTGTGGTTCACTACTTCAGGCACCATCACAGGGTGGCAGACATGGTCAGCCTTCTGGATGCACATGTGGTTTTGCAGGTTTAATGGGAGTCTAAATCAGGACATCAAGGTAACGTCAAGTGCGGCACGGTAGCGCAACAGTTGGCGTTCGTGCTTCACAGCTTGCAGGTCCCGGGTTCGATTCCCTTTCTGTGTGGAGTTTGCATGTTCTCCCCGTGTCTGCATAGGTTTCCTCTGGGCTCTCCGGTTTCCCCTACCACTAAAACACATGTACAATAGGCTAGGATGAATGAGAGTGTGTTTGAGAGTGCGAATGCGAGAGAACGGATGCCCAAGACTACAATCCGGCGCGGCGTGTTTACATGCATGAGACCCATGTGTGGTCATCAACATGCGCTGTCCCGACCATTGACAGTATATTTTGAAAATATACTGTCAATGGTCCCAACTAAATAAGCAAATAAGTAAAATAAGTATAAGTTGTGGAATCACACACAAATTAGGTCTCTTTTCTATATGTTGCCTCTCACAAACACAAGTGATCAGACCAATGACCAACCAATGATGTCACTTTGTGCAATAACCATTGGCTGCTGTTCAACATTTGGTAAAAGTCCAGTGACTTCATGCTACCAGGCTGGTTGTTAAAAGAAAGGGGTCCATTATAAAGGAACTGGACTGGCACGCAGTGTTACAGAAAGAAATATTTCATGCCAGTAAACAGTTGTGGCCTTTTGTCTGATTCGTAAGAAGCCTTGGTATGAGCAACATTAAAAAAGAAGCATGTATTAAAATATAATGTTTATAATAATACAATATAATGTACTGTACAAAATCACAAACAACACCTAACTTTAACTTTTTTCCATAGACATAATATAGTGTCCCTGAAAACTATAATTTAATTTCTTAAAGTTGACAACTATTTAACATTTTAAATAATCAATTAGTAATTAAATAATTAGTTATTATAGCCAATTAACAATTACATTTGCTGACAAAAAAGTACTGAGCCCTTGTTTCACTGAAAACAAGTCCCTTTGTGTCTAATATTTCAAGCCTTTAAGTAAAGGTTTAAGATTCTTGCTGTGACCGGACAGGACACCTTCAGATCCTGCTGAAGCATGTTCCGGATTAGGGGGCCAGAGGAGGAGAAACACTTTTTACCACACTCTAAAAAAAAAAAAAACAACTTGAAGGAAGAGAAAAAAACATTGTACGCTTCCCGCATTCTCCCTTTAAATAATTAAAGGGTTGGTTGTAGCCTTGCAACCTTTTGTGTGCAGCTGCAAACCACCTGTGATAGGCAGGTATTCATGTGTTGATCCTGGTCTGTGTGTTTCATATTTTTTTGCAGCATGTTATGTATCTTTAGACCATATCATTGATCTTATGTTTTTTTGTGCATTCTGCAAACTCAATACTGGTTTATGTGCATGTCTCTGTAATGGAACAAATAAATGGGATTACCTTTGAGTTTATGAAGCCCAACAATGGATGAAGTGAGTCTCATTAACACATGTTACTAGATATAAAATAAGGAATTTAAATTACTTTCAGGAACCAGCTCCTTCACAGATTTACAGAGAGGTATTGGAGATTATGTATGGGCCACAAGAATCAAAAGAAAAATCCATCCAAATAATATAGGTTCAAGTAGTTTTCCCTTGGGCTCTAGGCCCACCACAAGGATTCCATTGTAATGCCAGACTCAAGGTCAGATTAACAGTTGGATTAGGTTGGTGAGCATAGAATCAGATCATTAAACTTATATTTTTTCCCCAAATTGTGCATCCCTAGTTGTTACTACATGTTTAGAGGAAACTATGGGGACAGGCATTTTGTTCTCTGTAAACAACATTATATTGTCTAAGTATTTGAAGCCCTTGTGATTTGCAACCTCAAAATTGGGATTTTAATTGTTTTGTGATTATTGCAGTCCTATTCAAGGCCTACTAAGTATAGTCAAATAAGTGTGCATCCTGTGAAATGCTAGAGGTGGCCATTCTACCTATAAATGTTTAAGCCGACAAGGGAGGGAATTCCAGGTAGTTTGGGTGAATAGTGTGTGAGTGGTTGGTTTCTGACGGTCGGAGAGTCTGTGAGTGCTGATGTGTGTAGCCGGGCTTCTGTCAGACTACCTCGATGGTATCTGTGGCTACATACAGTACATAGTCGCCACCACCACTGTGCATGGAGTGCAATATAATATATTCCCTTTCTTTCCGCATTAATGTATTAAATCTTAGTGTTACCATAATGTCCTTGAATTTTATTTATAGAGACGTTAGATGAATATTTTAGTCAGTACCTGTGTAGTGCTGATGCAACAAGTGAAGTTGTGCGTGCTCTCTTGTTAGCCTGCCCAGGGCTTGTGCATGCATGTACTTTTAATGATTGACCTTTATTTAACCAGGATAGTCCCACTGAGATTAAGAATCTCCTTTTCAGGGGAGTCCTGGCCCCAGACAGGACAAGTCACTTTCTTTAGTTTTTGTGTCCCAGAAAGACCGACTCAGAGTGAATGCTAAAAATAAACTTGAAACCCTACTTTTTTTTACTAAGTGGTTAGTTGTGTATTTAATTAAACTGATTTATATATGCAGATTATTGTTTTTCTACTATTTTTTCTTTGTATTTTACAGTCCCCATATTGTTTGTGATATAATATTTTGAACTGAACACTAATCCACCAAGCTATGAAGGGCCCAAACCTGTAAGATTTGTTTCAGCTTGCATTTTGGCCTTGCTGAATTTTTGCCTCTGTTAATAGGCTGTTATTGAAGTAACAATTGCATGTTTGTGTCCAGACTGTGCGGTGACAACAAAGAAAACATGTTTGTTGAAGACGTGTGTGACCTGAGCAATGACAAGAGGCAAAAGGACCTCTACAACAGCAACACCAAGTCCCTGTGTGAGTGCCCCATAATGACAGACATTCCTCATGTGGAAGCTAGGTGCAATAAAGACATGTTTCCCCCCATGTTAGGGGGTATCTGTGTGCAAGAGTAAACATAAAAACAGACACTTATTTTACACAAATGCCTTCGAGTTTACTGCACTGAATGCTAATCTCATATTTCTTGTTGTGTTTTCTCTAAGTTGTGAAAGACAAATGGATATATGTGCATAAAGTCAGCACAAAAGAAGTAAGTAAAGCAGTAGCAAAAATATTATTTGTAGATTGATAATAGACTAATTGAATTTTTTCCCCCTCTGTTTTTACAGAGACAAGGTTACAGTACACTCGGAGAGGCCCTCAACCGTCTCGATTTTTCTACAGCTGTTCAGGATTTACGAAGATTCAACTATGTTGCAAAAGTAGGCCATCATTAATCAGTCATTAATTTAGTAGCGTGTGCACATTTATTTTTTCGTGTTATTTTTATGTATTAATCTAATTACTTTTTTCTTATAGCTTTTTCAGCTAATAGCCAAGTATAACCTTACGTCCTTAAGTGGAGCTGCTCAAAAGAATTACTTCAATGTACTTGAAAAGATTGTACAAAAAGGTGAGTGTTTGAATTGAGCCTTTGTTTAGCTCCAGGTCATATTATAAGCACCCAGACAGTTAAACAGCAGCACATGGCTCAGAAAGCCAGATAAGCAACTGGACCCCTGTGTTACTGGTAGGAAGGCGTGTTTACCACACATTGTAAAGAAAACAAACTAAATATTTAGCTTGAATTCATTGTAATGGCTGGGATTGTGTGCTGGAGCAGAGGTATTATACGAGCCTTGCTTGTCTGTGCTCCACTTTCACACAAAGCTCGAAGCTCAAAGTTAGTTGCAGATTGTTACATCTCCGGTGCATAGGGCGGCAGGGTGTGCATTATTGTGTTTTAATTGACTGATTTTAATTGATTGATTTGATACTGTATTTAACTAAATGAGTAAACTAATGAGCAAAGTTTTACTTTTGTTTTCAATATTCTTCTGTAAGAATAACAATATTTGGTGTGCCCTCTAGTGCTTGATGACTGCTACAATCCTCGTCTTGTCAAAGACATTCTCCAGGACTTGGTCTCTACGTTGCACAGTTTAACAGTTCACGTGGGGAGAGTGATCCTTGTGGGAAACATCAACATCTGGCTTTCCCGATTGGAGACCATTCTGAAGTGGCAGGAACAGCTCAACAACCTGCAAATCCCAAAGGTCTGTGTGAACACAAGTCTGTGGATGTGTGTTTAATTAATAATCTTAATGCTCATTTTATTGTTCTCCTCAGCATCTGTGCAATGGCATGTCCTTAAGTGACCTGCCCATTCACATGCAGAACAAGATCATGTGTAAACTATCTGATGCCTGTGACATCATCAATCTGGGTCAGGCCATGCCTAATCTGCACTACCTCAGTGAGGACAAGATCCTCTGGAAAAAGCTCTGCTACTTTCACTTCTCTGACAAAGAGGTGAGGGAATTTTAAAATATTTACTGTAATGTGTTTCAGGTTTTTTACCACTAGAGGGCAGGATTGTAACTTTTCAAACAGTTGGAGCGCTCGAGTATATCCATGTTAAGATAGTGTTTCTGTAGTTTCATAGGAACTTGGTTTTGACCAAGAGTAACAATGTGGACTGGAAGCTGATGTACTTCACATTAAAGAAACATTACCCTTTGAAAGAGCAATATGGAGACACTTTACACTTCTGCAAGCACTGTCACATCCTCTTCTGGCAGGTAAACCTTCCCTCTTTAATATTTATTCATTTATAAAATACTTGAGTTGCTCTGTGGATCCTGTTTAACCCTTTCTTTGGTGTGGTTTCTTTTCCTTCTGCTTTGTTCTGTCTTGTCTTATTCTTTAGGATCTACATCTGGCATTAATCTTCAAGGTACTTGGTTTACTCTACATTTCTGTGTTGACTATATCTCATGTGTATTTGTGTTGTGTTGGCTCTAAGTTGCTTCATAAATAGGCCTTTGGTCTTTGGTCTTGGTCATAGGGTTACTGTATACTTAGTAGCCTACACTTAGTAGGCACATTGAATTCAAGACTATTTGATTCACGCTTGACTTTGAAAGCAGTAAAGCATTGTTGCCTCATTAATACAAAAAACGAAATGAATGATTTAATTTAAGAATAATTTCAGTGAGGGTTTTCAAAACAACATCACTAACACGTTTACAATATATCACAAAACAACTACCACTGTAAGTTACTACTAATATCACACCACTACACTAAGATTGGACTCTATTGCTCTCACAATGGCGAAATTCCCTTGTTCCATCAGTTCACAAGAAACACTGAGGGGCCGTGCAAAATACACAGGAAATGTGCAATAAAGTAATAAACAAAATGAAAATGAAAATATAGAAATACCAAAAATATCCAAACGCAACATTGGCGTTTTTTTTTTTTTTTTTAGTAGTTCTTGATAAGGTTGTTTACAGAATACTCTGGATTACACAAACAAACGTGTACAAATGAAACAAAAACACAACTCAACATAAGCATTAAAAGCTCAAAAAAGTGATTCAATCTCATTACTAAAATTGGACATAAGTTTAGAATAAGTAAACAACCAAAAACCCTGTGTAGTGTTATTGGGCTACACTGAGTGGTTCTGAAGATGAGACATATAGATGACTTATTTACTGCTTGTGTGTCTGTCACAGGACTGGGGACATCCCTGCACAGCCATCGATCCTGACAAGTGCCTCATGCCCATCTCCCCACAGGACTTTATAGAACTCTTCCAGTAGTAACCTTCAGTGTCTGTCCCAGCCACGGCCACCCCTCAAAACCACCCAAAAGTGCGGATGGGACTTTTCCTATGTAGTCAAATACAAAGGGCTTCAAGCAATGGTAATTGTGTGTCTTTATTTCACTTGTTATTGTGAAAAAGTTTCTTAATGTTATGAAAGTTATTATAATCGTATACAGCTTCAAAACGCACATGTAGAGGGATATAGGTGTCTAGACGCAGTATTGTTTTGGAGGAAGTCGTATGTAAAATAAGGACTAAGCATGTTCTAATATGATGGTTTACGTAAGTGATTATGGTAGTAAAGTTGAATTGTTACCGTTGTGTTTGTGGTTATACAAACGCATGTGTCTGTTAATATAATGTACTTACTGTAAATGTTGTCCTTGTGATGTCAGCTTTGTGAAGTCACTTTAAGAAAATAATGTCAAACTCAAAATAACTGTACGGGTTTTATATTTACCAGGTAACAGACAGGGAAATGTACAAACGCTATTTATGAAGATACCATTTTTATATCCTTTTCTTAAACTTTTGTAATCTTCCTTCAACGCTCCAATGTTGTGGTGGTCTATAGGGCGCTATTGTGACTGTTTCAAAGGAAGTAACAATAATAAAATCTTTTTTTTTATGTGTGGTTTCTTAGCTCTACATAATAAATTACATGTTGAAAAGAAACTAATCTAGAACATTTTCAAAACATGCAGTACCTACCTGCATTTATCTAAATGTGTTCCGCACTAGTAGTAGAAATACTGCCATCAGGCGTCAGTGTGTTTTAGCCAAATAGTTTTTTCACGCCCTCCAGATATACACGTTGGCATGGATGGTGAGATTCAAGTAAATGAGGGTCTCTAAAGTGGTGGTCACTAGACACTGAGGTGGGGGTCGCAAGAGAGTTTCAAGACTATATTTGTTAAATGTATAACATTTAATTTGAGGAACTCTTGATTGAAAACCACATATTCTATAGAAAATAAGCTATACAGGTGCTTGTCATATAATTAGAAAAAGTTCATTTATTTCTGTAAACTTAAAATGTGAAACTAATATATGATATAGACTCATTACATGCAATGTGACATATGTCAAGCCTTTATTTGTTATAATTTTGATGATTATGGTTTACAGTCCATTTTCAAAATATTCTAATTTTCTGAGATTTTTAATTTGGGGTTTTTACAACCTGAGCCATAATCATCAAAATGATTAGCAATAAAGGCTATACATATCTCACTTTGCATGTAATGTGTCCTATCAGTTTCACAGTTTAAGTTGAATAACAGAAGTGAATTAACTTTTTCCTGACATTCTAATTATATGACGAGCACCTGTATACAAAAAACATAAATAAAACAGGTTTGATTTTGTTTGGCATCTGAAATTCTAATGACGGGTCCTGAGTCTGGAGGTCGCAGGCTGTGGTAGATGACATTAGATGACACCACTGGAGGGTGCCCAAGACATGGCCTAGACCCAAACCCTAGACTGCATCTGGAACCATCCATGTCTATTCAGGGCCGTTGGAAACGTTGGCATCAGTCCAGATTTAAGTCCAAATGTTTTAACTTTTTTTTAACGTTTTAACTTAACAAGATTTAATTTATTGACTGAGAATTTACACTTTTTTTAATGATCATCAGACTTTTATATTTTACAGCATGGACATTAATTCTTTAAACAACAGAAGTAAAAGCCAATGAGTATACATAATTAATACAAAACCTGTGTCTCCCTCCGTTGGGCCAACACCAATAGTGACACCTGGTGGCAAACCGTCTTGTTGCAAAGAAATGCACACAAGATGACAGTGTGTTTTAACAAATATATATGTACATCATTTTATTAATACAAGGCACTTCAAACATTGTGTACAGTACAGTGAGATTTGCTTTTCATTGTAAAACCTTCATAAATAGCAATAACATAGGACACGTAGCTCTATGACACTTCCGTTTGTAATCATAAAGTAACAAAAATCTAGTGGTAAAATGTTGTATGATCATTTAAAAACTGTACAGTGACAAACTTTAGGAAATTAAGGCTTCACTCACATTCTATTTTGCTGCACTGGAGGCTTGCATATTCACACACACAGACAGTCAACAGTGTATCTCTATTGGAAATGATACTTCAAGGCTTTCATTTGTTTTTCATTTATACATAAAACTAAACTGCTGCTTGACTTGGCTGTCATTCGATTTGGATTCCTTCAAAAAGACTTGAGCATACAAAAACTGTCTAAATTATAAACTAAGGAGAATTAAAGCAAATATTTGGCAATCATGGGAAACTATCGGAAAATGTTGTCTTTTATTTTACCAATGAGGTTTGACATTTTAAGATTACGAAGTCATTGTTCGGAGTTTGAAACAGTAAGTTCTTTGTCACCTATTTATGGGTGTTTTGTTGGATGGATTTACTACTAAAAATATAGAGCAGGTTCAATGGTTTATTGCTATGGCAACGGTTCTAAATTTGCACCACTTTAAAGCGATGGATTGTCACACACAGATTTGCTGTAACAGTAGATTCCTACATGTAAACTCACACGGAGCATTCTCTAAAGATTTTTGTATTTCGTTTTCAATATCATCCTCATTACCTCCGGGACATGCTTCATCTATTTGGCTCATGTTTTCCCCCTACGGTTTATTTTAGTCCCTCCCACACGCTTTCCGACACAATCCCTCTGCCCATCCGGCCAATCCCGGCGAGTCTGACTTTAGCGCGGGCCGTCCACCTCACCGCGCCCACGGCATCCTTAGAGTCCGACAGATTGGCGTAGCGCGAGTTGTCCTCCTCTAGACCTCGCCCCGCCCAGGAGTCCAAATCCAGGTCCACAGACTCGAGGGAGGGTACTACACCGTCACCTTTATGGTTCCCGTCGTCCGCAACTTTGTCCGCTTCTCTGGAGCTCTCCATTTGAGGCGGCTCCCACCCTTCGATCTTCTCCAGTTTTTTGGCCGGTGAGATTTGCCGCATGGTCGTGGTCACGCTATCCCAAAAGCAGAGCCCCTTTTCGGGCTTTCGGTCCTTTTCTTTCTCTTCGTCTTTGATTTTCTTGTGGGGCCTTTAAAGAAAACATTAGGAGTCATTAAAGCCATATCATCTCAGGCAATAAATACAAATGTTTATCTAGTAAAAAAAAAAAAGTAAATAAATAAAAGGGATGGTACTTGCTTTGCTTTGACTAGGCCTACAGATAGCCAATCATTGGGTTAGGTTGCCATTTTAGATTGTCTTCCAATGCTTTGTTTCTGTGATAACCCACTGCAAAAATACGTAGCACTGTTTGTGTCTCGCTGAGCATTGGGAGCATGTTTGGTATGTTTGTTTACGTAATGAGTTGAACAACATACAACCTGGAATGTTCTGCAGCGTGCCTTTAAAGCGCAAATTTCATCAGCCTTATCCTTTATACTTAGTTCTGACATGTTTGCGATGTGGGGAGTGGAATGTCCCTATACGCCATAACATCCATAGAAATTCCCTTTGTTTGAGCGGCCCACATCCTAACGCGGTCCACATCTACAACGGCTCCCAGCCAAGTGAGGGCCCGTTCCGTACAAATAAACAAGTGCAAGTGTTACACAAGACACCGTTATTCTTAATCAAGATGGAAATGCTTGTGCAGCGGCTCACTTGACCATTAAAGCGCTCTGGTGGGGAACACTCGAAGTTAATGTAAACCGTGGAGTGGCTGTTTATAGCCGAGGAGCTGGACAATACTGGCTTTCGCACGTTCACTTGCGCGGAAAATGTATTACCACCGGCTGTTGGCCTGATCCATTATGGTCCGATTTCTTTTTATGTGGTTCCAGCATTGGTTCCAGTATTGATGAATATTAAATAATAGGTACTTTTTTTGAAAACAATAAACATTGCTGCTCCGCCTCAAGTAGTGATTTATATACATTTTAACCATAAAAGGGCAGAATAAGTGGACGACTTATGAAGTAGTATATATGTATTAAGGGAACAGTTATTTTATGTATACAACACAAATACCTGATAAGCTGAAATCAAGCTTGGATCTGTAGTTTAAGAGCTTTATAATGTACTACAGTGGACCATAAAGATCCCTTTCAGGGGTGGTAAGTAGCGCATTAAAAGTCACAGCCGTCCTGGAGTAAACTAGGAAGCATGGCAGTCAATCTACGCCAACAGCCAGTCTGATCCCAGACCCCGTTCATACAAGGTACACTGCGTAACGTGTTTTGTATGCACGAATCAGACCTGGTTTTAAACTGCACCTTCCCACCACTTCGGAGCCACTGTCTCTGAGATTTCTCTCTAGTATGGCCTTACCCTCTGCGGTCCGCCAGCTTCTCCCCCGTCAGCAACAAGTGCTCGTCGTCTTTGGAGGAAAACATCTTCTTGTCCTTCCGCTCCTTTTTGGACATGATCTTCTTCACTTTGGCCTCCTGACAAGAAACATACAGGATATTAATAGCCTCATCTTGTGCCTGTAAAACAAAAATAACGTGCGATTTACAGCGGTTGATTTTTCTGCAATAGATCTATTTTTGCTGGAACATTCTTTTAAGATTCCAAGCTCATTAATCACGTCCAACTTCGTTTATATCAACTTAATTTTTTTGCTCCTCATAAGGTTGAATGCATTCCAGTGTTACTCCCTTGTCCCCCAAGCTTTCCTCCCCATACCAACTCTGACGCAGACACGCACACTGGCCTCTCAGACTATTACGGAACATTTTGGCTTGATTTCTCTGCCTGCCTGGGAAGTGAATCGTCAAGGTCACAGCGTTTATGCAGCGTACGCCCGTGCCTGCCTGAACCAACCGCGTATCAAAACATTCTCAGTATTCATCATGACGCAATGTGGTAGACTATGTGACCTTTTTGGAAAATCTTGAATTTTCATAAAGCTGAAAGTCTGAGCAAGCACGCTTAAATTCTGTCTATAAGGGATGAAAAGATGCAGGCAGGAAAAAACCATTGTCACAAAGAAGACGTCAAAGTACTGACACCCAAAAATGTGCAAAAAGTAAAAATACTAAATAAAAATGAATGAAATACTCTGAAAATAACATTATAATTACAGATCGATGGTGCTTTTATCTACAATTTTACAATTTACAATATCTACAATTTTGCTACAGTTACAGCTACTTCCATTTTTTTATATTATTTTCTATAAATGCGACAGGCCAACAAATTATAGAACTTCACAGCACAACAAAGCAGAGTAAAAACATGAAAATAACATGGTGCCCAGGTGTATAAAAAAAATTGTAATGATGTGTTAATTACTCTCAAAAACAGGAAATCTGTCATTCAACTTTAATTTACAGGTGAAACTCGGAAAATTTGAATATCGTACATATACGTTTATTTATTTAATTCATCTTAAAATGTGAAACTATACGTACTGGATATACATTGCATGTAATGAGTCTATCAATTATTAGTTTCACAGTTTAAGTTAAATTACATAAAGTAATGAACTTTTAAACTATATTCTAATTTCCCGAGTTTCACCTGTATGATAATATGATTAATCAAAACCCAAGTCCGGAGTGAATGGTCATAAATTATGAGGGGACATACTTGGTATTTTCTTGGCAATAATACAGAAACAGGGCAAAATACATTGCCCCTTTTTTTTTGGTCGCCATACTCCTATTACCACGTAATTAATGTGCTGCAAAGTCAAATGTGACCAATGAAACCTTTATTCCAGAGGTAAGCACTGCAGTCTTGAGTAATTCAGTAATATCTTGAGTAAATGCTGCAAACGCTGTGTAACAAAGGTTTACTTTACTGCCATAAATCAGTAGCCCCTTTTACTCCTGAGTGCTGTAAGAGTAGAGTGTGGATCAGATTTTCTGCAGCTAGGAAGGTAGAAATTCCAGCTCTGTATGTTTACGCATCACCACCAGAGGCCTATCTATTTACCATTTTCCACAGTGTCAGCCTCAATGTACAAAACCTAACAGAGAAACTGGTGAAGCAAGAAACACTGCAAATTATCAATACACTTGTGAGATTGAGCAAATAGTTTTGTTATAAAGACATAACATTTAAATTACTTTATACTATCATTTTCAAAATTATTAGGCTAATGGCGGTAATTCGTCAAGGTCAGCCACACTGACTTCATCGAGTTATAAATGAATAAATAACAAGACAAGAACGGATTCTGATTCCTGTTTCATCATCATTCTGATGTTGTTACTCATTTGAGTGGAGTCTGTCCCCGAAGAAGAAAACCTATTCAAGAAAACTATACTGGAGGGATGCAAAACCTACACTGATAGACACAGATGCCTTTACAACTTGCTGTACAAGAAGGGGCTGGATTGGATGTTAAGTCAATTCCATTGACTTAACATAAAGTAGACTATGTAATGCATTATGTATTTACCTTCACCTCTATTTCAATGGTTCACAAACAGTGGTCCTGCACAGGTTGTACTTAGGGCCATCTGCAATTCTCAACGTTATTAAAGATGCATTATGGAACTTTTTATGTGGGGAAAAAAACACATTGATGTTAATGTGACCTTTCAGTGACCCCATGGCCTCATAAGTGGTTAGGATCACAGTGGCCTCTATAATGTCAATTGTTTTTTAAGGTTTCTTGATGGAATGTACAAGAAGGTTTCATCAGCAGAGAAAACCTACCAGAAATCCTAAAAGCAATTGATCCTTGCACATCATAGTGGACTCTGTGTTGGAAAGTAAAGGCACCATGCTCACCACCCATGCGGCCACTGCATCACTGACAAATACGCACTAATAATAAGGTTTTTTTTCCCCCAATCAAAAGTTCCATGATGCATCTTTAATTTTGCTTAGAGATCGTGGATAATGGATTAAGATTGAGTGTTTAATTCTGGTTCAGGCATAGGTTACACCCAGTTTAAAAATCCTTAGTCAATAGTCATATTGACTAAGGATTTTTTCATTTCAAATCTATTTTTTATCCTGATTTGATATTGATCTACAGTCAGCCTAGTGGTACTTGTAAAGTCAAATACTGGTACTTTTGAAAACCACTAGTCTGGTTGAATGTTTGATCACCAGCCATAGGATAACTGAAGATACTTCCAAAAAGTGTTTAAAAGAGGAGGGTTTATTTGTTTTTATTAGTGTCATTACTGCCTGCCCTCCACTCCATCCCTCTAGCCTAATGCGGACATAAAAGGCAAATAACAGCCCAGTAGCCGAAGTGTCAGAGGGCTCTATTCTGAGCTGTTTTTGTGCGCGCTAATTGTTCTGTGTGAAGTGTTCAGCTCCAAGAAAGAATGTGGCGTTTCCTTCCCGTCTGTGTCCGAGCGGCCTTATCCTCGCAAACAGGACAGCTCCCGAAATATGCCATGTGAACTGCAGCACATATGAGCATCTATATTTACAGTGGCCACACAATGCACCAATTACTCATGTTCCTTTGTGGACTGAATAACCATTCCTGCCACGAAATCCACTACCACTACTATAATCTGGCAAAATTACTAACTCATCATAGTCAGATAAATCAATACAGCTGGAAATGTTACAATGTAGAAGGCTGATGCTTAGAGATTAACCAAATCTTTTTTCCAGGGCCAAAGGTCACTGTTAGCCTCCTTTTAATCGATTCAAAAATAAGCTGTGTACTGCAAGTTTCGTTGACAGTTACAAGAATTTAACATCAAGCTGGTCCACGACAACAAACACGATCGTTTTAAGATAAGGAAGAATGTTTATAGATACAGTGCAGCCTCAGCAATAGTCTGTTTTACATCACTTTGAATGACATAACAATAAACTACGGCTTGGAGTGTGTGTTTTGGCAGCTGAGGTCTGAGAGAGTTGATACAGGTGACGTAAGACAGAGTTGGCACCTTTTTTACTTGAATAAAGCCCTGACATGTGCATTGTTGTGTGTATGGCGAGATAAGTCTTGAGTTATCTCAAAACTGCCAGATCCCAAACTGTGTAAAGTGCTTATAAGTGCTAATAGTTGGGGCTGCTCGATAATAGGAAACAACAATAACTACGTTGAATATCAATTTACAAGGCAATATTTGGGAATTTATTATAGGGCTTATCCTTTTTGGAGCCTGAGGTCAAATTAAACAGAAACAAACATGTCCGTGATACCAGACATGCTCCTAATGCTCAGCTAGTCACCCGCAATGCTATTCTTGCATTGGGTTAAGCATTCAGAAGAGGACATAATGTATAAACTTTATTTTCATTTAACATTAGCCAAAAAAGAAACAAAAAACTAGCCCTAAAACATTTGGATCGTTAAAAATGTGCAATGTTTGGTGGCAAATGCTAACGAAGGCATATAGGAATAATACACCGATCATGCAACAGAATTCAACAGAAAGTTTCTAGAGTTTAGTTAAAGCTCACATTAAACTTAATGTATATGTTAGGATTTCGATCTTTGAATGAAAACATTTTCAACTTTGTGTTACAAGGTACTGGAGTGGAGAGCTTCTGTGTTCATGACCAAAAGTCATATTTTATTGTTTTTGATATGAACAAAAAAATATCATCCATCTGAGGAAAGTTATTGTGGTACATTGTTGGACATATTGCCCAGCCCTAGACATGGCACATGTGGTGATTTCATGAGTTTAAATTTCAAATAATGAATAACAATAATGTTACAGTGCATCTCTTACTCCTTCTGTCTGTCTCTGGTGTTTACCTTTGACACCACGGTAACGGCTTCCTCCTCCTCATCCGCTCCTTCTATGTCTTTGTCCTGAAACACACACAGGGACTGGGTGAATCCAAACACAAGCCCCCGACACACTTCACTACCAAAACTCGAGGTGTTTACGGAGTGTGCAGAGCTTCCTGGTAAAGACGGGCACCCTTTTAAGAGCTGCACTTTAAACATAGAGAGTATTTGGAGAGGATGAAGGATGAGGTGAGGAAGAGAAAGCAGATCCAAACAAAACACACAACAAAGCCATGGCCTATATCCTTAACTATTCATATCTAAAACAAGAGTTATTTTAGTCCTACTGTTCTCTCAAGGGCCAAAATAAACACATTAATGGCTTTTTATTAGTCAATTGTGCAACATGCCCATATTTGAGTCACCTCTCCTTTAGGAACTTTTGGTAATGTGTACTGATGCCTACTTGATAGAGACCAGGATCTAAAACCAAGGTTAAGGGCAAAAAAGCAAAATAACAAATCAGTTAACTGCAGGGTCACAACATACTGATAACTACAACATTTGACACATAATGGCACAATAAAACTTTTGTGCAAATGCTAAAACTTAAGTACTTGACATCTCCATTGGTTTATTATTATACTAACTGAAAAAAAGTAATATGATTCACAAACCTGATCTCTATTGATGTTTGGTGATATCAATTGCAATCATATACGTTTAAAGTTTGTACCAAGGCATAGTCATAGCTTTAAATTATTCTGCACAATTTTGGGGGGTAAAAACTAATCCCGATTTGTTTTCTTCTTCTGACAAGTGATGCAATTGCAATTAGATTTGCGATTAAGATAAAGCACTCCAGATTCAAAGAGCTCAAAACAACACCAATTAAGCTACCTATGTAAGTCTACTTAATCTTATCGCCTTTTATGACCGTCTTAGACCTAAGCAGTTGTCTTGAACACAGTCCAGGAGCCTTAAGAAGCATTTAATCATAAGAAGAGACCAGAGCCTGAGATTACTGACTCCCAGCCAAGATTCCTTTAAACGATCAAAGCTCTAAAGACGTCTTCTAGCACTGAACAACTTAAATGGAGAGAAAAACGCTGGTCGGACTTGCCTGAGCAAACTCTTGTGGCTTTGTGCCACCTTCACTGATCAAAGACTGATTGCTCACGAGAAGTTTTGAAACTACATAGACAGAAGAGGAGAGACGGGGAGAGAGTAGGGTTACACCAAAACAACTAGTCTGCTTTCGTAGCTCTGGGGGGCTTTTTTTTTTCCTCAATATGAATGTGTGTCAAAAGTGTCTCAACAAAAGAGGCAAGCACAATAAGGACACAAGATACGGTGTGGCATTGTATATCAACAATTTTAACTTTTAACTACTTGGATAGAGATTTTAATTAACTGTTTAGACCTTTTTTTTAGCTTGACCTTTGGAAATAGTACAGTATTGTTCAGGTATGAACCTAATGCAACTGGTATAGTCAACAATTATCCCAATAGCTTTTTTTGTTTGCCCATTTATTTCCCAAAAAATGTGCAAGCCAAAACAGTAGTGCATCTTAATACATTATATTGTACTTACATTGTATTTACAAAATAATCTTCATGGTACAAAACGTCTTATTGCAATATTCGACCCAGTTATTGCATAATATGTTTTTGTACTGGGTCGAGCCACCTGATTCGTATACATAATCCCAGTCCACTGCAAAGGTCTTACAGTCTTGTTATTAGGTCTGCCTCAATAAGCCATAGACACATAGACACACATGGAGGCAGACTGTCAAAGTTTAATAAAGAATGGAAAACAGGTTACAGCTCAAAGCCCGTAAGTGCCCCAGAGCACACTGCGGGGAGCATGGTTATTGACTGCAGACCTGCTATATTATCTTCCCTCAGCACTTTTACCCCACATAGCTTCTTAACTGCCTTCGTTTATGCCTGGAAAGATACGCAAGCCCAACTAAAATGACATGAAGACAGACATTTTTAAAGCCCTTTACCCGTTTTGTTTGTCTAGTAGTAGAATGAAATTTGCCTTAATTTTAACAGAAAAGCAGATGTTTATGGAAGCTGGGACAGTAACGCTCCACTTTGATGCTTGAAAGCTGTGAATATAACTCATCACTGTGGGACATTAGAAATTAATTAGGTAAGTAAAAAACCCGTTTCACAATTACTCACTCTCCCTTTCATTGTTTGTAAACCAAAAAAATCAGGTACAGGGCCTTTAAGCATATTATGTATTTGGAAATAGCAATGTTGTTTACAATGAGCGATTATACGTTTTACAGAACTAGGTGGTTTAGTCACCCACCAACCTGTTCAAGTGTTGCTTAAATGTAGTAGTAATAGCAGTAGTGGTCATACTAATATAAAACTAAGCAGGAGCAGTAAGAGTGGTAGGGGTCGAATGGATGTAGCAGTACTGGTATGAACGAAAAGCTTCACAGACAATACTTTTCCACCACTAAAATGTCCTTGAAGCCTTTATTTTAATATCTGGAGTTTGATTAAGTTATCTTTAAGCGTAATCCTTTCAGTGAGGCCAAAAGTCAACGAAAACTGCAGACAAAACCTCAAGGTAAACGCAAACTCCGATTATTTCAACATCACTCAAACAGCAGCTAAATGCCATATCTTTCAGCCTGGCTCTTGCCTCACTCTCTACTTTGCGGTAACAGTATTGACCCAAAGGATGACCCCGAGTTCAGAGGCACGTCATCACCAATGGTTTACACAGGGAAGACCAAACAGCTTACTTTCCCAGGATATTTTATAACTCAGCTAGAATCTCAATCTTGTCCTGGTGCCCACTGCTAAGGCATCCAAAAAGGAGCTTAGAGAAGCCCTTTGGAGGTATAGTCCACATGTGACGTTTTCCAGAAAGTACGTCCAGTGAGCTCAAAATACGTCAATGCTTCTGGCAAATGGGGAGTTCTTTCTAATGTGAGACCTTAGGGGTAAAGTCTATCTTTACATTCCAATAATAAGTGGTCAAGATGTGCATGTTCATTGGCAATAGGGCCTCACAATTAGAACATATTGTGATTGTGATATTTGCAAATTGCAATAACAATATTATTAAAACATTTAAATTTCAGCAATTTGGGGTTCTTCATCCAATCGTGTCAACACAAATCTTAAAGGTGCGTTATGTAACTTTTTATGTGGGGGAGTAAAAGATATGCAACATCTTCTCCATTTGGCCGGGCTTGGGACTAGTGTCAGGACTGGCACACAGGCGCAAACATGTTCTATTTCACATCTAAAAACGTTTCCAAGAGGATTCCCTATTGAGTGGCTAGAATCTATAAACACTTACATCCTTGACACCCTGAGAAGACACAGCTGCTTGTAAAGAGACCCCCCCACTGATCTGCTCTCCACTAAACTGATAGAAAGACAGGAAAGATAAGGTTAAAATCACATGGACCTCTTCCCTCTTCTCGTGTCTTACAACCACATATACACTCTAAACATTGCAATATAGCCTATAGTGTTTTTTTATTTCGATCTGTCATGCATTGGAGGCGCACTCCCCCATCAGCTGACTTGACATCTGAGTTACTCTTCCCTCCCCCATCACCAAGAAAAGTTAACAAAAGCTGCTCATAAATGACACTTAAACTCTTTGAAGATCACTTTGTCTGTTTGTATTTATCTCAGTTTAGGGCAAAAAGTTGGCAGCAACAAGATTACGCCCAGACTGTAGTAGAATAGAAATGCCTGTAATTCAGAGCAAGTGTAATGCTGACTGTTGGATGGATACAGGAGAAATACGCTCAAACAGAAGAGTAGATTATGTTTTTCAGACTCATGTTGTTGATGAGTTCGCCGCCTGATTGCATCGTTACCTTGTAGGAGTGATGATAGTGCCAGGACATGTCGTCTTCCTCCGAGGCATAATCCACCAGCACTTTGCTCTTGTTCTTCTTAAACATATTCCTTCAATGGCAGTCCCAAAGCCCAGTTTTCTTCTAGCAAGTGATGACAAAAACAAATCTCCGAGGTTCCTTCTGTGATTTTTGCAGGGGCTCACAAACGAGGCGAAGCCACAGCAGCGCCGAGCGTATTCATTCACGCACGCTACTAGTTTGTTGCCAAGTGCTTTTCGCGTGAGTTTGGTGAAGATGTGGGCGAGACAGACCACCTAAAACAGAGGCCACGCCCACGAGGACGCGCTCTGCCGCGCCCACTTTCCTCTGGGATCCCTAGTTACCATGGCAGGAGGAGGACACGGTCACTGGGCAATGCCTTGCATCTTTATCAATATGTGCACATTCATCCTTGCAGAGCAGAGCCGCCATAACTGGGGAGGCAAATCAGCCCAGAGCCCCAAACAGAAGGGGCCCCAGTGTGAGACTGGCAGGGGTGGGCAGCTAATCGTCTGTGTGGCTCTTTTGAGCTTTGATTAATAAACACAAAGTAAACCTATGAAGTGTCTTCTGTATGAGTGCTACGCTTCTATAGGCTACATTTGAGTGAATGTGCAGTGACAGGGAGGACCCTATTTCCTACAATCAGTATTCAAAAATTAGATCTAATTTGTACTGTTGATTCCTTTATTTACCATCATACGATCAATTGTGAAAAAAAAAGAAAAACAAAAAAGTGAGCTTTATTGTAAAAATAGAAAATAAAAATGCTATAGTAACTTTTAGAGACTTTCTTTTTATTACAAAGGTTAAATGTTTAATGTTGTAGACTCCGAGGGGTTTGTAAATGTAATTATAAACAATGTTCCCTAACAACTATTTATCATATAGCATCAAATCATGGCTTTGGTTAGCGCTTACATGTAAACAGTTGCTCCTTGATTCTATGATGTGGGATGTGAACAAATTTTTTGTTTGTGTGGGACTCCAAAGTTCCCTCTTACCTCGAGCCCCTGAAAACACTACAAACTGCCGTGCTATTGAATATACACTTATTAATATCAATATACACTTAATATACAGATAATGTACGGGTGATTTGTAGCACTAAAGTGCACAAATCGTGCCCTCTTTCAGCTCATTGACGCCAATGGGAAACAGGTTACTCTGCATGCTGACCTACAGAGGCACAGTTTAGCCCTGATTAGAACCACTCACCTGATGCAAAGAGCCTTAAATTCATCCCTCACTCTCCATATAATACAGCACTGTAAGTCGGAGGTGAAAGTGAATTATAACAGAAAATAGCATGTGTTTTCATGTATGACTATTACATTGTAACTCCAACCTTCTTCACCACAATGACATTTGTGCATCTAACTCAGAGTTCATTCAGGTGGACTTTCTCAAGTCCATCCCTCGATGTCCCACTAAATTGCCCAACAGTCTCACCTTTTCTTTCATGTGAAGTGGTCATCCTTATATTCTTATCAGATCCAATCTGATAGATTAATGTTAATTGGGTAGGGTGTTGTTTTGGGATATTCTTACTGATGCTGACTTCATTCTTTATTCAGTGTCTTGATGCCAATATCCAATCTCTAACCTGGTACAATATTTGTCAAAGCCCAAGTACCATTATTATAACCTGGTCCATGAAGTAACACCAAAGCAAGAATATTTCTCTGTTAGGATAAGGATGGACACTTATTGAAGCATGTCCACCACGCTGCAATAGGTTGTTGGTGATCTTTTGCCCCATAGGTCATCAGTGTGGGTCACATGTCCATATCTGGACACGCATTCTTATCTCCCAAGTGGTTATTTACGGTGTATCTACCGTAGTCTCCTGATGAATGAACTGTGTGTGACTTCAGTTCAGACATATTTCAATGCATTTTTTACATTGTTTAACAAGGTCATATGATTTGCCCAATTATAATTTGCTGAGTCATATGTGAGACATAATTTTGCATTGTCTAGCAGGTCATGCTGTACTTCACTGTTCAGTCAGTCCACTGCATGGCACAATAGGTTGGAGCGATGTAAGAACCTTACTGGGAGATGGTTCTAAAGTACTATTCAATCTGCCATTAAACAAACATACAGTTTGCAACCTGCAAATTATTGTGGCATCAGGCATGCAGTACAGACATTTATGAAGTCAATATTTTCTGCTAATCATGCCAAGACACTGTATTTTAAGCACTACTTTAGAAATCTTAGTTGTACTCAGCAGAAACATAATTTGCTTAGAGACGGCGAGACAGCTCCACAAGGGCGCGGTCACGTAGGCACTGAGGACGCCAACCCAGTTGGGATTATCCTATGTGTGTCTCAGCCATGCATCTCTTTTACTGGACATGCAACCTCCAACTAAACCGGCATCAGTGTAATGAAATCACTTTTATTTGCAACTTTGAAGGACGCACTGAAAGGTGGAGGAAAATATCTGTTTCAAATGTCAGAGAACAATGAGACAATTTGGACACTTAACACTGCGTCATGTTACTGAGAAGAGGGCTGGTCTTGTGGAGATTAACAATGACTCAACAAGTTTGTGCTAAAATTGGCAGGTCACTGGGTTCTTTAGTCAGGAGACGACATCAAACAAACTCGTCCAAGTACAGATTAAAGTATTACTTGCTGCACTCACTGTACATCCACAACCTTAAGACCTCCTTCCAAGATGTAAAGAACTATTATTTCCTATCAAATAGTTTATTACTTTCCCTCCACGGATAATTCTGTCAACAATGAGAAACTCCCCGATAAATCCTTCAGCAAAACATTAGAAAGAAAATGTCAAATTATAGAGCGTTTTTAAACATTTGCAAATTGCAACTTGACAGTTTCAGGCAATATTGAAAATGTTTTGTTAAAGAAGTTGCTTTCGTATTTTGGTAAAGGAAAAATGTGCAGCAGAGTTTGAAGTAATTGTGGTTTGCATATTTGTAGAGGAAAAATGAAAAGCGCTGAACTAACTGAACTTGGGGCTGCTGCTGAGGACACTGTCACAGGTTTGCATTTATATTATGTTTACAAATCGGTGATGCTATCTGATTAAATAATTGTCTAAAAGAATAATGCAATTTAATATAATAATTTCAATTTAATAATTGATTAATCGCAATAAATCTATTAATTTGTTTCAGCCCTAAATATATATTATAACATTCAAATATGAACAATAAATGTGTAATGTTTAATACATTTCCTGTATGCCTCCTGTGTTGGTAAAACATTTTTTACAACTAAAGTACTGCATGCATTTGTCCTCTAGTTGGGACACTACAGCTGCCTGTGGAAAGGTAGTTCATGTGTAGCTCAGAATAAGTGCTGCTGCCTAAGTGTGCATGACAACACATTCACACAGAAGGCAATAAAAAACCACTAATGATCCACGGTCCACAAGAGGAGTTTTAATGAGCTGAAGGCTGAGCGCTCAAAGGACCAGACTAAGCTCTTCCGCTGGTTAACCAGAGATACTTAGGAGCAGGAATAATGCAGTGACGATGCATATCCACAAATACGACAGGCTAAGTCGGGAAGAGTGCTGCGTCACATCAGCCTGAGCCCGTTTAATGGAATTTGGGTCATTTTTTGGGCTGAAATTTGACTTTTACGGCAAGTACTTTTACTGGTCCTCAACTTTTACATGAATACTAGCAATAAGCCAAAGAAGTACATTGTGTACTGGCCCAAACCCCAACAGAATGGACTGCAATTGAAAGAATATCCACCCTTTAAAATATCATCCAAATCACACCATTGTAATAGACCTAATTATTTAAAGATTTAGATCATTCACAGTTGCAAAAAATATATATATTTAAATGTCTGTCCTTGTCAAAGGGGTAATCTAAAAAAAATAGAAGGAAACTTCTGTCCTGAGGCATCATAGAGACACCTGATAGTGTAACATTAGTGCTCATGTGTAGGATGGGGGTGAGTGGCAGGACAGAGCCGGTGGATATGTCCTTCACTCTCTCTCATCCTTCTCTCCTCCAGGAAAGACTTACAATTCTTTGTTATGTGGTGAAACATAAGCCTGCTGAGGTACAAGCCACTGAAACTGACAAACAATGGCCATCTGTGTGTGAACTTGGACCAGGTTAGGGAGTGCATGAAGCTGTGTACTCAATTTCCCCTTGATTTTGTAACGGCTAAAGCAGGTTCAGTTTTTATTATGACTTTTTTTTTTTGTGGGGACAAATATGTTAGTAATAGGCTTATTAGCTCCTATAGCTTTTACAAATAAAACAGCTATTTTACAAAACATAAGACATACCACATGAGACAAATGGTTACATGCACACTTAAGTTAATTTTAAAACCACTCTATTCTGAATATTTGTATGTTCAGAAGTATTTTCACATTTATATCCATTGGCAGTCATCAAGTGATGGGGCTCAATGCTTTCTTTACTTTAGGCTTGCTGAGGACACCAGGGGTTTTACATTTGTTTTAAAATACTTGACAACAATTTTGACATGTTTTTTTGGTAGTGGTCCAAGGGTTAGTGTTGTGTCATAACTGTAACCCGCAGACTGGACGTGACAGGGGAGATTTGCACCTAAAGCTGCTTACACATCAAACTAGGGCAGAATTTATGAACCTGTCCAAAAGTTTCTATAGGGAAAACTTGAAACTTTGTGGTGACTGGCAAAAGACAATACATTGTAAAACTGTAATGTACAGTAATAGAAGTGCAGTTGTTTATGGAGTCGGTAAAATTGTAACAGAAACCACCTGAAACAGGTACATGGAGGTTGGTGATTTCCTGTGGTGACCCTAAAAAGGAATCAATCATGAAAATAAAAAAGCTGTTTCATTTTCCACAAATAAAGTCCATAAAAGTATCAGTGCACATTATCCTGGTGGCAATGAAATCTTTGGTGACATCTAGTGCAAGGTAAAGGTACTAAAGGTAAAGGTAAATAATTACAGCATAGCCTGCCATTTATATACTTTTATTGATAAGCTGTAATAATAATAATAATAATAATGCATCAGTTTTATATAGCGCTTTTCTGGACACTCAAAGACGCTTTACATTGCACTATTCATTCACTCCATACTCGGTGGTGGTAAGCTACTATTGTAGCCACAGCTGCCCTGGGGTAGACTGACGGAAGCGAGGCAGCCAATCTGCGCCATCGGCCCCTCCGACCACCACCAACCACTCACTCACAGCAGAATCCAAAGGTGCCTTACAAACAAACTTACAAACCAAATTTGTTTTCCAAGTCATGTATATAAACAAACCAACGTGCACATATGCAAAAATATTCACAATATACACATATACAATTTATCAACCAACAAAACAAACAACCCCAACTGTACAAAGACTGAAGACTCTGCGACATGGCGAGCCTCAAAGGACACACATTTTCTATTACACCTCAGTACTTATTTAGTCAAAAGCTAAATAAGCTGTGTGCCTGTGTGGGGACAAACCGTTACTAATTGAAGAGCAGCCTGGCAACATTGCGTGTCATGTCCAAAGATTTAAAAAAAGGCTTTGTCACACTAGATCGTATCCATTTCACTGAAGTCACTGACCTGTCTCATATGTTTAAGCTGACCTAAAAATGACTTGGAGCCAAACCGGACCACAGTCATTGATGCTCCATAACTTAATTCACTTATTTTTACAATCTCATTAATAGACAAATAGCAAGAAACCTCCACACTAGAAGATTTCTTAGGCAGTGGTCTGAACTTATCCTAATTCTTCATCTATGCACTTTCACCTGACTGTAAAATGTCCATCTAAAAACTATTAGCATTCATTGTCGGTGATACATTCATGAGCTGTCATGACTGAGCATTGCATAAAACACACGTAAATGACCAAACTAGCTCTATCAGGAGGCCTTATTAGCCAGTCATCTACATTCTTCTGTTGACAGAGCAGTGTAAAAGGGGGGGCTCCCAGTTGTATTCACAATTTCACTCAGGAGGGTGGTATCCAGGGTGGCTGTCCTGGTTACGCTACCCTTTATAGTCAATACAGCCAGAAGTCGCCCATTCCAGCACACAACAAGCTGGTGCCCTTTGTCAGTAACTACTAATCTCATTCAGCATCGCGTGATATGCACAGGGCTATAGAGAAACAGCATAATTGTACACATCAGTAAAGTGCAACATAGTCAAAGGTTGAGATATAAATGTGCAAGTACCACATTTCTTCCACTTTGGTTATAGATCCATAATGAGAAATTACACTCATGTCCATGGCAACATTTTGGGGGATTGAATTGTGAAGTATCAACAATTATTTATAGATCCATTGTATTTTAGGACATTTCCACATTTTAACAATGAAAAAGGCAAGTCAGAACTCAACAAGTCAAGGCCAGAATCAAAACATTATACGAATTTTGATCCTCTGAATGGAATATGCTTCTGACTATTAAGTGGATATATAACTATTTGTCCCAGAAGAAGATAGACATTGTAACCTGATAGTAATTTTGAGATTGGAAGTTTTGAGAATGTTACAAGTCTTTAATGATCACTTGCATCATTTTGTATTTTTGCAAGGTTTGTTTTTTGTAGTAGGTACATGAAATAAGCTGAGCAATGCGATTTAAGACTAAGACCATCCAAATTCAACAATAAAAGTCGTCCGTAGCTGCTTTTCTGTTCCACTGCATATTCTCTTTACAGACGGTTTCACATGAGGTAGTTTTTTAAAGTGGGGCATATCCACTGCACAAACTTGAGCCATAAGGCAATAACTCGACACAAGACATATCAGGAATAGGATGATGCTGAACATAAACCACAAAAAGGGATATAAAAGGGACTAATGATGTCATGAGCATGATACCGTTTGTGTCTTATCTAAAGAGGTGACTCGCAGGCTTGTAGTTGAGAGTGAGCTGGCGGGTGCTGTAACCGGACAGGCCGATGCCCATCAGTCCCAGGAAGAGGGCAGTCCGGGGCATCACAAGACTGTCTCGTGGCTGAAGCACCGTCTGGGCTGCCTGGGTCTGTTGGCGCACACAACAAAGGACACAATGCTAATGCTGAACGTGATCAATCCCATAGCGTTGTTTCTGGTACCTTTAATTCGACTGCAAACAAACAACTAGTGCTGTGCATACGACAATTTAGCTCAGAACTAGTTTTCAATCCTGTTTGGTGAAAAAAAATGTGTCAGATATCTATACTCTATACTGGAGGAGGTGTGCGTGGATCGGGAAGTCTGGGCATCTCTGCGGAGACTGCTGCCCCCGCGACCCGGCCCCGGATAAAGCGGAAGAAAATGGATGGATGGATGGATCTATACTCTTTTGCAATTGTTGGTTGTGTTTTTATCTTCCATCACTCATCTATACCCAAAGTCTGTTGTGCTAAAGAATCAGAATCAGAATCAGAATAGGTTTTATTGCCAAAGTTTCAGAACAGGGTTCACAAACTAGGATTTTTTATCGGGGCAAACGTGCGACATAAAACATATAACACAGAATTAAGATAAAAAACAAGCTAAATAATTTTAAACTATAAGGCTATAGGGGCATGCATAAAAAATATTAAATAAATAAGATAAAATAAAGTGACGTGTGGTAAGACAACAACAATTTGACATTGAACAACAGCGGGATTGGATTTACAGATGTGTAGGCATATAAAGTGATATTAAGTGTTATAAAGTGATGAATGATAAGTGATAGCAGCGGGTCTAAGTGTGGACACACCACACAGTGCAACAGAGCAGAAACATCCATGAGTCTACAGAGACTTGTTATTGTTCATGAGTCTGATGGCGGACGGGAAAAAACTAGCTACTAAACCTACAATTAAATTCTAAAAAATGTGTGAGTAGCAATTAGACTTGTCAAACTTGACATGACAAAGCTTATGTATTAAGCAGAGGCAGGGCACAGGTTTCTATAACCAGCTGCAGCTCTCAGAAATACCCCAGTGGATGTGTGCAAGCGTGGGTTCCATGTGTACTCCTCAAGTGATCCTATTAGGTGGCATTTAGTCGGCCCCAGGACACCAGGGCATCTTAGACTCAAATCCATTCAAACCTAGGCCACGGTAATCCTCTATACTGAAGATGGATGGCACAACTGCGTACAAATGTCTTATGACGAATGAGTTAGATATCATTAATTTATAACAATCTTAATTACTCTAGAGATTATTGCAAATAGTGTTACATAAATTATGCACGTCAACATGATGTTAACGACTATGTTTAGGTTTAGGGACTGACAGCTGTAGAGGAGCCAGTGGCAATTCCCCAATACAGATGTCCCTTGAACTCTACATCAATAATCCAATTAATGATTAAAGTACAAAATCTGTCTAAGGCATTTTACGCACCTGGAGGTACCTGATGTATCCAGGGGTCAGGCGAGGAAGGATGCGAAAAAACATGTCTATGTCTCCAGCTGGGACCCCTAGGACACTCTGCTAGGCAACGTCCTCTGTTTCTTCTGTCCCTTGATCTTCTCTTTCTGCTTTTGGGAGTTAATGAAAGCAGCTCTACCCGGTGTCCGGAGACACGCCGCACCCTGGTTCAAACAGTCCTCACCTGGCCTGTCGTGATGTCCTGCAGGAGCATTCCTGTGGGTGGTATATAAAGACTTGGTGACGTTGGGTAAGCCTGTCACATGGTCTAGGATACCCTGTTTATATGAGCATTGGTGTCACTTGGGGATTAGCTAACCCGGGACAGTGCCGCGACAAAGGCCAATATGCCTGTTAAAGATGTTCCCACCAACCAAGTATAAGGGGAAGTAACCTCATTAAAGGATGACAGAGGTTGCCGTCTATGCCATTATAGGATTAAATGGCAGAGCTGATCATAAAGCGGTTCACAACATCAACTAGTTAGGGCAGCAGGGTGGGGGGGCTTGCCACATAATACCCTGGCTTTTTAACGCACCTCACAAATAGGGAAAACAATCAAAAACCACCGACAGATCAATCTTAACCAATATTAATACAGTTGATGCAGGTATGATAGAAATGAGAAACATGATAAATTTGAAGATGATATTTTTGAGAATGATACTTTTGAGAATGCTATTATTGTCATTGTTATTATGGTGATGATAATATATGTATAATAAATATGTGCGCTAGTAATGTATGCGTATGTAGATATACAGTATGTATATCTAAAACCCTATGACTACTTAAACAATAAGTAAATCAATAGAATGGTGACCAGGTTGGTAATATAAGCAATGATAAATGGTAATATATTCAATGAAAAATAAATAAAATAAGAGACAATTATAAAACTAAGTAAATACATTCAGAAATCACAAACTTTTCTATTTTGTATTGTATTGTATTGTATTGTATTGTACTTTGAAATTGGGGTAGGCACTTATAAGCTTTCTTGCTTCGGCCCACTCCTTTCGAGTTATTATTTATTTTAATTTTTATAGTTTTTTTTTTTATGTAAATGTAATGATGTAAATATTGTAAATAATAACGCACTGTAAATAATAGCTAAAATAAATAAAATAAAATAAAACAACTCCAAGTTGTCCGAGAATGATCAAATATCATCAACAGGGCTGGGTAACAAAATATTTTTTCAATACTTAAACTACAATATTTGTTATCCAGAACTATAAAACAGAACAATAATGTTCATTTATTCTATAAAAGTTAATTACATTTATTTGAGCTTGGACAACCAAGGACTAGTGTGGTCTCAGGATGCATCAAACATCAAAACTTAGTATTACTATCTAAGAAAAATATATTTTCGGCCTACCTTGTTTCAATACCAGTAGTACCCTAATTTTTCCCATATTATTCTTTGATACCCAACCCTAATTTTGAGGAAACTGTTTTCAATAAATGAATAATAATGAGCTGGACGTTAGCCTTATAAAAAATGGCTTACACTTGTATTGCACTTTACCAGCCTGTGTCACAAGTTTCTGCTACATTGTAGTCATTATTTATTCATTCCACACTGCCCTGGGGCAGACTGACCATTTACCACATGGCTATAATGGCAAGGCAAGGCAAGTTTATTTGTAGAGCACAATTCATACACAAGGCAATTCAAAGTGCTTTCACAGTGGCATAAAGTTACAAGAAAACAGATCAAATCAATAAAACATCAACATAAAATGTAAAAAAGGCCCCCTTGTGGCCGCGAAGCATCAGACACTTTACTGTGACTTTCTCTCTCCTACTGAGGGACGCCTCGCTTCACCTGGATGCTTAGCCAATCACAAGTTGACTCAGACTCGCGGCACACCGGTATTATTCAGTACAGTAGTGTATGCGAGCAGCACGGACTAATAACCCACCTTGTTGGTACAACTGTTCTGTTATTCTGTGTGCGTCTTTACAAGTAAGAATCTGTATTTCGTTGTTCTTTACTGTCATTGCTAAGACGCACTTGGTTGTGTTCGGTCTGCTTAGTGTTGCTAACGTAAGCTCAGGCTTTGCCTGCCCTACTAGGCCTTGGGCCTGATGTTTCTATCTGTAAACGTATATGTTGCCACTTGAGCATTATATTTTGGTTACACATTGTTAACTAGCAGTTAAGCACACCAAGTGCATAGTTTGTAAGCTATCACTGTTATTCAGGCCTTAAATCCAGTTAATTGGCTAAAAGGCATGCATCTCCCGCATGGCCACTGGTAGTCACGTGACATCCCCCAGTGAGGCCCGGTGTAGCTATTTATGCGACCAGCAGAGTGCGCCATTGTATTGCGGATAGTTTATTCTTCCCCATTTTCATGGTTGGAGCTGTTAGGCCCACAGAACATCTTTTTACATTGTTTAATGCCAGTTTCGGCCATGTTAATAAGTTATTGTAACTTATTCCAGTTATATTATTATAACAGCATATAGGAAATACGGAAAGATGTGTGTTGCATTGTAATCCATATGCATTCAACTAATTCTGTCTTTATTTCTGTTTATCTGTTTCAGAACCACACACACACACATATACACACCTACAGTTGTAACTTCAATAAACACCATCTAAAGTGAATATCTTGTGTGATTCTGACCGATCACCCGCGGTGGGCTCTACTTTACGATCCACAACACATCTAAATCAAGGAAGCCAGTCTCCTTCCGCACAAAGTGGTCCTTCGAGCCGGATCCAGAGCTTGCAGCGGAGCAAGATATTTACCACTATGGATAAAGAGTCCAATGCACGATCCAGGAGGCAGCAGTCCCTCCCAGCCTACTTGCAAGATTACGACTTGTCGGATCTCCCGACCAGATCTCAAACCGAGAAGTCTTCCGAGTCACTGTCCAAAGAGCGACTAAACGAAGAGGACCACAGCAAACCTTATTCACGCCCTGCATCCCCAGACGGTCAGCTGCACCACAGCCTAACGCAATGGTCAGTCACTGACACCCGGGAATCTTCTGCAGATGAGTGGAGAAAGGAGCGCCGCATTCTAGAGCGTGAAAGGGAAGATCTCCTAGCATCATTGGAGAAACTGAAAATACAGAACGAGCAGCTCAGAGCCAAAGTGGAGCCCAGCAGTTCCCGTCCTGAGCCACGTACTGTAACTGCCAGAGATAGACTTTACCGAGAAGGGCTGGATTATGGAGGTGCTTCATCCCGGTACAAATCATCAGTCCACTTCCGGGACAGGGAGAAGGTATCTAGAAGGGAGACGCCACCACGACCGTACTGTGACAGGCGTAATGACTACAGCAGAGAGACAAAGGGCTACAGGCAATCATCCAGGTACGACTCTCCCTCACCTAAGCGCTCTCCTGAGCCAGCAACCACCAAGCACAATTCCCCGCGACGAAGTTATGAGTCCAGAGATGGGCGCTATAGTTCTCATTATAAATACGAGCAGTCCAGCCATCGTCGTTCACCCGAGCGCCACGTCAGCTACAGAGACTCTCATTATTCCTCCAGAGAATACAGAGAACCATCACGCAGAGGTGTCTATTCTCCTGCACGCCGCCGCAGCTACTCTCCAGACCGAAGCGAAAGATATAGTACTCCTTCGCCTCGGCGCGAGCCCAGACGTCGACGCTCAGTGACTCCCCCCGGTGGACAGGAGAAAACGTACAGAGGGCCTACTCCTAAAATCCCGGATTTTAACCGGCCTAACCCAAGAGACTTTGCGAGACTCCGCATCGCCCTGGATAATCTCCTTCCTAGGGATGCCACTGAACGTTTCAAGTTCCAGATATTAGTGGATCATCTGAAGCTGGAGGAAGCATTACTGGTGGCAGATTCTTACAGTAATTCTGATTACCCCTTCACTGACACTATGACCGCTTTAAACCAGCAGTACGGGCAACCACACCAACTCGCCCTTCAGCGGATTGCTGAACTGATGGACGGCCCCAACATCCAGAGTGGTGACATCAAGTCATTCAGGTTGTTCGCCCTGAACGTCAGATCCCTGGTGAGCATGTTGGAGCAGCTCGGTTTAAAGGGGCAGGTTGAGCTGGACTGTGGTTCTCATGTCACCCGTCTACTGGGCAAGCTGCCGCACGACCTGAGATCCAGTTTCCGGCGCTACATCCACCCGCTCCGCATTCCTATCCCCACTCTTCTGGACCTAGCAGATTGGTTGGAATACGAGATCCATATCCAGGAGGATATAGCACAATATCCCTCGAAAAGGGACATTGGAGCTAAGCCCAAGAGTACTGTCAAGTTGGCACCCAAAGCCTCAGTCCTCATGCTGGGGGCCGAACCCAAACCGGTTAGGGAGCCAGACAAATCTACTCCTCCAACCAGTCTAGAATCAAAGAAGTTCTGCCCATTCTGTGACAACTACAAGCACACTCTGAATAATTGCACAAATTTCAAACTGCTCAGCGCCACCCAGAAACGCAACTGGATTCAGGAGAACAACAGATGTTGGCGGTGCGGCAGAGAACACAGATCTGCCGAATGTGACCTGAAGATGTGCTGTAAAACATGCAATAGCAGACACCTGTTCGCACTGCATGATGTCAGCGAGAGAAGCCAACCCAAGACTGATAAAGCAGAGAGAAGGCCTGACCACGTGAAATTCAGTGAGAGCAAATCTTTGCCCGCACCAAGTGCAGACCATGTGCTATACATTGGCAAGCCACCGCAGGGCCACCGTGTGCTTCTTAAGGTCAGTAAAGTTATCCTCCGCCATGGTGACCAGACTCTAGAAACATACGCGGTGCTAGACGACGGCTCCGAACGCACCCTGCTCCTCCAACCTGCGGTCCAACAACTGGGACTTCAAGGTAATCCCGAGGATTTGCCGCTGCGTACAGTCAGACAGGAGCTGCAGACGCTTCACGGGGCGGCTGTCTCATTTACCATCTCTCCAGCATGTTCCCCAGCAATGGTATACGACATCCAGGGAGCCTTCACCTCACCCAAGCTCGGGCTAGGCCAGCACTCCTATCCCTTCAAAGCACTGCAGAGCAAATACAGACATCTGAAGAAGCTTTCTATCCCTTCATTCAAGGATATTGTCCCGCTACTGCTCATTGGCTCAGACCACCCGCACTTGGTGACCCCAGTTGAGCCAGTCATCTTTGGTCCCCCTGGTGCACCAGTTGCTGTCCGTACCCGTCTCGGATGGACGCTGCAAGGTCCGACCAACAACCTAAAGCAGTACCTTATCGAACAACGCTGTCTCTTCACCACCTTCGGGGCACCTCCAGCCGACATCTACCAGCACGTCGAGAGACTGTGGCAGCTGGACGTCCTCCCATGGCGCAGTGAAAAGGCTAGTATGAGGTCCCAGCAGGACAAGGCGGCCCTTGAATGCTTGGATAAACAGACTTTGCGAGTAGACGTTGATGGTATCTATCGCTATGCCGCTCCTCTCCTCCGTGTGAAGAACTTTCCCCAGCTCTGCGCACCGAAGGAGGCAGTACTTCCTCAACTCCGGAATACGGAAAGGCGGCTGACGAAGACCCCAGAGACGGCCCAAGTCTACAATGCAGAGATCAAGAGACTCGAACAGGCTGGCTATGTGGCAAAAGTACCCCATGGCACAAAGAACACCTCAAGCAGCTGGTACATCCCTCACCACCTCGTCGAGCACAACGGCAAGCACAGAGTGGTTTTTAACTGCTCTTTCCAGTACAACGGCGCTGACCTGAACAAACTCCTGCTTCCCGGTCCAACCCTCGGTCCACCTCTCCTATCAGTCCTCCTGCGATTCAGGGAACATTGTGTGGCCTTCAGCAGTGACATACGGGGGATGTTTCACCAGGTCAGGCTCCTTCCGGAGGATGAACCTCTCCTCCGCTTCCTCTGGAGGGAGCTCAAGCGTGATGAACAACCCACAGTCTACCAGTGGAAGGTGCTTCCTTTCGGCACTACCTGTAGCCCCTGCTGCGCTACATACGCCCTACAGAAGCATGTCACTGACTATACCCAGCCGGCTGATGCAGTGAGAGACTCCGTGTTAAGACACTTCTACGTGGATAACTGTCTTCAGAGTGTATCTACAGTTGAAGAAGCCAAGCCCATCATCGACAAGCTGCAGACTCTTCTTGCGGAGGGAGGCTTTGAGCTACGCCAGTGGGCCAGTACCCATCCAGACATCATCCGTCACCTCCCGACTGATGCAAGATCGGCTAGTGCTGAAAAGTGGATTGCCCAAGGTCACCCAGGTCAAGAAGAATCAGCCCTGGGCCTGCAATGGGACTGTCAAGAGGACACCCTGTCCTTTAAGTGCCGAGAGGCTGTAGCCACTGAAGAAGTTGTCACTATGCGCTCCATCTACAAAGTGGTGGCAAGCCAATATGACCCTCTTGGGTTTCTAGTACCATACACATCCAGGGCCAAAGTTGTCATTCAACATCTTTGGGACAAAAGGCGCGACTGGGACGACCCTGCTCTACCAGACCCCCTGCTTGCTGCGTGGAGAGAGTGGGAGGATGAGTTACCTCACTTACAAAGCATAGCACTTCCGAGGTTAAACTCTCCCAACTGTGAGCGGGAGATCCACTTGTTCTGTGATGCTTCAGAGAAAGCCTATGGCTCTGTGGCATACCTCCGAACCGAGAACCCACATGGTGTAGTCCAAGTAGCTTTCATCACCGCAAGATCCAGAGTTGCTCCAAAAAAGCAGCAGTCAATCCCACGCCTCGAACTATGCGCCGCTCTGACTGGAGCACAAATGGCTCAGCTCCTCAAATCCGAGCTCACACTGCCAATCCAGCGGGTTGTGCTCTGGTCGGACTCTACTACCGTGCTCACGTGGTTGCAGTCTGAATCGTGCCGATTCAAAGTGTTTGTCGGCACACGTGTGGCAGAGATTCAAGATCTCACCAAGGGCGACACCTGGCGGTACGTGGACTCTGCCCAGAACCCTGCTGACGACATAACACGTGGCAAACCTCTCAGCACGTTGACACCAGACAGCCGCTGGGGTCAAGGCCCAACCTTCTTGTGGTGTGACTCGGACAAATGGCCACAAAGTCCTCAGACTCAGACAGAGTCAGATCAGGGTGAAGAGCTCAAGAAACCTCCATTCTGTGGCCTCACTACTACCACGCCGAGTCATCTCCCGGACGCTAAGCAGTTCTTTTCCTTCACAGACCTCCTAACTGCCACAACTAAGACTCTACACGGGGCGGCCCCAGGCAATGTCATGGCCTATGGGCAAGCCCAGCTGTCTCTGCTACAACAGATCCAACAAGACAGTTTTCCTATTGATTATGCCCAGCTGCAGTCAGGGAAACCAGTCGCCAAGAGCAGCCGGCTTCTCAAGCTGGCACCAGAGTTCGACCATAACGACAAGCTCATCCGTGTTGGCGGACGTCTGCGCCATAGCAACCAGCTGGAACCCGATACTATCCACCCGGTGGTACTGGATGCCAAACACCCAGTCACGCAGCTGCTCATCCAAGAGTATGATGACCGTCTGCACCATCCAGGCCCAGAGAGGGTCTTCTCGGAGATGCGCCGCAAGTATTGGCTACCAGGAGGGCGAGAGGCTATTCGTCGCTTTCAGCGCAAGTGCCAGGAGTGTCAGAAATGGCGTGGAAAGCCACAAATCCCTAAAATGGCAGACCTGCCTCCATCCAGAGTCCGACTTTTCAAGCCAGCATTTTACTCAACAGGAGTGGACTGCTTTGGGCCATACTCAATAAAGATTGGGAGGAGGAGTGAAAAGCGCTGGGGAATAATCTTTAAATGCATGACCACCCGAGCCGTACATATCGACCTGCTCGCCAGCTTGGACACAGACTCCTTCCTCATGGCCCTGAGACGGTTCATCGCCCGCAGAGGAAAGCCGTTCGAACTGATCTCAGACCAGGGGACAAACTTCAGAGGTGGCAATCGAGAGCTCCAGGAAGCATTCTCCGACCTTGCTCCAGACATCAAAGCCCAGCTCGCCTCTCAGCAGATCGACTGGAAGTTCAATCCACCAAACGCCCCCCACTTTGGCGGCTGCTGGGAGCGCGAGATACGCTCGGTGAAACAAGCCCTGCAAGTAACCCTTGGAGCCCAGCTTGTGACAGATGAGGTACTGAAAACCCTGCTAGTTGAGATTGAAGGGATTCTCAACTCCAAACCATTAGGCTACACATCTGCAGACATCGCCGACCCTGATCCAATAACCCCCAACTCATTACTCATTGGTCGGCCAGATTCCTCTCTCCCTCAGGTGGTGTATCCGGACTCCGAACTCCTGAGCAGTAGGCGTTGGCGCCATAGCCAGCTGTTGGCTGACCACTTCTGGAAGCATTTCATCCGTTTCTATCTGCCCAGCCTCCAGGCCCGACAGAAGTGGAATGCTGAAAACCCAGACCTGCACATCGGCAAGACGGTCCTTATCATCGACCCGCAGCTCCCCCGCTCCCTGTGGCCAGTGGGCAAAGTGACCAGCGTCTCCCCCGGCCTCGACGGTAAAGTACGATCTGCTGAAGTGAAGGTGGGAGACAGGTCGTACACCCGCCCTGTGGCTCGACTCATCCAGCTTCCAGAGCTGCCAGACTAACCACTACCGGACGAGTGGGCGCCTTTTCTTCTTCTACAGATTCCCTTCAGTAATCTGGGGGCGGCTGTAAAAAAGGCCCCCTTGTGGCCGCGAAGCATCAGACACTTTACTGTGACTTTCTCTCTCCTACTGAGGGACGCCTCGCTTCACCTGGATGCTTAGCCAATCACAAGTTGACTCAGACTCGCGGCACACCGGTATTATTCAGTACAGTAGTGTATGCGAGCAGCACGGACTAATAACCCACCTTGTTGGTACAACTGTTCTGTTATTCTGTGTGCGTCTTTACAAGTAAGAATCTGTATTTCGTTGTTCTTTACTGTCATTGCTAAGACGCACTTGGTTGTGTTCGGTCTGCTTAGTGTTGCTAACGTAAGCTCAGGCTTTGCCTGCCCTACTAGGCCTTGGGCCTGATGTTTCTATCTGTAAACGTATATGTTGCCACTTGAGCATTATATTTTGGTTACACATTGTTAACTAGCAGTTAAGCACACCAGGTGCATAGTTTGTAAGCTATCACTGTTATTCAGGCCTTAAATCCAGTTAATTGGCTAAAAGGCATGCATCTCCCGCATGGCCACTGGTAGTCACGTGACATCCCCCAGTGAGGCCCGGTGTAGCTATTTATGCGACCAGCAGAGTGCGCCATTGTATTGCGGATAGTTTATTCTTCCCCATTTTCATGGTTGGAGCTGTTAGGCCCACAGAACATCTTTTTACATTGTTTAATGCCAGTTTCGGCCATGTTAATAAGTTATTGTAACTTATTCCAGTTATATTATTATAACAGCTAATAGGAAATACGGAAAGATGTGTGTTGCATTGTAATCCATATGCATTCAACTAATTCTGTCTTTATTTCTGTTTATCTGTTTCAGAACCACACACACACACATATACACACCTACAGTTGTAACTTCAATAAACACCATCTAAAGTGAATATCTTGTGTGATTCTGACCGATCACCCGCGGTGGGCTCTACTTTACGATCCACAACACATCTAAATCAAGGAAGCCAGTCTCCTTCCGCACATAAAAATTAATTAATGTGTTGTTTATATCCTGATCTCTTCTTATATCAGTGCCCTCTGCTGGACACATGTGGAATTCTTTCCTTTTTCTTAATTTAGGCTGCCCCCTAGTGGCTGGAATGAGCATTCAGGTTTCAGGAAATTCATAACTCCACACAGAAGGCATGGATCTATTACAGAAAGGGGCTAGAGCTTTTTTTTTTTTACGTACTTGGGAATCTGTTCAATCATGGGCCGAGATGAATCATGGGCCGCCTGTTGGAGACCCCTTAGCTAAAGGTTTATTTAACCTCTGGCCCCTCCTGGGAGGAGTGCACAAGGCTGCCATAACCATCTACTGTAATGCACGGTTCAATTAGGTTTGGTGCTATTTCACTTCTCTCAAACTAACTTTTAAATGGGTGTTTGTGGGCCACGGCTGCTCTTTCTGCAATGTATACATCTTCTTGAAAACGGGCGCTGCTTTGCTCACTGCATAAAACTTTTTTTTTTTTACAATCTATGCAAAAAAAACATCCTTTCTGAAGATGTGAGACAGGCCTTGAGAATGTTCAAATCATACGTTCAAATCCAGGCTGAAAACAGTTGCGTTTAGCTGTGAAAAATTATAGTTATGTTTTACGGATTGATTTACATAATAGCCCAAAACATGGATTTATTATTTATTCATTTCCAAATGGTCTTTATTAATTTTTTTATCTACCCTTTGTAATTTTAAGAGTCAGTAAAGCACTTTGAAATAAGAATAGAAAAAAATACAATATTTTTGCCTTGCCAGTAAAAGTATACGTCACCAATGTGCGTCAATCAACAGAAGGACCCCGTGTAGCTTCAAAACAGAGCGCGGAGCTAACGCGAACCTTTAAATACAACGCATTTACAGCGTTTAACAAAGCAAAGAAAAACGATTAAATGGGAAATATTGACATTTATGTAGAAATATCTTTGTCTGTTTTAACAAAAGAGGAGTGAAGTTCATCTGAGCTGGTAAAAATAGTATGCTAACGTAGCAGGCTAAAGGCTTTTGCATATCTGCATTTGTTTTCACAAAGAAATAATGAAACCAATATTGATCTATACATACGTTTGATTTACAATCTCTGCATATAAACTATCTTTGTAGGTATGGACTTACGTTATTATTGGTTGGAAACGTTGTAGTGTTGTACTTGCAGCTAATTTGAAAATATGGAATGGGCGCCTGTTCATCTGTTACACTAGGACCCTAAAATATATACGGAATATATATTTATTTATTTATATTAATATAACTTTTGTGATCTGCTCTGATACACACTATATCATGAATCTATTTGGTTTAAAAAAAAGAAGAAAAAAAAGAAATGTCGAATTGCTTGCCACTGATGCAGGAATAATATTCAATCTTCTTTTAGCAGTAATGAACCGAAAGAGGAAAAATGAGGGACAGCTGTCTCCAGTGGATTCAAAGATAAGATGTGATGAAAGCAGCTCAGATCCAGATCTGTCTGCACAAGGTAACAGAAGCACAAGCACATTTTATTCTACTGTCTATATTGTGTATTTGACTGCATTCTGTTTATTTTAGACTCCAGTCATAATGAGTCTCACAGTGACCAAGAGGACCTCAGACCCAGTTTCTCAATGCCATCTATATCATTTAACTCTACAGATGGTGACACTCCAAATGAGACCTCAACGTTCTCTTTGTATAACAGTGTCTCACAAAAACTTATGGTACACCTCAGTACACTGTCTAATATAACCCTGCTTTTATAATGCCATTAAACAAATTTCATTTGCACATTGACAGGCCAAGATGGGCTTCCGTGAAGGTGAAGGTCTGGGAAAGTTTGGCCAGGGTCGCAAAGAGATTGTAGAGGCATCGACACAGAGAGGAAGAAGAGGTCTTGGTCTGACACTGCAAGGCTTTCAGGGGGAACTTAATATAGACTGGCGCGATGAACCTGAGGTAGCAGATTTTTGCCTGTGTCATTATTCAGTAAATGTTCATAATTAAAAGAAAATAAAATGTTATTTTTGAATCCAGCCAAGTGCAATAGAAAAGGTTGAATGGTTCCCGGAATGCACTACAGAGATGCCAGATTCAGATGAACTTTTGGACTGGATGCTTACTGGCCCGGTAAAAAAATATCTGAGTTAATAGTTTTGTAGTAATGTGCTACTTCATGTGTTTTTTTGCTAATGAACAGATAAAACTGAAAATTGAGGAGGAGACTGAGTTTTGTACTGAAGACCTTTTGCATACTCTTCTAAGATGCAAGGCAAGTAGAGGCTTTTTGGTGGTCCATTGAAAGCTGAACTGGAACTCTTATTGTTTTTTTATCTTATTAATTAAGGTGAAACTTAACTACAATTGAAACTCATGCCTCTGTAAACGTATGTTCATTATTCAGACAGTATTCGATAATCTAGATGGTGAGGAGATGCGGAGAGCACGCACTCGCTCCAACGTGTATGAGACAATCAGAGGAGGAATCTTTCTTAACAGGTGAGATTTTTGTTGAGTGCTGCAAAACAAAAAAGTTTTGTATATAAAAATCTTTTGTTACTTTGCTTTTAGGGCAGCTATGAAAATGTCCAATATCGACCACTGCTATGATCATATGTTCACCAACCCAAAAGATTCTCAGGGGGTGAGTTAGTGCTGACATTTATTGTACCACTATTTGCTAATTTAATTATTGTTTCCTTTTCTAGAGACCTCTTATAAGGGACAGAGTGGGTGACTTGTTGTACTTCGGAGATGTTTGCGCAGGGCCGGGAGGATTTTCAGAGTACATTTTGTGGAGGAAAGGCTGGCATGCAAAAGGCTTTGGCATGACCCTGAAAGGGCCCTGTGACTTTAAACTTGAAGATTTTTATGCTGCACCAAGTGAACTATTTGAGCCCTACTATGGTATGCTTACAACGTGCAAAGATCACACTGAAGTACAGTCACATCATGAATGTGTCCTCTGTTCTGTCTGACACAGGTGAAGGTGGAATAGAAGGAGATGGGGACATCACGCGGCCAGAAAACATGACGGCTTTCCGAAACTTTGTCCTGGAGAATACAGACGGAAAAGGACTTCATTTTCTTATGGCAGATGGTGTATGTTCAAATCAGTTATTACACACTAGTGTCTGTATATTAATTTATTTGTTTATGACAAATATTGTTTATTTTTAGGGTTTTTCTGTCGAGGGTCAAGAAAACCTTCAAGAGATTTTAACTAAACAGCTGTTGCTCTGCCAATTCCTCACTGCCCTTTCAACTGTTCGAATCGGTATGTGTTTGATTTAATGTATTGATAATAAGTGTATCAGATAATAATAACAACATATTGTATATCTTCTATGGTCCTTCTGTCAGTTATTTCTACTGTTCATACTGTGTTTGTCTTTGTCTGCTTCAGGCGGTCACTTTGTCTGTAAGACGTTTGACCTGTTTACACCTTTCAGTGCGGGGCTAGTTTACCTAATGTACCTCTGTTTTGAAAGAATATCACTTTTCAAGCCTGTCACAAGCCGACCTGCTAATTCTGAAAGGTATTGCTTTTTTATTAGTGAATTTGGCTTAAATGTAAACATAACTTAACTTAATTTATCCCCATTTTGTATTCACAGGTACATCGTGTGTCGTGATCTGAAGCCAGGCTCAGAGGCCGTCCGGGATTACATGTTCAAAGTTAACCTGAAGCTAAACCAACTCAAGAACACAGATCGAGATGTTTTAGAAGTAGTTCCACTTCACATAATCAAAGAAGACACTGACTTCTACCAATTTATGGTCAACTCTAATGAAAGGTACATAACACTGTCAATTTAAAGAAATTATTAATTGGTCAGCATAGATAACATTAAAATATTTTGTTTATAGCCATGGTGCAATCCAGATCAAGGCCCTGGCAAAAATCCATGCTTTTGTTGTAGATCCGTGAGTCAACTGAAAACGTTAATACATCAAGACAGTCTGCACACTGCACAGTCTGTACAACGCTATAACCAATGTTTGCTCATATCTATAGGACTCTCTCTGAAACAAGACAAGCTAGCATTAGAAAGGAGTGTCTGAAACTTTGGGGGGTCCCAGACAAAGCCAGAGTAGCTCCTGCCTCCTCAGACCCGAGGTCCAAATTCAAGGAATTGCTGAAGGTGAGTGGTCACATGAACTGTATGCAATAAAACAAGCTACTGATTCCACAATTCTACCTATCTATCATTTTAGACAGTAGACCTTGGGGCATTTCAGAGTAAACCAACTGCACTCAACTCGCGCACAGTAGAAAAGCTGCGACATGTCTTGGACCACAAGTGTCTTGTGGGAGGCGGTGAACAGATCTTCCTTTTAGCATTAGGGGTGAGCCTTAAAATTGAGTAAAATTTAGTTAGTACTTTGGCTTATAAGGAGTTTCACATGTTTTTCTTCATGTGCAGAAATCACAGATATACACATGGGATGGTAAGATGCCTCAGCGTTGGAAGAAACTGGAGACTTTTAAACTTGAGCTGCCCAGAGATACACTTCTGAGCGTTGAGATCGTCCAGGAACTGAAGGGGGAGGTGAGAGGGAACACTGGATTCAGAAAACAATGAATTTTTTTTCCGTTGTGTTGTTTTGATATGGTTTCTGTCTGTCTGTTTGTTTCTACACCCCAGGGCAAAGCACAGCGTAGAATCAACGCTGTTCATGTCATGGATGCACTGGTATTAAATGGCACTGATGTAAGAGACCAGCACTTCAACCAAAGGTGAACCAATATCAGTTCAAAAACCTTTTTATTTTCAAATTGTTAAACTTGTGACTGTTTCTCCACAGAATTCAAATGGCAGAGAAGTTCGTAAAAGCTGTCGCTAAACCCAGCAGACCTGATATGAATCCTATCAGGTAAAAATCTTCAAGGTCATCTTCAAACATCATTTCTTTAAACCATGCTAAAACTATTATGTGTTGTACAGAGTGAAGGAAGTATACCGACTTGAAGAAATGGAGAAGATTTTTATGAGGTAAGAAAAGATATACAGTAAAACAGCAACGTTCTGTGACATTATTGTTTACAAAGTGTTTTGTTGCAGACTAGAGATGAAAGTTACAAAAAGTTCAGGAGGAATGCCCCGCCTTTCTTACACCGGCAGAGACGACAGACACTTCCTCCCCTCGGGCCTCTACATGATTAAAACAGTCAATGGTTGGATTTATTGATCACCTGAGTTGTATTTACACCCATTAGGCCTAACATAATGACCACATGCCTATTACTGAATATCACTCGTCTTATTACACAGACTTTTGCATTCATTTTTGAGCCAGAACTCGTCATCTTGGTCCTTTTCAACGTGTCCCATGGCTTCAAAAAAATATTTTTGTGGCCATAATGTTTTTGGTGTACGTCATAATCAATACACCGTCTAATACATTACAATGTTGTCTAATCTCCTCCTCCTCTCCTTTTATCTTGATCAGAGCCATGGACAATGGTGTACAGCAAAAACTCCAGAAAGAAATATTTTTTTAATAAAACAACAAAAGAAGCAACCTATGACCTGCCAGCCAACTCCGCCGCCCCATTCCAGTACGTGCTGTATAATATTTGCTCATGTATTTCATCAGGGCTGATCTCTGTGCTGGATAAATAGTGTGCTATGTTTTCTCTCTCTGTCCCTAGTGTGTGTCACTCTGAGCGCCTCTTCTGGGCCTGGGAGGATGGGGTCATAGTTCATGATTCGCAGACTCGAATGGATCCTGAAAAACTGTCCAAAGACGACGTCCTGTCCTTCATTCACCAGAACCACCAGATCTAGAGCTGTATTGTTACATATATAAAAAAGCCAGAACATTACTGTTTACTGTTAAAAACAAACAGTTCACATAAGGCCGTGAAATGCACTCTGCAAAAATAGTTTCTATTTAAATGGTTGTTGCCTTTTTTCCTTAATGTACACCAGCCTAATAATTTGATTTGCTACTGGAACTGTTTTTTGGACATTTTAATCTTTTACCTTTCACTGCTCCTGGGACAATAAGATATAGGCCATGGTTTATAAATCTGAATTGAAAGAAAGAAGAAAAAGCGTTGTCTATACATTACTCACACAGATATCTCATGGAAGCTTGGTACCAATGTAGCTACACTTATAAGTGACAATTTTTCATATTTCATAAAAATGTCTTTTTCACAAATGTGACTGCAGAACTTTTTTATCGGTTTGAATCAAATCTGCAAACCTGACCCGTTGAAGATGTTGATTTCAAGTCATGTACCCTTTCTACCCCCAAAGTCTTCACTTGTTGATAACATTGAATTCTGTTTTGGTGTAAATACATGTAAAAACATGAAGACTAAGTGAATAAATTGCTAAAGGGTTGCTTGTATTTGGTCATTATTTATTTTATTTGCCAGAGTTATCAGTTGTTCGCAGTTGATTTGCTCAAGGCTATCAAATCATACGCTTTATTATCAAGCACACTTTTTTGTTTTTGTTTATTTAATTAACAGATATGTAATAAGAAATAAAAGTGCAGCAGAAATGCATGTAAAAAATATGCACACGGTTAAAGCCAGGTGGAGAGACAAAAATCATACAGAACAGAAAGAGACAGAAAAGGAACATTTGCATCAAGATATTAGAGTACAGGATGACATAAAAATATAAATAAATACCACACCTTTTATGTGGTAACAGATTATATTTGCAGGATTTTAATTTTGGCTTTTTGATTGAAGCGCAGACTCTTTGACCAATCATAGCGCTGTCTGCAGTAAACCGGAAGTGCTGTTATGAAAACTTGTTTTCTTTTTTTTTCTGTTATGAAAACGCGCTTCACGCCCTTGTTTTGCACTCGTAACAACTCCATCAGGTAATACCACCGTCTATTCCACTCCGTCAAATAACTATAACACGTTCAACAGAGATTTCATGGTTTACGATTAGTTTCTGTTAGTAGCGTAAAACTGTTGTTTCGAGCATCTTTATCACGTAAGTTGTGAGTGGCCAGTTCGGTTTTGTCAATACATGTAACTTTTCTTCTGTACTTTTCAGAACAGGTGACGTTTGCACCAAGGTCATGTTGAAGGCAGTGGGACAAGCTTTATTTTCGACAGGGCTGCAGAATCCAGGGTTCACGCCAGCAGAGAAACAGGTGCTAATTGTTATGATCATGTTGTTACTATAATCGCACATACGACCGAGTCCGACCATGCTGTTATAAATAACACAAACGAGATTATGGTAATAAACATTTACTCATAACAACAGCGCACCATTTTTATTTAAACCCGATCTTTGTTTTTACATGATAATTTAAAGATGCTTCCCTTATTCCATTTATGCTTTAAAGCTGTTTCAGGAGTCAATGTTTTTCATAAATGATCATAAACATAATCATCTCGCTTTTTGACAATGTACGATGATGAAACTACAAACTATGGATGCAAAGCCCTCCTTTCCAAGTCTAAGAGACTTGAGAATCTTTTAACCTCAATGGAATTCTCAATTCTTTCTTTCTCAATGCAAGAGTGTAACAAGCAATAACATCTCTATTCTTTTATTTTTTTATTTGTGCTCACTACCTTTTGAGCCACTGTGCTTAAAGACAGTTTATTACAGAGTCACATGAATGGTTAACGTTTACAGTTTCCTTCTGAATTTATGTAACTCAAGAAGTGGTTTTGAAAGTTGTGTTGTCTTATTGCATTTAATCTGCCATTGTAAAATGTCTGTATTTTGTAGTAAATTAATTCATATTGTTGTATTTTGCAGGGTCAGGACTATGAGACCCGTACATATAATGCATCTAAGTGGGTTAGCACCACTCTGACCGGAACAGACTGGGACCCAGCCATGTCCACTGGTTTCCGGAGACTTTTCAAATACATTGGAGGCACTAACCAAAACAGTCAGTTAAGATTAAGTTGTACTATATTGTCCCTGTAGGGAAATTTGTCCTCTGTATTTGACCCTTTGATTAGCACCAGGGGACCCATGGCCAGAGCAAGGCTAATGGTCAAAATCACCTGGCAAGAAATATCAAATTGTGCATGATTTTGGTTGATGAGGGAAAACAGAACACACGGAGGAAATCCATCCAGGCACAGAAAGGCCTGCACGGTCTTGGAATCAAACATTCCTGTGCAAGAAGTGCTGAGTTAAGCCATTCAATAAAAGCACCAACCAATATTTTTTTTACTAGACTTTATTTAAACGTTATAGGCCAGTTATGGTCAAGTCTTTGACTGTGAACATAAATGCCAAGAAAACTGCACTTTTGCCCTTGCTCAGCAGTTTGTTACAGAGTCACTGCTTTTGTCTTACTCAGCAGATCCCACTCAAGCATTATTTATGAGCGTGTATATTGTTTGTGCTGTGGCAGTTTACAATGTGATGTGGAAACTTGAGTTTGATCTTCAACATGTGGCACTTTTTGTGGAAACATGTGAACTGTTCGTGTTTTCTGTTCACTTCCTGATTACACCTTATCTCATTGAACATGTTACTATCTCTATTTATGTGCAGATTTTGTCAATGGACATAAAAATGTAGTTAATACTGTATTTAGCTTTATCTATAGATTGAATCATTATTAATTCATATGATGCTTTGTTTTTTATTTTAACATCTTGAATGTTCATATATCGATAACAATATATCTTTCAACCTTGCGCTCCAACTAGAAACCCCTGACTATAACCCTTAGCACCATGTTAGCTACGTCTGGAGAGCCCCCAGATACTGGGGCCCACTTTTAAAATGCAAACGATTTTCCTACAGAGACAATTATGTTTACCTTTAATAGTTTATTTAAACTACATATTAAAATGTTATAACATTATCCGGCATCATTTGATCAATATTTCAAAAGGACATAAGCATTGCATTATTCTGTTATAAATTAGTCTTGTAGTATATGACTATTATAATTACGTTTGAGACACTGATAAACTGCTCCTGATTCATTCCTACTTTCCCTTCACTGCCTTCATGTGCATTGTATATATTATTAACCATGACTGTTTGCAGAGGCAACGGTGGAGATGACCGCTCCAGTGTCTTGTTTTGTGGAGCCCGGAGCAGGACCGACCTGTGAGTCCAAATTCACAGTGTCCTTTTACATCCCTGAGGAGCACCAGGCCTCGCCCCCAGAGCCCTCCGACCCGGACGTGTTCATTGAGCACAGGAAGGAGTTCACGGCTTATGTTCGGTGAGCTTTTTACTTTCGTTTACAACTTTGATCAAAAAGCTAATAAAATGCGTAGTAATCAGGAGGTTTGTTTTTTGTAGTCTTGGTTCCCACAGGAAACTGTCTCTCCACTTTTCACCTTTTCACACAATACTGTCCTGCTTTAAAAATCTACAGGCCACAACAATTTAACCAAAAAATTAAAACAGACTGTTAAAGGAAATGGTGCAATGCAGTATTTGGCAAAATACTATGCATAAAATATAATCTTGTGGGAAAATTGCAAATTGATTATATGACATGATAATTTGTGACAAAATAAACTAATTTACAAACACTGCAAAGTCAAAGTAAACAGACACTATGTTACATATTAATATTTATTACCTTAACTCCTTTCTAACTTGTCTTGAAGATGACTTGGATAATCATGTGACAGTTTAGGCGTCCATTTCCACACAGTAGAAAAAGGTTACGTCATCGACTGGACTGGGTTTGGTAAAGTTGATTCAACTTTACCAAACCCAGTCTAGTCGATGACTTGACAGACTCCCTGGATGAATGAGAGCCTTCACAAACATTTTCACGTAGGTATTACAATGATACTTTATAAGATATTTATAAAACTTTTACCCAGTTTCCTCTGTTTTTTGTTATGTTTGCTTTACTATTTGATATTGCCATGCAACCGTACTGTAAATAAAGGCTCTGAGTGACTCCCAGTTTGTTCTATTCTTGGAATATAAAATTCTGACTCTAGCTATGCATACATTTAAACTTTAAATTGTCACTTCATGGGGTAAAATTATCATTATTTATTGTATATTTATACTTATACTTACTTACACACTAACAATATTCAGTCAAACGAAATAATAATTTGAATAATAATAAAATCAAACTAAGCAATGATTAGAAAATCATGAAAATACGCATCCTAAGTACCAACAACCATTGTCTCCTCAGGACCCACGGCGGTTTCTCCAATGAGCAGATGAAGCGCGACGAGCTCCTGAAGTTGCTGGAGAGCTTGAAGAGGGACGGGGCAGAGTTTGTAGACCAGCCGTTTTATGTGGCCGGATACGACAGTCCCTTCAAACTGACCAACCGCAGGAACGAGGTGTGGATCCTCAAACAGAAGCCAGAATAATGTGCTGGACCACTACACCTGTGTGCTTAATAATTTTATAATAATTACTTGAAAGTTTTATTTACCTGTTTGTAAAGGGACATTACTTGTACTCCTTCAATAATTAGCATCACAGCTTCAAAAAGGTCAAACAAACTAACTGATTCTCTGCATGCACATATTATACTTTCTACATTTACTCTCAGTTACTGCCGTAGTGAGTCAGAAGGGAAGACAAACTATGAAGTAGATTTGTTACTGGACAGTTTTCTCCTGATAAAACTCTAAGAAAAAAACATGGAATGACCACAAGTGTCCTTACATTATATCATAGTTACTGTCTATGTCGTCTGTGTCCAATATAGGACTTTGTAAAATATACTTCACTGAATTTAAGTTTTTATCATTTGCAGTATCATCATCAATTTTCCCCTTCCTTTCAAAGATATTAAAACACCAGCTGTTGCTATTGTATTGAGCAATGACCAATAATAACGTGACAATGTTTACTTATAAGCTTATCTAATGTGATTCTTTTGAATTTTATACATTAATTTTTAACTTGCTATATTCACATTCTCACAATGTATCAGTAAAGTAGGAAACATTATGCAGTTGAAATGGGAAAATGATTCCAATGATGGATTAATGGAAAATATCATAAGAATAAATCGTGTGCTAAAAATCAGTATGTTTTGCTGTTTTTTTCTCTGAGACACCACGGCAAACCCTTACTTTCTTTAGTCCTACTTTTCACTTTTGATTTTGCCTAGTTTACGCTGAATCCTCCTCCTAGCTCCTAGCTTCCCACAACACTAATATTTCAAGGCAAGGCAACTTTATTTATACCGCACATTTCGTACACAAGGCAACTCAATGCACCTTTCAAACTTGATTTTGGTCGGGAACTGTTGATCTACTGCAGATTTTGATTCCACATATAGGATACAGTATATGGACACACTAGTCCAATACAGTGAGCCATTTCTCATGTTAACCTAAATTAAGTAGACGTTAGGTTATATAATGCAACTTTTTAATTGAAGTCCTGGTAGTTTCTTATCTTACTCTACTTCTTCCTCTAAAGATCTAGACTAGTCATGAAGGATACCACTTACAAATTATTATAGTCAATCAAAAAGTATCAACCCTTTGGAGAATCAGTGCATTACTACTGAATTGGTTATTGATTTGTTTGACAACCGTAATCCAGAAAGCAACTCCCAAATTTACCAGATTTGTGACAAACATAATGAGTTAGACTTGTGGCTTTCTGCAGGTTGTTACAGGTCATTATTGAACCATGAATTAAACTTTAAATGCCAGTGTGCGCCTCTCACTGGACTTATCTGTGAGAGTGACCTTTATGTGGCAGATGACACCAAACTACAATTCACCTCCACTCTCCTCTCCCGCCTCCCTTTGTCTCCATCTGTCTCCCCTTCCTGATGTTTGCTGACTCAGTTATTTTATTTGTGTCAGAAAAGTGGCTAATATCAAGTTCGGGCTCTCAGCAGAAACCACAGTCTCTATTTACACTGTGTGCCTCAGCTGCTTGTTCGCTGCTCTCATACTCATGCTCAGTGAGCTGAAACACTGCAGATAGGACGCCCGGAGTTTAATAGCGTCATGTTTTAATTGAAGAAGCCTCTTTAGCCTGATGGAAAGTAGGAGGGTGTGGGTGAGCGGTTTATGCGAAGGACACGATGTGAAAATACCCAAACTCAATTTTCGACCGGCAGAGATTAACTAGCAGGAACTAATCCATTGTGTGCGGGAGTGATACGGTTATCAAAAGCTATTGAGTTGACAAGCACCCAGACATACACTGTAGGAAGTTTTGGTACACTTCTGTCACTGCTGGTTTTCAGAGGACAGCGATAAAATAATCTAAAATAATCACAATAAGTGGTGAAATTGCACATTGAAAGTCTCTCTTACACAAGGAGCTAGCGGAAATTAAAATCCTGGCTCTAGTACTTTGCTCAGTGTCTCTCCATTGTTTCGCAATTCCCACACAATAAAACACCTTTCCAAAATACATCAGATTATACTGTGAAGCTACACAGTTTTTACTTGACTTGAGATCCAAAGTCACAAACTTTACATTACACACAGGTCTTATTATGGAGTGTTCTACTTGCTGAGCTATGGTCAGCTCAAACCACCACAGGAGTCTTTATATACAATTAATCTAAGCAAAATGAATTGTGCACATGAACTAAAGTAACCCGTGACAGTGTGCGCATTTGTGATCCAGTTGGTGAATAGCAGGACAATAAAAACACTCTCTCGTGCTCTGATGCTGTGAGTTTGCCTCCAACCTGTGTTACTTTCCTGCGGGTTGAAGTATTTTTCTGTTCAGACTTTAATAATGACAGTCATGACAGTGCAGCTTCCCCTCTTCCCTCAGGCTCTTCAAAAGCGTATACTATAAAGCTACACAGCCAACCAATACACGGAGATCACAGCCAAGAACCTGTAGAGAGAAGTGCACTACTTCATTTAAGTGTTAGGTAAAAAAACATAAACAAAACTCCAATTTATAATCTTTCATTACAGCATTTACAGTGACTCATCGTTCCCCACACTGTCCAGCTTCTTCTGGGGAGGCTACTGTAAAATATCTTGACAACTCGAAGAAACGCACTGGTATCAATAGTGTGATTACGTCTGAGAGGGTTGTATTGATCTGTGCCAGAGCCAGATGTATATATTTCATGGAGTGAGTTTGCTTGCTATAGCCCAGGAAGTGAGGATGAGCAATGTGAAAAGTGTCATATATTGAGATATAACTAAAAGTGCACATGACAATTTTTGCTCAAACATAGTTAACACAATTATTGTTAAGATTTAACTAAAGACTGTACCCAGCTTTCTATAGTTTGGCCATTTTTGTAATGTTTATAGTTTCACTTCCTTATTGGACACTGGCAGGAAGTGACATTGATGAAGGCAAACAATTTTAAACTGTTGCCGTGCCCACCATGTTAAGTCAATGGGAAATAAGTCAAACTGCTATTGAACTTAACCTTTATCTATGTCACTTCCTGTCAGCAGCTTGAAAATTCTAATAAAAATAACTTTTAAAGCCCAACATTTCTTAATTAAAAGTGCTGCTTCACTGAAATTAAAATTATGCAACTGATGAACTTGCAACTGACTTTATCCTTCTAAATAAGTCATATTTTCGAAAGCTTTAAAACCTGTCATGCACTTTTAAAGGTGAAGGCATGGATGCTTCTGCGACATTTTGAATGAAGCAGTGATTTTGGGAAAGGCGCGACTTCACAGAGCACAATAAATCACACTAGAGAGCAGACAGAAAGGACACGTAGCCGGGACATTAGATCACCTTGTTTAATTACACAGACATATACACATGAGCAGCCTGGCTTCACAATGCCTTCTTCTCACTTTATATGATTCATTATCGCTGCTCAAGATTTTTGAGGCATGAGGAGAAACCTGGGCCAAAGTGCTCGAGAAAGTCAGCAGGTGATAGGAGTTAGGTCAGAAACATGACTTTGAAAAAAAGAGACATTTCTGTAGCCACCAGGAGCAGTCAAGTCTACAGTGGACATTAAGGGCAGTCAAAGGCAACAACTAAAATATTATTGCATTTTAAGCACCTAAAATATAAACTGATGGATACAGTTATGTGAACGTGATCTTGTCTAGTTCCTGACCCAATCTCTGTTCAGCTGCTTGGACCAGGTCACCGGTCTGCAGCACTGCTAATCTCAAATAAATAATATACACAAAAATGAAAACCACTCCCTTTCAAGCAAAACACAAGGCTACTAAAATAGTACAAAGATTTTTTGAGTCGAATGTTACTTAAAAGTCATTTCTCTGTTTATATATACATTCAGATCCATATAAAACTGAACACCTCATTGTGGGGGAGGTGAGCAATGACACCTTTCGGATTGTTACATTTGTAAGAACAGCTTTACCTTTTCCAGCTCTTTGGTAACGAACATGATGACTAAAATAGACTTTCCTCTGTCTTTTTAGCTTTACAGTTATACATAAGAGTATTTATTCCCAGAACAAAACATGACATATTATTTAAAAACAATCTTTAAAATGTATCACAGAGAAACAAAGATGGTGACTAATGCACAATGCAATATCTACAAACAAAAACAAAACAGCACAAATAATGTTTGAGATGTAAATTTGCCATTTGGGTCAAGTCCATGTACATTTTACCTGGTTGGCAAGCGGCGAGTCAGGCCCTCTGCAAAACCGGGACACCTGCTCAAACCTGGCAGTCGGCCCATTGAAGTACCATAGGGCTCTTCTATATGGCCTGTGAGGTCTGCAGCACATTCAGGCCAACTCTTACCAACGCTGGCAAAATGCTCTACATTCAATTCTCTCACCAACACGCTGCCTTGCTACATAGCACCACTGCAAATATTGTTTTTGGGGACCGTTCAAACAAAAATAATGGATGGACGAATGAGGACAATAATGCAGACTGTTGCCCGTAAACGAAGAATGTTTGCTGATGCCCTCACATTTAATGAATACACTGCCTGGCCCCTCAAAAGGTGCCCGCCTGATTACGACACGCATGATTTCAATAAGCTTCGGCAATGTCACAAGACTTACATTTCCGTCCATTGTCACCCCTTCATATGCTCGTGCCATCAGGGAAGATGACCTGACAAACTCTAGCAACCTCAGATCGTACAAATCTAGTGTGCAACTTTTTTTTAGGCAGTGTACATTGCTTGACAAACTGAGGAAATAAGAAATCTTTGTTCTATCTTTATGGACAACAGTGCGTGAATTGAAGCCGGATTGAGGCGAAAATCACTATAAACAGAATTATGGATGTGGATAAGTTGCAGAACCAGGGCCACTTCGTCTCACGTCCTGACGGGACAGTCCTAAGAGGGTATCAGTTCATCTCTGTAAAGCCCGAGTCCATCTAACTCCTGCTCTCTTCCGATAAAGTGCCATTTGAGTCATTGAGAGCTGAAAGGCTGTCCACTGCATCATTGTACTCACTCTCCCCCCACTCGCCCTCACGTTCACATATAACCGTCATGGGACTGCTGAGTAGCCTGCTGCGGGCGTTGTACTTGCTACTGGCAGCGGAGGGTGGCGTGCGCGAGCGTCCGTATTTCATCCCGCTGAACGTGAAGGAGGGAGAAGTGGGCGAGGACAGGGGCAGGGAGTCGAAGCGGTTCCACTCATCGGAGGGTCTCTTGCTGCGGCCGGGCGAGGCGCAGGGGCTGTGGAGGTTGAAGGTGGGCAACCCGGGAGAGGCGGGCGGGTTCAAAGCGGATTCGGAGCGCGTCCTCTGGAAGCGCGGGTCGGTGGAGCGCAGCATTTCGGCGGCGGACATCCGGAAACTGGTCTCGGAGCGGCTGCCCTTCTTCAGGAGCAGAGCTTTGAAAGTGTCGCTGCTGGTGGACGACTTGCGGAGGGCCCTCTGGATGGAGCTGTTCTGTCTGGGCAGGGACGAGGACTGGCCCGGGGAGCTGCCCATGGGGGTCACCGGAGGGGAGCTGGGGTGAGAGCCAGACCGCGGCCGCTCGTCATCCGACACACTGCGACCCAGGACCTTCCTTTTGGATCTGTTGAAAAGAAGGATTGCTGCATTAGAATGACACAATTTAAAAGGACAACCGTAGAGCGTTTGGGATTGAATATTATAAATTAAACTTTAAATAGAAATCCAACATTTTAGTGGCGTGGAAATGTTGCCCTTAGACTAACATTAGTTACAAACAAAATTCATAGTAAAGTAAAGAACTGCTCTTTACTATTTAATAAAGAAAAGTTGTCTTGGAGGATTGTGCGTTAAGGTTTTCACAACACAATCCTGAGAAGGAAAAAGCCATATTTATGTAACATGCTTTTTGGGACAGTCAAAATCTCTTCTACTGTTGAACTGTTCAATCCTTGCGGGCTGGTGTTAAGCAAGTGCAGTAGCCACAACACAAAGGCAACACACATTGCCAACAGCAATTCTCAGTAATGGAGTATACAGCATTTCTCACAGGCTAAAATACTTTACGGAAGGACTTTTCTGCTTTTATCACTTCTGATTTGAAGAAAATGGAAAAGTGGAAATGGGTTACTCAAGATGTCACAGGGGATTGTTAACTTCATCTAGAAACTGAATCCTTATCTATGGAGAGAAACTACCCATTTAGATTCAGTTTAAGCCTACAGGATATGTCTTCATACAACTCATTAACTGTTCCCTGCGCTGCAGCCTGGTTCCTCTGAGGATAGAGCACTTTCAAAATCTTTGTCCCGAATTCACCATATGTTTGCACTGCCCGCAGCAATCGCACCAGCAAATCCGTAATAAACAAAAGAGCAGTCAATGACATAGACACAGTTAAAGTGAGGCTTAAAAAGTGGAATAATTTAGCATTTTGAATTGAGTGAGGGAAATCTGTCTATGCTGCGGGTCTGCAGAAATGCTTTGACTTAGGCACAATGAAATTAGTCAGAAATTCACAAACTGGGAATAGCGCCCAGAGCTGTTTTAATCACATACAGACACTTGTGCTTTGCTCAGCGTGAGTTTGGAGTGGTTGTTGATGTTGCTGCAGCCTATATAATATCCATAAAGAATTAACAAAGCAAGACAACTCACAATGAAAGCTCTGCTGCGAACTGTTTAAAATGCAACGGTAGCAGCGCTGCAAAGTAACAAAGCTATTTATGGGAAGAGTCCATTTGCCACTTTGAACCTCTCGTTATGCATGCCCCCCTTTCACCCCCACTACACACAGCAAAGGGATGGTAAGAAGCATGAGACTTAGATTGCTGATAAGAAAAAAAAAAAAGAGTTTGATCACAGAATTAAAGAGGACTCCAGGCAAGGTGAGACATAATGCTTAATCCCCCAGATTGGATCTAGAGAGAGTGAGAAATTGTACAGAGAAACCTGTGGAGGGTGTAGCTGAAGGTCAGAGAGGAAATGCGCAGTGACAGGACGTGTGCGTTGGTTCTTAAAGACCCGAATTGTGCCTATGCCCTAAATTCCACCCCTCGCAGGAGCTTTGTCTTCTGTGAGCTTGCCACATTAAGCGTTACGTAAGCGTTTCTCACACACGTTCACACATGGATATTAAAACACCTGAATCTAGTGAAGCGAGATGCCGTGCTACTTTCACTACAAACACAGACACACTGACTGAATGCGTGAGTAATTTTACAAGTTTCATCCGTTTATCGGTTTACACTAAAGCGCAACAAGTTCATATCAAATAGAAAACTTCCAATACAATTATCTAGAAGTTGTCTTCATTCATGAATAAATGAATTCCCTGGTCTAGTGCCATTCTGGGGTTTGCTCAGACCTAGTTCACTTTAGAGCTTTAAGACTAGATTAGTTACTAATATAGGAGACAATCAGCAAATCAAAAAGACTATAATTATTCAGGTTACATATTGTATAATCTTCTGCAAACAAGAAAACATCCTGTGTCTCTGGTGTCATATCTATAAAACCTGCGAGTTTAGACTCCTAAATATATTTATATATAGTATAATGTAAGTAATTGTAATAGTTTAGCAGCTTTTAATTTAGTCTTGTCTCTTTGACGTGTTTAAAATGAATTCTATAAACTAAAAATTGCTTCTAAAACAGAAATTGCAAATAATTATTGACACATTTCTGCTGATATTTTCCAGCACTCCTACATACTGCTCAGACCTAGTTCCCTACATGCCATTTTCAATAATGTATGTGCCAGTAACTGACGCGTGTGAGCACCTCAACGTTACATAACAAACGTCTTGAGTGCACGTGCAGTCAATAAAGCGAGTGTTGCCGGTGGAAGTAAAATCCCATGAAATGAAATCCTGTGATGGTGAAGAGGGCTCTTGACTGCCGCTCCACGTGACCGTGAAACACAAACTGGTGTGGGCTGCATGAGAAATTTATGTCTGCTCCAGCTTTGAAGAGCGCACATATGCAATATATGTCAGAGTGGAGAGCACTAGAGCAGATAGACGCGCACTCTCTCTGGTGGCCTCTAACCTAGATTAGTACCACCGGGTGTTTGAGTAGTTTAAATATGGATGAAGCAACAAGCCTTTTAAGTCAAAATGAGCAACGCTAATGTGGCTAAACAGACACAAAGCCAAGATAAACATTTGAGGATATGGCACTTGCTGGTTGGTAAACAGTTTATCCAGGGACTTGAGCTATGTGACCGATAGGTGCTCTGACAGATGGGATGGCTACACTGGAAGTTACGGACTGAGCTGGGTGATAAACAAGCCAAGGGGATGGCAGTGGAAACAGAGAAATCATGTCCTGAAGGGTGAAGTGAGGGGGAGGAAGCGGTCAAGTTCAGGGTTAAAAGGCGCGGAGGAAAAATGAGATGGGATGCTGACAGGAGAGAGCTGCAGGAGACAGAGTGACACATGGCAAAACACACACACACACACACACAGGAGCTGCTTTGGTTTGACAAGAGCGAAGCAAACCCACCTGTGAATGACCGCGAAAAGGTCCTCAGTGGTTCTGGGACGGGAGGACGTAGGGGTCACCATGCTCCCCTGGGACCGGACCGGCGACGAGTCTGCCGTGCTGGATTCGAACACCTCACCTGAAGAGGGAAAAATGCCACGGTTACAAACCAAACATCCCTCGTCCTGCGAATGGAGCTTAGTGTCCCCCTTACATCTCTGGCTGTTTGGATTCCCCCACTCTGTGCAATGCCTTCTTGTTACAGAGTTTTTTAGCAGCTTTACTCCTCCCTCCTCTTCTCAACCTTCGCGCTCACGTCTGCAATTCGACTGCTTGAGCTGCTGCGGGCATCCTCCCCTACATCCTACTCGCTCCCCTCCCCTTCCCAATGCGACTTAGCCCCTCCCCCCTGTCCCAAACCACACACATCTCCACTGGGACAGACGCGCACCCCTCCCTTACCTTATAGTGAGTTAGGCTACAGTGGGGCGGGAGATTAACAGCAAAGATGAGAGGGGGGAAAAAAACATATTTGAAAATAAGGATGGACTGCTTGAGGGGGTGAGATAGACAGCAGGCTGGATTGAGTGAAGAAAAAAGAAAAGAAAAGCCAGAGCAATGCAGGGGAAAATGGGATCGTGGCCATAAGAGCGGCACAGAGAAAAAAGGATGAGTAGAGAGAGGAGAGATCCAAGAGGCTGCGGCACTGCTGTCCCGCTGATAAGCTGTGCTATTTTCACCGGGTTAAAAACCTTTAAAGCTTCTGTTTTTTAAGCTGACTCTAAATTAAAAAATAAGATCAAAAGTACACTGCATGAGAGCTGGCCATACCATCATCAGACCTTCGGGGGTGTCAATCATTCACCAAAAATAGGAAAAGTATCGATTTAAGTTGTTAAGAAAATGATGTAATACTAGTAAATGTCTTTCTATTTGCTCTACAATCTTAAGTAATGGTTAGCCATTAAAATAACAAAGGGAAAGTTGGTTCTGTACCAATTACCACAATTTCTGTCCAGGTTTGCAGCGGTTCTGAAATATGGTAGATGGTTTAAACCCATTTTAGATTCAATTTAATCCAAACTAGGTCTGATTTACTCTATTTTACACCCAGGTTAGATCTGGTTTGATCTTGATCTGGGCCTTGTGGTAGTTCAAGGGGCCACCAAGTACCTTCCAAGTAAAATCATACATTCATTTATCCTTTTGTCAAGTCGTTTCACTGTCACTCACCCGCATCATCCTCTCTGGAGCTGACAGATCCAGTTGTGCTGCTTGTCCCGTCAGCCTCATCCTCTTCCTCCTCTTCTTCATGTCCATTGGTGCAGACAACGCTGGACTCTTCTTCTTCTTCTTCTTGTAGGTCTGTAAGTGTTTCACTGCTTTCTGTCACAGGCTCAGAGCTCTCAGAAGTCTCCTCATCTTCCCATTGCCCATTTTGCATCTCATCTTCTTGAACAAGCAAATCTACCTGATCTGTAGGCAACAAGTCATTCCGTTCAATATTGCCACCCACTTCTATATTAGGTTGCCGTAAGAAGGGCATTTTGGGCTTCTTGGAGACTGCAGGGGGCTGTTTGACAGGAGACGTCTGTGGTGAAATTATCATGGCATCTTGATCATTATAACTGTCTTTGCCATTAAGGAGTTGGTACTCAGACGTCCCCTTAAGGATACTACCATCCAGTGACAGCTCCTCTAAAAGCTTCGAGACAGGGGAAGGGGACAACTGGCGGGACACCTCTTCAATGAAGCAGCTTGGAGCGTCATCCCGGGAGTTAGTGTCTATAGTTTGATGTTTTGGGCCGTCGCTAACGTCCAGGTCTGAGTCACTGTCGGATTCCTTATTGGGACGTTTGACCGACCGTAGCTGGACACTCTGCAGGGCGAAGGGTGTGATGAGGGGCTTGGGTGAAGGCATGGCATTATCAAACAGAGCCTCTTTGGTGGGCTGCTTTGGTGTCCTGACAACAGATGTCGGGGAAGATGATGCGACAAAGGCCGGCAGCGGCGGCGGTGGAGGGGGGTGCATGTTGGGGTATGGGGGCGGAGGAGGAGGGGGGCTGAAGCTACGATCGAAGGATGAGCTGGGGGGGATTAGTGCATCAGGGGACGGAGGAGGGGGAAACTCTGGGGAAGTGGAACAAGCTGGGGGTGGACTGAGGGCCTGAGCCGGAAGGGTGGGTGACAGCGGTGGAGCAGCAGCGGGACATTCCGGAGTGGAGGGGGGCAGTGGGGCGGGGAAGGGGGGAGGAGGGCTCAGGGGGGTGCTGGGAGCTGAGGAGGAGAAGACGGGCAGCGGGGGAGGAGGGGGAGGTGGGTTTTTGAGAGAGTCCGATGTGTTGGAGGAAAGAGAAGTGGACGAGGAGGACATTGACACAGAGGAGATGAGAGATGACTTTCTCTCTGGGACTTTGGGTTTGGGACGACTCGTTGAGGGGGACACGGATCGGGCAAATGAGGGCACTGGAGTCCCAGCGGTGGGTGTGTTGGACTGGCTGGAATAGCCGCTAGAGGGAGAGGTGAGTCTATGTACTCTGTCAGGTGAGGTTTTTGGCTTTACTGCTATCCCTCCCTGAGCTGTAGGAGACTGGGCATTGTTACTATGCCCGTTGCTTTGGAGCTCTGCAGAGTTGGAAACAGTCTCTGTGGAGGTGGCAGCGGGAGAGTGCGCCCTCTGGTCGGCCTGGCTGCGAGGGTAGTCCATGTAGTAGCCCCAGGACTCTGCATAGTCTGATCGCAGGCTGCTGGTTTCACTTTGAGCAGGAGTTACCTGGCAAAGGGAATACATATTTGACATTACACCCGAGTTAACTCCCAGTGATGCTGCAGAGCTTCCTGCGCTAATGCTACTGTGACTGCGTGGCCGCAGCACCCATGGGTCATCGTAGTCACTGCATGGGCTCTGAGAGGGTGAAGATGGTGATGCGCCTTTTCCTTTGCCTCCTCTCAGTCCCAGCTGTAAGCTCTGCTGCAGGCTGGCAATGAGACGCTCATTCAGCACTGATTCATTGCCTCCGCTAATGGCACTCACCCCTCCCAGGGGCTTCTTCTCTCCAGGTCTGCGCCTGAGAGAGTCTGTGCGAGCCGGGGGCAGCGGCGGCTTCTTACATTTACGCAGTGAGATGCTTCGAGACAAAGATCTATCGCTGTATAAACTAGCAGAGTCCTCGTGATTGGCCAGCTCCCGACACTCGTACATGCTGTGTCTAGTGGCTCGTCCAACGGCCACTCCTTGGCCACTGCCATGACTTCGTGAGCGCAGGCCTGAGTCCAGGTGCATGGATGTGTAGTAGCCATCGTTGTCCTGGGAGTAGAGTGAGCTGGAGTCTGTGGTGGTTCGGGACGAGCGCTCCAGGCTGCTGTACAGCTGGTTAATGGGAGTGGAGCAGCTCGAGGTCAGGGTACGATGTGGGACCACCACATTCTCAGGTGTGTCATAGATCCACTGCTCCTCTGGGACACAGGAGGGAGGTGTAGGGGCCAGTGTGCTGTGTGTGCTGCTGTCAGAGTGTCCTGATTCACTGGTTGGGGCAGTGCCGGTGCTCGCAGCTTTAGTCACTGGAGTGGAGGTGGCCAGAGTGGGACAGGTGCTGCTGTGGCTGAAGTGTGCAGGACTGGACGCTAGAGAGTCAGCGTTTGAAGCCAAACTGAGAGGGCGACCATTGGGGAAAACGATAGCAGTGGGTGGGCTGTGCCCAGACTTGTTTAGTGTAATGACTTCAGCGGAGCTGGACATAGTGGCATTTGGGATGAGTGATGTAGAGTAAGCTGCGTGAGGGGACACAACACAGGCCGGACCCCCACCCCACTCATTGACCTGACTCCCACTGACCTCCTGAGACTTGGGTCGGGGCAGAGTACCTGATCTTGGGGCAATTCTCATGTGGACAGCTGTATCATCCACTTGCAGTCTCCCAATGCGCCCCTGAGGTGTTTCGTGCTCTTCGGTTTTGATCGGGGTACTGCTGTAGATGGGATCTGCACTTAGAGACACCCTGGCGCCCCGGGGCAGGCTGTGAAACCGGGACATGTCTCCATTATACTGTGGCATCATCACTATCCCAGAGCTGTCCGCACTGGAAAGAGATATGCTTCCAGTTGAGGATGAAGCAGAAATCCCTGCCATCTGTGCAGCAATGCCCTGTCCCCTCTGTGCACGGATTCTCCTCATGGACGGGGGAACAACTTTCACCTCCTCTGTCTGACAGCTGGAGTCCCTAGTCACTGACCGACGGAGCATTGAATTCATACTTCCAGTTCGTCCCAAAGTGGAATACTGCCCCGGGAGGAACATGGAATGTGGGCGTACATCTCCATTGCGTCCTGGTGTTGCTGTTAAACAAATAGAAAGAGAAAAATTAGTTCACGACATTGGAGTTTTTTCTTCCCTTGCCCAATGCCAAAACTTATTGAGTTACTATGTTGCCTATTCTTGGTCACATGGGACCAGTATAAATTGTAACCCATGCTTAACATCCTCTGGTTTGCATCATCAGAGTGGAACTGACAAACACGGAAGACACCTTCCTTTTATTATCAGACTATTAGTCCATTAAGGTAGCATAACTGTCTATTTGGCTTTTAAGCAGGTGCAGTTTGAGCAAACGCAGAGATGCAAGGAGGCATGCACAGCACAAACAGGGTCAAATACGTACAATGCAGATAGAAGAAAGGGAGAGACTAAAACATACCACAGAAGCAGACAAATAGTCCAAAAGGTTGCTAACCGGACTGTCCCCCATTTGTAAAAGTCCTTGTTCTCTAAAACATCCTTCCTCCCTTCTCCCCCTGCTCTGAGCATCACACACATTCTCTCCTCTTCCTCGCTAAAGACTGGAGTGACAGCTCGGCTCGGCTCTGCCGCTACTGCGATAGATTAAGCTGCAGGTCTAGTACTTCTCAGGCAGCATCAGAGCAAGAAGAGGGGAGAGGGAGAGACAGAGGGAGAGAGGGAAGGGGACTTTTACCCCACACCAGTAATCATGACATTCAGAGCCTGTTGTCGGCTGGGTTCTAACCAGACTTAAAGCTCTTGATCTTATCGCTGCGGAATTAAAGTTTCCTTCAACACTGCTGCCATCCCGCAGTGAAGACATGCGTAAATAAACATGTGGGGTGGTCATTGCAGCTGTGCCAGTTTAAGGAGCTTAATGCTTAATGATTTCATATATTTGCAGTTTGTGCATCGACAATGATTATTCTAAAGGTTAATGATGCCGCTTTTTGAAAATGTACACCAAACTCCAGTAGGTATTTCCAATTTCCTATTGTCTAACAAATTATACTTTTTGCTTCTTGAATCATCATGAAAGTAACCTACGAGGAACTTAAAGATTACATTGACGCAATATACAACCTTTTTCTAGGTTGCGCCCCCTTGTCCAAAACCGCAGACCCCCAAATGAATTAAACATACAAATAACGGCTAAGTACTAAACAGAAATTGGACACTTTTCTGCCCATTGCTGTCCTTTCTTTTTCACATGATAATGTTTTTACCATTTCATTTGCTCAAATAGGAAACAATCCCTAAAACAAACGGGATAAAAACATAGCAGTATTCAAATTAGAACATGGAACAGAAAAAGCCAGCAGAAAACCATGGACAGGACAACACATAATTTGAACAGACACAGTGCTAAACACAAAGTCTACACAAAACGATGATGTTCCAACAAAAAAAGAAAGGCTGAAGTTTTGAAACACGACTATGACTATGTTAACTACAGTGCCTCTCGAAAGTACTAATAGACCTTGAACTTTTGCACATTTTGTCATGTTGACAACCATAAACAAAGATTGTATTTTGAATTTTTTACTAAAAGTTCACACACAAATAACAGACAACTGTGAAGTGAAAGCAAAATGATGATTTTTCTGCAATAACAGCAGCAAGTCTTCTGGGGTTTGACTCTACAAGGTTTGCACATCTAGAGACTGACATGTTATCTCATTCCTCTTTACAAAACAACTCAAATTAGAAGGAGAGCGTTTGTGAACAGCAGTTTTCAGGTCTTTCCACAGATTTCCAGGATTTAGGACTTTGACTGGGCCATTCTAATACATGAATATGTTTGTTTTAAACCATTCCATTGTAGATTTAGCTTTGTGTTTAGGGTCATTGTCCTGCTGGAAGGTGAATCTCCGCCCCAGCCTCAATTCTCTTACTGACTCCAGCAGGTTTTCCTCCAAAATGTCTCTGTATTTGGCTCCATCCATCTTCCCAACTATTCTTACAATCTTCCCAGTCCCCGCTGAGGAAAAGCAGCCCCATAGCATGATGCTCCCCCACCACTGAGGATGGTGCACTCAGGACGGTGAGCAGTGTTAGGTTTGCTCCATACATAACGTTTTGCATTTGGGCCAAAAAGTTGAATTTATGTCTCATCTGACCAAAGCACCTTCTTCCACATGGTAGCTGTGTCCTCCATATGACTTCTAGCAAACTTCAAACGGGATTTCTTATGGCCTCCTTTCAATAATGGCTTTCTTCTTGCCACTCGTCCATGAAGGCCAGATTTGTGTAGAGTACGACTTATAGTTGTCCCATGTACAGATTCCTCCAGCTCAGTGGCAGTACGTCGCAGCTCCTCCAGAGTTATCTTAGGGCACTCGGTTGCATTTCTTACCAGTGCTCTCCTTGTTCGGTCTGTTAGTTTAGGTGGACGGCTGTGTCTTGGTAAGTTTGCAGTGGCGCTATACTATTTCCATTTCCGAATGATGGATTGAACAGTGCTCCGTGAGATGTTCAAATCTTGGGAATCTTTGTATAACTTTACGCTGCTTTAAACTTCTCCACAACTTTATCCCTGACCTCTCTGGTGAGCTCCTTGGCCTTCATGATGTTGTTTAGTGACCAATACACTCTGACCATAGCTCTGAGGCCCTCACAGAACAGCTGTAATTATACTGAGAGTAGATTACACACACAGGTGGCCACTATTTAATGGTTAGGGCAAAGTGCGAACATTATGCAGTGATTAGGAATGTTATAAAGGCATTTAATGCAAGAAAATGCTGTATGAATACTTAGGCACGCCCCACTTTTCTATTTTTTGTAAAACAACAGAATCATGTATCATTTTGCTTTCACTTCACTGTTGTATGTTACTTGTGTGTGAACTTTCAGTAAAAAATTCAAAATAAAATCTTTATTTGGTTGTTTGACCAAATGTACAAAAGTTCAAGGTGTATTAGTGCTTTCGAGAGGCACCGTAACTACCACTACAACTACTTGCACTACACGTCTATGGACAGTGGAGGGCACCGCACGTGGCCCCGCAATTATCCATACCTAAGTCTTGGTTGAAGTTGTCGGGCAGCCCTGATATAGTCTTTCTGCGTTTGACCTTCTTGGGCCTTCGGGACACGGTGTCAGTGTTAATGAGGGAGCGCCGGACGCTCGCCTGCCGGTCAAACACTTCCCCTGGAGGTCGGCAGAGCCAGGCAGGCGCAGACACAGGCAAACAGTAGACAGTTATAGCGAAATACTTCACATGCACAAAGTGTTCTCATTGTTAAATACGTCATGCATCATTAGCAGGTTCGGACATTTGACAAATAGCGAGTGGCAGAGTCAAACTTTGCACATGGACTAGATGTACTTTAGTTAACACCTAAATGCTTAATGCCTTAAAGTTAGTAAAACCATTCAGTGTCAAATAGAAAATGTATTTGAAGAGAATGACCCAAGAGACACACATTTATTTGCAAACTTTGAGACTGTCCAACACTTTTGTTTTGAATTCAATGCTTAAGTACATCAACAACAAAATGTGTAATTTTTTGGGCATTCATTCAAGTTAATGCAAAGTAGACAGTATCATGGGTTAGAGGGTTAGACTTTTTAATGACATGCAGGAGAAAGATTATCGGACATAGTGAGTAACGTTTGGCTCGAGCGGTGCTGCTGTGTAGGTGGTGACAGAGTGCAGTGCAGACGCCAGGGATGTGGGGAATGATCTAAGGGCGGACGTGTATGTCATGTTGTCGCCGTGTGACTGAAACCCTCTGATCTCGCCCAGTGTCTGTGCTTTATCCTCTCTCACTCGGTAATATAAAGTGACAGCAGATGAAGTCAACAGCGATTTGTGAGGAGAGGAAACACATTAAGCCTTCATTAGTATCTACGGGATCATGGGCCTGCAAGGAGATTGACTGTGACATGAGCAAATTCAGACTTTGATTGTAACCTGTCAATGTGGAGTAAATGCGATATCGAATATTTATTTATTTACACATCAGTTGTTAACCATAGACTCTTCAGATAGGGGATGATGACATTTACAAAATATGGATGTATGGATTTTTGCAAATCATGGATAAGTGCAATAATTTAACGTGTCACATAAAAGTAAACGGTATACATTTAGCTATAGACTATAGGCTATGAACATGGAAAAATTCATGTTATATTAACATCTAGAGAGAAGAGTGTGGCTGTAGGCAATGAAATGCCCCATACTAACAGATGAGTCCTGGGGATTTTTTTTTTATTGTGTGGATGTTCGTCCGTCAAACGCTCTCAGAACAGTCAATAAAAATCCTTGACCCTTGAGTAAACTGTCAAACAGGCTTATCAGACAAATGCACACAACCAGAAAGGACGGTCAGGAGCACTTTGTTTGTCGGAGTCAATAGACATTGACACAAGAGGGAAGACGTTCAGGACTGACATCTCTCCGGTACGGTGGAGCTGGCACAATAGGGCTCTGATCACAAATGCCATAACCACCATCAAAATCTGTGTCAGCTGTGTCCAATCACATACTTAAACACATGATACTTAAATGTCTTTATTTTGTATCATTTCACATCACACGCCTAAGTTGAGCTTTTCAGGCTTGTCTTGTACTTTTTCATTTGCATTGATTAAATGAATCAAAGAGAAATTATACAGCAACTAAAACATTTCAAAAGACTACAAAGAATAATTAGAGTTGAATGAGCCGATAACTAACAACTACAAAAATTAGAATGACTAGAATGAATTCCAACAAACTATTTCTGAATACGTCACTAATTGCACGGATGTTTTGGTGACCGAGCATACCTGTTACATTGATGGGGACAATGTCTGTGGGCACAGCCTGCGCCGCTTGCCTCATCCGCTCCTCTGGTGTGGGGAGGGGTGTTGCCTTGGTCCATACCACCTGACCGTCGACCTCTGACCCCTCCTCGCCACAGCCCTGGGGCGTTTGGGACCTCATGGACAGCTGGGATTTGGCATCTTCTGCTGATGATGTTATGGACTGGAAAAGGAATAACGACAGTGACGAGGTTGAGAAACATCAATCTTTTTCAAATCAGCAGCAAAAGCTTATTCGGATGGAAACAGACGGGCTATGTGCAATTTCAAGACTCACACACAACTGGAAAAATTTGTTTTTTTAAATTATTTTTCTAAGTTCTAAGTAGTATTGCAAAAAGAGAACAAAAAGATGGACAGGATTTGTGTGCATTTTGTGAACTAAATGATGTGCAGCTCCATGTACAGCCACTAGAGGGAGGCATGACACTCCTGACTAGATGAAAGAATCACAGCCATGTCTCTGTACTGTACAAACAAACCTTCTTATCAATGTCTTCATCCTCCTCGTCCTCCAGGCTGCCGGGCTGCAGAGGGTCAGAGAAGGTGGGGCCCTGAGAGTAGTACTGGGAACTCCGAAAGCCATCCTTCCTCAGTTTGTCACAATCTGAAAGATCAAAATGAAGACATTTGATTTGGAGTTTGCAGCCATTTCATAAGATGGATTCATCATGTCTTGTGTTTGGACATGCATTATCAACTGGTGTTTAGGCTTATGGATTGCGCTTTTTGTTTCATTGTTTGGAATTCTCAAATAAAAAAATTGTTAAAAAAAAGAGAAAAGAAAAAAGATCCACCCCCTTTTTTCAAATATTTCAAATGTGTGTCAAATGTGTGTGCGTAGTTTCCATTTAATTTGCCCTGCCCTATTAACCCATAAAATCAGATACCTACATTTATTTTTCATTGCACTGGAGTTAACCATGCATTTGACTATCATCCATGCTGGATATATTACTTCATAGACGTGAACTATGCAGTACACGGACGAAGCAGCTCTACTACTACTCATAGTAACCATTTGCATTAATAATTGAATGAATTTACTTGGGTGTCACATGACCGCGGCTCTCATTGGACGCTGCCATTTGCTGCTCACACCTCTCTCTCCTCACCACCTGCTGTTTCAGTGGTGATGCGGGCGAATGGAGATGTGTGATATAGTAACAGCCCGATGAGCCAGTACACAGGGGAGAGGGGCAGTCTGTCAAACACAGATGGCAGAGCTGTCCCCGTGTACAGTTTATCAGAGAGGACCCGGCTTTGACTTTTTTTATATTAGGATCTTACAACCGAAAATCAACTATGTAGAGTTTAACTTATCTTCAGTTTCATTTAATTTCCTCCCATTTTGACCAATGAGTACTTGTATCTACATTAGGGCTGAAAATTTGCAAATCACAAAGGCAGGAAATATTCAGCTAAGTTAATGTTCTCCAAAAAACAACAAAATAATGGCATGAATAATCCAATGGCACGACCCTGATCTACAGTTAATCATGCCATATTCAGATGATACATATCTAATTATCCATTTACAATATTACCACTGTATTTGACATGAGATAGTGCATGTTTTTCTAGTACCCTCGACTAGTCCGAGTCTTCTCATCACACATAGCAACTAAACCAACCTGAATAATTCATAACGCCAGTGTTTGCATTTAGTTCTTCACATGTACGCACACTGTCCTATCAAGGTTGCTGCTGTTTGATCCGTTCTGTGCGGCGTTTATCTCCATTGCTTATGACCGCTGCTCTCTGAGGAGATCCACTCGGGCGCAAGTGTAGAACCGAAGGGCAAATAGGTCCTAATGGGGCAACAAAGACAGCGGGTGTGACAAGTGGTTTGTGCATGAAAGGATGGATTTAGAGAAGCGTAAATGCTAATGAGCGCGAGGTGACGTCCTTAAGATGGATCGGGGGGCGCGATTGGGCACGGTTGATCAAATAAATAAGCCTGTGATAAGGCAGTGTCGCTTGTTGCTATGCAGAAGCGCATGCAAGTGGCACGGGGGAAGACAGGCAGAAAATGTGGGGAAAAGGTGATGACAAGGTTGTGGCGTTAGTGCTCTCCTGAGATGGTGTGTGAATGACAGTATATGATGAAATCTACTCTACCACTTGTGTACCTGGGTTTCTTCAAGCAAGACTCAGTACCAGCTGTAATTTCAGACTTATTCTCACTCATTATACTTTGTGTAATATAATTGAAGGTCACATTTTTGTTGAGGTGGTACTCGGTGTGAAAAGTCTGCAAACAACTGACCCAAATGAAATACTAAAAAACACTATTCTCCACTGGTAAACTTCATCTTGGGACTCCTTTAATCTAACAAAGGTAATGTTGATGTTGCTAATATAGGATTGCGATAAAGAGATTATGGCTGTTTGTTGTCTTAATGCTCTGTCTGACCTACAGAGGAGTGCTCCGGTTCAAAGCAAGGAATTACAACTCTACAAACACAAAACTTCATTGACCTTATTGATAAGAGTTTATATCACCATTGGCTACTCATTTGATGAATCTTGACAGTTCACATGATTGTGATTTTGCAATTAACCGCGCAACCCTATTAAGCAGTGCACTATAGCATATCAACCACTGGTAGTATTTTCTCTTGATCGACTAAGAGAAAAAGTGTGCAGGAGCCTACAGTGTGTTTAACAGACAGGTGCATGCATTGGACACCTGTTGCCTCTGAGCTTGGACCCCTGGGGCACGCTGGCGGTGATAGGAGCTGACAGCGTGGGGGAAGGAATAATCCCACATCCCAGGTGTTGTTTGTCGACCAGGACCAGCCACATAAATAATGCAGAAAGTACAACACTGCGGCACAGGGGTCAAAGTGTGGAAAGCAGAGCTAGCATGTGGGACTAAAGCAGTTTGTGGGACTTTGTAGAGACCAGGTGACACAGGTTTTATCTACAGGAGAACAAGGCCATAGAAAGAGTCACAACAAGCCTTACGCAAACATACCACCCAAATACAACCTTGTGTGTTCGTTTCCCGCCGTCTGACAAATGGGTGAGGGAAAAAAAGCAACTTTCCCAGGATCACTGAACACAACACCAACCACAGTTTTGTCCTGGATAAATTGTCAGGTTTGTTCCAGCCAATTTCTCTCTTACATCCGCATTAAATTTGAGCAGTAATGCAAATATAGGACTTTAACAAGACATTTGCTGTTCAGCTGTTAGGGGGTTTGTTGAAGGGGAGTTACTGCCCTCTTCAACTGGCTCACTCTCTGGCTTTTTAATGCACCACACTATGCAGGGCTACAGCATACTTCACATATAACTCAATTAAATAAATATATAATAATGATGATGATAATTAAACCCAAATTAAAATTATACTGAGAATGGTAATGACAACTGGAAAGTATCAAGATCTCAGATTATAATATCTATTAATGTACCTTTATACCATAAAAGTAACTATGTAATCACGGGTAAAAATATGCAAGCAATATATTAAGTAACACATTTTTTTTTTTTTTACTTGCTTTGTTCTAGACATCGTATATGAAACTAGATTGTTGTTGTAGCTGTGCGTTGTTTCAATTAATTATATAAAGAGTTAATATATTTTTGTTGTTTGTTGTAAGTTGGTCTGTATGAATGTAGCTGCTTGAAATGTTTTGAAATGTTCTTTTTTTTATTTTATTGCACTTGGGGGTGGGGGCTCATAAGCTTTTTGCTTCAGCCCACTCCTTTTGAGCACAATGTGTATTGCTCAAATAAACAAATAAACAAATAAACAAATAAACAAAAAAGAGTTTGAAGTTGTATTCTTTGTCCATACATTTCTTAAAAACATAAATCAAACATGTACATTTTTTGTGTTTTACTAATGTTTTTTTCCGAGACAGTATTCATTGCAACTGAGTGACTGTGACCAAGTCCAACAGTAAATAAACCTCCTGTCACAGCCCTCCTTCCTGTCGTTCGCAGGTTGTCAGGACTTGCTGTTCTGTTCTGACTTGACTTCCACTGTTTGTCTCACAGTTTTGGCCAAACAAGGCGGCGGTGCCCTACATAGTTCTGGTATTATTTGATCACTCTTCACACACATGTAGTGGTAGATGCTGCAGCGTGTGCAGTGCTTCTCCAGCATGACCTTGCCGTGTCAATAGTGATGGCATTGAGTTTAATACGATTTTGTGAGCGCATGGATTTTGCTTAGTTCAGCTAGTTTCATCAGAGGACAGTAAGCAATTATGCCGCGTGCTGCAAAGCCAATGCTGCATCATACAATATGTCCTTACAACATGCATTATTACCAAATTGTGCACAGATAAATGCCATGTGTGCAGCTCTTTGTATAAGCAAAAACAATCATTGGTAAACTACCATTGGTATTTCCCTCAGATTTCTGCTGAGACTTTGGTGGCACAGGCACTCCACCATTTTTAAAAAAGCGAATCGTAAATGTGAAAAGGCCTCACCTCTTAATGCAGTCTTAAGGTTGACTTTGGCTTGACGATGAAGGTCCTCCACACACGGGGGCCGGCTGCCGGGTAGAAAGACATTCTCCTGTTGGTGCCACGGAGCGGTGTAGTGAACTGTCCATTTGCTCTCCTCGTCTAGATTGGACACAGCTATAAAGACACAAAAAGACACCCATGGTCAGATTTCTTTGGACTTAACAAACCATTATTTTAGCTCAAAACTGCAGTGTAGCCCCATTGAGGTCTACCCGTTTTCACACCACATCATGAACATTGTCTTGTAAACAGGTTCTGTTTATACTTGTAACATGGGGGAAGAGGAAGCAGCGTATTTCTTTGTATTGAGGTGTCACTCTGCCCACCTACGACATCGCACTTATCTGCAACATCACATGGCAGGCCACACACACAAATAAGGGGAGGGGGGAAATGTACAGGAAAAAGTTGGAGGGAAATGACTGGTCGGCACAGAACAAATGGCAAACAGCAAGAAAATCATACCACTTTATATAACTGAGGCAATATGAGGGACTATGTTTGAAATTGCCCATTAGTACTTCAATAAGAAACTGCACTTTATATTCTCACACTTGCACAAGTGTTGGCACACGTTAAGCTACATCCTGTGGGTGAAGCAAAACTGTACATTTTAATGCTGCCCACTTAAAAAACAACAACTTGTTGCTGTTTGTCAAGTCAGAATTGGCCAAAACATACTCAATTTGATAAGGTTTCGTTTTCTGTTTGAAGCAGAAGTTATGAACTTATCAACTAGGGCTCTTATTGTTGAGAGCGAATCTAGTGTAAATGAAACAGTCCTTAACTCACTGACTGTTTGCAGGCCATCAATTGTATTTGATAAAAAAAAATAAAAAATGTATACATTAGAAGGAGGTTTCAAAGTTTTCACGTATTTATTTGAGCAGTAAGTCTGCTCAAAGGGAGTGGGCCAAAGGGAAAAGCGCCCACCCCAAAATTAAAAACTATAATATTTACATTAACAAGGAACTTAATCATCATAAATCATAAACAAGGGAACATATGGCAAGGTAACAACAAATAATAAGAAACAATAATAAAAAAAACTTTTTTGTAAACCTTTTTAAAATGTACCAGATTTTTACATATTTTAATGCTTTCATCTAAATTTCTACACCACGTCTTGTGGGACACATGCTTTTCAAAGATGTTCTGGAGTACTGTTTATTGAAACTCATTTTATCTCTCAAATTGTATTTAACTTCTCGTTTGCAGAACATATTTTGTATACCCTCAGGAAGCGACTTTTGTGAGGCTTTGAACATGATTTGAGCCATCTTAAATGGTCCTCAAATTTCATTGTTTTTCCCAACATATCTTCCCATTTGTGCCAATAAACATAGAACATGTTGCTTCCGAAAGCCATTTTGAGTGTTAAAATAAAATAAAGAATCTTCTCTGTCTCGGCTCTTACCAAGTGATCGGATCCAAGCCAACGTTGGAGACCGTGGATGTAATATGACTTCCATTTGAAAATCCAAAAGGGCCAGATCATCCCACTTCAAGACATCTGCTCGTAAATCCCCATGCTTACTCACACAACTTGTCCAAGTGGAGTGAAGAACAAAACTAAAGGACTACGCGAGGAAGGGGACAGTCTTGTAAGGGGCCGGGAGTTTGTTGTGGAGAGCTTTTTTCACAGGTGCAAATGAGCTGACCATTGGGGGAGGATGCCATGTTGGGGTGGGAGCTTGCAAACGAGCCAATAGCCATGGAAAGTGTCAGACGAGAGAGACGCTACACACTGATTCAAGTCATGAGAGACAAGAGCGATGTTTATATTTGCGGAAAACAATGCGAGTGAAAGAGAATGCAGTTTTACAGTTGGGGAGAGCACTAAGACAATCCAAAAGAGAGGCGGTCGTGCCCTCGGGGTCTTACTGGTAGGGAATCACAACATCTTAATGCATCCACAGGCCGTTTGCACCTCATTTAGGGACGCACAGCAGTTCATGGAGCCAGTGTATTGTGTTTATTCATGTCTGCGCTGCGGCTTTTAACTAATGACTGAAGGCACTGCACAGCCTTCTTCCTTATCACCCCTTTCCTTTGAATCAACATGATAAAATGCCCGCTCATTAATATTGAGGGGACCCTAGACAGTACACAACACTCCTGGTTTTGTTAATCCCCTTTGAAAAACGAGCTTGTGCAGTAGAGAGCGGTTCATCACAAGCGTCAGGTAAAGGAAGAGCAAAGCAGAAGCAACAAACAATTTCTTAGATGAAATAAGGAAAACTGAGCACTGTTTGATAACACCGACCGCACAGTATCCACAAACATACAGGTTGAGTTTGGAGCACTACTAAATCTGTTGTTATTTATTGCGTAGCTGTAACGATTTACATGCCTATGCACTCTATATATGTCAACATTGTAAACGGGTTGCAGCAGGTCAATAATATGTTATATGTTCCAGCATGGCGCAGAGATCGATCGGACACATCGTAGGACACAATACACACAGCTCGGGACACAATACACAAGTCCAGCCCCATAATACACATCACAATCGTCAACATGCCACACAAAAGTTAGACCTGCCAGACATCTTCCTGAACCATTTGGAAAAAATGTCAAAGTAAAGACTTCTCAATTCCTTCACTTGGGCACAGGTAACCCTCCCCCCACCCCAACCCTGGGGTCTGAATGAGCCAGGACCCCGTCTATAGAGCCACCAAGGACACGGGGGTCTATGGACACAAAGCCTGCATTGTCCCTCAGCATCGGCCTCTGCATTCAGCACCACAAAAGCCCCTGAGCCTTTCCCTACACACCGAGCCCACACTGGACCGTGGCGGGGCGCTCTTTCAGGAGGAGTTCACTAATCCCCTTCCGTCTGTCCCAGCTCTGTCCCGTCCCACAGACAAAACATGGGGCCAAGTCTCTCAGAATGAAAACAACTTAAGGCTCCACACCACATGCGAGTAGAACATGTGGCCAACATCGATATGTCATTGTAGGGTATTGATGAAATGTATGTGCCTTGTGCGAAGCCTCTGTAGTCCAACAACAATCTCACTGATATTAAGTAATAAGCACATTTGAATACTGCAATTTTCTTGTTGCAGTACTTCACGCATGCCTTTATTCTGCGTGTGACATCCCGTAATCCTTATCTGTTTTTACAAGGCCAGGTGAGTCCAAAGCCACTTCTCAGCAGGAATCTTGCCTTCCGCTTGGAAAGCATGAGGGTTGATGCGGCTCGTGGGAAAGGACCGAGGTGCTTAGCTCAGGTGCAAAGTGCAGGCGTGTGCGGGACAGGTCCAGAATGCTGAGGTAATGATTAATCGAATCACCCCAACCTCTACTGCAGCAAGCGCACACGCCAGCTAAAAATACACCTGAGATTAGAGTCTGCACAAGCTGTTGAGGTGAACTACTCCAAGCACGTGCCCCACCCGCAGCCATTGATGAAATGATTACTGCTTTGGCGGATAAAAATTGATCACTATAAAGACTCACTGTCAGGTAGATGAATGTACATATTTAAAAGCCACACATGCTCTAATGTAAATGAATCTACATAGGCCAACACATGTAATGCTCCAAGTAACCACAAGGGGTCACAAGCTAGTAAACTCCTTGCGCCTGTCCCAAACACAGACAAATGATTAGTGTTGCACCTTTTAAGTCAAACTGCAGGGCACAGGTATGATCTGTACTCACTGTATGTAACTTGGAACAGCAGAAATTATCAAATTAGGATCTTATTACAGATTAACCCAATCCAGCTAAATATGATAGTGGGTCACACGAATTGCATGGAAACAGAACACTACCAATTCATTCTGTGGTAATAAGACTAATCGAATAATCTTTCCCCCTAAACCTCAGTATAATGACTGTAAATGAAAAATAAATGTGGTTAGAATTTTCTTGATAATAATAAAACAAGAGGACTGCAACATGTATTATCCTTTTATCCCAAGTTAAAATGCTATTTCCATCCTAGTGTCATGTCATTATTGAGCTGTACAGTACAGTGCAAAGTCATGGCAATTGGAAAACATTTGAAATAGCATTAAAATGCACCATATAGCAGACTTTGCATTATCCAACTTTAAGGACATCATACTGCAGGTACAATAGAATATTTACAACAAGTCACTGAGTGGTCATCGTGAGCACTTAAAATCATGTCTGTGTGGTTCCCTGGTAACAAGGTGCAACAGAGGGCCGAGTCTGAGAGCAGGAGGGGTGGGTTACAATGAACTGTTGTTTACTTGAATTACTAGATAAACAATGCAGTGGTACCAACAACAACACAGCATTTATAAAGAATTGGTATGCAAGGACAACCTACTAGTATAAAATAAAAACGTCCCTCGTAATGACTTAAGATGACTAATGCTTGTTTTGATAGCACACTGGCAGCTTTGGTAAATTAATCAATTGTGAAATGTCAAGCAAATCCAGCTAAAAACAAAGCAGTGTCCCAAGTCTGATAAATGTAAAGGGTTGCTATAGGGCAATGGTTCCCAACACTTTTCTGTCTCTTGTACCCCTTGAGTCTTTCATTTATACTTAGAATACCCCCTACTTAGGATATATTGTTAAATATATAGAAAGTGATCACTAACACCCCTATTTATTAGTAAAGGGATAACGTGTTGCGTTAAAATACTATAATGCCAATACTAAACCAAAATACTCTCAAACTTATACCTTTTACGGCAACATATTATTTTAAATAGCCTGAAAATCCTTCTTCTTCTAATCCAATCCTCCTCTTTAAATCTAATTCCAAGTACCCCCTGTGAAGTGCTGATGCACCCTCAGGAATCCCCGTACCCCTGGTTGAAATGTGGTATCCAGTGCTAAACATGTACAAACCACAATCGGTCAGTAAAAACCAACAGGTAAGAAGAGAATCCAACTTACCCTTCCTTTTAAAGTATTTGATCACAGATTTTATTGAGGTCCCAATGAAAACCATTATTCCAGTTGTCTAGGTGTCCCTCTGATGTCAAAAAGGAAATCCCAGAGGGGGTACAGAACCGAGTAAATCCAGTGACGGGACTATGGCAGCACGCGGTGCTTCACGCTTACATTCTCACTGCTCGATGGTTTGCAGCAAGTGCACAACAAACTGCCTACAACGAGCGGCTAAAACTCTATCTCTCCGCACATGGCCCACTCCCCCGCCCCCTGCACCCGCACTCACCCCTCCCCTCAGGCGTCCCGGTCCTTCGAGACACACACATACAACAGACGGGTTGGGTGGGTGGTGGGGTGGGCCCTCTGCCCCTCTGCGCATCGGTTACCAAGGAGTTCTGGCTGCCTTTCGCCTTTTATCCAGCATCATCACTCCTCAGCTTTCAGCACTGAGGGACTCAAAAAGCCCAAAGTTAAACACAAAGTAGGTTTTGTGCAACAGCCGGTCGATTTCAGTGCTGTCGTTTGCCTTGGGCTTATCTCTTTGATACTTTTTTCATATTGTATTTCTCCTAGATATAAATAATTGCACTGGCTTTGCATCACAGTGATCTGGGAATATTTCTGCATCTGCTCTGGGGGTTTTCAAATATTCTTACTTTGAGGATTTGCCCTTTATCTGACAGTTTTAATTGTGATTTTAGTTTTATTGTCAGATAAGTGTAATATTTACAAACCATTGTATTTTTAGTGTAATGCCACCTGTTACTGTTAATGCATATACAGTGCCTTGCGAAAGTACTAATACACCTTGAACCTTTGCACATTTTGTCATTTTTACAACCCCAAATGTAAAGATTTTATTTTGATTTTTTTACTGAAAGTTCACACACAAGTAACAGACAACTGTGAAGTGAAAATGATACCTGATTCTGTTACTTTACAAAAAATAGAAAAGTGAAAAGTGGGGCGTGCATAAGTATTCATACAGCATGTTCTGAGTGCATTAACTTGCCTTTATAACATTCCCAATGACTGCAGAAAGTTCACACCTTGCCCTAACCATTGAATAGAGGCCACCTGTGTGTAATCTACTCTCAGTATAATTCCAGCTGTTCTGTGAGGGCCTCAGAGCTATGGTCAGAGTGTATTGGTCACTAAACAACATCATGAAGGCCAAGTTGGGAAGCTGGGTGGAGCCAAATACAGGGACATTTTGGAGGAAAACCTGCTGGAGTCAGCAAGAGAATTGAGGCTAGGGCGGAGATTTTTTATTTTATTGGTTATTTGGTCGGGACAGTAATAGTTAATGAACATACATGGGTCTCATGCATGTAAACAAGCCACACCGGATTGTAGACTAATTTGCGTCTGTTGTCCGCCATGCGCACTCTCAAACACACTCTCATTCATCCTGGCCTATTTTAAGTGTTTCAGTGGTAGGGGAACCCGGAGGAAACCTACGCAGACACGGGGAGAACATGCAAACTCCTCATAGAAAGGCCCCGTCCAGGTGGGAATCGAACCCTGGACCTTCTAGCTGTGAAGCACGAGCTCACCTTCCAGCAGCAACAATGACCCTAAACACAAAGCTAAATCTACAATGGAATGATTTAAAAACAAACATATTAATGTGTTAGAATGGCCCAGTCAAAGTCCTAAATCCTATTGAAAATCTGTGGAAAGACCTGAAAACTGCTGTTCACAAACGCTCTCCTTCTAATTTGACAGAGCTTGAGTTATTTTGTAAAGAGGAATGGGCTAAAATGTCAGTCTCTAGATGTGCAAACCTTGTAGAATCATACCCCAGAAGACTTGCTGCTGTTATTGCAACAAAAGGGGGTTCCACAAAGTATTAGTTCATGCTGTATGAATACTTGTGCACTTTTCACTTTTCTTTTTTTTATAACAGAATCATGTATCATTTTGCTTTCACTTCACAGTTGTCTGTTACTTGTGTGTGAACTTTCACTAAAACATTCAAAATAAAATCTTTACATTTGGGGTTGTAAACATGACAAAATGTGCAAAAGTTCAAGGTACTTTCGCAAGGCACTGTAGACCAGTGGTTCTCAAACTGTGTTACATGGGTTTCAGGTGGTATTCACTCTGCATTTCCAGTCATTCATTTAGAGAACATTTTATTTATCTTTGGGTTGGTTCTTACTCATAGCTAAGGGCTATTGTAGACCAGGTTTATACATGGCAATTGGTTTAGATTTGGTGATAATCAATTAAATGTTTCCTTGACGTGAGAAATTTCAGAACCACTGGCATAGACTTCGGACATGTTTTTTTGACACAACCCTTTAAAACGTATCCAGGCATGAGACTGGCACAATGAGCAAAGCGGTCTCATTGCTGGTCACTGATAAGGTCGTAATGATGTGGAGATGGGTCCCAGGGCGTTGCATTGTGATTTTCCTGACATGTTGCCCCAGCAGCACTGAAGGGCGGGCTACATTTTCAATGGAGATGCTAGTAAGGTTAATACTAAGGTTAGGTTAATGGTTAATCATTTGCAATAACATGTCTGTTTGTTAGGGCGATTTGTAATACCTCCTCTATGAATTTTAACCAGTTTGGTCATAAATTCATACCTCATCATAAGTGCCCAGCCCACTTCATGCATGAGAAGCTCTATCCTTGACACATGAATATAAGTCCCAAACAAACATCCCATTGTCCGCTCCATCAACATCTATCATGCCTGGCTCTGCCCCTCCCTCTGCGCCCGGCTTTCTTTTCAGAGCCCAAATGGATGCACTGCGCTGGGAGGGGGAGTGTGCAACAAGAGCTTGAATAGCGCTGCAAATGATCCTTGAATTCGTGCTAAAAAGCTTTCCCCCTCCCTTCTCTCCCTCTAGACTCTCGTCGCCTCTGAAGTGCCGCATAACAACTATGTGCATCAAACACTGGATGTGATTTTGCAGGAATCGCCCGAGACGTTTTGTTGTGGTAAATGTTTTATTCGCTCACTTGCTTCCTCTGTGCAATATTCTCCACAAGTGGGAGATACTGCAGTTGACTTGCGGGCAACTCTTTAAATTATTAACGTGTGAAAAGACAGAAGGCAATTTGTGTTAGATATTAAATGCTTTTTGAAAACCCACAATGAGATTGATGCAAGGCAGTGCACAAGGGAACACTTAATTCAAGCTAAAAAAATGAATAATACATGCATCTGCTGGCGTGTTGGCACACTTGTACATCAAAGAACAGAGAACTTATCTTGGCCTTTTAGATCTCTTCACATTAATAAAAAAATAAATAATCACTTTTTTCCTCTTCTCCTCTTGGGTCACCACAGCTCATCATTATTTTAACTTGCTGTGCGATTCTGATATTGATTCAGTTTTTTTTTTTGCTAAACAATCTTCTCATTTATCTTACAAATATCCAATGAGTGCGTTTCTTGTAAAAGATGAGAACTTGTAACTTTATTGCTTGTTTGGTGTTTATCCCTTACCCTCTGTCTGTGTCAATCACTAATCCATATTTGACTCCCCCATATCTGCCCTCTGCTTGGCTTGCGTTGTATGTGGCACGCGTACAGTATTAGGTTAATAACATGCAGACGCGAGCCCACGCTGCTCCTCTCATTAAAAAGTCCTATTTTTCTAGACATAGCGATCGCACTCATTCACGCAGGACACACAGACCTACAGCTCCATCCGCAAGGGGGTCTCCAAATCTAGGCCACGGCTCCAGGATTAGGGCTCTCTATCCACTCAGCCATACGCCCATAACATGCTTCATTATTGAAAGAAGAATGGGAGCCCCGGCCATAGACCAGACCAAACAATATCAATCTTTCATCTGACTGACTGACTTGGCAAATGGACCTCAGGCAAAAAAAAAAAAAAGATTACTAGATTATCATCACAAGGAAGGTCATTATAGGGCGGCTATTCAAATGTGGATAAGATATTGAGACATGTGGCTGCACAATTAATCTCAATACAATTTAAGACTGCAGTTATTGTATTGTCTTCTGTCGTCTGTTTAAAAAAAGATTTAAATATTACATTAATTGAAACTGTTTTCTCCATATTTGACCAAATCCAACCATGTCTGGCTCATTGTTGCCATTGTTTGTGACAAGGCATTGATTGTAAGAAGCCAGACACTGACATTTTAAGGACAAGCGTTCATTCTTAACGAGTGGTATTCTTAGACACAATTAGGCTGAAGGGCAAGCGCGGCAAACCGGACAGATCCAATATCTCACGCCACGTTTGGATCCAGTATCTCTATCTGGCAACACATTTCCATTTATTTTTAACACTTTGATTTGTCTAATTTCCCAAAACCTTGTTTTGTCCAAGCCTCCATTTCTGGTAATGCAATCAAGCCTGTATTGATTTTCGACCCACTCTGCGCCCCCCTACTCTCATCCTCCCCTGGCTCCCCCTCGTTCGCGCTTTGACCTTGCACACCAGCCTTTCATTTCCAACCTGAAGGGGAAAGATAAGAAGAAGACATTAAGCCTGATTTAACTTGGGAGCTTTTGCATGTTAGCTAGCACAGTGCTTTGCCTAAAGTAGTTTGTTTTTGCCAGTGGACATGAATAAGTTACACACACACACGCTCGCTGGTTCCTTGATGTGCACGTTTCTGTGAATGAAAGCCAACATCAGTTGTCACGGGGAATCTTTGAGATGGAGTGAACCCCATGATATTCTTTTAAAAGTAGTGCATGAAGCGTGTGGTTGTTTTAGTATTAAACCTGGTGTGAGCGAGTATATGAACATGAACGAATTGAAGGGACTGTGTCAGCAATTATGAGAGCATATTCAAATGTCCGTAAGCATGCAGGAGAAGGCTTAATAGGTCTCAATTATGATAAACCTGTAGGGGCTGAAAAGAGAGAAAAGCCAGCCAAATTTGTAAAAAACCGAGTCAAAACCAGACATAGAAAATGCAAAATCCGTTCCAAAACAAGGCTAGAAATAACTAGGAAATTACAGGTAAACTGAACTTTTGGGCATTTTCAAGTTACAAAGCATTTGCATAAGCGGAAGTGAGCCAATCTCAGTCAGAGCCTTTGATATGGATGGTGTCACCAAATTTTACAATAGCGATCGTGTGATGATATACTGTGCAGCCTTTACAGAGACAAAACAAAATGAGGTTTGTCTTGAGTGAAACACTTGCTCACACAGCAGTTAAACATCAACTGCCTTCTGAATAAACAGGAGCAGGAGGTGAGAGCGCGTCTGGGCTGAGTCAACAAGTCAACTTTTACTGTTGTAACGGCTTTAACAGGGGGTTCCCAAGCGTCGCAACCAATCCTCACTTTCTCGCGAACCTTTACCCTTCCACTCCTAGTCGATCTCACAGCGGCTGCACTTGTCCATCAACAATCCTCCCCCCACAACACGCTGCAGTTTCCAAATGACCTGCTTTATTGACGCAGTCGGGATGCCATCACAGCCACCAAGTTCACACACACAGTGTCGTCATCTCCGCCCTCGATTAGACGCCACCAACTCTGATACAACACACAGATGGCTGATCGAGTGATTGTCGGGCGGGAGTGATTTTTAGACCTTTTTCATCTGGGCCCCAGACATTTTGAATTAGCCTCATTTGAATTGGAAGTCATTAAGTTCATTTGCCAATTATTATTATTTTTTGCCATATCAAGGTTATTTTTAAGCCTATTCCTCAATATATGAAATAAATGTTTACAATAACAAACATGAGGCATGAAGTTACAAGCAAGAGCACAGGCCACTTGTATCTGCTTTAAGTGTTGGCAACTTTAATAACACAGTTCAATCAAAACACAACAAAATATTTTAAATGATTATAGGACAAAACATGATAACAAAAGCTTAAAGTGCATCTCTGGATCTATGTGTCTATGATAATGTATTCATTTAAGTGAATGGAGCCTTTCTCTACAATAGGCTGCAGCTTCTTTGTGATCCATGAGAAAACCTTGGGTTGTGGAGGCTTCCTGCAAACTATGCCTGCACTGCATTATATCCACATACTATTCATATATATCATTGTGCCTCCTTTGTTGTGGTGAAAACAACAACAACAATGTATGTGGACTGTGAAAAAGGTCCAAAGAGATAGTATCAAAAGACAGGCAAAACAAAGAAAGATGAACGCAAAGTTTGCATGAGATGACTTTGATGTGGGAGATGTAAGGCTGGGCATAAAGGAAGCGTTTAGTGGGACAAAAGAGGAGACGAGATAAAAACTCAAAGGGTAGTTAGTCAGGGGTAAAAAAAAAAAAAGGTTTCAGGAGAAGAAGGAAGACTCCCAAAGAGTTTGGATTAAGTAAATAGAAAATAATTATTTTGTCCTTTTCCTTTTTGTAGATCTGACTTCAATACAAACACTGGCAAAAGGAAGATAAAATGTCCATCACGTACAAAGACACAGCATGTTTGCCCGTCATGCTTAATTTTCTCTCCACTGGCGTCTGACCACGAGCGCCTCTTTGAAATCGGAGCTCGGATAAAAGAGCAAGAACGAGCCGCTAAAACGCACAGTTCATTGTTATCGGCATTTTCTGAAACATAATCCACGTACAACAGCTGCAAAACGCCAAAAAGGCTGAACCGACATGTATGCATGCTACTGTTAAAAGCCTCTCCAATGCGTCTATTGAATGGGGAAACTTTATAGCTCAATGTTCAGCCAGGCACAAGAAAGGCGTGCCTTTTAATGAGCTGATTTGTAGCTTTGGGGTCAAAGAAGAAGGCCATTTTGTTGCTAACTTTGTTTTTTATGCAATTGTCACGATAGATTTGGGGCCAAGTGTCTTTTTCACCCCCCAAGAAAACGTTATGGCCCCCCCATTTACTTGGAAGGGCCATAACTTGATAGGTTGGCCGGACAACTTGAGTTTGCTGACACAAGAATGGCAACAAAGTTTTACAGCCTAACGTTGTTTGAGTGTTTGGATGAAAAGCTTGGTTGCAGCAGGAGGCCATTAGCCTTATTCTGTGGAAGGTGAAGTGACCTATATCCCAAGACAACACACTATGGAAATCCCACTATAGACCTCAGCAGCATTAGTGGCCATTAGCGGCAGCCGCCCGGTCGTCTCCTCTCATATCGACTCATGGTTCTTGTCAAATCTCTGAGGACCCGCAGCATCAATAACCTCATGGCTTTTACTACAGTAAGTCTGCTATGATTTCAAGTCTTGGTGCTTGATCATCTCAACATTTGCTCAATTTAATACACCATTTACAAAGATGAATTCTGCAACCTTTAAAGATTTTACTGTTCCAAACATAATTACCTTGACTGTGAGTATATATGAACTTTACAACCAGGTCACAAAACATGATGGTGCACTATAAATCCTTGTCTTACATGCTATTTAAGACGAGACGGTAAATCGGGAGTTTACCGAGAGGCAACCAGTGCACCATCACATCGGGACGTCCTGCCTGTGCTCATTCTGCTGGCTGCCAGGCTGGTTTTCTGACCTACATTTCAACACCGCTGTCTGCAGCTTCACTCCTCGGGGCCTCAGAGTGCTTTATTAATCTGATTTTATAATTAACTTTACACACACACACAATCTGACACTATGAAAATTGACTTTTACAGGTCCGTAGTGGCTCTGCAGCTGAACGGTCACTTACTTAAAGAAATGAGAGATATGAATGATGTCCACTTTGGGAAAATGACCTTCGATACGCAGCAGCTAGAATCTGCAGTGGCGAGCGAGAACTGTATTTTATGTGCAGTTTATGGAGATGCAATGTGGCTCTAGGCTTGCTTTTTCCCCTGAGCCTGCAAATCTCCCAATTCCTGATATTTTCAGTGATTTTTACATACTGTGTAAAATTACCATCTGCACCTTCAGTTCACTGCATTTGACATCAGTGTGGCACATGGGTGACCAGGCAAAACCTTGATGCACGGAAAACTGTAGGAAAGAAGGAAGGAAAGAAAGAAAAGAAAGAAGGAAGTAAAGAAGGAAGGAAAATATAAAAGAAAGAAAGAAAGAAAGAAAGAAGGAAGGAAAGAACGAACATACAAAGACCCATAAGGAACCTAATCAAAAACTTTATTGCTGTGCGGTCAACTTTGCACATTTTCTGTTTGCATAACGGCCCGAAGACACACAAAAAATCTCAGTTTATTCGGGCTTGGTACTGGCAGAAAAGAAAAAAGAGCACAGTAAGATTTCCTGTGGCTAAAACATACACTTTTTGTCTTATTAATAACTTAATGCAGCCACTGAAAGTACACATATAGTATAACAACTTGCTTACATTTCATTTCCGTTTTGCCTTCACTTCTGTGTTGCTACCCCTGTCAACGGGGAGTTCTCTGCTTTCGACAAAAGCGAGGACAGACTGAGTTAATTTAGGTTAAGTGCCTCCATTCGCCAAAGGGCATAAAGGAACAAGCCACCAGGGGCAATGCTGCCGCGCCAAGGACTCACAGGCTGTGTGCGTGTGTACAGGACACACCATAAACTGTGTGGGCGTCTATCAAGAGCATCTTATAGGGAAAATCTAAATCACCATCTCTGACCCACTTCCCACAATGCAACTCACTTCACATCAGCAACCGCAGTAGGTCATTTGGGGAGGGCAGGAAATGGTCAAACTCTCCAAACCGAAATAAAGCGAATAGGGCATTTGCAGCGGAGACGGGAGTCGGATATGAGGTCTGGTGGTGCGATCTGGCCTGGTATCGATCTGTGAGATAACACCAATACAATTACAGAGCATGATCAGCCTGACCGGGTTTGCTGAGCTCAACTTGTCCACCACATTGATCCAATTTATGCGAGCTGCTGGATTGCAGACGAAGGTTGTTCAAAAGTTTGTCTTCTATTTCTACTTCAAAAGATTTTATTGAGGTCTATAGGCTTTGTTAGACAGTCCAGTGTGATTTGAGGGTGTGGAGAGGGGAAAGACATTAAGCAAATGGTTGGAGCTGAAAAGGGAGATCAAGACATTGGAGCAGGGAGCGTGTTGCAGCCTTAACAACTAGGCCATCATGCAGCACCATTTTGTCATTTTATAAATTACTCTACTGTAACTCCTGCACTGAGATTGATTTTCAAATATGAGATATGCACCCTATTTAACTGGATACTTTGTATGTTGTTGTTTAAATGTCCTTCAATTTAGCCTAAATAAGAACTTTTCGCACCAAGGCTAATAAGAATGTCGACTGTCTACTAGGTCCATGCTATAGCCATCTAGCTATAGCTAAAGTTGTTGTAATCCTTGAATGTCAGTGCGTCAAACAAGGATTTCAATATGTCTCTGAATAGGCTTAGTGACGGGTGATGCGGATCAGTATCACACAACACACCGTAATTAATGGTGCCACTGCCATCTGACTATCAATGGTACAGTACATTGTATATGTTGTCTAAGACTCCTTCCATTCATAATCCTGCCCCAGGACCTTGTCAAGGGGGGGGGGGAGCCAAATCCACTTAACCCCTCCCCTTACCCTCCTCCATCACTCCCCCCTTTCGCCCTCTTGGAGCAATAATGATAGGATGGGGAGCTTTAATAAAGAGCGCCCCCCTCTCCAGGATGCAATAAGTGCGACCCCTTAATGGGGCCCCAGGGAAAACGGGGCCAGGCGTCTGATCAAATACTCCTAAAATGTATGTTCGCCACGGGTCAAAATTAAATTCACCCTGACGCCCCATGTGTCTCTTCTGCTCTGGGTAATTGCTGCGATGCAATCCTGATGCGCATAAATGTAACAGTTTTCTAAATGACATTAGTCAGTAATGTAGCATGTAGCGTGTGTGTCCAACTCAGCGACTACTGCATGGGTGAATCGTCCACAGATCCCAAGAGACATCGACATGAAAAGAGTTACCCTCAAGTTGTGCAAATATTTAAGTACAAACGAGGGTTCTTTACTTTAGGGGTACAACTTAAGTAATGATCATTTTTACTAATCTGTCAAGCATTTAAGTTTTGCACTTAAATGATTTGTCAAGAACTGCAAAAGAAGCATATTTTTCTTTTCTTTTTCCAAATTTTGCAGCTGAAGGGACACTGCTTGAGGACATATTATGTTAATAAATTTACACATTTCCTTTGTCATTTTCTGTTCTGTATGAGTAAAAAAAGTAAAGTCTTGCACAAAAATTGTATACAATAATTAAGATATTGTTAACTAAGTTTTAGAATAACCGACTCTAATATTTTTAAAACTATCAAAACCATGTGCCGTTTCTGACTTCTGGTTCAGTTTTGAGTGTCTTTTTGTGCACGACAGCTCCCCCTTGTGGTGATAACAAGTCATAACTGCAAAACAAAGTTGCTACGTTTTACCGAGTTATCCCCATGATGAATTTTAATTGAACAAGAGTAATTGGATACTCTCTACCTACACGCTCTATAGCTTTAAAAAAAGGAAAAGTAACATCATAGTCTCTGCGTTTTACCGCCTTTTTATCTGGCTCTTACCCCTAATCCACCTCCGCCTGTGGAGACCGGGCCCTCAGAAGGAGACGTTGCCATGGCGAGGACAACTCATTAACGGGACAGATTTAGAGAGGCTCTTAAAATCACTTTCCTCCTTTGCCTCCCTTCCCTCTTGTCCTTTTGTAATCAGTCTGTATGGGGCACCGGGCTTTGAGGCTTAATGAAACCTCCAGCAGATACAAGGGGGGCCGAGGCGGACAGCGGGCTAGGGACTGCTGGTACACAGAAAGGTGGTGCTAATTTACTGGTGCTGCTAGTATCACTGAATTTTTGTGCTGAAAAGGAAAATATCCAGCCATTGATGTTGGCCAATTAGATGTGCAGGTTGAATTTGCATGATTATTTGAGATTTATGGACACAATAGGTCCACAAAGTGTAAGGGAGAATGACATGCAACATGAAAGGTTTATATTAGAGGAAAAATTGTAATAAGAGTTTGTGTAATCTCTCATTTGTACAGTATTTAGGTGTAGCACATAATTTTAAAACTTAGCACAGGTTTTCAAAAAGTTTTTGTCTTTGCTCTATGCTGTAATGCAATATTAGTTGTCGCGTGAATATTGTCGCCATTGTATGGACTTTAGAAAGGCCGTCTCTGCTGCATCAAACTAGCCAGGTTTGCGTTGCTTTTAGAGATGTTGCAGCAATAGACAAAACAATATTGTGATATATCTTGTGATACCATAAGCTTAAGTTTTTGTCAATGTTCATTAAAAAATAAAAAATAAATGGGTCAACTTAAGGTTAATAGAGATTAATTTAATATAATGAACAATAAAGCAGCATTAGTCAGCAGCAGTGCACAGGCAGTATAATGGCCATGAGGGCACATGGGGGCAGAACCTCAGAGGACCAGACTGAAGCAGCATGTGGTGGTGGAAAAAACCTGGCCTAATGCAGTCTCTCATTAAGAAAATGAGCCGGGAGTGAGGTCGGCACGGACATGCGGCCTTTAAGCACACTTTATGTGCACTGCTGCAACACAATTAGATTCTGCAATTAGATGGTCTTTCAAACAAGTCCCCTGCTGTAGTATGGGCTTCTTAAGGGAACCCAGATGGAGTTCGACAAATTGTTTTGCAAGTCAGCTGAAAGCAGAAACATGCTTTGTACAAATACATACATTTTTATTTTCTTCTTTTATTGTGTTGGTCCATAAAAAGAATAACATTTGCAATGCCCCTGTATTTGCAGGTAGGGAGAGTATAGGTTCAGGGACAAAGAATTACAACAACATGTAGTGTAACCCAGCACTTATTACCAATCACGCCAAGAAGATACCACACAATTATGCAGCCACCCTTTGTTTGTCCCAGTTTAGTGGCTTTTGAAAAAGCCACTAAACTGGGACAAACCATTAAATAAATTAAATTGAGACAATCATTTTGTATGCGCTTTGACATTTCAAAAACAAACCTTGCCGATCATTCATCTTGACTAAATTAAGCTGACACTGCTGCTTGACCATGTGGCAGCCTTGCTGAATGGAGGGATAAATGTCTCTGAAGATTTCTGTGATTATCTGGAGCGCTCTGACCTAACGCGATAATCAAGACGTTAAGTAAAAGCCATTGCACACATGGGGCTGTGAGGGTCTCCAGCTGATCCCACCTGACGTCCAAATAGACTGATCCAATTCTCTGTCAATCTCTTTTGCAAATAGGGAGCCAGCTGAGTCCTGGCAATTCATCTCAACAAATTATTTAAGACACACATTTAATAAACAAACCATTGATATTATAGTAGTACAACTCACCAGCAAAGGAAACTGTTATTAATTCATTCAAGTGAGCTACTTTTAGAAGAAAAGCTGAAACATGTTGCCAAGACTGTTAAAATATATCTTAAGCTCCTTAATTTTCATCATATTCTCTGCACTCCGATTCCTCTGATAAAGACAGAGCCAACTCTGTTAGCTGTGAGCCCTGAGCAATGAAGATTTCATTAGGCTTTGTCACACATGATGGAAGAGCACTTGTTTCGCAAATCACTGACCAGCCATTACCTATTAGACCTCAGAGCAGCTGAGAGAGTGCACTCAGTTACACACACGTCTGGCCATTAATGACTCATTATCATTTAACCTTTATCTAAAGAAGGGAAAGAAAGACCAGGATATACGAGCCTTGCAAATTATCAAGTTATTCAAATACAGTATGTGTTGTAATGGTCCAAGACACTAAAATGCTCAGTAGTAGACACGGAAACAAAAAAGATATCCGGAGCCGAGCGCTCAGAGATGGTTTTGGTTTAAAAGTACAAACTGTGGTTTCTGTTCTGCGTGGGGCTACACTTTGGATCATGCGATGTCGACCCACAAAGGACAGGTTATTTATTCTTCTTAAGGGCCTATTTTCAGTGTAGGTATGTTAAAATCAGGACGGAAATAGAAGTTTCCACACTCTACACCATTAATTAACAGCAAATCTCTATTTGACACAAAGGCAACAATCATGGCCAATTTTATCTAAAAATGTTACTATATTAAAAACTAATAAAATCATCAAACCAAATCACATATTAGCGCACCAAATACTCAGAATTTGTTTTGTTAACTTTTTGTTAAATTCACCAAGAGGCCTGAACCACACAGTGACTCAGTAAAGCCTGGATGAGAGACGCGACCAAGTTGAAGAAAAACAGTGCCGTAGCCCATTTTACAGATGAGCGACAGCGGGCACCCCCCCCCTGACCCTGGTTCCCGAAAGTGTGTGCGTGTGTCTGTGTTGGCAAAATCCCCGTCCTTTCTCCATCTCATTAAGTGGTGTGTTGGGCTGCAGGATCTATTGTTCCCGACCGTAGACCCGCGACTGTGGGGTCAGACCCGTCTTCACCAATCTGAGCTGTTTGGGTTGATATGAGCCACGACAGGTAGACTCACAAATAGCATTGTGATTACAGACTGATCGAGAATAGCCGTATGACATTTAATTTTCTTATTTGGTCCAATTTCAGATTCAGGTAATATTTAAGTCAACACTGGACAAAGAGGCTAGAGAAAGTAAAGTGTTAGGAGCCGAAATAGAAATCTACGAACCACACTTGAAATATAAAGTTGAACAACAAAGCGAAATCTATCAATTCCAATGAACAGCCAAAATTGATGCGTCCTCCCCCATTGACAGTTATATTAGCCTCAAAGGTCTTCTGGCACACTCCCCTCTTTAAAAGCAACCAATCCATTTCCTTTGGCTTTATCTTGTTACTCTTCCCCCCGTCTCCCACAGGTGCCGGTCCTTTGGGAGACATTGGAACACTTTGGCCAATCGCCGAATCGGACCTTCTCAATTTAGGGATTAGAGCGGATTTCGAGCAACACCTGCTTCACTTGGAAACGGCCAGACACAAGGATGAAGGTTGTTCCACGCCAGGGAGAGAGTGCAAAAGAGGCAGACTTCAGAAAAATGTGCGACCGTTATTTTTTGGTCCAGTGGTCAATGCAGTCACTGTTGCTTGAGCTTTACACGTACAATAATTAACCCACTGTGCGGCATCTCGGCCTGTCACTGCATGTTAGCTAAAGCACGCATGAGGTCTTCCGAGCCTCAATCATCTAGCAGAACGATGTTACCAAAACAAGACGTCTGGGATGATTGATCGAGCGATGGATAACTGCCAAATAACGTCATAGGCTGCTAATGAATGATTGATTGATTTTATCCTCTTTCTCCACATGTGCAGTTTTCTAGAGGAAGCCGGCACGTCTTTCAAACTATCTTCATCTTTCAGCACTTGGATCTTTATCCCTGATGGTTTCTTTAGTGTCGGAGGTGAAAGTGGGTCACCTCTTTAACCCCAGCCGCACCCCACACTGTCAGTCCTGTTCCACTGCTCCCTCTTGGCCCGGCCCATCACCTCCAGCTGCCTGCTATTGTCTGCTGTTCCCAGGGGTGCCCACCCAGGGGAGCATCCTCAGTTACAGTGTTCTCGACTGTCCCAAATACAGGGCCTGAGTATGTCAGTGATCACGGGGAGGCATATTGCACGAAGGAAGTCTTTTGTATCTAGGCATAGACTCTTAATTAGCAGGCCCAAGCAGATATAATTGAGAGAACCAAGAGAACCACTTAAAATTAAGGCACATGATTGGCTGCGGGACCCCAGAAGGAAATCGTAAGAAGTAGTAGGACAAACGCAAAATAAATGGATAAGTCTGAACGTACATCACATTCAGATGACACCGTTCATTAATCCTTTCAAGTAGAGGTCACAGAGATCCTCCTTAAGAACCTCTCCATCACTGCTAGAGTCAAAGGTCACTGGGGGCCAACAAAGCCACAACGTGCATTAATGGCACACAATAACCAGGTCGTCCATAACGCGAGAGCTATGCATGCACACGGGAGACCGTCCAGTGACAAGGGGATGGAAGCAGGCAGCTTTTAGAAGTGGCTAAGCCTGGATTGGGTGAGCGTGTAAGCAGTGAGTGACACAGTGACATACAGGACAATCCAGGTGACTGATGTCTGATTAAGAAGGCAGTTAAACAGCCAAGACAAGCACCATCATTGCAGGGCATTGAGGTATTGCATTCAAACTAAAAAACAACTTGCATTGGCATTTTGAAGCCTGGCTGTTAGTGTTTACGATATTTAAGTAGCTTCACACTGAGCAATAACAGCAACACATTTCAATACAAACAATAGTAACTTTGAGAAGGACAGTGGTCATCACTGATTAGAAAAGCAACCGATGCTAATCTTGTCCACTCTAAATTCAAACTTCTCTCCCCTCTGTCCATTTGGTGCCCTGGCATTTACTGTAAGCCTTAATGTAGTTGAGCAATGTGATATTTAGTCCATCTGATTAGCACTAACTCACAGAGGAACGCCAACACTAACTGGGCGCTGCGTATCCAAACTTTTCCCAAGTACCTTTTTCATCCTGGCTGTTTGGCGTTTTCCCCGGCGTCGATCCCTTATTGGGTCCTAGCAGAGGCTTGGGCACCCACAGGGAATCCGCTTTCTGGTGCACCTTGGACACCGACAGGAGCCGTTTTCGAAGACACCCCTCTGGCCTGCTCCTGACTGTCCTGGAATAGGGGTAGGGGTAGGGGTGGGCCTCGGAATGTTGCAGGCTGTTCCCCATCTTTGATGCGCATCGCAAAGAGCACGAGATACTCCGCGTCTTTCTGGGGGGACCCTCATAGCATGTCTTCTTATCCAAGCAACTGACCGCCGGTCCCGCTGAGAGACACTGGACGTATGTGATCATCCCCTCGCTAAGACCTCCACCCCCCCTTAACAAGCCAAAGACCCCTCCTTCTCGGACCTCCAGTAGCTTCCTTTAGCTGGAAGTGGCGGGCTGGCAGCAGCACCTCCCCTTCTGACAGGAGTGTGGCTTTTTTGGAGGTTCCTGGGACTCACAGGGGACCAAGTCTTCCCCCCTCAGTCTCCTCCTACTGTTTTTGTGCTTCCCCCTCCTCTCAGGGGACTCTATTGACCCGCATTGATTTGCCTGACAAAGACAAGCTGTGCCCAGTGTTAGATTACAAAATGCAACTCCATAACAAGTAAAATACAAAAACTATTGTTTACATAAAGTTATTCAGAAGAGCATTGTCTTTGAAAGAGAAAATTTCACCACAAATTAAACGCAAAAAAGATGCCAAATTTAGTCCAAAAAAAGCATGTCTTCATCTGTGAGCTGTGCAGCGTTAAGTAGCATCCACATGGCCGCATACTCCCTCTGCTTCTCAACGCTGTGGCTGTTAATCTGTAAAAACCCAGATTATCCAGCCTCTCCAGCTCTCTGCAGTGATTGAGGCGAACAGGAGAATCGCAGATGGACACCAGGTTGAAGATAATTAGCGGCATCACCTCCGGCGTGCAATGTGTGCAGGTTCATAACAGCCCTGCGTGTAGTTCGTCAGATGGTAATCCCAGTGACGTGGGATCAGTAAAAAGTACTACAGTATGTGGGGCCAAAATATGGGATCTCTAATGCCTAGAAAAGATCAATTTAGAGCAAAGATCTACCACCTCAAAACCAGGATTTCCTTCTTTTTTACTTTTTGCAAGCTGTGTGTGTACAAATAATGAACTTTTATCTGATTCATATAAATGAGTGCTGCCATATAAGCTAAATAAGCCATTACGGCTGTTTGTCATTTTCCCAGCATGAGGGACAGCTAAAACACAAGCTGATTACAAAACCAAAGCAGTGCACTCACAGAGACCAACAGAAACACTACAGCCCCACTGGGTCCACTGGGTGGGCCAAAAGATTTAGACTGGCCTAAATAGTACTTATCGCCACTGTGGTCGTCCCAAATCCATTAATACATAAAATGCCACCACATTAGTTCAGATTCAGAACATTATGGGTCTCTCCAGCCCCAGACAACACACTAATAAGGCGTATTCACTAGACATAACAAATGATCACTGACAGGTGAAGTGAATGAAAAAGATAAATTAGACAACAAGTAACCACACAACAACTACTACAGTTGTTAGTCACTGGCATTGACTTACTGGCCTGCAAAAGTGGCCCAGTGGTGAACAATTGACAAGTGATGATCTTGCCCTGGAATCTCATGAAGCTTTTTAATGTCAAATAAACTTTCTTTGTTAAGTTATGTGGTCACATTATGACTACTAACAAAAACATATGATATGATAACTCTTCTAACTCGAGCTATAGTATGTGTTTGTGTGTGTGTGTGGGGGAAGCTCCAGCAGAAAACTTCCGGCCCGGGACAATAGCAACCATGGAGACATACATTTCAAATGGAGTGAGTGCGCACCTGCTGCTGTTGGCCTCTGTCTGGGAAAGTCATCCACAGGGAGTCGGCCATTGTCTTTAAGAAGTCAAGTCAACAACTTTTCCACTATTTGAGCCTGGAATTTCTTTATATTAGGGATGAAGAAAAATGTTTTTGCTACAATGTATCTGCTGATAGTTGTTTATCAAATACACTTTATTTAGTTACAAGTGACCAGTTTAACGAAATAGTCAGTCACATGCAGCTCCATGGACGTCCCTAATAAAGGGAGTACAGTGTCATTATTCCCTTCCACACATTGCACATATAAGTAGCTTGTCAAAGTCAGTGTGAGAACATTCATAACAACCATAAGGTCAGAGGGTGCTCACCTTGGGGTCAAAATGTCACTGGTCTTTACCACTTACAGCACAGGTGCTTTGAACATGGAACAACTGTCCCATTAACAGTTCAAATAGGTTAACAAGGAAGTCTTTTTAGAAACCACTAACTAAAGCTTACTGGTAAACTGAGGACCAAATGATTTTTTGTGTGTGTAATATTCTTCAATCAATTTAAAATCACACTACAGGCTTACAGACACACAGCACTGCATAATCTTTTTAAAACGCCACAGAAAATATAACACCTTTTCCAAGACGTAAAGTATCATGTGCTGAAAACTGATGCAGTGCAAATGTTCTCTACAGTTAAACCTATGGGGACACTGCTCATGAGCCCACAGAAGCTTATTAAGTATTTTGAAAACTTACAGGTATTATAAAATCAATGACTCAAACATCCCAAGTAAGAAAATAATAATCATATAACCGGAAACAAGCAAATACTTGTTATTTCTAGATTAGCACTGATTGTCCTTAACTGGCCTCACTAAGCAGAGCCTTGGAGTCATTTCTTTCTTCCTGACAGGCTTAAAACTCTCTCTATAGCCTGTCCGTCCATGGGAGCGGATCTCTCCTTCTGTGGTTCTCCCAAAGGTTTCTCGTTTTTGAGTTTTTAATTGCGGTGCTGGAGAGTCTAAGGACAGGGGAGACCCGCGCCGCTCGTCGCCACCCATTGCTGACGCTTATTATGTTTGCCTGGATACTTGATTCGCCTGAACTTTCCATTGTCTTATTTACTGCTCTGTTTTATTGCCGTTCGGTGCAGCCCTATGAGGCAACTCCTGGTGTGATATTGGGCTATACAAAACCATTGATTGATTGATTAAAACGTCAAGTCAAATTCATCTGTCAACTTACTGTAGGAGGCCCAAATAACTTGTATAAAAGGACCAAAGCCATCCCAACAGCTGCTGGGGAGAGCCAGGGCAGGGCTTACACGAAAACGCACTGCTCTTATTTAGTGCATGTGTGTTGCGTTTGATGGATTTCGGTTAAAACAGATGATTCCACTTTGGCCGCAGCTGGATGTGGGGCAACATGGACGCCAGAATTTGTCACATGCCTTAGAGCTGGCAGTGGTGCAAAGTAGAGCTTGCTGGAATCATCAAAATGTTCGAAGTCGGCCAAGAAGTCTGATGGCACTGGTTTTGGCAACAGGTTTTAATACCACTAAGTGTTTTCTACAGATATCTGCTTAGATTTCTGTTAATCAAACAGTTATTTTTGATCAGTATAGTAGAGATTTACCGAATATTTTAACAATCAAAGGGTACAATTTGTCATTTCAATCTATTCTGGATCGTATTAATAGATCATGCAGGAGAAGGTTAAGACTATGGGGGGAACCAGAGAATCCTTTATTGATGCGAAACCCTAAAATGACCAAAATCCGTATATGAACTGAATTTAGATCACCCCAACTATAATTTTCTGTGCTGTCAAACAACTTCACAGTTTGTACTTCAGCAAATAGAAACTATTTAAAAATCAGTAACACAGCTGCTTCTCCACTGTTCCCATGAGGCCACAGCCCAACTGTGTGGAAAGTGCAACAGCAGGGATGACTGCTGCAGCTGATGAAGTTCAGCAAATACAGTTTGGATTACCTCATTTATGAAGAATCCCAGAACTACATTTGGAGAAAACATTTTATCAAGGCAAATATTTAGAGGAGGACACAAAGCCCAAGGAAAGGTTTTCATGTAAAGCTTTAGATGAATTTTCAAATACCTGCTTTGAGATACACATGTAGTGTACATGCTTGTGGTATGCGAATAAAACATATGCATTAACATTAAGGCAGTTTATTGCGTTGATCTACTTAGTCAAGTCAGCACAAGACAGCAGCTTGGCCCCTGCTTCTTAGCCAGCTGTGAACGGCTGATAATAATTCTACACACTCAAGTGCAAATAAAGAGACATTTCACTGCACTTCATGTTTGACAGGTGGGAAAGAGTGACATGTGGACATACTGACACTACTATGCAATGCTCTTCTTGATACTGAGCTAGCAATATCACAAAAAAAACTAAAACAACACAAATTATGTTCTTATTGCCCCAAAAAGCACGTCCAAATGTCCACTTATGTTTTGCCATACTTCACCGCTGTCATATAAGGAAACATAAGGAAGTCTTCAACTCCCCACAGATAAAAGTACAACACATGATCAAAGGCGTGTGTTTAAGACGGTTTAGGAAGGACACTATGCAGGCCAGAGAGGACGTTATGACACACTCCCCAAACAAAAAAAATAACTTACCTTTAAGGCAGAACATGGCAAGTCTGTATTCCTTTGCTAAAACAATGTCATAATCCACTCACTTCTGCCCTTCTTCACACCTCCTAAAGCCTTGTGCAGGATGGGACATATCCACTAGTTTGTCCCTCTGCAACCCTGCCATCCCTCCCTCTCTCCCTCTTCCTCACACACACACACATATTCAGACACACACGCCCCGAGTGGACACTGGCCAACTCTGCAGGAAGAGCTCTTTCCACAGCCCCTCCCTCTGCTTCCCCTGCCAGCATGCGGGACAACCCCCTGTCCCATCAGAAATACCGGTCCAAAACCTCTAAACAACAATGATCTGTACGGACGCACGATTATAGTAATTTAGAGAAATAAAGTTGTTTTATAAGAGAAACCAGCATCGTACTGGCCTTAGGGGACAGGGATGGTAGGATTTTGGGCAGTCAGCAGTTCATGGGGCTCGACGCAAGCCTCATCCATTGTTCGCTGATCAAATGTAATCGCTGTAATCCCCACATTTCAACAGTCTGATACACACTTGATGCTAACCATACCTCTACTCCGGGGCGTTTGGCAAAAGCAACGTGCAAATGCAATACAGGGGCGAGAGACAGTGTCCAGACTAACAGTATAAATCTAAATTACCGTAAATAATGACATCCATAGGGGATAGATAGGGATACACACTGACCACTGTAAAGGGAACAGTCAAAGGAAAAAAAATAAAATACAGAGCACTGCATTCACTTAATAATAATGCAGCCCAAAAGAGTAGATTTTGATTGACCCCGATTGAGGTAAAAATGAAAAACAACCATAAGTAGAAAAACTGGTAGCAATTTACTCCAAAAGGATCAAGCCAGTTGGGTACCTCATTCTTGTTTGCTTGTTTGTTTATTTGGTCGAGACAGTACATGTTAATAAACACACCCGGGACTCATGCATGTACATTTCCATCTGTTGTCCCCAAGTCACTCCCACAAACACACTCCTCATTCGCCTTGGCCTAGTGTACATGTTGTTTAGTGGCAGCGGAAACCGGAGCACCCGGAGGAAGCCTACACACAGGCACAGGGAGAACATGCAAACACAGAAAGGCCACGTCGGCCCAGGGATCGAACCTGGGACTTTCTTGCTTTTGCTTTTGTGTGTGTGTTTGTTGTGAACCTTCAGTAGTGTCAGACATAAAAGAGATATCACGCTTCCTTTAGTCACCAGCCTAAACACATCTGAGTGCGCAGCCCGGGGTTTCCTCTTGCTCAGTGTTGACATGCACATGGCTCACTCTTCTCTGCCTGCCTGGACCTGTCCATTCAAACATCTGCACTCCTGTTTAGCACTACGGAAACGTGTCAGTACTTTGTACAACAACAATATCCCAGTAGAGCAACATTACCTTTTGTTGCCAGTGAGTGCAAAGCAAAGGAATGTGTCTGCAGTCACTGTATAGGATCAGAATCGAAATCTGAATGATTTGAGTAAAAGCATTGCACTGGAATACTGAGATAGAAATTTGATAGAAGCGAAACATCCTCAACTCAATCAACGCAGACTACTCCTTGAAAATCTCCACAACACAAGCAAGAAAATTACTGCCATAATTTACCAAATCATTTCAAAATACTGCAATCCATTAAATAAAAACATAAGTGTCAAGCAGTTTTTTTTTTATCTACTTTTGTTGAAACAAGACTTAAAACATCCCAAATCAGGACCAAGTTGAGGCTAAAACTAAAATAAATAATGACTAAAACTGAACTTTTGACCCTTCTGAAGTTATGTGTGTGTTTGGTTTAGGCTGTGTCGCTAAAAATGTGCACACCTCAGTCAGATTGAAGACCTTTGTGATTTTGCGATGTGCTTTAGCTTCTTGCGATATAGATACTGCATCACCTTATATTGGGATAACAATGATTTGGCGATATATTGCGCAGCCCAAGGAGTATGAGAGGTCTGAAAACAGTCTGAACCCACTGTAGATCATCTCACAATGAATCCTACCTCAGCACTAATGACAGCAGCCTGTGACCATATGTGACCGATTATGGGCCGATTAGCGAATCATTTCTCGGGGAGATGCTGGGAGGGAGCGTGCATGCTGTGGCTGAATGAAATTAGAAAACCACTAAATGCTAGTCTGGAAATAATCGCCAATTAAAAACACACACAGTTATCCGGTATGAAGCCCGACACCTAACCAAGCTGTAAAACATGACTCCATCAGAGTTCACCTTAATTGTAGCTTTCTTTGTCCCAAACTGCTTCCACCTTCATCATAAAAAAAACTAAAACATTTGGCTGAAGGACTACCTCAAGTCTGCAGTGACTGCTCTCACATTGTTACAGATACTTTATTCATTCCAACAAATTAAAATTCATTGTAGAGCTGCACAATATATCGCAGAATTATTTTTAATATATATTGTTTTATTTGTACTGTAGGTCACGTATGGGCAAACTTTTAACATAAGGGGGCCAGGCCATCAAATACTGCCTCAATACATGTACAAAAAAGCAGTAGTTCATTTTCTTTCTTTATATCAATACAATTATAGGTCTTGTTCACCTTTTTGGCCAATACGATTGAGGCTTTGCCATGTTTGCAGGATTCAAGGGCTACACAGGCCTGGCCCCACATTGGCTGTCGGTTATGCAATATCCATAGCACAAGAAGCCATAGTTGCAAAATCACTGAGGTCTTTTACACATTTTTTGCTAACAGAGCCTGAAAACCCATTTGGATTAAAATAAGGAAAGTGATGTGTTATCGTTGTGTTTTTGTATTTTGACTTGTTTGATATGTTTTTATTATTGGTGAGAAGACACCAAAGTACTATCAAATCTGTATATAAAATGCTCTTAATGGGATATTTCAGGATTTTTGCCATAGGGCATCATTTCCTAGTTATCCAGAATGTTGTTGATGTCTGGAGATATTTTTTTCTTAAATTCATGCAGTTCTTATATTTGAAGAGCTTAGTGGCGCTAGGCTAATGCTAGGCTAACGCATTTCTATGGTATCAGCAACCCTGCATTAAAAATGGAAAATGGTCTCAACTTATATAGCGCTTTTCCATCTACAATAGGCACTCAAAGCGCTTTACAGCAAGGAACCTCTCACTGGATAACTAGAAAATGAGGCCCTATGTCAAAAATCGTGAAATATCCCTTTAAGGTGCTATCCCATGTGTCATTTGTAGAACGTTAAAGCACACAAACTTTGCTCAGATTTAGAGGAAATTGCTGCTAATCTTAATACCAGCTAAAACCTAAACGTGTGCTTTGTATAAAGACTTTCACTGTAGTGTCTGATCTGAGCTTGATAAAAGCATTAAAACAAACTTACCTGAAATGATCCACAGCATCAGCACATGGAAAAGAGAGGAATAATGAAATTAGTGAAATGGAAGTTACACACGTCCTTTAAGGTGATTAAGTGTGTGGGCTGAGGCATACCGTCTCATATACTGTAGGAGTTTATGCCCCGGGCGGTGGGCCACATCACCAGATTTCTGTCTTTAATGACGCCTGGCCAGTTTATACACAGCGAATAATCAAGGGCTAATCTGGGTTTACACATAAACTACATAATGGTGATAAGTATGAGATGTTTCAAAGCGCACATCTCAAAGCGCCTGAATCCTCTGAAATGTTACTAATCATCCTCTAACGGCAGATATGCGTTTTTATAATGCATTTTAATGACATTTCTAACATGGGAAAACCTGCCAGCTAGGCCAGTAAGTTATTAGCCTACATAACGTGGCACCAAATTGTAAAATGCTAGGGATGTGCTTAAAAAAAATCAATACAAATAAATTCACATAATACACCTGAGTCCAGGGACAGCAGCACAAAAGAAAGTTATGGTTGTTTCAGCTCGAATAAATTATACAAATGTAAAAGTCTTTTATTTAATACATTAATACTTGCATCCTTGTTCTTGAACTATCACTTTGACTTAGTCTTTTATTCCTTTACAAGTTACATTAGCGTGGTTCTGATCGTTGATCCTGCCCACACCCTCGCAGCTACCACTTCACTGGTCATGCGGACACAGTGGCTGACCCAGTCACACCCCCTTCACTGTTACCAGCCCTGGTCTCAATCTCTTTCTGGCCCCAATGCAAACTGGGGAATCTGGGGTTTATATGATTACTGCATCTTACAGTATACTGTCCGCTAAAAGAGTTTTGCTGTTTGGCTGCTTATGAGACACTTGTTTACCCTGATTGGAATCTAGTTGTTGGCAACAGCGATGGGACTGTGTTAACATGCAAATTTATGAAGCGAGTATGTGGTTTAGTTGAATGTAGGTTTGTCAGCGCCCTCGCCCTGTAGCTAATACCTGAATGCTACTTTTTCCGATGCCTATACTAAAATATTATCTAGAATCATAAAACAGAACAACAATTAACCCCCATAAACCGGGTGCGTTTTTATCACTTTTTTGTTGGTTTTTTGTCACTTTTTTGGCTACATTTTTGTCTCGTTTTTTTCGTTGAACTTTTTTCAAGCTGCGTTTAGATCTGGGTAGAGCCAAGTTCAGGCAGGGTTTAAGAGGTTATTAACCCCCACCTTAATTGAGCACATTGTCACTACTTCGGCTTTAGAAGAAGAAAGAAAAAAGAATGAAGATGAAAGAAGAAGAAGGAAGAAGCTACTCGACTGTAGCTGACAGCCTATAGGCCAGAGTAACGCCTCATTTGAAAGCTCAACTGCAAAACTCATCTAAGCTTTATCCTAGTTTGTGTTATCATGTTTGAATTGTTTTATAGTTTTATTAATTTTTTTATCACCTTTTTTTCTTGTGTAATGCAACTGTGATCACACAAATATGTGACCAAAACATGTCAAACAAGCAACAAAAACGTGATGAAAACACAACCAAAAAGGAAGAAAATATGATAATCATAACGAGGAAGAAGCTTAGATGAGTTTTGTAGTTAGTAGCTTTCAAATGAGTTGTTACTCTGGCCTATAGTCTGTACGCTCCAGTCCAAAGCTTTTAGATTTGGGTAAAGTCGAACTGGAGAAAATGCACTCGGTTATGGGGTTAAGAAGAAGGTTTAAAGAAGTAAGAAGTGGAACACGGTGCAAAAAGCAGTTAAAGATTACAGAGCAATATTGTAGGATTGTTTTTCTGCAGACATTATAAATGTGTCCTCTGCATTGGACTCAGCCTGTCAGGAGCAGTGGGCAACCGCGGTCCAGTATCGGCAAACCCATCTTCAGATCTAGCGCCAGGATCGGGGTCAGGATTACCTAGCGGAAGGTTTATAAGCCGTTTGTGCACGATTTATGTTGATAGAAGAAGCTGGAGTGGATTTGCAACAAAAAAACACTGATTTATATGTAGCTATTGTCAATTTATATAAAACAAACTCACTATTATGCAGCCAGTCTCTTAAAATAATTGAATGTAACAAAGAAAAACACATGCTGCACTTCTAACTCAATTAAACTTAACTCAATTGACCCTGAACTAAAATAACCAGTCAAAATCTCACGTCCCCAGAGAGCTCCCTTCTGTGTGATTGGTCCAACGCACTGTCACACACATCGCTGTGGAAACGAAGCCAAACATCCAGACAGTGAGGCTGGAAACTGCGTCAAAATTACACGTTTTAGAGCCACAGGCAGTCATTTTGGGGGCTATAAATACACACAGGCTCGGTGCGCCGCTGGCCCTCGTGTCTTGTTATAGTCATAGCAGCACATGTCGCATACACATAAAACTGGAAATGTATTCTTATTGGAGATTTCCTGTGCGGTACTACGGCAGCCTACACGTGGACCTCTTGAATAAACAGACATTGACCCGTCTGTGACACTGGTGAGGAACAAGTTATATAAAGAAGACCGTAATAGGGGATGAGAGACCCGTGTGGTTATCTATCAAGTGCCAGTGTTGCATAATGAAGGATCAGAATCACAATCTTAATCTCAATAATCAGGTTTACAGCCAATTCTGTTAGGTCTATAGTCATGAACATCTGTCTCTACACAAATAAATCAATAACAATAGTATGTTAAATCACCAGGGGCTGTCAAATTATTGATTCTAAATACAGTCATTGTCTTCTGAACAGAACAATCTTTCGTCATCATCAATAACTAATACTTACTTTTATGCAATGACAAATTCTCACGTATTTCTCCAAGTTTGAGCCTGTCCAAAGAATCATGACAAGACTTCCAACCACTCGAGCAATGCAGAGCCCGGAGCTGTTTTAAAAAAGGGGCAGGCCACAGATGATGGAGTGGCGGTGACTGATTGAGACGCGCAAAAGACGACAACACAACAGATGTTTACAAGCGCGAAGACAACGCAATAACCAAGGTTTCACATAAACTAGAGATGACGATGGTCCTCTGCATTGGCCTCAGCCTGAGGGAGCCTGAGGGAGACCTGTCAGGACTTTTAAATTCGCAGTCGTTACCTGTACTTTTAATCTGATCGAGGAAAGAAGGAATTCTTAAGGCCATCAAAGCTGGTCAGGGAGTCCCACATTTGGTTTACCAGGCCATAACGTGAACACACTAACGGCTCGGATTTTTCTTACATTGGTGTTATCTTGTAAAGCCGTTTACATCGGCAACAGACAAACTAAAAAACTAAATAAAAATAACTAAAATATCAGATAGAATGATTGTCCGTAATGGAAGTAAAATCTTTCTTTCATATACAAACTCTTGCCACCAAATTTGCCACAGTAACAATACTTTGCAAAACTTTATGCAGTCTGCAAGCTACGAGCACGACTACCTGAACTCAACCTGGAAACCTGATATTTGTTACTGTGAGAGCGAAACACCCGTTCTCAAACCTCAGTTAAGAAATCCTCAATACACTTACTCTAATCAAAATCTAATAAAGAAAATGACCTGCTGTATGTCTGTGATTAGCCCTGTACAAGTCAGATCCCCACCAGCCACTGACATCAGCACACACTGCCCCTCATCCAGCACGTCATTGTTTAGCTATCACCCACACAGTGAACTCTGCCCCCCCTTGGAGACACAGACAATGCAACATGCTCCTGATTGAACAGGACGCATTCTGAGATGGAGAACAAGGAGTCATTAAAACAGTGACCCACTTTGTGCCTTTGCTTATTTCTGTAAACAAGTCATTGACTGGCTTCCTGTTCGACAGCGGGGACAAAAAACACAAGGTGACATACTTCCCAATGAGTAAGATAGGACCTACTATATCAGGCACAGAAGTGAATACATCCTCAAAGCCTGGCTGAATGGTGTTAGGAAGGGGGGGAGAGGACGGGACCTTTCTGTGTGGAGGTGGCATGGTCTACTCTATCCTGGTTAAATAAAGGTCAAATACATAAACAAGTAGACCTAATAGCAAATAAACAATAAGCTGAAAACCTGCATGTACAACTATATTGTGAGGTTGCCATGATTTGGGTAGAACAAAAAAACAAAACAAAAAAGCTAATTGCACAACATTTTGTACCGCCTATTTAATTGCAGTCTTTGCAGTGTAATAATGTAACCATTCTAATTGCAACTTTGCTTTGATTGTGCAGCCTTAGCCGTAGTCAAAGCAAATTTGAAGCTATGATAATACAAAATTTGATCATGAAGTTCTTTCTGATGAAACTCATTTATCCAGACTTGGGACTAAACACAAACAAACAACATGCTTGTGACACTTTAACGACTAAATCAATACAAATGTCTTTATTATTATCATCAACTCTATGCCTTCCTCACCGATTCTATGCTGCGGCTGGTACACCCAGTTGTCATCGTCGTCTCCACTGGTCTTGTGGAGGTGAGTGTGTGAGAGCGTGTGCCGGCCGTGCAGCTCGCCCCGACTGTGGAAGACACCTCTGCTGTGGCGGGACAGCGTGGACACATTGAGCCAGCTGAGGGCGCGGGACAGTCCCACGGGCTTGTCCTTGCGAAAAGACGCTGACCTCCGATCACCTCTCATCTTTGTTGGGGCACAGGGCCAACGCAGCAGCAAAATGGTCTTGAAAGTTGTAAAATGTAATCCTCAAACGGGCGTAGTAAAGATTCTTGATCCAGATTACAAAAAAAAGCAAAATAATCCAAAATGTTTCGATTTTAGGTCAACACTAGAACAGTCAAACGTCCAAAAGACTTCATACCGACTTTCCAACACCATCGCATCTGTGATTAGAGCCTAAATTATCTTTTTTCTCTCCCCCTTCCCTCCCATTGTGCTTTAAAACTCCGGGCACTATTCCCGAAACCCAAAGAGGCAATTAGGCAATGCCAGCTATCTGGAAAACCACCGCCCCACTGCTACACACACTCCTTACACTTTACGCTCCAAACACTGCACACACTTCCCTGGCTGTCACACTTCAAACCGAGGCATAACAGGGTGGAGAAAGATCGTTGAAATGACACGAGTTGCTACCCAATCTGTGGCAGTCATCAGATGTTGTTTATGGCCGGGCGAGCGTGCGCTTTGGTGTTGTTATCTTCAGTGGGTAACAGCTGACACGCACCAAATCATTTTACGCCGGACGTGAGGGTCCAGTGTCCCCCCCCCCGCGCTTCTATTCCCAGTCACACATGGTTAACACCGTGAAATTCCACTTAAATATTCCTTGGTATTATTGAAAAATCCAACTATTAAAAGGGTAAAATTTTCCCAAGATCTCTTCAGAATCTTTTTATCAACTCCTTTCTAGTCCATTGTAGAGGCTTCATTCACGATTCTGAGTAAGAAAGTAAAGAAAGTTGGTTCTCTGTTGACAACTGGATTCCCCCTCAGATGGATGGCCAAGAAACGCCAAGGAAGCCGTCCACACCTGCTGCTGCCTAAGTTGGCTTAGTCCACTCCTGAGGTATCCTTTGGTGATGATTCCCTGCACCCTGGTCCTGCTTTCAAAGTCCTCAAAAGTAACCAGCGTGCGACTATCCCGGATAGGTTTTACTGTTGTGAGCGTAAGGGTAAGGTTTACACCCAGCCCTTAGAGCCACGGTATTGAAATATGAGATTGTCCCGTCTTCCTTCACTCCCTTGGCTATGGCCACTCCCACTCACCGTTCGAAGGCAAGGCAACCCGCTCCTCCCTGAAGCCCCTGCCGTGCGCCTTTCTCGCTCTCTCTCTCTAAACTTGTCTGTTTACTGTTCTAGGTCAGCTGCAGAGTCCCTAAGGTGCATTCTTTGATGGAATTGAGAAGCAATAATTGGTTTAATTGAGCTACCGGTAATCCCACATGCCGCCCTGATAGACTTTGTGAATGAAGTATAGGAGGTAAATTCAAAAGAGAATAATAGTTAGCATTGTGATCCACTATTATACTGCATAATCTACGGATTGCTTTCGTCTTTTGTTGATCTCCAAAGCCAAGATAAATGGAGAGGGTCACGTTGAAAACCAAGTCGAGTTGCTATGTGGACACATCATCAAACGGATTCTGCGTGTTCAAAAACATGTTGAGACTCTTAACATTTTTATAGGCTATAACTGTTTGCCTCAAGTGGTATTAGCAACTGGTTATGCAGCAAGGCACCTCTACAGGGTATATGCAAAACAAACTAGGCTCATGCTTAACCAAACACATCAGTCAAAAGAACTGCCTCCTAATGCCCGGGCGCTAAAAGAAAAGGGGTGTACGCGCATTCTTTTGTCAAATATAATACTTATGCATACTTAACTGGCCGCCGTATATTTGGGGAAGGGCAAAATAGCAGGCAGAGGCCCGCCAGATGAAAACAAAGTCTTTAACGGGGCGCTGGATGTTTCGGGGAGAGGAGGAGTTTTCCCACCCGTGCGTAACCACAAAACAGCATGTGACCACCAAGGTGAGGCACAAGTAGCAATCGGTGTGTCCCGAGACGACATGTCAAAGAGGTAATCGATGGGACGAGTCATTAGAATTGTGTTGCTTACAACTATGGCTGCACATTGCCCACTTATTTAGATTAAGTGGGGGTTGGTTTGCTGAATATTGGAGGGAATTTTTTTTTCAGATTTGTAATTTATGTTTTATGTTTTGAAACTTATATACAAACAACAAAGTCTTCAATTTACTTACCTAAATTTACTGCAAACACTATAATATTGAAACCCATACCTCATCTGATCCATTGCTGGAACTTGACCCTGATCAATGTTTACTCAAGTGTGGAATAAACGTAGGCCTAAATCCCTAATGTTATGTCTGGCCCTCGTGTCATTTTGTTTCTCTTATTCTATGGGAAAGTGCCATATCAGCACTTTTATTTACTCGTACTATTACAGACATCCCCAGTAAACGTACAGGGATGACTGTAGTGTAATCAGGTGTGTGTCACAGCCACAGAAACCATTACCCAACACAAAACACTTACGGCCAAGGCATTTCAATTATTAACCTGCACTAGCCCGCTTGGTGCACCACAACAATGCACTAGTCACTAGAAAATGAACAGGGGGGGGGGGGGGGGGGAAAGAAAAACACAGGAAACTTTACTAACTTTATCAGTCCTTTTCAATAACTTACCACATGAGAATAAAGAAAGAAAAACTCTCCCAGTCGGATGGAGGCACTATTGTGTTTCATGTTTTAGTAGGCCTGTCACGATGACAAAATTTGAAGTTTGAAATATTGAGGCAGGAAAATATTGCGATAAATGATGAAGACCTTTTAATGCCACAGAAACTCTAAAGCATAAAAATAACAGTACAGCTTTGTTTGAAAAGGACTTAAATTTTAGATATCTCACAATAATACAATACAACTTACTATGGGTAAAAAAAATAATGTATTACAGTAGAAACCCTTGGGACAAAAATGCAAATAAATGTTCAGACATTTATTCAACAATGAGTCGATTGAGTAATTATCGTGACAGCCTTAGTTTTTAGCAATATGGATTTTGCATTAGGTGATAATGCGATAACCAGATTTCGGCCATATATATAGTGCAGTCCTTGTGTATAAGAGCTTGAACCACATCTGCAAGGTCAGCTCATTTCCAAATAGCATGGGCTATTGATTTCTCTTTCAGCAAAGCATTTTAGGACCAAATCCTCAGTGGAAAACAGGTCAGAGGTCATCATAGGAAATCCTCTTGACCAAACGACCAACCTCAGCCACAACTCTTTCGTGTCAAATTACAACATCACCCCGACTGGTTCATATTAAGATTCACACACAACGAAATACAAATTATTGCCACAGCAGCCAGGGGCTGAGCCAGTTGACAAGATGTGGCAATAAGTAAATATGCCAACTGAAAAAAATGAAATGCAAAGTAGACAATGACGGGACAGTCTTTGAAGTGGGTGGTTATAAAGACATCTCATTACAGTTTTCAAAGGTCTCAATCCTGTAATTTCACAACAATAGTGTTTTATACTATGTGCGTTTCATTTCACAACAGCATTACGTGGCTCAGACTTGGGATTATAGGACACTCACAATGGGGAAAATATAGTGGTTAAATTATAACTTTAGACACCTGCTTACTCAGCACACAGACTATTGTTAGCTTTGTTTTCAGCTGTGCATCTACAAAAAGAAAACCACAAACTTGTTGTGAACACGCGTGCTTATGTAAATGTTGCAAAGTTTGGGTGGTGTCACTGTCTATTGAATTACATTTGAGACTTTGAGACCAATATTTTCGAAGGAAGCAATGAACTCCACTCAGAAACACAAAAACAGGCAGTCTGTACGATTTGAGGTAAAGAGTCTCTCGGCAACAGTTTAAATTAGGGAGCACACCATGAGAAGTAATGTAAGTGCAGGCGGCATGTGTAACCTTTGTGTCTGTGTTTCTATATTGGTCGATGAAGGAGGTGTTGGAATCTTTACGGCGAGGTCAGTGGAGCCGACAAGGCATTTGCACTGGCTAAGCAAAAACATATAGAATGACATGCACAGCTACGTACACAACCAAAACACATGTGTAGAAATAGTGGCAATAACGGCCCAGTAAAGTCAAACATTGTAAATAAAAATATCTTACGTTGTGACATTCACCCCTGAACACCTTTGGTTCAAACCCTGTAAAAGACAACTTTATCATCACCCTCAAAGTTGATGATGCCCTGGTGAACCTAAGGTAGTCCTGCTTTCCAATAAAAAAATATTTAAAAAGTTAAAATGAGACTAGAAACTATAAAGAAGGTGTGCAGGTAATAATAACAAAATTGTGCACATTTCTATTTCTGTTTACCCAGAACTGGACAAACAAAGACAGCATCGTGTTTGTCAGCTATTGAGGAGAGTGTGACCTGTAAGCCTAAACCTGCCGTGAGCCCTCACTTCCCCTTCTGCGATTCTGACGACAAAACCAACCCTACAACCCCCACACACCTTCTATATTTCACCTCAACTTCACTCACTATATTTGACACATAATTGGTGTATAACAGGCGAATGCCAGCCTAAAAAAAAATCGCTGGAGGTTTTGCAAAAAAAAAAAAACCTTATGGTGTCACTTGTGGGAGTAATCTACAAGGGGCGGTAAGATAAGCATTGAAGCTCCATATTACGTTTACTAAACATACATCCGAGTCTGGTATAGGGTCAAACTAACATAATATTGAAGCCAGTGACAGTGATGGAGTAGCAGGGCCTAATGGAGGGGTCAGGCGAAGGATAACGCTCATGATTATGGATGAGCCTTATTCTTTTACTCCATCAACAAGAGCCACGGTGTATTTCTCCTGCTAAATTATTATAAAACCAAAGATAAGATAAAATGACTAATCCGCTTGGTAAATGGTAAGGGATATGGGGAAAAGGTGAGTCACACAGTATTAAATGTCGCGTCAGGTGAACTGCCTAGCAACTTCAGCCCTCTGGAAGATGGAACAGGAGCACAATAGTGTGACATTACAAGTTTTGACTGCCCTCTGGTGGCAAAAGGTGGGTTTGATTTTATTTAATTTTTTAACCAAATAACTAGGGCTGTCCAAATGAATCGCATTAATCGAAAACATATTTAATCGCGACTAATTCAATTAATGATTAATTAATCGCGTCATATGTTTTGAGCAAACACATTTTTGTATCTGAACCACACATGAAGGACAAAGCACTGTAAGGGTTACAGTATGTAGGTACCGTAAGGGTTACGATCAGGTACTTTTATGAAACAAATGCGACAAAGAGCTACTTATGCATCAAAACGCCTCGAATTATCCTATTTTAACACCAATTATTTTTATTTTGTCCATAAAAGACCTAAAAGTTTGCAGATTCTGTCCAAAATGGTCAGCACCAAAGAAAATGTCTCTTATCATTTGACTTATCAAGCCTTGGGCGAGGGACCAAGAAAGGGCTGAAGAGATCCTGGTTATAAGCTGTTGGGCTTTCCTCATAAATATGAAACTGTGAATTTTGGCTAATGAAATGTGCAATCAATAATCGAATGCTTTAAATGTAAGTGTTTTATGTTGGACAAGTATTAAAAATGTATATAATAAGAGAAAAATGTGTTAATTTTAAAAATGTATTGCTTGACAGACCTACAAATAATATACAGTAGCCTACTAACCACATCAGTGCATTAAATCTAGCAACAACAAAAAAGAAAAAGAGAGATTTTGCATTTTTTATTAATATTAATAATAATAATAATAATAATAATGCCTTACACTTGTATTGCGCTTTACACGCCTGTATTACCAAGTTTCTCAAAGTGCTACACTGTTGTCATTATTCATTCATTCCATACTCGATGGTGGTAAGCTACTGTTGTAGCCACAGCTGCCCTAGGGTAGACTGATGGAAGTGAGTCAACTAGTCCATGCCATCGGCCCCTCTGACCACCCCCAGCCACTTTCTGATAAAGTATTTAAGCAGATTGTTAGAACAAGTGAGATAAATATTGATATTTTATTTCAAATCCTTCCAGTTATACAGTGCTTTAAACGTCCCTTTTATACAATTGTATGTTTTGACCACTAGAGGGCACTGCTACACAGAAACAATATCTATGACCCATAGAGCTTTAAAGGTTTTTTTCTTTTTTTTAGGTTAAATAAAGCGGAAAATGTTTGCTCTTGCTGATCTGGTTGCTATTGTACATAGCCTATCTCGCCATCAGTCCATCAGTAAACTACACTATCTTGTAATTACATGTTTATGGGCGTGAGCTGAAGTGCAATGATAGGAATCTTGGTATAAAGAGATTCAATTTTAAACGTTCTTGCCCCATTTGGACCCCCAGGTGAACTGCTTAAAGTTTGACAACAATTTCCAGCTTCTTTGTTAGACGAGCGTGAAGCCCCAAAGTCAACTCTAGTTACCTCACTGTGGTTCGGAAGTCAATCCCCTCTTTCTTCTCCCCATGCATTTAGACAACTATTCTGTTATTGTTGCGTAAAAGCCATGACCGGCTGCCCTCACTGAGTGCAGTTTAGACAAAGGGGGAAAGGTGAAGCAGGTATTGAACTTTGACCCCTGGCCCCGAAGCAGCAGCTGAAGTGCGGTGGCCCAATAATGGCATTCCTCGATTTGAGCGCAATGGCAAAGAAAATAGGATTTGGAGAAGCTAGAACCAAGGGTGCGTTCCAACCACATCTGTAAAACATACACACAATCAAAATCACTTCATTCAGTGTGTAAGACACTACTCTATTCCTGAAGCAAATGTATTAGGTGATAGGCATTGTCTCCATCTTTCAGCAATAGCAGATACTGACAGAAGCCTGGATTAAGGTCTTGCCAAAGTAGGAAGTTTGAGGAAGGAGTGGCAGTGTGGCTATACAGGATTTATGAAAAACGCAGTAATCCGAGCAGGCCATTCACACACTTCAAACAGGCACACACCCCGGAGACCCATGTCCAGTAGAGAGAGGGACAAAGAGAGAAAGAGAGGGAGAGAGAGAGAAAGAGAGAGAGAGGGTAGGGCGGACGTTGCATTCCTGATCATTCATGCCCCAGTGAAGGAGCAGCACCGGGACCCAACGCCAGATGTGCTCCCAAATATGCTCAATGTTTTTTATATAGGAGACTGAAATCACATACAGATGGAACGCCATTTCAACAGCTCAACTTTCAAAGCACGACAATGGAAAAAGTACAAATGAGCTCATTATAGTTTGTATCAAAACCTATTGTTCAATCAATGGCTACATAGATTCTGCAAGCCACATAGTTGGGGCTGAAGAGGTAAAATGTCTGTAATATCTGAAGTAAAATGTATCGTTTTTCAAAATGCCGCAATAACTTTCATGTGTTATTTCTGGCTGTGAATTGTGGCCTAACGGTTGCCTGATTGAGAAAATACTGTATTTGGATTTTTGGGGTACTACCTTTTAGGCTAATCTATAGCACTTTCTGACCGAGGTCCAGGCTAAAGAAGAGACTGGTTTCTCTGCCCCTGCGGCCCCCTTGCCACAATGCATAGAACAAGTTGGCACCTTGGTTACAATCACTATGGGAAAAAACAAGGAAACAGTGTATGAGCAGGAAGTATTTCTACATAGCTGGCTGATAATGAATTTGTCTACTCTATCCAGTGTGTCGTTAGATAACAGTGAAATTACCACAATGTATGACAATCTTCACAACTGTATGCAAATCAAAATGAGGTTTGGTTTGTTGAATGTTTGTCATTGCTACAGAGTGTCCCTGTGCAACGTTGACATGTGGCAGAACCGGTTTTAAATGCCAGCAGGACAAAAGCGCCGTAGGGCGAGTTGATGAGTGTTTTTTCTTTACGTCAAACTCGAGCAGGGCTAGTTTTTGACAAGCAGCTGTTTTGAGGGAGCGTCAGTCAGTCAACACGCAATCATTTTCTGCTGTCTATTACATGTTACTACAAGGAAAACAGTATATTGTAAACATGCCACATACTGTTCGTGTTGATACAAACCACAAACTTATTCTAATCATCCTCAAGTATTTACAAAGCTTTAATGGAAACTGACAAAAGACTGTATTCAATCTACAACAGGCCTCCCTTGGTGACGTTCCACTACATTAAATTCGACATCAAACATTTGCAGGGCTGGTGGCTTTACAGTGAGTGTAATTGTTGGGTAAGCTACTATTACTTTACCACCCACTGTTTAAGCAGCCACAAGATAAACAGCATTATGAATGTAGTACTTCCAAAAGCAAGATATGGCACTCAGTCAGGTATGAATAAAGGCCCCGAATGTTGCGATAACAATAATTTGTTGATTTACTATTCAGCCCCAGTAAGAATGTTTTAAACAGGTGTTTTGTGCTCGAGAATACAGTACTGTGTGTTCAATATGTGGGCATTTTGTGAAGGTCTTTGAGACATAATTAAGATAATAAAGCAGAAATCCCATGGGAGAGACTAGCAAAATTTGCAGGAGAGGATAGGACAGTGAGGAGACAAAGTTCAAGGCGTGGGTTGACAGCACAATCTGGCAACCCACCAGACCGCCCCATCAAACAACCCCCTTTAAACCCCAGTGGGACCTGAGACTACAGGTGCAGGCCGCACAGCTGCAGGCAGTAAGAGAATACATCAGCATCCATTACATAAAAAACAAAACAAAAAAAACACGTACCCCTAGAGCTGAAATTCAAGAGACGAACAGCAATGAAAACTATTGGTGAAGCATGAATTTCTTTTGCATGTGCTGCCAGTTAGCCCGTTAAAGGTGATAGTGTTATGTGCCATGTGTTTACACGTATAAAGCATTTTTACAAGCACGCAAATCAGACCAAAGCCAAAGGAAACCCCAAATAAAATGCAGAATGTGTGATCTAACAGTAGCTGCCTCAGTAGAGCAGGTCTAAGCTCCGCACTACACATGGCTGTGTGTGGTCTGTCCGTGTACTTGTACTCGTGACTGCATTACCACATACGGGGATATACAAGGGAAGTGATGAAGTGATGAGACCAAGCTAGAAACAGGTGACAATACATTTAAAAGAGAGCAGCAGCCGTCAGACTGAGTGACTTATGTTGATGAGGCAGACGGCAGACCGACCGTTACGGGACAATGGGGGTCTGGCATCTCGCCCTCTACAGCTGGGACCCGTCTCACACACGCACACACACGCACAGAGAAATACTCACACAAAAACACCACACTACAGTCCTTTGGTTGGTCTGAGTGATCCCACTTATCCCGTCTGCATCAGCCCGGGACAAGCCTCGTCTAAACACTGGACAAAGACCAGATTTCATGTACCAGCACACACAGACTCAGACGCGATGCCCCGGCCCAAGCAGAGGCCCGTCCTGCTGCAGGGGATTTACAGTGGGTTCAGAAAGTGCAACCCTCTATTAAGTCCTATCAGATTATACAGAATACTTGAACTGAGGGTGTTAATTTAACTCTTTTTACTAGCATTCAAAGTCAAAGCTCATAAATGAAACGAAATGCAGTTGTGTCGGACGAATCATATTCTTCCAACTTATTTTTTGTGACTTCATTAAAAAGTTATAAGTGTACAATTCATACAATTACAAAAAAACCTACTGAAAACAATTAAGACGCACTGGCATAGAGCGCCCCGTCCTGCAGCAGAGGATTTAGGAGCAGCACTTGAACTCCGGTTGGGACGTCCAGCTGGCAGCGCCACTTACAGCCGTTACACACTTAGGGGTTTCAAGGCGCATTAGCGACAAACTATGGGTATAATGGAAAGCGTGCCCAACTTATGACAATGCCCAGGAGATGAGTGAATCAAACACTCTGACTTCACTAAATAGAATCTTGTGCCAGATTTATTATTCAGGTCTTATATCCTCAGCAAAAATAATGTCCTATGGTGTATAAAATCTATTAAAACATGTTCTGTGATGTATGATTCTCCTCAACCATTCATATTTCAGTCTTCTCTCAAATGTGAATGTACCTAAAAGTGTTAAAAATGAGTGCTGTGAAACATGTCAGAAAAATTACAAATAAATATTATTCCAAAAACATACAGCCCTCCCTGAAGTCCCTGGTATGTACAATTTATCATTCATATTCCATTTCCTTTTTATCCTCATGTGATCTCTTCCCCTTAAACACAGCAGGTCTTTGTGCGTCTGAGCGAAGGGGCTGCAAGACAAACTCCCAGCCCACCTCAGACTCAGAGGCAAAGGCCAGCGGTCAGGCCCCCACCCACAGCTTGATCCACACAGCGGGAAATCCCCTCTGAAACTGTGTACAGGTGAGCTCCTCCTATATCCTATACAGCAGTGTGTAGGCGACATTGTGTCTAGCTGGGGCCGAAAGTACATGTTTATGCTTTCAAATTGACCATACTTTCAGGAGCTTCTATTTATTTTAATAATATAGAAGACAAAAGCAATTGTGTCATAAGGTATGGGAAGTCAGTCTGAACACATTTGAGCAAATATCTGACAGCGCCTTTTCTGACATGTGACTGCAATTAGATTCAGTTCACAAAGTACATTGTAAGCACTACAGGCCCGGGAGTATTGACATTTGAAAGAAGACTGAAATATAAACAGCAGAAGTGTTACAGATGCAGTTCAGAACCTGTTTGTAGTTTTATATGACCCCACAGAGACAGGATACTGTGTTGTTGTCAAGACCTTTACATTTTCTCAATAATGTCAGTCTTTGCGATTTGCTTTTTGCAACTGCTGCTTTAAGGTGACATTGTGTAGTGCAGTAAAAGGTTACGTTTTCAAACAAACCCCAACTTAAAGAACAAATATCAATCTTTAACGGGAACATTTTTATGTGGAAAAAGAAGAAAGATATTTGTGTGTATTTGACTCCGTGGCTGTATGTGTGGTCAGCATGGCGTCTTTACTTTCCATCATAGTGGTCTCTGATGCTCCAGGATCAATTGTTTGAAGGGTTTTCACTGCTGACGGACCCTACCACCAGAAAACCTACAAAACAAGTGATCCTGGAGCGGTGCAGAGACCACAGTGATGGAAAGTAAAGGCGCCAAGCTGACCACTGGTACAGATCGCTCAAAGTCAGATACAAACACAAATATCCCCTTTTTTCCCCCGCATAATGCACCTTTAAGGAGACAAAAAGACCAACACAAAGCCTTCAAATAGCTATAAGAACTCACCATGTATTGTAATATGGTATTAATACTACAAGCCTATGAACATATTTGTACAAAAAGTGAAACTCAACCTTAGGCATTGTGTATTTTTCTCTGAGCTCCGGTTCCAAAAGCATCTCTCTCCTGCAGGCCCTCTCTCTGTGCTCTGACCGGTTTACGTTTCTAAGGTGCATGGGAAAGAAAACTTTTAAGACTCGAGATAACAATAGTCTCCTCAATACTGTCGGCTTGTACGACAACAACAATTCTCCGCAACTCAAACAATATCGGAAATCAACACCAAATGACTGTGGCTTTGTGGATTCATAAGAGTGATGTTAAGGCACTTGTGCAATTTTATAAAAACATACCCCCCCATTGGCTGCAGTTTACAGAGCGAACATGGTGTTGTAAGATGTCGTTCGCATATTCAACATTGAGAGACCAGCTTTGGAGCACATGCTTCAGTCATCAAATTCTTAATAGGAGGGAACTAAGAAGACGTCAAGCGTACTGTAAGTAGAGCAAAGTGGTCAGTGGGCGCTTCGCTCGGTAACAGTCTTTCAACAGGAGCAATCTAACTCCAAGAAGCTCCAATTAGCGCCGATTTTTTTGGGGGGATCGGGACTCTCAAGAGTGAATCCTTTCAAAAGTGTGAGACTAAACGTACTTGACTGCAGCAACAATTTGAGAGCAGCGTTAAGAGGTTAGTGAATGTGCCCGGATTTGAGCCAAAACAGACCTCCATTATACTCCATGTATACATTTAATACATTTATCACATCGGAAACACCCCCCTCTCAGACCATGCATAGCCAAAGCCATAAAAAAAAAAAAAAGGAGCCCCTAAGGTTATGACTTCCTTCAAAAACAGGAGTGGCGTGTATATCTTCCGAGTCCAACTAGTTTCACTTCTTCATAGTAGCGCAGGAGAAAGATGCCTAGTCTAGCATAATTTAAGGTCGTACGGTTGTCAAGCTCGCCGCCTCTGTGGGTGGCAGCGAGACGATTTGTGCCGGTAGAGGTTACAAAAATACAAAGGCGCCGAGTGGCTGCGCGTTGTAGAATTGGCAAAACATTGAGGTTAATGAGCTCATCCAGACTGGCCACTGTTTGCACGGCTTTTCCCACATGAAAAGCAGGGCTCCCTGTCACGTGTGCGGGGGAATGATGACCCAAAACGCAGAGCAGTTCCAAACAAAACTCAAATTTAATGGAACAAGCAGAATCCGAGGAACAGAACAGACAGAGAATGACTACGATGACGAACGACAATGATCCAGCAAAGACAAGGGAAAACACAGGGGTATAAATACACAGGGAACCAGGGCACAGGTGAAACACATCAGGGCGGGGCAGGCAATCAACAGGAGGAAGGGAAAGCAGGATGACACAGACACAGACCAAGACTATCAAAATAAACACAAGACAGAGACACAGACTAGGACAGGGGAGAAACTAACCAAAACCAGGACAAAACCAACAACCAAAAACCCACATCATAACAGTACCCCCCCTCCAAGGGACGGCTACCAGACGTCCAAACCTAAAAAAAACAAAAAGGCCCAAAAGTCCGACGGGCTCGGGCGGGCGGAGGGGGCCCGGAGGCGGGAACCACGAACCCCAACCCCGGGGGGCACGGAGAGTCCTGGGGGCTACCCTGGAGGCAGCAGGTCTGGGGGCTCCGGCGGAGGCCGCGGATCCGGGGGTCTCCACGGGGGCGACGGGTCTGGTGGCTTAGGCGGGTCAGGGGGCTCCGGGTCAGGCGGATCCGGGTCAGGCGGCCCAGGCGGATCCGGAGACTGGTCAGGCGGCTCTGGGTCAGGCGAATCCGGGTCAGGCGGATCCGGGTCAGGCGGATCCGGAGACTGGTCAGGCGGCTCCGGGTCAGGCGGCCCAGGCGGATCCGGAGACTGGTCAGGCGGCTCCGGGTCAGGCGGCCCAGGCGGATCCGGAGACTGGTCAGGGGCCTCCGGCCGAGACGGATCAGGGGTCTCCGGGTCAGGTGTCTCCGGCCGAGACGGGTCAGGGGTCTCCGGGTCAGGGGTCTCCGGCCGAGACGGGTCAGGGGCCTCCGGCCGAGACGGGTCAGGGGCCTCCGGCCGAGGCAGAGGCGGGTCAGGGGTCTCCGAAGGAGGCAGGTCCGGATCGTCCGCAGCGGGCCAAGGCTGAGGAGGCAGGTCCGGATCCTCCGCAGCGGGCCAAGGCGGAGGAGGCAGGTCCGGATCCTCCGCAGCGGGCCAAGGCGGAGGAGGCAGGTCCGGATCCTCCGCAGCGGGCCAAGGCGGCGGAGGCAGGTCCGCGAAGTCCGGCGGCGGCGGGAACAGGGCCGGGTCCGCGAAGTCCGGCGGCGGCGGGAACAGGGCCGGGTCCGCGAAGTCCGGCGGGAGCAGGGCCGGGTCCGCGAAGTCCGGCGGCGGCAGGTATGCACCCTCCTCCGCCGGCCACGGAGGAGGAGGCAGGTCCGGGAGCTCTGCGGGCCCCGGCGGCGGACGGGTGGAGCTCCGACGAGGAGCGGGGACAGGCGGCGACCTGGCGGGGCGCAGCCGAGGAGCGGGGACAGGCGGCGGCCGGGCGGAGCGCAGCCGAGGAACGGGGACAGGCGGCGGCCGGGCGGGGCGCAGCCGAGGAGCGGGGACAGGCGGAGTGCACTCCGGACGGGGGTCTGGGCTTGGTGGTGGCCCCAGGACAGGAGGAGCCCACCCTGGACGGAGCAAGATGTCCAGCGGTGGCTCTGGGACAGAAGGGGCCCACCCCAAGCCCAGTCGGTGTCTGGCAGTGGCTTCACCGGGGACAACCCACCTTGCCACAGCTCCAGAACAAAAAAAAGGACTGTCTGCTGGGTCTTCGTTTGGCTGGATCATTCTGTCACGTGTGCGGGGGAATGATGACCCAAAACGCAGAGCAGTTCCAAACAAAACTCAAATTTAATGGAACAAGCAGAATCCGAGGAACAGAACAGACAGAGAATGACTACGATGACGAACGACAATGATCCAGCAAAGACAAGGGAAAACACAGGGGTATAAATACACAGGGAACCAGGGCACAGGTGAAACACATCAGGGCGGGGCAGGCAATCAACAGGAGGAAGGGAAAGCAGGATGACACAGACACAGACCAAGACTATCAAAATAAACACAAGACAGAGACACAGACTAGGACAGGGGAGAAACTAACCAAAACCAGGACAAAACCAACAACCAAAAACCCACATCATAACACTCCCTCGGGCAAAGATACCTGCATTTCTAAACTCACCTCGCCGCTTCCTCGCAGGTAAAACAACTCGCCACCGATGAAGTGTTTAAAGAAAAGAGCCGTAAATTATATGAACGAAGAGCTACTGATGACAATGTTACAAGAGCAAGGGTGAGGATTATAGTAGAAAATACAAATTAATGGCAAGTATATATTAGTGGAGAAGAAAAGGTATATTGAGTCATATTAAAGCACTTACCTTTATATTTGTGGGTCATAAAGGTGCACACAAGTCAGGAAGAGGCCATGGAAAGAAAAGAGGGGAGAAATTAGTTGCAGGAACATTTATATTGAGCACATCTAAGAGGTTATATCCAGCATAAATGTGGCTTTAAAACACTGACATTTTAAAGCCTGTACTGGTCAGGAATTTTCTTGCTTACACTTTGAGTTAACGGCATGCTAGCAAATCAATGGCGCCATGATGAACACACTGAGCGCAGAACTGCTCAGAATGGGTTTGGCGATATTTTATGGGCTTTAGAGATGTAGCGGATAGTTTTGTGTTCCCTCTATGACAACAGTATCCAGGGAGCGTTTCAGTAGTAGTAGAAGAAACAGGATTACTTAAATCTGTCAATGAAGTAAAATACTACTCCAGATATGATTTTGATGAGGGAGGAACAATTTCAACATGGTTGATAAAAACCTATTGTGTTAATATAATATGACCTCTTTAAATAAAATATCATCACTTTCCTCTTTGTAGAATGAGGATTTCTGTTTCATTGGAAACGCTTCAAATGTTCGCAAACCAACTTTCACAATATTATAAAATGCTGAAAGTGAAGTTGTACCAGTGCAGGGAATCTGCCCTGTGTGATTCATGTTTCAAAAGAAATGAAGTTACTGGCAGCTTTGGCGGACGTCTGTATTGCTTAAATAAGGGTACGCTTCCTCCTAACTCTAAGTAAGGACCGTTTACTGCAAGAAAGTAAAATAGACAAATGTGAGAAAATTATTTTATTTATTTTTATGAAATCAGGGAAGAGGTCTTGTCATATTAAACTGAATGATTCAGTGAAGTTTGTTTTTCTACACTTCATGCTATAGTACACGACATACACTTGATGAGAGAACATACAGGGAATTGCAAATTTGACTTGAGCATTACTTACTCGTTTTAATTAACTATAATATAATGTTAAATACATTTACAAACATACTTTACACGATCAAACATTAAACAGAAGGTCTGGATTAGGGATGCACATTCTGCTCAATTTCATGACTCGATTAACTGTTAACCATTGACTTAGTGTCGTTGTATAGGATGTATCAAAAAGATTGTAAAAAAAAAAAAATTACTTTGCAGTAATATTCATGAAATCCGTTATAAAGTTGAATTATCAACCAACATCTCAATAATAGGTTTGTAAACTTCAACTGATGCTACATTTTATGCTTATGGGTGCTGTTCAATGTTCAAACTGATCAAGAAATTGATAACAAAGAACTGTGCAGGACCTGGAGATGTAAATTGACCCTGCAGGGCCAAAGACAAAACCATTAATAAAACAATAATAGGCCATAAATTATTCAGACGGTGGAAAGTAAGTGTTTTTTCTATCAGGTGTCAATACTACCTACGCACGCTTTGGCCTCATGACACTTCAAACAGAACACGCTTCCCTTATGACACGTTTCTCATGCATCACACAAGGACATGTGGTGTGACCACAATCTGCACCAGTACAGCGAGATATTTTACAATGATACAGAACACAACAATCGTCCAAAGTACTGTTCATAATAATTAAAGCTTCATTTAACGGAGTTGAACCCTGGAGAGTAGCAGCAGTGCATGATGATTAATGGGGATTCAGACAATTAATTAACTCGAGGCAGGAGTACAGATCCCCCAGAACACCATAACTGCAGGCACACAAACACAACAAAGCCTAATATCACTACAAGTAACATTAGTTTGAACTTTAAGTGCACTTGGCGTTGTGTAAACCCTAATAGCATCAACCTAAATTACACATTGTACCTTTTTATTTCACAATGTTGTACCAACTTTAAGAGAACAACACGAATAATTCCAGTGCAGGCATGAACGGATCAAAGAGTAGCATTTGCAAGACACAAATGTAATGCCAGGAGAGCACACCTACCTGCATCATAGGGGTTCTTTCTCTGCTTCTGGCTCCAAATCCTAATCCCTTTAAGAGGCATGATAGCATCTGCTCACTGTACTGTCCCAAACAAAGACTGCAGCCATGGCATTTTCTACCATCACTTTTCCAGGCTTGCAGTTTTCGCACCTCTGTATTCCCTTTGCTCGCGTCTTGAAGACCGCATGCACGCTGACCAATCACAACCTGTCACAAAGAAAGAAGGGTGCACTATGTGAGGGAGGGGCTTGTTCGCTCCCCCCCCCCCAAAAAAAAACGGTGACCCCGGCCCCTGAGGTTGCTAGGTGATGTAGTTGCTATCCACCACGGGGTTGCTGTTGCTACGGAGATGTGCACTTGCTCCTAAAGGGTGCTCCAGGCCTTTTCACTTATCAAGTTAGGGGTCATAGGCACATACACAGGCAGGACATGCGCCATTGTTGAGGTAAGCTGTTGGGCAATCAAAAACGGCCAGGTTTAATTTCATCCAAGTTTGTATTGCTGAGTACCGTACCAGTAGTACCTAAACCGATTTTTTGTTTTTCGATTAAAAAAAAAATCAGTATGGTATTTTTTTCCATATCATACTGGTATCTTTTCGATGTTTTTTCGATACTACTAGTAGTATTGAAAAAATTAAAGTATTGAAAGCAGGCACCGAAAGAAATATAAAATCAAGTTTTGATGCTGTTGGTCATCAAAATTTTTAAGTAAAAAAAAGTAAAACAAGTTGAAGTGGAAAAATTGGGAGGGAAGTAAAAAATAATAATAATTAGAACAAAAAACACATAAAAATATTTGAAGAAAAAAAAAGGTAAGTGAAATATAAGTGAAAAAATTGGGGGGAAATTTTAGAATTTTGGGATAATTGGGAACGAAACGGGTAGAAAAATTTGGTAAAAAAGTAAAAAAAATAAAATAATTGGGAACATTTTGGGGAAAAAGCGTGAAAACAACTGATAAAAATGGGGGGCATAGGTAAAACTTGGAACATGTTTTTTCTGTCCTTTTGTAGTTAAACGAGGTTCATTGGTTGTTTCACCTCAAACACATGATACAGATGCCAAAATAAATTAAATAGAAGGAAAAGGAATACATTATTTTATTATTATTAATTTGTTATATGGTTCTGTATCCCCTCCTGGAACCGTCACCTTAACGTGGTGGTGGGGTTTGAGTGCCCGAATGATCCTGGGGGCTCTGTTGTCGGGGGCTTCGTGCCCCTGGTAGGGTCTCCCATGGCAAACAGGTCCTAGGTGACGGGTCAGACAAAGAGCGGTTCAGAAGCCCCTTATGAGAGACCAATAGGCCCGGTTAGAACCACGAGGCCGTCCTTCTGTGGACCCACCACCTGCAGGAGGAGCCATAGGGGCTGGTGCAACGGACAAGTGGAAGAAAATGGATGGATGGTTCTATATGACAAATATTTTAGTATAGTTATCGAAAAAAGTATTGTTCAGGTATCGGTATCAAAAACTAAGTATCGTTAAAGTACGGTATAAAAAAAAAATGAACAGTACCCAGCCCTAGTAATAATTCAAGGTTTTCCGTCGAGAAATGCAAAAACTTGTCACGTGCATTTATGTCACAGACCATACATTTAGAATGATAATTTAGTGCAATTGAATTTGTCTTGTAACTTTGGACAGGAAATCAAGAATTGAAATGGCAAAAGTGCTAAATATTCTCTAAACAAGGCTCCAAACTGAATCTTGATCTTAAAACATAAAGCACAATGTTTGCCATAATACCATTTAATCTATTTCTAATTCAACATACACAGTTGGCTTACGTGCCTTTTTCAAACTAATCTAAAGCAGTTTTCATCTTTCAACTATGTTCCCGTTCACCCATTTATTTTTATGAAAGCTTTGTATCTTAAGATCTTCTGTGACTCTTCAATCTCTTGATCCCACTCCTCCTAATGCAGACCAAGAGCTCCGTTTAAAGAGATTATGGTGGCCTCCCAGGCGAAAATCAAAACGTACAAAGCACTTGCAGCGGCGGCTCGAAGCGGTGGAGATTGTCTGGTGCTGCTTACATTGTTTGTCTTAATCCCAACTTGCAAACCGACCCGGAAAGAAATTTGGGACAATCCCTTTTCCGCAGCTCAATTCTTTACCGCTGCTCCACTTTTCCAAACCAACAGGAAACGGCAGCGAGAGACACGTTTATTGCAACAAGGCCTGTGACGCTAAAGGAGATGAGAAGAACAATTGGAGAGAGAGAGAGGTGACTGGATGAGACATGAGTTTGAATGGAGCTTTTCCTCTGAGGTGCGGGCGTGCGGTCAGAGGTTTCAAGTGTAGGGACAGGACAGGAAGCAGGGCAGGATGGAGCAGGACTCACAGGAAGACAGAAGAGGATCTCTGACAAATGTGCTGAAATGTTAAAGGAAAACAAGATCTCGGAGATATCACACGTTTTAGGGCTGGCGAAACTAATCTATGATGCAAAATATATGTTGGCTATGTATTGTGCACCCCTAAAGTTAATTGATACAAAAGGTGGTTACAAAAGGAGGCCCATTGTTGATATAATCCAGTATAACTTCTTAGGTCTTTGGCTGTAATTGTCTAAAATCTCTGCTCAGGAAGTCATTGTTCAACACTCCTTTCAAAACATGATCACATTCCAAGACCAAGAGACCAGGATTTAAAAACATTTCAAGAACTCACAATGCTCCCTTTTCCCCCACTGCCACTTTTATTATCCACCATTAAGCCACTCGCACGTCAGAAAGTCCCTAAAAATGAGAACAAATGATCCGACGGGCGACAGAAAAACAACAGAAACAATTTTAACAACTGTGGCAAAATCTGCCGAATAATCCAGCTTGTTTTGCTTCACACTGACATGCGAATCACGCTACCAAAGTTGACACAGAGTAAAAACATTGCCATATGGGATGCCCTGTGTTTAACTCCGCTTCACACTGCGGCTGGATTTGTGTGACTGGAGTCCTTCTCACAACATCTGACGCCAAGTCAACAGTGCCTTCAATCAAAGTCGTAGGAACTCACGCCCATAAAGGCTATACAGTCTGGCACCAAAGTCGCCGCAAAATGAAGCAACTGAATTTTTTTATCAAGACCACAGTTATTTGACCCTGTGTGTCATGTGACTGCAAAAAAGGGCAGGAGTAAAAAAGTTCATGCAAGGGACAAAAAAACCCCAGCATGGTTCAGTTACATGTTTCTGGAAGTTCTGGGAAGTACAGAGAGGGGTGTGCAGAGAGGGAGAGGTGTGCACTGTGCAGGCAGAGGAAGCCAGCAGCCGGGCAGAGCAGGCTGGTATCAGGAGATGTCAGCACCAGCAGCCAGGCTCTGGGAAAACAGGAGAGCCACAGGAAAAGCGCTCATGTGGGGTCAAATGTTGGGTAATGGCATGAAAACATAACAACATGGAGTTTCCCATAACATCTTAGGACACTTATTCCCATTTTAAAACGCTTTAACACACAATATAGGCTTCCCGTGTCCTAAATCCTCACTTTGGCCACAAAGAAAAACAAATTTCAAACCCATGATTTATAATGATGATTTATGAAATATACAAAAAAGAAATTCCGACAAGAACTTCAACTGCAATTCTGTTTTAAAAATTAAGATTCAGTTTACGCAGCAGTTTGTATACCTTGTATAACCAATATTTAATAGATGCCTGAAATATGAACTGCTTAACTAACAGAAGAACGAGAATGTTTGCATAAGTCTCTATTCCAGGGTTAACAAGTTTAAACAAACAAACACCCATAACACCTTTTGTTGATTTGTAAACTACCTAAATAATGGCTGTCATTCAAATTGTGATTTTTTAAATCATGCAGCCCTAACTTACTCACTCCAGTAAAAACTTAAATTCACCATTTTGCAATAAACTCAGAGCCGTGGGAAGACATTTTAGTTATGGGGTGCTGAGGAAAAATTGTTACCACAAAAACGCTTTATCTGTGCATATTTCCTATTTATTAATATTGCCTGCAGGTCGCAAACTGTCCACCAGGGGGTGCTGCAGCACCCTCAGCACCCTGGGTTCCCACGGCCTTGAATAAACTTAACTCCCTCATTCCCTTGTCCTTCAACTGCTTTATCAGCTGCAGTGAGGAGATATTCTTCTTTAAGCATGTGTCATCTACATGACTCAAGTTTTTGTTATCTGCTCAAGGACTAGCTAATTTTTCACTGAACACTCAAAGGATAGAAGGATATCACATCGTCTTTACAAAAATATTGTATGACAAGAGTTTACTGTTTGAGTCATCGCTACAGCTCCGACAGATCGACCACTGCAAGTAAACAGCCCGACAAAACTTCCAGGCTGTCCATAAACAAAGGACGCGCAGCAGATATAGATACAAACACCTGTGGTCAAAATGTAAGCGATCCCCTGAATACTTCAACAGTGGGGATTTCTCACCGACCTCCATATCTACATTTATAAAACAGCAAGATTGTCTTTGGCAACGGTCCTCGGGAAAAGGTGCCCCGGTTCCTGTGCAGCGTCCCAGTGACCCACAAGGAAAAATCTGTGCGATGTTGAGCTGTCGGTGCCAAGTTTTAGCTGTTGCTTGACGTGAGCTCATACAATGGAGTTCTTGTGTTGGCTGCAGAGATGGCAAGGGGAGATTAAATGAGAAAAACCTCAAGCAGGCAGGGCACACCGCCACATGCCCACCAAAAATTAGGCCCAGTATCTCGGGGAGAGTTTTTAATAATAGCTTCAGCTCATATCATCGAGTTTAAAAGGCAAAGGGCAAAAGGGCATAAAGTTGTATCGGGGTCTGGCCTTTAATTGCTGAACCGCACATGTGGCAAAACTTAGTCAACTACACCCAGGCAGCTCCACCCCGCTTCTGGAAAAGAACAGAGCACTATTGGGGTTAAGCGCGAAACCACAAATGTGCTGCTTCAAGTCTGTGAAGGAATATGAACACTTACGAAGCGAACAACACAAGGATGAGTTATAAAAGAAGATATGGCTCAATTTGTCTGTCCTGAACTTGTAGCCACATACTGTAAAACGGACAGACTGGGGCTGGGTTTCCATATGGCGATGAGACAGGAGGGAGTGTTTTAGACTGGTGATCCCGTTAAGGGGGTTTCTCTGAATTGTACTGCCCTCGGCTCGCAAACAGCTGTGTTAAAAAAAAGCCTACCATAATGCAGCACATACGCCTCCGCACACCCAATTAGACACCCAGTAATGTCGTTAGAGGCCGTGAATGTCCCCGTCCTCACATGCCTTCCCCCCACCTCCAATGCCTCTCTCGCTTAACAAGTCGCATTTGATTAGGCATCGCTACAAAAGCACATTCAAGCTCCAGAAATAGTTGATTTTCCTGAAAACGTGACTTACTAATTTCTTATATCCAGGGATTGGAGAATTTCTCAGCCATTATGAATGAGGTGCACTCTCCCAAAAATAGACAATCTTACCATTTACTCAAATCCAAGGAGGCAACACGCATTACAATTCAAAATTTTTTTGAAAGAGCCATCAGAACAGTTCACAGGACCTTGTCGAACCCAGTGACCTATTCAGTCATCATGCACCTCTGCAGTAGAAGATAGATCTTTGTATAGGGCAAATAACATAAACATACAGAAATAATGGTAAAAAGGCTTCCATAGTCGACTGCGGTAAACAAAAACAGATGTGTGTTACAGCCCAAAGTACATTACAGCTTTGAATTGGACCATAACGATTGCTTTGAGATCAAATAAACATGTTGTATATTTTGACTTTACCACATTCAAATACGTCAGTCTGCTTTGTCTGGTTGAAGGAAGCTCGGACAAAGAGTGGGCCCTTTTATTTGAAAAGGCACAAGCCAATGAGTCGCAACTGTATCAAAGCAAAGAATAATAATTGTGCTTTGTCTTTGTGAACAAAACATCCGACCCGACTCCTGAAAATCCTGAAAGACTGGCTATAACTGCTGAGAAAAAAATATTTAAGAGACAAAAGCTGACATGAAAGGACTGGCAGAGGAGAACCATCATTCATGAATGTTTGATAAAAGAGAAAGATTGATGGATCCTCCCTTTCCCCTCAGCCCGGGGGGATATGACATTTCAGTTTGGTCCACTCAGCACCGTCTCTGCCCAACACAACAAAGACTTATCTCTACCTCTTGTCTGCACCTCCGGGGCCTCAGCGGCCTGGGACCCTCAAGGCCAAGGAGTCCCTCTAGGGCCCATTAACCTGCCTCCTGATCATATCTTCATCTAACATTGGGGCCAACTTTTTCCAACCGTCCCGAGAGAAGGTGGGGTAGCGGTGGTGGTGGTGGGGTGAGGGTATTGAGCAGTGTGTTCAGCTGGATTTGAGTCGACAGTAGAGGTGCATTGTTGGGACTCAGGGCACTTAATTTGAAAAGAAAGGGAGGGGGGATTTTCCTTTTATGTGGTGCCCATGGGTTGACAGGGGCCTCATCAAGAATAACGGATCAAACGGCAACGAGAAAGTATGCACCCGGCTGAAAAAGAGAGGATAGTCTAGCGCAAACATGACAAAATCTCTAGAAGTGTATAAATACTGTTAATTCCTTTTGTTTAAAGCAGGGGTGTCCAAATGCGGCCCTCAGACCAATTTTTTCGGGCCCTCGGCCTTATTTCTGAATCGGTACACATTATCAGAAGTGGTCCTTTTTATTTGAAATGTAATAATTCTACACAATTCTAACCTAGTAACAACTAACATTTTATAATAATATATTAATGCCTCGGTTTTATATAGCGGTTTTCTGGACACTCAAAGACCCTTTACATTGCATTATTCACTCACTCCATACTTAATGGTGGTAAACTACTATTGTAGCCACAGCTGCCCTGGGGTAGACTGACGGAAGCGAGGCAACCAGTCTGAGCCATCGGCCCCTCCGACCACCACCAACCACTCACTCACAGACTACATTCGCTAGGCTTCCTGGTGTTACCAAACGGTCTCCCATCCAATTACCGACCAGGCCCTTCCCTGCTTAGCTTCCGAGGTCTGACGGGATCGGGCAGAGCAAAGGCGGTATGGCCACATTATTGTGAGACAGAGCTGGCATGAAGGTTTTAAGCATAAATAAAAGCTATGGGACACAATTTAAACCTCTGCTAGTCGAAGGTTTCGCGGCACTAACCACCGATCTATGGCCCTTCACCCCGTGTACGCTTCAATATGCGGCCCCCCCCATGAAAAAGGTTTCTTCTTGTACCCGTCTGGTCTTTGTGCGAAATGAACTTTACTGCTCAGACGTCTAAGTGCTCCTAAGGTGTTATTACGCCGTACAATATAGTACCCCTTTTTATCCGCTTAGAAAATTTGCATTAATTTTATGTAACTATACTTGGATCATGTAACTACTCACATAACTGTATTTAAATAGGGTAAACGTGGAAGAGCTTGGTCGCTTCTGGCTAAATGCGAACAACATTTTTGGTCTTTTTGCGTGACGAAAACAAAAAACAGACAGGTGTGGATCAACTCGTCTGAGCTCAGGTAAGAACAAAACGGTGGCCTATTCCTTTAACCTCAGAAAAATTGTAATAGGACTACTACTCACTCATAAATGTATTGGTTACCCTTGTTGCTATTTGGGTAGGATAATTTCATTGTGTGCGTGTTTGTTCTGTAAAATAATAGCATTTATGCTTAAAAGATATTAACATAAACAGTAAATGCAAGGATAATAATCATGTGCTTCAAGTGCCTAATATAGGAAAGGATAGCACTATATAAGCCATTGACCATAAAAGCACAATATGCTATGGCCTTACGTCAGGGTGTTGATCAATTTCACTGCCCGAAAAATACATCCTCAAGCACAAGGAAATCACCCTATACCCGCAACAATAACCTGGGTCAGGTTTAGCAAAACAAAGGAAGCATGAGAAGAACAGAGTAAAATTTCAATCTTTGCCCCACCAGCGTATACAGCGACAGTGCAAACCATGCAACGTGACACTCATAACATGGATGCGGACAGAACGTATGTAGCTCTGAGGCAGGAACGAGATCCTCCGAAGACGGGGCAAACGTCTCAATGAATCTGGCGGAAGTTAAAGCAGCAACAGCGTTATGACGACACTGACAGGAGGACAATAAGGATATCCAATACAAACGTGGCAGTTTCACATCCTGGAGCACAGAGAAAGAAGGGCTCGTTCCAATATTATACAAGGCAAGGCATATGAAGGCATTTTACCTGCACCCTTCACTTTTGATTGAACTTATAAACCATTTATGTTTTAATTATCTTACTTGCCTTTTTAAGTGTAATGTTACTTTTCCCTTTGTAACCAGTAAAGCACTTGGACTGACTTTGTGAACGACCTGTAAATGTACTTAGGGGTATTTTTGCTTTTTCAAGTGGTTTTGTTAAATAGTAAATATCAAAAACAACTGGTATGATTAGAAATTTAAACGATGTGTAGTTGTGTACGATTATGAGGGCTGGAAAAAGGCTAGGATTTTACTTAAGAGTAATAGTTTTTTTGGTTCAACGGATAAAGAATGTGTATTATTTGCCCCGTTCAGATCCAAATCAGGTTTTCTGATCCCTATTCAATAATAACTCCGTCAGATTATATTCCCGTTTGGTTGGCTAGTTAGTCAGGTTGCAAGAAGTCCATGCTTTCCAAGTGCTTCTAAGATATGGATGGAGCAAACTTTCCAAGCATATAATCCTTATTGATCCCACATCACTTGGGGAGCAGAAAATGTTTGTGGAGAAACACCGGCAGCAGCAAACCCACCAAGCAGGTGCCTAAACCCGTGCACCACAGTCTGCCCAACACCCCACATGTTTATGTGCGGGGGAACACACACTAACAACATGCACAAACTGGAGGAGGTCAGAAACACAGTCAACAAACCAGAGCAAGAGCCGAGAGCAGCTACTAAACATACTGTATGAAGCAGCGGTCTCAATGGCCGATATATATTTCTATATGGTACACCTCAGGTTATACTTAGAAATGCACAGACAGCAGGCAATATTTTGAATCTGATACATGGTAATGAGGTTTTTGTGGCCAAAGGACACAAAGCTGGTCGGACATTTTACCAAAAAATATAATGACTGAGCAGAACATGAACTTTAAAGTGGTAGGGCTAGAACAAAGGTAAAAAACAACTGATTCAACATCACATTGCTAATAGCAGTCCACGTTGGGCTGGAAATATGACGTTTTCTGTAGAGAAGTCAATATTCTGACTTCATGGATCTTACCATGTATAAACCTGCTCACCTGTAACAAACAAGTCATGAAATGCATGGACACTGGTGAATTGCAGATAATCACTCAGCTTTGCCTACAGAAAGTACAAACATATTTATGCAGTACAGATAAACAATTTCCATTTCGAAGCCTTAAACGGCTGTAACAATGTGTCAATATTAGTTCATATGAATGTGTGAGAAAGAGAGGCAGCACCATCAGGAGGGACTGTAAGCAGACACAGCTTACACTAAAGCCTACATTAACTTGTAATTACTCAATTACATGATTACATGTCTCCGCACCCATTCCTCAGGAAGTTAATTGACAAGAGACACACACCGTCACAGTTGGCTCCTATTGTGCGCATAGTGCCTCATTACTGGGCAGTGGCAGGGATCTGGCATGCGGACTCCAAAGGGATTTACGGAGATTAAGTATAGCCATATGAAATCATATTCCTGTTAGTTCCCAACGGCAACCTCTCTTTTCACTGTGTGGCATAAGAGGCCAACAGAATGAGCGATTTGTTACATAATTAAATAAACTAATAATATGTAATCGCCATTGATACAAATATAATGAGCTGTACTGTATGTTTAAGTTGCATGGTTTTGCCTTTTCAATCCAATAAAACAATGGGATAGAAAGAAAAGGCAATATATGTGGGCTGTATAGTGAGCTTGTAAAAACTATACTTGAAATTTGAGATAGGTTTTGTCTTTCTTTTTTTTTATACATGAATTCAAAATAGCAGGAGGACCTTCTTAACACAATGATATCTTTATGGTCGAACCAGACAACATTGGTCCTACAGTCTTTACATAAAAAGACTGAGTAGTCATTAGGGATTTCTGTGCGGAGTATGTCATAGACTTTGAAAGACCCTGCAGCTCAAAACACATCTTCCTGCGTTGAGGCGAGACAGTGCAGAGATCCATGATGAGCCAAGGATGTACTTCAGGCAAAATACACAAAGACAAAGAGACAGGCCACTTTTCTTGTTCGGATGAATTAATAAAAAGGTTAGTTGATTAAGTTTTGGACTCTGATTGAATGCAGTTGGAGCTACCTACTCGACCTGGTGCACATAATAGCAAACAACATACTAGGTCAAATATTTAACAATGGAGGCTTGAGCCGTTCGCGGGATTGAGGGCAACCACAACAAAGAGAACAAAACTTGCTTTTTTTTTGACAGTGGTGTTTACATTTTTAAATCGCAAGTATCATCCCAGAAATCTAAAAACTGTTTTCTAAAAAAAGCCACACTTAATAACGATCGGAATTAAAGCGGCATCTGATATCACACAGGTCTCAAGCCACCGAGCACAATCAAATTAAGTACGAAGAACTACAGCCATTGTAGTTGTTTGCATAGCATTGACATGACATCCCTTTCATAGGTTTGCATTAGGCCGAACACCACCAGTGATAGTCGAGTGCTGTGGTTCTCATTAATGCAATTATAAACAGACACCTTTTGGCACAATGTCAACACCATAACCAACACTGCCCTACATCACATGTCTGGAACTTGGCCGACAGCTAATCCGTGAACCATAAACGAACTGGGAATATTTCATCACAAAACTGGGATGGCTGGAATTCCCAACTATATTAACCCAGTTTTTCTTTTTTTATGGAAAACCAAAGATAGTTACCCAACAATAGTTAGAACAATGCGGCAAAATGTAGGCGACACATTTAGGCCTAGATTTACAACTCGCACAATGACAGTAAATACAAAAATCTTTTACTACATAATTTATTGGAGCCATCTGTGTTTATTGGGCTAGACTCTGAGTCTGCCCGTCCATGACAAAATACATAAAAACGATATTACTCAATGTGTTTACTCAGCTGAGGACATTTAGAGCCGTGTAATGTCACTGTTTACAGGACTAAAAATATGTTCGAAAAGTCAACAAGCAGCTGTTCCTGCAGATATATCAGCTTGTGCAAACACGACAAAGGCCACTCTCGTCATGTGGTCTCACATTTAAATATTAAAAAAAACAGTTTCACGAGGGCAACTATTTACTTCCAGAGCCGACTGTGGTGTATGTGCATGTAATTACTGTTTTTTGTGTTGAATATTACAAAAATGAAAAAAAAAAAACACAGATTTAATACTAAACAAAATACTCAAATCTATTACAGTATTTTGTTTAGTAAATACTGTAATCACCGAGATAAGATGATGACCAAGGTGTGCTTCAAATGCGTAACACATTTTACACATCAGCGTTCAAGGTCAGGAAGTGAGCATGGTGAATCCTGCGCAAGTCCGGTACTTGTTGCTATGCTGGTGAAGTGACAGATGTGGCTTGCAATCCCTGTTTATTGTCCTGGTGTGGTCAAAAGTACTCGAGTGTGCGCATGTGTGTTGCGTGTGTGTCTCCAGCCTCAGAGAGCTGTAAAGTGCAAAAGCTGGATAACAATAGCCTTTATGTCGCTGTAAGATGAGCTGCCACCTGCCATACTGTATGTCTTTGCCTGTCCATATACCCACACGTTAAACATGCAGCATGCAAGGAAACTCCTGCCATTGAACACAGTGGCATTCAACAGTGCCTTGCAAACAGCGCGGCACAAACTACTGCCAATAGCAATATTTGGGGACTATTCCTTATTGCAAGAAAGCACAATATGTTACAAAATCACTGAATACTTCCATCTGATAGAGATTTACAGATTTTTCTGCTTCCTCTAAAAAAAAATGCAGGCTAACTTAAAATATGCAAAAGTTCAGTTTAAGTCATAATTTTACTTCCATGTCTTAGTCCGCCAGATTTAGTCTTGTTTTGATAATTTTTGTCTAATCTTAAAGTAACGTAATGTATTTGAATGGTTTGGTAAAACCGCTCAGCAAGTTAGCTGCAGGACCTTAGGCCATTGATACTGTTCAGAGCTGGACTGATATATTAGGCTGTGATTGTATGAGCTTTGTTTACATATGATTGCTGTTTTACTGTATCATGTGTGAACACCTGCTGCATTATAATTTCTTTCGGGACAATAATAAAGTTGAACCTTGAAATAAAAATATTGCAATATTATTGGTATCAAAATATTAAAGTCAGTTCTTAGATGATGCTTCCATACTTGCCTCAAAGTTGAGTATGTGCATCCTGTCTCCATGAGGAAGTGTAATGTTAAACCTGCTTTGATGTGAGTCCAAAAATGCTGAATCTGAATCTTGTAATAGCTTAGTAGTTATAACTTAAACGTAATAAACCTATATTACAAATTTAATTGCAATGTCTCAATGAGACAGTAACGACTTGGTTCCAGGCTGACACAGAAACAGCACAAGTCAAACAAATACATTTGACAAACTAGTATAAGGTCTGGCAAAAAATGGAAAGCCAACACCACTCATGGATAGAGCTGGGGTGAATTTGAGAACGATGAACAATGAACTTTGAAATGGGCCGCACTTTGAAACAGCATCCACAACCAGGTGAGAGTGAAAGGTCATCAATGGGAAGGGACAGGGGGACAGAGCAGGATGAAGGGAGAGGAGGACGCAGGAAGTCACTTGTAAAAACATTGGAAGGAAGCAAGGAATCAAGGAAAGGGAAAGTGCCTGACAAGACAGCAGATAACAACACTGTGAACAAGCTGACACTGGCAACAGTCAACTATTGCACATGGATAAAAACATCACAAGAGAAAGCTTTTGCAGACTGTTTGATGATTATAATATAAACTTATGGTATGAGTTGTTATTTATTCTGAAACTGCATACTGGTGCATATAATATCAAACTTAAAAACGTTTTTATATTAGTATAGCCATTTGTTTTGCAGTGTGGACAGAAAACAATAAGACTGTCTACATAATAAATTAAAGTCATATTTCAGCCATAGGAAAGTGAAGAGATAATATTTTTATACGATGTTTTGTTCCTTTGGCTATTTAGCAAACTAACCAAAAGTTTTCATTCAGTGCAGTAAAAGGTGTGGTTTTCCCCAAAAAAGTTCTTTGTTTCAGGGAAGATTGAGACACAGCGACCCCCACCCAGTCCACTGGCCACATGGTCAATAAAGGGTTCAAATTACAAGGGAGACCAAGGTGGAGCTGAATGCACAGCTGTGGGAGCCAATGGGAACGATGAAAACATTACATGTGGTCTTAGACTCATAAATCTTGTAAACAATGGAATGTGTAAAAATACTGTGCTTCCCCAGGAAGAGTCAGTATGCCCATTGGGAACGGCTGCTGACAGACACATTTGATAGGGCACTGGGAAAGACAGAATTCTGTATTAAGATGACATGTTAGGGAATAAAACGTCTAAGTTGAACTCCTTGATTTGTCTTCAATTCCTGGTATGTATTTTTATTAGTTTTACGTAAGAGTAGATTTTGACGGTTCTGAACTCCTTTTTCAGTTTGAATGCGCAGTGTTGTCAATTAAAGGTAATGTTTAAAATAGGGGAAAAGTAAACTCGTCGTAGTGATACTATTTATTGTGTACAAGGACAACACAGGAAAACGGCTGTTTTTCTTCATTTTGGTGACCGCGACGGGCTGAAGGGGGTGCTGAAGAGCCGTCAAACGGAGACGCGACGAGGTTCGGTCTTCGAGAAAAAAAAACCCACTTTTGCGGCAGGCATACCAGGTCCTTATCATTCCACATCATACAACAACAATTTCATGGACGTCCATCTAGAAAAGGTAAGACTGCTTTTGACCCCTACTATTGTGTGAGTCTCAAAGTACGTCTATTTGGCATATTTTTCCAAATTTTAGATTACTTTTTAACGGAGTTGTCTGTTGTGTGGTGTAATCTGTGAATTGATGGTGGAATTAAGGAAAGAAACGTTATAATTTGATATCTTAGATACCACAAAAAAAAAGTGGGATAAATAGAAATTACGAGTAATTAACGGGCTGCGCGTTGGGGTTTTACCCCTGTAAAAGCTGAAATGCACGTAGGCAGAACCGCCCAAGGCCGTGGACGCACGGTCTGAAATAAAACGTTGAAATATAGTCGTTGACAGATTTGGGGTCTGTCTAAAATAAACGGTTGGAGGCCGTTAGGACGGGGATCCTATAAATTCTACATAGAAACAGGTTTGAGGCCTTTAGAACGGGGTTCTATAAATTCTAAAAAAAATACGGGATTAAGTGGTATAAAAAAATTAATTAATAAAAAAAAAAAAAAAAAAAAAACGAGAAAAAAAAACATAGTAAATTCGGTGAATTTATGTTTGGTTTTTGGAAATCATAAACGGTATTAAGGTGAGTTGGAGTGGTGGTAAGTATGAACTTGTGTGAAGGAAACAGCGACGAGGAAGGTAAGAAAATGCTGGAATTAATGGACTGTGAAGGTTGGGGGAAGGCAGTCACAGAGGCGTCGCCTCTCTTAACAAAGACCACGCGAAAAGACTTGAACAAGGCGATTTTGGCCTGTTTTCAAGGCTTTGAGCTGCTTCAGAGGGACCCCACGGTCCCACATTCACTGGAGTTTTTCTGCGGGGTTTTGACTGGTGCAGTGGAGTTCTGCACGAGGGAATTGCAGGACGAGGACAAATTAAAGGGGAGTAATGGACTCTCGAAGAGTGAGAAGAAACTGCTGAAACTCACGATCAGTAAGTATCAAAAACTGAGAAAACGCATCGACCCGGTCCTTGCACTTGCTTCAGCACAATGGTTGAAAGAGAGACAGGTTTTTTCCCCAACTCAAGGGGGAGGGGTTCAAAAGTCCCTCCCGAGAGGAGGGGCTCCCGCCGTGGAGCCGAAGGCCCCTGCTACAATCTCCCCCACTTCAGGGGGAGGGATTCAAGAGCCCCTCCCGAGCGGAGGAGCTCCCGCTTTGGCCCCACAGGCCCCTCCTCCGTATGACCAGAGCGGAGCGTGTGGGTCCTCTCTATACCCACAGTTAACCCTTCATGGACTGGTGGACGTGGACGTGGCGGCTTCAAACTTGTTATCAGCGGACGAGCATAAACATGTTAGGTCCTTGATAACACGCGCTTACACTGACTCCAAGACAATACCAAGGGATCCAGGCGGACAGTTGTGGGGGACAAAGGTGGTGGAACAAACAGAAAAATGCGCCAAGGAAACAATGCAAGCCCTTGAAGAATTGAAGACACACTCGCTGTCTCAGACACAGAAGGTGACTGAAGATCATCTAAAAGCGCAACAACAATTAATGGAAAGATTTAATGAAGAGACGGAAGCAAGAAAGGCTGAGGTTCACGAGCTGACTGAAAGGCTACAGGAACTTGCGCTTAAGGCCAACGTGGCCCAGCCGGCCCCAGTGGTGAAACAAAAGAAGACAGTAACTGAAAAGATTAGTCTTTCCCAGTTCTCGGATGATAGCGAGGACGAAGGCCACTGTCGGGCCAATGTGGAGTCATACAAAATATCGGATGAATTAAGCGCACTTTACACCGAAAAAAGAGGCGCTTTGGATCGCGTATTTGAACTTAAGAATAGAGACTATGAGGAGGATGAGGAGGAGGACTGGAAAGTGGAGCTGAAACAGGCAAAAAAGGTGGTAGCGGACCTACAGGTGAAAATTGAAAAAAAGACTAAGGAATTGGCCAAGCTCCCACAAGGAGCTACATATCGAGGTACTTATCCTCTTATTCAGACGGGACCCCCAGTAAATGCAGGGGGCCCGGTCCCAGTGGCCTATAAACCACTGAGTAGTATTGAATTACGACACCTTAGGGACACCTTACCCCCCCTACAAGAAGGGGGCAAAAAATGGTTTAGCACATTACAGCTACAGTGCGCCAACGCGCAGCTGGCGGTCGGCGATATTAAGGGCCTGGTGTCCGCGTGTGCAGCCCCTCACGCTGTAAGCCACCTACTGAGAACCGCGAACCTGCACAACGTGCAGGTCCATGAACCCTTTGATCCACTGGCGGAGAATTTCCTGACAGTAGTGGATCTTATGTATCCACCACCATCCCCCCAACCTCCCACATTCCCATCATTTGTACCGGGCACCTGCCCTACCCAATTTCTGGATAAATGTATCCAACTTTACATTGCATCCATGCATGTACACCCGTACAGACACCCACAGACATCCTGTCTGTTCCTTCAGAACGTGCTGGACGTTCTTCCAGAACCTATTAAGACCTGTCTGACCAATGTCCCAGGACTGACTTCAGACTCAACCACATTTCTGACTCATTTCAAACATCACGCTGAAATTTTCAACAAAAAACACAGTGCCAGACAAAGTAACATTGAAATCATGCAGGAAGAGCTGCTGAAGAATCAGCTTAACCAGACACGGCAGCAATTAACGGCTGCCAAAAAAGATAACAAAAAGACACAAATGGTGGCAACAACTCCCACACACACACCCCTGACACCTGTCCCTACACCAGCAAGCTTCCTATATACGCCTCCCAGAATCAGCCCTTAGGGCCAACATCACAAATGCACATTCATGTTCATAGCATAGGAGGAAACTCAGGGGGTAGGGGTAGAGGCAACAAAAGGGGACGATCAAGAGGCAGGGGGTCCGGCGGTACGGGCTATGGGGCTATTGGAGCTGGGCGGGGCCAAGAGCACAACCAGGCCTGCTTTCACTGTGGGGCGCAGGATCATTGGGCCAGAGACTGTACCCAAGGTGGCCTACAGGCGGGCTGCTTCAACTGTGGGGACCCCAGTCATTGGTCTAGGGATTGTCCCAACCCACCTGCTCGTGTGCCTTTGGGAGGAGCGCGTGGGGCACCACAGCTCCGACATCCGGCAGGGGGACCTGGCCGTTCTGGACCAGCCCCGTGGTTTCGTGGGGGCGGTGGTGGCAACTATCCAGTACACGACACTCATGGTTGCCTCCCATACGGTCAAGAGGACTTCTACTAGGGGTGCCCAGTGAGTCCTGGACCCACCCCAGAACCATTTGTCCCAGTAGAGGTGGGTGGGGAAACGTTGATGATGCTCGTGGATACGGGAGCTACTCATTCCCTGACTAGAAAAGCAACACCACACATGCTAAGTGACAAAAGCATTAACCTTTCAGGGCTCACGGGAAAGGCAACCCCTCTACGCATGACCAAAGAACTGACTTTCAAACTGGCTGGACAGACTTTCAAATCGTCATTGATATATTCACCCCAGACTCCGGTGAATCTGCTTGGTCGAGACATCCTTCAAGCTACAGGAGCCATTATTAACTGTTCCCCTGACGCCATGTATGTTACGTGGCCAAACGGATATTCCATCACCTGCACACCGGCACGGTCGCATGGACTTTATGTTTTTCGGGAAGAGCGTATGGCTGAGGGAGTGTCAATCTATTGGCTACTCCTAGAGCCAGGGACTCCTGACATGACTGGACTCTACGCAAAAATGCTCGAATGGAAACCATGGTTCACTATGCTCCACCCATATGCCCCTCCAATTGTTCCACTGCACTGCACTCTCTTCTATGACAGAAGTGCTGACGCCCAATACCAGTTGGCTTTTGATAGTGAGGTTAGAGGTAATACATATACTATCACATCCACACATTTGTATGTACATGAATCAGGTGTTGTTGCCCCAGTTGTTCTGCCGGAAAACATAAAATGTTTCTATAAAAGAGACACTCTAACTGACCCACACGTGTCACTGTTCTTAGGCCCTGGCCATGAGGCCAGGGAGTTGGGTCCCCTAACACATAAACTTAACAAGGTTCTGGACTGGGAGCAGACTGGTATGGATGGGGTAATGTACAGTTCCAGTACACAGGCATACAAGGTCGAGTTAGGTTTAGCGATAGACGAAACAATGGCTGAAGAAGAGATTCTTTCTCGGTCTCATGGCCGCGAGTTGACCGACCATGAAGGTGCGGAGGACATGTTAAAGCGCTTCTCAGAGGACTTGTGGGCGAGGGGCCCATCGGACATCGGTTATTGCACGAAAGTGGACCCGGTAACTTTGGATGTTGCCCCGGGGTCTCGTGTTTATGTCCCGCAAAGACCTTTTCGTAAAGAAAAACAGCGGGAGGGCATTGAAACTGCCCTGACAGACTTATGGGAAGCTGGGGTATTAGAGCTTTCTGATTCTCCTTGGAATACTCCTTTAAACCCAGTGCCAAAGCCTGATGGCACTTTTAGACCTGCACATGACCTAAGAAAGGTAAACGAAGTCACAACCACACCTCTCTTGCCTGTTCCAGACCCTCACAAATGTCTCTCTATCCTGACTCCTGTGATGAAGTACTTTACAGTCATTGACCTGAAACATGCATTCTTCACCATTCCCTTGGCTAAGGAGTGTAGATATCAATTTGCATTTACATATGGTGGAGTGAAATTGCAGTACAAGGTCTTACCTCAAGGTCATCGGAACTCACCAGGAATCTTCAATAAAGTTTTGAAGGACTGTTTGTCCCCTATTGAAGTACTTCCCGGTGCTGTTGTGTCACAGTACGTTGATGATATTTTAATTGGCGCTGAAAGTGCCAAAGATTGTTTGGACGTGACGGCCGCTGTCCTGTCACGTCTCCTTGAATGTGGCTTTAAGGTCTCAAAGGAGAAGCTACAATGTTGCCGAGCCCAAGTTCTCTTTTTGGGTAAGGTTATTTCGGCTGGTCATATTACCCCTAGTGCCACCCAGAGGCAGTCCATTCTTACGGCCGACCGTCCGGATACGGTACGGTCCCTTCTTTCCTTTTTAGGGTTGGCGAATTACTCCAGACACCATGTCTTGGACTACACAGGTAAGACTGCTCCCTTGCGAGAAATCATCCGCGCAGCTGGGGTTCGAGATCTCCGAGCCTCCCTGTCTTGGACGGAGGAGGCTGACAAAGCCTTTACTGACCTAAAGGCAGCTTTGGCTTCCTGTGCGGACCTTGCCATTCCTGATTACGGTAAGCCTTTTCATCTTGATACCACCATCACCAATTGCTCCGGACATGCGGTCTTGTGGCAGAAAGGAGCAAGTGGTCAGCGTAATATCATACTTTACGCGTCCACCTTGTTGGACCCAATTGCCAAGAAGGCCACTGATTGTGCGCTGTTTGCTGATACATTGGCTTCCTTATTGAAGAAGGTGGCTCATGTAGTGATGGGTCATCCATTGGTGGTGTATACCTCTCACTCGGTGGTAGCTTATGTACAATCTAAAACCTTTGCCCTGACTCCTCAAAGACAATTGAGACTTGCAAGGGAACTGACTGCCCCAAATTTAACTTTTGCTGCCGATGACGCTCCTAACGTTTCGGCAGGGCTGACCCTTACTGGCTCCCCACATTGCTGTGAGTCTTTCTCTCAATCTCAGGTTCGGATTAGGCCTGACTTGTCAGACCAACCTTTACCGGGCTCTCGTTTGCTTTTCACGGACGGACATTGTCACAGGCTCCCGGATGGGTCCCTGTCAGCTGGGGCTGCGGTTGTTGAACTTTCGCCACCGAACCACACTCGCACAGTTTCCAGCTGGGGCCCCTATGGTGGCTCCTCCGCCCAGTTTGCGGAGTTGATGGCGCTGAAATTGGCGTTGGAGGTTGCTTTGGGTCAGCGTGTCACGATTTACACCGACTCGGCTTATGTGTGTGGCCTAGTGTTGCGTGATTTGTCGTCTTGGAAAAGGAACGGCTTTTTGACCGCTAAGGGCACTCCTGTAGCCCATAAAGAACTTTGCGAAGAAGTAGCTGACAGTCTGTTGCTCCCTGCTGCTGTGGCGGTAGTGAAGGTTCCTGGTCATTCTAAGGCGGACACAATGACTGCCATTGGCAACAGGGCGGCGGATGTTGCGGCGAAAATGGCGGGTGATTATCATTTTGACTCTCCCGGTGAAGGGGAGTGTAATCCTTTGATGTTGGTAGGACTTGTTCAGGCTCCTTTGTTGGAGTCCTTGCAGCTGGTCTCGGATGTATGGGTCAGTATTTCTACAATTGACGGTCATGATGTTGCTCTGACTGACTCAGGTCATCTCTGGATGCCCATGGAAGTGTGGGATCGCTTGGGAACCTTGGTGGAGAACTTGCCGCCAGGCAGGGCGCACAGCCTTAAATTTCATTTAGACACCTTTTGGAAGCCCCACTTAACGCCTGTTGCTTTTCAGGGACTTCTGAGTGTCGACGAGTGCCGTTCTTATCATGATGAATACGGTGAGGACTTTTGGTCACGAAATCGCCTTGCTGACGCGTACGTTGATGGGGTCTATCGTGGCCCTAATGGCCTGCCATTCTTGACGCCATCAATGGAACAACGTGTTCTAGAGGAAATACATGGTTTGAATCACCTTGGTCCGAAGGGCATGGCCAGCATCTTGGAACAGTTCTACTACCATAAGATGCCTCTCTTTTTGTGTAAAGACTTTGTACGTGCGTGTCAGACATGTGGTGCCTTTAATCCTCACCCACACCACAAACGAGGTGCGGGTGCGGTGAAAACTGGACGCTACCCTGGTGATGTGATCCAGATTGATTTCACGGACATGATCGTGCCTCACCAAGGTAAGCGATTTCTGTTGGGTATTGTAGACACGTTCTCGGGATGGCCGGCGTTCTTCCCATGCAAAAGGGAAAGCTCAGCTGAGGTCATGGCTGTACTTCTGAAAGACTGGATCCCTCTCTTTGGGGTTCCCTCGGAGTTACACAGTGATTCCGGGACCCACTTCACGGCCCATGATGTTAAAACTCTCTGTGGTCTCTTGGGTGTTCACAAATCGTTCTCCTGTGTATATTACCCTAAAGGTAACGCTAAAGTGGAGAGAATGAATCGGTCACTGAAGAGTGTTCTTGCCAAAATGCTGCGAGACAACCCTAAAGCCACTTGGTTGTCCTCGCTCCCCGCTGCGTTACTTCACCTTAGGTCCACTGTGAATAACACGACTCATTTCACCCCATTTGAACTTGTGTTTGGCAGGGCCATGCCCGGGTGCCTGCCTAAGTCTAACTCAGCGACCTTGCCTGAAGTTACTAACATCTTCCAGTTCAGACCGTATTTTGAGGCTCTCAATACACTTTTGAAGGAACTAACACCCATTGTGGCGACTGACACCACTGTTTCTGATTACACAGCGGACTTACCATCGAGGGTCTACATTAAAAACCACACCAGGACCTGTTGGAACGCTCCCAGATACTTAGGACCTTTTGAAGTGACTCAAAGGACTGCCACCGCAGTTAAGGTTGAGGGGCGTGACAACTGGTACCACTGGTCACACTTGAAGCCCTGTTCTGAGAAAACTGGCTTACATTGGACTCATACGCATCCCAGACGGTTGACACATCCTGCTGAATATGATAGTGGGTCTAACAGCCCCACTGAAGGGGGTGGGGGACACCAACCCCAACCCAGACGATCACAAAGACATAAAAAAGACTAACAAATATGGACTTAAGGCCTGGGTTTTAAAACCAGGACCTTTAAGGTGTCCATACGGGGTGTGGGCCCTGACACTTGCTCTTTGCTTGCTCATCATACCAACAGTAATAAAAATAGATGATCCACATAGTTGTGAGGGACGGGTCAGAGGACACCCTATCAAAGAATTGAAATTGGCCCTCTACAAGGTATGCAAAGAAGTAGGTAAAACACCTGGAGAAAATCTGGTCATCTACTGCAACAATGCAGGTACAATGTTGGTGAAAATGAGAGAAGCAGTGTCGGACCAACACACCCTAGACTGGATCACCCATTGTACAGAAAAAATGATAAAAACATGGGAAAACAAAGAAGGAACAAATTATGCTGTTTTGAAACCTGTGATTTATGATGTATCTAACATGTCTGTTTCCACAGAGGGAGATGGATCTAGGAAGCGACGGTCTTTCGATACGGGGGGTCATAAGCCAGGAGAGAATAAATGGGTAAAATTAGCTAAGCACACGGCCATGATTACCAACTCAACCCCGCCCTGTTGGGTGTGCTCCCTCAGGCCCCATCATGCTGCAGAAGTGCCGTCCACTGTCCCCGTCCCGATTTCGGTAAGGGCCTCGGTTTGTCTATTGTGGCTCTACCATTGGTGGAGGTGGACTGATAGGGTCCTACCGGGGTGCGAGCCATACAAAAAGTATGCTAGTCCCTTACAATGGGTCTGGCCAGGGAATTGGACGACCGGAACCAATGACACCTTGAGGAAGGGGATACGGTTTGCTGGCGTGACACATTTTAGGAAGGAGCTAGTAGCGCCCCTCGGGTTTAAGCGGGAATGTGGGCAGGGGGACAGGTACTTGGGTAAAACATCGTGCTTAGATTACATAGGTGATGGGTTTTCTGTAAGAAACCAAACATGGGCCGAGAGAGTAGTGAAATTCCACAGTGACCTCGTAGAAAAAAGCGAGATAAAACATAGAAGGCATCCGTTTTTCGGACAAACATGGCCGTTGAACCGAACCACTTGGGCTAGGGTAGTGGAAATGACTCCCCTAACCTACTCCGCGGTAGTATCAGTCCCACTGAGAGGGGGATTTCCCACCCCGGTCGGACACATCTGGCTATGCGGCGATAATAGTTATTTGACCCTGCCGCGGGGGTGGTGTGGGACCTGCACTCTGGCTCGTTTGAAGCCCTCATCTATTGTGGTGTCAGATGCACTAATGCAAGACGCCGTACGAGAATATAGACACCATAACCTACATAAGCACGGCATGAGAAAAAGGGACACCCTGAAGGTGGGAGATCGTACCCTCGGTCAATCATACGTACCTTTCTCTGATAACGGCGGACGTAAGCCCCTGTTCGGAGATGGGAAAGGATTTATCGCCACGCTGATCCCTATGATCGGTGTGGCGGCCTCCATGCAGCGTCTAAATGAGGTATGGTGGATCCTGGAGGACCTAACTGAGGTAATAGGCGACATCTTGGACCAAATGGAACGGAGTACAGAACTTAAGGCAGTGGCTGTTGTGGCTATGCAAAATAGAGTGGCGTTAGACGCGCTGTACGCTGAACAGGGTGGTATGTGCACAGCAGTTGGCCTTGACCACTGCTGTACTTATATTCCCGACGACACTGGCAATTGGACAGCCATTAAAAATAAAGTAAAGGAACTCAAAGACTTCCTCGCGTCTCAAGAAGACCAGGGTCCTCAGTGGACCTGGCTAAATTGGTTGAATTCCGGTTCCTGGATCCATATCCTTCAAAAGGTGGGTATTCTTATAGGTGTAATACTCTTGTTTTGTTGTGTTTTGTTTTGTTGTGTTGTGCCTCTCATTCGCAGCATGGTCTCCAGGGCTCTGGGTTCCACTGGGGGCATCTACACCATGGGTGATGCGTCCCAGGGGGACACGGAGCTCAGGACAAGGGAAACGCAAGAAGGGGGTGGTCCCAGCCTGTACTTGGAAAGAGTACGGCAGGCTTTGAAATATGAATGGAACGACCCCCGACAAGGCTGTGATGGAGAATATTGTGGTGGAGATAATATCTAAACAACACTGTTCGGTGTTGTTGTGCTTGTTGTGTTTTGTGTTGCAGGAATGTTTATTTTTGTGTCAAACAGAGACGGTCCCAGGGGGACGTAAAAGGTGAAATGTACCGTTGACACGGAATAAAAACCAGCCAAGTTCCGCTTGGAAAGATTAGTAAGCGGAAGTTACACATGGGAAGAGAGAGATGATTTTGTAACCACTCAGCGGCTGGTTGAGTATGCCCTACATAAAGTGAACATGTTTTTTTGGTGTTATAATATGTGAAATTGTACTGTGATTTTTGATACAGGCTGTACTTTTGTGAACTTGAAAATATTATGGTTTTGTTGACCTCCTTTTAGAGGTCAGAAAGGGGTCTGAAGAGATAATATTTTTATACGATGTTTTGTTCCTTTGGCTATTTAGCAAACTAACCAAAAGTTTTCATTCAGTGCAGTAAAAGGTGTGGTTTTCCCCAAAAAAGTTCTTTGTTTCAGGGAAGATTGAGACACAGCGACCCCCACCCAGTCCACTGGCCACATGGTCAATAAAGGGTTCAAATTACAAGGGAGACCAAGGTGGAGCTGAATGCACAGCTGTGGGAGCCAATGGGAACGATGAAAACATTACATGTGGTCTTAGACTCATAAATCTTGTAAACAATGGAATGTGTAAAAATACTGTGCTTCCCCAGGAAGAGTCAGTATGCCCATTGGGAACGGCTGCTGACAGACACATTTGATAGGGCACTGGGAAAGACAGAATTCTGTATTAAGATGACATGTTAGGGAATAAAACGTCTAAGTTGAACTCCTTGATTTGTCTTCAATTCCTGGTATGTATTTTTATTAGTTTTACGTAAGAGTAGATTTTGACGGTTCTGAACTCCTTTTTCAGTTTGAATGCGCAGTGTTGTCAATTAAAGGTAATGTTTAAAATAGGGGAAAAGTAAACTCGTCGTAGTGATACTATTTATTGTGTACAAGGACAACACAGGAAAACGGCTGTTTTTCTTCAAAAGCCATTTCAGGCATAGACATTTTTGTTGAACAGGTGACTCATACAGTACCTCATACATTATTATGCAATTTACATGGCTGTCTATACTACATGTATGGCATTTGTGCGGTCATAAAACTGTATAACGACAGCTCTGGAACGGCTGAAATTCATCGTTGATGATAGAAATGCACGAAAACAGACTTTTCAAGAGCAGAACATGTTGACCAAAACAACGTAACACTCAAAGCTGGTTCAGTGCCCACCCACTTGGCAACACCGAGCTACTTTCTCATAAGTACCACCTCAAGCAATCAGCCACTGCAGATTTACTCTAAGTAGGAGACTGCCTGAAAGTACAAGCTAAAGTCATGACTGAACAAGTTGCACGTGGGCTGGGATAATAAAATGCGGAAAATAAAGATGTAACATGATGGGGCAGTGGCAGTATCGTAGAATATCAGGTGGAATAAAAAGTTACATTTGTATAGCAGAGCGGTTAGCTATCTTTCTGCAATGGGTTTGCTGCTGGTTCAAATCCTGTGGCCTGTCAACACAAAACCCTGCAGCAGACGAGCCATGTCTTTGCTGCTCTTTACTACTGTGTACCTGCTTCTACCATGAATTTGAATTGCAAATAGTGAATGAATGTCTATGTTTGTACCAGCATAGCTACGCCTTTGAAGTGAGCAGGCCTGTGAATCTGCACTTTGCTTCAATTGTTTTTTCATGGTTCAAGCTTCCCAGGCCGGCCACTTTTCAATGGGTGGCTTTTAGACTTCTCGGTATGCTTTTTTTCACCCAGATTTTGTGTCTACCCTTCGTCTTTTGTTTGTGGTGGGACCAGGTCAGTATTTGAACTGGGCCAAGCTACGTTTCTGGGACCGAAGCTGTGGGAACTGGAAGTGGGCCACTGTTATGTAAGGGCTGGATTGCTATAGTATCAATGAATGAGAACAGACTTGCGCAGTATCCACATAGACTGAATTGAGAAACTGAAATCTAAGGGATCGCAACAAAATACTCCATTGCACTTTACTTTGACCATAACAAAAATGTAAATAATTGAGAACTTGAACTGGTCTAAAAAATAAAATTTAAATGAAAATTAAAAAAAAAAGGCAGTGCAGTAAATTCTCTACAAAACATACTGGAACAAGGTTTTACAAAAGGTTTCTTCCGGGTAGTCTGGTTACTCCGACCTCTGAAAACATATACAATCGGTTTTCCCTCAAATGCCATGACTCAGAAATATACACCAAAACAAACTTTCAACTTTTGCATAAGCAGACGGGCTGAATTTGTTTAATCAGTGTAGATTATTTTGCCAAAAGGCTTTTTAGTGATGTATTTGTTGCAATTTAGTTTTTTGACACACTTGCATAACTTGTTAGATTTACACTTGTAATAAACTGTGGGGCTCATGGAAACACACTTTTCTATTGACATTCTAAAGAGTGATCCGACCCCAAGGCTGTTTGTTATCAAAAGGTGTCGACACATTTACAGTGTAATTGCAGCATTAGTCCAAGTGACTGTTGGCGTGCACACAGACAGGAGCTTAGCCCGGCCCGTGTGCTTGAGGAGGAGACTGGCTCCAGTAAAGCACTCTTGAAGGGGCACTCCACAGTATGATAGCATGCTATAGATCAAAGATCTCAGGCCAAGACACACGTCTATAAATACGAGAGGCCAAGGGAGGAATGCACCCACTGTGTGAATAAAAGACAGAAGATGGACTGTGGACATCTGTGAGTCAGCTGGAGGCATGTGCTGGGCCTATAGTGTTTGTGCGTGTCTGCCTAGAGCCCTTAAGTAGCACGTACTGTATCTGCCTGGCATCAGGCTCTCCCAGCTCCACTTAACCTTCACTGCAGTTTGACCCACTTTCAACAATCAAACGGGGTTCTCCATTCTCAATAAAAGCTATTTACTGTGACACTGTGAAACCTCAATGTGTCAAGCTTGTATTTGCGTGCACTGAAAACATTACATGTGGTAAAGTGGCGAGCCTTTGTCTTTTACAGTTAGACGATCGAATGGGGGAAAAAAAAGTTCCAATTGGCTACAAATTAACCTTCACTGTTTTTGTCAGCCATGGTGTCAATACTCTTGCCTGAGGAAAGTAAAATAGTTTCTTCTCGCAACAATTGACACTTTGGGACATTACTCTCCGTTTTAAAATGCGCTACATTAAAAAACTTGACCTGGACCTTCCAAGAGGCAGTTAAATTTGTCATGGCATCCCTTAACCTGTATTATTTACCTTAGCCACACACAGTTCTACAAAAGCATTGGCATCCCACAGCAGAAATCCAAACCGGCCAAATAAGACTTTGCTTAACACTTGACTTCTCCGTGTCAGGTGTTGCCTTCAGGGACTGTGACCTCTGACCTGGCCACACGTACCTTTGCACAAAAGCGTTACAAGGACAACAAGGTGCACTCACGGTTGCAATACATCTAAAATTGATTTACAGATATTTACACACGATATTTTAACCAACTGTGATATAGCAGCAACAGTGCCCGTGTGATACTGGTCGTACAGAGGGGGGCCCTTGTTGTCCTAAACTTGTAATTTGATCCACCTTTGAGCTGAGGTCATAAAAGGAATTTGGACCCACAAAAGCTGAGGACATACCAGCCAGGGTGACCAATGAGGAGTAAGAATCTTTCAAGAAATCTGCCTAATGGTATCAGAGGTTATCCGACACACTATTGTCATGTGATATCATTTCAATCACAGTCAATTTACTCCCATTCACAACTAACAATCTGAAAACAGATTGATTATGCCATTAGACACCATTTTCACCCAAATCACATGGCAAATAATCACTAGAAAGAGTGAGAGATAAAGAGTGTCACAGCGGTCAGCTTTAAACCTACATTTGTTTAGTGTTGGTTTAGAAATTCTCATTTTTGTACATAAAAGTTAAATATTTTGTGAAGGTGAGAAAGTTTAGTTAAGACTTGACACACACATCAAGTACAATTACAAAAGAACACATCACTTGTGATTGTGAATCATGTCTTTGTGTTTTCCTTGAGAATTCAAAACGGACTCACTCAAATACGAGTTGTCATGTCAGATGTGTTTCCTTTTAAACTTTACATGTGCACTAATGTGCGTTATTGTAGGCTGCCGTCTGCCCAATACTGGCCTTGGGGCGACATGGGGGGGCTGACAAATCTCAGTAACACAACACAACGCATTTCAGCTCTTCACACCTTGTCTCCTTGAGTTGCCTGAATTGACCGCATGACAAGCCCAGTGACTGTACACTCTAAAAGGAACTCCCAACTCCTCCCATTAAGATAAAAACAGATGCATATAGTACTAGGAGCCGACAGATTCGGCCTTTTATAGGAACTTTGACATCTGGAGGGCTTCTATACAAAGTTGGATGTAAATGCAGTTCAAACACAGCATGAGGAGTTGATGGAAAGTTTTTATATTTTACAGCTGATTTTAAGTGAGCCAGACACTGTCGAAAAGTACAATAAAAGCAAACTCATGAGTCACAACTCAAGCCTTCCTGTCTGAGACAGTGTGTTGTGAGATCCGGGCTTGTCATGTGAAACTGTTACACGAACATGCTTAGTAGTCAAATTCAATTAACAACGAGGGCTACAAAGTAAAATGTAATCAACACCACAGCTTACTGATATGTCCTCACACGCCCCGGTCGAGTCGGAACTGGGAAGAGAGAACTGGTTTGTAAACCGATAAAGATGGTCATGCAGCCTACTGATTTAACAGGCTGTTACAGTCAAATATAGCTCTCTTCATCACTGTCAAATGTTTTAATTTGCATTATTACAAGCAAATTGAGATCATACTCTATGAAAAGTACGAAATTAACGTTCTCATTAGTAGAGACTATACATGAGGAGTTACATGTGCCATAACCAGGAGTAAATGGACTCACAATAAGACATGATCAGGTTTTTCGCTTTACAGTGGTAAAGTTTCTACAGTTTCAAAATCACTGGTCAACAACAGCGGGGTACACTATCTCCACATCTTAATGCATCTTACAAAGCCTGGGTTAATGTGTAACAGCAAAGTGAGATGGACTTGAATGGAAAGCAAAACTCAAAACAAAACTCAAATTGATTTTGTTTCCCCCCCCCCAAGGAAATCAGCTATTACTAATACGATTGTAAGATGCACTTGTAACAGCTTGGTCTGATCTCATATGTTCCTTTGAAGCCCTCAACCCAGATGGCCAGAGCAGTGAGAGGGAATCCATCATTTCCAACAGGACTGACGGTTGACGTTAGCATAAGTCCAATGGGAGAGACATGTGTTGAGGAGGACAGGAACTCCACCTCCTACTGAGGTCATCATCAGTCAACTTGGACTTAATCCTATCATATTGCAACCTAAATTAAACATACATTTGGCCAAATCTCACTAACACTTTCTTAAACTGTGGCACGGGAACTTTGTTGTCATTATTTATACCTACTTAGGAAATGTTATAGTGCAATTCAAGACTGATATTGTTCTGTTATAAACCTAGTAAACACAGAACAATTTGAAAACCACTTGGGGACTAAATTCATTAACCTAACATGTTACGCATAAAGTCAAGAACATCCATTTTTACTTTTCAATCACACAGAAATCCTCAGCTGCACTCTTTTGCAAGCTTACCAGACCTATGGGCATCTACAAACTGGACAACAAACTTACGTATTTTGACCTTCTTGGGGTCAAAGTTGCGCACTGTCCCCTGTAAACCTTGCAGCCGAGCTTGAACCCTGCAGGACCTCCGAAACACCAGCCCAGCCTCCATCTCGATGCCCAGGAACACGTCGCTGGCATGCCGCGACAGGTCCGAGAGTTGGTGGATCAAGTTGGTCAGGACGTGACAGCTAATCTCATCCAAAGAAGAGAACAACACGGGCTTCTTCAATTTGCGTCCACCAGCGGTTTGGTCTCCCAATGTCAGGCAGCCATCCCTGGCGGATAACCTCCCGACGCGCCGCGGCTCGACTGTCCTTTGGTGGAAAGGCATGTTTACTTCCTAACATTAAAATCCAAGCGAAGCGAAAACTGTTCAGGTGATATCACGGTTTCATGGTGAAGCCGTCCGTCTGTCCCGTGCGTGCCCCGACAACTTGCTGGATGTCAAAGTCTTGCGTCCCGCCATATCCAAGTGGATTTATCCAAGCATGGGGGACTAATCGCTGTTCACACTGGAGACGTACGTTGCCTCCCCAAAGACTATTCAAATTCAAGCAGACCAGAGGACAGGCTGCCAGTGCCTGGAGAAGGGGGGTGGGGGGGGAGAAGAAACAAAAAAGCAGTGCTACTGGAGGAAAAGTAGTGGAGCAAAAGGGAAGACCCGGATATTACTACAACCACCTGTAGAAACTGGAACCGGAGCCAATATTCAAAATTTACCTGCCTTTGGTTGATTAGAAAACCCGGACTGAATCAGTCGCACATCGTGGATTTCGCGCAAGAGACGAAATTGGAGAACGTTTTTGGCCATTTTAACCTCGACCCTAGTTTCTTTACTGGAGAGAGGCAGGCCAGTGTAACGGCACATTTGAAAGCTAAGACCAACACAATTGATCTAAACGGATCTCTTGATATTTTTTGTAGCATTTTCCGTCACTTTTTTAATGTTTTTTTTCGTGGCACTTTCATCCTCGTTTTCAGATTTGTAGTCACTATTTTGACTTTTTCTAGAAGCTTTTAGATGGGCAGCAATCATCAAAGGTGTGACAAAACGCAAACAAAAACGCATCTAAATGAACAAAGATCTAGGTCTTAGATGTTACACTGGCCTGTAGGCTGTAGATTTGGGTAAAGCTAAACTGGAGAAAATGTGCTTGGTTAAGGCGGGGGTTAATAATTAAGTTAAATACAGGTACTTACCTAGGCCCATTACATTTAATTGCGTTAAAACAGCTTTTCATGGGGCTATAACATTTGTTCCACAGCAACACCAGCATGCAGAGTACTATTTATTGGCTGTTTACAAAACCTTGAGGGAACCCCGTACTTAACGTGATTTATGGTTTGGGTGTAAATGCAGTGTTTGCCGCTCTTCTGTGCAAGCTCCTCAGTGTGCCATTCTCACCATTCATCATCTTTAGAACTTTTGACTGGACATTTTGATTTGCACAAGCAATAAATGGACAGAGAAAGTGTGAATGTTTTGCAAAAGATTGCAATCTACATCCAATGGACATTATTTAAATTGTGTGAATAAAAAAGGGGCGCATCAGTATCTGTAGCACTCATAACATTTCCACTGAACTACCACCTTTTCTTGGCTCAGTGGAAAACTTTGAGTGCTGCAACTCATGTGTTATAAATGAAAACTGAACAAAATAATTTGCCGGTCCCAAGATTTCTTAATCGTTGAAAAGTTGTCCCTTCAGATCAACCCATTTGAAACTGACTGCATCGCTCAATGTATCGGAGAACACAAAGCAGATAGTTACATTAAAATCATCCAGTTTTGGAGATGAACCTTTAATCATGACTTGAAGATGCCCAACAAATCTGTTGAAAATCAAACATTTTAAAGCAATACAGGATGAGCTATACTGCCAGCAATATCGGTAACAGTTCTACTTCCGAGGAGCCAACTTCACTGGAAAAGATACATAAATCTCATTTGTTTTTGTACAGTGCATTGATTTCCAAATACCTTTTTTCCAATCTAAAATCTTATAAATCCATTCCAGCTTACTATTTACATACAACGCTTTAAAAAGGAAACTCAACCAATAGGTATATATATATATATATTAAAAAAAAAAAAAAACTAAATACACTTGAAAACAAAACATTGATAATTGATTAGACCGCCTTTTAAATCGTACTAATGTTTAACTCAGTTTTGTTTCATATCAGAGGGATGTAATAAGCATTTCTCAATTTTAAAGTTATTTCGAGGTGAAACTGAACATGAATAATATAAATACTACAATACTCTGAAGTTAGTAATCAACCACATAACCCATGACGCAGTTTATTCACACCACAAATGTATGCAAAAAATTAAATTATATTTCAACATGAAAAAGAACAGCAACAATATGGATTAGACTTGAGCATTTTAGAGACGTAACAGTGTCGTATGACCCTTAATTTGTGTGCTCATTGTGTGCCTGTAAGCAACAAATTGTTACATTACACAAATCAATCTTAACCCCCTTAACCTTAATCATATGCGCCTATACACCTCCATTACAAGTTTCCCTTACCACTTCATATCCCAAATAATCATCCTTACTCCAACCTCTTGACAAATAATTAGCATAAAAAGGTGAGAATCTACCAGCTGTCGGATCTTCATTTAGGCATTTTGGCAGAGAGAATAAATGTTTTTTAGTACAATGACGGTATGCTTTTGTGTGTTAAATGTGAGTAACTGAACTGGAACAAAAAGGCGTTGTGTTGAGCAATAGTTTTAATATACTTTAACCTTGAATATAGTCTTTCTTTTGGAGGCAATGGGCTTTAATAATGAAACGTAAAGGCCAGGGTTGTTTCCACAGTCATAAAGTCCCGGCAGGCGAAGCTGGCGCCAAGGCTACAGTGGACAGCGCTGGGCTCGTTGGTTACAGAAAAACGTCCAGGGTGAGCGGACTGAAAGAGCCTGAAATTATCCAGGTCAAACATGAGCACAAAAAAGGTTTGGGGATTAGAACGGAGAATTGATGGCAGGTGTATTATGGGTAGAACATAGAGTTATCCATTGAATCTCTATATCCAAATATGTCTCAATGTCTCCCTCTGGTGGTCCATTTCCAGAACAGCGCCTTGGGTCACTCAACAAAACTTGTTGCACAAATTAAGCACATAACCACACGCACTTGTTTGGACTCAGGCTTATCTGGTGTAGTAGACTCTGTAGTAAACACTCTTGGAGCGCCAAAGTGAATAAGAGTTGTCAAACTTGAGCAGGTAGACCCCGCGCCCTGGGTACTGATGACTGCCAGCATACACCTCCTCGTGACAGTCTCGCCGGTACACTGGAACGATCTCATCCACCTGAGGCTTCCCTGCATCTTTCTTTGCCTTTTCCTCCTCGTTCGATGGCTCACCTTTAGATGCAGATGCAAAATGAGGATTAGCAAATCACTCTTCAGTAGGAAACACCTTGCTTTTCTGGTCAATGTTTCTGAACCGTATTAATGGCTTGCTTTTCAGCAGCTTTATAATTACAGAGGATGTACTGGGGCTACATGGCAAACCACGTAGCATTGTACTGGGCTAAAATATCGCTACATGACAAAACAAGCCAGATTAATAAATAATATCTCTTACCTTCCTCGTCATCCTCTTCATCGCTGGACTCTGACACATGCACGCTGACGGAAGCAGAGGCAGCGTCTGTCCATTCAAAGAACACTCCAAAGCCAATGTCATAATAGTCTGTGGCAAACTCCCAGAAGAGGTACGATCCTTCTTCATGAGTGGGAACACGCACCGTCACCACCTCTCCACGACCCACAGTGATAACGCTATCTGCATCCTGCCGAATCTTCTCCTTGAAGTCTTTGATCTGCGGTCTTGTCCACATGGAAGGAGCAGCAATAATTGGTGGGGAGTCCGCTGTTATAAGGCAAGAACGGACAATATTAAAACATACGGTAAAAGAATACATTTGTCTCAACACCACAGGAGAGCCAAAGCTTTATTCCAATGTGCGGTAATGACCAAAAACACATCGTCTGGTGAATACCCAAAGTATTCACACTTTGTTTTTTCCTTATAAGAAGGGGCCAAAGCAATCAACTTTAAATCAGTATTTAGCCTGCAGCCGTTGCAATATGTTTATGTATTTTTGCACTTAGTGCTATATGGAACTTTGTGACCCAGCAGCTGTATGGGTGGTTATTCTGGCACCTTTACGTTGCAGTTACAAAACCAAATGATGACGACAGTGATCAGTTTAGAATTTGAGACTGGTACATACGATAAACCAACAACATCAATGTTCTCCTTATTGTCCACAAGGTCACATCAACAACAATTAGCCCGAATCACATTTCAGCAATGAAATGCATTCTTGCCTTGTGACAAGTTCTCTCAAACATACAACCGTTTTTTTCCTCTTTATTGGCACCTACCTACTAAAGGTCCATTTTCTGAAACCTCTTCTGCTGGCTCAGGCTCAGGTTCCCGGTCCATGCTCTCTAAATAGGAGTCTGACTGGCCTCCGTTAAGCATAGGCACGTCTTCCCCAGTAGGAGGGGACACTGTGCACAATGATCCGGCTGCTGAGATTGCCACAGGTTCACCATCGTTAAAACCATTGGCTTCAACAGGAGCCTGCAGTGAATCGGCCTGTTGTTGCTGCTTCTGTAGGGCTGCCTATAATGAGAAGTTGATTACCGAGATGTTTTTCTGAAACTCAATGGTAGGCTCAAAGTTATAGCATGATGTATAATGTCATATACAGTAAGTGACATTTTTTATTTATTACATTTAAAAATGAGTTGATCTGAGCGGAGTGTAAAAGGAATGCAGAGCTACTTATTATACAATCCATGATTAGGGTTAGTCTACCTGTTGTTGGGCCAGCTGGACCTGGTACAGTTGCTGCATGTACTGCTGATAGTGCTGCTCTTGAAGCTGTCGGATGAGACTCATCTGTTGCTCTGGACTGTTTGGATACTGTTGAGCAGCATACTGTTGAAACTGCACCGCTGTCTGTGCATTTAGTGCAGCCATTATCTGTTGTCTAAGGAAAAAAGAACCAAGATCAACATGGCTGATCATTCTATAAAACTCTGGGCATAAAATGTTCATGCTCAATTACTTTGTTTTCTTTGCTGATAATCCTGATTATCCTGACTCGGCTTCCATTGTTGTATTAAAATTATTACGATGATACTGTAGAATTATGGCTTATAAACATGGTTTTGGGCACCTCAGTATTGTTAAGAACTTTAAATAACATCTATAGTGGGGCGAAAAAGAATTGTCAGTTCCGCCTAGACTTCCTATTGGATTTCGGCCAAACACTTTTTTGCCCCACTGTATGTGTGGAAACACGATCAGTAAGGCCTTTGAGTGCACTATGCTGACAGCAGGGGGAATGACCCATGTTTAATCCTTTGAGTGGCAAGCGAACAAATCAATGGTGCTATGAAAAACATAGTTTTGAGTGCAAAACTGTTCAGAATAGGTCGGACAATGGTTTATAGGCCTTAAAATGCATAAGAGATTTGTTACGCAGGAGAAAACAACCAAAGTAAACAGGAATACTCTGGCACAAGATTCCTTTGCAATGTGAAAAGTAAGACTTTTTAAAAGACATGGAATTACAAAATCTAAGACCACACACACACGTAAAGAAGTCATACATGTTATGTACATTTAAGTGGAAGGTCGACCCGAGCCTCAAAAGGGGACTGCAAGGTGACTTTTTGAAAACAGCCGTTGCCCAATCTGCACTTTCGGTGAGAGGCGCCAATCTGTTGGATTAAAATCTTTGACAGGATTTGGCATCTTTAAAAAACATGCAAAATCATGGATGTGCCAGCAGCAGCACTGTACTCAAGTTTAGTGTCCCCATCTCCTTTGTACAGTTCAGTTTCTGTAAATGTCATTGTCTTCTAATCCCCTTTTAACGGTTTTTGTAAAAGCCCATCTAGGGCTTAGCTTCTGCTATAAGTACTATGATGCATACATCAGACTTATGTTAGTTTGTCTATGTTTTTGTATCTGCCCATCAAATAAACCACATACAGAATAAATATATATATATATATATATATATATATATATATATATATATATATATATATATATATATATATATTCTGTATTTCAAATAAAAAAAATATAAAAAGATATTTTTAATAATACATAAAATATCAAATTTATCAAAAGAAGCAACCTAAACAATTTCATTGAATGTGTAAGAAGCAAAGCATTGGGGCCTGGCATTTTCTTTTACTTTGGCTGTTGCCTCTATTTGCAGTAAGGGAAACATACATTTTATATAGAATATGTTCATACATGAATTGAGGGGTTCCCAAACTGTGGTACGCGTACCTCTGGGGGTACGCAAAGAAATTTTAGGGGAAAAAAAAATTGTTTATCACAATCTGATGGAAAAGACCCGTTCAAACCACTGCACGGGAAACGCGCATATACAAGCCCTCTAATTCAGATGAGGATGTGCTTGTGCTGGACCTAAATGCCGTCCAGAACCAAACCTCAAGAGCTGCCTTGGACCCAAGTACGTAAAAAAAACTCTGCGGCGACCGGGAGCGTGGCTGTGGCCGAGTCAGCCCTCACTACAACAGTGCCGTTTGATCGAGAAGCAATGTCTTTACCATGTGTCGGGAAGAGAGAGGAGCCTGTGTACTAACAGGCATTTTCCTCTTATTCTGATCAGAGGAGCGAAGAACGAGAAGTGCGAGGGAAAGGAGAAAGAAAAGCATCTGCGGTCTTGTCATTGCTCTGCCAATCGACCTGTTGCTTTGTATCTTTCATATGTATTTAATTTATGAGTTGATGCACGACGGCACGCACAAAGATTGTAATTAACGAGAGTTTAAACCAGCGCATTCAGATCTGTAGCTGCTCACGGTTTGACACAACGACTGAGGGAGACGCAGAGGGGGCGGGGCCAGAGCGCAGAGTCCAAATCAGTGTCAGATGTTCAAAATTATGTCATCTCAGAGTTCTTACTTCTGCTGTTCCATCCGTAATCGCTCGTCTTCAACCTGTCGTCTTTCCTCCTCCTCTCTCCGAAGCTGCTGCTCTTCCTCCATTCTCCGTCTCTCCTCCTCTTGCCTCCGTCGCTCCTGCTCCTCTTCCTCCTGACGCTGACGTTCCTCCTCTTCTTTTCTGTCATCACAAAACAATTTGAAAATATGTGATAGGAAAAAAAATATTGTACTAAAATGACAATCAGGAGTCAGACATCATCTGAATTTATAATGTCATTGCAACATGCAAACATTTTCAATGATAGTGGAAAGGAAACTTTATTTATACCGCACATTTCATACACAGGGCAACTCAATGTGCAATCATTGGAATCTGTTTGGACATTTTATGTCAAATCAACTGATATGGTCATCCTACACAGCCAGTTTGGACAAACATAGGGTTTTATTTTTCAGTTTTGTAGGTCAGAATTATAAAATACATTTAATATTTTGCAGGTCATAATGGCCAAATGCAGGGCTGGGCAATTCATTGAAATTGCAGCCTCTACTTTGATCAGTCCGAATAATTGTCATGGGACTTACTATAATCATCAGGCGCATCGAGTTGCCGTGTGTACAAAATGCGCGGTATTATTAAGGGTGCCTTGACTTGTCTTACAGCCATGTCTTTGGCAGAAACAGAACCTAGTTTTGGAGTTTGGATGAGACAATGGAAGACTTTTGGGTTAAAGGAATAGGCCACCGTTTTCGTTTGTCCTCTGCATTTGATTCATCCTTCGATGCCACTGGGGCAACCCGTAAGGAGCAGTGGACGACAGCAGTCCCGCGTCGGGGACCCATCTTGGACCAGGCTGATGGAGGATTCACCAACTGTACACGTTTTTAGTGGTAGGGGAAACCGGAGTACCCGGAGGAAACCTATGCAGACACGGGGAGAACGTGCAAACTCCACACAGAACGGCCCCGTCTAGGTGGGAATCGAACCCGGTATATTCTAGCTGTGAAGCACGAGCGCTAACCACCGTGGCTACCGTGCAGCCCAAAACACTGAGATATGTTCTTCCCTTAGCTTAGACAAGTTGATGTGTACCTGTCTGGTCATTACGCGTGCGCTCAGTCGGCCTTTTTGCATGACTGAGCGCACGCGTAATGACCAGACAGGTACACATCAACTTGTCGAAGCTAAGGGAAGAACATATCTCAGTGTTTAAAAACTGTGGCCTATTCTTTTAAATTATACTGGAGGAAAGTATTTATTTTGTTCGAGCTGAAGCGTGAATAAACGATATGTCAAAAATTAAAAAAAAAAGAACATTGAAAAAATAATATGAGAACAAATATTGTTATTTTTTGCTAAACTGTCCAGCCCTAGTAAAATTAAACAGCGACTCCAGTGCTTCGTAACAATAGGAAATCTGAATATGAACAAACTCTTCTGCATACAATTATATACATATTTTAGTACAAAAAGTTTGACAACCGAATGGATTAATAATGGCATGGTAATCTGAGGTAGATTACAATTGCTCAAAATAATGTCTTCTGTCCCCTGTTCAATTTTGTATGTTTTAGTCTTTATTAGTTGATGAAAATGTCTTAGAGAATTAGTCATAGTTTTTATTCCTCATGAATCACTTTAGTTTTTGTCAGCATTATCACAACTTAAAAACTATAGCAAAACATATTAGTTGGTCCATTAAGGAATAATTAAAATGTATATATTTTTAAGTTGGTATGGCAGTGTTTGATAAGAGATTAATACAGCTGATGACTTTTCATGTCACTAAGCTTCCCTGCCAAGACATTTCTTACCTTTTTCTCTCCTGCTCCTCCCGCTCAATCTTGTGTGAGATGACAAATGGAGCAAAGAGGTTACAGCATTTATTTAACAACCTGACGAATTCCACCATTGCGTCTTCCTTTTCCATGTTACCCAAAGCTGCCCATTCTTTTCTGTAAAAAAATAAAAATAAATAGCATTCATCAATCATCCATTTTATAGGCGTCAACTGATAAATTACTGTAGTTTTACAGAAACAAAAATGGCGATTGTTTGGATATTAATTTGGAGTTACCTGCGGTCATTTCCCAAGACATCAAAAAAGCCAACCTCAGGGGATGCATCAGGGTTATAGGGGCCCATCAACACTTGTTTATGTAGTGCAACAAGGCGAAGCTTCTCCTCATATGTTGGATGGAAAGCTTTACCATCTTTATCTGAAAGGAGCACATTTTTAGACAGGACATACTCACAAGCATTCAAAGATGTCATGACTACAGAACCATGTATAGCTTCATTATATGTCACTTGCAGGAAGGATGCGTCAGCAACAACAGCAAAGCATCACTTATCCTATCTTATCATCCCTACATTCCCAAACCACAAAATCTGGAAAAACTGAGATAAACTAAATAGACGTTATAATCAAAAGCCTCTGCTGTTTGTTCGAGATTTGCTTGACAGTAGCTGTGCTGACGGTGACAGTTAGCTAACAGCTACTGCTAGCTGTGTAGCACGATCCGATTCAAACATGTATCACAAAATAAATGTCATTTATTCTGGGAAGGGCTGTAGCAAAAAGCCATGGCAATAAACATAGCTCACCTTTAAAAAATTTAAGGGCCATTCCATACAGCTCCTGTAATGGAAAGCCCCATTTCCTCTCTATGGCAGATTTGCCTGTTTCTCCATCGCTTCCAGTGGCGTCCGGCTCACTGTGTTCCACCTCCACATGCCCGAGCTGCGAGTCTTCGGCCTGGCTCTGCTCGCCCTCGGGGTCTGGACTGAGGGTGAGTCCATCGATAGAAACTTCGAGCCGGCTAGAAGTAGCACTATCGAGGTCGCCGCTCTGAACCTCTGTCGCCATCATGTACACTGTCAGCTGAAGCAGCCACGTACCTACTTCCGTTTGGCTTCAGCGGAAGTTCCGGTGAGGCGCAAATGACGGTCACGTTTTTTTTATTTATTTCTTTTTTTATTTTATTTTATTATCTTTTTTACAGCGGTTCATGAAATGAAGTTGGCCTAATCGATGAGATTAACATGTATTACTTTATATTTATTATTATATGTATTCCAAGCACATTACCCTGACAGGGGTGTCCAAACTTTTTTCATGGAGTTGAAGCATAAATAAGAGTTGAAGCATAAATATTGAAGCATAAACACATGGCCACTGATCTGTGGTCAGTGCCGTGAAACCGTGCTCCACACTAAAACCTGCTAGCTCTGTCTCACAATGAAATGTTAGTTTTAGAGGTTAGAATTGGAATTACAATCGAATAATTAAACTTAAAATACACAGGGCCATCTCTGGTAATGCTCCTTTTTACCCCGAGGGCCACCAAAAATTGGCCTGAGGGCCATATTTGCCCTGCATTAATATTTGGAATGATATCTGATTTTTTTACTTGAATTTGATGTGCTTTAATGTATTGTTTTATCTTTTGTTTACCATTGTTGTTTAACTTAGTTGTTTTAAAGCGCATTATATGTTTTTGAGATTGGTCATTTTATTTTATTTTAAGAGAAAAGAAAAATCGTGCATAAAACGAGCATACACATTTGTATAAACTTAGATTAACAATATAACATAAATTAAAAAAATAAAAAAGTTCACACATACATGCCCTGAGGCCTCACCCCACATCACAAAGATACAAGATATAGCCCCAGGCCCTGACAACCCAGGGTATGAAATATACCTGAGATCTGGGATAGCGCATACCCTGATAACTCAAGGCATTGCATGCCCTGATATCCTTAACTCAGACAAAACTGAGATAATTGTTTTTGGCCCACAGACACAAAGACAAAGTGTTATCAGTCACCTTGAGTCTCTCTCTCTAAAACCAAAAAATTAGGTTAGAAATCTAGGAGTAATCATGGACTCAGACCTGAACTTAAACAGCCACATCAAAGCAATAACATCATCAGCTTTTTACCATCTGAAAAACATTGCTAAGATCAGAGGAATAGTGTCAAAACCAGACTTGGAGACACTCATCCATGCATTTGTCTCCAGCAGGTTAGACTACTGTAACGGCTGCTCACTGGCCTTTCTAAACGAGCTGTTAGAGCTGCAGTACGTCCAGAACGCTGCTGCTCGAGTCCTGACAAGAACCAGGAAATATGACCATATTAGTCCAGTGCTCCGGTCTCTGCACTGGCTTCCTGTCACTCAGAGAATAGAATTTAAAACAGCTCTGCTTGTGTACAAGTCTTTTCATGGTTTAGCACCAAAGTACATCTCTGACATGTTAGAGCCGTATGAACCATCTCGGGCCCTGAGAACTTCAGGGAGGGGTCTCCTGGTGGTTCCCAGAGTCAATAATAAACACGGTGAGGCTGCGTTTCAGTTTCATGCAGCTAAAATCTGGAACAGTCTTGATGAGGATGTGAGACAGGCCTCAACTCTGACAATGTTCAAATCCAGGCTGAAAACAGCTCTTTTTACCCGAGCATATGAAAACTGAAAGTATTTTATCTGCGCTCTTTCCTTTTACAGTAATTGATAAATTTTTATGTTGATGTTTTAATGATTGATTTGATCTGTTTTCTTGTAATTTAATGCAACTGTGAAAGCACTTTTAATTGCCTTGTGTATGAATTGTGCTCTACAAATAAACTTGCCTTGCAATATCCATAAAGGTCCATGATATATGTCTCTGAGCTGGCCTGGTGTCGCCTCGGGGTCCCCCCAGAACAGCTGGAAGAGGTGTGCGTGGATCGGGAAGTCTGGGCATCTCTGCTGAGACTGCTGCCCCCGCGACCCGGCCCCGGATAAAGCGGAAGAAAATGGATGGATGGTCCATGATATATTACAAGCATTTCCATACACATGTTTACTCCATTACACTGCCTTATCTACGTTTTAAACTTTTTTTGTGTGTAAATCCTTGTTGAAGCTAATTAAGGATTAGCACCGTAATAATTCCACCGTAATCAAAACTAAATCGATATAATATTGAGCCAAACAAATCGACATTCTTATATACAGTATATGGATGTATGACGCAGGGCGTATTGTTTTAAATGTTGTAATCTGTAAAACACTTTGTGATACCTTTCGGTATGAAAAGCACTTTATAAATAAAGTTTGATTGATTGATTGATTATAACTTCAAGTCTTAAAGTGCATTATAAATAAAGTTGCCATTGCCAATGTGTAAAAGACAGGTGCTAAAAAAAAATGTGCCAACAGGCTGATAGTGGATTGTTAGGATATTACAAATATAGGCCTGTAGTATTTTTCATAACACTGTAAGAGGCTATTTTGATAAATTATTTAGAAAACTTGGATGTGGTGCTGAAATGTTTATGGACAATTGGATATTTTCTTGAACAGAATGTGTGTTAATTTGAGTGCTTGTAGATTTACAAGTTGGAGCAGCATTTAAGACCTACACCATGTTGATGAGTTAAGGAAACACTGTCCAAAATGTAGTTTAACGCCTAAATGTCTCAATTATACTCGGATATATGCAGTCCAAAGAGGATCCAAGGGTTAACGTCTAATACACAAATGCTTTAATCAATAAAATAGCTGTGATTTTAACATGTAACCGACAAGTTTTTAGGAACAGTAAAAGTTGACATGTCTGTCTGACTCTGCAGGTTACATGTATAGTGATCAACCTGTGGATAACAGTGATGACCCTTAAAGGTGTTAATGTTTGTGTCTACAGGGACAAAAGCTCTGGAGATGGCTGCCACTAATCTCCCCTCCCCCCCCCCCCCCCCCATCATTTTGCTTTTGAAGTACTCCTTCATAAAAACTTTATCGGTCATCTTTGAACTCTGGTCTTCAAGTTCATTTTAAAGGCAAGCATCCATGGCAAGATTGTAGCTTATGTAAAGATAACTTTACATATCTAAGGCTGCCACTTTTGATTGTAAGATTTGTAACATGGAGTAGCTGTATAAACTAACAAGAAGCTGTCATGGTTATCCACCTGATAATGAACTTTCAACACCTCAACCCCAGTCTGTGCACTCTGGCAATATGCAATTAAAATTTCTCCAGACAATGTAAACTGTCTGATGGAAAGGTGTAAAATTCTCTATTGATTATTCCCCAATCATTTTGGAAAATAGACGTGTCTGACTTTTAACATTGATCTTTGAACCAAATGAACCTAATCTATACAATTACGTTTGCCAATGCCTTTGAACTGAGACTTGCGTATTGGAAATGTTCCTGTCCTCACTATAGGAAAGGAAGCATCAGAGTGGAGGGAAATCCATAGAGCGGTGAATGCATCATCATGGCAAATTATTGTACTGTACATGTACTGCACGTTTTATCCATCTAGGAATGAAAACATGTTTATTCAATTGTGTGTCCATAAAGTCATTATAAAATGTAATTTCAAATGGCTGTCTGCTTCCGCTCCATGGATTGATAACATTAATTTGTCATGTTTTCTTGCATTGTCTGAAACATTACTGATCTGGTCATTGTTTCACAGTCAAGTTAAAACAATGGAATTAAAAGGTACTTGATTCATCTTCTGTACTCGGTAGTTGATGAATCAAGTACCTTCATTGAAAATGGACAACTCCTGTACGACTGAGAACTTACACAGAAAAATGGAATTAAAAGAACCAATGTGGCATTGATAACTGTTGATGCAATTTGGTGCATGTCTCTATGCGCAAAAATAATTTAGGTGATCAGGACTCAATAGCACACACAAGCACACACTGTACATCCTGTGAAGGACTGCATACGCAGGAATGTCCCAAGTTCGAGTTAGTATTAAGAATGTGTTGCGTTTCACATTCTAAATTGTTACATTTGACTGTTAAACAATGACTGGCTCTGTAGAAAAGTAGGCCTACTTGTGGCTAGAAAAAACATTTTAAAATCTAAAATGCTGCACAGTGGTATAGTCAAAAGACCTTCCAGACCACTTTTTCCATAAGTTCTTGCCCAGAGGAAATAGCAGTGTGTGTCTTCCTCTTTGAAGGCTCAAGCCACATCCAAAGCGGGTAATTGTTTTCTCTGTTCTTGTGTATTGAACATGCAGATTCCATTAAAGCCTTTTGGGCCATGCAGCCGCTACACCGTCCAGGTGTAATCGCTTCACACCTCGCGCGGCCCGCAGACGTCTGAAGTTGTGAGCCGCTGTAGTGCCAGTCGACGCTGATGGCCTAACCATTCACACATCACCCGCCCCGTCATCTTTGATCTCCGGCACCGGGTATAAAACTGAGAAATCCTCTCATTCAGTCACTGGGAATTAGAGATCATCATGTCTGCTGTCCACGGTAACCGACGATCTGGAGATCTGAATCCCTTCCAGATGTATCATGAAGAATCACTGTCGATGAACGCTATGGTAAACTCAGGTCGGTCGATATTTATACTAGTTTAGTTTATTTGAGCAGCAAACAACAACTATTCATAATCATATTGAATAATTAAAAGTCCTATTCTTGAGCGGCAAAAATATCCACTACGCGTAATTTACGCATCGAACTATTTTGTTTTACAGATTATGCAGTACCTGATGCCCCGAATTACCTCAAATCTGCAGAGTCGGTTTCGAGGGAAGATAAATGCGTGGCAATTCTGACGCATAGGAGGAAGAGAACCAACTTTACATCGCAACAAATTCAAGTATTAGAGAAAGTTTACTCGGATACCAAATATCCTGACATTTATCTCCGGGAGAGACTTGAAGCTTTGACTGGCCTGCCAGAGTCCCGAATCCAGGTATGTTATTATAACCAAAACTATTTGGGAAAGTGTTGACTTTATTATGGCCACAGTTTTTGCTAGAACAAAACTGCATTATTTTGTTTGTTTTTTGTAGGTTTGGTTTCAAAACAGGAGGGCAAAATCTCGCCGCCAAGTTGGTTCATCACTGTCCAAACAATCAATCAATCCTACTCTTACACCCTGCAATTTCATCCCAGTTCCGAAAGGTAATTATTAACCTTCATTCTGTTGATTTTCGCCCATGTCCAAGCCCATGCCTTCATCATCGACACTGTCTGATTACATCCTGCGTTTTCCCTTTCAGTTAACAATCACACTGCTGAGACACATGGGCTAGGCTTTGGCCATGAAGAGAATTTCTCTGGAAAAATCCCACAAAGCTCAGAGGACACCCGCAGGACAGCTGTACTCACCAAAAACAACTATGAGAAACCTTCTGCATCCTGTCTATATGACAAAGACAATAGCAGACAGAAGCCAGAGGAGATGCCAAGACTTGAGCTCAGTGTCAACGTGCCATGCTACAATGTCCAACTTTACCTCAAAGGACATGAGCATCAGCCCGAAGCCAACATGGGGGCCAACGTCCAGGCTTCTAAAGTAGTGGACTATGACAACTTCCCACCAAACAAAACCATCGGACCAGAGATGAAAGTTGTAATCCCACCTATTCCAATGCAGAGTAACTTCAACAGGTCCCCGGGTCCCCCACCAAAAGAAACTGGATGCCATCTGCAGTATTCCCAAATCAGGCTGACAGGGATCAATCACTTTCCCCCCATCCATCCAAAAGAGGGAAAGGACTTTTCAGACTCTGACTCAGACTGGGAAAATGAAGCCATCATAGGTTTTAGTGGCTTCATGTGATGTGCATTACAGTGAATATCTGCATTGGACAAATGTTGTATTAAAGATATCTATATTGTACATCTAAACTTGTATGCAGGAGTAGGTGAAATTCTATATTTATTGTAAATGGTTTGGTTAATATGTAAATAAAAGGTGCAGAAAACAAAAGTAACGGGGGGATACGGTGTTTAATATAAAAAGGACAGAAATAGTATACACATGTACAGGAAGAAAACCGTTGAATTATAGTTACCTAGCCTTAGTGTGTAGGAGCAACAACAGCCATGCCAATGTGGTGATGCTAATGATTAGGTATCCAGAGCCCTCTTTTATAAAAAATATCAAATCTCTTATCAGTGCACACAAAATTACAAAACACATCTAGGTACAGAACTGATGTGTTGACAAAAGTTCTAATAATCTGAGATTTTTTACAAGTATTTACAATTGTACAAAATATTCTTTAGCCTCCGCTCTTACATTTAGCGGAGCAAGAAAAGGGAACTGTAGTGATAGCAAAATACTTTCCCATAACTTTACACAGACCTGCTCAAATAAATAAATAAGGACTATAAAAATATAATTTAATGCTTGGCACATGACCACTGCCAACACCATTTAGTCTATGTGCGAAACATTGCATTAAAATAGGCGAGTACTTTAGCTCTTCTGTCAGTACAAGGCAGAAAAAGGGCAAAAACCATAACTGCAATAACCCACATTAGATTCTGAAACAGTCTTCAAAGTCCACCAGGGCTTGTGTCTGTGGTCTTCTGACAGTTCAGATGAAAAGCATGCACTCACAGAAGGGACCATGCCTCAGAGTGAGGTGACAACAATGCTACCTTCAGACTGCATTGGTGTTGTTAGCGGCAAACGCGTGTAGATTGCCCAGTTGACTAAGGCCACTCTGAATGTGAGCCACATGGATCTCAACATTGTTCTGGAAGCAACTAAAGATTCAGAAATGTATGCGATTAGGTTTTGTTTAGCCAAGAAGTGGAACTATTACAATGTCAGTTTACCTGAGGTTAGAAGGATCGATGGATGCCTTGATGTCATTGAGTGAGTCTGTTAGAGATTTGAATTCAAATGTGTTCAAGTCCCCACCATCTGCCAGACACTAAGATATACACACATTATTTTTGTTTATGTACAAATATTTGAGAGCTAGTTAAACATAAAAATGAAAACGATTTGAATTGGGAATAAAACATACCTTTATCTGAAGCAAGAGAGCAGTAAGTCGTGAAATGAGTTGTGTGAGGTTGGGGTTGGACACACTCTGTTGTCCATCTTTTACAGAGTTGCCGAGCTCCACCATTTGCTGGGCCTCTTCCTCACAGCGCCGCCGAAGCTCTGTGGGATGGTCCGCAAGGACCATGCCCTGATCGGGAGCAAGCTGAAATAAAGACAGATTGTGACATTTCACATAAAATAATATAATCCTTTATTGATTTCACAATGGAGAAATTCACTCGTTACATTTCGGCTGTCAAGAAAATCACTCAGGGTGTGCAAAATAGACAGGAAATGTGCAAATAGTTAAATAGTAAAAAGAGGTATCTTATGTACAATGAGTAAGAGCAAAAATCTTAAAGGGGCAGAACAATAAAGAAAAAATACAAATAAAATAAAACAGTATAAAAAGTCAAACATCTCCAACTAGTCTCACCTCACAACAGAACTGCTGTACTTCCTGCAGCACTTTGTTTAAGTCTTTATTAAGCTGTTCAAGCTCTAGCACTGTGGTAGCGTAACGCTTCTGGAAGTCCAGGTCAATGGGCATCGAGTAGGACTTCTACAAACATACACAAGTCAGTTTTAATTTGTCTGGACACTTGAGACATTAAATAGAGAGTGAACACTGCACCAGTTTCTCAGCTTCTGTGTTCATTTCTTTTAAGTGCTTGATGTGCTCCTTTTTTATCATGAGGATTTTAGACAGCCTTGTCTGTTGGTAATGTACAAGATATATTACCATATTCACATCAAAATTTAAGTTGCTGCCACTTTTTAGAAATACTTACCACTTGGACCAAGAACTTGACGGGAAACCCTCCGAGGGTCTCCCCTTCAACGCCTGAGAGTTTGCTTTTCCAGGGAGATTGGTTAATAAGGGGATCGTTGTTCTAATAAAATAAAAAAAATAAAAAATAGAATGCACTGAATAAAAAGACGCATATTATAAATGAAGGCATATTTGGTTTTGCTGTACCATAAGAACAGGGGTGGTTGCGGACGGATACGGGCCTCTAGGCGGAGTCATTAGATTGTGAAAGTAGCGATTTGATCGATGCTTCTGTGCAAATGCTGTAATGGGCATGGTTTCATTCGGTTCATTGCTCTGTAAGACATAGTATTTAACAATTGCATTATCTAAAAGTAAAATTTAATTAGTTAAAGTTGAATCATTTGCAAGTGTGAATTTAAGAAAGGCCTAATTGAAGTAGTAGGTTTACCAGAACTTCAAAATCAGGAACAGTGTGTGTTCCTAGGCCACTGCGGTCAAAGGTAACACGATACGTAGCAGCACTTGTGTCTACTGCATCAATCTGCCCTGTGAACAACCCATCATGGACCCCTCGTAGCCGAGCTGTTGAACATGATCAAATGAATACCCTTAGTACAAAGTTAAGTACATCCAACATTTTCAAACTCAAAATGGGACATAAATGCATTTTCACACCTGTGACTTTAGTTCCAATAATAAGAGGTAAGGGGATTTCATCTGGAAGATCTTTGCAGCTAGATACATCAGGTACTTTATACTGCTGCAACAGCCGTATCTTTTGCCTCTTTTGTCTCAGAGCTGTCCGCTCTTCAGCAAAAAATGCAGAGGAACACCTAAATGAAAGAAGAAAATCTATGAATTTCTCCATAGTTGTCTAAATGAAAAACTTTACAACTCAAAGTGAAACATACCGTCGAGGTTTCCCCATCAGCCTCCTGATGGTACCCCATTCAACTCTGCTTAACTTTCGAGTTTTGAGATTTGGAAAGGACTCTTTGAGACAAAGGCAAAACTCATTATCACCTTCAAAAAGGGGTCTGTAAATAAACAACATAGTCATTAGAAATTATATCCAGTTAAAAAATGCAACTGAAAAAACTTGCTAAAGTGTGCTATCCTTGTTTTATTTCAGTCAGTCTAGCCCCAAGCAGCTGTGGCTACAAATGTAGCTTACCACCACCAAGTGTGGAGTGATTGAATACTGACTACAGTGTACGAAGACTTCAACTACTGAGTACAGAAGATGAATCAAGTACCTTCATTGATGACTACAGTGTAGCGCTTTAAGAAAGTTGCAACACCGGCTTGTAAAGCGCATAGAGAATATCACTTGTAACTACTAATTATTTACCTGTCAATATTGGAATAAAACCACTCATAGATGCACCATTTGTGAGCTTTAGGCAGCTTTAAAAGGTTTCTTAATCTGAGCCCAATTTTTTGAGATGTCTTCTTATCAGGGGTCATCACATTTGAAAATTTCTGTAAATAAAAAAAAAAGTGTAAATGTTGCTTACAGAGCAAAGGAATATTCTTCTGAGAGTGCAACATCTTTTTGGTGCAATGATTTTTACCTGTGGTGTGGTGGAAACCCTTTGGCTTCTTCGTGGAGATCTGGAAGGAAGCCGTGGCTGTTCATCTTCATCTCGAAACAACCGACTTCTTTTAGAGCGAGTTGGCTGCAAGTGCAGAGCAAATGGAAATGTTTCCAAATAATAAATATATAAAGAGAAAGCAAGAGAGAGTGATTGTTTAATATAAACACATGTGCATGCTATAAAATGTGTCTGAGACAAGGATGTTATCTGCATGTCAAACCAGAGCAGCAACATATGAACCCAATTCTTACTGTGTCCATTGTGAGAACTGACTGACGTCCCCTGGTGTTGTGTGTTCTCTGGAAGCTATTCTTTTCATTTAGAGAGTTTGACAAACTACCCTCTGCAAGACAAGACAAACCATCACACAATAATGCTAATGACATTTCATTTTTTTTATATATATATATATATATAATATTTATTACACATACACACAACTTACCTTTTAGACTGACAAGTGCTTCTGCCGAGGAGCCTAAAGGCATACAAATTACCAATGGTAAGTTATACGTAACACAACATACAAGCTAAGTGTCAAGACTTGCAATTAGTCACAGAGCTGACCAACTGACAGGTTTGTGACATACGGAGTAAAAAACATGGATGCGTGAGGTAAAAACAAGAATGTGATATCCTGAAATACACTGTCTAAACACAAAAAACTAAACACACATCGAAAAACCTCTTGATATAACCAAGACAACTGCACAAAGTGTTTACTATGCGTCAACTGTTAGCCATCAATTGTCATTAATCTAGCCCTAACTGGCGCACAAAACAGTCATAAATACCAGAAAGTAATACCACAAAAGGTACAATGGACTTATTTCAGTAAAAAAACAACCATTAATTTACTATTGGCAATAACAAATATAAAGCCAGGTTAGCAGGAAGCTGAGCTATGCTATGGTATTTGTTTACCATAAAGACACAAGTAATACCCATTAGCTTTCGTTAGCCTTCTGCTAATAAGCGTTAGCCTACTTGGACAAACCGGTGCGTCTTTGCTAGTGAAACTCACATTTTAAAGACCCCTGAAAGCAACGCTATAACCAGGGGCGAGGATAAAGTATTTTTATAACAGTATATACATTTAGTCATTCCGTGGGTATAATGCGTTTGCGTCGTAAAACTCTTGAATTTGGCATTTTACTCACTCTCGTCCAACAGCTGGTCCATCTCCGCCATCTTGAATCAGCCGCGCCGCTTTTTCAAAGACTTTGTCAAAATGCATTCTGGGTCGGGACGCTCTCTTGAGGGCGATTTGAGAGAAACAAAACGCTACTAAATATTAAATGTCGCTTGTTTGATTTCATTACTAGGTATAACTACAAACATTGGCTTAGCATTAACGTAGTATTAAAAAAAAGACACAGAATCGTGGAACGCTTTATCAAAATGCCACCACAAATTATGCTACATTGTAATTTAATTGTTAAAATTCACTTGTTTTTGTCAAGTTACTTACCTCCACAAGTTTAAGATAACAATGCTTAAGTATAACAAAATGTACAATTTTCACTCAGGTGAACTCAGACAGAGACAGAGGTTATTTTCATCATAACTTTGTTTTTATTTTTGATGGACGTATCACAAGAAAGCTGTAATGCAACTTGGCCCAAACTAAAATGACTAGTTTAAAATATAAAGATATGTTGAAACAATTCTATTATGCCTACAGTATGTCGTGAGCTAGACGCTACAGTAAAGAATGTGGTGTCAATGGTTTAATTTTATTGCTAATATTTCTAAAATTTTTGATGACCATATGTAAAAAAAAAAAAAATATATAGAAAAGATCGCAATTTGTCCAATTTATGTTGATTTTTTGTTTTGTTTCACTGTTTTGCAAAGAAGTAGGCAACCTAATGAAAAACTATTTCTGACAGCTTAATAAAGTGACTTAATATACAGTAATCTTTGTATCATGGTTGAGTACCATATTTTGCCCCAACTTGCGGTTAGAGCAATCCAAGTTGAGCCTGGTATTTGGAACAATAGTCGTCTGAACATTGAAGAAAACCTGGACAGGAGCTTTTCACCACAGAGATGTTTGGTAGTTAAACTTGATCTTCAGGAGGTACTTTAGATTTACCTGTGCAACATCATAAACAATGTATCTGGAGGGACAAGGTTCAGGAAAAAAGACATTTGCAATGTATTAAAACCAGTAAAGACCTGTACCATCTGCATTTGTTTTTATATAAGATCTAACAGTGTTCAGTGATTTCTGTGTTTTCAGAAAAGATCTGTTAAGGAGGCAGCTTTGTACGAGGGTCACTTTAAAAGGAATAGGCCACAGTTTTTAAATACCGTCTGAGATATGCGTTTACCTTAGACGAGTTGATACGTACCGGTCTCGTCTTTGTGCGTGCACTCAGTCACGCAAATGTTATTCGCATTTAGCCTCCCCCAGCAGAGGTATAGCCCCAAATTGTAGTGAAGTTAGAAGCTGCCAAGCAGTTCCTTGTTTTCCCCATTTATATACAGTTACGTGAGCCTTTACACGATCCAAGTCTAGTAACATGTCAATTTTCTAAGAAGATAAAAAGGGGCACTATATTGTGAGGCGTAATAACACCTGGAGTTTGACGTCTAAGCTAAGGTAAGAACATATCTCAGTATAGAAAAACGGTGCCCTTTAAAGTTGACAACCTCCGCAGCGGGGACCATATAACAACGTTTTCAATTGAGGTCAATCTTGTGTTTACTTGAGGCGTTTATGAGAAATTAAACTGATAGAAAAAAATTGCATGGAATTCAGTTAATATGCATCCCTAGTATAACATCAGCAGCTTTTTACCATCTGAAAAACATTGCTAAGATCAGAGGAATAGTGTCTAAACCAGACTTGCATGCATTTGTCTCCAGCAGGTTAGACTACTACAACTGCCTGTTCACTGGCCTTTCTAAACGAGCTGTTAAGAGCTGCAGTACATCCAGAACGCTGCTGATCGAGTCCTGATAAGAACCAGGACATACGACCTTATTAGTCCAATGCTAGGGTCTCTGCACTGGCTTCCTGTCATTTAGAGAATATAATTTAAAACAGCTCTGCTTGTGTACAAGTCTTTTCATGCTTTAGCACCAAAGTACATCTCTGACATGTTAGAGCCGTATGAACCATCTCGGGCCCTGAGAACTTCAGGGAGGGGTCTCCTGGTGGTTCCCAGAGTCAATCATAAATACGGTGAGGCTGCGTTTCAGTTTCATGCAGCTAAAATCTGGAACAGTCTTCATGAAGATGCGAGACAGGCGTCAACTCTGACAATGTTCAAATCCAGGCTGAAAACAGCGCTTTTTACCCGAGCCTATGAAAACTGAAAGTATTTTATCTGCACTCTTGCCATTTACTGTAATTCATTCATTTTTATGTTTTTGTTTTAATCTGCTTTCCTGTAATTTTATCTAACTGTGAAGCACTTTGAATTGCCTTGTGTATGAATTGTGCTCTACAAATAAACTTGCCTTGCATATTCCACATGCAGAAATGTCTATGCTAGGATATTTGTAAATGGTAAATAGACTCTTCTACCTTCATTAGGCCCAAAGCGATTTACAGCAAGGAACCACTAACACTCTCATTCATACACCAATGTACACAGACTCTGGATCTTGAACAAAAGAAAAATACATCTACTTGGTTTGAAAGGATACTCATTGTAGAGAAGACTTGTGTCATCAAAATTTGTATTGACTCCTTTTCCCAAAGGAACTTGCACACCCTCCAATGTAACAGTTGCATTTGGATCTGGAGCAGTTCTCCCCACACCTAGAATAGTAAAACATACAATTGTAATTTCTTTTCACAAGCAAAGAATACATTTTCCATGAAAAAATAATAAAAACACATTGCATTTACCTTTAACACTGTGTTTTCCCTTGGGGATTTTAGTAATGTGGGCAGCCTTCTTCAGCTCGTGCCTAAAAAGTAATGTACATGATTTAGTCAGATCAATCACTGTCTAATGCAAATCATATAATCTTTGACTGTTGATATAAATACTGACATGTTTCCAAGGGCGACTTCAGCCAGCATCAAAAGACCTACAGGGTCGGACTGTGACGTGTGACAGTAGTTTGCACTCTTTGAGACCATGTCAGCGAAGTATACACCTTTGCCAAACATGTAGCCAGTCTGAAAACAAAAGAGGATAATAAGTGTAAAAAAAAAAAAAAGTCACACACAATTTTTTTTTTAAACATTATAGAAATAACTTACCACTGGGGCTTCTGGTGGAGCAATGCGCAGACCCTGAGACAAGATACCCGCATAATTTGTGGTACGTGATCCGTGCCATAGAAGCTGTCGATTGTGTAGCTCTTCAAATGGCCGATAGCGCTGCCGTTCGCCATCTCGGTTGATTTTAAAGATCTTTAAAAAGAAATTATAATAAATAAAAAAAGAGAAAATAGCAATTACATGTTTAAATTTGAACTTTGATTTATTCATAGTTTCATAAAAACAAGTTTGTTTTTCCACACTTACTTCTTGCACCTCCAGTGTGTAGGTGTTGTGAGTAGCAGCATGTGTGTTCTTGACATATTGCGTGATGATGTCGGCCTCAGCTGTAGTTTTGTCAACAACCTAAACATACAAACAATACATCAGCTTGAATGTAGCTGTGGAATTAAGAAATTAAAACAATCAAGAGCTGAAACGTACCTCAATCTTTGTTTTCAGTTTTTCATAGTTGATATCAATTGGATCATTGTCATTATCCTGGGCTCCACCTCTCAGCAAACTGTATGCAACTTCAATATCCAACAGATTATCCAACATCTGGACCTTAGCCTAGATGTGACCAAATGGTTAGACACATTTCCACATGTATTTGGTCCAGGCCCTAGGAAATATAGGCATGCATTGCACTTACCTGAATGTAGTCCAGATTATTGAGAAGAGGAGGCTTTTTCATTCCAAAATCATGGGGTATTAGAGTGTAGAAGCGATTGGACAGGTCTAATATCTGAGCTTCAGCAACACTATCCGATACAGCCTGTGACACAAAAAAGTAAACACGACTTCAAAACACTGAAAATACTATTCAGAGCAAAAAGTCATGTTCACCGACCTGTTGTACTTCAGTAAGGAGGGCATAAGCACTTTGAATCTGCCTCTTGCTCAACTTTCCAAGTGGCATCTTTTGGAGATCAATCTGTTGAGGGGAAAAGAAGAAGTGACTCATGAAAAACGTACACATGGGATATGTGTAATTATACATTTATGGACTTGTAGTGTTATTTTTGTATGAATGCATGTTTGTAGTACAACACTAGATTTTGTTTCATGTGTACTGTATGTAATTAAGGCTTTCTACTCTATTGTATTTATCACAATCACCTCAAATTCCACCATGGCCTTCTTCATGCTCTCAACATCAAAAATCATCTTGATCAACTCCTGCACAGGTTTTGCCAGTTTGGACTTGGTGCCAGTAGTGGCAGTTAGCCTCTTGACAGCTTCCTCATCCTCAGAAGAGAACACAAACTCAGCAGAATTAAACTTAAAAACTCTATTCAATTATACATGTTTTGACCCTTTTCATACCTGTCCATAATCAATCTCCAATGGGTAAAACTTGTTGGGATACTTGGTGAAATTTGAACAACTCCAGTCGTTGCCAGTCTTCTCCTTGTAGACAATGAGGAAATTGTCCAAAGCAGAGTTCTTATCATGGAACTTGTCGAGTTTGTTGCCTCCAATAGTTGTTCCAACTCTGCCCCATGACCTGAAGACCCAGTACCTGAAAGACAGTTAAAGTCAATTATTGCTTTTTTTTTTAATGCCTCTACAAAGAATTAAAATACACCCCTAACCGTTTTTGCACATCATCTTCCAGCAGCTGAAGTTTATAGTAGGAGTTAGTCCCTCTGACAATGTCCACGAGACCTAAAGTGGCACTGTACATTTTCCCACTCTGCTCCAGGACATGAGCATTGTTCTCTAAACCCGAGTCTGGATCCACAGCAGCGCCTCCCTTCACAGTAAGTTTCATCTTCTTAGACTTATGGCCACCTGGAAAGAAATACATAAATGCTATGAATTCAATCTGATATATTGTAGACAAAGGTTCTTCAGCATGGTTTTTCCTTCACCTTCCTCCTGCTTGATCCGTCCAGTGCTCTTTGCAGCCGGAGCTCCAGACTTCGAGGGCAGCGCTGCAGCCTTGCTCTCCACTTTGACCTCTGCTCCCCAGGGAGAAATGGCATGGAGCGAGACCAGTTCTTGGAGGGCCTTTCCAGAGGACTTGATGTCTGTTAGAAAATCTTCCGCCAAAACACGTACACCAGCATCCCTCGCCTCTTCCATCTTTTTGCTCATCTTTTCCACTTCCTCTGCACAACATCCAATTAAACCAGAACAGTTCAGCATGAAATGCAACCATTAAATAATCTTTTACACAGAATGCTTACTCTTGGTGCTGAGGCAGAGAGAGGCCTTATTAACAGTGCTAGTTATTTTTCCTCCGAGATCTTCTATAGCAACCTTTAATTCGTCCTTGTTTTTGGTCAGCTTGCCAATAGTCAAGAACTTCATACCAGTGAGAGGTTTATCTACAGCAAAAATCAGAAGAATATGAAAATCATAGACCGTTTGTGGTCATGGAAATCAATAACACAAATTCCTCTAACCTGGGGGGGCCTCCAAAACTGCTGCAATTGGTGCACTAGAGGCGCTTGCCAGGGACTCAGCTTTAACTATAGTAGGGGCAGGTGTAGGTGCTTCTTTGGGGAATAGTCTGTCTTGCTTTTTGAATTTGAATTTTTTCAAGAAAGGAAGCTCATGAAATTCCTAAAAAAGAAAAGTGTAAATTGGTGTGAAATGTGAGACAGAAAGAGATTGGAGAAAGAATTTAAAGCATGACCTACAGTAGGAATGACCCAATCTGTGCGAACAGGCGATTTTGTTTTAGCCACACACTTTGTCCATGCAGAGATGTCCCCAGTGCAGTAATATGCATCCCCCTTGAACACCAGTTGCCCTGAGCATTCTTTGCAAGGCATGAGGGCGCCAAAGGCCATCCCATCAGCCAAGCGGTCAACCACCTACAATAATCCAACACAAATAGGAGGCTTAGTTAAAACAAGTTATTAAAATATTGTTATTGGTAACTCTCAGCAATTAGGATTATAATAAAGCTACATTAGACTCTCCCGAGGGAACATCTTGGCCATTGGCAATCAACAGCTCCTTCATGTCATTCGTTGAGCAGTTCTTCTTCAGTTTGTCCTTGATTCCCCAGATCAACTGGCTTTGGTTCTGTAGCACAATAAAAATAACATGAGCACTGGATCACAGGCACTAACTCAAAGTTTTGAATCACAAAAAGCAAACCTTCAATTTCTCTTCTAGTTTCTTATGTTCTTCTTCCTCCTCTTTTTTCTGTTTCTTTGTTTCACCATCCAACTCATCGCCTTTTCTTTTCCTACAAGTCCGAAACAACAAGTACACCAAACATTTAATGACAACTTATGGAAAACATCTTAATGTCAAAGGAGACATAAGAGTTGTTTATGATATTATTACACTCACTGGGACCCCATTAGCTAACAGACATCCAGGGCAAGCAGGTACATGTTTCCCGAAGTCTCAGGAGTACCAATACAATCATTAATAGGTCAAGGCAGTATATGCAAGGACTTTGATGGCCTATTGGGCATTAATCCACTCTCATTACAGCTAATGATTTGGCAATAGCAGGAAAATCTGGAGAGTGGAGTCAACATAAAAATTTAACAATTCGTCATGGGAGTCTCTCATTCTTTTAAAAAGGCAGAACAGTTTTGACACTCCTGTTAGAATATTATGTGTACAGTACATCAACAGCCTCTGCTTAGTCCTTGGCACAGTCTGGGAAAAAGACAGGTCAGTGAGCAATTTATGTATTGTTCTTTAACACGTTTAGAATTTAACCTACATTTTTCTGTTTCTCCCCTTTATCCAGGAATGGAACAAAACTATGGTCTGTTGAAACTCTTCAGTTTCCAGCAAAAAGAAAAGAAAATAAATTTTCATTATCTCCGGAATTTTGCAAATGAGTCTGAGAATATCAGCTACTTTAGCACTACTTCATCTCCATTTGCAGAGACGGTAATTTCCCCAAATGTGGCATACATGGCAGCGGAGCTCATCATTGCTATTTTGTCAACTATTGGCAATTTATTAGTCTGTGTTGCTGTTGGCATCAACCAAAAGCTGCGCACAGTCACCAATTACTTCTTGGTGTCGCTTGCAGTTGCAGACATCTGTGTCGGTGCAATAGCCATCCCTTGTGCCATTCTCACCGACCTCGGCCTGCCGTATCATAACCTATACCTGTGTCTGCTTATGTTAAGTTTGTTGATAATGTTCACGCAGAGCTCAATATTCAGCTTACTTGCAGTTGCAGTGGAGCGATTCCTGGCTATATTAATGCCTTTTCACTACCAGACACTGATGACGCCCCGAAATGCCGTTTTGGTGATCCTTGCTACTTGGTTACTGGCTTTCTTCATCGGGCTTGTTCCTCTCATGGGCTGGCATAAAACTCCTCCAGAATCAGGCTATTGTTTCTTTGTTTTTGTTGTAGACATGACCTACATGGTTTATTTCAACTTTTTTGCCTGTGTGCTCACACCATTGGTCATTATGTTTCTAATTTATGCCCAAATATTTATCACTGTCAAAAATCAACTGCGGCAGATAGCATTTGCACACAGTGGAAGAGGGGAGGCTCAGCTAACCATGGCTGCAGGAGTTCGTAAAGAGATCAAGACAGTGATGCCGTTTTTTCTTGTACTCTTTCTCTTTACAATTTGCTGGATCCCTCTGCACATCATCAACTGTTTCTTGTTGCTATGTCCACACTGCTCTGTTCCTCTAGAGCTGCTACTTGCTGCAATTATTCTATCACATGCCAACTCAGTAGTCAATCCCTTTCTTTATGCATATACAATGACCACTTTCAGAGACACATTTAAAGCAATATTTCTATGCCGTCAAGCCACGAGAAACCGAGGGGATGACAGAACCTAAACCCAAGTCCAAAGCAAGACTTTATACAGTCCATGTATGACTAAAGCAGAACAAGAGAATATAACTGCGAGACTTTTGAGAAACACAACACATATGCAGTACAATTAGGTCAAGTTTCTCCTCACCCTTCGGATTTGACCGCTGGGAGCCTCTTCTTGAGCTCAGCCTGGTCCTCAGCACGGAGTGCAGCGAATCCCTTCAGCTGTGCAGCGCTGTATTCCGTTTTAAAGGCCAGTTCTTCTCTGCGGCTCACAAAGCAAGCTGTGTGGTACCAGCGGTCTATCAGGCCCAGCTGAGGCTTTTCTGGGTCCACAGTTTTCTTAGAAACACGAATCTGATCCTGAAATGTAAATTATAGACGTTAGAAATATTTATATATGTACTGCTAAATAAGTCCCTTATTAACTGTGCAAACCTTTTCTATTTTCTGCTCGCAGCCTTTACATGTGCTGCGGTTTGACTTTGCATATTCCACTGCAAAGTCATTCAGCGTCTTTGCTCCTTTTGCAGCACCTTTTTGGTCTCCTTTACCTACTTCAATACAAATCTCAATTGGTAAAAGATTTTAAGGTCAAAGACTCTACGTATCAGAACCTTTGTGAACTGACCTGAGGTAGCGCCTCCACTCTCGATGGCCTTTTTGACTTTTTCCTGGTCTTCCCAGCGGAGCACAGAAAACCCTCCGATGTCAGCAGTGGACTGGGCAGCAGCCCGCTGCCAGAAACAGGAGAAATGATGCCAGTGGGGCACCTTCCCGTCGAACATGGGCGACTGGAGCAGGGAGAAGAATAAAGTCACAATAATTAATAGACTACGGTGAAACGCATAATAAAACCAGTAAGACACGTGGATATAAATCAGATAAACACAATGTTTTTTTATTTGCAGAGAAGTGTATTTGGTTACGCGCAAACTAAATCAAGGCTTAACAACATGCAGACAATCCAACGTGATGCTGAGCTCTTTGTGAAATGGGCAGTGCCAGCCATCTAAATGCTAACCAGGACCTAAACCACTAGGTACAAATCATTTCTATTCTATTACACAGAAATGAACACTAATCATTCTTTATTATATGAGCATTAAATAAATAGTTTACGCATGTAAGTAATCAGCTAACTCTGCAGCTTTCTATTTAGGAGCATAATCCAGTCGACGCTACCTGCACCATGATAGCCATCCGCAGAGAATCCTTTGCTATGTTGTCTTTGCATTTCTTGCAGGATGCACGGCCGCTTTTAGCATATTCCGCAATGTAAAGCTTGTCTTCTTGTGAGTCAGCCATAGTTTAAAACATACAAAAACACAGAGACGAACTTTCTCAGTAAATGAGACAAAACAATCAATGCACGTTCACAGAGAAACCCGCCGCGTGTCTATGCGCAGAGTCAGAGTGAGAGTCTGGGCGAATACAGAGGTCTCACTCTGCGAGGCTTCAGAGGACAGAACAGGCGCAGTGCAATGAGTGCAAGCAGCACCGCAGCAAATACACTATACACTCAGACACTATACACAACGGGATACCAAACAGAAATATATTTAGCTTTTTATGCTAATAATAATGTATAATAATTTTCTCAACTTTACTTTTAGTGACGAAGGATGTATGTGTTGTGTTCCAGTACCGATCTGTGAACAGCTCCATGAAAAATACCCGCGCAAGCCTTAGTCATCATAATCGAGTCCAGAAAAATTAACCCACAACTCATTTTCATTCATTTTAGTAAAACTAAAAACCTTAAATCTATAGTTTAACTGTGCTGTGTTGTCTCCAAGAGCTGTCTATAGTAACAGAACTTTTATCTTGTAAAGGGTAAAACCATTAACCAACTGCTCAGCCATTGGAAGATTATTTTGTGAAAAATGATTAAACATTAAAGTTTTTAAGCTTGCAAAGCCAGGAGAGAGTGAAAGTTATTGAAAGTAAACAATCACCCCTTCAGACCCAGGTGATCAAATATACGCAATCTATTACATTTGTAATACATTAAACTTACAGACTGTCACTTTAACCGGGGTCTTGTTTTGTTTATTTGTGCTTGTTCGAGTAATAATTGTACATTTATAGCGTGTATTATGATCATGTTGGCGCTCAGTGCCTCCACTTTACACAAAACATTCCTTTAACTTTCTGATTTCTGGCAACTAGTGGCTATAGCTTTATTTAAACTACTTCTCTCAATGCCAACATATGATGAGTTTCAGAAATAGAGGCTGAATTACTTTTGGTCTACCTTTCTCATGACTTTTCCTTACAGACCTACTTTATATTAAAACATGCAAATGCTTTTGTCAAAGAAAGATATACGTCTTCATGAATGTAATACAATAGAACCGAAGTTCCTCTTCAGTAAAAAGCTTGCTTTTCAAAGCCTGTTTTGGATCACATTTATCCTAGCCAGGTTCATAGTTAGGCCATCCTTCTCTGGTGTAATCCCTGTAGGTTTGGCAAATCTCCTCAAATTCATGATTTGATGACAAGTAAATACAATCTGATCCAACAGCTTTATTATAAAGTATTATATTACTGAGTGCAAAACAGACAGAACCTGCGATGGCCATGACAGCAGCTTACAAACATTAAGAACAACTGAAAAAGAAATGACATGATTTGTAAAAATTAGCAGTATAGGCCATTGGTAATAGATTTGAGGCTATATGAGTTAAGATGAGGTACTTTGTGGTGTTTTGGCTTTGTGATCTATGAAATGTTGGTGTCTTTAGTAACAATGGTGACTAAACTGTCCATTGCAAAATAAATACTTTACATTACAATCCAAAATTTTAAAAAACATATAAGAGTTTCTCAGCAATGATAACTGGGGGAAGTCCGAATATATCCTCCATTGGTCTCTCTTCTTTTCTCCTTCTGTCTGGACTGCAGGAGACCATTTACAACTTCAGCCAAAGTTATGCGCCCTGCTTTTCGATCCCGTCCCGAGCGACAAAATGCTGTAGCACTGGCCGTCTTGTTGCGAATGGTACTGATGAAATAAGTGCGGACCTTTCCCTGCTGCTCACTCACCTGCAATTACAGAGGAATATGATGATGACCATGAGCAGAACAGTTAAAAGTCTAAATGTCTAAATCTAATTTGAAAAAATTCATCATTTATAAGTCCATGTATTTTTTTCATGTACTGTAAAGCCATATACATATACCTTGCAAAAGTACTAATACACCTTGAACCTTTGCACATTTTGTCATGTTTACAACCCTAAACATAAAGATTTTATCTTGAATTTTTTACTAAAATTTTAACACACAAGTAACAGACAACTGTGAAGTGAAAGCAAAATGATACATGATTCTGTTATTTTTTTTAAAGAAAAGTGAAAAGTGGGGCGCGCATAAGTATTCATACAGCATGAATTAATACTTTGTGGAACCCAATTTTTCTGCAATAACAGCAGCAAGTCTTTTGGGGTATGACTCTACAAGATTTGTACATCTGGAGACTATTCCTCAAATTAGAAGGAGAGCGTTTGTGAACAGCAGTTTTCAGGTCTTTCCACAGATTTTCAATAGGATTTAGGTCAGGACTTTGACTGGGCCATTCTAACACATTAATATGTTTGTTTTAAACCATTCCATTGTAGATTTAGCTTTGTGTTTAGGGTCATTGTCCTGCTGGAAGGTGAATCTCCGCCCCAGCCTCAATTCTCTTGCTGACTCCAGCAGGTTTTCCTCCAAAATGTCTCTGTATTTGGCTCCATCCATCTTCCCAACTATTCTTACAATCTTCCCAGTCCCCGCTGAAGAAAAGCAGCCCCATAGCATGATGCTACCCCCACCATATTTGACACTGGGGATGGTGCACTCAGGACGATGAGCAGTGTTAGGTTTGCTCCATACATAACGTTTTGCATTTGGGTCAAAAAGTTCAATTTTTGTCTCATCTGACCAAAGCACCTTCTTCCACATGGTAGCTGTGTCCTCCATATGACTTCTATCAAACTTCAAACTGGATTTCTTATGGCCTCCTTTCAATAATGGCTTTTTTTCTTGCCACTCGTCCATGAAGGCCAGAATTGTGTAGAGTACGACTTATAGTTGTCCCATGTACAGATTCCCCCAGCTCAGCGGCAGGACGTCGCAGCTCCTCCAGAGTTATCTTGGGGCACTTGGTTACATTTCTTACCAGTGCTCTCCTTGTTCGGTCTATTAGTTTAGGTGGACGGCCGTGTCTTTCCATTTCCGAATGATGGATTGAACAGTGCTCCGTGAGATGTTCAAATCTTGGGAAATCTTTGTATAACATAACGCTGCTTTAAACGTCTCCACAACTTTATCCCTGACCTCTCTGGTGTGCTCCTTGGCCTTCATGATGTTGTTTACTGACCATAGCTCTGAGGCCCTCACAGAACAGCTGGAATTATACTGAGAGTAGATTACGCACACGTGGCTTCTATTTAATGGTTAGGGCAAGGTGTGAACTTTCTGCAGTCATTAGGAATGTTATAAAGGCAGTCATCACTGCTGTATGAATACTTATGCACGCCCCACTTTTCACTATTCTTTAAAAAAAAATAACAGAATCATTTATAATTTTGCTTTCACTTCACAGTTGTCTGTTACTTGTGTATGAACTTCCAGTAAAACATTCAAAATAAAACCTTTATGTTTAGGGTTGTAAACATGACAAAATGTGCAAAGGTTCAAGGTGTACTTTCGTAAGGCACTGTTAGTGCGGAATAAGTGGTAAATTAAGAATTAAGAAAAATGCCAGGATGTCTGGATTTCAAATTGAGATCAATTGGCTACTTTTATTAAATGTATTTATTAGGTGGGGGAAGTGCATATTGAGTAACACTCACATGTACAATCTCACCATCCCCTTAAACTTGGTTTTAGGGTGCAAATAATTTTGGGGTGCAAATAATAATTGTTGGGTAATTTGATTGAATACAACTTGAATTGAATATATCTTTAACATTTTATTGTGGGAAGGAACCCCTGTATTAAGAGCAGTCTGCTTTTTACCACTAGGTGTCACTGTGCCTTTTCTTGTGTATCATTCAACCATGAATACAGTCTGCCCTGTCTGAATGTTAGTTTATTTAATGCGTTTAGGCTATATCAGGATGTGGAGATGATATGTTCAATAATATGATTTATAGCTAATTACTGGTTAAGCATTTGCACCTTTCTTTGATCACTCACCCCTTTGACAAAGATCTCGCCGCGAAGCTCCAGGACAAAGCCCCACTCTGCCAGGATTTTATGGGTTGCTTCTGGGACTTGGATGCGACCACTCACCCCTGTGCTGTCCATTCGACTGGCCATGTTTACTGTTGACCCCCAAATGTCATACTGAGGCTTCGTGGCCCCAATCACGCCTGCAATCACTGGTCCATGGGAAATGCCTTTACATAAAAGAAACAACTTGACACTTTGACTTATGCCATATGGTGTAGTGCAATATTAGTTTTGGTGCATTTTGTGTGCCTAAGCAACAAACCACTTACACTTACCCACACGCAGTTGAAAGTTTTTGGCGGAGTGCCTGTTAATCTCTCTAAGGGTCTCTTCCATTGCTAACGCAAACAAAACAAGCTCACTCAGATGATTCCACTCATCCATACTCGTCTGCAAAGGAGATTATGTTGAGAGTATGCAGGGGCACAGAGCAGGGAGGCAAATAGAGGACAGTTTGCCACATAATGGCTCACCTGTCGGTCTGGAGCTAAGCCAGAGGCGGCCATGTAGCAGCTTCCAATGGTCTTGATTTTCTCTACGTAGTGGAAGTAAGACTCTTCTAACAGCTAGTTACACATGAATACAGAATTTGATTAGACTATTTAATATGATGATTCAATTGAAACTTCATAGCTCAAGGACTTTGAAAAAGGAAACGTCTTCCTTCTTACATCATCAAATCCAGCAATAATTTCATTCAGTAGTTGGAGGCAGTCCACTCCTTCATGTTTGATCTCTTTCTCTTCAAAGAAATCGTCAAATCCAGCAATTGAAGCAAACATAACACCCACTTCATCGTATGACTGAGAGTAGAGCTCCTAAAATAAACAATGTAACAAATAAGACCTACTAAAGAATTGTTAAAGGTAACTATATAGACACAAAAGTCTGCTCACCTCATCATTTTTGCTTCGTTCCAGAAAATGCCTTGCTACATGTAAAGGGAGAATATTATACAGCAGACATTCGTTGTGTTCCCTCAGTTCTTTCATGTCCTGCACTTCCTGTTGGGCCTGCAACCGCCACAGAAAGTCAAGCCGAGCAGTGGCCTCCCACTGGACAGAAATGGAAGAGTTTACACCAGCATGTCATTGTATAGTTTAATATTGTCAAACTATTAAAGAAAAATCCCCCAAATAAATATCATATTACCTGACGTCCATTGTAGTAGACAGCAAAAGTGAACATAAGCAATACAAGGATGGATATCCCCTTTCTCCTGACATGGTAAGACCTGTACATTGAAATATATTTTTAAATATAAGTAACAACTGAATTGAACTGAACCACCAGCAGCCACTGACCTCTGCAGGATGTCTTGACGTGTGAGAGAAACAAAGGCCATGTGAATGAAGTAGGAATCAACAGCTACAGCCAGCAGTAACACAGCCAGCTTCAGGATTGAATTCAGACGAAGAAAGACGGCACAAGTAACCATGGCAATGACACTGCTAAGCACAAATATCTAAAACAAATGCACACGAAATGAGAAGTTGCATTTGCAGCAAAAAAAACTGTTGATTTCAAGAGTGCAGATGTGCTTTACTTCAGGGTAGGTACAGACTGTGAGTGGCAGCGAGGCTGTTTTGTCCATGATAGTTTCTCCTTTGTCTGCTACAATGCACCAAACCTAAACATACACAAACCATACACAAAAGCAAATCAATATTACATTAGCTTGATATTGTTCTTCTTATTCACTAGGCAAAAAACACTCAAGCAATAATAAACTTGAATACCATGTTAATAGAAGCCAGGCCAAAGTTGAGAATCAGTGCAGATATTGTGAGAATGTTGCGAGCGCTGTTGTTCTCATGAATCCAACAACATACATTTTGCAGTGCTACAGGGGGCCACTTAAACTCTTCAGCCAGGGCTAACAGAAGCAGAAGCATGTAGGCAAGTAAAAAGACAGAAAACTGGAGGATAGCAGGCAAAATTCTGCAAAAAGAGAACCTGAAGGTTGATACAAAGCAGATGTGCAAATGCTTATAGACTTTTAAAATAAGAGGGAGAGGCTGCATGTGAGCTATACTAATGAATAAGAATGTAGATCTGTACCTGGGGGCCGGGATAAGAGTCTGAGCTGACATGAGGAAGATAAGCATTATAAAAGAGCACACTATGTTGGAGTTGAACATTTCATCCCTCATCTGTGAAAACTAGAATTTATACAGAAAAGTTAAAATCAGCTTGCTAACTTTGAGGTATATTCCCACATATCAGGAGGAAACTCACTTTTTCCTCAATATGTCGATCCTTGAAGACGAGGGTCAATGGTGTGATATGCTCCCTGTGCATCAGGTCACTGGAGCGAACATCAATAGCATGTTTGATGCGTTTATTAATCTCCTTGGACGTGGACTGCCAGATGTTGGTTAATGATCCATTTGTAAAAGATGCTAGGATCTGTATTGAATGGTTTAAAACACATATATCATTAATAATACTAATAAATATGATGTGTTTGATTTATGGAGTTAAAAAGTGTGCTACTTACACTGTTTGTATCCACTGCTTTGCCAAAAGGTGCATCTGGATTCCATGTTTTAGCTGCTTTTGTAACTTTTGGCTCTGCATTTATTTTGATATCTTCTTCGGGGCAAATGAGAAAAGTGTCTATATTGTGTTTGCGTAAGAACTCATTCCTTTCACGGCCATGTCCCTCTTCAGTCTTATACAGGCCTTGTAAACAATCCAGTGTAGCTCTAGAAATGTGGATTTGTCTGTAACATTAAGATATTGTTTTCAGTCCCACATCAGGCCCAATGCAAAATACAAACAAACTAAACTAGTACCCTGCTACACCTCCAGCCTCGACCATATTGGCAATGCCAACATCCCAAGACCAGACGTCAAACTGCCATTTCTGTAGTCCGAGAACACCACACAACACAGACCCCGAATGGATGCCAATCCTCATATCCATATTTAAGTTCATTTTTTTCCGTAAATACCTGAGATTACAGAATAATTTTACAATGTCATCACATTGTCATATCAAAGAAACTAACTATACCATGTACTGACTGAATAGTGTTGATCATAGCCAATCCCATCTCGACACAATGTTGGGCATGTGCACGTTGTGGCTCGGGGACCCCAGACACACAGTAATAACAATCTCCAAGTAATTTAATCCTCAAACAGTGATGCTCCTGAGATAGACACAGAAAATTATGACAGCATAAAACATAAATATGCCTATAAACACTATGCTTGGGCAAATCCATCTAACCAACTAAAGGTATGTGGTTCTCACCTCTGCCAAATGGTCAAAGCGTCCAAAGAGCTCATTTAATAAACGAACTAGGTCTTGTGCTGAGAGGTTAATTGACAGAAGAGTGAAATTCTTAATATCTGCAAAAAGGATACTGAGAAAAGAATATCTTGCAGTTAGTGTCTCTTCATAAAACCTTCATAAAATATTAAGCACCTGACATCTCTATACTGGTGAATCTTGTGAACCATAAGATCATCTTCCAGAGTGTTCCTGTCAGAAATCATGTCTAAGGCAACACATCGAGGCAAGATGGACAGCACCAACTGCTCCTGTGTGATGACCAGTTAATGATTATAAACCTTTATGAAGTGGGGGCTGACCATTATAAAACTTCATATTCTAAGTTACCTGTCTTTGGTTCTCTTGCTCTAATTTGAGGCGACCCTCAATGCAGCGGCGTGTCTCAAGGAAAACCTGTCTCTGAGCATGATCTGTCAAGTAGTGAATAAAAAAGCCAGCTGTGTTCATGCCCAGATAAAGCAGACCTTTGGCAAACACCTGCTCTCGAGAAACAAAAACAGTCAGCAAAGAACGATTATTGTTCTCTTGTAGTGAAATGTAGCCGATACTTTCACCTGTCTTATGAGGACAGCATCACTGTATGAACGTGTCATCTCCACCAGAAGGTGTAGCACTGAGGTGAGAGAGCCAGCGCACATGGCCCACAGCAGTGGCAACGGTAAAAGAGTGTAAGTGGCAAACAGTGTGAACAGGACATACCAGGATGGGTCATTCTCCAGTCCATAAACAAGTCCTCCCAGCACCTGTGTAGTCTGTGATAGCCAACAAGCAACTCCAGCGTAGTGCAGCCAAGTTGGAGACATGGCATCCTTGAATGATAAAACCACAGTACACATGGCTATAGCTAAAATCATGAAAAGGCTTGTAAGGCAGCCACGCAAAGGATCAGATGTTTCTTCAGGGGCAAGTGCAAGGTACAAAACTAGCACATGTAACTTGGCCACAGCATCAATGACACTGGTGATGGCAAGTGAGTTGCGTCTTTGTTGAGAAGAGTGTTGCTGGTAAAGTTTCTCCATGTCCCGCGACTTAAAGGTGTGTCTTAATGTGGGAATATACACCCCACGAAAAGTATGACCCCATCGAACAAAGAAGTCCGCATCACTGGCATAGTCCAGGCAGGTTCCTCCCAGACTGTTGGAGCCAGAACCTCTCTGAGGGTGCACTCTGAAAGATGATGACCGTCGCTTTGTCACTCCGCGCAAGGACTTATTACGAATCTGTCGGTTGATCTCCTGCATATAGGCATCAGTCACAAAAATCTGACCGGCTGGCTCCACACCCACCTGCAAAAAAACATTTAAATGTACTGTTATCTGGCCATTAAGGGGTTTCTAGTTATCCCAAAACTGTACATAACCTCTGTACTTTTTGCTCAAATTGAACATGGAAATAAAATGTGGAATGTTCACCTGAGCAGAGAGTTCCTGTTGGACAATAATATGTTTGACAGCCTTCTGCCAGAGCATCTTCTTCCTGCGCAGGCCCGGGGACATGGTGCTGCTCACACACACCGGCTCACACAGCTCCATCGGCGCAGTCTGAGTGGTCTCTGCAAAGGTCACCATTGTGATGACCAGAGCCCACCAACAGGTGCTCCGTCAGGTGTCACTGTCAGCCTGGATTAAAAATGAATAAAATGTTGTGGTCTTCTGCAGGTCCAGTTTCATATTCAGTAACGAAGAAAGGGTGTGAGGGGGTCCACGTGCCGAGGCTGTGTGTGCCAGACTGCAGCTTTCAAACAAATTACCCAAAGGCCAGATTTAGCCCTGAGCTGGTTACTGCTTTAGGAGTTAAACTCCTCTTGGTCGCTCAGGCTAGAGACCCTCGAGTTCAATAAATGTAGCATTTATAAGTTACATTTAAAATATTGTTTTAAAATTATTCAAATCACTACTGCATGTTTAATTACATATGTATTATGTATTTAATACTACTACTGTAAAGTAAAGCGACAATTGTAACTTGTAAGTATTCTCTTTAATACTATGACTTCCTAATCTTAAATTATTACCTGTATCATTCCTCTTCTTGCCCACTGTCGGATTTCTCCCATAGTATGTGTTCTCCCGGCCTGTCTTCCATTGCAAACAATGGCTGGAGATCTGAAAAGCGTCACAACTGATATTAATAAAATTGTGTTGTTGTCCAAAAGGTACCTTAAATGAATTTAAAAAAAAACTACTAATCCAACCGTGATATATATTGGTGTGATAGTAGGTCACCACCTGGACTGTCAACAACCTCTGCGAACCAGAGCTGTGGGAGTGTGCAGTGCAAAGAGGATTAGTTAGTCAGCAGCCACTCGAGTTGGCCCTCAATGTACCAAAGCAACACCAACACAGTGCTCTGGAAAAGTTTGTTTGCATATTTATTTATTCAGTTTTTGTTTTACTTATCAGGCCTATTCAATAGATGAGGGGTGCCGAAAGTGGGGGACAGGGCCCCTGTGGTTGGTTTGGTCATTTTGGGGAGCTGCACCCCGAGAAGTTTGGGAACACCCACAGAAGGTCTATCTTTACACAGGATCCATTGTCTTACTACAAGAACAGCAGAAAACACAAGAAAACTGACTGACACTAGCAGCCCACAATACACCTGAATAATTGCTAGAAGGTGGTGGGTTTACCTCAACAACACGCATTTTTGCAAGGATCAAAATGGTGACGTTTGGTGGTGAAGTGAAGCTTCTTGCTTCATATGGCTGTGGTTGCCTTACTTACTAAGCTTGTTAAAGTTTGTGAGCCTTGCTTTGCTAATTTTGCCCAGGCAATACACAAAGCCTTTAAGGCTGATCTAATGAGTTCCCATCTGCTACACCGTGCTTATGTGGCTAAACCATTCTTGCTGATTACAGTCTATCCAAAAATAACTCTAGTGTCTAAGGCAATTAGCTTTGCTTTAACTGGTACCACAACTGTACAAGCAGGCAGTCAAGGTATTTAACAGAAAACCTATGAGATGGCATCACTGTGATATTATTCATTACTCATCTATCGGCGCAGTTTTCTGCTCTCATTGTTAGGCACCAGGGCTCTCTCAGACCCTCCACCAAAGCCTCTGTCAGTGGGGACTATATGTTCTCCCAAAATTACAAAACTGTGGAACTCTCTGCCCACTGATTTAAACTGACATGAAAAGCTTTAACAGAGAAATAAAACAATGGTTGAAGTCACATGGTAACGCTGTATGAAAATGTATATTAATGATGTGTATTGTTTACCTTTTTAAATATTGTACATGTGTTTTGTTAAATGTGTCTCCTAGCCTCCTATGGACAAGTGTTGCAAATGAGCAATTGTGCTATAACACAAAAAAACAATGTATCTGGTTTGTCCAATGCTATTGTTTTGTTCACACCAAATAAACAAATAAATAAAACATTACCACAGCTCCATGATGCTTGGCAATCATGATCAAATCATCTGTCAGATGTAAATAATTAAATATTGACAGGAAGTTACTTCATCTGTTGGAAGCTTTTTAATTCATGAGAGACATTAATAAATTATAATTTGATTGTGTGTTATTCATTTTAATATTACTTTCTAATGATTTCTGCCACTCTTCTTCCTCAGATGGGACTGCTGTAGATCTCAGGAGTCTGAAGGCAAAACCCTTGAATCTAATTAGTATTAAAGCTTACTGCTTTGGCTCTGTAGTCCGCACTAATAAGCAAATACAGTACTGCTGCAGCCAAATAGGATTCAAAAGTGACCCAGTGGCCTGTGTAGCTGCTGCCAATGGTTGCACTTACTGTGGGTCTGTTGGTGGTGTGCATTACCAAATGGGCAGTGAATGCAACAGTGTTTTGCTGGCACAGGCAAAGGTTTTTGTGGTAAGTCTGGTTCTCAGGCTGTGGTCCAGGTATGTGGACAGTGGACAACAACATGCCTTGTGAGAGTGAATTTAACTTTTTTCAACTTAGAAATTACCCATCGAAGAAGAAACAACATTTAAAAATTTTAACTTTTTTAAGATGTTACAGAAAACCAATCAGAAAAGGTGGCCTGCACTGTCACATTGTACTTAAAAGTAATAACGTATTATACCAAATTAAAGTCATGCACATAATATTTAAACTCTAGCTCTTGTGATGAAGTCACCTCCAGCTGGACATGTGTTTTGGGTGGAGTATTCGTGTCCATGGTGAACAGGCTTGGTACATTCATAGTAACAGTTATGTCCTCTTTACTCCAACAGCAGCAGTGAGTGACAGTTGCTCGCTCATGAGGCATAGCTCTAAACAATCGCTGGCCTTTGGTGTGAAGTAAAAACTGTTCACACCCGCATGGCAAATATTAGGACCTAAACACTGTTCGCTTTATGGTACGTAAAAAGTGTCTGTAACGTGTGATTGTAAACAGTGATTTAACTTATGTTACTCAAAAGCACTGCACATAGCTAATGTTAGCATGTAGCATGTTTTTTCCATATACAAACTTGTCTTTATATGGTTTTATATTGAATCTGTAACGTTATGTAATTCTTTCATATTGTCGGCTTTGAAACACATTCAGTGTAGTATCAATATGTGACTAAACCTTATAGTGGGCCATTAAATAGAAAGGTAAACTCATGTGGTTTAATAGTAAGTTGACGCTTGGACTCAAACGTCAAGTAGTTCCGCGAATCCTTTTTAACTATTAACGCTGAATGCCGTGTACGATATAGGATAAATAGCAGAAGAATTTGTCGGAATAATAAGACATGATTGTAATATTGAACGTAAGGTAGCCTTTCAGCTAACTTGGCTTCGCTAACTAACCTACGTAGGCCAAAGACGATCCGGGGATTTTCCTGATTCTCAGAGCGCTGGAGGGGACACTTCGCGGGGCTTGGAGCTGTGTGTTTCTTGCCTTCTGTGAAATTGGGAAAGCAGCGCCGCCCTGTGGACATAAATCATCATGACAGGTATGTATCGCCAGGGTTTTGTGTATTAGCTGCTGTATTGTATTATTTTGTCTTTCCTAAATATTTGCATTTCCCATGGAGACCATTTCCATCCTTTTATTTTTACTATATATGTCAGTCAGTGAAAAGTCAGCTTTGGGTACAATATGTTGCCATCACTTGAGTGTGAAGTGAATGAATAATGGCTGATGTGTAGAGCTTTGAGAAGGTTGTCAAGCTTGTAAAAAACGTAATACAAGTTGAAGAATCTACATACAGGATAATAATTGGGTCAATGACGTATAAGGGGTCTAAAAACATGTTTTCAAAAGTTTTTTTTTAAAATGATGGCATGTATATTTTTGAGTCGATAATATTGTGTTTAAACAAGTTATGTTTGTTAAATAACATTTAAAAGTGATTACATTTTTTTTTTAATGTAATTGTAGCTTCTCTGTATAAAAAAAATGTCAGGTGGTGCAACCGGGTTTTTTCTAAAATTGAAATAGTTTCCAAAATGTTTTACAAAGTCCAATCTTTGCGTAGTATATTTTAGACAGTCTTTCTCCTCTGAACATTTCATCTGTAATTTGAAACTGACAGATGCTGTAATCATCAATAAAACAAGAGGACCATGGACAGTTCAGTGTCGGATATTTTAAAACCAATATCGTTTTTTTTTTTTTCTAGTATTGACTCTGATAACTTATACCAGTATTGGATCAGTGCATCCCTATAATTTTTAGATGGTAATTTGACATGTTTTGCAGTTGCACCACCTGACCTGCAACCAATTTCAAATTAAATTGGCTTTTATCTGGACTCTTTTATTAGCTTTAGCATTTGTAAGCATGGGTAAACATTTACTTTTAAAACAAATTAAGACTTTTATAATAATATTTTCCAATATTTACATTAGTTGTACCTCCTGACACAGAAAGTGTGACAGTTTACCTGTGAGTCAGAAAAAAGCTATTTTTTCTAAATTTTTGAAAGAGATTTTCAAACCCTTTCACTCAGCCATAAGACAACGTGTTCTTCTGGCTGATGTTATATCCTGTTTGCTGATACTATTCTTTATTTCAAAATAAAAGCCTTGTTCTTACGGTTGTGCCACCCTGATATTTTAAGATTACAAATTGTCGGACAAATGTTTTTTAGTGAACGCAAAAGCTTTAAAACTATTAATATTCACAACTGATGGCTTATTTGAAAGATATTTAACATATAATTATGCCATGATGTTTTATTTTTAAATTGTTACCCTGAAAATACAATTTTCAGAAGCTTTATTAGTCTAATCATTTGCTCGGACGGTTGCACCACCCGACATTTTTTTAGAATAAAGTGATACATTTAATGAAAAGCTCAAATTATTTTTAAAAGAAATATAACACTCGGACACAAAAATGTGCATGTCAATGTATAGATGCAGTGTAAAAGGTTCCTGGATAATACATTTCACCATATAGGACAAAGCATGGTAGTAGGCATAATCCTATGAATGAAAAAAACACACTGGATACTTATTGTCACTTGCTGCAAATCCATTCTTTTGGGGTGATGTTAATAATTTACTCACAGCTGAACTTCATTGTTGATTGGTCAAAACACAGTGCTTTAAGTTTTGTCGTCGTAATATTTTTTATAAAGTGTACTTACCAGCTTCATCTTCATGGGCTGCGTTCCTCAAACTTCAGGCCCACAGTGGCTGCCAATCCTACAGGTCTCCTCTTGTCCCATTTCGCCCTATTCCTTTCTGTGGCTGCCTTGTCCCATGCACAGAGAGGGGGCACTGGGGCTGTATAGTGAGACCCATTGTGTTAGTTAGATGTTTATTAATGAGAGAGAAGCACTCTGAGAGCAGAGTTGCGGTAGATCGAGTCATCGCTAATCTCTTTCCTAATACTGTTATAGCCTTTGTATTAATATAGAGATTACCAGGCAGCCAGGACAACTCGGATAAGATGCAAGTTTGTTGCAGGGCTTGAGGTTCCCCCCCCCAATGCGGCAAGTTTTAGACGCAGAAGCTTGTTTTGCTGTGTTTGCTTGAAACAGAATCATTTGAGGGAAGATTTTGTGCTGTGAAGTTTAGTTGTGGCAAACTGGACACCACCTTATATTCGCAACAGTGGTTTGCTGTGTGAACTGAAGTACTGTGCATTTAAATTCCCTGTGGGCTGGTGAGTGTAGATTTGTGCACTATGCCCTTGGCCTTGCCGGCGCCTGATGTCCCAGCCACTCAGAGGCTGGCACTGGACTGTCGTACCCTTTTGGACCATCGTGGTGGCAAGAGTAAGTGACAACAGCAACTATATTTTAAAATAATTGAATTGATGATATGCTAACTGAGTACAAAGTGTTTAAGTGTAAAATTAGTTCTCAAAATGGTTGAAAGTAAAAGAAAAGCCTTTATTTTTCTTCTCAAATTGTTGTCCTTTACTATCGCTAACATGCACACGGTGATCCTTTTACTGTTGTAAGAATTAAGGGCGTGCTCACAGAAGACGTATGCAGCACCCAATGAAATATTGATTGGAGTGTTGTTTAAATGGAAATGAACAGGAAAACGAAGCTTGATTTACAGCCTTCTTGTTATTTAGCGAGAGAGCGCATGAAGCAACTAATTCAATGTATTCCGTTCACCTAACCGCTTGAAACCAACACAAAGATTTAGGTGAATAATTTCTTTATTGGATTTTGAACCAGTGTTTTTTCTCAATTCTTTGCCATTGTAGCAATTCAATTTGGATCTCAAACATTGTGAAATAGTGCGTTGTGCTAACCCTGGATTTAACCCTGGACCCTTGACTGTTGGAATAACAAAGTCTTGAAGTTTTTCACAGTTTAGAAAATAATCCATCCCTGCAAGACTGCAAACATACCGAGTCTCATAGTTGTAAACCATTATGGCTACTATGGATGACATGTCGAGTGAAGAAAGAGACTGTGCCATTGCATTAGGACAGATCAAAGGCTTTTCAAATTCCAATCAAACTTGTCATCTTTCTGTGGTGATTTCAAAACTGCAAGGATCTGTCCAGCAGCGAAACACCAGGCTGGGAGATTAATAATGATAGAGAAGCGGAAAGAGGGATGCTGGGAGGAGGAGGAGGAATGGCCGGGGAGGGGAGATTGCGTGGGCGGGAGGTCTTTTCTCTTCTCTCCACGTTGCGCGCGCGTCTCCCTCTGTTTTCCCCGTGTGTCTCGTGTCCCGGGGGCAACACAGTGAAGCCATTGGAAGAAGCGGAGGGGGGCGTGCGTGCAACCTGCGCTCAACCCCCTCCCCCCTTCCTTCCAACCAGGTCCTTTTGAGAAATAGCGCTGAAGATGAACGGGGAAAATCCAAGGTCACCACGATACGCTTCCCCGTGACGTGGGCTCCGCTCGACTCTGCACCACTCACGCTGCCGTCCGTCCAGTCAAACGGCGCATAGCCCCGGGCGCACGTGCACAACATTCATACCGTAGCCAGCACAGTTTTTTTTGTTTTGTTTTTTTTCCGCGTGTGCATTAGACTGTTTTGTATACCGGAGCTGCAGTAGTAGACAGGCTTGATCGACAACAGCACGATCAATGTACGGTAAGACCGCTCTCCTTCCCAGTCTTCAGTGTAAGCATGCGAGTGATGTAAAGTGGCCAACCAGTTCTCCCACATTCTCCTGGCATTTCATTTTTCCTCATGTGAAGTGGAACCTGCTTATAGTCTGTTCAAGCATGCTATGGGAAGACTTACAATGCCATTTTGAATAAGAATTCATTGACTGATACGGAGCCACTGCAATGTTTATTTTTGGTAATTTAATATTTTTCTATTCTGGCTTTAAGAGTATGATGTTTGTTATTGATTTAACTTGCAAATTGATATCTGACATTTTATCTCCTCAAGGGCTAGTTGTGCTTTCGCCTGTGTTGTTCATTCCCATGGTCTTTCTGGGACAGGCTGATGTATGGGCTATTGATCAGTACTAATTCACAATCACAGTGTTGTGGGGCTTAGCTTTTTTTTTTTATTTCAATACAAACAAACGGCCAGAACAGTTTCTGAAGGCAATTGTGTGTGAAGTGTAAATGGGAGCTTCATAGAAAATGACTTGCAGTCCTTCTAAAATGAGTTTTGCCTGTTGGACTGTGATTCATGGTGTGTCAGTTGGCCGTATGTCCCCGGGATTTGTTGCCATCCTGGGCCGTTCATCTCAGTTGCGTGCATTATAACAGCCATGTATTCAGCCACCTACACCGGATCAAATCAGTGCTAGCATCTGGCGGGCTTAGATGAACAACGGGCCTGAAATAATCTATAGGGTGTGCAATGCAGTATGTCGACAGTTCAGTCGCTTGCGTAGTTTAGCCTAATTTGGCAGTTCCAATGTTGTACCCCAGTATACAGTATACTACATGAACAAACTACATGAAACTTGTGATCTTTATTATGAATGAATGAATGAATGAATTTATTGTCATACAATTGTACAGCTTGACATCCTTCAGGATGTTACGTGGTGAAAGTCATGTTTTGTACGTTCAAAAAGTCGTCCACCTGCCTTATTACAGATACAGTTTGTCTTTATTGTTTCTTGTTGTTGTGTTAAAAATAGACTTGGGTCTGTCTTATGTAATAAACCCATTGCACGCTTCGTAAAAATAATGCGTGATTTAGAGCTGAAAGATATATCGTATCGATATCGAGATATGAACATTCAATATCGCAAAAGAAAAATATATCGTCATCGTATTTATATTGAGATATGAACATTAAAAATATTAAAATCGAAAAAGCAAGATATAAACAATATAGATTTTCATCAGTAAAACTTCACTCTTTTGTATTTATATATTTATTTCTGAAAAATGCTTACTTTTCACCTAACCCGTAGTTATATCGATATCGAGATATTAAATGTTGTCCATATCATTCAGCCGTAGCGTGATTGTACGTCAGATATATTCTTTTCATTCAACATTCTTATTTGTGCTTTTTAGTCTAATGTCAGTTGGAGTAATGTTGAGTAGATGTTAAAGTCCTTCAAAATATGTCTAATAAGGTTATTGCTTGATTCCCAGGGCATGTGACTATTAGACCAACAAAGCAGCTTTAAACAAACAGCAAGTGCAGTTATGAGATCATAACAGAAACTTGATATTGCGCTTCAAGTACAGTATGCACTTTATTGTCCTAAAATAAAGCACATTGTCAAGCTAAGATTGCTGACATACGCCTTGGGCCTTTCATTTTTACTGCAAGTGCCACAGGGGTGCAGCCAGTTTTATAGAAAGTGATCATCAAAACTAAGCAATATTATGTATTGTGTTCAGATTAAAGCAAACATACTCTCAACCACATGACATTTAACTTCAAATTCTATCTTAAATGACTTTCCTTTAAACATATTTCACCTCATTTTTGCATCTGCAATAATGTTCGCGTATAGGTTTGGGTGCTGTTTGGGAAACACTGGTGTAAATCACAAGTTTTGGTGCATCAATTTCAAATAACCCACGTGCCACTAATTTAACAACATGATAATACGGATGAACTACAATGTGCAACACAGTGTCCACTTTATTGAACTTTGACAATCGTACTGTCAATGGTCCCCTCGGACACTAACTGGGACACGTTTGACACCTCCTGCCTTCATCCCCTAATGTGGAATCGCTAAACTGTGATGCGGGCGGAGATGGGGGTTTGTAATCTGTTAATGTACCCACCCCATTGTCAGGTGGATAAAAATAGCGTTCGTGATTAGCTGCTTTTGGCCGGGGAGGTGTGGACCCCATGTACAAGTGTCTGCGCTCATGTCCACCCCTTCCCTGTTGTTGTTTATGCTGTGTGTGCTTCCCAACACCCATGATTTAACTCAGCTGTGAGCCTCGAGCAGCCTGGCGTGTGGGTTTATGTGCGATGTGGAGAAAGTCTGGAGTCCGGCCCCTGAATGCTGCCAGCCTTTCCCATGCGGAGTGGGTGGATGTCGTGAGACCTTTGCAATTCATGCTTCCAACCTCTGTCACTGTTGCTTTCAGTGCTAACCAGTTATTATAGGCAACAGCACATCTACTTCACACAGCTGGTACACAACAGAAAATCGTCACTCGGATGCCAAGAAGGTTTACCATTTGCTGAATAAGTTAAAATAAAAGATGGATACGGTTTTGGTGGGGTTTCTTGTGTGTGTCTGGATGGAGCATTTAGGTCATAGGAGTTTTGAGTTCATGTGGAGGGAGGTGCAGCTTTACTGTGTGGGAAGAACCAAAATCATTAAACAATTTATCTTTTCTGGTAAAACTACAGGGCTTAATAAATTGCCACTGATGTAGCCCTATTGTTGTGTCTTTTAAAATCCTCACATTCAGCATCACACTGGGTCATTTACCTGTAATTTCAGGTCTTCCACTCTTTAGCTCCGGTTTCATTAAGTTTTCAGTGTCCTCTGGTCCAGAGTCGAGGCGGTACGAGGGGAGTGTGGGAGGGGTGTAACAGCTTCATTAGTGTGTGAAGTGATGGAGAAGCACAGCTATGAATAGACGCAGAGTTTTCAGATGGGCTTGGCTGCTGAGAAAGATTCAACAAACACAACGCTCCTATTGCCTTACTGGATGTGTAATAAGTATTGGAAATCATTATATCTTGTTAACGCAAGGTGTACGCCGGTTTAACAATGGCACAGTATCAATGTCCATGAAATAAAATGAAATGCAATGCTTCTTTTAATCGAATCTCACCTTCAGCAATATACAGTAACTATATGGCAAAAAATATTTATACATTTTACTTTTAGTAAATGCATTGTCCATTTAAAACAAATAATTGTTTGTATTTTATTTATTTATTAAGTACAATATAGTTTCATTATAAATTGTTGTACTGTGGTATTTTCGGGCAGGGTTACCTTACTGTGGAAATCTCATACCGTCCAATCTCTATTCTACGCAGCAGCACACCATGAATAATGTGGCATGTCTATTTCACAGTTTGATCATGTTGGGATTTACAAAGTAACGTGTCAGTTCATTACGAGACTTTGCACTGTTGTGAAAAGAGACTGACTGCTATTCACAAAGAGCATTGCGATTCACAAATACAACAGCTCTCCCCCACACTTTCAGGTTTACATGTCCTAGATTCAAACAGACCATGATTTTTTATATTGTATTTTGATGATTCATGAGATTCACAGCACACTTTTCTTTAATAAACGAATGTGTCCGTGTGCTGGGTGTCATCCACTTCATTCCATGCAGCTACTCTGATGACAGCGCAGTGACCTACTTCTTACTTCGAGTTTGTGAAGCTTAAACATCTATCTCTGTGCATCCTCTGCGTTGAAAATGCCACGAGAGCAAAATTATATAATTCTGAAGAGAATTTTACATTTTTGGGAGCTGTGTTTCTCCAGGGTTCTCCTGATGACTCATCCCTGCTGAAGTTTTTTGACGCAATGCTTAGCCTGGGTTTAACTCGGTGCGAAAAGTGACAAACAAATACTGTGCTGCTCTGTAGAAACTGACTGCAGTGTATTGTGTAAATTAATTTCATTGGGAGAAAATGGATGAAAATGGATGCTGTGAAACCTATCAGGTTTTTAAATGACCACTTTTTCCTCAGTTTGTTTCTCCTCTAATGTTGCAGGAGTATGTGGCTGTTGTGGGGCTCTCAGGCCCCGATACAAGCGGCTGGTCGACAACATTTTCCCAGAAGACCCAGAGGTAACATGTTTTATCTTGTTATCAATACCTAACTTTTTTTTTTTAGATATCTCTTCTACTGGTGAAACTCAGAAAATTAGAATATCGTAAAAAAGTTCATTTATTTCTATAATTCAGTTTAAAATGTGAAACTAATATATGATATAGACTCATGGCATCCAAAGTGACATATGTCAAGCCTTTGTTTGATTTAATTTGGAAAATTATGGCTTGTAAAAACCCCAAAATTAAAATGTCACAATATTAGAATATTATATGAAATCAATGAAAAAATGATTTTAAACAAAGAAATGTGGGCCCTTTGAAAACTATAATCATGCATACTTAGTACGGGCCCCTTTTACTTGAATGACTGCTTTAATGAGGTTGTGTGGCAGTCTGGAGAGGACTGTCAGGAAAAGGCAATTCAAAAGTGTGGGGGACCTTCACAAGGAGTGGACTGAGGCTGGAGTCAGTGCATCAAGAGCCGCCACACACAGACGGATCCTGGACATGGGCTTCAAATGTCATATTCCTCTGGTTGAAGCATCCTGGTCTTCCATAACCCCTCAGCAGTGCCACAGGCTGAGAGCATCCATGCCACACAACCACATTAAGGCATTCACGTAAAAGGCCCAAACCAAGTACTAAGTACATATGCATGATTATAGTTTTCAGAGGGCCCACATTTCTTTGTTTAAAATAATTTTTTCATTGATTTCATGTAATATTCTAATTTTCTGAAATGTTCATTTTGGGGTTTTTACAAGCTGTAAGCCATATTAAAAAAAAATTTAATTTTCCAAATTAAAACAAACAAAGGCTTGACATATATCACTTTGCATGCCATGAGTCTATATCATATATTAGTTTCACATTTTAAAGTGAATTACAGAAATAAATGAACTTTTTCATGATATTCTAATTTTCTGAGTTTCACCTGTAGAACCCCCAAAATGCTGATAGAACTAGGTGTTTATTGTGTTACTTTGCAGCACTGCAGTAACCTACTTTTTTCCTTTACATCTGCAGCCAATTGGCAGCAGCTTACTGCAAGAAATGAATGTGCTTCTGAGCTGTGTTTAAACTATAGCACTTGGGATTAGCACCGTCGCATGTATTTAAATGGGTTTTTGTCTTTTAATTAGGTTACTTAATCTTTTTCTTATGTATATAAAAATAAGACGTTTGACACACTTTCAGTAGAAGTAACACAGTACTGGTATCTGGAATTGGCAAAATATAATCAAGAAATGCATCTGTTTGTAGCTTAGGCTGTTCAAACATGGATTTTAGCTCCGTCTCCGTTTGGCAGATGGGCTCAGTCCCTGTTCTCAATCTACTCAAATACTGTGTCCGATTGAGAGAAACATTTGCGGTTTTGGGCTTTTTGCCCAGTTTATTCTTTGTCCACAATTGAGTTGAGCAAACATAATTGACAGATTACAAAATGATATAAATATATATGATATTTGGGCTGGGCTGTGTATGTAAATGGAAGTATGATGCAAGTAGCCATCTATCTGCCTGTCTGCCGTTGTCCCACATTCTCACTCCTAAACACATTTATTCATGCACCAGCGTACACAGACACTGGGGGGTAAGGCAGGTGTCATGCCCAAGGACACAATATGCACTGGAGCCATTTTTGGGATTGGTGGGTGAATACTCTGCCATAGAGCTCCTCACTCTGTCATAATTATAGTTAAGTTACAGCTTCGCTGACCATTTGATATTTTGAGAAGGTAGAAAAGGGAATCTTATTATTATCGACTTTTCACATGACTTAAGTCATCCAAAGCTTCACATAAGGTAAGTATGTAGCCACAGTTGCTGTTGAAGTAGACCGACAGATGCGTGGCTGTGGACCCTCCATCCACCACCAACCAGTTACGCACACAGGCTACACTCACAGTCTCCCATCCAGGTACTAACCAGGCCCGACCCTCCTTAGCCTACAAAATCTCACAAGATTAGGCATTCACAAGGTGCTATGGCACATATTTCTTTGCCAAATGTAAAATTTCTTCACAGATTTAGATGCAATTAAAATGTAATTTTGATGAATGTCAATATGTAGCTTTATGATATAAATGCAGAAACATTTAGCTCACAGCTGTTATGCCTAGACTGAAGCACTGAGAAGTAGGTCGGCCAGGGCACATAAGGAGGTCACACTGTGTGTTCTAGTTATACTCTATATAATGTGGGTTTCACTTGAGGTGCCCTTCAGTCTCATGAACCCATTTCTAGCCTTCTATTGTATCTTTTTGTGATGTGTCTCAGGATGGACTGGTGAAAGCCAACATGGAGAAGCTGACATTCTACGCCTTGTCAGCTCCGGAGAAGCTGGACCGTATCGGTGCGTACCTGTCTGAGAGACTCTCGAGGGACGTGGCCCGGCACAGATATGGGTGAGACCTTGTCATCAGTCACTGCTCGAAATAGCCTCCTACTTGAAGCACTGTGGTCAGATACAGCACTTAGGACACTTGTTTAATCAGCTACACACCAAAAACCATTCCCACATAGATTACAATGGACCAACATGCCTGTCCTTGTTGCACAGAGGAGAACGGTATGACTCATGGCTATGTGGCACTGAACTATCCATCCAAGCACCCTCTGCTGATTACATTTACACTTGGCAGGCCCCAGCTGAGTCTGTTCAGTTATTAAGCATGCACAATCTGTATTCAGCAAAACACAACTATCAATACAAAGTGAAATCAGTCCCTACATCACCAAGACATCAAAAGGCTTCACATGCTTTGTTTTTCTTCCCCAGATACGTGTGCATCGCTATGGAGGCCCTGGACCAGCTGCTAATGGCCTGCCACTGCCAGAGCATCAACCTGTTTGTGGAAAGTTTCCTTAAAATGGTTCGAAAGCTTTTAGAGTCTGACAAACCCAGTCTGCAAATCCTAGGAACCAATTCAGTAAGTTTGCATTCGTACTAACTTTCATATCAATTTTAATTCAAACACTTGGAATTGTCTTTTCATGCTTATACTATAAGACATTCGTCAGTTTGTGTAATACTTGAAACCTTTGCTCTCCATTAGACATTGCTGGCAGGAACACTAGGCGTCTTCTGGATATGAGCAGCAGCAGCAGTAAATTACTGAGGCTGAGGAGGCTCGACTTTAGAGCATTTAATTTAATTTCAGAATCGCTCCAAGTGCTCATAGGATATAGCTTTACCAAGACACTTTAACTGAGCACGGCTATCTTTTCATTAACATAATTATGAATAGACTTTAAATAACTGATATTTTTACTGATGTTTATCTTTAGCCTCATCATTTATTAAAGGGATTGATTTGCTCCGAAATGTCACTGTATTTAAATAGTGGCATTTCTGCCCCTACGGGAGACCTCCCCGCTGCCTTTGACTTTTTATCCTAATGAGATGTTATCAGACTTCAAAAAGAAATCATAAATTATTTTCACTGCGGTGTCGGAGTCTCCGGCGTTCAGTTATGTCACATGTTCTGTTTTTTGTTGTGGTTGTCAGTTTGTGAAGTTTGCCAACATAGAAGAGGACACGCCTTCATATCACCGCAGCTATGACTTCTTTGTGTCACGCTTCAGTGAGATGTGTCACTCCAGTTTTGAGGACCCCGACATTCGCACTAAGTGAGTTCATTTTCTCATCCAACGGCACCGTTACTAAGCACTATCTATTTTTGGCGTCCTTACAGAAGTGTTCCTGTTCTCAGCTGTCAAACAACAAGCTTTGAGTCCAAAATATCTATGTATAGTTAAATATAGTCCCAAAATGGAATGTCAAATGCTTAAAATAAAAAGTATAAACTAGAAATAAATGTGTATTTTTAGTCCCAGTTTCTAAACAGAGCTTTGTTGTTTTGTCGTCAGCATTCGAATGGCAGGTATCCGGGGTCTGCAAGGCGTAGTGAGGAAGACTGTGAACGATGAGCTTCAGGCTAATATCTGGGACCCGCAGCACATGGACAAAATCGTCCCGTCTCTTCTCTTCAACCTGCAGAGCGGCGAGCGCACTGAGAGGTGAGGCGTTACAAACGGACAGTCCTTTTGTTGCGTGTGACAAACGGCCTCGGCTTGATTAGAAGCTGTGCCAGTGTGTTGCTCTCGGTGTGAACGACGAGTCTCAGCTTTATGGCACTGGTGGTTTGCCGCTGGGAGAGTCCACACTTATCTTGACTCCTCTGGTCATGTGTCAGAAATCATCTCGTGTGATGAAACCCCTCGACAACTGCTGTTCTGAGCATCAGGCCTCCTCCCAGCCCAGGGACAAATGCAACTTCTAAAACAGAGATTCTTCATAACCTCTTACCCCCCCCCCCCCCCCACCTTAACTGAGTGAAATGCAGTTCTTACCCAAATCTAAAAGCTTCTTAACTGGGGCTTACAGCCTATAGGTCAGTGTAACGCCTCATTTGAAAGCTAAGACTTAACTTTTTTGTCACATTTTTGAGGCACTTTTTTCATGTTTTCGTAGTTTTTTTTTGTTGTCTTTGTCATTTATTGTTGCTTTAACGTCACTTTATCCGTAATTTTTTTTTAATGCTTTTTTTGTTGCCTTTTCGTCACGTTTTTGTAACTTTTTTGATGCTCTTTTGCTGCATTTTTGTTGCTTTTTCATCACTCTATATCATCTATATAGTATTATTTGTCACTTTTCCATTGTGTTATTGTTGCTTTTCTGGCTCGTTTTTGTCGCTCTTTTGCCGCTTTTCTAAAAGAAGCTTATAGATTTGTGCTCAGTTCAGGTGGGGGTTAAGAGGTTAAATGTATCTCTCTGGATAGAAGTTGAATTTCAGGCCAGTGTTTGTTCTACTACAATATGGAACACTTTTTATTTTCTTTCTATGTGAAAAATTACTTCACTGGTGCAGCTATACTGTACATAAGGGCCATAAGCAAGTCCTAGTTCTATCCTTGAAAAACTTCCCTCTTATTGTGTCACATATTTTTTTCATTTTATTCACTCTTTTTTTTATTTATTTTTTTACATTTCTTCCTAAAATTGCTCCTGGTGTAGAACTAAATGAATCATTACCACAGGTATTATTCCGTCAAACCAAATTTTAATTACAAAAAACATGACAAGCTGTTTCATGCACTAAATCTCTCTCACTGGTTTATGAGCTCAAATGCCATCAAGCAAAAAAGTAGGGATGAGGATAAAGTTACCCAGTTGCAATTTATGTGGCAGCTGGATGATTCAGATCAGGGTTATTTATTCCCCCATATACTTTTGGTAAATATCACATGTTGCTTAGTCGTCTGTATCCAAGTGGATTAACTTCCCCTCTGAAGGTAAAACATGATAAACCTTTTGCAGCTGCCTCTTTACTAAAGCTGTTTGATCTGACTCGCATATAAACAGTGTCAGCGATGGAGAAATAAAATAATGAGTCAATTGTTGATGCAAGCTGTAGTAAGAAAGATGTACGGCGTGAAGCGATGCTTTCTTGGCCGGAGTCCACAGACTGAGATGGACTTTGACGTCACTGCCGAGATCTGAGGGCTCGAGTGAAGAAGTGGAGAGGGCAGAACAGAGAACACTGGCTCGGGACGAGATGAGAGTGCCAGTAAATGGAGGATGTTAATCGGAAGAGGCAGTGAGAGACGGACGCAGCCAAAACCACAAGATGCACTTCAGCCAATTTGTTCCCAGTTTCCTTTTATTGAGTTGATTTAGAGACAATAAAGCGAGGTACATAAACATCTCATTGCAGTTTCCCCACAGTGATATATTCGGCCTGATGTAACGTTAGACATTTTAAAATGCGCTCTGCTCAAATGCTCAAGTTTTGCGGTATTATTTTGACTACTGTTACTCTTGTGATTTTATTGCCTTTTACGAACAAAAGGATGCATTTTGGCCTCAACCTTTGATCATTCAATGAACATTAAACATGATGAAAGGACAGCTACTCTGGTGCAGTGTACAGGTAAATGAGTTCAGTAGTCTCTAGCTTTCTGCCAGAGAATTACAGTATAATTTCCTGTAGCACTTCACCATGTACAAAAGGGCTCCCTTGGGCCATCTCCTCAGTGTAAATAGAATTCTGAATCTCGGTGGGGTTTTCCCAGGATAAATGAAGATATAAATAAAGATTGCTGAAGGAAAGTGACGGTGTTTCTCAGTGTGTGTTTCATTGAGCTGTGAACCTACTCACTGCTGCTTAAGGCCAGGAAAAGACCCATTATGTCCAATGATCACGGTGATGACAGCTGATTAGTTCCACTGAGTATTTGTGTGAGACGTCATTGTGCTTTTAAAATACTTATTTGTTATTACCAAGAGAATAATGAATAGAGTAAGTCCCTCAGTAGTGCGGTTTAGTAATGCTGTATGGTCAAACATTGCAGAGAAGGTAAAGGTGTGTTCATAAATAATGTCATCATTGGCAGACCACCCGAGGCTAGTCCTGTCTGCGATAGAGTGATGGAGGAGAAATATTAACTATGCATGAGAACAAAGAAAGGTCCCGCCACATGTGTATAACGGCCCCATTCCAAACGTAGCCGTCGAAGCGTCCCCTACAGTGACAGCAGATGTGCTATAGACTACAAACACTTGGTTTTTCACTGCGGACAATCTGCAGAGGAGAAGGGCGTTTCAAGAGCATGAACGCCAACTCGGAGGATCCAGGCGGGAGCTGGCAATTAACCATAATCAAATGATGATGAATGATTTTAAAGATGTTCACCAAACTATTCTCGCCTCACCTTGCTTTGTTCCCGCTGTGCTCGCTCACCTGCCCCCCTCTCTTTCCTCTGCCCCTCTCTCTCTAGCCGCTCCCCCTCTCCACTGCAGGCGTCGGAGAAGGAGAAGGAAAGCCCGGTGGAGCTGACTGAGCGCTGCTTCAGAGAGTTACTGGGACGGGCCGCGTATGGCAACATCAAGAACGCCGTCACCCCGGTGCTCATGTGAGACCAACCTCTATTTTTATTTCACCAGTTGTTTATTGTTTGTTTTGTTTCTTATTTTGTTCAACCCGATTGATCTGTTCGATGTTGTCCGCTCAATCTGATTAGCCGGTACGGGGTGTCAAACAAGGTCGATAGCAAGGTCGAGAGCTACTACTGATCAGATGTGAATGTTTAGTTTTCCTAGAAGGGAAGTTAAATAGAGTTAGCGCTGAATCATGCTAGACTTGCTCAGACTTTCTCTGCCATGTTTTTCTTCACCTATGATAGTTTTCATCAGTAAATCTTTAATCTTTTCTTGCTCACAAACCATCTAAAAAAAGGTATTCCTTCGTCTTACTTCTATAGGTGATTTCAGAATATTCCCACCGTTCGATCCACCTGCCTTTATCCATTACCGTCTGTGTTTCTGCCTAGTTTGTCTCACTCTGTTCCTGCTTTTTACCTTTGTCGACACAAGAGGTGCACGACTGAACAGCCGCTCCCAACTAATGACCTTGATCCTGTTTGATAAAATGCTGCGTCTCGGATCATTATTCAGCGCTGTAGTTCTTTACACCAGCAGGAAACGTGTGTGCTTCACCAGAGTATGTTTTTTCAAAATGATAAACTCTTCTATCTTATCTTTGTAGGCACTTGGACAATCACTGTCTATGGGAGGGGAAGACATTTGCCGTGCGCTGCTTTAAGATAATCATGTACTCCATCCAGGTAAGTCAAATTAACTGAGGAACAATTCATGGTCCAAAATGGTGCTCTGCATTATCAACCTACTGCCTATTGCCCTAAACATAGTTATGTGCACTAGGGCTGGGCAGTTAAAGTTTAAGAGAATCACAGTCCACATTATGGACTATCTGAATTTTATCACTATTCAAAAGGTCTATCTTGAATATGTTTGTGATATACAGTATATAGTACTTTTTTTCCTATTTGAAATGTATATAATCAAATCTAAATAAAATTGTGTCATATTTCATATTTCTGTGTTTCCACATTTTCTCTAACTTATATACTCATCTGTTTTACAAGTTGTTGTATTTATTTGTCCGTATTGACTTTCTCTGCAGTCCCAGCACTCTCACCTGGTCATACAGCAGCTCCTGGGTCACCTTGATGCCAACAGTAAGAACTCGGCCACAGTGCGGGCGGGGATTGTGGAGGTTTTACTGGAGGCAGCTGCCATCGCCGCCAGCGGCTCTGTGGGTGAGTGGAGTCACACTTACCCTCTCGCTGCCCCGGCTGTGGGGCCAAACAGGAGCTGAACGCTGTTTTGGTGACTCACTGTGTCCAGGGCCCACTGTGCTGGAGGTCTTCAACACTCTTCTGCGGCAGCTGCGCCTCAGTGTAGACTACGAACTGAGTGGCTCGTATGACGGCAGCACCAACATTGGAACAAAGATCATCAAAGCTCATGAGGAGAGGCAGCTTCAGGAGGCAGTCATCCGCACCATCGGTGAGTCAGCAGGACTGTTATGATGAACAACAGATTTCAGGATGTGAGGGGCGCAATGAATCAGTAGGATCCCAATTACTAATTTACTTATACAGCATTTTTATGTATTTTTCTCATAGACTGTAGAATTAATAGACAACTTCTGCTCACTCCTCCCCGTTTACCATAATGACCACGTTCGAAAGGGAAATCATTGCGGTTTTACAGAGTACTCCTACTCTGCTCTGACGGAGCATGTTCCTAAAAAGGGAATAAGGGCGGGATCTTCACTGTGGACTCGGCCCTCACGGGGCACGTAGTTCGGTTATAGCTGTGCCTGCGCCATTTGCTCTAATGCTAACGGCTTGTCAATCAAAGTCCGGCCCTCATTATTATGCGAGATTTCTAAAATGTTCCTTACGAAAACCAGCCTGGTTTCTTAAATATTAACTAACCCAGCGTTATCGCAGGAGCAATATCTAGCTGTAGAAAGTTTTTAAAAATTAGAAACTAGGCTTTACGGTTGCTTAGAACGTGTATAAAGTGCAATGGTTTCTAATGGAAAACTAGCTTGTTTTGCCGTGGTCGTGGGTCGCGGTTACAAAGCAGAGCAACCAGTGGCCATTGATTTTCTGATGCTGGATTTTATTTTGGACGTAATTTCAGTAAATGTCAATTAATTTACCAATAAATAATTTTTGTTTGTTAATGCACAACACTTTGTTTGCAGGCTCATTTGCAAACACATTACCGACATACCAGAGATCAGAGGTCATGCTCTTCATTTTGGGAAAGATTCCTGGACTTCACCCTACAATGCCCCCTGCTAGTTCTGGGTGAGTTGAAGAACTTTGCACATTTGTATCTGGTCATAGAACTTGTAAATTATATTGATCGTTTTTATTCACAGGCCCGATGGCACTAGGATGATCCAGATTATGTTGCTCAAGTCTTTGGTGCAGGTAAATGTTTTAGTAGTATCTTTTATTGTTATGACACTGTACTCTATATCTATATTATTTTGTTATTTTTTCTCTTGTGCTTTATGACTTATTAACATACTTACAAATAACATGTGTGACTTTCTAATCAGGTCACAGCGGACTTCGAGACCACCAACATGCTCACAGCTCTGCCCAGCTCGTTCCTGGAGCCGATGCTGTCTTTGTCTCTCACTGAGGACCCTGAGGTGCGTCTGCTGGTGCTGCAAATCCTGCTCAGCCTCATTGACCGGCGCGACAACCAGTCCAGGTTCTCCAATATCAGGTACGGGAATTAAAATGAAGGGCTTTTCAAATGCAATCAGACTTGTGTTTTACTGTCCTCTCCTTTGTGCAGCATCATCTCAGACATATCTGTGCTCAAACTCAAAGTGGACAAGTGTTCCTCACAGGACAACTTGTTCATGAAAAAGGTATAATTATTATTTTTTTTATCAGAAACCTCATTAAATTTTATTCAACAGCCTATAATGTGCAAAATATATTTTAATCATGTTATTTTATAGTCTTGTCAAAACATACTTGGAGAGAAGACACTTATTTTCAGCAATCCTTCTTACTTAGTCCCTCTTGCCTGCCCACATTGTATGAAGTTCACCAGAGTTTTATAGTCCATGGACACCTTTACCAAAGTTGTTCAGTTCTTGTCCAGGGGTAAGCATGATTTCTGAGTGCTCTCATTGGCTACGTTTACATGGAGACCAAAAATCTGATCATGATCTTATTTCTGGAGTTCTCAGATTATTGGCATGGCATGTAAACAGCATGATCTGATATACATAATCTGATATTCATATAATTTGATTTCTTTCTGATCTTTAACGTGTGCATAAACTAACCAGGAAAATACAGCAAAGTATTTTAGATTTTTTTTTTTTAAATGACACATAAAAAACACAAAAACACACAAGTTATCCAGGAAATCTCTTGTTTGTAGAGAAAGTACAGTGTGTTTCCAACAGTTGTTTACGCTGATGCACAAATTGCAGAATATTACTCCCAGCTCTGATTATTTACTGTTTTAATAATTTCTCCCTTTTCTTCACCCTTACATTTTCAATAGAAGTTGAATTATACTTTACTACTACAATTACTAAAGAAAAAAATACATACTTTTATCCACAGCACTTTGACTCCAAGTCCAAATATCGATATGCATTTCTTCTCCACCTGGTTCTGCTGATGGGCCTGATTGAAGGGAGGGGTGGGGAGATAATTCAGTTGCTCTAAAAATCCAAATCTGCGCAGGCTCATGTACACTGTCCCTGTTCAAATAAATAATAATAATAATAATAATAATAAACCCGGAGTTATAGATTCTCTGATTTCTGAAGAGAATGTAAACGCATCAGATCTGATTATTGGGATATCTGATTGCTCCAGTTATCTTATTTTTCTGACCATGTAAACGTAGCCAGTGTTAATACTTTTCCTTTGAACCATTTCTCTTTTCACTTCATCCGCTGGAGTAGGATTCTGCAATCTACTGGCCTGACACAACATCACAACAACCGCACAAGAACAAGCACCATCAGATGCAGCTACACTACAGAACTAGGCTGCACTAATCAATAGGAACAAAAATAACCTCTTAACCGTATTCAGACAGATAATTATTTTGGGAGAAATGTTGCTTCTTTGTGACTCAGCACTGTTTGCTTGTTGTGGTGACAGCACGGGCAGCGGCTTTACCGACACATCTACTTGGGCTGTAAAGAGCCGAGCAGCGGGCAGCAGCACTACCAGAGACTCTTCACGCTGCTGGCTCTGCTCAGTGTGGAACTGGCCAATGAGGAGGTGGTTGTGGACCTCATCCGCCTGTCCCTCGCCTTACAGGTATTTGTTTTTAGTCTCGAGTATTCACAGAATAGTTGGTGGACATTAATGAGTATGACGGCATCCAAATAATAATGTATTTGTCAATTCTTGTTTCGTTGTTTGCAGGACCTCGCACTGTCCACGGAGGAGGGGCTGCCTGTTTACAACCGTTGTGCTATTCACGCTCTTGTGGCTGCCTACCTCAACCTGATCTGTCAGCTCACCACTGTCCCCGCGTTCTGCCAACACATACAGGAGGTACCCACACAATTGTAAATCAACTTTTCTCATATGGAAAAAAAGTTCTAACAGTGTTTGAATCGACAGGTGATTGAGGCGAGACAGAAGGAAAGCCCTCACCTATTACCAGAGGGGGTATTCGTTGACAACCCAAAGTATGTAGATGGGTATTTATAACTAATACTATTTGTGCAGCTCATATCAGATAATGACATAAATGTGCCTTTCAGGTTGCCGTCTTCCCTGGAGAAAGTGGAGGGAGATGTTTTGTTCCTTCAGTCGAAAATCACTGAGGTTCTCGGGGGCAGCGGCTACAACACAGAGCGTCTGGGCACACCTTATGTCCCGCAGTACATGGGTGGGTAGTACATTTCACGTACGGGATATCCCTAAGCCTCTGTTCACAGGCAATGAGTGAACATTTTGTCATCGCTAATGTGTTGCGAGCAGGTGGATAAAATCATCTCTTTCTTTATCTACAGATGAGGACCGCCTGTCTAAGAGGAAGAGCATTGGGGAAACTATCTCGCTGCAGGTCGAGGTCGAGTCTCGAAATAGTCCAGAGAAAGAAGCGGTAATTGCTAAAAAATTTGCGTTAAACCGCACAACTTGGAACTTGTACAGATTTAATATTATTGTGTTGTTGTTTTTTCCGCAGAGAACCCCGGCGGAGGAGATTACATTTGAAACTCTCAAGAATGCTATTGGTATGTGCTGCATTCATCGTCTGTTTTGCTTCTTCGGTCATTGAAACAAGACCCATTATATATCCCTGCTGACAGATTTTTTTTTATTATCAATCGTAACATTTCCCTGTGTTAGAACAAATGTCATAAACTTAACCCAGAAAGCCCTGCGTCTGAAGATTTAAATCGTTTGTGTCTGGCTCCTTCTAGTGGACAGTGTTGGTATGGAAGAGCAAGAGCGAGAGCGCAGGAGACTAGTTGTGGAGAAGTTCCAGAAAGCCCCGTTCGAAGAGATAGCCGCTCACTGTGGCGCCAGAGTAAGTGTTACGTAATATATGATCCCTTGTACCTTTTTGCCTTTCTTTTTTAAATTACTCTTGTTATTTCAGGCAACGATGCTACAAAGTAAACTAAATCAGATCTTTGAGATTACTATCAGGTAATATTGTGTTCTCTCAGACGTTTCCACTTCATAAAGACCGAGTAAATATTTGTTTTTGAATGAGTTGTAACAGGATGATAAGAGTCCATGTATCCTGTGCTCTTCTCCCCAGACCACCTCCAAGCCCATCTGGAACCATTTCATCAGGCTATGGCCAAACACAGAGTCGTTCCATTCCCATATACGAAATGAAGTTCCCCGACCTCTGCGTGTACTAGACAAAATAACATCAAAAGTATTTGACCTCTGCATCAAAGAGACATGTTTAGTGTTGACAGGGCAGGGCAGCAGCTGGCAACTATATTTATTAAACACTCCTCTTCTGTGTGCCTCTAAATATGCATTTTGGTGCTTCATTTCATAGCAAAATGCATATATGGCATATAGGGAGTAAAATATATATATATTGGTATGGCTATAATTTATAGAAATGAAATTGAATTTGACTATTCATTAAATTTAATGCCTCTATTAAAATAAATATATGCTAAGAATATTTCACTCTATTAATGAAATATGCACTGTCATGTTTTATACTAAACGACAGAAGTAAGTCTGTTTTTAAAATAGATTTCAGATTTTATAAATGTAGTATTCAACCAAACATTTTGACACCTAAACATTTTATTTATTATCCTTCATTTCATATTTTCATCTGGACTTAAATTGACTAAAGGAAACTAGTCGCTTGCCCTGTTGACAGAAAGTATTGTAGGCACTGATCAGTTTTTGGACTCCTTTTTAACACTAGTACGTGAAATGTTGCCATACAGTTACAAAACGTTCTCAAATATCTTTTTATGGGTTACAGTGTTTGTACTTTTTATTGTTTTATATATGTTTTTTTTGTTATTTTCCTGAGTGTTTAATCATTTTTGCTGCACTGTGCAATCATGTAGACATTTCTTTTGTTTTAAAATGTTTTAGTTTATTTTGCCTTTTAGTGTCATTCAGAAGTGCTTTTATCGGTAATATATTTTTTGTTTGCCTTCATAGTTACTACATGTTATAGTGAAATGTTACTTATATTTTTCCATTTCCATGTTAATGTATATACAAAGAAATATATGAAATCTAAATCTTATGTACAGTACAGATATGTTTGATGTGTATATGCGTACATTGTAGATTATGATTTTAGACTGGCACTGCACTAAATATGCCCCAGAACAGGGGGAAGCACGGCATTTATGATTTACATCTATTGAAATCAAACCAGCAACCCATGACATCAAAATTAAACAGTTGTTTGAAAAGCACACGGTAGTTAATGCCACCTCTAGAAGTAGATTTTAGTATTAGAAGTAGTATCGTCCTGCTGAAATGCTTTTTTTTTTTCCTACTGAAGGTTCTGTCTAGTTCTCGCAGGAACTTGGTCTTTGCACTATCATTTTGACCAGTGGTGTTGCCATTATTACACTGTTCTATTAACTTTGCACCCTTTTTTATGCCAAATTGCTGCTGCAGCTTCAGACAGTGCATTGTTCTGCAAAATCAGCCCCAAAGCCATTTTTCTGTGTGTCCCTCTACACACACACACTCACAGGTATGAAAAAGTATGATGGCAATAATTTAGCCTGTCTGTGTCGGTAGCAAACACGGTTTAAAAGAGAAAATTGTAAACCTTGTGCAAATGCTGGTCATGATGGGAGACTCTTCTCTGATCTAAAAAGTACATTTATTCATAGTTGATACAGTCTGGTCACATGTCACATGTTGTATACGTCACCATCGGTTTTTGGTTGTTTTACATGTGTTGTACTTGTCATTTGTGCAAAGTCCTCTGTCAGTGCAGATGTGTGTCTGATTGTGGATGGTTTATCCAAATGTGTTAGAAATCAAATTACAGTTTTGTTTTTTTTTGGTGTGTGAACCTGGACCAAGTGAACCAAGCGTTGTGCATCTCAACTCTTCACTCATACAATGTTTGCTCGAGCATCTTACAACTTCCGAATAAGTCTGCCTGCCTGTTGTCATTGCAAAGTGTAATGTAATGGTGAGTGGTGGCTGTCCCTCCTTTGTCACCACAACTGAAATCTACCAACCATTGTCTGTGATGTAGGTCAGACTTCTGTGAACTTTGCACTTTAAACTGGATAATATTGACAAAGGCAGCTTTGATGAGGAGAAAATGCCTTATGAGTGTCATACTCGACTGTGCATGCTCTCGATGTTGCGCTGTTGTACAATAAATGGATAAAAATATGCTTGTGTCAATTCAGTTCTCCATAAAGTCCGGTTTTGTTTTTGTAAAAATCAGTCATCTTTTTTGACTGCTTTACCATGATTGGACACTTGGGCGACTGAGCTTTGACAACAAAAGGGCTACATAATTGGTTTGATTGAATTCATATTTATTGTAGTTTATTTTTAAGCTCATTTTCTATTAACAACTCAATTTAAAGACTTGTACTCTCATTTTATTTGCCTCTGTGTGGAAAAATCTAGTCTTGCATAAATGTAAGCTTACATGAAGACACACTTGAACTCTACTTCCCAGGAGGACAGTAGACAAGGTTAAACCCAAAGCGCAAATAAGTTCTTGGCCGGTGGTCAACGCATGGGTAAAAAAGTGATTTATGATCCTACTTAAGGAAGATGCATGGCTGACAATAAAGGGCCTAAATCAAAATGACACAACTAGTGTTTGCCATATATTTAGTTTTAATGCAATGGTTTACAAAAAAATACCACTTTAACAAATAGTTCTATGCACTCTTCTAAGTAGGCTATATTTTGAAAGCTATTATCCTTTTAACCCTAACATTCAATGTGACAAAATATAACCAACCCTTTTCAAGTCAAGGCCAAACTGGTCAAGGCAGTTGGTGGATGCGTAATTGCTTTTTATTGAACGTAAACCACCGGTCTCTGACCTTAAAGGTATGGGTTGTGATGATGAGAAAGACGTGCTAACTTGAGTGACACCGTATTTTCAGATGATTTGTACTAACATGCAAATGTGATTGACTCCTCACGGTGCATGACGCACTCATCCCGCGACCCTCTCAATATCTTTTCCCATAAAGTTCCTGAGAAGTTTGGTCAGCGGACTTTGCGGTCTCTCATCCGGCCACTGCTTCAGAAAGTTGCCGCTTCGTTTCGTGGCAGGTGGGCTGCCCCACCTAAAGTGGCTCATGCGGTACGTCCCGTCCTTGCGCTCCTGTTTGCTGTACGACTTGTAGGGCGTTTTGGAGCACGCACCTAGAGGCGCGTCGCCGTTGCGCTTCACCTCGAGTCTCCTCCGGGCCCGCTTCACTGTGCCCTCGCTTGAGCCCTCTCCCTCCAGAGACGAGGAAAACACTTTGACAGGCCTGCGTTTACGGCCGGACGGCTTGCCCCAGCGGAAGTGCTCCATGGAGTAGGAGCGCCTCTCGTCGCTGTGACTGCGGTCTTTGGAGGTCAGGCCATTTTGTACGAGACCGAGAGGGTCGTCCACATCGTTAACGCCGGTAATTCGGGGGGTCTCGTCCTGCATCTCAGACATACACATCTGAATGCATTCCTGTGCAGAAAACAATTATTAGGATGATGAATCGCAGTAGTGAAAAAGGGCTGGAAAAGGTACCTCAGGCCTATAAACCAACATGTTTAAAGTGCATATGACACATTAGTCACAATTTTTGCTAAAACATAGTTAACACAATTATATTTACGCTTTTGTTAAAGATTGTACCCAGCTTTCTTAAGTTTGCCAATTTTTGTGATCTTTATAGTTTGACTGTGGTAATGGGCACTAACAGGAAGTGGTATAGATGAAGGCAAACCATTTTCAACTGTTGACGTGCAACCATGTTAAGTGTATGGGAAACTAGTCAAACTGCAATGAACTTTACCTTTGTCCATGTCATTTCCTACCAGGAGCTTAAAAAATCGAATGAAAATAACTTTTCTGCCCAACATTTCTTCATTAAAATTGATGCTTTAATGAAATAAAATGATAATTATGTGACTGATGAACTTGCAACTGATGTTATCCTTCTAAATAAGTCATATTTTCAAAAGCATTAAAACCTTCTTAAGTCGTTTAGAAGTTGACTAAAACAGAATCACTACCTTTTCTATTCTTCCAGGCTGGGCATTAGTAGATTACGGTGACGTACTGAGACACTTGCACCTGCTACATGGCCTTTTAGATGCATGGCACCTTTATGTTTGCTATAATACAAAAAGATATGGTAGAACTCATGAAACTCGGTTCTAAACCAGGGAATGAAGTGTCTGGTGCTTTAAGACTCTTATGATAAAAGCCGAACAAGAAACACTTGCACAAATCAGTGCTTCTGAAAAAGGCTTTTTCTTAGGCTCGTCTAAAGTCCTTAAAACAGTTTACCTAAGTGGGACAACAACTTGCGGCAAAAAGCAGACACTCATTGGAATAGGCCTGCCCTATTACTACATGACTGATAAGGAATGGTCTCATTGCATGTGTTGGATGTTGTGGCAGCACTCACCAGTATGCGATGCTTGTTGCTCAGGTTGCCACAGATGGGGCTGTCCCAACACTTGGAGCCCCTGGAGGAGTGGCACATGTGGGCCATTATTGCCACCAGCAGCCAGGACGGAGACGCCATCTTCAGCGCGGTCTTGTCCTGCAACGCACATGGAGCTGTATAACACCAGCCCGCGGAAATGCAGCCCTTACGTAAGCTTTAAAAACAACAAGCCTTAACTGCGTCTGAATAATGACCGTGTTGATGACGAATAGTCCACAATGCTCTAAACAGATGGTGTTTATTTACAGCCCTGAATCTGAAGAGGCTTTGTCATACATGAATGTGAAATGAATCTCAAATCTCAAAGCATCAGAAAACAGCATTGTATTATATTTTTCGCCCACTTTTTATGATCTGGAAAAGGCACTCGAAGATCCACACTTAACTGAAATGAGAAAGGTCTTTCATAAAAACATTCAAGGGGAAGAATTTCCCGAAATAAGGGTTTGTTTAGGATTTCTTTCTATGCTTTGAATTCCCTCCATTGTTCCCATAACACGAATCATCCTGAATGTAATAGAACTGATTATTCATCTTCAAATTGTGCTTTTAATTCCTATAAAATCTCATAGCCGTTCTTCAGGATGACATTGTGCTTTATCAGCCACGTTTCCTTGCAAGCCAGAACTAACAGTTGCTTTAACAATAAATCTTTGGTCTATATGTTGTTACGCTGTATTCCAAAAAAAAAAAAGAAGAAGAAAAAAGGCACTGCTCTTCAAGGACACACGTAAAAGGCTCGGTCTCTGTGGCGTAGCTAATGGCATGTCCAGCCCTGGTCGATTGTGCTGAAGGAAGAATGCAATAAACACATATTATGAGGGAAAAGGCTACACTATTGTTTCTGTTCCTATGCACGAGGAACACACTGGCAATTAGTCCGACATGTTTCTGGCCAATAAAAGACCTTTGCTTTATTGTCAGATTGGGTCAGCACCTTCGTCACAACTCTTTGTCAAACCTTCCAAGTGCACCTTTTACAGTTCATTCATATACCATCCTTAAGAACCTGTCTACTACCTGAGCATATGCATTGCAAAAAACACAATTTCCTGCTGTAAATCTCCTCTCATAGCCTCTCGATCATTTCAAACTACGACTCCTTAGCGGGGTGCCTTTCTTTAAGTATAGCCAAGTCTGGCAGAAGACTTCCCTTCTGCTCCGGCGTGACTCACAGAGCTGAGCGCAGCAGTCCAGCCAAACATGATGACTAAAATCTATGAGGTGCTATTAAAACACACTTCGGGCCCTCCAATGGGAAGAGTATATGGAAAGACGTGCACAAGAGGCAGAGAGAAAAAACAAATACTGTAGCGAAGAATGTGAAACAATCCCACTCAAATGACATCAGGTTAGTCAGCTGCTCGCAAAGTATAGGTTCACGGTTTACAATTTAAGTGAACCATTACTGACACGAGAATGCCTAATGGCTTAAAGATTAGGAGGTTCAGAGAAACCGTACAAAAATGAACTAACAAAACCATTTGTGCTAGAAATTGACAAAGACTGCACCATTATGAAATAACCCTGATAGATGAATAAAAATAGAACTCACGTTGTTCCACGTTTCTCCTCAATATGATCATATGATCGCCTATGCCTTTAAGCCCATTAGGAAAAAGAATGAAAAAAAAACAAAAAATGAGCCAAAAATCCGGTCACACTTTTAGGAAACATTTGGAAGGTATTAAAGCACAGGATGTCTACAACTCTTCCAAAACTTGACTCAAGAACTAAAAAGAAATAAAAGGCAGATGATAAACAATACCTGATGTGGTTCTGGTGTTTGCAATGATTTACACCATTAGCCAACAGAAAAATATAAAAGGACGTAGTGAAGCAGAGGCACAACCAAGTTAACAAACTCTTTAAAGATGTTGGAACTATGTAAAGAGGAAAGAGCACTTCAGAATGTGGCCAAAGTGAAATACAAATCAGGCATCGTTACCTTTTAGTTTGTCTCCTCCACGGATCTTGATGGTTTTTTTTCTCCGCTTCCAAACTCAGCCCTGTGTCTTGTGCTCTCTGCTCCGTGTGAATGTGCTGTGTACAGACGCAGCAGCGAGGAGCGTTTTTTTTCTACTGTGCCTCCTTTGAGGATGTCTCTCCCCCTTTTATAGCACGCTCAAATCGTTCGAACCGGACGCTGGACCTGGGCCTTGAGGGTGTAATTGAGGTAAACACACACTGAAGAGACACTTTGTTTTCTCTATTGAAGCTAAAGCCACCTACGCTTTTTTTTTTTTTTTTTAATCAATGGCTCCGCGCACGTCAGCACACAACAGGTGAGGCTTTAGAAACGTACTTGTTAAGTCCTGGCCCTGGCTCACGCCGCCTTCCTCCTTCTGGTTGACTATTCCTCTTTTTTCCCTTCTTTTCTGTTTCTTGCTATAGCTCTATCGGTCATGTTCATTAGGAAACTGAAGTCAATCCCTCTCAAAGGTCACCAGCTCTCACCTCTCTGGTAGTGTGCAATTCAATCAGGGTGTAAGTTTCCGAGCCTGAGTCCCATGAATGGAAACTTCAATGGAAACACTTTGCATTATTATTGAATAGGACACATTTGCACAAACAAAAAAATAAATGTTTTATTTTTGCACTTGTTTTCTTACTATTGTTGCCTGCTATTAACACAAGCCATAAACTCAAACAACTTCATGCCAAGCCCAGATTGTATATATAATTGGCCTAGGAGGATTTATTTGGACCATGCAGCAACATAATATTGAGGAGCCTTTTGCGCTTTGTAATAGTGAGAAGTCATTATATTGTATTGGATTTATTGGATTCAATAAACCCTTCATAGCAAGCAAGTAACACAAGTGATGTCACAGCATAGCAACAACATGGCAACAGAATCCAGCAGGGGCTGTTTAGAGTGACGTCTATAGGACAGTGTCTTTTTTTCCCCATGGTGTGCAATCTCATACGGGACACTTTCTTCTACCAATCTTGTTTTCAAAGTGATGGGAGAAAACTTACACTAGTTAAGACTAAAAAAATAGGAGGATTTCCCCCCAAATGTTACACGGTTAAAGCTTGAATGAGCAGCTACAGGCATAAGAGCGAGCCGCAGAGTAGCACGAGGAAGCAGGGAGGGCTGAGAGCATGTGGCGTCTGTAAATAACACTGATTACGGAGGTTCTTCCATGTCTTTGTCAGGACCAATTAGAAACACATGCAGGATCTCACTAACAAACACTTGTATGTTGCATAGGGCATGATCTTCATTTATGGAGCAAAACAGCCATCTTTGTTATGGCACATGCCTAAAACAGTGGTTCCCAAACTGAGGTCCCTGAGTGGGGGGACAACTATTCCACCTTAAATCAATATTTATCCTACAGTGATGGGTACAGTGGCGAGAAAAATTAAGTGTTGTGAACAAGAACTGGCAGACCCAAAAATGCAGAAACAAAAAGTTATTTTATTTACACGACACGTAAGTGGATGGCAGGTAAGTGGAGATAGGTACTTGGTGGATGATCCAGACGGAGACGCAGACAGATGGCAGTAGTACAGGATCTGGCTCCAAAAACTGAACAGGACACGGAAAAAAGCAGGTTAGTGTTTAGAATCAAAAAGGTCTTGCAAATAGTTCAAAAAGAGCCTGATAGAAGATCACCGGATAGATCAAATTCACAGGAATGAATAAACAGTGTTTAACATTTACATTTTATCATATTTCTATTGGCCATAACATGTAAACATTTACAGGTGAACGTGGAATAAGTAAGTACACCGCCTGAATCTTGCTGAACTGCAGCAGTTTTTGTAAAGAGGAATGGTCCAAGATTCATGCTGATCCATGTGAGGGTCTTATCTGCAACCCTTTGTTTATACATGTGTGGCAGTATGCCTGCAGGCGGGCGCTGCCACTTGTCGTGATGATGGTGATTGGCTGTGCGCGCCGGCCGTCACCTGATAAATAGCACTTCCGTTTATTATTTGACCTCTGACTTCCTGTACGCCCAGTCTCGTGTTGTGGTTGTTGCTCCTCGTCACTCTCCAGTCCAGGTAGTATATTGGTCACCAAGTTTAACTATTTCAAGTTGGTAGTAACTACAGTCCCTATTTAGTTGTCGTGGCGCCGCCATGGGCCTGCGTTCTCCGGCAATGATCGTGAGTGATTGGTTGTGTTGACTCGGACCCCGCTGTCAAAGCCCCGAGCCGCGCTAATGCCTCCGCTCAGGTTTGTGGCTTGTTAATCTAGTAACATCCTAGTAGTTTGTACTCATGGTAGTGGCGCATGCCTTTTCCATTTGTAGCCTCTGGCCGAGCAGTGGTCGTCACTGCCGCCTGCCTTTTTGACACCTTTTGTTTCGCTCTCCCGTCACTGGATTCATGGAGCGCAACGTCCTTATGAGTGACCTGTGGTAACATGTACCTGAAAGTACGGACTAAAACAAATGACTCAACTAAAGAACGGTGAAATGGACTTCGGACAAACCTGATCTTAACTAAACTGAAAATAAATGTAAAACGTTTCTATACAGTGCCTGGCCTCTGTGATCCATTTTTTCAACAACGAACCTACGTGCTTTATTATTTGGTGCTGGCCGTCTCCAGCTGGCGTTGTTTGGCAACAATATTATGTTTAAACTGCTAAGTTAACCCTCGCATTGCCACACATGGGAGCAGCGCCTTGGACTTAAGGACTCCGCTTTCATGCATGGGGAGAGGCCGGTGATCCCCCCCGAGGTCTAATGGACCCTGCGTTGTGTTATTTATGTTCACAAATACTGATGGACCCAAGTCACAGTTGGAAGGAACAACGCAAAACAAATTACAATAAGCAAAATAATATCCATCCATCCATTTTCTTCCGTTTTGTCCGGGTCGCGGGGGCAGCAGTCTCAGCGGAGATGCCCAGACTTCCCGATCCACGCACACCTCCTCCAGCTGTTCTGGGGGGACCCCGAGGCAACACCAGGCCAGCTCGGAGACATAGTCCCACCAGCGTGTCCTGGGCTCCTCACCCGATCTCGGAGGGTGCGCCCAGCCAACCTGCGAAGGAAACTAATTTTGGCCGCTTGTATTTGCGATCTTATCCTTTCGGTCATTACCCAAATCTCATGACCATAGGTGAGGGTGGGAACGTAGATCGATCGGTAAATCGAGAGCTTTGCCGAAAATCGAGAGCAAAATAATAACTGGGACAAAATTAAATGATTCCCAACTAAACATTACTTTGCGTGTAACTCCACGCTACGCCAGACGATGGTGCCTTGACCAGCAGCACAGAAGAGTTATGTGAAAGTGTGGAGTGAAGAGGCTGTAGAGAGACTGAGAGATTGTTTCCAAACCACAGATTGGAACATGATCTGCAGCTCTCATGGGGGTGACATCGATGCCCTGACCCACTGCATCACAGACTACATCGACTTCTGTGTGGAAAACACTGTACCGACCCGGAAGGTACGGTGGTTCTCCAACAACCACCCCTGGGTGACCGCTGAGCTTAAAGCCCTCCTGAACCAGAAGAAAAGGGCTTTCAACTCAGGGGACAGAGAAGAGCAGAAGAGAGTCCAGCACGAGCTCCAGTGGAGGATCAGGAAGGCCAAGAAGGACTATGGGGAGAAGCTGGAGCAGAAGCTGGTGCAGGGCAACGCGTGGGACGTGTGGAGGGGACTGAAGAACATCTCCGGACATGAACAGAGTGCCAGAGGGACAGCTGATGGAGACCAGCGCGTGGCGGATGAATTCAATGAACATTTCAACCGGTTTGATTCTGTCCCCCTCCCTGCTCCCACCTCTTCACACGTCTCCAGCTCAGTGGACACTGCCCCCCTCCCGACTACCTTCACCTGCCTCCGGCCCCCCTGCACCCACGTCTCCAGCCCCCCTGCACCCACGTCTGCAGCCCCCACCATACGGACTTCCTTCAGCACCTGCCCCACACCCGGCTGTCCACCCCAGTCCCCCCCTCACTCCCCCCTCTCCATCACACTGGACCAGGTGAGGAGAGAGCTGAGGCGACTCAAGCAGAGGAAAGCTATAGGACCAGACGGCATCAGTCCCAGGCTGCTGAGGACCTGGGCAGACCACATGTCCTAGGTCCTCAGCCATATCAACAACCTGAGCCTCAGCCTGGAGAAGGTCCCCGTCCTGTGGAAGCAACCACCTGTGCTTGAACACCAGTAAGACGAAGGAGTTGGTGATCGACTTCAGGAGGAAGTCACTACCACACACACCGCTGAACATCCAGGGGGAGGACATCTAGGTGGTGGACAGTTTCAAGTACCTGGGTGTACCTCAACAATAAACTGGACTGGTCCCACAACACCAACGCCCTGTACAAGAAGGACCAAAGTCGCCTCCACCTTCTGTGGAGACTGAGGTCCTTCAGAGTGAGCAGGCCTCTGCTCAGGACTTGTTATTACTCTGTGGTAGCCTCTGCTATCCACTACGCTGCCGTGTGCTGGGCCCCGGGCAGCACAGAGCGGGACAAGAACAGACTGAACAAGCTGGTCAGTTCAGCTCAGTCCTGGGCTGCCCCGTGGACTCTGTGGAGGAGGTGAGGGAAGGAGGGTATTAGCTAAGCCCACCTCCATCATGGACAAAACCTCCCACCCACTGCATGGGACTGTAGAGGAGCTGAGCAGCTCCTTCAGTGGAAGACTAAGACATCCTCAGTGCAAGAAGGAGCGCTACCACAAGCCCTTCATCCCCACTGCTGTCAGACTGTACAACAAGAGATTAAGATTTCTGCTTTTACTTATTGTAAATAAGATACTTCTTTTTCTACTATTTAACTGTTTGCACATTTCCTGTCTATTTTGCACACCCTGAGTGATCCTATTGAATGCCAAATGTAACAAGTGAATTTCTTCGTTGTGAGATCAATAATTGATTATCTTATCTTATCTTACAGAAAAGCAGTTATTCCTGCAAAAGACGGCTCAGCCAGCTATTTAATACAAGGGTTTGCTTACTTATTCCACGCTGTTGTGAATCTTCAGGTCTTTCTGCAAAATATCTTGATAAACTTGTGACTTCATTGTTCCATTGACGATATCACGTTGTCCAGGCCCTGAGGCAACAAAACAGCCCCACACCATGGTGTGGGGCTCCAGCACCATACTTCAGTGGGCAAAGGGTTTTGATGTTGGTGTGCTGTTCCATTTTTCCTCCACACATGACGCTGTGTGTTGCTCAGTCCATCAGTCCACAGTGTACTGACAGTTGTCTCACCTTGGTCGCTTCTGGGTGCGGGGGGATCCAGGTATAACGTGCTTGATCCAAACACAATGCCCAGGCTAACTTTACTATTTTGGAGGCAGCGGCCGTGGACTGAAGTGAGTGACAGCCCAAGGTGATGGTTTTTAGAACAACAATTGGTGGATGGCATTGATTCATGGGGATATTGCAATGTGGTAGAGGTAGTCCAAAGGCCGTGATGACAAGCGGTAATTCTGCGCGACCTCCCGTCACCCAAACACCCCATCCACTGGCACCTGGGTATCCATATTATATAGACTTGCCTCCACCCTGCCCCCCAGTGGTAGAATGAAATGTAGTTCAACTATGCCCAACGTAAACAAACACTTATGATGAACAATAATGGCTCCTACACACAGTATATTTTGCCAGTAGTGCTGTGGTGCCTCAAAGTGCTCTTTCGTAAACCAAAGTTGAATAGTTTGGAAGGAACACACACTGTCATGTGTTCATAACTGCATAACTGCAGATTAGACGCTCACAACAATCAGGATGAATCTTGGACCATTCCTCTTTATAAAACTACTGTATTTCAGTGAGATTCAGGCGGTGTACTTACTTATTCCACGCTCTCCTGTGAATGTTTACATGTTGTGGCCAATAACAATATGATAAAATGTAAATGTTTGGGTGGTATTAGTTTAAGCAGACACTGTTTAATCATTGACCGATTTAGGCAGAAATGTGAGAAATTCCAAACGGTGTACTAACTTTTTCTTACCACTTTATTTATTTTTTTACATGTAATTCTAAATGATTTTGGATACAAAGATATATTTGTATCGGGGGGCCGCGAGGGATCTTCTGAATGATAAGGGGCCGTGATGATCTGGACTGGTTGGATGTACTGCCATATTCTCTGAAACGCCTTTGGAGACGGCTTATGGTGGAGAAATGAACATTCAATGCACGAGCAACATGGCAACATGCCAAGTGCACGCTCCCTCAATGCTTGTGGCATCTGTGGCATTTTGCTGTGAGACAAAACTGCACATTTCAGGGTGGCCTTTTATTGTGGGCAGTATAAGGTACACCTGTGCACTAATCATAATGTCAGATCAACATCTTGATGTGGCACACCTGTGAGGTGGGATGGATTATCTCAGCAAAGCAGAAGTGCTCACTATCACACATTTAGACTGATTTGTGAACAATGTTTGAGAGAAATGGTAATAATGTGTATCTGGGAATGAATTTTAGATCTTTAAGTATATATATATATATATATATATATATATATATATTTCTAGCTTCATTACTCGCTTTTACTGCTGGATTTTAAACTCTTATGACTGTTTTTATATGGTTTCTTACATTTTTAGGCTTTCCCAGTGTTTCCTCTGAAGGGGCCCTGTGGCTCGGGAGTGGTGATTGGCTGTGACTGTGTGGGTGCTGTCCTGTGGGTGCTCAGGTGGAAGTGTGGTGTCTCTGCCGCGCCTCCTCTGGGATCTCCTGGGTCAGTTCCCTGTAGCTGTGCTGGACTGCTGCTCCCGGCGCAGACGGCTCCTCAAATGGGGTTTCCACACTTGTCCATCTGTACTCGGCCTTATGTATCTTTTTTTATCCTGTGTGTGTGCGTGTGTGTGAGTTACTGAGTGAGGGGTCTGTGCGTAGACGGTGGGTAAAAGTTTGAGTGTGTGTGTAACGTTTGTATATATTCGGAGGAATGGGAGGGGATGCCAGGCGTATTGTTTTAAATGTTGTAATCTGTAAAGCACTTTGTGATACCTTTTGGTATGAAAAGCGCTTTATAAATAAAGTTTGATTGATTGATTTAATTATGCGTTGAGTAGCTTACTTGAGTAACATTACTCAAGTAAGAGTAATGTTACTTTAAAAAAGCTTTACTAAAGTAGGAGTACAAAGTGATCAAAATAACGACTCAAATCAATCTAAAAAATGCGTAAAACGGTTTGAGTAAAAAAAAAAAGGTGAAATGTGTTGGCTGGCAAAAACTTAAAATAACTAGAAATTCCGATTGTTCCGATTGAAATTCCGATTGTTGATCAGAGTAATTTTATAAAAATAAATACTTTTGGAGAAAATATACATAGAATTTTAAATGTTTAAATAAGTGAAGTTGGGTTTATTTTGACAACATAAAATATTTGTCCCTTACAGATTTATAAGAGTAAGAGTACTGTTACTACAACATAATATTCCTATGTGAGAAAACTTCCCAAAGGTGTGCACAGTTACCTCAAAAGGTTACTTAAGCACATATACACAAGTAAAAGTGAAAACTACCCTTCAATGATCAGGAACTTTTCACTACCTTCACCACAAACTGTTATAATCAACATTTTCACAGCCTTTATATGAAGTGTCTGAATGGAGGTTATTGATCCAGCCGACCTTACTTCTTTGTTCATTGCTGAAGTTGATTCCACACATGTGGATGACAGTATCAGACAGTATTCTGTGTGTTTTTTGTCATAGTTAATTCATGTTGAGACACCAACTGAACTAATAGATGCATTTTACTCATTCCTGTCTCTTTCAAACGCATTGCAATGTCTCTATTGTTGTATATTCTGAAAGGAACGTATTTGATCACATGACTGTACCGGGTCCAAGAATTTAAGTTTAACGTCCGCGTTTCATTTGTCTTTCAAGCTATGGCCATGATGACGGTCAGCGGTTTCGATCCCAGTTCTGACAAATGCATGCTGTTGTTGTGTCCTTGGTCGGGACACTTAAGAGCCTCCACTAACAGTAAACACGTACAGTACCAGAATACTAATGTCCGAGCCTCTGCAACTGCTGACAAATGCAAAAGTACCTGTAAAAAAGGTTTTGTGGTAAATACGCTAATAATAATAACACACTGATAAACTAGCTATGTGAAAAACAAGGTTGTGAGTTAAATGGTACTGCAGTGGAGGTCGTTTTGTTTTAGATCATGATGATAGTAAAAGTCGTAACTGTTTTTGAAATAAAATAATGAAATATGTCCCTTAAAGCCTGTTATGCAACTGTCTTTTACTACACAAAATGTATGTCAGTTTCATTTTACCCCAGGAAATGAAGCCCTTAATCTTGATCTGTCAAAACTCCTCCCCAGAACCGCTGAAATACACTCAGAACCGGATCCAGCCCGAAGAGATTTGGCACTCGATCACAATAGAAAAATCTGCACAAAAACATGGGGTATTTGTAAGGAGTCGTTGGACAAGCAGTAAAAGATGAGGATTTAAACTTTTGCAGAAACAGATTACGGGCTTGACACATTAATAGTGGTTATGTGTTGGGGAGTTTTCCAAAATCATGTCCCATTTTACAAGGCTGTACCACATACCAGTGCAGACCTCAGGGTTAAGCGGTCAATCATCACATGGTTAATGGCAAAAAAAAATTGTTAACCAAGACGAGAAAAAAAATAAACAGTTCATTCATTCAATCTTTATTAAGGACACAAGTGAGAACACATGATCCATATTTATATTAAAAATAATAATAAGTAAAAGGTAAAATACATTATATATATATATATATATATATATATATATATATATATATATATATATATATATATATATACACACACTATAATACTGGAAATAATTACATATATATATATATATATATATATATATATACACACACTATAATACTGGAAATAATTACAGCAATAAAACAAGGCACTAGCAATACTCTAGCTGCCACTCACATAAAGACATGAGCGCCAATGATTCCACATTTTTGACATGAATCTCATTGAGCTGATCTCAGGACACACCAGAGTCCGTATAATGGCATTCTGAGAGTTATTCAGTCTACACATAAATTTATAGTAACAATGACGAAGTGCAGCAGGACAAGAGCGAACATCACAGTCAGCAAACATCTGACTCGCACTACAGTCTCTAGGCATCTTTAACAGCAGCCTCATTGAGTCATTATATGCAACTGTGAGCCTCTGCAAGCTGGACTTTTTAAAACTTCGCCACAGCTGCGCAGTGTACAGAGGACAGCAAAAAGCTTTAAACAGATTAAGTTTGACATCCACAGAACACATATGAAACTTCCTGACCAACATGTTAGATTGTCCATACAGTTTACACACCTGCCTGTGCATGTCCCGGTCATCAGTGAGGTCACTGCAGATATAGTTGTTGATTGGAGGCACAGAAAGAGAGCGTTGGCTCTGAATGGCTCTGCCTCTTAGTAGAGCGGTTAAGCATAAAAATTGTGCACTTTGTGAAGAAAGCATACAATTTCTACCAGTGTTACTACATATCATAGGCATTAATTTCAGATGTGGAGGTAAACTGGATTTGACCTCTGAGGGCAGCCATCTTGGATTTTTCAAAATGGCCGCCGTGAAACTTATTTTTCTCAATTTTTAGCTTCTAATTGACCTATAGTTTTGATCTTAGTGTCAAAACCTACATTTTAAGGGGCAAGGAATCTAATTGAATCAAATTCAATAAGCTAGACCTGACCACAATGCTGTTTTACTCTTTAATTAACAATTTTACTGATTTCAACAAAGCATCATGGCACACTTTAATGCCATAAAATACAATTATAAACAGATACACGTCAAAGAGATGTGTATTTAAAAATTACTTAAAACACTGAACAGAAGAGGGAATAGTACAATAGATATAATAAGTATAATAAGTATAATACATAATCAACAGTCTCCGGAGCTGAAGCACAATGAAGTGCACTTAAGTGCTGCCTTTGTGCTCTTGCAGCATGTGGTGCATCCCTTCTTGCAGCTACAGTGGATTAGCTCTTGACAGGATTTTTGCTGCTTCTGGTAGAGTGGTCCACAGAGGCTGCCACCCAGATGTGTCCTTGGTCCAGCCCCAGTCCGATGGATTCAGCAGCTCTGGTTCTGAAATTAATGACTGGTTCCAGATGTTGGCCTGGTAGCAGGCACGCTTGATGTGCTTCTTTAGAGCTTCCTGGGTAGGTGGAATGTTCTCTAGAGCTCTTCCCTTCTGTGCAAAGAGCTGTTTCCTGGCCTCATTGACTTCCATGATATCACTGGTTCGATCATACATGAGCACCATAAACCTTTCAAGCAGTGACATGGATTCTTCACTGACCTCAGGTGGCATCTCTTGGAGTTCACTGAATGCAGCAGTCACCTCTGGGAAAGCCTTCCATGTTTCCCATGCAGTCTTCTTTCCTCTGCCAGTAAATGCTGACATGGTATCAACCTGTAAGAGCATGAAAGATGGGAAGTCTTGAGCACCATCTTGGATCCATCGTGGAAACCAGCTCATGGACAGCTATGCACCGAAGACTGGACTCAGTACCAAGAGTAATCCACAACTCTTCAGGGTTGATTTGGTCAAATAATGCTACAGCCACCACTAGAACATCAGTGTCAACTGTGCGAATGGCCACCTTCTTGCGTCCTTTTAGAACAGCATCTGCCACATGTAGAAGTAGACATGTGTCAGCCTCCTCTTGTGAACAAGGGGCAAGGTTGGTCAGGTCCAACTCAGCTGGAGAGCAGAGAACATCACTTCCATGTGCGGCATACAATTCCTTGCCATAATCTTGTGGACGACGAGTGGTTTCTTGTGCAAGGAAAGCAAACAATTCTGTTTTGTTCTTATCTAGATGAAGGAAATCCTTCCAGTTCATTAGTATCACAGTAGAGGAAGTGACTTTTTCTGGTGCCCTTTCCTCTTTTCTCTCTTGTTGTTTCTTTAAGACTGTCAAGTAGGTATAGAGGTGGGATGACTGCACGCTGGGCGTCAGCATGGTAGGCAGACCAGGAAATCCAGTCATCCACAGTCTGCTTCTCAAGGGCTGTTTTCACATAGTTCAGCCATCTGTACTCTCTTCTGCATCAGCTGCAGAAGCCACAAAGCTGGCAGGTCTGGCAGGACCTTGCACAGCAGGTGCAGTGAAGTTTTTTGTTTTAAGAGCAGATGGTGGCACACTTGTATAGGCTGATAGCAAATGAGCTATTGATTTGGAAGATCTCTCTTGAATAAACACTGGTACTCCACGATCCAGGCCACCATGTGTGTGTGATGGATGTTGGATGAGGGATATTCCAGTCCCATGGAAAGAATCTTTGGCTGTTGCAGAGCTATGGTTGTGATCAATATTGTCCACCGCTGCTGTTGTGAAGAGACCTTTGCGCAACTTAGATGGACACACAGTGTCCTCTATCCTGAAGCGTTTGCAGACTCCAATCTGACCTTCTAGAGTTTAGCAATGTCTGTGAGTTTGAAGATTGGAGCACTGTCCTCATCACTGCACATATCCTCCATGAATACCACTAGCTCTGCAAAGGCTATTCCATGGAAGCGATCCTCCTGTCCATCATCAACCTTAGTATCTGTCAGTATGTCCCACCAGTAACTTATCCAATTCACGTTCTTTCCATTGCACACTTTGCAAACAACGCCGTTTCCAAAGTGCTGGAGAGTGAAAAAGAAGTAGGAAAAAAAAAGTGTTGGACCTGATATACAGTACTAAGCCATGGTGCAAAATTGCAAGTATTCTTGAAATTAGCACTTGCAGGTTTATTGTGTGACGCACTTGATTTATCATTAGAAACAGTTTATATTATTAGTGGTGCAGATATGAAATATAAATGAGACCAAAATCTCAACTGTACCAGATTTTTACATGTGCAAATGCTTAGTAAATCAGGCCCCAAATACAATGTCATAGAATATTTGAATAAAATATTTGACCTTCCAAGTATCACCAGGCCGAGATAGAGATTTTTTTAGACTACCTGCTCTACTCTCTGAGTCGCCTAACATCTGACGCCAAACTCTAAACTGGCAGATGACCCTAAGTACCCCCTGAAGAAGAGGTTAAACTACCGGACCTTTTAAAAGTACAGACTCTTACAATAGTGCACAAAGCAAACTCAACTTTCTCCTTCCAATCCACAGAATTCTACCAATGTGTGTCGATTTAAAAGACTATTCAAAGACACAACATAATCTTTTTTTGGTGTAAGCTCTCAGTCATACAGGAGTTTTCCATCATAGATAAAGGTTCTTAAGCCAGGGTCATCTGTAGTGGGGTGTTTTAATGTTGAGGATGTTTCACCTCTCAACTCCATAGACTTTGTCAGCAACTAAACATATTTTATCAGTAGACTATATATATGTATATGATCTTGTAGTGAAGGGGGTTACCATGTTATCAGAACCAAAATACTCTCAACATGTTCAATTACCTTTTTTATTGTATTATACAGCCAATCTACTTACAGAACCGGTGGCCTGTTATAGACAGTTAAAGAGCGGATACCAAGTAAATGTGAGCAGATTTGTTGATACTGTTGGCGCTGTTTAGTAGACTAACAAGATAACAATGAAACTAGCTCTTAGGGTTAGGAGTTTCAGATCAGAATGGCAGATTATGAACTTTGAGCAGTGAAGAAAAATCCAGTCTTTATGGCTTTATAAATAAATAAGGCACAGAAGAACTCGTTGTAGAATAGAGCTTGGGGTTGTGTTGTCAAAACTGTTATTTATTCTAGTATGACTATGATACATCACCTTTTTTTTTAGCTAATGTTAGTAAGGCAATATTTGTTAGTTCAAAAATGACATTCAATTTTGATGATTTGATTGCTGGTTACACTTTATAATAACTACACCTTATTTAGCCTTCATTAGTTTAGTGTGACTAACACTTAATAACTACTGAATAACGAATACGTGAAGTAGGCCTATGTGAAGAACTATTCATGATGAGTTCGGCAGTAACTGCAGTAGTGAAGTAGTTACTAATTGTTAGTCACACTCAACTAATGAAGTGTTCATGATGAATTAAGTGTTAACTCATCATTTATTAACTAAATACGGTGTAGTTATTATTAAATGTTACCCAATCGCTATATCCTACTGTAAACTATGATGAAACAAGCCCAGATAAAGACATGACTGAAAATATCTTTTAAATTATAACGGGACAATCATATGTCGTTGACGCTAGTAAATCCCAACCAGCTTTCCACATCATCAGTACACCTTAACCTTAACCTCGTCATGTGTGCTTTAAATTATAGTGAACCAGTGCAAACACATGTTAAGTCTAGAGTTGTAGCTAATGATTTGAGGAGGGACCTGCTGCTTGAATAATGCTTTTGTTTTCGCTCTTCAACGAGCACAGAAGTCTCCAAGGTTTTAGCTTCTTCAAAAAACCTTGGAGACTTCTGTTTGCAGGCCTGATCAATACTGAACCCTGTAACAAAGCAAAGTGTTGTGGGCAGCTCCTGGATACAGAATCTGACTCATTACTTTTTGCTCTCAAAGAGAGCGCATGCCCCATAGCAGTGACGAAGTGGCATGTCTGTAATGTTTATGGCCGCACTTTTATGCTGCTTTTGGAGTCAAGTGTATGAATCATCCGCTAATTTTAGAACTTGCCATTTATAGCCAGCCACTGTGCAGGCCTCTAACACATGCAACTGATTATTAGAAGGTATGTTTGATCGGTTTGATGATCAATATGGAGCCGCTTTGTAGATGCACCACTAATGCTAATATAAGTTATCTTTTCTAATTGACAAAGTAAAAGACAGTAGAGGGGAAGATGAGTGGATAACGGGACAGTGCTCTGCTAACAGTGTCACCGATATGCAGAGCCGTGGGAAGACATTTTAGTTAGGGCGTTTTCTGTGCATATTTCCTATTTAATAATATTGCCTGCAGTTTTCAAACTATCCACCAGGGGGTGCTGCAGCGCCCTCAGCACCCTGGGTTCCCATGGCCTTGCCGATATGCTCTGTTTCTGCCAGGCCACTCACCAAAGTCAGCTATGGGCACATTGTCAGTTTCAAAGACAATGTGAACAATGAGATAATCTTGAAGTGATATGTCTTCTATTTAATTATGTTAGCGTGGCCCCTATAGCTTTAGTCTCTGATGCCTGAGGACCACCCACATTTGGCGTTCTGCCCCACCTTTGAATGATAAATGTGCTGTTCCGAGAACATTTCTGCTGTTTGAATTGTGTGATAATAAATTTGTCCCATTGCTTTCTGTGGGTTTCGTCATCAATACTGTTGTACTTTCATGTGGTTGTTACAGATCCGCCAATATTATTCCTTTTACATAACATGAAGAATTCTGGATCACTGTGAGAACTACTTCGCAAACTGTACTCTATATTGCACAAACCATCAGACTGCAGTACCAAAGACAGTGGCTCAGCGGAAACAAACCCCCCTCATGTTTTTGAGAAAGACTTTCACATACTAGCAACAACCTCCTGATCTCTACCTCCTTGTCTCTTCATGCCTTGGTCTCTGGACTTGTGACCTGCATGATCATTTAAATTGAGGTCTTGCTGGGAGGGATTGTTGCCCCCCTTCAGCGTCCACACATGCCTCTCTGAGTCTCTGTGACATTTTGGAGGCTGATTAAATTTGCTGAAAGATGTTCCTGATGTCCCAGTCTCCTAAGCAATACTTTTGAAGCACTGAACTCGGTCACACTGTTTTTATTGAACTTGTTTAGAATCGGTTGATATAAGCGAGCTGATTTATCTGATAGCTTTATTTGCTCGGAAACTACAGAAGTGCAGTGGATTCTGGTCACATATCCAGCTAGCCAGATCCAATACATTACATTTTTATGTTTTTTCCTTTCATTTCAAAACTGTTTCCATGGTAGATTCTCACCGAAGTCGTCCATTTATGAGTGAACACATACGGAATTGTGTTTTAAACAAACGTTGACTTAAATTCTTCCAAATGGAAATCTCTCGCTTTGATTACTGCTTTACACTCTTGACATTTTCTCAGTGAGCTTCACGATGTCGTCCCAGAAATGATTTTGACTTCTCAAACATGTTGCGAACTTATTTCAAAAGACGACCTTAAGAAGCTCATGGAGAAAATGCCAAGAATAAAAGGCAGCAATTTTGAAGAATTTAGAATATAAAACATATTTGGAGTTATTTCACCTGTTTTTGTTTCCTTCATAATCCCATGTGTTCATTCATTGTTTAACGCCTTCAATGAGAATCATAGTGTGTTAATAATGTTCAAAATAAAGAAAAGCCAATACATAAAAGGTGTGTCCAAACTTTTGGCCTGTACTGTATATATCCCAGTATTTCATCAAATGCTGTTGGCTTTCTGTTTGTAGCTGGTTTCTAAACCCAGCTCTACATGTTTATATATGTCTATAAGAGTCTACTGAGATTGTGTAAAATGTCTGCAGACATTAGCCCAGATAATGAAGATGATGCCATCCCTCGATAACTGCAGCAGAGTGAAGATCCCTCCAGCACACCATCAGGAAGTCACGGTGCCCTCTGAGAGAGAGCACTTGCTCCAATGCAAAGGCCCGGCCAGCCAAGACTATACATACTTTTCCTATTGTGTCCAAATCAGAATCAGAATCAGAATAGGTTACGCATAAAACATATAACACAGAGTTAAGTTAAAAAATAAGCTAAATAACTTTAAACTATAAGGCTATAGGTGCATGCATAACAATATTAAATAAATAAGATCAAATAAAGTGACACTGAACAACAGCGGGATTGTGTTTACAGATGTGTAGGCATATAAAGTGATATTAAGTGTTATAAAGTGATAAGTGATAGCAGCGGGTCTAAGTGTGGACACAGTGCAAGTGCAGAAACATCCATGAGTCTGAAACTAAGCTACAGAGACTTGTTAATGTTCATGAGTCTGATGATCTGGAACCTCATCTTATCTCCCCGAGTTCAGATAGACATGATTGATAGTCAAATTAACCAAACATAATAGCATACACAAGTGCAAAGAAACGAACAAACACAAATGAAACAGTTTGGACATCTGCTGAATCAACAAGTGAAACTGTTAGTCAGAGGTGAGGAGCATTTATGAAGTTTTTTCCGATGATTGATGGGCGGAAATTTGAGAGGAAAAGTCTACTGCATTTGAGTGACGGGCTGCAGATAAGTGGTGTGACTGAATCGACACCGAACTTGTGGGAGAAATGATGTTTTTTCTTGATAAGGGGCTTCTGGTCCCAAAACGTTGATGAATCCGTATCCTAGTGATGATGGGGCTCTTGTGCTTTTAGTATGATATAAGAGAAAAATAAATCTGTTTTTATTCTGTCATAATGTCAGTCACATGTGCCTGATTCTAGTTCATTGTTTAGAACAGTATATTTTAGACATGGCCTTATGCAACTACTGTATGTCGCAAAAGTAGATACTAAAGTGAGACAATCACAGATTAAAACGTAAAATCTGGAACTGTGTATGTTTGTGACTTGGGGAAAAGATCCTGTTAAATGCTGGTGGTTGATAACTTTATCATCTTTATTTGTGACTCCTATTTCTCTCCAATTTCCCTAGAATGATTACAGGAGGTCCAATTATTTTCAGCAGATGAAGCAATCATTATGTCTCTTGGGGGCATCAGTCTATATTAGGCACTGACCTGTTGTACCTGTATCCTCTCGCAAACCAATTACTGCCTTACTGTGTTTTCAATGCTCATTATCAGCACCATTGGTTAAAGTGTTAGTGTTTGAGACTTTGACGTCAGCGGTACAGACTGACGGGGGAGCCTCCCATTTGGGATTGTAGTTTGTCTGTCGTAGGAGGAAGTCCCGGAACTTCAAAGAAAATGCAGTTTTCACAGCGTGCCAAGGGTTATCTCTGATGTTATCTTTATACACAACATTGCCTTGGCCTTGTGAGATAGGTGTTTCTGAAAACATGCGTGGGAAATGTTTCTATGGGTGGTCACCACTGAAAAATAAATGCGCTTCACCAAGATGTGACCTTGCTCTTTGCTAAAGGAGATTCTATTACATACCACTCTGTGGAAGAAAATATTCCTTCAGACGCTTGACCTGGCGAACACTGAAAAAACTGTAACCTTTCAAAAAAGGACACAGTACACATGAAAACAGATTAAAGCTCATAACGCATTGAAATGATTGTATAGGCCTATATGATATTTGCTACTCCTATCCAACACTGTGCTGCCTTGATAGTCAGTGTTTCCACTCCCTTAGCATCTCCCACTGGAGCTCAGAGGAAGTACATCCAGAGACACTGCTCATGGAAAAACTGGACAGTAAACGCACTCCTGATCCACAGAGAGAGAGAGAGAGAGAGAGAGAGAGAGAGAGAGAGAGAGAGAGAGAGAGAGAGAGAGAGAGAGAGAGAGAGAGAGAGGAGAGTGGGAGAAAGAGAGAGAGAGATGGAAGAGAAAGAGAGAGAGAAAGAGAGAGAGAGAGAAAGACAGAGAGAGACTGAGAGAGAAAGAGAGAGCAAGAGATTTATTTTTTATTTTTAATCAGACCTTTCCATCAGGAACAGAATTGCTTCCATATTCACATTCACACCAATAAGTTGCAACAAATACAAAATAAACACACAATTATGTAAAAAGAGGTCCAAAACAAAGCTGTCCTGCACTGACTGAGGCTAGAAAGAGAGAGGGAGGGAGAGGGAGAAAAAAAGAGAGAGCGAGTGAGAGAAAGAGAGAGCGAGAGAGAGAGAAAAAGAGAGAGCGAGTGAGAGAAAGAGAGAGTGAGAGAGAGAGAAAAAGAGAGAGCGAGTGAGAGAAAGAGAGAGAAAGAGTGAGAGAGAAAGAGAGAGACAAAAAGAGAGAGAAAAAGAGAGAGTGAGTGAGAGAACGAGAGAGAGAGAAAGAGAGAGGGAGAGTGGGAGAAAGAGAGAGTGAGAGCAAGAGAGAAAGAGAGAGACAAAAAGAGAGAGAAAAAGAGAGAGCGAGTGAGAAAAGGAGAGAGAGAGAGAGAGAAAGAGAGAGGGAGAGTGGGAGAAAGAGAGAGAGAGCGCGCGAGAGAGAAAGAGAGAGTCAAAAAGAGAGAGAAAAAGAGAGAGCGAGTGAGAGAAAGAGAGAGTGAGAGAGAGAGAAAAAGAGAGAGCGAGTGAGAAAAAGAGAGAGAAAGAGTGAGAGAGAAAGAGAGAGACAAAAAGAGAGAGCGAGTGAGAGAACGAGAGAGCGAGAAAGAGAGAGAAAAAGAGAGCGAGTGAGAAAAAGAGCGAGAAAGAGAGAGAAAAAGAGAGCGAGTGAGAAAAAGAGAGAGAAAGAGTGAGAGAGAAAGAGAGAGACAAAAAGAGAGAGCGAGTGAGAGAACGAGAGAGCGAGAAAGAGAGAGAAAAAGAGAGCGAGTGAGAAAAAGAGCGAGAAAGAGAGAGAAAAAGAGAGCGAGTGAGAAAAAGAGAGAGAGAGAGAGAGAGAGGGAGAGTGTGAGAAAGAGAGAAAGCGCGCGAGAGAGAAAGAGTGAGACAAAAAGAGAGAAAAAAAGAGAGAGTGAGTGAGAGAACGAGAGAGCGAGAGAGAGAGAGAAAGAGAGAGAGAAAAAGAGAGGGAAAGAGAGAGGGAGAGTGCAAGAAAGAGAGAGAGCACGAGTGAGAAAAAGAGAGAGAAAGAGAGAGAGATAAAGAGAGAGAGAAAAAGAGAGAGCGAGTGAGAGAAAGAGAGAGAAAGAGCGAGAGAGAAAGAGAGAGAGAAAAAGAGAGAGAAAAAGAGAGAGCGAGTGAGAGAAAGAGAGAGAGAGAAAGAGAGAGAGAAAAAGAGAGAGAGAAAAAGAGAGAGAGAAAAAGAGAGAGAAAAAGAGAGAGCGAGTGAGAGAAAGAGAGAGAGAGAAAGAGCGAGAGAGAAAGAGAGAGAGAAAAGGAGAGAGCGAGTGAGAGAAAGAGAGAGAGAGAAAAAGAGAGAGCGAGTGAGAGAAAGAGAGAGAGAGAAAGAGCGAGAGAGAAAGAGAGAGAGAAAAAGAGAGAGAGCAAGAGAGAGAGAGAAAGAGAGAGCAAAAGAGAGAGAACGAGAGAGAGTGAGAGAAAGAGAGAGAGAGAGAGAAAGAGAGAGAGAAAGCAAAAGAGAGAGAACGAGAGAGAGAGTGAGAGAAAGAGAGAGTGAGAGAAAGAGAGAGAGAGAGAGAGAGAGAGAGAGAGAGAGAGCAAGAGAGAGAGAGAAAGAGAGAGAACGAGAGTGACGTAATGGGCAATACGTTTGTGTTCTTTGCAATGAAACAATATCATAATGAAAATTATGGCGATGTATTAAATCGTGAATGGATTTTTCCTCCCCATTGTAGATTTACAGTGAATTTAAGCTGCAGTTCGAATGTTATCCACTAGGGGCTGCAATTTCGCTGGCTAGACTATTGATCGGGAAGACCCATAGAGAGCCTGTTCTTTTCAGGCCTGCTGTGTAATGCCATCGTAAAGAGGAAATAATTTATGTCTGGTCTATCAGTGAGATCTCAGTTTTTTGTTTTTCTTTAATATAGCATATAGGCGGCTATTTTCATATCCATTCTTGACCTTTTCCCCATTCTTTGTTTTCAGCATCTCTCAATACAATTGCTTTTAGTTACTTGCTGGTAGCTTAGATCAGTGTTTTTCTACCTTTTTTGAGCCAAGGCAGTTTTTTTCCATTGAAAATATCACGAGGCACACCACCAGAAAATGTTAAAAAATTTAACTCTGTAGACTATATTCATAATATTGTGTCTTGGATAAGAACACCATATAGTCTCGCCAGCCACAATGCCCCTGTCACCTTCACTTGTTTTATCCATGCATCACTAATTCTCTTGTCTCAAAGAAATTCAGGGTTACTCTGCCTCTCACTAGACAGCACAGACTTGACAATGGTACATTATTTGCAGAGAATAATTTGTTGTCAAAAAATATTTTTTAGAATATCTCACGGCACACTAGTGTGCCCCGGCACAGTGGTTGAAAAACACTGGCTTAGATGGTAGTGGTCCATCTACATGGTTCTGCTGAGTGCGGCTATACCATTGAAGTATATTGAATATATTATCTTGGAAGTATATTGCTATACTTCCAAGATAATCAACAGTGCTCGCGATTTGGTGTAGGCTACCAAATCATGATTTCGATGCCTATATCCAAATTGCTAAAGTAGAAGTGGAGTTTTGAGAGAATGCAAGTGCTGTCACATAGCATAGCACAGGAACAAAATTAGAGTGAAATATAAGCCTATTTGTTTTGACACTGGGACTTCTGTTCTGTTTAGAATATAATGCAACACCTTCTAGCTTTGGGCCATACTTGCAGTTCTAACTTTATTTAGTCTTTCCACTTCCACAACTAAACGCTCAGTTGCCTAATACAGGCTGTCTCATCCCAGAAACGCATGACTAATTAGCTGCTCCTCTAGTATAACGCCTCCCCGCTGTAAAAATGTAGTTTATGCAAATAAAAAGTCTCGTCGAGGTTGTAATTCACACAGGGACACAAAGCCAAGTCGGAGGGGGGACGTAAATACGCGAAGACCCTCCTTTGTTCTGCGTTTAGTCACCTCTTTGGCCCCTACAAAACTATTAAAGCGGGAGGACTTCTCTCAGGAGCCGCATTCCTCACATTCTTGCGCTGTGATGTCAGAGCGGAGGGCGGGGCGATGTGGACAGAGGGGCGAGGGCATCTGAAGCTGTGGCGCTTTCACTGACTGATTGTATTTGGTGACATTGACCAGATGGAATGAAGTTGTGATGACGAAAATGTTGTTTCCCCCCCGTAAAAATATGAAGTACAATACATAAAGCATGAAACACGTTTGTAAGTAGCCAATGAGCGGTAGCCTCGTTTAAAGCGATAAGATCATGGAAGCTTTGTAAAATCAAAGCTGTAAAAGTAACAGCTTATAATAACATTATTAGCACAATGAATTAGGCTACTAATAGTTTGGCTCAGTCAACTTCTGAAAATGTTGTCTTTGGCTAGAAGCACAATATTACACAAGCCCTCGCCCTCGCTACTGTAACTAACCTAACCACGAGTATGTCCAGTTCACGCCTCTCTTGGGACATAGTGCGTAAAGCCCTCAATGCCTACCCTCCTTGTTGCCCTTGAACGCAGCAGTTGCGCTCCTCTGCTCTTGCCTTGAACGCCTCCATTGGACTACAGAGGCCACTACTATAAACATATCACAACAGTCCACTCCAGAGAAGAAGTGCATCACGTCCTGAGCAAATTCAAAGTTGGACACATTTTGCGCCTGTGACTATTTTTGCGTCATTCTGTGCGTCCGTGGCCAAACGCCATCAACTTGGATTTGCGGAAAGTCTGAGGCGGCGACAATTTTGTAACGTTTTGTTAAGAAGAGTGACTTCATAGAAGTAAAGATTGCGTGTTTGAGTTATTAAAACAGTTTAAAGCGAACTTGAAACTTTATGGGGATTATTGTTCTGCTCTGAGCGTCAGTTGCATCGAGTAAAACAACTTTTTCCAGCCAGAAGAAACAAACTTCGGCATGTAGCGCAGAACCTGGGTGAGTTACGGTCTACGTCTCTGTCTAAATTGTAACGGTGCCGTTTTTTGTTTGGTTTTACCTTGTGTATTTTACAGACAGACATTTTTAGCCTAAAGAAAGTTTTCAAAAGTCTCAATGAGCAGAACTGAAATGTAGGCCAAATGCCTTGGCCACGTAGGGAAGTCAGGGGATCCCAAATATTTTAATGCCAGGCCCCCACCCCCTCCCGCAGCAGCACATAAAACATGATTCAAAACAATATGCTGTAACAGTCTGAGTTTAAAAGAAGAAAATCTGTATTTCCCAAAACTTGGTGAAAAACGTAACTTCAGTCTAAGTTAAGATAGTTGTATCATCCGTATAGTCTTTTACTAGTAAGCTACAAATTGAATAACATGTACATGGTATTTGCAGCTGCATGGTAGCCTATACCGTGATTGTGTGCACATGCTCTTCTCTTAACCTGTTAGTATTAGACTGTAAAAAGTGACATGAGACATACTCTTGGGAGATTCCTTCTAGGAGTCCTAAGAAACATATGTTTTTATTTAATCTTTTATAACTCTTGCATAATCTGCATCTTTGCCAGGACTCTCTTGAAAAAGAGATTTTTTATCTCAACGAGTTTTATCTTGGATAAATAAAGGACAAATAAAATTATTTTAAAAATCTCTGTCTCAATTATCATAATTTAATGTATTTCTAATTTAAGTGAGTAACATAATAATATGACATGCTACAATGCAGCTATAAAGGTTGTTTTGTTTGATTTCCCATTACCTTTAGTCATAATGCAGTCATAAACATAATTTCTGATGACACTGTTCTGTAAAGTCTAGTCTTATGCATAGCCTTTATTTTTAGTACTTGGAACTGAATCACTAACATTTATACACAATACACAATATAATATGTGAAGGCAAAGCAGTGATTTAAATTGCACATTGTTGGACTCATGCTGGCATATTATACTGTTGTACTTGTGCGGCGCATAGTTCATGGACTCTGTTAAACTGATACAAGTCTGTGTTAAAACCTCTGCCCAAGAACTGACTACATTCCCACTTTGTTGCCGACTTGTTTGTCCCAATCACACCCTGGCTCCATGTTGTGCCGACATGTTTGTTAAGATGTGTTGGGACACGCACCTCCGGACTTGCACTGTGTTACTGTAAAAATGGGGACTTTTGTAAAGGGTAAATATAGCATAGCTGTAGGAGGCGTATCCCTACACTCGCACACTCTCAAATACACATCTGGCTGCCTTTATAAGCTACAGGCTTGCTGTGAAAATTATATGGTGCCAGAGCTCGTGGCTTGGGCAGTATGCTGCAAGTTTTTAAAGCAATGTGGGATGGTTTAGGGAGCAAGTTGTACAGTAGCATAATGTTTAAAGCCTACTGCTATGTGTAGTTTAGGCAGAGCATCTAAAATACACCATCACCAGTTGGAGAAAAGTAAAAACTTGTGAAAACTTTTTAGGTGGTGTTCAAACTGACCATGCAGAGAGCTTTAGTGCAATACATCCAATTAAAGTTGGAAAAGAGTTTCCTAATTTTTGTGATCCCATGTAATAATAAAGCCACACTGCATACCATGTCACCCATTATATAGAAAAGAAATATAAGCATTTATTCAGTGTTCTCATTGGTGAAAAATAGAAAAAACTAAACAAAACATGCATTTTTGCTGTGAGTAGCAGGCACGTTGTTCTTTCAAGTGCTTTATAATGATAAACCAATGAAAGAGGTTTTGCTGCTCTTTTGACGTGTATATAGGCATACGCTGTAACCTGGAATGTCCTGCAGTACCGCTTTAAAGTAAAGATTTTACTCTGGAAACGACTGCATCTTACTTATCCCGCTTTAAGATCCCTCTGTCCTAACTTTTTCACATGTATTGCAAAACTGAGTGTGAATGTATGTACTTGTTATAGTGACAGAGACTAAATCTTTCAGATAGATACCATGTTTAGTCCAAAGTCAAAATGGTCAATTTATAGGTGTTTACGACATAATACTGGGCTGCCTGTAAAAAGAAAAGTGCCTATTGTTTGTGCAGCAGCGGCCGGTCAAGTCCTAAAGGCCAGTTGATTACAATGTGGGCCAAGCACACCTGTAATTTTGGTGAAGTGCTGCTGCTACAGCACAGGAAGAGAGGGAGAAAAATATAGAAGCAGATTGTTATTGTTGTAGCAGTCCAAGAAACAGACAGAAATGTCTCCAAGTTTATTTGTGGCATTCGGTGGCAAAGTGCTCCAAGTAAATATGGTTGTAGAAATGGTGAGTGACATTTGCTGATTTGCGTGGACATATTATGAGTATAGACTTACATGTTATTAACTTTTAACAACTTTAATGATCAACAAAGGAAATTATGTTGTCACAACAGCTCAATAATACACATGAAAATCTTATGTGCCATGTAACCAAGAGTATATCTGTGAAATGGATTATAAAGGGGCTTGCTTTTTTGGGGTATTTTTTCTTCAGTGCTAAAAAGTAGTTTTAGGTAGTATATCCAATTGACAGCAATATAAATCATTGGATGTAAGCTTTATATAAAAAATAAGTACACACTGTTTGTCTTTGAATCAAAACACAAATTCATAAAAGGGCCCGTTCAGTACTACTCTATGTCTGATAATTGTCTCTAAATAGTCTTCACGGTAACATAAAATCCTTGGATACATGAGGTGAAGTCCAAGTCCAACCAAATGCTTGCGGCTGGAGTGCTCTGTGGCGTTCGTCAGTGCTGTTGTGTAAGCCGTGTGTTCTCTCACAGACAATAATAGTGCCAACAACGTGCTGCAGCCTGCCCCCTACATACACTCCCTGCAGCTCTGGTCCAGGTGCTGCAGGTGAACTGTCAATCACTCAAGCATACCCCCCCCCCAAACTTCAAGCATGCACTCACGTGGTTCTTCTTGTTCACATGTGGCGGACATTTAAAAAGGACTAAAAAAAAAATTGTTATTATTATTGCATTTGTTTATGACTCAAACATGTCAATTCTGACATAGCAACGTCTTCTACTATTTTTGTTCATAAATACGCTGTGAAAACTGCATTTTCTTTGTCGAGATAGTTAGAGGACAATAGTTACAAATCCTGGTGTCGGCAGTTCACCCGTCATTGTATCTTTGAGCAAAATTCTTGACCCACCTTGCATAGTTCGTGACTGAAGGGATTGCTAGAGATCGGGTTGGCCATTGGTGATAGACAAGTTTGCGTCAGTCAGCCGGTAAGTACTCCCTTTAACGGTAGCTACAAGTTAAGTTTGTTAGATACAGCCGGATGTAAACAGTAGCCGAGCAAACGTGTTTTTGCTTTGATTGGCCTGTAAACCTACTGAAGTCGGTGCCTCGGGGTAAGCTCTCTCTGTAGTGATGCACTGTTCATGAATGATGTGGTTTTCCAAAAAAGAAGAAGAGGGGGAAGGAGGAGGGGGTTGTGGAAAAAGTGAACAGCTGTGCGGTTTCCCTCAGAAGCTTGATGGCCCCATCATGTTTTTGTTGTGAAGGTGCAGAGAAACCCACTATCAGCTGTATCCAGTCCGCTCTGTCCCCTGCGCCGGTGTTTCCTGAACCACTGTACCAACATGATAAGAGCCTGAGAAACACCTCTATCCCATCACTGTCCTCTGGTTATCTGCAGGCTTTATTTTCACATCAGGGGTCTGGAAAAGAATAAAACTGATTAAGACTTTACGCTCCCACAGTCATCTTCTCACACAAGCCAGATCCACATTACGAAGCTAAATAGGATGCTGCATTCTAGACATTGGGGTTCACAAGTTCACAGGTGTATTCTTTTTAAACGTCTCAAGCTTGAAATCATGGACATCATATGGACAACAGGAAATACATCCCTCCCTAGTGGTACTTGGAAGGTCAAATCTTTGATGAAGTAGTCCTCAGCGTGAACAGCATGAGAACCACTGTAACCCTTAAGGCTTGTAGTTGACAAAAGCAAAAACTATCCGAGTCGGCTGGCGGATTGAGTTGGACTGCTGGTTATGTGTGAATGGTCCTCTGTTTATCACTTCGGCTGCAGAAAGAAGAGCGTCTTTGTGTCACAGATTGAACTAAGGAGAAAAACAAAACGGGTGCGAATGAAGCAGCAGATGTAGTGAGCGTCTGCCGCCTGGGCCCACCATCTGCCCGCAGCTGTTTGTGTGGGTCAGACGCTGGGCACGCTCTGTCTTGAAGTCCCATCATCAAGAATATGCGTATTTATTTATTTTTTAGAACATGTTTCGAAACAACTGTTTGCTAGTTATTTAAATATGTGAACTACACTGTACGAAAACATGCTTGATGTGAGGAGTGCAGTTTTGAGGAGTAAATGTGAGTAACAGAAGTACTCTCAAATAGGGCTGAACGATTTTGAGAAATAATCTAATTGCGATTTTTTTTCTTCAATATTGCGATTGCGATTAAATATGCGATTATTGTTGCAAAGTCCTCTTCTCATGTATTTTTCACCTAACACAAGCAATAAATCAGCCTGTTTCATAATAAACAATATTTGAAGTGAAAATTGCAACAAAATTGTTGCTTGACCTATTCAAAATGTGTGTGGACTGCACTTCTTAAACTGTCTGAACTTAACAGTACAGTCTATAAATAAATGCTAAATTATATAGATATGAAAAAAAAATAACTCACTGATCCAGTCAGTAACATCACCCAGACTAAAGTGCAGGAAAGTAAGAACAAACGTCTGCTTTAACTAGTTGGAAAAGTTTTAGGAAATCAAACTCCCAATTAATACAAAATAAGCTATTTAATTTATTAAATAGTACTTTATTATTTCGGCCAATCAAATCCCAGTCTGAGCTGCGACTCGTAGTACTTCAGATGCGCGTTATTGAAGGACACGGAGAGGCCAGATGGAGCACACGCCAAAACACAGTGGAATTAAGAGCAGCATTTTGGTTTTGGGACGTAACTTTGGACAATATGAAGAAAGAAAAGAACACTGACACAAGGAGACGGCGACATGAGGTGCCAGACACAGACACGTATCTTTGACTCGCAGCCATTTAGTGACATTTCAGCTTAAACAGCACATTTCCTCAGCACAATAAGACATGACACGGACTCCTGCCTCGGATCCTAGTTACCAACCCTTTTCATACTGCAGTTTAGTGTTTATATCTAGCGTCTGTACGACCTACGGAGCGGATATGCGGTAGACGCAAAGGTAAATAAAGGCACATGGCACTTCGCCTCCGCGGATACTTAATGGTCATGAAACGTCATTATGCTTTTGAGATAAGTTCTTTATCCACAACATTCCCAAACATAAGCCCCCTAAACTGAGCCACAAACGACTCTTTACTTTTTACAATCAGCACAGACTCACCCATATATGTCTGTGGAGGCAGAGGCGTGTGAATCCGGAGGTGAGGGAGTTTCTGTGATCATCAGAGCGTGTAGTAGCGGCGACGGAATGGCGTGATTAGCGCTGCGGCTAACGCAATGCTAACGGAGAAAAGCAATATTCCTTCGCGGTGGCTGCATGATAAAAGCTGATATTTTCACTGTACATCCACAATCTACCGCGCACCTTAACTAGACTGAGACGTAAACAAAAGCACGCGACGGAGCGGACTTTGCTGCCATATCTCGTTGCTCTATTTACTTCCCAAATCGCGTGCCCTGCGATTACGAAATCGCGTTGTGTAATATCGCGATAAAATTGCAAATGCAATTAATCGTTCAGCCCTACTCTCAAACCGTGGACGTGCAACGCTGTGTGAGCCTGTTGCTGTGAAGCACTTAACCCGTGCATTTGCCGGGCTCTGGCGCTCAAGTGTGACGGAGGAAGGGCCAGAGATGCGCTCAGATCAGATTGATTGAGTTACACACGCTACACTGGCGCCGCGGCCCTCTGCAGCCTGCACCTAATGATCTGAGCAGTGGGCGACAAAGTGGGGTTTTGTTCTGTCTTTGTGTGAGCGAATGGTGCCGAGCGGGAGACGAGCCGCCCGCTAAAGGAGGCGCTGTCACGTCCACGGAGTCTGGTCTGCGCGCTCGGTGTTAGTGACGCTAACACTAGACTCAACCAACCTAAATCCGCTGCAGTTTAACAGTTCGTAGCGGAGGCGTAGATACCTTCAGTGCATGTTTACAAGTATATTGTACAATAAAACTTAGCAGCATGATTAAGAGGAAAACAAAACCTGATGGCGATTGTGATTCGATTGCAATTTTTTGCTATGGTTTCAAATAAAGAATCAGGTGCATATTCGAACATTTGAAAGAAAATGTATTTGATGAATGTATAAATATTAATTGCTAAGCTTCTGGAGCCACACGCCTTTCAGATCATGTTTGTACAGAGTTAACAGGTTTTATACATGGTAAATAAATAAATAAATGATTTTAACGGAACAGTCAATGCAACAACCAAATGGCAACCCCAAAAATAGCGATTTCGATTTGATTGCGATTAACTGTGTCACGATTGGATAGATGTCCATAGGCTAAAATCCCTGGCAACATTTGCTGTGTATCTCATAGTTTGTTTTGCAGACGCTGTAACACAGACTGATCTATGTTGTGTTTTTCCCTTTTGTCTCTGCATGTTTAAACTAAACTCACTTCTGAGCGGCCACTGACTGCAACCCCTAGGTACTGTATTTGTGCTTCTTCATTTATGAAGAGTTAGGCTCATAGTTGTTTGGGACTTATCTCAAACAAGGACACCTCATCAGTATAAATACAATATAACAATAATATTTGCTTAATTTTGTCACGCTGACATAGTTGCTGATCCGTGCTGACTTCTACATATCTATTATCTCCCAAACGGCAGCTCTTCAGTGATGTGTTCAGTCTGAAGCGGTTAAAAGGTGTGAGGGCTCGTCTATAGTAGGGCCTGTCTGATGTTCACTGGCCGATGCGCCTTTGCTATGCAGGATAGGGCTGGGGAACACCTGGTAGCCTGGGTGAATGTAGTGAGTGAGTGGTTGGTGGTGGTTGGAGGGACCGATGGCGCAGATTGGCAGCCCACGCTTCCATCAGTCTAACCCAGGGCAGCTGTGGCTTACCACTACCAAGTATGGTGTAAATAATTAATACACTAAATTGTAAAGTGACTTTGAGCATCTGGAGAAGCGCTATTTAAGACTACGGCTTAATTAGTATTAATAAGGAATTAGTATTATTGATAATAATAATTTTGGAGGAATATCAGCTATCTGCCCGTCAACGACTTTTGTAAACATCTCCAGAACAAAAGGTGTTAGAGACGAGCTATTTTTGTTGCATCGGAAAGAGGATGGTTAGAGCTTTTAAACCCTCCCTGAGTGTCCTTGGTCTCCGGGAAGTTGTTTAGTTTATTCAGACTGCAACAAAAAGACGTAGGTTCTCTGGGATATGTAAAATATACCTATTCTTGGCCCCAACAAGAACAAAGAATCCAAGGTACACCGTTGTGTAGAAAAATGTATTAAAATTAAAAGGCCTTTATTAAGTCATGGCAATAGGGAGATAAAATGCATCAATGCGTTTCGGCCTGGCAGAGGCCTTCGTCAGAATGCAGATAGGTAAATGAGAGGAGCCACTCCTTTTAAAGGGGACGCACCCACAAAAAACACAAAATAGCAATGAATCTCAGCATCACTAAGAAGAAATATACATGACAGAAAAATATATACATCATACAACAATATAATATAATATATAATAAAGGTGCGAAAGCAACATAGCACCACAATGCATCTTAGAATAAAGATATGAAGACAACAGTAAAAGTAACCAAGTTGCTGAAACGGGGGCCACCTTTTTTTTTTTTTAAAACAACCGCACTTGTCTAAACAACCATACCACCATTACTTTGATAAAAACCAAACATAGTTTATTTGGTAGGGACAGTGCATGCTAATGAACAGGCCACACCGGATTGTAGCCGTGGGCTAATTTCCATCCGTTGTCCCCATGTGCACTCTCAAACACACTCTCATTCAGCCTGGCCTATTGTACATGTTTGTAGTGGTAGGGGAAAACCGGAGAACCCGGAGGAAACCTACGCAAACATGCGAACTCCACACAGAAAGGGCCCGTCCAGGTGGGAATCAAACCCGGGACCTTCTGTGAAGCACGAGCGCTAACCACTATACTACCGTGCTGTAGTACCTCAGTACTATGGCTGACATCGCTTTGAATATGTGTGTCTAAAAGTCCTTTTACAGAACTGCTTTGCCCGTTACACACGGTACACAATAGTCCATGTATTCCAAATGAGACCAGGGGAATACTTGGGGATTTTTCTTTTGGTATAAAACTACACTTTTTCATCTTCAAAATGTGACCACTGGTCAGCTGGCCTCTTGTTCTGTGTTTACACTGAGCACGGTGGCAAATGTCATTAAAGTAAAATAGGTTTCACATGTATAGAATTATATTAGTGTCAAACATTTTTTTCACAGAAGCATATTTTAGGGGTAATTGGTTAAAAGTTTGCGATGCCACATTCTGGGACTGGAGGCATCATGCTGGGATGCAACTATTTCACGCTGTATCAATCGTGTGTGTCGACATGACTATATACACATGTCTGATAATGGCAAAAATTGCATATAAACACTTTTTCATTATTTTTTGATTGTGCTAGCTTGTAGCTCCTTAAGCTACAGATAAACAAGATATATTCTCTCAAACAGAGAGTATTCATGGCAGTATTTATGTTAACTGGCCCCACCTTGCTATGTGAAAACAGTGCATGAGTGGGAGCATTTTTATTCATATTTAATTAACCGCTAAATAAGCTAACAATTGAAAACAATGTTTGCCAATAATACTTGAATTTTGCTTCTCAGAAAAGAATACTAGCTGTGTTTATAAATACGTCTCCAAAATGATCAGAGTCCTAAATAATACAAAGTGACAATGATAGCCTGAAAGCCACTTAAAGCCAAAAGCAACTTGGTTTAAAGCTCAAGTTAAAGAAGTGGCTTTGCAATAAGACATTAAAGTTAGACTGGAACAAATTATGTTTACAAATGTGACATAATAATAAAAAAGTTGTATTTCTTATTTATTTATTTATTTATTTGAATGGGACAGCATGTATTAGCTCAAGGCTAGTTTCCATCCATAGTCCCATGGGATAGGGCCAGCAGGTACACAGAGAGACGGTACATGTCACAAGAAATGTACCGTCTCTCTGTGTACCTGCGTCACAAGAAATAAATAACATAGATGAAACATACCTGTCACAAAGGACAAAACAAAACGTACAAGTCATAAAAACAATAAAAACAATTACAGGAGAATTACAATGCAATACACACACAAGACAACACAACACACAGTGTACGGGGAGAGTAGTATACTTGAAGTAGGTGAGGTAGGCTAATGTTTTAAGGTGCTTTCGGTATTGAGGTAGATACCGCTAAAGTGCTTTACTACTAAAGTGCTTTGAGTTAAATGAGGTAGATACTGCTAAAGTGCTTTGAGTTAAATGAGGTAGATACTGCTAAAGTGCTTTGTTCTAACTTAGTACATGATGCTACACTTTAAGGTGTCTAACATAAGTCCTAGTGATTACAATTCTGGTTACCAATGATCTATGAGTGAAACGTTTACCTAAGTAATAAATGTTTAATTTGATAGGGTATTTGGGAGATGAAAATACATCCAATTAAATCGCTAACCATATCGGGCTATATATCGGCTATGGATCTTTCCTGTTTCATTCTGTTCCGTTTACTCAGTCTTAAACCATACAGAATGGACGAAATAGTTTATAAGATCAGCTTTATTTGTAGTCATGCTGGAACACACACACGCTACTGCAGCCTGCTCTTAACCCGGTGTCACACTCTCAACGGTCCCCCTAGGAACATAATAATAACATTTCTATTGACACATCCTTTCTCTCTTTTTTTTTTTTCTTTTTTTTTTTTTTTTTACAATTGCTAACATGCTTTGTTCAACCAAAAATAAACTTTTCCTTTTACGTGCAAATTCTCAGTGCATCTGCCTGTAAACAATAACAGTGCCTTAAACACATCAGTATTCCTAGGCTCAAAATATAATACATTCTGTTAACACCTTAAATGCATTCTTTTTTTTTTTTCTTTTTTTTTTTTTTTAACAGTGCAACAGCAGCCCATAAGCAAATATTAAACAACCTGTCCTGGTCACGTACAATAGTCTTTCAGATATGCAGGTGTTTTAACCTGACGACCAGACCTAGTACCCGTGGCATTACTAGCCTTCTGAGTAGTTACTACAGTCTGTGCTTTGGACAAAGTCTCAGTATGTGTGGTCGGAGTAGGTGGGCTGTGGTTGTGCCTGAGATGTCGACGGTTTCTCCTCAGGACACTACCAGACTCCAGCTTAACCTCATACGATCTTGGGCTCACTGTCCTGAGTACTTTTGCAGCTTTCCAGGTTTTGCAAGGCTCGAATGGCTGGACTCGCACACTGTCCCCTGCTTTGAGACGGTCTAAGTCCCTTGCTGTGCGGTTATAGTAGTGCTCCTGTCTCCGTTTGTTGTTAATCAGTCCTTGTTTGTTGTCCGTCACTTCAGGCTCCAACAGCGACTCTTTCGTAGGCAGTAAGGTCCGGGTTCTCCTACTCAAAAGTCTCTGGGCTGGGCTAGTGTCAAGTCCTTGGCTTGGAGTATTTCGATGATCCAGTATGGCCAAGTATGGGTCATGTCCTGCAGCTGCAGCTTTCTGCATGAGCCGTTTTGCTGTTTTGACTGCAGACTCAGCTTTACCGTTGCTTTGTGGGTATCCCGGCGAAGATGTTCGGTGCTCAAATTCCCACCTTTGCGTGAATGTCTTAAACTCTTGTGACGAATACTGCGGTCCATTGTCAGAAATCAGAACATCCGGTATTCCTTGACGAGCAAAATGTGCTTTAAGCTTGTGGATCACTGTGGTGCTCTTGGTGTCTGGAAGATAGTCGACTTCCCAGTAGTTTGAATAATAGTCCACAGTTACCATGTAGTCCTTATTATGCCATGAAAACAGATCACTTCCTACTTTGGACCAAGGCCTATAGGAAACATCATGGGGCTGTAAAGTCTCTTTCTGTTGTTTGGGGTCGATTGACCTGCAGATGTCACATTTGGATATAAAAGTCTTTATTTGTTCATTCATGCCCTGCCAGTACACACACTCACGCGCCCGTCTAAGGCATCCTTCGACTCCCAGGTGTGATGAGTGTATACGGCGGGTGAGGTCGGCTCTGAGCTTGTCAGGGATAACAGCTCTTTCTCCCCTGAATACAATGCCGTCCTGGAAGCTCATCTCCTCCTGAACTGTAAAATAGTGTTGAATGTCCTGAGTAATGTCTCTTTTGTGTTTAGGCCAACCTTTTCTGATCAGCTCTATCACTCTTTGTAACTTAGCGTCTTCTTTTGTAGCATCTCGGATAACGGACAGTCTCTCTGCAGAAATCGGCAGGTAGGTTAACATGTTAACAGTCTCAAGTTCTGCCTCAGTGTCGCCCTGCGTACTGTCAGATAAGTATGCTCTGCTCAGTGTGTCGGCCAACAGCATATCTCTACCTGGTACATAAGTCACGTCAATATCATATTTCTGCAGTCTGAGTAACATTCTCTGTAGTCTCTTAGGTGCACTAAGTAGTGGCTTTCTCACTATATTCTCAAGTGGTTTGTGGTCACTCTGCACTGTCACTTTTCTACCATAAGTATATTGGTGGAATTTTTCCATCCCAAATACAATGGCTAAACATTCCTTTTCTATTTGGGCGTAACCCCTTTCTGTGGGAGTTAGTGCTCTGCTCGCGAAGGCTACAGGTTTACCTTTCTGAGTCAGGGCAGCCCCTAGACCTGTGTCTGAAGCATCACACTGCAGAGTCAACTCCATAGTCTGGTCATAGTATTTCAGTAGTGGTGCTTCACTTATTTTGTCCTTCAGTCTCTTAAAGGCTGTCTCTTGCACCTCAGTCCACTCCCACATATTGTCCTTGTGTGTAAGTTGTCTCAAAACTTCAGTCATCTGAAAGGTGAGCACAAAACTTTGACAGGTAGTTCAGCATCCCTACAAGTCTCTGTACACCTTTAACATCTGTGGGCCTGGGCAAGTCTTTAATTGCCCGTACCTTCTCGGGGTCAATCCGAAGGCCCTCTGAAGTCAGTAAATGTCCTATGTAAGGGACTGACTCTTTCCTCAGCTTAAACTTGTCCGCATTCAACTTAATGTCCTTCTGCCTGCATCTCATAAGAAAATGTCTCAGATTCTCGTTGTGTCTCTCATTTGCCTTTTCCTGTGTGTCTCCCTCACCTGTGACAAGTACATCATCTGCAATGACGTAAACCCCAGGCAAGCCTTCCAGTGCCTGCATCAGCTTTCTTTGGAAGATTTCTGGAGCGGGGCTGATACCCATAGGCATCCTGAGCCACCGGTAACGCCCAAATGGGGTTGCAAACGTGGTGAGATAGCTTGACTCTTCGTCTAGTTTAACATGCTGTGGGGAAGCTGGCCAACGTGGTCAAGTAGGAGGCAGACTCATACATTTTCCATTTTAGCTGACATTTATTGTTCCATGTAAGTGTGGCACAATCAAACACATGTACCCAGCTACCAGGTTCTCCCAGACTGATTGCACATCCCTTTTAACCCTCCCCCAGCAGGAAGCCCCTCCCCGGACCAGGTGGCAAGTATTAACTTGATTGCACAAACTAAAAAACTATAAAACAATGAATACATAAACTTATAACCAACATTTTTAAATACATAAAAAAGGGACAAAGTAACATAAGACCCACTTTGTCACACATCCCCCCTCTTAAGAAAACGTTACTCCTCAGAGTCACGGGACAACACTACAATTGGAAGTTATTTTGTTTGTACAGAACATTACACTAGAACAAAACGTCCAAAGCACTTCTAGTAACAGCGCTCCTCTTCCCATTGGTTCCTTCACAACTCACACTCTGAGTCCTTTACACTGGTTCGCACTGAACCTGAAGTTCCACAGACCACTTCGCGACTCAAACCAGTCCGACAGCAGTATTGCAGAACCTTGTACCGCAGACACACTGTCCAACGGCAATTTCCTGAACTCCTCCGACCACACCTGTTCCCATTGCACACAGCTACAATGGTACAGCACCGACGTCGACTGCTCCAACTGCACACAGCTACAGAGGACCATCTCTCGGTTCCTTCACTCTCCTTCACGGGTCCCAATGATCACTCCTTCATGGACACAGACTCCTTACGCACTGCAAGGGCCTTCTCCACACAGTATTGTCGTACTCCACCTTCTTCCTGCTCTTCCACTGGGATGGCTTCCGGCTCCTCCTCGGGGATGGTGTCCAGCTCACCCTCAGGAGGTGGATCAGTTCCTGCCTCAGCACTGGTCTTTTTCTGTTGCCTGGTCTCCATTCTTCCCTGCCTCCCACTGGCCTGGATCCCACCACTGCCACCATATGTGGGGAAGCTGGCCAACGTGGTCAAGTAGGAGGCAGACTCATACATTTTCCATTTTAGCTGACATTTATTGTTCCATGTAAGTGTGGCACAATCAAACACATGTACCCAGCTACCAGGTTCTCCCAGACTGATTGCACATCCCTTTTAACCCTCCCCCAGCAGGAAGCCCCTCCCCGGACCAGGTGGCAAGTATTAACTTGATTGCACAAACTAAAAAACTATAAAACAATGAATACATAAACTTATAACCAACATTTTTAAATACATAAAAAAGGGACAAAGTAACATAAGACCCACTTTGTCACACATGCCAAAATCCATGTTTCACATCACAAACCGTGAATACCTTGGCCTTTGAGAGCTCCGGTAGGATGTCATCAATGGTGGGAAGAGGGAAATGACTCCTCTTCAGTGCTTTGTTCAGTGGTTTGGGATCAATGCAGATCCTTGGCTTTCCATTTGGTTTTGTCACTGACACCATACTGCTTATCCAGTCTGTACTGCGCTCAACTGGTGCAATGATGCCTCTCCTCACCAAGTCCTTTAGCTCTTCCTTGAGGGGTGTCATCAAAGCAACAGGCACTCTGCGCTTTGGCAGTTTCACTGGTGAGACACTTTTGTCAATTTCTATCTTGTACTCTCCTTCTAGGCAGCCTACACCATCGAAAACATCCTTGAACTCAGTCTTTATATTGTCCATGTTGGACAGTTCTGCACTTTTTTCTTGTGTCTGGTCTGGACATTGTTTAGTCACTATGCTGTCTATCGCCAGGATGTTCTCATACTCCACCTTAATCAACTTCATAGCTTCACTAGCTTTTCTCCCCAGCAAGGGGATCCGGTCATCCTGGTCTACCACTTGGAACTCTAGCCTGTACGGTTTGTCATTTCTCGGATTTCTGAGCTTAACTTTACACTTCCCCAGTGGTTTCAGTCTTGTTTTGTTGTACATCACTAGTACTTTCTCTGTCTTGTCAAGTCGTGTGTCTGGATGTAGCATGTGCATAGGTATCACATTACAAGTAGCGCCACAGTCTATTTGGAAGTCAATCAACTTTTTATTCAACACCATACCTGCAAAAAGCGGTTGGCTTTTACTGTGCGTTTCTTTCACTTGGTTTATTGTCTCTTGATTTTCACACACGTCCGTTATGGTCATGATGTCCTCACATGATCCACTCGACTCTGAGATGGTGTGTATTGGTCTGCCTTTCTTCCTTGTCTCCAGCTTGGATTTACATTTTGAAGCGAAATGGTTCTCTTTTCCACACTTCTTACACTTCTTGCCAAAAGCTGGGCATTTATGCTTGTTTTTCTCATGTAGGTTACCACAAAAGTTGCAGTTGATTTCCTCCTTGTCTCTCCTTGGACTCCATTTTACTGCATGTATTTCTTCCAGTGTCTTCCCTTGTATTGTTTTGCTGTTCTCTCTTGACAGTTCCGCTGCTCTGCAAATTTGCATGCACTTATCCAGCGTTAAGTTTTCCTCTCTTAACAGTCTTTCTCTCATGGCAGAGCTATTTGTGCCACACACAATACGATCTCTTATTAACGAGTCTTTTATGTCCCCAAAATTGCATGTGCTGGACAAAACTCTCAGATCTGTGACATATTTGTCTATATTCTCGTCTTGTCCTTGGTTTCTGACAAAAAACTTATATCTCTCAACAGTCTCATTCAGTTTTGGATTACAGTGTTCATCGAACAGCCTCATCATTGAACTCACTGTCCTCCTGGCCGTCGTCCTGCCACTCTCCAGCGTGGTCAAAGGCTCCCTTCCTCCCTCTCCGAGGAGGTAGTTGAACAATTTTACTTTCGTCGTTTCCTCCGCGCTGGGCATAGTGAGGTCCGTGTACAGCGTGAACTCCTCTTTCCAACTTTTCCATGTCTTCGCCAAGTTGGCAGAGTCCAAAACAAGGGTGGGTGGCGGCTTCAAACCTTCCATCACGAAGTCCACTTCTCTTGTCTCCTCACTGTCCGTAGCTGGCTCTGACATCGGCCTTTTCTCGTTCGCGCTCCCGGGCTAGGCTAACAGCTAGCGGCACTCTTCTTACACGGCAAAACTCTTCGCCTTGGGTACTTTCATGACCGCTGCCACCATGTTTCATTCTGTTCCGTTTACTCAGTCTTAAACCATACAGAATGGACGAAATAGTTTATAAGATCAGCTTTATTTGTAGTCATGCTGGAACACACACACGCTACTGCAGCCTGCTCTTAACCCGGTGTCACACTCTCAACGGTCCCCCTAGGAACATAATAATAACATTTCTATTGACACATTTCCAACCCTGTTCATATCGGTATTACGGCAATAATCCATTTCGGGGCCCTAGTCTATGGGCCCTAGCTACTGTAAGGGAGTGATTTATCTATGCAGGGGCTAAATAGCGAGTGCATGTAGTTATCTGTGAGCATGTTGCATTTTAAATTGCCTATATTACAGTATCCAAAATCTGGCATGCAAATGAGAGAATGCTGCGTGCGTATAAAAAAATGCACAAACATGACTCTGCTGCTTGTCCACTGATGCGCGCGCTACTCGTTTTGCACATGGGCAGTTGACCCCCTGGCTCTGTACCAAAGTCTGTTGTGCGTAGAGCGATATCAGGATGAGTCAAAACTCGACTAACAAACCATCATTTGTGGGTGGTCATAATGTTATGCCTTAGAACATTTAAAAAAACGGACATCCTTCCTTACGGCCTTAACCTTTTGCTGCGCCAGGCTGGGAATGTTTTTAATATATTTTTATCCTACAATTGCCAAATGAAAAACAACCCTCTTCCCTCAGTTTTTTTCCCTTTCACTCTTTCCGCACCACAAAATTACAACTTGCAAAATCATAAACCTATATGCGTTTTTTTCTTTTCTTTTTTTTTTTTTTTTTATGCTGGAAATAAACACAGTAAAAAATGTGACTGAACGCTCCGTAGTATTCGGCCCCAGCTTATTGTGTGTCAGTCTGACTTTTAACTTCGACCGCACTCTCTCAGAGCACTGCACTGATTGCTGGTTTACTGTCACACTAAATGCTGTTTGGTCCTTTGGCTAACCTCGGTGAAAAACCCGGGTGGGTGTGTGTTTGCGGTGCGCCCTGTTCATGCATGTCTAAGTTTGTACACTACGCAGAGAAAGTATGCAGCTTTTATTTGTGTTTTTGTGTGTGTGTGTGTGTTTTTCTAAATGGGGGTGGGTTTACCGTCAACATGCAATGGCGCTTCCCTTAAACTCCGGGGCCCCTGGATAGCGTTACCACAGAGCTTGAAGAAAGTAAGATTGACTCACCCGCTGCGGCATGGATGGCGTAGCTCATTAAACCGTCGAATATGCTGATTTCATTGTATTGTTTAGCGCTGACAAACAAGGGGCCTGCTCTAAACAGGCGTGACACAAGTCCGAGTCGTTGCCTGGTGATTCTTCTGCCTCATGACGGGATGAATCTTTCAGATCTGCTCGTTTCAAAGAGCCGTTGAAAAGACTGGCTTATTTTTTCATATTTACTATTTATGCACCCCGCCTAAAAACTCATATTGTCTCAGGGGCGTGTCAAGACTTTGGTTTGCACATATTTATTTTAGAGTGGCAACAGGGCTATAGCGCACGTCTTTGAGGATTCAAGGAGAATTTGAATCGAGAAGTGTTTCAGCTTTCTGGTGAAAATACATGCGTGCATTCATTCTTATACTATAACCCTTTGCCGTTACTTGTTATAGTTTGCTGTTAATTTGAGTAAACTCAGAGGAGGGGAAACTATTGTAGATGTTCTTAGTGGTAGGGGAACCCAGAGCACCTGTAAAAAAGAACTACGCAGACACACAGGGGGAATTGGGCACTTTTCACTGGACAAGCCATTGATGTTCAAAGATGTCGGTTGTGAACGACTCATCACTCTCTTTGTCCCTGCGTCTTCCTTTCAGCTCTGTGCACTTTTTTTGCCGCTCACGGTGCCCTGTCAGCGCGCACAGTCTTTTCTCCCTGCGCCGCATATTTGTGTCAGGTGTGCTCTGTTTTTCCAGTCGGAGTTGCACAGGAATTTGGGCTCCGGTCCAAGCTGACTATCAACAGCAGGACAAGAAGCAACACATCCACGCTGTCTTTCTTCCACCTTCTTTCCCCCCCACGGATTTCTCCTTTCCTTATCGCTCGAGCCTTTTTGAGATGTTTTTATACCTCGGCTTTACTTCGGAGTCGCAATCTGAATGATACTGTGGGGCAGACGAATTGACCACCTAGTTATAGTATTTCAATCTGCGACAAACAAACTGAAAATGAGAAAATCCCATACCCAAACGACACACATTTTATAAATTCAGCTATAGGTTTCAATATGAAGATAGAAGGGCCCCAATGCACAATCAATACCTCCTTTTTCACTCATTAACCAACCCTCTTTGTCATTCTTTGGCAAAATGTGTGGCGTTCTTGTGATCCTCCACAGTCATAGTCATGTGGCCAACGAGCTGGATGTAAAGTGTGTGTAGTGGCACATGTGGCACTGCGCTTATGTGTGATCTTTCACTCTGTACATGATCCCGACATTACAGAGGCAGATAAAAGGCCTCCCACACGGACAGACATGAGACGTTAGCTCCTCCATTAGGTCCTTAAGCCGTCGCCGTGTTCAGTGGGACGTGTGTTTGATGTCCGTTTAGCCGTAGATTTGACATGTCTGCGTCCTGTGTCTGACTGGGCCTCCTGGGAGCCGACAAACCACAGCTGCCAGGACGAGGGAATAATGCTGTCTGCTGCTTCTGGGATAATCTAATATACAGCAAACTCCGCCTCCAGCAATGTTCTCTCTATTCCCACTGTTTTGACTTTTGTTTATGCTTGAGCACGGGAGATTTTTGACATAGAGAGGTACCGTATAGATTATGGGTGGGCACTCGGATTTAAAAGATATAGGACACAATTCTTAACCCAGACTAATGCTTTTTTTTCTTTCCCTCCGCAGCCTCACTTCATCGGGACCCCCTCCACCATCCTGCTCCCCCTCTCAGGACATCTTTGGGAATGGGCCAGCGCCTTGCCAGGGTGCCTGTCTCCGCCCGCTGGTGTGGCTGGCGTCGTGCGAGAGTGCGGAGGGCAGTGGACAGCCTATAGACCCTCCTCGGGCTCTCTCCCGCTTTCACTTTTTCCGTTTGCCGTCTTCACCTGTCACCCCTTGACCCGGCCCGTCGTGACCCCCGTCGTGACCCCCTCTGGTTCCTTCAGCGCCGGCTCTCAGCCATGCCCTTCCGGCTGAAGCTACGGCGCACGCGTCGCTACAACGTCCTCAGCAAGAACTACTTCGTGACCAAGATCCGGCTTTTAGACAACACCGTGATCGAGTGCACGCTGTCAGTGGAGAGTACGGGACAGGAATGTCTGGAGGCGGTGGCACAGAGGCTCGAGCTGCGAGAGGTAAGGGTTGAGCCCCCCGTGCACCCCATACACTATTAGAGCATAAATACAAACTTTAAATGGAAAATTACTCCACAAAATGATATTGAATAAATAGTTCAGGTACTGTCACGTGACAAAAGCGCCACCGACTGACGTATTGGATGATGTCAAATGCAAATAATGTCAAACTGCTCATCTATCCTGCCCTTTTCACTGTTTTACTGTTATAGAGAGGCAACAAGAATTACTAGTGTACTGCACAACACCTTAAAGCTGTACTACCTGAATAAACTGTGGAAGTCGGAGGAAGGAAATCTCTCAGCTGTTGCCTAAATGCATTTCTAGCTCTCACACATCTTCCCGCACATCCCGACTGTTCACTTGAGTTCATTGAAAGCTCGTCACAGCCGGAGTTCATATCGTAACAGAGTTGAGACATGAACGAGGCGGACCGCCAATGCTAACACTGCTAATTTAGCCTCTGACACCCTGGCTCGCGCTGGACGGAAAACAGTGCACAGGGGTGTGTATTTCTTTCACAAATGTCGTGTTTAAGTGCAGTCAAAGATTTCCTTTTCCTTTTCCTTAGCTTCCCCATTCTCTCGCGTTTTGTTTTGACGACATTAGCTAAACACAACTGCAGATCTTATACACCAATGTGCAACTTGATTTGGTGCTTCATTTTATTTGGGGTTTGGCATTTCTCCGTTACATCAATACAAACCGTTTAAACTTGTACCTTGAGTTACTTAATTTGTAATGACAAATACATTCCCACATTTTGTAATGTTCCTTAGTCACTGAAAAAAGTGATATATTTTTGTAACTCGTTACTTTTGTATTATGTTACCCCCCAACACTACAAACCAGTACATGCTATTATTTATATAGCCTACATTAGGTATTCAAAGTGCTTTACATCAAGGAACAACTCACCAATTCACATGCTCATGAACGTAAACACGGGAGTTGGGTAAAGTGTCTTGCCAAGGACACAACGGCAGTGTGCATCTGCATCTACCGACTGCGCCACTGTCGCATATATCAAAAATGCACATTTGAAGACCCTGAAATACTGTTACACATTCAGCTATCTAGAAACATGTTCATACTCTACTTTTACTCTACTTTTGATCTTTCAATACTTCAATAAGAAAAGTTTTACGTCAAACATACGTATTAGCCACAATGTCCTATGCGTCAGAGCCACGTGTCCCTGTCACTGCGTCCTCCCGGTCTGCACTGTCTTCACTTCAGGGTGACTGCAGAGGAAAGGCTCGCGACTTCTCACAATTGTTCCTTTTAACACCACCCACTTCCTTTGATGTTTCTTTCACTTTTAACGTGTAAAATCCTGCTCATAGGTTATTTATTTCTTGACCTTTAACCAGGATAGTACCACTGACATTAACAATCTCTTTTCCAGGGGAGTCCTTGCCCCAGAGGGGGAACCTATTCAAAGAAACACCGTCTCCCTTTTATTTTTTGAAGCAGTATACTGTATTATGTTGAAATGCTCACAGCTTCAATGCATCATACATATCAATCTCGCATTTGTCTGTTTTCCTTTTATCGAGATGGGCACGATGGCTAAAATTCATATCAGATTTTTTTGGACCCTTGATCTGGATTTTAATTCCATATTCTCGTACACTTAGTAGCTCTATATTGGCTTTATGTGGGAACTAAAGCTACCTATACGGACAAACTTCAATCGGACTGGTTCAATTGGCCTGTCACTCGATCAGAGCGAGATGAAGGCTGGCCAGTTGGAAAAGGGGATGGAGAAAAGTAGATGAACTTTTTGCTTGAGCATAGAGCTCCATAAAAAAAAAAACACTGAACCGGGATTGGGGAGAATACATCTTAATTAATTACAGTATATATCAGCCTATTGTCCATCCATATTCCCAGGCGTTATACTTGCTGTCTGCAGAGGACATTGCATTCTCTAACTAAATAACTGCAGCCTTTGAAATTTGCTTATTGTGGGCATTTAAAAGTTTGATTCGATTGCTTGAAATTGCGCGGCCGTGTAGTGTTTGTGTGTGGAAGGTAATTAGAGCTGAGATCACAGGGCGGCTGCTGGTGTCTTTGAGCGCTTTATGCGTCTGTCTGAGTGTCTCCGAACGCAGCAGCAGTGCTTGTGTGCGTACTTGCGCGGTGTTGTGGTATTTCCCATCTGTCAGTCATGTCATAAATAACGGGATGTGACGCCTCGGCTCCTGTCTGCTGTTTGGGTCCGTCTTTGTTATTTTATTGTTTCGTTTTGATTTCAATTCGTATTCCCACCTGCATCGCTCGGTCTGTCAGAAGGCAGTTTTACAACTTTTTACGACTTTTATTACAGCCAAACCACATGAATTAAACAGGTGTGGGATGATGCTATCATTGTGATGCTATTTCTGGATATCTTGTCCTGGCTTGTTAGTGAATAATTGTCCCATTATTCACATTAGTTGCTACTGCTAATAACATTTGGAGATTTTGCCGAAAATGTAGGTACAACCACAAATAAAAAATGTATACTCCTGCCACTAAATGATAGATTCTAAATGTACAAAATATACTTGAAATGGCTAAATGGAGCAAAGTGAGTGGATTATTTTATTACAACTACAACGATTCCAACTCTTATTGTCTTTTTGTCTTAGACCCATTACTTCGGGCTGTGGTTCCAGGGGAAGACGCATGCCCCGGCCCATCGCTGGGTGGAGCTGGAGAAAGCGCTCAAGAAGCAACTGGACAAATATGGCAATGAGCCGTTCCTCTTCTTTGGAGTGATGTTCTACGTTCCTAATGTGTCCCTGTTGGAGCAAGAAGTCACCAGGTACAGATTACGTAACAATACATAAGGATTCTTCTGCACTCACGGGATATGCAAGTGAAAGTCTTTAGGGTGCTATGTTTCCGGTCTGAGGCCATTGGCACAGATTAGTCACCTCATTTCAGTCACTCTACCCTAATGCATTTGTGGCTATATACGAAGCATACCACCAATAACAATGGGGAGTGAATTAATTATTGTTAATTGTAGCGCCATTATTTACATTTTCTCCACTTTACTATCTAGTCTAGTAAATGAATATGTTACCTACTGGCAGCTCATATATTCACATCACAGTGTTAGCCGATGCGAGTGTGAACAGTACAGTATGAAGAGTGGCCATGGAGCGGTCGTTGTGTAGTGACAGGACACAGTCCCACAGATCCACCTTATGCTCGGGTCCGTTTAGCACTGTGCTGGTGAATCTGTGGCTTCTGCATGACTGCGTGTGGGAAAGGTCAAACGCTGGTCACCGCTTGGCTTTTCGATGCTAGAGTTACTTTGCATTCTGAGAATGGCGCGTTCTTCATTGGCATTAGAGCAGTGACTCTGGAGCTTTTCAGAACACAAAACACAGCCAGAAAAAATATATTGAATCAGTGCTAAGTTAGACAGTGGTGACAACAAAACAGCTTTAAGTTATTGTTTATTAATGTACACAGGTTGTTACAGTATTGCTATTTTTACACAAAAGGACTGAGTTTTGAATACATCAATACATCATTTTGATAAGTATAAAAATTTCAAAAATGGAAATGAATCTATCGCTTAGAGACCAATAATGTATAAAAAGAAGATTGGATTAGAGCTGCACAATATATGAAAAAATATGATGTTTGATAACTGCAATGAAATTATTGTATTATTATATCATTCTTGTGATATTGATATTGACTCCGTTAATATTGCATTAACAATACTTTGGCTATAAATTATATGAATGTCTGCGATAACAAAATGCAGTTTATAAAATGATAAATTAGCAGGATTTGGTTATTAGCCTAGATGGTGAAAGTGCAAGTTGGTTCCAGAGGAGCTCGGATCTGCCTGGATAAGGGGATGGTATTCCAGGAATCCCCAGTAGGCTTTTATGGTTTGAGTGCGTGGTTGTGCGTTTGTGTAGGCGTGCGTGTGCGCGTGTGTGTGTTTGTGTGTGGGGGGGTGTTATAGGGTTGAAGGGTTATGATGGGGCCTTGTGGGCAATTAACCGAACAATAGTCCCTCTCTTATACCTTCAAATTCTCCAAAGTGTTGTTCAGTTCTTGAGCATCGTGTCATCTCTACAGCCAGGGTTTTAACCCTTATTTCATTATTTGTCACCTTCCTGTTCTTTTCACTACTTCTCTTTTTTTCTTTTTCTTTTTGGTCAGGAATGTTGGCTCAGAGGTGCAGTTTAGGAGGCGGACCATGCATTCCTCCGGGTAGAAATGCTGGGGGTAAAAAAGGGGGAACTGGCCATGCATTTACATGCATTGCTAGGAATCAAATGGCTTTCATTAGATTATACACTTTATTGCGTCTTTAGTAGGTTGGGCCTCCTTTCACCTTTCAAAATCTGCAGTGTCATGAGATATTGTAAAGAAACGCGTTCGACTACGGGACATATGAAAGCATGCCAGGTGTTGTACTTGGCCCCAGGATCCGACTTTGCACACGTCTGCTCTCTATGTGAAAAAAAAGTGGAGGGATTTTGGACAAAAAGATGAGTGGGGTATCGCATTACAGCTTTGTAGTCTAGGAGGCAAGTGGGGATTACGGCGAGAGTTCAAACACTGTGTCACGAATGAATCACAAAGACAACATTTCACACAAGTTTGAGTAAAGTCTACCTCTACGCCCATTTCACACAATTTATTAGGCCTTTTCCTATCTGCAAACCAAAACACAGTAAATCTGTCGTAGGATGCGTTACCGATTGCCATGGAATAAAGGAACATCTTCTCAAAATGAAAAACACTTCATGTTCCTATTGTGGTGCATTAAAAAAAAGGCATTTCTTAGGGCATGAGGAAACAAAGCAGAAGATTTTGGCCGCCAACACGGTCTAATTTTCACAGCTGCAGCAGAAGAAGCACTTGAATGTATGGGTCAGGTTACACATTGCGCTTCAAAAGAGCTCCCCACATTACACAACTCTCATCACTTTGATAAGAGTAATGGATACTAAAAGAGTTGATTAAAATTAAATACAAATGGATGGTGTCCAAAAATAAATCAAAAAAGGGTATATGATAAGAAATGACAATATTGACTTGACTGTGGCGTTCATTGTAGGGCTGCACAATATATCGCCCAAAATATCGTATCGCCATATTGGGTGATGCAATATCCGTATCGCAAGAAGCCACAATATATTGGAACATCACTAAACAATGAACAGAAGTTAAAAATGTGCAAAAGTTCAGTTTTAGTTAAAGATTTCCTAATTTAGTTCAATTTTACCGTGTTATTTTATTACTTCTGCTAGCTGAAAAATGTTATTAGAAAGGAACATGTTGTGTTGAAATGGTTTGGTAAAATAGCGCAATAATATCGTTATCGTAATACTGCACCGCCGTATCGTAAATCGCAAATCGCAATTTACGTCAATATATCGTGCAGCCCTAATTCATGGTACAACATAATTGCTTCATAAATCAAAAAACAGCATTGCAAGCCGATGTCCAAATTTTAATGATAGTAATTACGTTTCGGCATTAGCCTTGATCAGATCTTTCTTTTTTCTTCTTTGAACCAAAGTGTATGTTGGTTCAAAGAAGAAAAACAAAAGATCTGATGAAGGCTAATTATGCTGTTTTTTGATTTACTTTGCTTCTCTTTTCTCACAACATAATTGCTTGCCACTGTATTCATTAATTATTCACTGCTGTCCAATCAAAATCTCAATTGTAATGGTTACAGTCGGTAATTGCAAAAGACCGCACACATTATCCTGACTCCAGCCTAGGTTAAGAGACCTCTACTAACATGTTCTGAAATGCATATGAACCTTTATTGTATTACTTTTGTCATTCAATCTTCAGTGGTTTGTCAAATGCTAATGGTTCGGGACCTGTTAAAATGTGCACTCTGAACTGAATTGATTTGAAGAAGATGAATTGCAAATCCTGTCACAATAACCATAACCTAGAGATATCGCTATTAGATATTTTTCCTAAATTGTGCAGCTCTAGTGTCAGTTGGCCACATCTAAGTAGCTTTTAATACTGTATGTGTTGGCAAAGGAATGGCCAACGTACGTATATAAAAGCCCGTCTGGGGCATCTGGCCTATCCCCCCTCCCCCCCAAGGCCAAAAACACACCGAAAAGCCTTGAAACCCAAGCTTTGTCAGACTAGAGTTATCAGCTATCACATACAGCTGTACACTGTTGTGGGGCTTGCTGATTCAACACATTTCAAAGTGCCTCCCACATAGACCGTCTGGACACATCCCCAAGTGAGGAGGGGAGGGGGGGGGGGGGGGGGGGCTGCCAGGGTCATGGCTTCTCTGCCGGGCCGGGGCTGTGGGGTGGGGAGGGGTGGATGGGACGCATATGCTGGAGGCTTGTTGTCCAGGCGGCTCGGACATCTGGTGCTCTGTCTTGAACATGCGTGGGCACATAAGGGCTCCTTTGTGCTCGTGTGGCTGCCCCCGGTGCCCGCGGAGGCACGCTGCCCAAGTGCAAGTCGCCTGTCGGGCCTTGTATGGAAGAGTGCACCTTTGTCAGTGTGGTGTGTTTGTGTGTTCACCTGTTATCACACTCGGGTGGTACGTACAGGACTTGTCAGGTGTTGATGGCGTGGAGACAAGTGGCAAGGAGCTGACAGGTGAAAATGAAGTATTTGGCTGGTTACAATGTCCTTCCTATGTCACTTTGCAGTCTAAGAGTAGCGTAAAAGGGTAACATTCATATGTTGTTTAGGCTCGAGTTTACAATTATATCTTTTGTTTCCAATTAGTACGTTTTTGTATCTCTTTAAAGTGGTTATAAGGCAACAAAACATACTCTTACGGATTAATCTTGATTTTTAAGACTTTTTATACTTTTATCAATATGGTTCATGCAATATATGTTTCAAAATCAAATAAAAAGTAGCAGAAATAACCCTCCAGTATAAATAAGAAGCTTATACACTAAAAACAGTGGTAATAAGTTTTAGGAGTATCTATAACTGAATTTATTTTTAATTATAAATGTGTGAATCAAGAAACTTAATAAAAGAGTGTGGTTTTCTGGAGATTTTCAAGCAAATTTCCGGATTGCCCCTTTTCTACCAAATAAAGAGCAGCATAATATATGAATTTCTACCCAATATTTATCTAGATTTAATGTCTGACGTCTCTGTTCACATCGTTGCAATACTACAAAGAGCTAAATAGGTAACATTGTTTCAAATTCGCAAAATGTTTTCTTTTAGTTATTTTGTCATCGGCATTTCATTCATGCGTAAGTACTCTACTTCATTCCACTCATCCATAGACACTTGTGTATGTTGACTAGGACACACTCACATCTATAGACTCCCCAATGTTGTGTCTTTGCAGCTCAAGCTATAGCACCACAACACGGGCGACCACATACCGAGATGCTGGGAAACACACGCTATTTGTCAAGTCCACAGTCATTTCAAGGTTTTGTGCCCCTTGTTAGGCCCCGCCCCCTTGCCCACTACAAACCCCGCCCCTCGAGGTTGGAGTCGGCTAATTAAAGGGTGAATGGCAGCTTAGCCGACTGGTGTAATGACAGGGTGAGGGAGGAGGGCGGCGCCGATTATAGGGAGTCCGGAGAATGCAGCTCAAAAAAGAGAGAACATGAAGTGGGGGATAAAAATGCGCAAGAAGGATATGAACTTGAATTCTGTGGTGGGCAGAGCGGAAACATAAAAGAGACACTCAGACGGAGCAGACCTCCGACAAGGCATTGGTTCTGCTATATTGCCTCATCCTCAGATTTGCAAAGAAATGTATAGTAATTATAAGGTAAATGCTTTTCTCTTGAAGCATATCATTCAAGTTGTAAAAAATGTACCCTTAAGAAAGCAACTACAAGAACAAGGTTTTAAAGGAGGGAAGGTTCTTTTTAATGTCATAAATCGACTTGTACATCAAATTGAAATCCCGGGTGGCTCAGCATTTATCTCAAATTAGCGGTGAATCACAGGTCATTTTAAAGAAGTATGATTCACCCATTCCCCACATATAGCACATTTCCGTATAACTAATGCAATCACTCTGACAAATCCTCGGTTACTGAAGCAACCAAACACAGAGAAAGGAAAGGAAAATACTTTATTTGTATAGCGCCTTCCACAGACATGGTCACAAAGCGCTTTACATGAGACAATTTTACATTCACTCCAGACTCTGTGGTGTAGCTTCAGTTTCCCCTGGGGGAGACTGACAGAAGCGCTGTCGCTACTGCACACATCTCTGACCACCATCATTCATTCACACACACACATTATTCATCCTGGCCTATTAAAAAAATAAAATACAGGTGAAAGTCGTAAAATTAGAATATCGTTAAAAAGTGCATTGGTTTCTGTAGTTCGGCTTGAACTGTGAAACTATTGTGATGGACTCATTACATGCAAAGTGAGACATGTGTGGCCTTTATTTTGATTATTATGCCTCAGCTTGGAAAAACCCCAAATAAAACATTGGAAAATTAGAATATTTAGAAAATGGACTGTAAGCCATAATCATCAAAATTATATGACATATGTCACTTTGCATGTATTGAGTCTGTATCATATATTTGTTTCATATTTTGAGTTAAATTATAGAAATAAATGAACTTTTTCACGATATTCTGATTTTCCGAGTTTCACCTGTATATACACTACATGCTGTTTTTTCCCTCTTTGATTTAGGAAGTATAAAAAACAATCAAACTTTAATTTACACTTTTTGTTTGGACATGTGGGACATAATTAAAACACCTATGTGTATTGAAGGACATTTTCCTAAGCTGTTCCCATTTTTGCAGGTATCAGTATTACCTACAGCTGAAGAAGGAGGTGTTGGATGGACGTCTCCACTGCACAGTTGAGCAGGGCATCAGACTAGCCGGACTAGCAGTACAAGGTACACATGCTTTGCTTGCGCACATTACTACTGACATTTCATGTGACAAATCAACCAAGTAAGCACCGAAGTAACTGAAGAGGGGATAAGTGAGCAGATGCTACACTTTTGACTGGTCATCTTGACTCCACTTCCTAATATGGCCGCATACCACAGGAAGAGCCAGTCCACTTGAGTTCCTATGGTATCAGTCTCCACACACTCTGGGTCCTGTTCCCGGGTGCTGTCTGTTTCTGTGAGGAATGTAAACAGTTAGCTTATCTCTATCTCCAAGGTTAGTCTTAGGAAAGCTTTATCTGAGGGATGAGGATCGGCAGCTTCACCTCCACTTCTTAGCATAAAACAGTGTTCAGGATGTACTTAACCTGTGGGCATTAGAAAACCACTCCTGTTTCAAGCCATACTGCGTAACATTTCACCCAATTAATGAAGAAAAATACAAGCATACATTTTTTTCAACATATAAATAAGATCTTGTGTCTTTTTTACAGCCGACTTTGGAGACTACACTCAATTCAAGTCTCAGGACTTCCTCAGGGAATACGTGCTGTTCCCTGTGGTGAGTTTCACACTTCAAATATGATATGAACACGAGTGTGTGCAGCCTGCAGGCACACATTCTGGCTGCCTCTCACATACCTGAATGACAGGTACAAAGTATACAAAGACAGACAAACACACACAGCCAAAACATGTTTTATATCTATTTCTGAATGCCTTGAAACTAGAATATGTATCAATTAGTATGATATACAAACAATATTTTTTGCATTTACTGTTTGTAGAATTGGCCAAATGGAGAAGAAGTCTTGGAGGAGTGGACACAGAAGGTTGCAGAGGAGCATAAGAGTCACTGGTACAGTCTCTTTGATCACTTGCCTGCCTATCTTTGCCTGCTGTTTATGAAATGTAAAGCTCCTTAAGTCCTTTGAAAAGGCAATATATATATATATATATATATATATATATATATATATATTTTGTTATCACACACAAACTGTCAGAATTACTTATGATAATGATAATGATTCTTTCCCTGCATTTTCTTTCTGTGTTATTTTATTACACAGTCAAATGCACATTCCAGAGGCAGAGCTGCGGTACATCAGGCAGGTGGAGAAGCTGGATGGATTTGGACAGGAGAGCTTCCCTGCAAAGGTAAGACATTCAGGATGAGTCTTCCCTCAATTGTTCTGTTGGATCATGATACTTTTTTTTTTTTTTACTAATTTTAAAGTGAGGCACTACAGGTGAATTGGTAATTTGAAACTCAAAAAATAAAATAATAAAATCAAATCACAATAGTGTAAGTACACGGCTCGAAATGTTGGTCTCTGTAGGTGCTACTTGTAGTGGAGATGTTGTCCTAGAGTGTGAAAAAAAAGCATTGGAGAGCCTTTGAAGTTGCAAGGGTCCATTACAGTGAGCAGTGACTATCCTTAATATATGTTTATGTATATTTTATTTTAAGGACAACTACACCAATGACATTTTCATCGGCGTGTCCTTCATCGGAGTGTTTGTCAAACACAGAAATGGCAGATCTATCATGCTTCACAGGCAAGTCTTGTCTCAAACACATTTTTCGTTTCAACATTTGCATAGATTGGTATACATTTTTGAAGTTCAACATGTACATTGAGTGCTTCCCTGTACAACAGATGGAAAGACATTGGCACTATAGCTCACAACAAGTCGGCCATCACCGTGGAGATAACGAGTCGAGACGACACCATCATTTTTCACATGGTGAGTGTTGTGTCTGCGGATGCCTCCCAGGGCTGCACTGGGAAGTAGAGTTATGCAAATCATGTTTGTCAAAATCATTGCATGTGGAGCTATTGAAATAACTGCCTTATCGCTGTATTTGCAGGAGGATATGGAAATGGCCAAGTACCTTTCTCGCCTCTTCACGGCCAGACATAAGTTCTACAAACAAAACAAGATCTGTGCAGAGTAAGTTTGAAGGACACCTTTAAATTACATGAATGTTGTGAGAACAGGGGCATAACTTAATCCTTTTGATAGTCACCCTTTACACTTGAACAAAGTTATACAACTTAGCAAGCAAACTGTGTCAAACTATAAAACAGATTTCTCCATACTATGAGACAGACAATTCCAGGAGAGAGTGAAGAATTAGTTTGAAGGGACTTGTTATTAGACTTGTCAATGCAAGAGAAATATTCAAGTGTTCAATTTGTATTTTGTTTTAGGCCCACTCACTCTCCTGCACCAATTCGAAGGCGCTCCACCTGGACCCACCGCCTTTCTCTGGTAATGTCAGCACTGCTTTATGTTCTCTGTTTTCTAGTTGAGAGTGGCTGTGTTTATACCCCATAAAACAAAAGCAGATGCAACTAATCAGAGAGTCTAAATGAAAAGACTGAATTGGCGACCTAGTTTTCTCAGCCAGGGCAGCGCTTTCTTGGACACTTACACTTCATTGGCACAGTGGGCCCTGTTGGAAAGTTTGTCTCTCGGTTTGATTTCCGGTTGCGACAATGAAACCAGTGATTTGTGAGTTTCCCTCCCTGCCGCCTAGACAATGGCCAAACTAAATGTGGCACAATAGTTGTCCATTTATATAAACTGGATCACAGATTCCAGTCAGGAAAACCACACGCACGCACACACGCACGCACACACAAACACACACACGAGCTCTCAGCCACTTTACCACTTGTGCAAATAATTATACAATCGCTCTAGTCGCAATGTAAATGTTTAGTATTGAATATTACAATTCAATTTACTGTGTCAACATTTAAGTTTAATTATTTGCTTTGTCTCGCTTCTTATTTAGCCACGGCCTCAGTCCTGCAATTTCCAGTCAATGCGTTCACAATATGGAGAGCATTATCAGGACACGCAAAGCTCACAAGGTAAGATAAAGAATACACTTCAGGCCTATTTTATAATGTATGTTTTACTATGTAGCAGTCATGATACAAGCAGTGATACGAGGAAAAACAAACATTTCTAAAAGCACTCAGACCCTATGCAAAACCTGCAGACTAATTCCATTGCTTAGTGCTTATGATGCAGTAATGCCAGCCTGTGGCCGTGGCGGCACGGCAGCGCAGCGGTTAGCGCCTCCGCTTCACAGCTAGAAGGTTCGATTCCCACCAGGACGGGGCCTTTCTGTGTGGAGTTTGCATGTTCTCCCCGTGTCTGCATAGGTTTCCTCTGGGTACTCCGGTTTCCCCTACCACTAAACTCCTTACGGGTTGCCTCAAATTTCCCTATGGGGACGATAAAACAAACAAACAAGTATAGTGCATATTTTTTTAACACAATAACATTTTCAGTATCAGACTTTGTAATTGCATATGGGATGAAATAGATGGATATAAATACTTCCTGAGCCCATTGCAAATGCAGTTTCAAGACCCAATCTGCCAGTTAATAAGAAAAACATTTTTAACAGAGCTAATTGTGTGTTTCCCACAACACATCTGACTCAGAGTCCATTTTTGATTTAACAGCCTCCCAGCCAGTTAAATGAAATGTTTGGGTCTGAAAGTGGTGACCTCATACGTGCTTTGCTCTTTCATTGACTTGTTCTCACACTCGCTATGCCTTATAACCCCGCGCCGGAGAGCCGCTCGTGTCAACGGTAAAACGGAAAGCAAGGAAAAAGAGTCTGGGTGTGCTTTCATGGGCGACCTCAGGCATCTCTCCAATTGTCTGCGCTCAGGTTAGCTTTGGGTGTGCGATAGTTTCACATGAGCTTTATGTTAAATATAACACAAGAAAAGTAAAAATGCATTCTGTGTACTGTATAAGCCCTTCAGAGGTCTACATAGTTCATTGCAATCATATCAACATTGCAATTGTGATGGTTGCAGACTGCGAAATTCCATTTGTTTTGATACCAGTACTTTAACGATACTTGATTTTCGATTCCAATACCTATACTAAAATATGTGTCATCTAGAACCCGGAAAACAGAGCAATAATGTGTGGAAGATCTGCAAATCTACACTATCGGGTTTATCCCCAATGTGTGTGAAAAATTGGGTATTTTTTATTTGTTTTCCTTTTTTGTTTTTTGCCGGGTCGGCAATATGGAATAAATTGGGAAAAAATGAGAGAGAGAAAAAAGGGAAAATATTAGCAACACAAATTAGGTGGAAAATTGGGGCAAAAATAATGTGACAATAAAAAATAAAAAAATACATTAGGAAAAAAAAAAGGAAAGACATTTTATTTTTTAATTTTTTATTTGAGCTTAAATAACCAAGTCACTTCATTTTAGCGGTCCCTGGAACCAACATTTTAGCGGTCCCTGGAACCAACAGCATCAAAACTTGGATCTAAAGATATAAGATCTTTTTTTTTTTCGGTTCCTGCTTTCGATACTTTCATTCTTCTGATATCGGTAGAACCTAAACTTTTTTCTGATGGTATCATGTAACAGTACCCAGCCCTTATAATAAGTGCATGTTTTCCTTTTTGTTGTTTCTTTGTAGACAGTATATTCCCTGACGATCCCTACTACAAATCAGAGACCAGTCTTGACATTTGCCAAATGGACTTCCCTTACCGCAACGGCAATGTTCCCAATGGCAGCATGTACAGCAGCCCCAGCCTGGGCTCCCTAAACCACTCCCAGACGTTCATCCCCCCATCGCCAATGTCTTCCAACCTCAGCATCCCGGGCAGTGAGCTGATGAGGCCCGACTACCTGCCCAGCCACCGCCACAGCGCCATCATAGCCCCATCCTATAGGCCCACACCGGAATATGAGGCTGTGATCAGGCAGAAGAGACGCATGCTGCCGGCCCACCAGGACCTTCACAGTCAATCATTGCGCAGCCTCAACATCAGCAATGCGTGTGCGTACCGGCAGCCGGAGGTTCTGGTCTACAGTCAGCCGGAGATGAGGGAGAGGGGGCCGTATCCTGGCTGCCCTGGACCCTACACAGCACAGGTAAATAATGGGCTTTTCAGAGCACTGGAACAAAATATGCACTAGAACCAAATCTTGTATCGTATGCTATTTGTACAATTGTTCACTTTATCACTAGACCGTTCATGTTAGAAAGCGCAATCACGATTGAAATACGCAATGAGAAAAGAAGGATATGTATCACTTTGTTTTCACTTTTTCTTTGTTTCAGATCAGCTACAGCAAACCAGTGTCCCATGGTCCTCATCAGGGAGGTCCGGCCAACTCCCAGGGCCTCGCTCCGGTCTGTGTAAATGGAGGAGTCAGCGCTAATGGAGGGGGAGTAGGAAGCTCTATCTCTCACACTGTCAGCACACCTGAGCTGGCTAACACCAAACAAGGACCTAATGCTGGTAGCTACGCTGCCACTGCGAACATGCTAAGGAACCACTTGTCGCGCCCCCCTCCTCCGTACCCCTCTAACTCTTTCAGGCCTGCTACCAGCACCCCGGACCTGGCCAGCCACAGGCACCGCTGTATCGGGGGCAGCAGTCCTGAGCTGGTCACCCGCATGGTGCAGCTGTCGGTCAAAACCTTCCAGCCTGATAGCTCGGCTGTGGTGCACCAGTCTCTGCAGGAGGCCAGTGAGCCGCTGACGGCAGCAGCCAAGCACCGCTCCACACTGGGCAAAAGGCACAGCATGGAGGTGATTAGCAGCATGCGAGCGGGAGGCATGGAGGGGATGGTCATGAAGAGTATGAACGCTCCACTGCTGCGAAGAAACACTCTTAGAGAACACGTAATGCCACCGCAACCTCAACCTATTCCCCAGACGCCTCAGACTCAACAGCCACCTCCCTCTCAGCCGATAAAGGAGATCCCTAAACAGATTCCTGCCCAGAAGTCACCTGAAACGACTGTCGCTGCGCCGGTGGCGTATCAGCACCAGAAGACCCTCTCTAATGCCACCATGCTCATCCACAGCAGTGAGAGTGAGGAGGAGGAGGAGGAGGAAAGGCCCGAGCTGGACGTTCAGATCCCAGGCCTAAATGAAGACATCAGCATCAGTGCTCAGCTTCAGGCCGCTCTGGCTAAGTTACCCAACAAACCTCCACCCGAGTACCCAGGTCCACCGAGACCACCCAGCTCCACCCAGGTGCGTCCACCCAGCCACCACCATAACCACAATCACGGACCTCAGAGCAGCCACACACCTGCGGACATTAACCAAGGCCAAAACCGAGCACTTACAGCAGGACAGAGCCAGACCTCTGTGGTGGCTGGTGGAGAAGATGATAGTGGGACGCTGACGCGCGGAGGCGACCAGAGCGGGGTGAATGGAGGTGTTTTGGGGCCCTCCATCTCTGAACCGGACCTGACCTGTGTGAAGGAGCGTGTGAGAAAGGAACCAGTCAAAGAGAGGCCCGTCTCCGAGATGTTCTCCCTGGAGGACAGCATCGTGGAGAGGGAGATTGCGCAAAGGGTAAGAAGGAATTAGGCCTGTATTATGTTCGTTTATGTTTATGTTTATTTGTTTATTTGAGCAGTACACATAGTGCTCAAAAGGAGTGGGCTGAAGCAAAAGCTTATGATTGCCCACCCCCAAGTGCAATAAAATAAATAAAAAAAGAACATTTCAAGCAGCTACATTCATACAGACCAACTTACAAACTTACCAAAAAAAATAATAATATATGAACTGTTTATACAATTAATTGAAGCAACGCACAGCTACAACAACAATCCCGTTTCATGTACGATGTCTAGAACAAAGCAGTCAAAAAAAAAAAAAAAAATGTGATCCTTAATATATTTCTTCCAGATTTTTACCCTTGATAACCGAGAGTTACTTTTATGTTATGAAGGTACATTAATAGATATTATAATCTGAGATTTTGATACTTTCCAGTTGTCATTACCATTCTCAGTATAATTTTAATTTGGGTGTAATTTCCATAATCATTATTATTATATATTTATTTAATTGAGTTATATGTGAAGTATGCTGCAAGCCCTGCATAGTGTGGTGCATTAAAAAGCCAAAGTGTAGAGCGGGCCAGATGAAGAGGGCAGTAACTCCCAATCAACAAACCCCCACATGGCTTCAAAAAGTAATGCAATTGTGATTAGATTTGTAGTTTATGTTTTAAAGTGCAAGATACTTATCTAAGTGCACATTTCATACACATCCAGGAGCATTCACTCAAATCTGAAATGTGAGGTGTCACATGTGAGGTGTCACATGCGTTTCAGAGCGTGTTTGTAGATGTCTAAACTAGAAAATTAGCAGCTTTTATTCAAAATAAGAAGTGGAGACAGCACATTATGTTTTTTTGCAAAGGGCCTTACATATGTAATAACTAAATATTTGCAAACGTAGCGGTCATATTGCAGTTGCCATCTGAAGTGTAGCCCGTGGATGTAGCCCTAGAAAGAACAAATACAAATTGCTTTTTATTAATTAAGGAAGAATGTTTTTGCTCTTCTTACAAATAGAGAATTAGGGTAGGCGAGCTAGGGATCTGTTGAGAGGGATCCTCCCAATGGACTTGTAATCCTCGTCTTTTAACGGACCACAGAGCATAGGAACATTATCTACAAAATCAGCTAGTTAGGGCAGCTGCATAGGGGTTTGTTGATGAGGAGCTACTGCCCTCTACAACTGTCCCGCTCTACACCCAGCTTTTTAACGCACTACACTGTGTAGGGCTTACATAATAAATGTACATGATAATACTCATGGAGTATAATATGTATATTAATCTGTCATTTTAACATAAAAATAGTGACTTTTGGTAATACTAAGAATGTTAGGCATGGTAGCCGTCTGAAAGAAATGTAATGATCGCCTTTTGTTACTTGCTTTGTAGTAGACTTCGTACTTGAAACTAGACCGTTGTTGTAATTGTGCTTCTTTCTGTTGATGTACGAACACTTCAAACAGTGTTTTGTAAGTTATAGTTTTTTTGTAAATAGTTTGTAAGTAGCTTTATCAGAGTTGTTTCGTAATTAGTGGTTACGTAATCAGTATTGCTCCGTTTTGGGGTATGGTCGGATGCTGCGGGTGTGTAGGGTCTATTTTTTTTTTGCTGTTGTTTTCTTGTTGCTATTTTGTGTCTTTGTTGTTCCACTATGTTCTTGTGAAATGATGATTTTAATTGTATTGATTTTGGGGGTGAGCGCTTATAAGCTCTTGTTTCGGCCCACTCCTTTTGAGCAGAGTGTTTGCTACTCAAATAAACTAAACTAATACTGTAACAAATACTGTAAATCCAGGAAGGGCATCAGGGTTATCTTTTATAACAGTCAAATATTGCATTCAGGGCACAAGGAGGGGGGAGTGTTGTCACCCCCCCAGAAAGACAAATTCAAAAGTTAGACAGTGAGATATTTTTTCCCTACAGTCTTTTGTTTACTTGTTTGTTCAGCAGCTCCCAATTTGCAGTAATCCCGCACTAGTAGCACAAGGCTCCGAGTTCACCTTGGCAGGTAAACCCTCCAAATCCCGTAGATTATTTCTTTGGATTGCAAACTGTAGTTGTGGTTCAGCCATTTTTCTCATGCCAAGACATTAAACATGTAATTTATTTTTATTACAATGTTTCTTTGTCCTGGAGTAAAATAATAGCTTTTTCTGTTGTTTTATTTCTGTATATTATTCAATACAGTAGTCATTTACAGTTAGATATAGTTATTTTAAGGGGATATTGTTGTCTCCCAAGCTGTTGTTTTGACTGTCCCGCTCTGGTTTAAGACCTGGACAAGGGTGGAGCTGTCCACAAGGTTTACCAGCATCAGAGATTATTGGCTTTAATCCTCCAGGAAGAGGAGACTGTGCAATGTGGGGCAAAGTGCACAAAGATTGACCAGTGGTAAAAAGGAAAAAAAAAGAAAGAAAGATAAGAAAAGTTGTTTATCTTTTCTGAGAAGCTACGGAGACCCAGAACAATTGAGGAGATAACTTTTAAAAAAGCAGAAAAAATGGCGCACTGTGAAGGAGAAGGATGAAGGCAATATGCAACAGATTAGACGCTGCAGGACTACCCTTAATAAGCTTTCTTCTTACTGGGTCTTGTAGCGCACACCTTTTTGACAAACTCGAAGGAGAGTTGCTCATGCGGCGTTGCCACGGACATTCACTCCTCCCAGACTCCCACACTTTTCTCACTGGATACAAATGCGCACATTGTTTTGAAGTGTGTTGCGATGCTGCCTGTTAAACTAACTCTGGGCTCCTCTCTGTTGAAGACTCTGGAGAGACAGAAGATGTCAGTGGACTCCGTGAAGAGGCCGCTGATGATGGCTGCTCTGAACGGGCTGTGTGTGGCCCGGATGCCCGTCCCCAAGAGCCCTGCAGAGGACAGCTCCAAATCTGCTTCTGACGAGAGGGTGAGATGTTTACATTTGCTCTAATGTAATGACTAATTCTGGCATTTCTATTTCCAAATCTTTATCTTTATGTAAAAGCTGACAAATGTAAATGGGCAATGTCTTAATATGAAATGCATCTTTGTTCGAGGCTGCAACTGAAATGCCAGCTTCATGTCATGAGCTCGATTCCCAGCTCAGACAACTAGCTGAATGTCTCTCCCTACTCCTTTCACACTCAACTTTCCTATCGGGTGAAACCGACCCGCCAAAATAATAAACAAGATTCTTGCATACATTAGTTAGGGAGACTGTGAAGTGGTTTGAAAGCAGCTTTTGTCTGCTCAGTTAAAGGGGGTAAGCCTTAAGTGGGCTGTGGAACGTGTGGCATGGAGCTGCTTATCGCCGCCGGGCCCACTGGTATGTTAAGAATGTGACCTGAGAACGAGTGAAAGGACCACAGTTAAAAGAGCTGATGTCCTCTCAAACATGGCTGCCCTTGTAAACAAGTAGCTTTGATTCAGACGAATACAGCAGGGCTAAATTATGCAGAGTTGCTCCTAATCATAGCTGATTTTAAGCTTTCAAAAAGGTTTAGGTCTGTGTTCAATTCCATCAATTTCCCATGTTATGTTATGTACAGCCTCTAATAATTCTGAGAATTGGCCTTATAGAAATGTTGAAGATTAAACAGATAATTTGGACATTTTCAGTGTCACAATATAGAGGGGTTTGAACACTCTAGTTAAGCATAGTTACATGGTGCCAAGTTCATTGTCGGAAGTCTGCGGTCAGTGGGTGAAGTAGTAAATGTTACTCCTTGTTTTGCAGTGTAAGACCTTGGAGCTGAAGCTGGAGGAGGATCAGGTCTTTACAGAATATGAGCAATTACCTAAGAAGAGGTCGGAGTGCACCGCCACTACAGCCACGCTGCCAGAAAACGCAGAACGCAACCGCTTTCGGGACGTGGTTCCCTATGAAGACAACCGCGTGGAGCTGGTTCCCAACAAGGAGAACAATGCGGGTTACATCAATGCTTCACACATAAAGGTGAACCCTGTTTAAATCTGTCATTGAACAGGGTGGGGTTTAAACAATAGCTAGAAGATGTTCCCACATATCTCTGAACATGTTGTTTGATAAACCAAACAAAATGGTTGATCAAAAAAATTCTTGTTGTGGTTTTTAAGAAGAAAGCAGTTTAGGAAGAAAGGATCAAAAAGGCTGTTTGTTCATGTAAGCGGTTTGAGAATTCCTTGAGAATGTAGTTCAAACTCCAAACCCCCTTAAGTCAACTAGAGCTGCTCTCACTAACCCTCTATTCATCTGAAAACTGTGTGGAGCAATGTGAACATTTACAAAATAAGTGAATGACATATAATAAATGAAACATTCGAAAACTAAAGTACCTATTTATCATATTCCTTGTTGTATCTATTGAAAATATTTATTGCTGGTGTAATAAAGTTGTATATTTGAACATAATAGATGAAACTGGCAGTAGTGGTGCCATCTAGTGGTGGTTCTTGTAATATTTCTGTATTTGTCAGAGTAAATGTGATATTTTTTTAAACATTTATTGTCTGCTTATTGTTTTCTAATGCCCTGTTTCCCAGATGGTGATCAGAGGAGAAGAGTGGCACTACATCGCCACTCAAGGCCCACTGGCCAACACCTGCGCAGACTTCTGGCAGATGGTCTGGGAGCAGGGGGTCAACGTCATTGCCATGGTTACAGCTGAGGAGGTACACGCACACACTCACGGGACCCGCAGATGTTCCAGTGGTCGGCATCTGCCATCTGTGCATCCCTTCACTCTTTTAGTGTGTGTAAAATTCTTTATATCATATAACCTTACTGCTCTCTGCTTTAGGAGGGCGGTCGCTCTAAGAGCCATCGCTACTGGCCCAAGCTGGGCTCCAAGCACAACTCTGCCACTCACGGCAAGTTCAAGGTGACCACCAAATTCCGCACTGACTCCGGCTGCTACGCCACCACCGGGTTAAAGGTGAAACACCTGCTGTCGGGGCAGGAGAGGACCGTGTGGCACCTGCAGTACACAGACTGGCCTGAGCAGGGCTGTCCCGAATATGTCCAGGGATTTATCTGTGAGTGGCATTTGGACACACCCGTTTTCTGTGCCATACTGCTGTGTTTAAGATGTTGCTGATTGTTTTCTCACATTACAGCTTATTTGGAGGAGATTCAGTCTGTAAGAAGGCACACTAACTCTATGCTGGACACGTCCAAGAGTCTTAACCCCCCTGTGGTGGTGCACTGTAGTGCTGGGGTGGGCCGCACTGGAGTGGTCATCCTCACTGAGCTTATGATTAGCTGCCTGGAGCACAATGAGGTTAGTGATCACTGCACGTCCTGTTCATTATCTGTTTTGGGCATCAAATGTTGACTAATGTTTCTTCTGCGTTGTTCTATTTCAGCCAATGGAGGTCCCGGTCATGCTGGCTAAGCTGAGGCAGCAGAGGATGCTCATGGTGCAGACAATCTCTCAGTACAAGTTTGTCTACCAAGTCCTGATTAATTTCCTCAAGAACTCCCGTCTCATCTGAATGTGACCATCCAAGATTCAGTTGTACTTGATTTACTGTTTAACAGACTCAAAGTTTTACATTGGGACAGCCATTGAACATGGGGCAAATGAAGTGTCTTGGACTCTTTGGTTTAGGAGCATGTCTGCCTTCACACTGGTCTGGTGAATGAGCACGGTGTTTTGCAAGTTGATATAAATGTTATCCAGTTGCATTTCCAATGTCTTCACTGGCTCAGAACAGTAGTATGCTGCATGGACAGTAGGTGGCAGTATTGCTATTGTTGGTCAGATGTAGACTCTAAAAGTATTGCCAACTTAAGTGTTAAATCACACTAAAATGCCATTTATGTTTATTTGGTATCAACCAATGCAACCTTTTGCCAGTAAAACATTTTTTGTTTTATTTATTTATCCTATCTCTCCATTAAATGGCAACGTTCATTTTCATTGAAATCCTATAAGCTTTTTTAAGTGTCTGAATATGTCTTAATTGTTCTACTACCCTTCTCGGTTTTCTCTGTAAATAGTAAGTGCCCAGATAACTATGTTTTATCCAGTTTTCAGCTCCGTGATCTTGTTTTTGTTTCAAAACATTGTATAAAAAAAAATCAATGTTTACATTACAGCTTTTGTAGAAACAGTTATTCAAACAGTTATAAGTGATTTGTTATTGTGCCTTATGAATCCGAAGAGGCTGCCAGGGTATGAACCCAGTTTGGAAAGTTCGATCCAGCTTTTACCTCCAAAGATACAATCGTTTAATCTGTGCATCTGTGTAAAACAGCAGCTTATTGCTGTTGTGTTGGTTTTGTTTTTGAAGGATGAGAGAGAAACAAATGATTTTTGAAAAGGTCCTGCTGTGAGATCTGATCAAAGTCTTATCAAGTTAATGTGTCCCATTTAAAATTCATTTTCAAAATGTTTTTGTGTTGACAAATGTAATGCAAAACCAGCCATGTCCAAAGTAACTTTGTACATAATAGGTATGGAACAAAAAGATGTTTAAATGTTTTATATATAAATATATATATTTACTTTGACTTGGTACCACAAATACTGCAAATAATAAACTATGCATGCTTTTTTGTTTTACTGTACCTGTATATAATCTTGTTTATTAGCCTTTCAGCCCAGTGCACTCTTGACATACAAGTGTTTGTTGCACTTCTTTTGTTGACAGTATTTCCTCACAGCATTCCACTGCTTGTTTTTAATTTATCTCTCTCTCTCTCTCTCTCTCTTTGTTGGCAAAACAAAAAGATTTACCAACTATATGTACAGATGTTTTGTTTATGCAATTTCAGTGCATAACTTTTCTTTGCTCAAATACTGTATGTATGAAGCTGTTTTACCTGCTCATTATGCAATAAAGCCTTATTTTCTTTAAGAAAGTGACCAAAACGGCCTTGTTTTTGTTATGTTTCATGAAATAACCACTTTCTTGTCCCAGCGGCGAATGCAGCTGTTCTGGTCTGTGGCACTGAATCTGCAAAGTGTACTTGACACTGAAGGAAGACGGTGACAGCTGATGTGTCTGAACTGTCCATTAACGAAACACACCAGTTACTTTGTTACTTTGTTGTATTGACAAAATCTGAGCAAAAACATGATTTCTCTGTTACAAATACAAAAATAGCAAAAGCCTATAGTTCTGTAAAGCTCCATCTTACTTAGTAAATGCAGTCCATAGGAGTCATTACTGTGATTTTGGCTCATTATTTTTGAGCCATTTCTTTGCACAGCTCTGTCAGGTAAACATGATCTTTTCCATGGGCCACCTCCATTATAGCCATTGCCTGAAGCACAGACAGAAAATACATCAGTATTCATTCTCTTTGCTATCAAACACATGTCTTGGTACGATATTGTCCAGGCAGTTAGACTTTAAATGTATACCTTCTTTCGAATTTTGACTGCATCTGAGGGCCTATCCATTACCATGTACAGTCGGCCCAGCTTCAGGTAGAGCGAGGACAAATTCAGGGAGTAGGGAGAGTAGAGCTGGCTGCATTGAAAATAAGACAGATATTAGTATAAGCTCCATTTTCATGAAAACGTGATAATACCTGTACGGCTTGATCAACTTCTCCCCATATTTGATAGCTTCATCCAGGTCTTGCAGGTACAGACACACGCCCATGGCCTGATACATCATGTGCAGCATGTACACATTGGAGTCTTCAAAAACTGACCCCATCTTCTCCAGGCTCTGCTCGCAGATCTCCAGCAGCTCACTAGGGGGTGCTAAAGAGTCAAGGTCTCGCTAAGTCTGAAACCTCAGCACATTTGTCAAAAGGCTCTTAAATGAAATCCAAACCAAAGAATGTGATTGCAAATGGCCAGTGGCACATGATAGCATCTAAAATTAAAAACACAAGTTGAAACTATTTACAGTCAATTATCTGGGAAAAAGTAATTGCAACTCTCATAACCTCTCATGAATTAAAAAAATAAATAAATAAATTTAAGGATATTTTTGCAGGATTTTGAAGCTCTGAATTCCTTGATGGCTTTCCTGGCGTAGCGCTCCATGTTGTTCACATCCTCCTGTTCGATTGGATCACTGAGCTTACGCACTTTTAACTTCCCCTTGTCCTAAACGAATAAAAAAAAAACATATAATTTCAATGTTGCAATAGTTAAATATGATATATTCCTTACTTGGGACCTGCTTTGACATTCCAGACAGTCACAGGTAAAGTAATAGGATTCTCTCAGCCTGTTGTTGCGATCGTCTGTTGGGTACAGGAGGTCTATGTAACTGATGAAGACCTAAGGACACAAGCGCATACACTTTTTGTCTGCATAACATTTTTGCTGAGTAAAATTAGTATGTTAGTATTAAACTGATAAAAAAAAAAACATTGAAGACATTGTCATTGACTAATAAAAACAAAAGGAAAAAAATAAGCAGGAGGGACATACACATTCAAGACTCAAGACTCCAGTGTGATCCTACTGAATGTAATTTTGCTATGAAGTCCCTGAAACTACACAATATGATTAGCATTGTTGTCAGACTTTTGGTAAAAACCGCTTTTGTCAAAAGGCTAAAACTAAATTCAACTGTGGGGGCAAACTGAGAAGTCTATGTAAACTATGTAATCACTTTTACTGGCAGAAATCAGGGAGGCAGATGCCAGGTCTGAAAATAACCACACTGGCCTTTTTATCTGCTGATTCCCATAAAGCTCACACACTGACACACTTTTACTGACCTACTGCCATGGTCCCGGTACAGGCTTTTACAGCCTATACTGTGATGACCATATTTATAACATCTAAGTCGAATGAGGTGGTCATATGTGTGCCCTTATATAGAAAGTGCATGTAATGTTGTTGTTGACCTATTCTTTTTGTTTTACCTTTAAACTGGAAAGAGATTTTAAGGGATTTTTTATTAGGGGAGTCAGTGACCCTATTGTACATGTTTTCAGTGGTAGCGGAAAATGGAGCAGCAAAGCTTCGACACGGCCAGAGAATTGAACCTGGGATTGAAGCTTCTTGCTGTTAGGCGAAAACGCAAACCAGAATTTTGACCGTGTTACCGTTATTCAGTGCCTCTGCCCCTAATACTTCAATTTCATAAAACACTCCCAGAAAGTTTTAGTGAATTAAATGTCTTCAATGAAAGCTGTAGTTCATTTTGTTTTGTCATACATGACTAAATAATTGTTTTTTTGCGTCTCTGTGTCAGCAACTGCCCTGTTGCTTACCTCATCTCCAGGTTTCATGTCCTTTACAGCCCGAATCTGTGCCGATGTCCCTTTGAAGGTGATGATGGTGTTGGGATTACAACTGTGGTTGATGAGGGCCACACTGTGAAAAATAAAATACTTGAATTGAAATCACTTTTCCAGCTAGTCTATATACACAACAAAGCAGCTCCATTGTTCGATGACGGTTTTAGTAGCCGTGAGACATGTTAGCGACCTTGTTGTTACCTAGCTGCAAATAGCCCAATGAGAGACTGAGGGGGTAAATTCACCTTCGCGAAGCCAATTTTAAAACTACACAGCTTTGGTAACAGCAGGGGGGCTAGCTTAACCACCAAATGACCAACTGGGGAGGACAGAGTTGTCTACCTCGGATACACGGCACTGGCTATTTAGAGTCTGGCCAATGTGAAAAACAACTCCAAAACAAAGTCTATACAAAGACACTTGCATGAATGTGTTGCTTACTTGGGGTACACAGCAGTTCCCAAGTGAGACAGCTCTTCATCCTCAATAGTGAATCCATTGCAAGCAACCTATGATGTTGATTCGGCACAGTTATTGAAAGAGAATATTTGCCGTCAAAGGTTGCATGGTGTTTTGTGTCATGCCTGTGAGAAGAGGCTCAGAAGCTCATTGTGGTCGGGGAAGTCCAAATGCTTGGAGTAAAACCGATGTAGTTGAGCAATTTCTGCTTCACTCATCTCTCTCTTCTCATTGTCCATATCTTCCAAATCTATAATTAAAAAAACAACAATTATTAATATATTTAGCAAGCAGAGAGCAATCTTTATCACACCAACTGCCACCTCATATTTTTGATCACTATGTGTGGCTGGAGAATGTCTTGACTGGGTGTAAACCATGTCTAAACCATAAAAAAAAACACACCACGCAACGTAAGTGCATTTCTAACTTAATAACTACAATAACAGATGAGTAAACCAGTGATGCGCGTACCACAGTTTGAGAACCACTGGTGTAGAGAATTTGTGTTACAAGCTGCCAATCTTGTGGCAGAAACGATTCACCACCACTTTATCCATTTACAGAGTGCGTCTCTGAGTAGTGACTTCGACATGTAACACAACACCACCTTCATCCTCACACACCAGATACTCAGCCTTTCAGAATGACCCACTTTTACTCAAGGGGGACAAACTAGGCCCCCCAGAGCTCTCATCTGGCCCTTAGACAGCACCGAGTAGGCCTCCCGCACCATCTTTAAGTACATAAATGTTCTAAATGCAGAAAATTGATTCATTACAACATTACATTAGTTTAATAATGAATTCTAAATAAATACATAACACCTATTTAATTAGAGTTAATATACAGTCTTAATTTAGTTTAATTTAATGAACACTGCCCCCATGGTGTCTATAGCCTGACGGCAAATGAAATTGAAGACCACCAATCTAACAAAAGCTCTCCTTAACATAAATAGGATAAGGATGTAGCCAAAAGAATCAAACTTTAAATAAAGCTTCTGTTTACACATATACTGTGCATGGATTTGGCTCTAGTTCTGCAGAGACACTCGTTATCAGGTCTGTGTGTGTCAGCCTGAAGAGCTCTTTAAGTTGTTACACTTGTTGTACCGTCTCTATCCCATTTGCTCCACTTCTGGTATATATAGATGTGGCTATATGGGGCCCTCTGTCTGCCTCAATGGGCTGTGCTTTTTAAAGCTGGACATCAAATAATGCAAATAGTCTTATGTGAACAACGGAGGAGGGACATTTGCTGTACCATGTGAGTAACAGACACTTATGTCGGAGGAGTGAATGTGTATTACCCACGTGATTGCATCTCTCCTACTCGCAAAATCTCCTCTGATAAGCATGTTTCTTTCTGTGATTTCTACAAAGTCAATAAAAACACACTGTATGTTATACAGCTTGTATACAATCACTGAATTTCTTTCACAGACTCAACCAACCTTCTTAGCAAGGATCCTGGCAACCAGTCGTGAAATCTCAGAAGGACACCAATTCTCCCCAAAAGCAACCATTGAGGCGCATTCGAGCTTGTGCATGGGCCAGTCTGCTTTCTGCGCAGAGAACAATGATTCAGATAGAGCTCACAGGCACGACATGAGAAAATGAATTTTAAATTATGTGTCCAACCTTCAGTGTGTTCAGCAGGCAGTGCAACTTCAGCATTAGAGCTGATCTTTATATATATATAAAAAGTGCACAGTGTGCTGTACCTGACATTTGGAATTGCAGTAGAACGCTTTCCTGCACTTGCCACATCTCGCCAGACCTTGTTTCCTGTTTATGATTACAATATGGATCCATAGATTAATAACGTAAGTTGACAGTATCTGCAGGCAGTTTTGTTTGAAGAGTGTTGGTGGTCTAGGCTGGGCAGGAGTCTTTAGTGCATCAGCCACACGACAAGATGGAGCAGTTGCGTCGTTATAGGGGCTTTAAAACATGCTGGTGTATTAATAGAGCCACACCGAGGCAGCTGTTTTACTCGTAAAGGCAAAGAGCAAAACGTTTTTAAAGAAGCATACTGACCACACATACTACAGTGTTATGTTGGGAGTATTCAGCATTCTGTCGGTAAGATTGCTCCCCTTTGGCTTGATGGTATTTAGCTGTAGAGCATCATCTCACTTTATGTAATAATGTATTTGTTTATGACCTACAACCTTACAAAGACTATTTTCAACAGGGCTACATTATAGTCTCCCTTTTCACATTTATTTGACTGAAAAGCCAGAATATAGTGCAAGGTTACATATTATTTTAACATTTGCACACTGATTACATTTCACACACTGGCATGTATCATACTATGGCCTCATTGTACACTATTTAATTAAACTACAAAGACACAGGAAAAGCTATATTCAAACAGTCAATAATGTGTGGTTAGTTACCACTGGAAATAAACAGATCAATTTAGTGAAATGTTCGGTGTGCCTGCAAAAGCTTACAGCACTTCTTTGACAGCAGGCTCATCGTGCTCTAGACTAGAGTTGTCTGATCTGATGCTGTCATGCCAGTGCACACTTTTCGTTACCTGGTCAAGCAGAGCTCACAGAAACTGCCTCTTTCCTCCACTGCCAGCACAGACGAGTACGCGGCGCAGGAGAAGAGCAGATCCCCCACTTTAAACACTCTGGTCACCCGCAGACCCCGACCTTTTCCCGGACTGTCAAACCTCTCCAGGCCCTCGATGCTATCGCTGCCCGTCATGGTGGTCCCTTCTGTCCAAAATGACCATGACGCACCAACACTGCAGCTGCCCCACGGTTTGATCGACACCCACCAGACTTTTGGGCAGCAGTTGCAGGGCAGACACCACCTCCATTAAAAAAAAGATATATACAAAAAAGACAAAACAAAATAAAGACGAATACAAATATAGGCCTATACACAAATGCCACAAATGATCTGAAAGCAGTGAACTAAAACCCAATTAATTTGTTTAGATTCTTCACCGAGACATTTTATAGACTATTTAGGTTTAACATGTTTTGTTTTATAGTAACTTTTTTTTTCTCTCTCTCTCGTTCTTCTGTCACTATACATGCAAGATTAGACTGAACAAATAAAGAGTAAACAGCGCCGCCCTCAGTTACAGTTGCGCACTGCAGTCTGCACTTGGGAAATTAGCAAAGCTTGTAGTGAGATCACTTTTAGCGCCTGTTGCTTGTAACACGGTGCTGCTGCTGCAACAGATCGCCGTCAGAATGCGACAGCGTGAAGGTCCAAACGAACCACATAAACAGTTTGTTGGAAGAAGTTGCCAGCTGGTGAGTAACATCCAGATTTTGTCAGAACAAAGCTCATCTTCCTATGAACCAATAAGGGAGCATCCATCTCTCTTAGCTATGACAAGTTCTTTATTATAAATCCTGTTGGCTCTATAATAAAGAACAGCACATAAGGCCACACAATCTACCGGAAAGTAAGATGTAAAAAGTAAATAAATGGAGAAATATGTGATTGTGAAACAAAAATGGCCATAGCCATTAGGGCTGGGACAATCCACTTTTGTCATGATCCGATACATATCACGATACTCAGGGGCCGATCCGATTGCGATACAGTAAGTAATTATAACAAGTGATATGTTTGCCTTAAAATGTGTAAAAAGTCATGTGTCCAAAGTTTATAAACCAATACCATTTGACATTTACTGAAGTGTTTAGATTGAACACAAGTGCCTAACTGTTACTGGAAAACAAAGGAGTGTATGATAAAAAATGCCTCCAAACACAAGTATTGAAAGTATTGATACTTGGTATTGCAGCACAAAGTATTGCGATCCAAGTCCGATCCAATATTTTCTCCCAGCCCTAATAGTTTATTTGTACAGATCTGTCCCTTTCTAGTTGCCCCTTCTTATTTCGATTTGCTGACTTTTGTTAAAAAATAGTAACAACAAATACTACGATTAGGCTTTCTGTTGACACCGTATTGTATTTCACAGCATTGTTTTATAAGGTCACATCTCCAAAAGCTATTTCAACATCTGAGCTATTCACTGCTGAAAACCTATTAAGCTTCTTTCTCTTTCTCATCAAAGAGAAATCTAGCTTCAAATGTGCAAGTAACATTTCTACTGCAAGATTTAAAGCCAGCCTCCAACACACAGTTTTGTATTGATAGCTCCCCTTTCATGTATAAATGTATGTCCTTTAAAACCTGGAGGTGCCCTTGATTTAATTTCAAAAAGCTAATGTGCCTGTAATTAATGAATTAAAAGTAGGAGACCACCAATCATCAAAAGCGGGACCACAAGCCCTTTGGCTGTGTCCTTCTTGGTCACAGTGCGCCATCATGTGGATGTTGACAGTAAGCACATCTAGACTGAAATCGATATGCAGAATATGAGCTGTTACACCAACTCTCTTCAACACAAAGGTAGAGATGGGTGGCTCACAAGTATTATTTATGTATCGTGCAGTGTCTCTCTCCACCACAGTCCAGATAAAAAATGTTCCCTCTCACTGTGAAGATTTGCCCCTCATCTCTGTCCGGAACCTTTATCCAACCTTGCCCCAGTTTCGGTTTGATTTATTATAATTCCATTTTCCTGTCTTTTCAATCTAAAGATTTGTTCCTCTTTATTTTTAATAACGCAGGAGCGAAGGGAGGCATGTCGCTGGGAGATTATGGCCGTCGTCTTTGGCGTCTCGTCTTGATTACATCACAGGGAGCTGATTTGATTTGGAAGAAGCCCTCTTGTCCCGGTACACGATCTCTTTAGACCTCCCCACTGTGCTGATTTTCTTGCTTTGTCAGAGAGGATGATCTTGATGAATATGATCTGAAACACAGGGAGGGAGCGGGGGGATTAGGTGAACGGATTATAATTTTTCAATGATGAGAAATAATAAGAAACAATAAATCCTAAGTAGATTTAGTTCTCAAGGAAACCCTGTTAGAGTAAATCATGGGTACAAGAGTGGTGAATTAAATAGATACAGCGGGACTGACCTGTGTGGCCTGTGGAAGACTGTCCGGTTATAGCCATAGTTTAAATGCAGCAGATGCATGTTTTTGAGAAAATGTTATCAAATCAAGATACAATTCAGTTTACTGTGTTGCTACTTTTTTCCTATAGCCTTGCTCAGAGGTGACAACCGTCAGGTACGAAACTAACACGAAGGTCTGGCTATAAGAAAAAAAGCAGCATCAGAAGACCTAATGAACCTAATTGGACTGCTGTGTTTACAGTTTACTTTTAAACATTTCCAGGAGCATTAACACACATATGAACTGCTAAACTAATTCAAGAATCCCTTGCATTTCAGTTTGTAGAGGTCCAAACTACAAGGTCAGCAGGTTTTAAACATGTCTCCATGGAAACTGGATATTTTGTAGTGTGTGAAAGATGGCTGTAATAGAATGTTTGAATTATTAAATCAGGATAATATTAATTTTAAATTCAATAGCATCAATATTTGCTCTGTAGTCTTGTAGACGGACTTCCCGTACTTATACTTAAATACACTGCCTGACCAACAAAAAAGTCTCCACAAAAAAGAAAGATTCACACACTCTATTATTTAATTGAACTGTCTTTAGCTTTGATTAAACCACACATTTGCTGTGGCATTATTTCAATAACATGCAGCAATGTCAAAATATCCAGTGTCGCATTAATTTATTACAAAGAGCTCATCGGTGAGGGCTTGTTGAATGGAGGCTATCGCCAAATCTCAACTGGCCCATTCTACGCTCTAGCTTTTTAACTGTACAGGGGAAACAAACAAAAACAAAACTGTAGTGGAGATGGGAATGACAACAGGGAAATAACCAAAAAGGACCAAAAGAGAATTATAATACACAGAATATAATATGCCTGCCCCTACATAAGTCAAATGCGTGATCAAAATGTCAATCATTTTTAATGTAATAATTAGAAACAACATTAGATTGGTATTGGAACCTATACCAGAAAGAACTACAGAGTAAACCTGTGATCAATCTCCAATTACATCTTTAAAAGTAAGATTAAGGACGTAGTGGTTCTTTTTTAGATATACTTTGTCCTATCAATTGTTATTTTTATTTTGGTTAATTCTACAAACATCTGTAACAAATTTACCAAGCTGCTGTGTTAAGGCACTTATAAGCTTATTTCTTCAGACTACTCCATTTTGAGCATCCACAGCTGTAATAATTTTGAAAGACAAAATGAATGTAAAATTGCTCAAAATAAACTAAACTAAACTATGTTGATGATGGGAGACTGTGACCACTGCACAAACCCTTCTTAAGATCTGCACTCTGGCCAATCCATGTGTGAAAATAATATGTCATGCTCCCTGAACCACTCTTTCACAATGTGAGCCCGATGAATCCTGACATATTCATCTTGGAATATGCCCGTGGCATCAGGGAATAGGAATACAATGGAATAACTTGGTCATTCAAGAGGTTCAGGTAGTCAGCTGGTCTCATTCTTTGGGCACTTTGTATTGCTGAACCTAGACCTGACCAACTGCAGTAACCCCAGATCATAACAGTAAAATCCAGGTGGTGACCTTTTTTTCTGGGTCATCCAGTGTACTATTAGCTATTCTGTAGTAGCTGTGAGACAGTTTTGCTTATCATTTGTACTTGTAAAGATCTCTGAGCTTACCTCTGTGACACATATTTTGTCCAACAAAGTTCTGTCTGATTTTGCTATTATATTGTCCACCTGATATGTTAAGCCTATGCTGATGGTCTATATACTGAAGTGTATTGCCACCCTGGGGAGCTCGTGAAAAAGGCAGCAGATAATGCGCCTGTCGTGGGTCATTGTGTGTGTTGTGTGTTAATGCATGCGGTAAAGGACCTGAGCTGCTCTTGTTCTTGCAGTACTTGTCCTCACCTTATCCCCGTGACCTTGTCATCACAGGCCGTTCCCACAATGCACCACTAACCAGGGGTCAGCAGCAGGCCACTGGGTGAGATGGATGAGGTAAATGTGTTCATAGAGAGCACTGTCCTGGTGGGTAAGACTCACTGTAGCCTCCCTGATATTCCCTTCAGCTAAATGCGACCACAATACAGTAAATCTGCATTCCTTCTTGACTGAGACATGTCTGTGTGCTGTGTCTCCTGTCGTCTGTAAAGAGCCAAGCCTTAAACCTAACCCTCACTGTCTCCACCAGTGACTGGAGGCTAAATGACGCCTGGCTGGATGCTCCGCCGGCTGTCCGTCTTAGCCCCATCCACCACTGTTTATCCATGTGTCTTTGCTTTGGCTCAGACCTGCGCTGTAGGCCACTGGGCTGAGTGCAGTGCGCTGCCCCATGTCACCCACCTAAGCTCTGCTTTCACTGGGCGGCTTAGCGCCTCACCCTCAGCCTGCTTTATGAGCAGACAGCTGGGCTAATCTTGTGCTCGTCTTTCTCCTTCGCTATTGCCTCATCACTCGTAACTCTTCAGGTTCTCGTCGGGCCACTCTCTTTTTATAGATTTTACACAATAGAATAAACTATAGCATTCTCCATTGAATTGCAGAAAAGCGGTTTAATGAACGTAAATCTTACATTAAGCCTCAGGCCTTAGACCTGACGAGATCGCTGGGTGTAAACAATAGTGATTAAAATAGTTTGGTGTTTATTTCCAAGTTAAATGGACTTACATTAGGCTAAGTGTCTTGCACATTACATTAACCTTCACTCTTCCTCCCTGTGTCCTACACCTCCTTCTCCTGCGCCTGTCCTCTTCAGGCGTCCAGCTAAACTTAGAAGTGACAACAGTTGCAGGGTGACACCGAGGACTAAATCAGAGCTGAACAATAGCCTCTCCGATGCTCCGTCACTCCATCCTCCCCTTTAATAGACTGCCATTGTTCTCTGTGCTGTTGCTCTTTCGGCCAGTTTGTTAGCTATGCTAATGAAGGTTGGGCTTGTGTGGATTTAGTGAGTGGGGATTTGATGCTCTTTAACTGGGCACTTTTAGAAAGGGGAGGAGATCATAAGTGTGGCCAGTCGGCTATTTACCAACAGTCAAATGTCAGAGCAGTGGATCGGAAACAGTAGCGGCACATACAGATCTATTACAGTTCTCATGCGCTGCTTCTATTTGATATCTGTACATCAACAGAAGAGTCAGCAAAATGCAGAAAAGAGGCTATTATAGAGAATATGTTTCAGTAGTGCAGTCTGTACTGTATGTGTCAGCATGTCAGAGTCCTTGTGAAAAACAGTTGAGTAAGACAAGATGCGGAGACTACAGTAAGTATAGTGCAGCAGTCATCCAATCATCAGTAAGTCTGCAAATAGCCTGGCCATGGCTCCTTTGAGCTTTCGTCTGAAAGGAATTCTCTTTCTCCTTGGTGTATTAATAGTCCTGTGCATTGTTTCCTACTGCACCACCACTGCAATCAAAGGAAGTTGGCTGGCCGAGTATACACATATTTTCCTTTGTACCTATGTTTAGCCCCATGCTAAAGTCACTCGTGAGTGTGACTGGGTGGATGCTTGTGAGCATTATGTCAGTTGTATGTTTATTTATGTGTGTAATGCTATACATACAGTCATTCAAGCTTTAATTGTTATGTGTGTAAGCCGCGCAGACGATGTAACCTTAGTGTGAGGGGTCACTGTTTCGACAGGTTGTTGGCAGGAGACTATGGTGTTTATTTAAATGCATGTTTATGTTGACAATGAGTTACCAGAAGGACGGCTTCATGTTAAGTTCACAGAATGAAAATATTTTAATTTCAATATTCTTTATAGTCCACTCAATGTACACATAATTCTCCTACGTGGCTGCAAATATGAATTGCTTCTTGCTGCAATGTAATACTAGCACTTGAGCCAATCAAGCCTGTTGTTTAGTTGTTTTCTTTACCTGTCTAAAAAGTGTCAAAAGGAGCATTAATGCACTGGGATCTGTGAAGGTGCTGTAGCCAAGGGGTGGCGTCGAGGCATCATCGGTCACTTGGAGTCTGACTCACCAAGGGCACAATGGAATTAGTGAGATTCTCCACAATGTGACAGCTTGCTCTGGCTAAATGGTGTAATAATCTACCCCTCCTCTCTCAGGCGTCCAACCACACACACACACTGTCATCCCCTTCCTATACTGCCCTCCCCACACCAACTGGCACAGATAACATTGTCTTAAGCTATAAAAAAGATGTTTTTCCCCTCTCTCCATTGCGGTAATTATTGAATTAATGCAGATGGAGAGAGACATCTGCATGTTAAAGTGTTGGCCTCTCTCTTATGCACAGCAGATGTTCCCCTGTCATTTACTCAAATTACGCTGCTTAGATACACGGAGGCAGAGCGGCAGAGCGCGAGCACACAAAGTTACTGGCCAAGGCGACATTGTCTTACAGCCCTGTGTCACACACTAAATTCTACATCTGTCCTTCAAGTCCAACACTCTAAATGTCCCCTCTCTTAATGAACGGGAATATCTTTATAGCATTAGTGGGTAATTTACTCCGAGGGACAATAGTGCGCAAACCCACAGGCAGTATCTTTCACTCTTCAACTTTGTGGGCTTTTGGGCTGACCTCTATTGTACAACATCCCTTTGAGGATTATCAGCACATGATTTAAAGTAAGGCCTACATAAGTGTGTGTGCATGATAAAAGATAAACAGAGTACCTTCTCCTTGAGATTATAATCCAGGTTGGGTTGGCCTCATCTCTCTGGATTATGTTGATAAAAACATTCTTGCATTATATTTGCAGTACTTATTGTATTAATGCCAGCAGTCGGTTTTAAGGGGGGCAAAAACCCAAACAAACCTGGCCCTGTGTCCACTCCAAAGTAATCTTCATCTCTCTCAAGCTTTAAAACATTTTTGGCTACAATACCATAGATTTTTTTCTTAAACATTGCCTTTGCTATTATTCAGATGAACATAATAGTAATGCAGTTATAAATACAGTCATCTAGAATCGCTTATAACAATAACATCAAGTATGTTTAAAACAATATTGGAAGTTCTTTATGTGTCTGGGTATTTGAGAATATTCTCGGGGTACCTTGAATGAAAGCATCTCTACACATGATAGGTATTTCAATATTGTGCCTTGAGTCTGTGGAAAAGTGGACCGTTTCAACAGCGTTTAGCAGTGTGCTCCATCTTTCGTCTCCACTGCAGCTCGCACTCAAACCCCCATAATCCCAGGGAATCTCTTCCTTCTGTTCTCAGACCAAAAGCCTCACAGCCAACACATGCTTTCTCCGTCTCACTGCCAGTTATCACTCTTAACTCCCTCTGATAAGACTTTACTTTCTGACCCACATGTTAAAAAGTTCAATTTATCTGATGCACCACGAGCGTGGATGGGGAGGCAGGCGGGGATGAGTGAGCAATGGAAATACCTACAGGCGAGAGAGATGAGGCGCAATATGTTGGATCGTTTTTTTTTGTGTTTTGTGTGTGTGTGTGTGTTTTTTTTTTTTTTTTTGGGTGCTGGTGTTGTTTCAGAAGCAGTGTTAGCGGCAGTAAGGAGCTCAGCAGTCTAAAGAGGCTTTGGTTCAGAGGGAAAGATGGGCCATATTACAGCGAGGCCAGAAGCCCGCTTGATTAATGGACCAGGATAATCACCTCATCAAATCACTCTCACTTATTAAATCTTGTTTAATATCGTAATGAGGGCCCTTCTGAGCAGCTTTGGTAAATTCCCTTTGCTCCTGGGTTCTCCGCGGCTTTTCCTCTCGTGTCATTCCTTGTCACTCTCCCGTGCTCTCCTTCCACTTTTCAATTTGCCAAGTCCCATATTTTCAAAACGCAAAGACATTATTTTGCATATGGAAGTGATACATGCCCCTGTTTTCGGATGGATGTCGCGCGAAATTGCATTAACATAAATCTGTGTAAGCAAAGGTCAGAGCGACGCCACTTTTCGAGTCTTGTACAGTTTATGGAAACACTTGAGGTGAGCTAATATTTCTGCTGTCTCCCTGCGCGTGATTTGTGAGGCCTCTCTCTTGATATCTCAGCACATCCAGAGGGTGTGCCTGTGAGTCTGTCGGGTTCGGAAAGGATGCGGGACGGCTTGACCTCAGGTGGCGTGTGTCGCTGAAAGATACCTATCAATAACACAAAACAAATAGTTACATACAGTATAAGTAATGCACTGTAGTATTCTAATGTTGAGGTGCCAGTGTAATTCAAGTTTATTTACTAACTGATCAACGGCAAACCTTTGATCATTGACAAAATATTGTTCATACTCATTTAGAAATTGTTCTTCACTTCTGAGTAGATAACTATGGATGGGTTCAGACTCAGGACTTCACCATTTTGAGAACTTTACTTTCATTATGGGAGATCTTTGGTGTTATCGCTGCCATACCAACTGTCTATTCTCTCTCAGCCATTGACTTATTTCGTCCCTCCATCTCTATTGTCTTTCCAACTGCAGCCCTTTGTCCTCATCCCAGAGATGGATCCAACACTTTCTTGTCTCTGAGGGCAGATCTGGCAGCAACTGGCTGAAGGTGACCAGTCCAGGCTTGAGAGTGAGGTTATGGACTCCATCTTCCCCCCGAGTGCCTCTCATTTTTCTGTGCCTTTATTGTTGGGGAGCAGCTGTTGTGTACCTGGCCCTCATGCGCGCCGCCTGTGCCTGGGATCTTGGCAGTCGAGCTTCGTAGGCTTTGAATACCAGAGTGAATCAATTCTTAAAGATGACTGTCTGCATTGGGCTGTCACATGGACCAGCCCAGACCAGAGTGCGGGGCTTAGGGAGGCTCTGAGGGTGGAATGCTCTTTGATGGAAGAGGCAGAAGTATGAGGAGGGAGGGGTGCGAAGGAAAATATGGGGGCTTGATGGACCCATTGTTATGCCAAGGAATGCCCTTGACGGACGTGGAAGGATGTCTTTTGCCCGTGAACTCTGCCGCATAACGTTGCTCAGGGAGTATGTGGCAAAGCGGCAGGAGAGATGTTAGCATCTTCTCACCAAACATCACCAAAAGCATCGCTGCAGTGTTGCTTCCTTCTCTCCCCTGTTAACAACGTGTTGAAAATCACTCTAAGACATGGCATGTGCGGCCAGCTTAGCGTTGAGTCACTGTTTCAACGTGTAAAGGTTTTGCAATTAATGCGGGGGGTACTATAGGCCTGGGCCATAATACCCATAGAAGCAAAGACAGAGATTGACAACAGCTGAGCACAGACAGAGATGGGCGACCTGGCTTACGGGCCTAACCTGCCGCGTGTCCACTGAAGTAACCCGAGAGAGGCGAGATCACAGCGCGGGACAAGAAACAGATTGGCACAAAAGATAACCTTCGCTCAGTCTCACTTTTGTCTTTTCTTCCTCGACCCCTTCTGAAAACAATACCCTCCAGACCGCCCCTCCCCACTGCGCCTACCTTGAAAAAAATGCCTGGTTTATTAATAGTTCAGAGCAGGGTGCTTGGGGCAAACTACACTGGAAGGTTAAGGATGAGGGGAGCAGTGAGCAATCTCGGCTTGCAGCAGTCCTAGCCGTTGTGGTTTGCAACTGTGTCTTTTTTAAGGAAAGATCCTCATGCTTCGTTTCCATGTCATGACAAATAAATACCACCGGCTCGGGCCAGAAACAATGGTTTGGCTTGTGGGTGGTGATGGTGGCTGTGGGAGGTGGTGGGACTGGCTTTTTGCCTCTGCAGCTGTCCCGGTTGTCACTCCTTGTCTTGAGGCTCACTACTGGCTCAGAGCGGCAGCCCGCTGGATCAAGGGGATGTGTCATGGTGCATGTGCGCGTACGTGCATGGCCGAGCCCCTGGAGATACAGTACTGTGAGGTAATTCTTGGTAGTCCGGAACGTCTGGAAAAAAATAAAAATAAAGGTCCCAGACACAAAAGGCGAGCTAAACAGCGTTAAGACCCCTTCGGTATGGAGCAGACCCCAGGCATGAGGTCATCGGCCTTGCTTTAGCAGTCTTTGTCCCGTGCAGTGATTGACGGGAGGGGTGGCAATCAAAGGCAATTGTGGATCGGTAGCAGCCATGGATGTCACTCATTAAACTCTAGCATGGATACAAAATGTTTCAAACGGAAACGCTTACAGACGTCATGCACACAATGTCATAGGTGAATGGTAAAATCTGTTTGAGTGGCACTCGTGAGATATGAAATCTTACTATTTGATGTTGCCACTCAATATGGATTGATGAGGGTTCTGTTCAGAATGAAAGTGATACAAGTGCATTGTTTTATAGACAGAAGTCCTTTCTGATGCACCTCTCTCTATTTAACCAGGTTTGGGACCAGCACGGGGCCCAAACCTGTGCGAAGGATATCAAGGCGTTCTAATAGCGTTGCCCTCTTGCCCCCTGCTCATCACCTTAATAAGAAACATAGCGTCTGTGAATCTTTTAATCTGGACTGATAACAGCTGATAAAGTTTAATGCACTGCTAATATTGAGCCAATAAGCCGGTGAGAGCAGCGCAAAGGAGTAAAGCAAATCTCGTACGCCGCCCCTCTCTCTGTATGCAGCCCTTATGTCTCAGAGATTAGCCCTTGCTCAAACACCTCCTGTTCATCTAAGTAATTAAAACATCTGAATTATGGGATTATAAACTGCTTTCCATTTAATCCAGCACTGCAGGCTCTCATGAATGTGCCAAATGGGTCAATAGGAAATACAGTATATTGCAACTCTGTGATTTCTGATTCAGTGGTCGACAAAAGGCAAGGGATGCCAATAACGGCTATTAAAAGAGTTGGTGAGTGTTTGAGTGAGAGGGATGGAGAGATCTGGGGAAAGATGGAAAGAGAGACAGAGAGGCCAGAGCAGCTTTGCCCTGAGTGCCATCTGTCTTGGACCCACTAGACCCAGTTTAGACTGGAAGAAGCCAAACCAGTTCAGGCTGCTCATACAAATGCCTGTGTGCGGGGGTTAACAGGGTCATGGAGACACAATACAGATTACAGTTCAAATATACATTTATGGAGGTGAGCCACAAAACTAAACATGTTCTTTATTTATTCCAAAAGGCTCCTGATGCGGTTCAAAATGTGTGTTATGCATGATACACTGTTGTCTTTTGGATTTCTTGACTCCTTCATGTGGCTGATCTTCAGACGACGCTCAGGTGTTTGTCTCTGGGGCCTGGTTCATCTTTAGGGCAGATTTGTGTATGCCTCTGATTGGTCCTTTAGGAAGGGTAAATGTTATTCAACGTTTTGCTTCAACCAATCGACTTTTACTTTTTCTTTCATTCAGAAACAACACACAAAGAAACAGTGACTGACACATAAAGTAAACAAGAGAGCCTAAGACCTTTGAGCAAACAGCAACACATCATTAGTCTTACATAAATTGGACTTAGTTATAAAGTTATGTCTAAACTGTTTGAAAACCATGTCTAAACTCTGAAGCGTGAATACATTACTAAAGTGTAAATTAAACTAATGCCGCACATCACATTAATAATATAGCCATAGTATTGGATTGGATTAGTTTCTTGGAAAGGGGACAGTGCATTAAACATATGTCTAGCCTACAGTGTGTGCAGCGGCCAGACCTAGGATTGAAACTTTGGATACATGGATAATCTTTCTAGTTACTGAGCCTCTACCACTACAAAGTCAAGTTGTTCATATTATCCCCAACTCTTAAGTTCATTCAAGATTCAAGATTGTTTTATTTGTCAAACCATGTGACTGATTCGAAATTATATTTCTCTCATCCTTGATTGTGAAGCGGGGGGTGGGGGAAGAGGGGTGCGAGGGAGGGCAGGGAGTTCAGCTTCCCGATAGCCCTGTGTACGAAACTGTTCTTAAGGCGACTTGACCTGGCCCGTAGATTCCGCAGTCTCCTCCCAGAAGGCATTACTCTGAAGAGACTGTGTGATGGGTGCGTAGGGTCCCTGGTGATTCTGACGGCTTTGCGGGTGAGACGGGTGGAGTACATCAGTCATCAGTAGCTATATGTGCTATATATATAGTGCTAAATGTAAAACATACTGTATTTTAAACAACCTTCTTGTAATGAAATGACAGATTCAAAGCAAGAAGGTTTAGTGATTTATTGTGCTTAGTTCTCTGCATGCTTTCTTCCATACAATTAGAGCTGACTAAAAGCATCATGACATGGGGGTCAATATGAAGATGTGTTGTGGCATTTCCAGTGTCTTTTTCACGATAGAGTGGGTAGAAGCTATGTGTCCCATGTGGTTGGCCTGTCGGCCCACACATACAGTAGGCTCTGTATGTGCATGTGCGGCTGTGGATGTGTTCATTATGCTGCTTGTGTTGCTCGTAATAAGGCCTCCAAGTTGACACTGTGACAGAGGGGGCCCTGCCGTCCAACAACGAAGGCTTTGTCGCAGAGCTCCTCTTGGCTTGTTATGGACTTCCTTCTCTCCCTCTTTCTCTCTTTTTTACTGGGCCCATTTTCTTGTCTGAAGTCTTAATTTGGGGCGAGCGGCCAGTGGGCAGAGAGCAGAGCAGGGAGACAGAGAGAGAGAGAGGTGCAGAGTGGAGCGGGCCATGGCTGCAGACGGACGCCTCTTTGTTCCTCCTTTCCCAGGCTCCTCTCTTGAGTCTCTGAGGCTCCAGTTGCATCGCAGCTTTCCAGAGAGAAGAGAAAGAGACATGGGGCAAGAAGGAAAAGAAATAAGGACACTGACTGAGCTGTCCATCCATTCCATACGTACTAAATTTCTAATTCAGAATGACAAAAAGTAGGAACAGGAATTTTTCAATGAAAGAGATAAAATTATTAACCACTAGGTGTCTCTGTGTGTGATACCAAATCTGTGAATATTCAGAACTATGTAAGGCTACACTTTTCACATTTCTTGGATCAGAACTAATATTTTCCAAACTTACAGTAGTAAAATACAAACAGCAGATAAGTACAAAGCATTCAAAATGTGAAGCATTTGTTTTTTGAAAAAGACCACGAGAAAAGGATTTGATTTGCAAAAAGCGACTGCATCATTTGCAAGTTACATTACATTTGGAAATTTCAGTTCTGATCTGGAAAATGAAAAAAATCATAGAATCAAGACTACACTACTCAGCCTCAAGGCAACATATAACCAGTTGCCTTGTAGTTGATGATTGAAAGATTTACGTAATGCCGTCAATTTAAGCAAGACCCAAATCCCCATCTCAGTACAAACATATTACTAATACAGAACTTCTAACATCCTTAAAAAGTTCCCTAAAATAGACTTCTGTAATATCGGTGCTGACGAAGACAGTCATTTTGAAAGAGTGGGCGTCTAAATGAAGTGAACAGCTCATTTTGGCTGCCTGTAGGTGGACTGTGCAGGAAGAAATCAAAACAAAGTCCTTGTGTTTGTTCGTCACAGGTTATGCCTAAATTGGGCTGTTATATCACTTACTGTATTTAAACCAACACTGCATGCACTCAAAATGAGCTATAGTATTATGTACAGGTTTAAAAGCCACACTGCGTAACATTTCACCGTGTACATAGAATAAATTACATATATTTATTGTGGTTTCGCAGTTTTTGTAGGTTGTATACGGGCTCGCCTCTCCTTACACTTGACTCGTAACTTTGCTACGAGCGGGACATCACCTGTTTGTCTCCATGGAGATGTGCTGCTTTGCTTTGACATTAGCCAAACATTAGCTTTATATATATATGTTAGGTTTAAAAGCTGAAAAAATAGCCTTGCCAGTGCCCAGCTGTGCATTAGGTTCAGTATTGCTGGCCTGGAATGTTCAGTTCTTGACAATCATACAGTGTTGTGACAGGTTTTTCATAACAGTGCTGTGAGAAGGCCTGGAAATTGTTTGGTAAACGCATTACCATTATACTTACTACACATAGGGCATGCCTGTTGCCTGATTATCAACTTCTAAAACATACAAAGAGACGTAAAACCTGTCTGTTTTGCTTGATCTGAATTGTACGCACCACGGCAACATTCTTGCAGTTGCTGTCGCCGTTAAGAGTATGCAGTCTTGTAAAAACACGGACTGGAAAATGTTCTTGAACCTGGCTTTTGCGATAACGAGTGACCACAAGTGACAGTGAGCGAGAGGAGGGGCACAGTGGGACCTTGGGGGCCGTGTCAACGTTTTCTGTGCCGGAGCGGGGACAAACATTGGGCAAACATTGGGAAAGTCTGGCAGCAGCCTTTGAGATAGGGGCCGTTGATCTAAGACTGAGTGGCTGAGGTCTACTATCTACTGTGTGTGTGTGCGTGTGTGTGCGTGTGTGTGTGCGCGTGTACATGTGTGTGTGTGTGTGTGTGTGTGTGTGTGTGTGTGTGCCTACGCTCCAGCCAAGGTCCCGCTGACACACAGAGCAAACACGGATACCTGAAGACAATGACCCTTGGCCCCACGCTGTGAGCGAAAACAGGAATCGGTGAAAGTGACTTGGGTGACTTACCCCGATCCCCGCGGGCGCGAGAATGATTCAGGTAGAATAATTGTACGTACATTACACGGGTCGCTGTAGACAGAAGCGCGCACACACGCGGAGCACAGATGTGGGCCGAGCTGCAGGAAGAGAGAGCGAGTCTTCAGATGTAGCGACAGATGGTATTTGATTACGGAGCAGACGGTCGGTGTTGTACAAAGATGCTGCCTCAGCCCAACCTAAGGAGCTGTAGCCTCCGGTGAAGGCGAGAGGAGAGAGATGGAGAGGGGAGGGGGCTGCTGAGGGGAAAGCAACACGGGAGTAACAAGAATAAAAGCAAAGCATGCAAGAAGCAAGAACACAAAAGGAGCAACTCCAAAAAATGAGCATCAAAGTGAAAAGGGAGATTGAAAAGCAAGTGCGGCAAGCAGAACAAAAGGAGTCGAGCAACGGGCCGGTCTGTGGAAAGTACAACAGAGGTCATGATAAGAAACAGTGAGATGACGCAGAGAACACAGGAGGCCCTTTACAGCGTTTTTCTTAAAAGACTCCAAACTTGCCAACAAAAAGGGCTGATACCGTATGTCAGGACGCACTGGGAGCAGGGGGAACACTTCTAACATTGATTCAGTTCAGCAGTTTTCAGCTTCACAGGCTGTGCTTGTGTGTCTGAATCCATAGCCCTGAAGGCTTTGTAACAATATTACACCAACACTGTCCTCCATTTCAATTAACATGCAATACATGTAAAGATGGAATGTGTCAATACACAAAGCTAATCAATAAATAGTAAATGTTATTTCATGTTTGTACAATTTCACGTGAATGGTTTAGAAAATCCTGAATAAAACCAGTGATTTTTAAATGCTTAACCAAAAAGTTCAACAATTGTTTATAAAGTAGTTGATATTAATATTATAAAACTAAATGGTTACATTCACTCCTTTTCCGGGCGGCAGAGTGGAGCTGCAGTTAGCACTCTAACCTCACAACAAGAAGGTCTCAGGTTCAGTCCTGCTCCGGGGGGATTTTTGTGTGTGGAGTTTGCTTGTACTTTCCTGTCTGTATAATTTCTCTCATGGTGTTTCCGGTTTCCGCTTCCACTAAAACATGCACAAAAGGTTCCTCCTCCAGGGACTCCCATTAAAAAGTGATTTTATTCTTTTTTTTTTTTTTTCTATTCTGATATTTTAGTTAGACTTTACGAGTTAAAAAAACGTACAAACACAAAGTACAACACTTTGGCGTATTAAACACTTTTCTAAAAGTAATTTTGTTTCGGGGAAACATTTTAATCTTTCAGGTACAGATGATTGAAACAATAGCGAAAAAATAATTATTTGTATTTGCTTGTATTTGAATTTCTTTATTTTACATAATCATATTTGCATGTACTGCCTAAAAGTGCACTCTATAGAGAGGGTGAAGGTACAGTATGTGAGGCGGTTCCTTAATGTTTTAGGGCCTTGGTCACAGCAACATAAAAACACCTCCAGAAAATACTACAGCCGGGCCAATCAAAAACCTTTTCTAACATCCTCATCTGTATATTTAATTTAAATATATATTTTTTAATTGATAGATACATCCTCATAAATGACACAAGAGACACTATAACAGACCTAAGCCACTTATTGCTTTGAGTGAAACAATAAAATAAAAGTCAAAAGCAAACTCTTTTCTGAAAGCGCACAGTGAATGCCAGCGCTTAATGATAATGATTTACATGTCGGGGTGGGACTACCATGGGTGGGGGAGGGGCCACAGTGTTGAGAATTGTGTCACTCAGTGGTTCACAGGTTCTCATAATCGGCCTTTTCACACACAAACACAAGCGCTCCAGCCGTAGTGTAAGAGCGCACATATTACTGTACGACACCGCATTACAGCTGAGTGGTTTCATATCTACAGCCCCTGCCCTGTGTTAATGCCAACCGGGTCACGTCGCGTCACAGGCACACAATGACAAAATACGTGAATAAAAACATAGTGCTCGGGCGCCTTCACGGACTAAAAGTTTCACTCAATATATTTGTTCATATTTAAAACTCATCTGTATTTTCTATATCTTTTTACAGCCATTAGGAACCGTGTGAAACCTTTACAAACGTTTAAATCCAAGACCATATTGTGCCAAAAAAAACCAACAATACTTTTCGTATTAAAAAAACGTGTAGAACCGTGGATTTACGTAAAAAAAAAATTATAATACAGAAACATTATTAACACTGCCCACACATTTACCTTAGTTTTCTCAAACACTCCTCTTCCTCTTCACATTCATAAATGTGAAGAGGAATACATATTAAAAGGCGAATGCTTAGTGCTGTATGAGCGTAATGGTAAAATGCTATCAACCTTTTTTTTTTATATAGTTCTTAATCTTTTTTATCTGCATGTACTTTGTGATATAGTACAGTGTGTAAGTGCTGTGAGAGACACGCTGCAATTTGACAGTCTTACCCCCTTGCCGTTAACTTGCCACATAATACAAAACTTTTCACCATCCGCTAAAACTGTACAAACCGTCAACAAAATTGTAACCCCTTGTCTTTTAAGTGTGGGGTGTGGTCGCCGGAAAAGGAGTTTGCTCGAGAGGGGGAGAGGTGGGGCGATAGTAATCTTGCGCATCAGATAAAAAGTCTCCTGTTCTTTCTCTTCCCTTTGGTCTTTGTCGCCTTCAACAGAACCATTTGCGCGGCCCGGGCCAATCCTTCAGTGAGAAACTCCTGCTTTTGCTCTCTCAGGACTGGCGATCTTAAGAAGAGAGAACTGGACCCATAATGAAGGGAGTAGCTCTCTAGTCTTTCTCTTGCCTTTCTTTTGTCATAAACGCTTTGTCTGTCTGCGTAAGTCAGCAGGTTAAGCAACCCGCTCCCGCTTTGATCCTTTTGTGAGGGAGGGCGACGCTCTATTAAAGTCGCCCAAGACGGGATCAGCGCTTGGTAAACTCGCCTCATCAAAGCACACAGCGAGAATATAAGAACTTAAAAGTGTAATTGTAAACGGACTTTAGCTTGGTTACAGGTGCGTGTATCTTGTCGCTTTTGTGTCTGGTCTTTGTAGTCCTGAGAGTCTCCATCTTGCCCCGGGCCGAGTGCTCACCTTCGACCTCGCATTGTGGGATGATCATTCAGAAGCAGGTGAACGTAAAGGAGTGTGTGTGTGAGAGAGGGGGAAGCTCCACTCCTGATAGAATTAATGAGAGCGCTGCTTAAGCATATATTCACAGAGAGGCCTCTTTATATCATCTATATAATGATTCAATATGCTTCAGGATTCAAGGAGAGCACTGTCATTCAGACAACTTTAATTTTCCAGATTCACTATGGCTCATTTACAATGAAAGACAGCTTCGAAAGGATGCTTGTCTGTCTCACAAGTTTTAACTTTGAACATAAATGTAACGCATTCCCTGAATCTGTATTTGGCCGATCCATTTCTGCATTACAGTGAAAGAAACCTGGTGTGAGGCCCAGCAAACTTAAACCAGTCTTAATCTATTTTTACGATAATGAATTATTGTGTTGATAATGTTTATGTGGAAAATGACTTTGTCCAGGCCAAAAATGTAGTGTGTATCCAGGACAGCTTGGATCCCTTGCAGTGACCCACTTAATTTAAAAAACACTTATACAGCAACAACTTAGTATTGTTTTGTTAAAGTGCATATGACACATTAGACACAATTTTTGCTAAAACATAGTTAACACAATTATATTTAAGATTTTGCGAAAAAATGTACCCAGTTTTTATTAGCTTGACCCATTGTTGTGATGTTCATAGTTTCACTTCCTTATTGGACAATGATGTGACATATAGATACATAGATAGTGACATAGATAGATGCCAACCATTTTAAACTGTTGCCGTGCCGACCATGTTATGTCAATGTGAAATGAGTCAAACTGCTATGGAACGTTACCTCTATCTATGTCACTTCCTGTCAGTAGCTTAAACATTCAAATAAGAATAACTTTTCTTCTGAACATTTCTTCATAAAAATTGTAATTGTTTGCTTACAACAGATGTTATCCATCTAAATAAGTCATATGCACTTTAAGTAAATGCCACAGCCCCATTGCACCATCTTTAAACTATGTTCTCCTTTGAATCAAAAGTCATTATTGATGTATTCTAAACTAACAAAATGTAAAATCAAAATAGTGATAATGTTAATACAGGGAAAAAAAGGGTCTGAACTTGTAGAATAATAATAGTAATAATTTATTTTGTTTCTGCAGTGGCAATAAGGGACAAACAAAATCTCCAAGTGCCAATCCTCAGCAAGCAGTGTTGACAAATAATAATCATAAACAACAACATTATAACAATAATAATCATCAAAATATTGTACACCCCTTTAACACAGTGCCTAGAGTTGCACACTCCAAAACATGGTCCAGTTCAGCAATCGAAATCTCACAGACCAGTGCAGACCAAGTCACTCATGTCCAGTCGATGAAGTCCAGTGAATTTGCTCAAAATCAGTTCATTCAGTTAAATCTATGTTCTTAGCAGTGTATATGAGGGCCTCAGTCACACATTCACAACTAAAGTTAGTTTTCATACAACAAGCCAAACGGATGAGGGTTCACACAGTCCATAAAAGTAAATAAAACACCCAATAACATTAAAGTCTCTTCATTTCACCAGAATCATGAAAAAACAAAACAAATAATAATAATAATAATAGTAATAATTATCATATAAGAACAACACAATAGCTAGGTTCGTTCAGGAATCGCCGCAGAGGCCTTCGAATTGGGAATGCTACTTCATAACTTCCATACATTCAAAAAAAAAAAGAAAAAAAAAAAGAAGAAGAAATCAGAAGGAAAAATTGGAAATCTTCAAAATCAGATAAATAATATTAGGATGTTTAGAAGTAGGAAGAGCAGGAATGGCGTTTTTACTCGTGTAGCAGCTCCTGGAGGCAGTTGGGGGATTTGAAAATCTCGGGAACCTCGCTGTCCAGTTTGCAGATGACTTTGTAGATGGCCTTCTTCCAGGAGGGGTCCACGTCTTTACCGGCTACGATGGCATTGAAGAACTCTCTGAGCGTGACCTCCGCCACCTCCAGGAAGCGGTCGGGCACCTGCGCGACAGACACAAGAGAGCGCCACTGGTAAAACACAGGCCAAAACAAAGATATAAAGTGACGCACGGAGACATTAATAACTTCTCTCTGTGCGTGGAATGAAATAGGCTTCACTTCGACCATAAAAACCAATGTGGCAACTTTTATAGTGATTATGATTTGTGACATCAAGACCCCTGTGTCAAATTAAATGCAAATATAATGCTTGTTTTTTGCTTTTCACTCTCCAAAAACCCTGACAGTAACTAAGAAAAAAGTTTCAAACTACTCTGCCCCATTATGTATTGAAGTTATAAAAGTAATTCTCCCGTAAGTGTCTACTTCCTTAAAATCTTATCAAGGTGGTGGCCACTTCTTCTAAAGCTCTCAGGTTTCTCACACATCGCGGGCAGTCCTTCCACTTCCCCCTGTGCCGCCCCGGAGTGAGTGACAGCTTTACGGTGGCGCTGTAAATCCGCGAGTGACGCGTCGAGGAGCGGTGAAGGAGCCGCGCTGGCGAAAGAGGAAGTACTAAACGCTTTGGGAGTGCGGAGACGCGCCGCCTCTTTAGTGCCCCTGACAGCCGCGCTCACTAACACTATGGAGATGATTAGTCTGGCAAAAATCTGTGACACCTTCCCCTGAGCCAGGACGCTGTCACACACACACACACACACACACACACACACCCAAGTGCAACGGAGATGACACTGTGGCGGTGCCATATACCACAGCACGCAGGCGGCCCGGCCCGGGGTTTGGGGGCCAGCAGTCTCCCAGCCGTAGGGGTCACCTGCCGGGATAGTGCTGACTGCCTCCCCTCCCGCCTTTTCTCTGTGCCCAAACGCCTGACAGTGCTCCTCCAGCGTCCTGCGGATGCTCATCAGGAGTGTCAGGACGCGCCAAGGTTAGTGGCCACTGTAAGCGCGCGCATAGACAGCCATGTAGTCCCACACACACAGGCACTCATGGGACAGCGCGCCGCCCCCCCCCTCCAGGTGATAAATGGAGATGCCCCGTGCTCTGTCGCTGTCCAAAAGGTGAGGCGTGAATAAGAAGCTTGGCCAAGTAGAACCCCAAATATTAAACTCCCCATTGGGGCGATGCGAGTGATATAACTCATTGTTTGGGTTGCTGTCACGCGTGGAACACTGGCACAATGACCCTGAAGTGAGGGCATCTCTGTTTCTATGTATACGCCTGCTTTTCCCATAAGGCCGAGCCGAATGAGCAAGTGCTGCACAGAGCAGTGTAGATGCAGGGAGTGCCGCATTACTAAGAATATTCCTGCGCGGAATTTCTCCTGACGTTTTGACTATAAAAGGACAGCAAAACGCTGACTGCAAGGAGAAAGCAATGTCAAGGAGAAAAGGGTATTGGTATTTCAGATTCTCTTGACTGAGAGAGCGCGAGGGACTGGGGCTGTAAGGGAGGAGGGAGCAGTGCCAGAGAAGGAGGGGCCCCCGAGGGTCTGAGGAGATGGACAGAGGTAACAGCTGATGAGGAGAAAGTGAAAGCTCCAGCTTAGCATAATAAGATAATACTTATAATACTTATATTACTCAATGTATGACTGTATTGTATAGATGTCAGTAAGTATGTACAGTGTGCTAGACTTGAAATAGAAAAAGAAAAATAAGTAAAGTACCAGTAGCTGAATGATTTGATTGACAGCTGTGTGAGAATGGGGACTAATGTTTTGAAATCTGACTGTGATGCACTTTCTAAATAAATAACCCACAATAAAATATCAGCTTCAGAGTAAAGTCTTCCCTACAAACGATTGCCCGCCAAGCTCTATTGGCCGTGGTTCTGATAAAAACAGAATTTTTGCTTACACACACACACACATCGTTTATGAGTGTTAACAGTTGGACATAGCACACAGTTATTCCCTGCCGGCACAGCTTTTGTTTTTGAGAATGAGCGAGCTGTCTTAACTGTCCGCGACCCCTCCCTTGTCCCGCCCCCCCCCCCCCAATACCCCATACTTTATCTCTCCCTCTCTCTGGGGTCAGCTGTTGGGCCTTTGTTCCAGGGGCATTGTGGGGGATTATCCGGTGTGGGCCACTCATTCGCCCGGGCTGTCCGGTAAATGGGGCCAATCGCATGGCTCACAATCCTTCATACATATTTCATAGGGCTTTTGAACAACTTCTCAGCAGAGCCCAAAATTAAAGGACAGATGTACAGAGAGAGAGGGGAGGAAGGAGGTGGCGAATTATGGCAGCACAAACAGCGAGATCAAGGGGATGCAGCGCGTATGTATGAGCGACTGTGGGGGGAACAGAGTTATCTGCTAAATCAAGTCAGAAGTCGTCAGAAGTCAGGAAATAGAAGATTGTGTCAGTAATATATCCCTATGTCACATCAAACATAGACTTTTTATGAACTAAAGCAAACTAGGACTGCGCAATATGAGAAACAATGGCAATATTTCAAACACATTTCACCAAAAATATTTCAAAACAAGACTTGAAACAACACTCAGGACCAAAACAAGGCTGAAGTGGAACTAAATTATGTGTTTACTTTTTATGTTTAAATCAAATGTGTAATGCCAGTCAAATGGAAGATCTATAGTGTAATATTGTTGCTTCATGTGCGATTATTCACACAAATTCAAACCGAACAGGGAGCCCCATATCAACTTGAAAACGATAGGAAATTGCTGGTTGTATTAATGCTGCAGTTGTAATGACAGGAGCAACACGGGCGAAGATTAATTTGCGGAATAATCCTGAAAAAGCGTGCACACAATATACCATTCTTTCGCCATGCAAAAGAAACACTATGCCACAAAAGGAGGAACGCGCGGGTTCACTTGGAAGTGGCCGCTCGGAGGTTGTTAATCACTCCCCGTCCAATGCTCCCCATCTCCCTCTCCTGTGACAGGTTGCTTTGAGACAGAAGGATAAGCTCTTTTTTCAGAGAGAGGGGAATCGGATTTCCTGCTTTTTTTTTGATGAGATAATAAAATATGACGGCGGACAATAGAGGGCTGTGGACGGCTTGCTGGGAGCTATTCATTCTGGGCAGCAACCCCCCTGTCTTAAGACTGCTTAGACAAACGCTTAAAAAGGTAGCCAAAGGGGCCCCTCCACTGAAGGCTACTGTTACACACACGCGCTCTCATGTCTGTGCGAGGGCTCTTGCCGTTTCCAGAACTTCCATTATTTCTATTTTATTATGCAGCAGTCTGATACTTTTTTTCCTTTCAATTGGTAAAAATCCGACACTTATTTCCCAGAAAAACGCAGCCCCTTTTCGTTGCTCTCAATCAGACTTTAGCAGTTTTTTGTTTTTTTAAGAATTAAATTGATAATACTTTGAAGCAGTATCAGACTTGAGGGGTATGAACACGAAGCCGCTGCGTGGATCAGTAAAGCCTGAGAAATCTCTTGCCTCTCGGTGACTCAGGGCTGGCTGTTTGTTTGCCCGGCGTGTGTTTTCGGCCCTTCGCTTTTTGGGAACTGTCAGGAGATGTATTGCACCTTCTATTTGCACAGCGTTGGCCAAACAAGACGAGACCCTGGAAGATAAGGCTATACAAGCGTCATGTGTTCGTGCCGGTGGAGGGCTGCAGCCTTGAAGGATGAAACGCAGGGACACATGGCTCGCACCGCCAGCCGGGTTAATTCCTAACTTCGGATGAGCCTGGGAATGCCAGTGCTTCCCATGTATTTTGTTACATATTAGGACAGTCGGCAGGTCAAGTCGATGATATCTGGAAGCCTATCACCTGGCTTTACCTTTTCTTCCTTTCTTTATCATAGTCAAAAACGTGCCCTCCTAATCTGTTAGAGAGCACTCAGCCATAACCTGCCACTTTGAGTTAATTAAAATGAAAACTGTTGCTATAAACCAATTACAGTGGCCTCTAAGTAAGTCGCTGTAGCCTTGATGTTGCTTGATAAGTCTATTTCTGAAGCGCGCAACAAAAAATATGGCATTTTTTCCAGTTAAGCTCCTAAAACATGTGCTACTTTTGAAAGAGGCACAATATCCTCTTTGACCTGAAGAGACCTCTTTCAGAAGTCGAGCGGGACGACGCCGACATTTGACTGACTCAAGCCAGAGCTTCCCAGACCCTGAACGCGCACATACCCATGAGCCCTCCTATCTGCTAGGATCAATAATCTACAAAGGCCTAGATAAGCCCTTGGCCCGCACCGTCACTTTGGGCAAATACAACCCATGTTCTTCCTACCCCTTTCCCCCTCGCCCCCAAGCCCCCTGTGTGACTGATAAGACTGTGCCACCAAAACAAGATGTTGGGTCACTTGGGACGGATTGCCGAACTTTTGAAAAGGGATATATACCAGTTTGCCAGAGATCAATTGTCAAACCCCCCAAAAAATACTAAAGTTAAAAGCCAGGTCAAGGTGTCTTTTTCATGGGGAATAGAGACAGGAAACAGGCGCCAAAGCTGAGCAAATAGCGCTTGTCGACTTCACTGATAGCCTTGAGAACGGGGGAGCCTTGAAGTGCGGCGTGTCTCGTTATGTGCGTGTGGTTTTGTGTAATACGCTGGAGAGAGCTGTGGCGGCACATGGGGCTTTTCTCAAGGCGCGCCTCCATCCCCAGGGGTCACGGACGGGGGCCACACGCACTAATCAAGTCGCTGTAGTCTCGGACTGTTCTTCCATTCGCTCTGCTACTACACAGATCGACTATCCCTTCATTCAAATGGGTGACTTTGCATACATTTTCTACCATGACTCGCACAAGGGCTTTTTCCATTGCATTCATTGCACTGTTCATGGGTTTCAAGTGGGTTTTAAATTATTATTTTTTTTGCATCTTTTGAATTGTCTCGCAAACAAATGGCATTCGTAATCGGCTCAAGTATTGTCACTGAAACTAAACGGCTGCAGTTTTTTATATTTTGATTATTACTTTTTTTGGTTTCGTACATTGCTTCACCTTTGCCCGCTGTTGATGATTAGCTCGAGATGTATAGCAACGATAAACAGCAGGGGGCTCGGCAATTGCAGCTCGGGTCTTTATGCCGACTTATAAATTCATGTGGAAGTCACGAGCTGAGAAAGCGAGCGCCAAGGAGGGGTGGGGTGTCGAAGGGTTGCAAGCGGGGAGGGGGGCCTCCGGGGGTCATAAAGTCAGTGCGGCTCTGAAACACTACGAAAGCAGGAGGCAGAAGGCAAAAGAGAAAGGCCATGGCGTCTGGAAGATAGGCGCGGGACATCTGGAGAGGAGGAGATGGGGAGGCCGAGGAAGAATAGCAGGCTCCGGGGGCATCAGAGGGGCGGGCGGCCAGACAATAAACGCAGAGCGAGCAAGGAGGGAGCAGCGATCATTGACGGAGGCCACAATTTGAAGAAAAGGCAGGAAAAAAAAGCCGATGCATGTAAAACGTACATAAGAAGCGCATGGCGTAACCCAATGATTGAAATTTCGTATTTTTAAAGTCCGAAAAGTTTGCAGTGGTCCTGTCGAGTTCATGTTTCAGCGTCAACAACAATGGCCTCCCGAAGTGTCTCGCTTTTATTTCGTACGTTACAAAATTTGGGTCGTATGCAGTGGAAAAGACATGGGTGAGATGAAGATCTGTCGGGGGAGCTTATCAGAGCCATCGGTTCTCTTGCTGGGCGGCGGTGAGAGCGGGGCAGACAGAGGCTCTTTTGACACATCTGATGCACGCCCTGGTCATTTTGGCATGAGTCCACTTTGCCACGCTCCATTAGTTCCACACGCACACACACACCAAAACAGAGCAGAAATAATGACATAATCAGCAGCTGTGCCACCGAGCCGGCTGGCCCTCGCAAGGTGACCAGGGACGGAGAAGGGATGGGGGGGGGGGGGGGGGGGGGGGTGCAACGGCCAAAAAAAAAAAACATTTCTGTATGTAACAATATACAAGGTTTGAGGTGATGAGACGCTGTAATGAACTAAATCACGTGGCTGCTGAAGCGGATATTTTGTTGTACAGTTGTCTTGGCGACTTGCTCTGTTAATATTGGCTCTTTTCCCGTAAAAGACCTGCATGGAGCTGGAATGAAAAGAGCTGTCAGGACGCGTCAAAGCGGGTCCTCAATCGCCCGCGGCCTTTCGCTGCAGCTGATCCCGCTTGCAGGCGCCTTTCTTGCGCTAATTCTTCCTGGTAATTGTAACTTTCATTCAGCTGCTCACAAATGAAAGTACATGGTAATATCCCGAGATTAGCTGCCTGCCATAATCTTTATCTAGTCCTTCTCCTTTGTCTTCGGACACTAGCGGGGCCGCCGTGTCAAACGCCAGGATTAATTGATTTCTGATGATCGCTGAAATGAAGTGAAATATCGAGGTAACCGCTGACAAGACAAATATTGCGATATGGACGCATTTGCAATTCTTATCAGAATTTTCTTATGTTTTTCCTACCCCACCCTTTAGAATAAACCAGATCAACCGCACATATGTATGGATCTATTAAGGGAATGTTGATTTTATTTTAGACTTTCCTGAACTGGCCCCGCACTAAATACAGGAGCAGCTTGTTGCTTTGTTTGCTGTCTACTGTACAGCTTATGATAAATGCATATGTATGTATTGTACTCGAGAAAGACCGCGGGCGATTGAAGAAACAGGAGGCATGTGGAGGAAAGACTTGCCTTGTTCTTGACCCGCTGGCAAATCGGTTGTATTTCTGGCCGCTCTGATCCTAAATCTATAGCGCCACTGATTCATCTTATTCTGGATCTTGTACTTGCTTCTAGTGTTTCAAATCGCTCCTCTAAGAACGCCTTAAGCTCTGTGCATCTCTTCAAGTATATCTTTACAAACGCGCTCCACTCGCTGCCTCCTCACCAGGAGCAATGACGATGACCTGTTCACCCCCGAAATCCCAGAGGTCAAAATCGGGTCACCCACACGTTTTGCAGACCCCCCCCCCCCCCCCCTTCTCATGCCAATAAGAAGACAAGGAAGAAAGAGGAGAAGGAGGAGGCAGGAGACATTTGCGTTCGCGGGACGGAGCGTACAAATGGAGCCCCGAGTGGGACGTGGAGAGGAGGACCGGGGGAGACGAGGGGGAAGGAGAGGTGAAGCGCACAATGCAACGGGGCACGGCGGTTGGACAGACAGCATCTGCTCTCAGCTCTCTGTGGCTCTCGTAATGGATGGAGAGAGTTTTAGGAGAGAGAGAGAGAGAGAGAGGAGAAGAAAGGACATGTGACAGAAAGACGAGCTGAGTGAGGGAAAAGTGAACAATAACTTGGATCAAGATAAGTGAGACTTCAAAAGGTGTTTGGTGTCACAACACAAGTGCATGGAGGTGCAGTTGGACTTGTGCACACGAGGAAAACCGTAGAATACGGCACAACTTCCATTCCTGTTTTGCACGTGGGGCTGTAATACATTTATTACCAGCTGTGTTATATTACACCGTAGTTAACAACCCATTTGTAAGTTCAGCCCATTGCAGCTGCTGTAGGGATTGCCCAAAGAAATGATCATTTTGAGCGCTACCTTTTGAGTCAAATTCTATGATCTGAACCTCTGAGGATCTGAGCAATGTAAGGGGACCCCAAACCCCCCCATTAGAATTCACTAATAACACATTTTGTAATGGTATATCTCAATTGGAAATTCACTCAAAACAGTACACCACCACTTAAACACGTGGTTTTAAAATCCTAATTCATCATGACTTTCAGGAGTCCTTGGGATTTTATCTGCTTAGTAACTAATGGGTCCCCGGTTCCAAAAGGTTTGAGTACACAAAGTTTAGTGTACTCAAACTTGTACTGCAAACTGCAAACTGTAAACTGTAAACCCCAAACAATCCCCATTTGTATGGTCCCCTTGATAATGTTCATGAACTGTGAACACCTGTGCGTCCGCGCGTTTTTTTCAAACATCATAGGAGCTTCCACTCTAGGGAGGAGAGGTCCCCAACACTGAAAACTTTGCCTTACAGAAATCTGAGAGTTTCCCAGAGCCATCATCGTCATTGAACCCCACCTCTTTGTGTGTGTGTCCCACACTATTAGCGGGGTCGCACACATTCTTGTCTTATGAAAGATGATGAGTGTGTTGTCATTGCAGGGCTTCAAAGACACAGGACACACTGAAGCCAGATTTTTCACTTGAGTCCTCAGATGAAAGCGGATGACCGCTCAAAGTCAAGGCTTGCTTTTTTCCCCCGAAGACTTTGATGAGCAGAAAAGATAGAAGAGAAGGGTAGAAAAAACAGTAGGGGGGCTTGAGAAATAGAGGAACGCAAAAAAGCCGGGGTCTAGGTAATTAACGCCAGGCTCTTTAATTACCGATGGTGTTCATTGTGCCAGAAGCAATGTGACAATTACGCTGTTAAAACTTCCTAATGGAGAGGATGGAAGACATGCAAAAGAGGAGGATGAAAGCGTGAAAGAGGCGACAGAAGGAAGCGCGGACGAGTGAAACGGAAAAAAAAAAAAAAAAAGAAAAAAGTTGAGAACAATTGCCACAAAAGAGGAGCTGGGGCGGTGTATTAGGCCAGCACAGTGACAGAGCAGATTAGCATCAAACAAGAAAGGCCACAGACGTGCAAACAGAGGACATAGTCTTTCCAAGCAAGTAACCAAGGTGGACGGGACTTTGATGATGCAGAAATCTGGCAAAGGGAAAACCTACTGTTGGATTTGTGTGCGCGCTGGGCTTGCTGAATGTGCGTAGGCTCCTGTTTCAAGTGGTGGCGCAGGAGGCAGGTAGAGGAGATGGAGGAAGTGGAGTAGGTGGGGTAGAGAGAGAGAAAGAAAGACAGAGAGAGCGCTACCAAAAAAAATAAGGCCTAAGGGGCATCCTGATACACACTACCTCAGTGAGTCACCCGCGCAAACAGAAGAAATATAACAAACGTCTCCGCGCACCTTCACAAGACTCCGCTAAATTCCCACACAAACGCCTCAATGGTTCAGGGCCCACGCACCCACACGGGCTAACGCTAATAACTCCCACAGTAGCTCCATAGACAGGAGAGAAATGGTGGACTCAGGATGTGTGATGGCACCACTTGAACCCATAAGAGGCAGGATTTTAGGGGGAAAAGTGTGCTGTTGTACTGACAGCCACTGGGGCATCAGGCTTTTTCTTGCGTTTATGAAAATGTGGCTGCATTTTAAGAGTAAAAAATGAGATGTCCGTTAACTGTCTAGAATTTTACTAAACTGTTGAATTAAAACAAAAGTGAGGGACAACTCTATTGGCTGGTTGGCATTTACACAAACATACAGTAACATATCATTACTGTATCAGAGCTTTAACGTCATTTCAAAGTGATATTATTATATGGCAGTTATGTCTGCAGGTCAGTTTGTTGGTGCTCCCACACTTCCTCATAAACTTGTTTGCCGGCGCTCTTCTATGACGAGCGCCCTTCTCGCTCACAAGGCAGTTAGTTTGTCAAGGGGAGTTAAAATTTGCATCGCTGGGCAAATTTTCCTTGTGGTAATCAGCTCCTGTATCTCCCAGACACCTGCCCAGCAAAAAAAAACTTAATATGCAAAACGCCCTCCGCCCCCCTCCTCTGGTCTCTCTCCTCCGCGGCCAACAGCAGACTTATTCACCTGGCCACGCACTCTTTTCCTCTCGGCCTGTCTTCTTGCAAATTTTCACATTTATGTATGCAAATCGGCTGTTCCACTTAAGCCCGGCTCAACAGTAGCTTCCTGGTAACAAGCGAAGAATGATGGTCCTGTCAGGAGGGTGAACTTTACGGCTTATACAAAGAAGGTTGTTGAATGAAAATTATTTGGCATTAGAAATATCAAGAGCCCCTGACATGTTAGAACAACAATGCGGACAGTTTTGTGTGACTAAAAAGTGGGATTAGGGTTGTTTTATTAAGGAAGCTATTGCATATACTATTTAATGCCCATGCAAAAGGGTAGTGCCGTCTACTCTTTACATTTGCATTTGTTTTTACTAGCAAACAAACACGCAGACTGTGATGTCAGTGGGAGTTCTTAAACAGCGTTAAGTGTTTAGTTTGCCAAAATGGATATCCTTTGTGGGGGGGGATCAGTGGCTTCTCTTTTCATTTGATATGAAAAGAGAAGCCGGTTCCAGGATTTTGAAAAATGAAACCTATCGGAGAGGACACTTCAAGACTTCATTTTTGGATCGCCTTGTAATAAGAAGAGGAGCTGCATCGGCATCTTGTAGTTTCCTTTAGCTCTTGTTGCTCTTTGGCCATATTAGTGAAAAGTGATTTTTTTTTTTTTTTTTCCCTGAACATGCTTTAGTAATTTAGTGAGTTCAGTCGGCACACATAAAAAGATTTCAACCATACAAGAGTTTTGGTGTGTCCCGTTCTCTCCGAGCCTCCCAGAAGGGGGCTGAAGATGGATGTGGGGGAGTGTGTGTCCACGCGGCCGGCCCCAGCGGACAAATAAAGCATCTAGAGACAGACCCTAAACCGCGGCGAACAGAAGCGGCACCACTTTAAATGTGAGTGCTACAGAAGTCCCAGCGCTCGCAAGGGCACTTCCTTCTCTCCTCTGTTTCTTTACCCACAATTCCCCGTTCCTCTCATCCCTCCCTGCCCCACCATCATCCCTTTGTCTCCGAGCTCTCACCCTCTTTCCCCTATCTATCCATCTATTCCTCCCCCCTTTTTCCTCTCAGTAAAACAGTAGGACGCTTAACCTTGATAACAGTGAGATCCCCCCCTCAAAGTGACACACACACACACACTCTCTCTCTCACACACACACACACACACATATAAGCGTTGGAGAAATGCTTTGCCAGCATGCCAGGCCGGTCCAAGGGACGGCTGTACCCTTCGAGGTGAACAGGACACAGGGAACTGCAGCAACAACAAAACACCCACGAGCACTCACTTACAATGTACGGTCAAAGTGTTTCTTCAGAATAAAACCCTAGACGACCCCCCCCTCCGACTTTGACAGAGTAAAGGAGAAGTGTGACAAACCACATACGGTAAAGGTTGAGGCTGTCTACTGAGAATTAGCAACGTATTGTATATAATGAACTGTAAGACGTGTAGGTATACACATGAGAGGAAAATGAGGACGGGGAAGTTATATGCGGCTCTCAAATACCTTTGCATGCACAGTAAACCACAAAAAAGGAATTAGACAGTGGGGAAGAGGTACAAACAGCAAAGTGGTTTCTTCCTCTTTGGACTGGAGTTCCTGGCAGTTGTATGTGTCACTTATCTCAAAGAAATTTCGTGAAAATGCTGGAACCATTGCGTAAAAGTAAAATAGTAAATGTGCAGTCGTGTATGAGGTTTCCCAATGGTCTCCCATGATTACGGCATGCCTTTCACTGTATGACCATAATAAGGCCATAGATGAGATGCTATTTAAAGAAAGGATGAACCGATCAGGCTTAAGATCAGGCATAGGTAATGAACAGTGATAGAGAATAGGGATTTACAGTGTATGTTGCTATTATGAGTGCTGCTGAATTGCCACATACATCGTCAGGAGTGTGTCAGTATCTATAGGCGACGTGAACTTGACTGGGAAAGGACACAGGGAGGGAGATGGTGTCACCCTACGCTATCAGCACCTTGAAGTATCAGGTGTAATACAAGCCTTCCCATAAGGACGGCATTATTTTCAGCGGCGTTTTGTCTGCAAGCACACACATTTAGAATGGTTTGGTCTCATAGTATCTCGCGCGTACCTCGAAGTCGTTGGCCTTGTTGTAGTGCATGTTGAGGGCCCGGAACAGCTCGCAGTCGCGGGTGACGCCGAGTTCGTCCGTCCCGGTCACTCCGTCGTTGATGGACTGCCGGGCGAACTTCTCCATCTGGATATAGTAGAACTCCCTGAAGTTACTGAACCACTTGATCAGCTGGGACGTGATGCAACGGTTGAACTGAAATCAGAGAGAAAGCAAACATGGGGATGGATTATTGTGATTGGTCTCGAAGTGAAAAAGAAGGGTCGAAATCGCGATCTGAACTTAGATCACTCTCAATCGATGTCATAAGGCTTTTTAATCGTCGCGTCTAGAGCCAATTCTGAGACAGTAACAGCATCTGGTTTGGAGTTCGGAGGAGTCAATGGGTGATCTTTGATTGTTAAATGATACTGGAGTGGAAAATCTGAGCAGAAGTTTATTCAAAACGTTCATCTTAACTAAGGTCAATAACCATGTTGGTACATACTGTATTTATTGGTTTTGAATATGAATTTTTTTTTAATCTAATTGCCATTTTTGCCATATAGTACTGTCATACTTCGTTCACTTATTGTTTTGAGTTACTTCAAAGGTTTACTTAAGAAATGTCCAAGAATATATTTCACGTTATGAGCATTTTGGTTCTCAAGTGAAAATGTGAATAAACTATCAAATTTTGCAGCAAAATCCCAATAGCGCACCGGATTGAGAGAGGATAATAGAGACATTCATTTGGACAGCTCAGGAGGAGGAGGTGTGTGTGGTTCGTCTGCCCCCGCTGGGATCAGACCTCCCCCCGATCATAACCCCACCACCAAGGCAGAGGTGGAGGGGGCCACCGCAAACACATAATTGACCAGGAAAACGATTAAGTCATCATCTGAAGCTGTCTTGGCCTATGGGGGGGGGGAGAGGGGGGGGGGGAGTAACATGTACTTAACCCCATTCAACAATTACACTCTTTCTGTTTTCCCTCGCAGCTGGGAAGAAGTCCGAAGGAGAGCGGGACAGAAAGAGACCAAGGAAGAGACAGAGACGGGGCAATGTGATCTGTGCCGCTCCGCTGGGCTCAATGGGGCGAGGTAAACCTATTAGGAGCCCGGGACGATCCCAGTGCTTTTTTTCCGCCTGGTCTAAGCAGTGAAAACAAACTGTCTAAACATCCAGAGCACGAGATAAGGCCCTCGGGGGGCAGTGATAACTGCCTCCACTGGCCACAGTAAAATACACCGCAATACTTAAAATAAAAATGTTACAGCTGGCATTTAAGGGTGATTGCTTCTGAAAAATATTGGCATATCGTATTTGGTTAAAAGCTGGTTGCATCTGTTTATCTCTTACTTTATCATGAATTAATATATGATTTCAAAAATGTAGTATAGAGTTTAGTTTTCTTAATAAACTTTCATGATGATATTGTAAAATAATAATACATTTGATTGCCCTTGCCTTTACACTTTAGATTTCTACTTTTGTATAAGCCTTAAACTCTTCTATTGGCTCAATCCTAAAGTACACCGACATCTCTTAATAGAGGCGTTCACTTTCTCCCCTCTGCTCTCTTTGTGGTGAAGAATGGGTGACAAAACACTACTAAACGCTGAGCGGACGACTCACTGGGGAGGCCGAGTGGTTTTGACATGGAGATTAGGCGCTGGTCATTGTTCAGCCCATACATACACACACACACACACAACATATGCAGCGCACAATCTGGCACCGCAGTCAGAAATAAACATGTGTGTGTGAAGATGGATCTGCACAGCGAGAGACACGGGAAGTTAGGAAGAGTTGGTCCAAGGTGGAAAGGGGTGGGATAGAGGAGACAGAGGGGGCACTGCCATTTTGGGGATGACATAATGTCGAAAGCATAAGTCTGCCTGACATTGTTTGGCGAGGCGCGCGTGTGTGTGTGTGTGTGTGTGTGTGTGTGTGTGTGTACGGGGCAGAGGAGGGATAGTTGCATGGCCCTAAAGTGCATGGCGAGCATAAATGTGAAAACGAGAGGAGGGAGGAGGAGGACGGTGCAGGTCAGGCCCGTCGGACAATGGTGTTTTGATGCTCAGGGGGAGGGAGGGGGGTGTGATAGGGGAGTGACGGGTGGGGGGGGGGGGGGGGGGGGGGGAGGGTTTGATGGGGGGTCCGGAACGTGAGCAGTCAGCAAGCTGGGGTCGTGACACGGGAGCGTCGAACAAACAAACTACTGACACTTACAAATACTACATCAGCTGCGGCCCGGGCTATTCTTAAACACACACAATGTGGCAGACAGTGCGATGTGACGGAGCGCAAAACTCTTTTCACCCGCTAAGCCTCGCCTGTGTTCGAAAATTCTCCTGCCTGGGTTGAGTGAATCGGCGGAAGGCGCGGGTTAGCCTATAGCCGCCGCGAGCTCGTAGTGAGATTAAAGTCGGCGAAAGTGTCGCCATCCCTCAAGCTCCAGACCTTAAGTGTCAACGCTGCGAGTGACACAGGCATTTTTCACTTTGAACAAGGATTACTTTATTAGACTGACGGGCCTTGTTCCTCCCAGCCAGCACCTCCTGACTGAAGCTTAACAAAAGATACAATATTTACTGTAGCTGCTGCTAAACAAGCTCAATGATGTTGTACTCCCAAATGAGGCGCCCCGGGGAATTTGTTTTTTGGCAAGTGCCCCCGTAGCTTCCAGCAGTCTTGGTTCATTAAGTTGCTGGTGGGGTACAAAAGACCCCCCCGATAGCTGCGGAGGACAAGAGCGCTCAGTGCAAAAAAAAAAGGGCGGTAATCGGTTCAAAGGCGCACATCACTGCGGCTCCTTAATCAGGGCTGGCAGGGGTCAGTCAGCCAAAGACACCACGGAATACATGTGTGCGAGCGGGTGTGTGCGTGCGGTTCGGGCCGGGCGACCGAGGGGCAGATGAGAGAGAGAGAGAGAGAGAGAGAGAGAGAGAGAGGGACCGGGGAGAGAGCGTTTCTCACACTCACACTCAAGAGGCTGTGAAAGGTCAGCACTTAGAGCCGGCAGTGCAAGATATAGACCCGCGTCCTGGACATGCAGCGGGACACACTTAAGTCCAGAATAGGAAAACTCTCAAGCAGCCCTCGCTCAGCCGCTACTGTGGGTGGTTTGGGTGATGTTAAGGGGGGGTGTTAAAGTAATTTGTTATTGCTTTATTGTAATTAAGGAGAAATTCATAGGAGACAGCCTAAGTTCTGGATAAAAGGAGCGGCCAGAGGGTATAGAACTTTTGTCAACACACACACACACACACAATCTGTTGATTACATATAATTACAATTTGGTGAAAACTAAATGTGATAATTCCACTGCCCTATAAACTATCTGAATTAGTGACTGAACATGAAGCCCAAAGTCTACAGATGACCTCAGAGTATTTGGTCACATCCAGAACAAGCGCAGAGACGGGACAGAATGACAGCGAAGCACCGCTCTCCTCTGCCACTATCATAAGCCCCTTCACAGTCATCAGGGCTTTTCCACCTCTTCCTGTTTTCGCAGGAGTGAATTGTGGGAGATAATCTCTGGTTGCCTATTGGCTGACCACACACAAAAAGCCGCCCTGGAAAGTGAGCTTTTGTTGCTGCGGCGACTCAAATCCAGTGGCTCGCTTCGCCTTTCTCTCGCACACCCGGCCCGGCGATGCGCACATACCACGCCACAGCATCAGCGGAAAAAAAGAAAAGAAAGGAGAAGGAATGGCATTTAGAGGCAGGAGGAACCCCGCTGACCCCTGTTATTGCACAGCACACGGCTGGCCCAAATGTAGAGAGAGGGCTACTATGGGGAAAGTTCAAAATCCTGTTTACTAAATTTGCTTTAAAATTGTGCTTATTTTTGTGGATTGCTATTGAATACCAAAAGTGGTTTATATTCACTTTCAAGAGAACAAATAACTACTTTGGTTGAATCTTTTTCATTCTTAGTTATAAGGCAGTGGGTCTCCAACATTTTTAGAAAGAGCCTTTGTGGATTCTTCCTTTTTTTAAATTTTGTGTAAGTCCTACATATTTGCTCCGTTTTGTTCATATCCTTTTTAAAGTCCCATCTAATGACCTTTGCTCAGTTCAGTATGACTTATTTAATTTAGAGCTAATTATTTAATCTGCTCTAATTAATTGCACTGCATCAAGACAATGTAAAAGTCTTTAATGTATGCCACGGTTTAGATCGCTGAAATAATGACACTTGTCAAAACATATTACCAAACGCCCGGAGTCAAGAACTTCTTAATAGTCTTAAAAAGAGCTTAATGAGGGAGAAAGTGAATGGTGGCGTCCCGCAGTTGTTGGGTCAACCCACTTCCCACGTTCATTAGGTCCCTTACAGCACAGGTCTGATTAGTGAAGACTTACGCCGAGACTTTTGTGTGAAGCTAAGAGGCCACACTGCATCTAATTAGATAGTCACTCTCATTCCCATACATGTCTGCTAACATGTCGCCTATTGTCCTCCACTGAAAACAAAAACAATCTGATCTGGCTCATAATCCCCTTAACTATCTTGACCTTGTTTTATTATCTCATGAGACCATTGGAGAAGAGGCCAATGAGTCAATCAACTGGCCACAAACTCTAGGTCGAAATTAATTCATGACTTCAAAATGTGTACACTGCACATTGTGAAATCAATCGGCCCCGACCCTGCTTTTAGTTTGAGACCAGTCATACTAGAGATAGCCATGTGACAATGCGAGGTGAGGTGGGTGGCACTGGTTTCCAAGTGGGGGCAGCTGGGAGAAAAGAGAACCTTTATCTTCTGATTTGAATAAGATGGCCTGGATCTGTCACAGTGTTTACCCCTCCGCGTGGTCCAAGAGGGGTGCGCAAACAACAACAAAATGTGCAAAAACTCGGTCAGCCACAACGTCGGCCATTGTGTTGCTGTTTGTGCTTCAGAGACATTGTTCACTGTTTTATTTTTCCTGAGGTTCTAAGTACGGCGAATGCTTTGTCCAACTACCCTCTGCTTCATAGCGAAGCACTCATGTCGCTCTGCCCTGCCCAACCCTCACTGGCCGCTTCATGTAAACTTCCTCTTCTTCCATCTTTTGCATAAACCCATAACTTGGCAAATGGGGGAAGGACATTATTTCGAGACAGAAGCCTACTTTGTCTGCAGTAACCGAAGCTAATGTTGTCTTTAAAAGTTGTGTTAAGTATATTTTTAAAAGTTAGTAAGAGAAAGACAGTGGAAAAAACAGCAAAAGACTCACCTTTACATCAGAGAAGAACATCTTCAACATATTGGAGCTGGGATAGCGAGTGTAGAAAAACATCAGCTTAGCCTTCTTCAGGTGATTGGGGGAGAGGCCCTCTTGGATCTGAAATAGCTGCTATTAAGGATAAATAGAGGGAGGTAGTAGCTCAAACACATGTATTTGTTTAGGTTTATTTATTCTGTTAATGATTAGCAGCAGGATTCACAAGAAAATGGGCATTCGCATGAAGGGTAACCAAATTTCTTTCAAGCCTCGATGCTGACGGGCGTATGAAGACAGTGCACCAAGGCAGTGACATTTGCTTGTGATTAGAATAGCTCGTATCAGGTGTAAGTGTCACGGTAAATAAAAACGCTGGCCGGCGCCAGTCTGCTTTTTACATAAGGAGGCTCATTTCACAGTCAAAGTAAGTCTTTGCCTACACCCTGCGCTAACCTCCACCCTAAAATGGAAGAAGAAAAAACGAGACATTTGCATATCACAGACAAAGACAGCAGTTAACGCCAATGACGGGCAAGAATGCCTAATGGCTTGGCTACAGCATGTGCCAACTCCGTATATGACAGTGTGTTGTTGGCTTAATATCAATGCCCAAATCTGTGTGAGGTAGGACTGAGTGATGTGTGCAACCTTCTCAGGCCATCTCGAAATGCATGTCAGAGGCCTCGTCTTCTTAATGGATGGCTTGGATTGAAGACGATGGAGATGGGCTGTGGGGGCACCTTGAGGGAGAGCATGGTTCCAACCTTCAATTACACCCCCCCTCCTCCCGGTGCTCCACCCCTGCCCCCAGGCGCTCTGACGCTGCCAAAGCCTCGGAGGAGCACACGAAGGAGGAGGAGAAGGAGAAAGAGGCTTCTGTGAGCCTTTGGACAGAGCCAGAGATGGGGGGGACCAGAGCACATCTGCGCCACTGAACGGCCCAAGCCATTTCCATGGTGAATTAACAGCCGTATAATGCATCTGATAATATCAATCTGGTGAAGAAGACATTGAAAGGAGCTCTGGGATGGGGGGCGGGACGCATATGAAAACCTGAGTCTATTTCAACAAGGGTTTATATCAACTAGAAGCTATACAAGGCTTTAAATTACACACTAGGTGCAGCCCTAAGTTTTTATGAAGACTGTTTACACTTGACTGGACAAAATACATTGGGTGACGTTATTTATGATCTACAGGGATGGCTCTGATCGTTAAAATCAGTCAAGTGTCCAGATGTAGCTGTAACTATAGAGTCGAAGCTGTGAGATTGGATTGCCCTTGGCCCCAGGGTTACATGGCTAAGCCAGAAAATGTTGGGCCACACCGGGCTGGCTCCTTAAAGAGCCTGTCTACTTTATGTGATTCACAGAATAGGAGGGAGACAGTGGTTGTCTGCGCAGCGAGGGTCTTGTGGGGAAACCCTGGCAGAGCGATGTTACTCTGTCAGGCCTGGCCAAAAGAGCAGCACTTCACTCTCCACACCACACCATCTGCTGCAAGTGGACCAACACAATGGCTGCTCACACACAGGCTGAGCGCAGAGTAAAAAGAGCCTTTCAGTGACTAGCTGGATTATTTGAGTGAAAACGTTTACTCTAAGAATTATTTGTTTTTGCAAATTTAATTAGGATTAACAATTTTTCTTCACAGCTAAATTACAAATGATTTTAAAACAAAGCGATTTTGGTTTTAACCCTGAATGCAACATCATTCCCTTTCAGCGGACGATTAAGACGCTTCGTATCACCTAATGAGGCATTTTCATTTTCAATTCACTCACAGCTTGCAAATGTAATTGTGATTGGACTTAGGGGTGGCGTGCAGGACTATTATTTTGTCATGATGGTGCACTCACACCAGCTGGCCCACTGTTCGCATGCCACATCTGACAAGACATCATCATTCCCGCAACACTTCCCCAAAGCACAAAGTCATGAGAGGGAAAATAGCTGCTCCTCTTCCTAATTTCAGGTGTAAGGACAAGAATATTTGGAGTCAGGCGGAGAACAAATGTGGAAATTGATAGCAGCCATCTGCTCCACAGATTGCTCGAGCTGCTGAACTTGAACGCACCCCATAAAATGTCAAACCGTCCCTGACTTCTAAAACTCAAAGATGAAACTTACAAAGTTCAATCAACGGTCAACAAAAAAAGAAGCTAATATATATATATATATATATATATATATATATATATATATATATATATATATATATATATATATATATATATATATATATATCCCGAGGTCAAAGTGGGAAACACCTCCAAAGGTGGTAGAGAATGACCGAGCCAAGATCCTGTGGGACTTCCAGATACAGAAGGACAGAATGGAAATGGTGAACCACCTGGACATTGTTGTGGTTGACAAAGAGCAGAGGAAAGCCGTTGTAGTCGACATAGCAATACCAAGCGACTTCAACATCAGGAAAAAGGAACACGAGAAACTAGAGAAATACCAGGGGCTCTGAGAAGAGCTAGAGAAGGCCCGGAGAGTGACGGCATCAGTGGTGCCCGTGGTCGTTGGGCCACTCGGGGCAGTGACCCCCAAACTGGAGGAGTGGCTCCAGCAGATCCCAGGAAATACATCAGACATCTCGGTCCAGAAAAGTGCAGTTCTTGGAACTGCAAAGATACTGCGCAGAATCCTCAAGCTCCCAGGCCTCTGGTAGAGGACCTGAGCTTGGAGGAAAAAGAGACCGCCTGCGGAGGGTGATATATAAATATATATATATGATTTTAAATTAGAGATGTACACCTGGAATGTGTGAATGGTTCAATGAAAGTCACAGCATCTGTGCTTATTGTTTGATTGTTGTCTACTTTCTCTCAGTGCGTGTATGTCTATCTCCCTTTTCTCTTTTCATCCCTCCATCGGGAACTAGTAGAAGCAAAGGATTATGGATCTCTGGAAAGCGTTCACCCTTGGGTCAGAAGACAAGACAAGGCGAGGTAATGAAAGATAAACAGCTCTCTGCAAACACCTGTTAACGTCCGCTTCAAAGAAAGAACAGGGGGGAGGGGGGCGGTGGTTGTACAGGGAGAGAAAACAAAAAAAGAAGTATTCGGCTGCCAAGCAACAGCCGACGGGCCCCCCAGGCTGTTGACAGATCTTTATGAAATGAAAAAAAAGAAAAAAGAGACGACAATGATTGCGGGCCTTTTACAACAGCGATGGGTGATAAGGAAGAGGGAAAACACAAGCAATCATAAATATACATCTTTACTGAGTCCTCAGGCGAACCTTTAGTGACAAACAAACACAGATACTACACCTGGAAACAGACAAGCACCAAGCAAAGCAACACAGCTCTGGTGTAAAGTACAGATTATTCTCCTGACTCATTACTTAAGCAGACTGGATTAGCCAAACAAGCAATAACCAGAGACACAATGAAAACGTTTAAAAAGTGCAAGGCCAAGGTGGTATCGCAGAAACAGAGAAGGGACTGAATGTTACTCTTGAGTCTCCGGGGGGTTCAATTTGAGCCTCCCACAGGGCATAGCCTCTTTATCTGTTGGGGCACTCTGGGGTTAACTATAAGGGAGGCTATACAAGACCATTGTTTGCCAAGTTTCATTATACTATCTACTTCCTTCACTGTGACCAGTTTTATAAAAGGAATTGGGGCAGAAAATGTCATGGGGATCTGATGTTTATAAGTAAGTGATTTGAGTTCTTAAAGTACTTGAGGCGGAAGATGGTTGAAAAGGTGGTCTAGGGTAAGGGAAGGAATATAAATATAAAAAAAAAGAAGAAGTTAGATTTACCTATTTAGAAGAAGAAGATCTTTATTTATATAGCGCCTTTCACAGACATGGTCACAAAGTGCTTTACATGAGACAATTGTACATTCACTCCATACTCAGTTGTAGTGAGCTACGTTTGTAGCTTCAGTTTCCCCTGGGGGAGACTGACAGAAGCGCTGTCACGACTGCACACGTTTGCGCTAACGGTCCCTCTGACCACCACCATGCATTCACACACACATCATTCATCCTGGCCTACTGTACATGTTTTTAGTGGTAGGGGAAACCGGAGTACCCGGAGGAAACCTACGCAGACACGGGGGGAGAACATGCAAACTCCACACAGAAAGGCCCCATCCAGGTAGGAATTGAACCCTGGACCTTCTAGCTGTGAAGCGAGAGCGCTAACCTCTGTGCTACCGTGCTTATCCACTAGTTATTGTGTAAAAGGATACATTGCTGCCTGAGTAGGGCGAGATGTCGGCCATGTCTTGGAGGTCGCTGCACTCAGATTTGATGAGGGACAAAGACAGCGATTCGGCTGTGCTGCCTGGATGTGCCGGTGAAAGGGAGCGGTGGTGGTGGTGGTGGTGACCCAAGTGGTGGTGACCAGAGGCCATCTTGGTCCGCAGGCTGGTTGTTTCTCTGGACAGGTCCATGGAATCAGGTGAGGAGCGGTCTTTCCCTCCGTAACCTTGGGGTGCTCCCAGGGGGCTCTGAAAGGGATAACCTAAAAGTGGAATGGGAAATGGGTGCCTGAAAGATGGGGGGCTGAAGCCCATAGAGGCAGATAGTGAGGAGGGGTGAAGGGCAGGGTGGTGATGCCCACCGTGGGCCCCTACAGCTGAGGACTGGTGGTGGTGGTGGTGGTGGTGTTCACTGGGCGTCTTCCTCACAACTAAAGGCAGAGCCTCTGTTTGGTCATTGACTGCTCCTGGCAGGCCTGGTATACTGGCAAATGAGTCCAGAGGGTTGGGAATGATGACGTCACCAAAGCACTGCAGGCGCTGGTTAGCTGTGTGGAAGTTAGGATTGTCTCCATTAACTGTAGGGGGAAACCTCTCTGGAGGAATGGAGATAGGGGGAAAGGCTTGTTGGGGTGTGGGGCGTGGAGGCTTGGCGAACACTTTGACCACTGTGTCCACTACTTGGGTCATCGCTGAGTTGAGTTCCTGCTTCAGCGTTTCAGCCAGGTGTTTTCCTTCAGTGTGCATTGGGCCTTTGCGTCCCAGTCCCTCTCTCCTTGGCTTGTCTCCATCCAGCAGAGCTTGTCCCTGAAGTAGTGCCCTGGCCCTGTCCAGGAAATGACCAGGGTCCAGGTCAGACATCTCATTGTCTGAGCGTAAGTCCTCTCCACCTCTCTCATCAGCACCATTGTCGGAGCGGACCGGACTGTCCTCAGACATGTTTCCTATGTCATTATGAAGCTCATTGTGGAGTTCATTGTGCTCAGAGTCGTCTGTTGAGTCGTAGATCTGAAAGAACTTCTCTTGGAGCTGCCGCAGCTGCTTCTGCATGTCTTCCAGCTGTAGCTTGAGTTGTCTGCGCTCTTCTTGTTTCTGTTCCTTCCTTTGACACACCAGCTGTGTGAAACTCTGCTGCTGTTGCTGAGGCAGGCGCTGCTTGCGCTTGTTCTCTCGGTTGCTGTTGCACACCTCCCCGCCCCGGGGGCTGCTGGGGGCCTGTTGCTGGGAGTTAAGGGGTGGGCAGTCTAACTCCATGTCCCGGTCTACATCAATATCATGATCACGCTCATGTCGGGATGATGCAGGGACCACCACATTCGGTGAGTGGCTCATGCCACGAATAATGTTCTCTACGCGGGCTCGCTTGGCACGCAGGTGTTCATCATTAAGACGCTCAATGTCAAAGGCGCCCAGGCCAGGAGGACGGCCAAATGGTGACAAGCACTCCTGTGGGGTGCTGTCCTGGGAGGAGTTACTACATGCATCTTCTTGGGGTGCCTCTGAACTTGTGTTGGAGAGCCCTGAGTTGGAGAAGCCCACATCCCTATCACATCTGTCTCCGCGCTCATGGCCTCCTCCATTCTTTGTCATGTTATTCTTGAGAAGTTGAGAGATAATAGTGGTACCAGGGAAGGGCATCATGGCATCTTCGTATGAGTTAGCCCTCTTCAGCAGCTTTCGCAGTACATTAGATTTGGACTCGCTGTCACTAGCTGACACTACGCCAGGCCCACCGTGTGGCTGCACTACTGAGCAATCCATGGAGTCTGTGTCTGATCCGTGGTGAGAGTGAGAGCTCAGAGAGTTCATGGCACTGAAAATGGCTGCTTTGGCGCGAGCAAGGCTATCTGCAGTGGTTACTCCTGCGGAGGCTATGCTGCCTACTGTCCTCTTCACACCGATGTCCACGCGTCTTCGTTTGGTCTGTCTGTTCAGAAGGGAGTCGCTGTCATGGTCCGGCATCACGTGCTGCGGCTATAGGGCCATATCCCGCAAGTCACTCCCCTTGATCAAAGCCTTTCCTGTGCCTGTGGACAGAGTTTATAGATGTGTCAGTCACCATTGTCAACTACTGTAATACAACATAACACTTATATCTAAACATGCAAAAAATAAAAGATTTAACATTTGGAAGAGACCTGGTTAGTATTGACATTATTTAATATGTGCTATTTCTACTGTGTAAGGCCTAACACAGTTGTTCGGATGCACCTCAGAGGTGTGCGGGGAACAGGCGAGAGGGGGTTAGAATTAGGCCTTTGCTTGACATTCCAGGGCAAAGTCCTACATTTTATCCTTTCCCCTGTTACAAGCCACGAGACACTGAACCAGTTCCCACGGAGCACAAAGCTGCATAAAATTATGATAATTACTTAAGTAGTTGTCCTCATTTACATATACGGGCGCTTGAGCCCGCACAGGGACAATTAACCAAATAAATAAATAATTACAAGTGAGTCTGCGATGGAAAAATATAACAGGAACTTAATTCAAATTATCTGTTTTTTAATTTCCAAATAGCTTTAATGACTGCATAAACTCACACAGGCTTCAAGTCACAGAGTTATAAAGCTATTATAATTATTTGTGTTTTTTTCTAAATTAGAGTAGTGAGCTGACAATAATCAATATGGCCATCATATTGGAGGCAAAGGGGAAAGTGACACATAAAAGAAGCACAAAATAGGCCTATTGATTTTGGTGCCAGCGTGAGCTCACTTCTGGGTTTTTTGTTTGTCTTTTCATCTGGCAAGGGTAGTTAATTCTGCTTAAATGAATAGGTCAAGGGGGTCACCTCTGGCAAGGAACAACCTAAAGCGCTCTTACAAAAACCCTAATGCTCCTCTGAAAGCAAAACGTTTTGTCAGTACAGACCCGCATCCATAACAGTGTGAGCAGCAGTAAGCAACAGGGTTAGTGTGAACACCATCCGACTCAGGAATTCCACTGAAAAGTCAAATATAAAATATAAAGGTAAAATGTCACAGCTGGGATGCAGGTAATTCTTTAGAATGGCAAAAAAAGGTTAATTTTAAAGCATTCCAAAAGCAGGGGGATATAAAGAGAGAACTTTTAAACACATCTCAGAACATGCCTTATTCTCACCAGTCCCATATTTGATTTTACTTATTACTTACTTTTATAAAGTCAATAAAACATTTTAAAAGCTTTTAATTTGTCAGTTATTTCAGCTAATAACGTTTCAAGTGAGTTGATTTATACTCATCTAGTCATTTGCAATGTCACATACAAAATTAAGAAAGACGCTATGCCTCATCCACAAAATTAAAAATAAAGATTTTCTTCTCTCTTTAGAAAGCAACATATCAAATGATACACACATGGCTGTGTGCCTATTACCAGACGTGATGGGAAGTTCACACGAGTTGACTTATTTCCAAGGGGAAAAAGTTACTTATTGCCTCAGAAACTTGACAATGAGCACTAGAGTCTTTAGCACCTGTCTCCAGAGTCAGTGCACCTGTCCTCTGACTGTTGCTCATGCGCACTCGCACTCTTTGTCACTCATAGTCACTTAAAACTATACTTTGTGATTAACCTCAGTTGTTTTCTCAACGAGTCAAATATGCACTTTCAAAACACGTAAAAGATTCTACATCAAGAAAGTTCACTTAGCTCTTTTCCCATGTAGTCATGCGTATTTTTTGTTGTGTCCAAGCTCAAAAGAACAAATGTGCCACATTAATCGTTCAGAATACAATCACGAAACACAACATCGCCACAACAGCAAGACGAGTGAGCCAAATCATCGAATGTCACACACACCATCCAATAAATTCAGTCCACTTAAATGAGAATAAAATGGTTTGTCGGTGCTATATCAAGCTCAAAATACAACGTCTCTGCCCGTTTTTGAGTCTCCAAATCGTACTCTTTACAAACTTACTTCAATACGTGTAAACCAACTCTCCAATCTGCGCTGTGATGAGGAAGGTTGGGCTACGCGAATCATCCTTGCAATAAAAAACCCACCGCTGCTCACTCAGCTCTCAACCAGGATCCGAGCGGACGGCAACACAACAAATAATGCCCCGTATGGACGCATAATTGGATGTTGATGAGAAGAATGGGTTTATTTGTTGGTTTTACGCACGGCACGGCAAGGCACACGCGGGAGGCACGGCGCGAGGACAAGGTTACTCACCTTTAAAACGACCAGAGGACTGTCTCAAACTCCCAAAACGCGTCAAAAAGGGAACTTTCCCCGTGGAAGGATGGGTATCTTTTTTCAAAGAGCTGGACAAAGTGCCCCCGACAAAGAGGATTGAAACGAGTGTCACGCGTCCGATCGCCCCTCTATCCTCCGATACGGACCGCGTGGGATGCAAGAGGTACTGTGGTGCAGGAGCGCTCCTCGGCCACTAAAAATATTCACTTTAAGACGCGGCAGAAGGAAACAGGAAGACGTGCGCGTCATGAAGCGTCCCGGTGATGTAAGAGAGGCGAGCGAACCAATAAGAATCCTTCCTCGGTACGGGGCCGGAGGACGACGCACTGAACTTGACCACACAACGGGACTTGAGTGAAAGAGAGAGAGAGAGCGAGAGAGACAGAGAGAGAGAGAGGGGGAGAAAAGAGGGACAGAGAGAGGGAGAGGAAGGGGAAGGGGGAGGCGGGGTTGAAGGAAAGGGGTAGTTATGGATGTCTTCACAAAACACCGGTGTCCAGTTGTGGTAAGCTACGTGTCGTTATTAAATGCACCGACTAAAAGGCAGAGTTAATAGCAATCAACTTTCTTTCCATTAAGAGAGGAGTAAGTTATGCTATTTTGTTTAAGATCACTGACTATTAAGCTAAACAAAATTAGAAAGAAATAATATATAATGCATTATTTTTGTATTAAATGTGTCTATAAAACCAACACATTTGCTCTCAGGTGTAAAACTTGCGCGCATGTTTATTTCACTCTTATTTAAACTTTGACTTGGTCCAACAAGTAATTTTAATGCATACATTACACACCTCCCACTGCAGGATAGATACAGTGCGTATCCGTTTCTGGAATACATATAGATCCAATAAATGAATACAATAAAGAGTTCATTTTATCATTTAATTTTGTGGCACTGTGTAAAAAAGAAAAGAAAATCTAACTCGTTTATTCTGGTGTGGCTGATGCGGCACACATGGGCATCGGGGTTAACTCTGGCACGCGGCGAACATATTTTACGCGCAGCATTTTATGCCACGGAGTGATTTATGGACAACCTCCGCGGCGCGTGGTCCGTGTCCGTTGTGCTTCGGAATTCACATGATCCAGGACGAGCCAAAATCCAGCGGAGATAAGCGAGGCATTCGTCGGGCATTATCTACGAATGCGTTTATTTATTTATTTTTAACGGAGAAAAGACCGGTTTTAAATTAACCAGGAAATTATAGGCTACATGTGTTATTGCTTTTGGGTCGTTTTTAAACGCGTAACAGAAAGAAAGAAAACACAACTGTAATCAAATACAATATCACAACTAGATATTCACATTGTTCAAGCTCCCAACCTTTTACCATTTCTAAATCAGCTTCGAAAAATATATGCCCTTTCTATAAGGCTCACATTGTTAGGCTCTCTTTATGATGATTGTTTTCCTTTCATCCGAACCATTAAGCCTTTTTTTTTTTACTTTCACGTCGCTTTTGCGTTTCTTTTTTCGGTTAGAAAATGTAGATTGTAAATTCACTCGATTATTAATTACCATTTAGGATATTTTAGATTGCTCGGGATTTTGTTTTCTTTCGTCACTGTGGTAAACGCATCCAGGGTCATCGCGGAGCTCTCCTAAACCCTTTCCACTGCGCGCTGCGTCAGGTGCCTGAAAGATGCCAGGAAATAGGCGCGTCTACTTTCCACTTTGCGAGGCGTGCTGTGATATTTAGGAGCAACCGAACTGGGCAAAGTTTGCGATCTGAATAGCTTTTCTTTTTCTTTATTTTTTATTTTTTTTCCAAAGCAGGTGTCGTCGGCCTGTTGCGTGCATGGCCTTAACTCCCCCGGGTGACTCCGGTACGTGCACGGCTTGGAAACACATCACCCCTCACACACAGGTCCGGTGTTTAGAACCGCGCGGGCAGCGTGTTTGGAAACGGAAGACTCGGAAACGTGTGGCTCTTATTGCGGCCCGGTCCAGGTGCTGGGACTGTGCGTTACTGCTATTTTTTACTACCGTTTAGACGTAGGCCCGAAAGAAAAAAGTTAAAGACCTGGTGAAAGTAAAGCTGTCCCCGGGGGGCTGTAAAAGGTGCGAGGTTTGATCGCTTTCTGACCGCGGTTAAGTGCCCTGGCGCGTAATGGACAATTTTAATGGAATGGCACATGCTTTATATTATTTATATTATATTATTATTAACACTGTTGTAAATATTTGGCTATTACTATTTTTTTGTTAGTTTAAATAACCATATGCCTTAGTAAAAGTGCAGCTTAGCCTATTAAATAACATATAGTAAAATAACGGGCGAATTCCAACAATAAAATCGAAAACTCCCCCCCCCCCCCTCCCCCCCTCAAGAATAAAACAGCATTTGCAACTAGAGACGGTGGGAGTGCGCTAAAAGCTGTTTTGTTCTGCGGAGGTCTCGAGGTGTTTGAATAAAAAGGGTTAGGAGAGTTGGTGATGGAGTAGTGGACGCATATAAGACTTTGTCCGTGCGTATTAATGAATGCGTAGGCGTGCGACTGTCTCTTAAGTCCTTGTTGGGGCTCTGTTCAAAAGTATTCTGGGGGAAAAATGAATAAACTACTGTAATTGATCTAAAATAGAAAGTGTCCTTATTCTGTGCGCTGGGGCCATTCTGGCGCAGCATGGCCCCCGTGACCCACATCCCTCTTTTTAGGCTACAAGTGCTGATGATGGAGGCGGGCGCACCGTGTTTATGTGACACAGAGATAGAGGGAGAAATAGCCCAGATAGAGAGAGGCACAGAAAGTTGGGCTTGTCCTCTGTGGCCTGCCTAATTCAGTGAAAGACCAGCACACACTCATGCAAAAAAGAAAGCCTTTATTTGCATGCCCGGACTAATGTTACATGCAAAACTAAAACATAATCAAAACATACACGAGTTATAAATAAAACAACAAAGCATTGCAAATATGAAATGGTCGAATTGGATCGGTATTAATTAGTGCCTTATGTTACGTACATCGAAATCCTGCCGTAGCTGGTTGCCCAAAGGAGGTCACGTCCCACTGTGGCGATGCGCAGCGTTGCCAGTAACGCACAATCAGATCAAACATTGCCCCTCTGTTATGGGGTTAAGTTAGCGATTTCAGAGGTTAGCTAACATTTGGGTAAGATGTTTATTTAGCAGATTCCCAGTAAGCAAGTCCAAGGTGAACGCCACGTGCGCACGGTCCAGCTTCAAAGTCCACCGTTTTACCTATTTTAAAAATGCTCCTTATTTATTCTTTAATAACGAAATGAACACGAGTCAACGTTTGCAAATGTCGGAAGCTGAGCGCAATTTCAATAGCCATTTTATACCGACTATAGACTTTTAAATGTCTGCCTTTTATCCCTGCTCATACCAGACTTGGAAGAAAATAATAATCAACATCGTAATGACCAAACCATTAGGCAATTATTTCTCGTTACTTCGGCGGCTAAATTGAGGGAGCCTATATTTGCACATCAGTAATGAGATGATGAAGACGCCAATAGCCTTACTCGTTTAATGAACCCTAAAATACACAAAATATCCTACCAAAAATGCGTGTTTACGGAAGTTCGTAGTCCTTGAATATTTTGTCCTAAGAGTTTCTCTAAAGTCAACGGGAGCGAAGGGCGTGCGCGCTTCACCCCTGCGCGCACACGCAGAGCGGAGCGCCTTGGAGGTGATGCGCGCACGAGACGCGCAGTGGGAAACCGCCTGGAACTGTATTAAGGCTGACGTCCTTAAAACAAACAATGGCAGCATGAAATAAGGGCTTAGTGCTGAAAGTCAAAGAGCCCCCCCAGCCACTGTGCCCTGTTTATCTCCCCGTCTGACACACGCGGGTGTTTCTTGGGGGTTACACGCTCGCAGCTCCGTTGGGAGGGGACCAACTTAGCTTCTGTGAACTCTCACCTGTCAACACACAAAGAGGACTTTACTTGTAAACACGAAAGGACTTTTGTGTTTACTTCTGGCGGTGACTTAGTCTAATTCAGTGGGGGAAGTACACAGTAAATGAAATAGAAGTCTGCAAAGGGGTCTTTCTCATGTGGTGAAAAGGAATGGAGGGATGTAGTGTCACGTATAAACATTACATTAGTGAAAACCTCAAAGCCTACCTGCTTTCATTGTTTGGCAATTTTATGTTGGCTCAGTTCAGCTTTAACCCTGAACTATATTTTTTTAAGCATTTCAATTTTATTTAGTAATTTCTTAAAGCCTACTCAAATAGACAATAGTCAGTGTAGACCATGCTCTTGTTTTGTTGAATTTAGTCCAACAAAACTGTGGCACCATATAGGACAAAAGGAAGAAAAAAAAAGCCTGTTACAGATAAGTGTTGCTTTCTCTGAACAGACCATAATTATATTATTCAGTGGAGGTAAGTGGTGCTCTCTTGGGGGCATATTGTGTGGCACTAAATCATGACCATAAAATAAAATGAGAAAAAGAGAAGATAGACTACACAGTCACAACACAGGCGTAGTCGTAAAAATCAAAAGAGCAATTAGATCTAAAGAGGGAGGAAGAATAAGCCTACGGAAAATACATTAACGCTGTGACGGACAAGGGCAGGGGGCTTCTAATAAAATGCAGGTTAATGAGCTTTTAATAGCTCCTGAATATATGCTTGGTTAACGGCCACACATGCTCTCTCTCAGTGCCTCCTGTAGGTGACTGACGCAATTAGGAGTAATTAGCCAGTGGTTACCTGTAACTCTGCCTTTGTGTGAGCTATAAAGAGCAGAGAGGCTATGAGGTGACCTATTCATGGCGTAAGAAGTGTCTGTCAACACATGCATTACTTGTATGTTGAGCGGCGTGCCATGCCGTGTACCTGCTGGCACCCTCTTGTCCACCGTACCCTCTGACCTCTTGAGTGGGCAGTGTGTGCAGCAGGGCCTTCGTGCCCCAGTGCCCTTCGCAGGTGACCCCTTCTGCGTCTGTGATGATGACCTATGAACCCACCAAAGCCCAGGATGTCCCGGAGCGAGGTCAGGATGAGGGTAACGCTCTTGTGTCAGCTTGTAAACACCCTGTTCGATGCCTTTACACATTCATAAATTAAATGAATCCAAATTTGTAGCAACATGATCACTATAAACCAAAGGAATATGTTTTTTTTACCGTTTGTGATTTCTCGCAAAATAGTTTGTTAAGTTTGACTTATTTATTTATTTGTTTATTTAAGGGACAAAGTACAAGACCTGGTAGACTCCAGATTTAAGAAGTATTTTCCATATATTGTTCCTAACAAATGTTTAACTCATTCTGCTTTTCATAAACTATACATTTATCAAAAAAGAAACTGGTTGTATAATAATATTGATCTACTAATGAAAACTGCTCTTGTCGACACATAGTAGCATTAGTCGTACTCAACCAACCTGTTGTTGTTGTTGCTACAGTAATAAACCTCCAGCTTTTACTTTGTACTGACCTATTGTGCTTTTCTCCCATTCCTCCCCATAATTATAGTGTATTTGTTCTATAGAATAAGCCTCCACTGCATACCCATGTGTGGTAATTAATCAGAGAGTCTCGACCACATTGGACTGTGCCTGAACACGCTCCAGCCACAGGTCAAAACGCAGCAGCCTATAATCGCACCCCTATCCGTCGGAGTCACTATACACTCAGCTACTCTGCGCCTACATCCACTCAGACACACACACAACAAACACACACCTGGATCGGCGCGCACTACCCGAGATCCTGGCGTTTTCAAAGACTTTCCCCTGTGGACAGAGCCGTGTGCCAGCGCCGCTATAAATCACGGGGAGGCTGGTGCTGAGGGCATGGTGCACCTTGTCCAGGCTGCCCCCACTCCTGAGCTGAATAAACCATAACATCCTGCCTCTCGTGCTGCTCGACGCCCTCAGAGCACGACCCCAGGGAAGACCCCCCACACACACACACTCCCCAGTCTGCCTCTCCTCCTCCCCACCATCATCATCTCTCTTTACCGCTCTATCTTTAGGATTTGGAGTTTTACATAATTCCCTTGTTTTTGGAACAATCTGCAGCACCCAGACCCTGCAATTAACTGCTTATTTTCCGGTTTGTAAAGAACCGTCTTAGCTTAGTCGTAGCTTAGCTTAGTCTTAGCTTAGTATATAAATCATAATATAATTTATGGACGAATATTTGCGTTGATTTGCAAACTAATCAAAGTTAATGTTTCCACAAAAACCTGGGTGAGCTTAGGTTCTTTTTCATCCTAGACTCAGGTTAATTGCCCTGCCCAAAAGCGCCTGAGTGTTTCCATGTCTTAAATTTCGAAGGCTTCTTTAATATGGTCAATGGTCACTAGAGCACAGTGAAAAGTTCTGACCTTCGAGAAGTTGGACCAAATATTGAGTGATTTGTCTTTTTAGCCTCAGTTTCAACTCACTTTTCTTCTTTTTGTTCTCCATTAATTTAATAGATAAATAGCTATCACATATATTTCCAGACCGGATTTAGGCCTAGTCTAGTGAGCTGTGAGCTGAATCGAGGGACATGATGTTCGGTTGGTGATAATCTTTGAAAGACACTGGCATAACACGCTTCATATGCACTCTATACCCTTCAACTCAAGGAGAAAGGGAAAGCAGCAGGAAGCAAGTGTTTAACATGTTGATGCGGCATCCTTCATCCTGTCGCGTGCCACTATCTGGACCAATCAGATCTTTCCTCTGGCCTCATCAGATATGACCCAAAACGGGCACTGATGTCGTATCGCTCCCTTCTGTATCCATCACATGAACTATAATGTTTCTTCATACTGAAAGCTCCGAGTGAGGGCTCCAGGTAAAATGCAAAACACAGTAAACAAAGCACCCAAGAATCTGTTAAGAGCTGCCTGCTGATTATTTGTTACAACCCAGCCAGGGAAGCAGCTCGCCCACATGATTGCAATAAAATGGTGTGTGTGTGTGTTTTTGGCACTTAACGGCACAAGTGATTACTTCCTCCAGATTTCAATTTTCGAGAAGTGAAATGCCAGTTGATCTGCTGAAATGCAACAGTGTCTTTTCATTTTTACTTGGGTTTCATCTGCATGCACTACTGAGGTGTGCACTATGTTAACATTCTGGTCTGAATGATAAGGCATACACCAAATTACAGATCAACGATATTATTTAATGGACATAAGATTATAGAATATTTAGTTTAGTTTAGTTTATTTCAAACAATAACATTGCATGTAACGCATAACAATACAAAGCATACAGGTGCTCGTCATATAATTAGAATATCATGAAAAAGTGCATTTACTTCTGTTATTCAGCTTAAACTGTGAAACTAATATATGATAGACTCATTACATGCCAAGGGAGTTATGTATAGCCTATATTTGTTATCATTTTGATTATTATGGCTTGTAAAAACCTCAAATTAAAAATCTCAGAAAATTAGGATATTTCAAAAGTGGACTGTAAGCCAGAATCATCAAAATTATAACAAACAAAGGCTTGACATATGTGACTTTGCATATAATGAGTCAATATCATTAGTTTCACATTTAAGCTGAATAACAGAAATAAATGAACTTTTTCATGATATTCTAATTATATGACGAGCACCTATGTTCGAAAAAGAGTGGGTTGAAGTGTGACCCTATTCCCACCCCCTTTCTATTCGATATTTGCAATTTTTACAGGTGCTAAAGAAGCTGAAAACATTTTTCTTTTACAACAACAACCTGTACAACTGAGATACACAATATTTACAACAACAACAATTGTTTTACACAACATTAATATGTCTCCATAACATACACCTCACAGTCATATAAGTCCTGTGACAATAATGCTACTGATTGTTTAAATTATAATTAATTTCCAGTTTTGTAGTTTGTGAAGACCATGTTTTCATACATAGATTTAAATTGGCAAACTGTGGTATTTTTTAGCTTGAGTGGAACATTCAAGCTATTACATAGTTTATGGCAGTGGGTCCCAAAGTGGGGTCCGGGGCCCCCTGGGGGGCCTCAGAGGCACTACAGGGGGGGCCCCAAAGCTTGTCTGCAAAACAAATACAATGAAAAAAGTTCATTTTCAAAGGAAAAATACATTTATCTGGACAAATGCACCAGTTTAAACCAGTATTTAGCCTACTGTCATAGCTAGATGTTACTTTTAATGTCATTTTAGCTATAACATTATAACAAATTCCTTTGAATGGAGTAAATTATTATGATTTGGGGGCCCCCGAGAGATATTCTAAACAATAAGGGGGCCGTGATGTCCCGGACTTTGGGAATGGCTGGTTTATGGTGCCAGTATCTACATTTGTACTCATTATGAATATATTGTATTTTTTCTGCATCCATCCATCCATTTTCTTCCACTTGTCCGTTGCCGGGTCGTGGGGGCAGCTGTTGGAGCTGCCCAAATCACATTGCACCAGCCCCTATGGCTCCTCCTGCAGGTGGTGGGTCCACAGAAGGGCCTGTTGGTCTCTCATAAGGGGCTTCTGCTTTCTGCATATTTATTTCAAATATAAAGGCAACCCTTAAGTGGTAGATCCCATGCTGCATTGGTCAGTCATTTCACCCAGGAGAGCTCATTTTAAAGGTGGGATTAATAGTTTAAAACTTTGATGCTTGAACTCCATTAGATATAGAAAATAGAGAGGCAGAGGTGGCATTGAGTGGCCTTGTGTATAAAATGCGCGGTATAAATAAAGTTGCCTTGCCCGATGGATCTGTTGCTGCCGTGGAGGTAATGTTTAGGAGGGTTGTGGCATGTAACTGAAATTGCAGGATAATTGAGGGAAGAAAGAGTGCTTTTCTGAATGACTTGAGAAGTGATTGGGTTGTGATTGACTGACCTCAGTTGACAGGTGACACGAGGCAGGAAAGAGTCGGGGACATTCCCGGTTGAATGTCTCCTTTAGCTCCGTGACCACTGTCCTGGTTGAAACACACCCTTGTCTCCGCCTGAGCCCCTCTGTTATGTATTCAGGCGCATGCAGAACCAGAGCAGTCTTAAAGGACCAGATTAGCCCAAGATTAGCTTGGCATGTGTCTATTTGTGGCTTCATTGTTATAGAGATAAAAGATCTGCTCCCACATGCATGAGCAACTATCACATGCGTTCAAGTGGAAATATTTATTTTGGTCATATGACAGTTAACGGCACCACCAACGCACTTACAACACTGCCGAAACTTTAGCCAAGAGCCACTGCAGTTCTTAGAAGAGATGGCGGGGTAAGCTCCTCTTTAGTCGCCATAAGCAGTCTGTTTCTCTCAGCAGTAGGGAGACAGAGAGAGAGAGTGGGGGATGCCTCAACCATGCTCTAACCTGGTATGAATGTGCCGCTGTGGCCCGGTGCCGGACTGCTGTAGTCTCATGATGTGCCTCTTTTGTTCTGTGTCTGAATAATAGCTCTAAGAATAATGTCTAATGCTCTTTCCTCTGTCCTGCTCACTGAGACACTGCAGCGCTCTGCTCTTTATCCATTCACCGAAGAGAATGAAGGGTTGGTTTGGATAAACAGCAGACCTTATACATTGTTCCCTCGTAATACCTTTGTGTGTGAGATATTTCCAAAAGAAGAGCCGTCTCGACACTTCCCAGAATACACTTTTTAGTTTTTTACTGAAGATGTTTCAGTTCTTTGGGGATCCTTTCAACACTCTTTGTGCCAAAAACAATTTCTAAATTGCCCTAAGGATTTTTTGGGATTAATGGAACTATTATTTGCAGGAGAGTGTTCCTTCACTGTCATTGCTTGTTGTTGCTCATACCCTTTCTATCGTAGTAGATACTTTCAAATATCCAACTGGACTGGGTTGATTGTGGCTGTTTAGATCAATGAACAGAATGCAGATACTTTTGACTTGTTTGACAGTTACTTGATCATTTTACATTCACTAGTGTAGTGCATTTACTGTAGCAAGGCTAGACTTTGTAGGAGCAGCAGTGCATAAAGTACATGCATTAAACTGTCCTTCCTGATGCCACTGTCTTCTCTGCCCAGTGTCTTTAGCTCAGTTACAGGACAGCTGTTGCCCGAGGCCTTTCCTGATGCTGCCGGCCTTTTTTCCTTGCAGGAATCTCTGCGTCCTGTTCGGAAGTCTGTGGAGTCGGGACTTACTGTCATTGAGGCCTGCCGGACGAAAGTGACAGGGCTCTACTCACCCACTGACCCGTGAAGAGGAACACATCCCCAAGTAACCCCACTGAGGGCTGAATCTCTGTTAAACTATACAGCAGCGTTTCATTTGTGTCCAGTTATAACTAAAAAAGAGTCTAAAAACAAGCTTTTGTGTATTAGTTTGTCCTTTTGACTGGGAAGGGATTACGATCTGCGCGGGTCATTCGAGATATACGTCACTAAACACCGATACAGAGGAATAATGCATCATCATTGACAAACTACCAATCTACGTATACGGGACACTCGGGAGACTTTGTTTCCGCACCCTTTCTTTCCCTCTACTTTTATTTCTCCACTTAATCATCTTTATGTGTTCTTTGGAATAGGTTTAACTCGTGATGCCTCCTCTCATCTTAATCTTAATCTATGAAGTCCAGCAGAGAGTCCACAGATTAGAGGCGGCGCTCAGGAGATGCAAAGACAGTGGGTGAAGCGGTGTCCACTTAACTGAAGATTATCCGTTAAAGGGAGGGGTAGAAGGAAAAGAGGAGGGCGCACTTAAGAGATAGGCCGTGAGCAGATAGACATAAGACTGATGCAAATGGCCCAAAGTGCGATGGGGTTTTTACCAAAGCCATGAACGAGTGGAGACGAGATGAGGTGACAGGGCAGAGGAAAGAGGGCAGAGATGAAGAGATAGAGTGAGGAGGAGAAAACAGGAAGCGTGAGCACAAGAGCCGGATTAGGCAATAAAATGAGTTCATCAAGTGTGAATAAATCGCACTGTGAGGCTGGATGGAGGCAGGTCATGTGGATTTGTAAAACGGGCAGAAAAGAGAGGACGGTTTTGCAAAGCCCAGTATCTCAACAGAAATCATCTCACAGGGCTTTCCAAATGTTGCTGATTTGATCAAACAGAAGAACAGCCAACAATGAGACAGACATCAAATAGTGTTCGGATGCGTTGTAAAAGTCTACATTATACACACGCAACCGCTTCTGCAAATATTTCAAGTTGCATTGTTTCAGGATGTGGCAGTAAATTCCCAAGGATGAAACAGATCAAGGTAAAGAGGGGCGAGATGGGATGGGAGGGTGCCCATGTTAATCTCCTCATTTTCATTTCTCTTACCATGTGGGATTAGAATGATTTTATTTAAAGTGTCAGGTTGAGCTCCCAGATTGAGAAATCTGGATTTCACAGGGATTATTATTGCACACACGGAGAGACGCACACACTTCTCTGTCGCTCTCTAATAACTTGCTTGAGCAACAAACGGCATTTATATTGGGTCTAAGCCGCATTCTGTTACCTACATTGTAAGTAATCTGAAGCATTGTTTATATTCTAGCTTTAAGAATAGACTCCATAATGAAGTGGTCTGTCTTTGGCATTTTCCACGCATCAATAAAGCTGAAAACTGTAACCCCAGATACATACATTCTTCTCTTTCCATTTATCCAAGTTTAGAAACAGCACAAATTCCATGCATTATTACGTGTCAGCTGTTGTGCATCACATCATAGGCCCACGTTCAACTCGGTTTCAGTGAACTGAGGCCAACACAGCCTGCCCAAAGCCCCATCCTTCTGCGTGTCAGATTTACCATCTAATCTACATTAGGATAAGTCTCTCAGCTCTCAAAGGAAGAATAAAAACCACAGTCACCTTTCTATCCCGCAGCCCGGCCCCGTAGTCTGCCTCCTCTCATTACATTAAAGGATGAAGCAGCGGTATTTAAAGACATCATTCCCCTCATCTGTGTAATTTCTGATTATTTAAGAGAAGCCGTCCTCGATCCCCCGGTATAATTTATCTTTAACTAAAGACTGTGCCTTCATCTGACTGATTGATCTTGCTGTGAATGACATGAGAGAGTTTGTTATGGCTGGGGCTTAATCCGGCCTCAGCTCCGGGGTCGGCCCCGTCTGAGGAGCGGCTTCTCATCAACGCAACAGCACTCTTCAGTAAATACAGTGATGGGTTTTGCTTTTGCAGCCGAGTTGGCCGCATAGCACAAATGTTTTGTGAAATGTTCCCACTTTGGACGGTAAATATTAATTACAGTGTTGCCGTTTGCTAAGTTTTTTTAGACACTGACCCAAAAAAGTGTCATCCTGGATTTAACCATCTGTTGGTCAGGTCTAGGTTCAGCAACACTTATGTGTAAGAGTGAGATCAGTCGACAACTTGAAAGACCAGGTCACTCCATCAGTGGATTCTTCTTCCCTGATGGTACGGTCTTATTCCAGGATGACAATGCCAGGATTCATCGGGCTCACATTGTGAACGAGTGGTTCAGGGAGACATTATTTTCACACATGGATTGGCCTCCACAGAGTACAGAACTTCACCTCATCATCTTTGGGATGTGCTGGACAGGGCTTTGCACAGTGGTCACACTCTCCCATCATCAATCAAGATCTTGGTGAAAAATTGAAACAACAACTGCAAAATCTTTTGACATTGCAGATTGAAATAATGCCACAACTGTAGTCAAAGCTAAAGGCGGTCCAACCGAATAATACAGTGCGTAACATTTCCTTTTTTTGTGGTAACTTTTGTTTGGTCAGGCTTTGAGTGACTGATACCCGAGTGCTTAGAGTATTTCAGATATTCGCCTTCCACTTCTGATTTTGTTGAAGATTATGCGAATGTAAAGAATCTATCTCTTGTTTTGTCATGTGAAATAGCCGTGTTAATAGTCCTATCTCAACAATGTGATGGGCAGCGAAGCGTAACAACACATACATATGATCCAGGTCTTGGGAAGTAGGTTAAGCAGGCTGGAATCAACTCTCACTGCTCTGTCCCAGCTTAGGAGGAGCACTCAGAATGGGACAGGGGGACAGTGGTGATGGGACGAGGGGGGATAGGCATCTTCTGTGGGGACATCTGTCACTTAAGGGCTGCTATTTTCCAGTCGTGACCCACAGATTCTGATGTATCTGTGACTGACTTGGAAAAAAGACAATGCCGGACCTCAAACCCCTCTGGGAAATGGTTAGGAATGTACTATTAACAGAAATGTGGTGGTAGCTACGTGTTGACAAAGGGGCAACAAAAAGACGAACACAGTTGAGAACGTGAACTTGTTAGTATGACCTGTGTTGAAGTAGGGCTGTACAATGATTGGCAGTGGCACCATAAATGATCAAAAGCCATTGAAAAAGCCAGTGACTCCAGTGGCATGTGCCCACAAATGTGCCGTTATAGCGCTGAATGGACAGATCTGCCCAGGGCCATCTCTGAGAGCGTTGGTGCTCTTCCCGCAGGTGTCTAAGCCCAATCCATAAACAATAACTCTCTGACACGCAAATCATGAATACACACCAATACAAAAGACTCATTGTATGCTCATGTGTGTCAGCCAACCCATTCTTTTTAATCTGGGATTAGAATATTCCCATCCCGAGAGCCACACAGGAAACAATGCTTTACTTTATGGGAGGAAGTGTGCAATAATGTTGTTAACACCTCAATCTGCCCATCTTACCCAGCGCACACTTTGTGGTCTTCTGATTCACTTTCAATTTGTAATTTACTGCACGTACATATGGTTTAAAATCCTTACCATAAAGCCTATAAAAGATCCCATTATTCATTCATTCATTAAACTTGAACTATAGCTACTTTGGGGATTAAAGGTATTTTAAATATCTTCTGCAAATGTAAGTGTAATGATCTTAAATCTTAACAAAAGCAGTAACATCTCTTTGGAGACGAACTGGTGATGTCCCGCTCCCAGCAAAGTCACGAATCAGGTCTGAGGAGGAAAACTCCTTCTCACAGTAAAGACACATATTTTTGGTGGAATGTAAAGCAACACCCCAGTTTTTGTAAACAGTTAATAATAATAATAATAATAATAATAATAATAATAATAATATGGATTCTTCTTAATAGGTCTGAATGTTTGCACCTCAGTATTGCTTTGCAACACTTTTTCGTGCATTCGATTTTGATCAGATCATGTTTTTGCCGGACCCCCTGCTGCGTCCATATAAGCGACTGTGCGTGCCGTAGTGGCCCCATGGGGCGTAATCCGACACGGAGATTGTCCATTAACACACTATCAAATCTATTATTCTGCGTTGTGTCACACTTCCATGGGCCATTTGTGGCTTTAGCGCTTCAGGGTCAATTTGGAGCAACATGATCCCGTCTTTAGTGTCTTGTTGATGTTAGGAAGTTTAGATATTCTTCTCTGCTGTTCTGGTGCAAGGAAAGGTGTAATTTTGTCCAGCATATCCTGATCTGGAGCTGTGACAGTTTGCGTTGGAAAATAGGGTCACCAGTGATTGTATTTTTTGGCTTTCTCAATCTTAATCCTGTCCTTATAATGCCGTTCTAATCGATAGGTCTCCATTCTTTCTATAAGACTTATTTGGGTGGGGGATGTTTTCTAATACCGCTTAATACCAATTGATCCCTATATAGCCAAGTTCTTAAAGTCAAATACTCAAAGGGGATTAAAAGTGACTGCGCACAAGCAAAAGCAAACAGAGAAGTGTTTTACTGGGTCATCATAAACACTATTTTGTCGATAAAGACAGTACAGTGATGGTATTTGGTATTTTTGTCAACATTTTTATTCCGATTACTTATCTTACACTTTTAAAGTTAGAAAATTCTGCATTGATCTAAAATGGCGCCTTTAAATTCTTCTATTCTTTTTGTTTAAACTTTAAGTACTTTAAGCCCCTCCCCTCGCTCCCCTTCACAGCAAACCTCCATAGCCCACAGCCTTGACATGTTGCTTTGTAATTGCGAAGCCTTATATTTCAACATGAATGACACATTTTCAATAAGCTTTTTTCTTAAATCGCACTGTCCGTTTTGCATTTCAGCATTGAGCGTTTCACACCATATACATCAAGAGCACGCTTACTGCGGGCACATTTAATTACGGTAATAGTCCGGTGCTACTATCTCCTGCATATGCGCGCGGCAGCTGTGTGATCAGTAATCAGTTAGCAGCGGGCTAATGCTCCCTCCTTAACCCAGGGGCCTCATAAGACTGACACCGGCCCCGCCCCTCACAGAGTCAGGGACAAATCCATTACGCCAAACAAGGGCGTCAAATGTCAACAAACAAACAGGCACAGATTGTACAGGCTTGCTCCAAAGATTACGTGATTGATGCCAGGGAAGTAGGGTGCCTCTCGGAGATTGTTAGACTGGATAATGTGGCCAAATTGTTGCTCATTTATTGCAAGATTTGTCTGTATTTCTAAGCCGTCGTGTCATGCTGTAGTTGTGCGTTTTGGAGTTTGACGTGCAGAGGCGATTCAACAACCTTGAACCTCGTCGTATTTTGTGAGGGATTGGGTCCACAAACAATCATGTCACCACTTTTTAATGCTGTAGTCAAAATAACTTCATGCAGTTATTTCTGACAGCGAAGACATTGAACTTCAGGCTAGTTTAATTTGAATAGGCTAGGAGATTTTTGCCGTTACCCATCTCAAAACATTTGCATTTTTACAGTTAAAAGGCAAATTCTGCACACTGACTTAGACTTATTGGACTTGAATTTAAATAGTCCTCTCTAAACAAAACAAATATATCTGGAGTATCGGGACTCGCTGTGTCACAAAACTGTCCACTACATTTTTACAACCCGTAATCCATCACCGGACCCGTTCTGAGCAGCTCTGCGCGCTTATCACGGCGCCATCGATCTGCTATCATGCTGTCAGGTGAAAGTGAAAGCTGCTTATTTTGTAACGCATCATCCCCACAACTACCTGCAGAGGTCACTCCAGATCAGTTGGAAATCCTGACCGGCCACTCTTTTCCAATACGTAGGCATTATTTCATTTTGATTATTTTAAGTTTGTGTGTGCGTAATAGCGCTCTTGCTTCACTCATAATGTGCGGGAATCTGGAGAACCGTGTGGCACAACTTGCTAACATGCTCGTGTATAAGGCCTCAGTTGTAACTCGAGTGTGCAGCTTGTAGCGTGGTCACTCAAATAAAAGTCTTCGTCCGTACTCATGAGGGAATGTTACAGGCCGGGGATGCAACCTTTCTAAATTACAAAGGGAACATGTCTGGAGGGATTCTGGGCATTTTGTCAGGGGCTCCGTGGCCAGTGCCTGTTCTACAAAGCCTGCACCGAAATAGCAGTCCCTCAGAAGTGCCTCAAAGACTCCCGCTACCCCGCCAGAGTCCAATGGTTCATGTTTTTACATAGGAACTAGCCTTTAGCATGTAGAGTGATCTGGCAGGTTGAGGAAGCTTTGATGCGTCGTCACCCAGCCGGTCAGGCGCGTGGATCCCTAGGGCGCGCCTGGGTGACTCTTCTGTGGAGGTCTCCCCGTGCCCCATAATCCAGCAGATGGGCTCAAAGAGGGGGCTGGAGACACGGAGCCAACCTCCAGTGCTCAAACAGGGGAGCAGGGGAGCAAATGGCCTGTTAATATTTCATACACTCACGCTCATCTCCAAACGGGAAAATGGACGGCACTGAAAGCTCCGAATGGAGTGCAAGGAATCAAAGATATTTGACTGATCTTGAAGTAGTCACTGTGGTGTGTAATAACTTTTTATCATTATAGAAACTTACCTCTGTAATATCTAAAGTGCACAATTATTCATTTATTGCAATAGGGCCAATAATGTTATAACCGCTGTAATTTGTAAAGAAATCTATATATGTAGTAAGTAGGCCTAATTGGCGATATATCGTGCAGTCAAAAGAGACATTAGCCTGTCTGGTCCAAGGCAGGGCCACTGTGAGAGCACATATCAGTCCATTTGAATGTTGCCATAAATCTTCCACTTACCAGTTCATTGTCAGTCACCTCCAATTACACGGGCTCCAGATCCTTCCTTAAGCGTGCGCTGTATCTCGTGAGCTAACCTGGGCGCTAACAGCCCCTAACCTCTGTGCAGATGAGCGGAGGTTAGCCTGTTTGCTGCTGGGTAATTGCCCCGTTCATCAGCTCCCCAGCCCCGGGGTCCTCCTCATGCCATTAATGTGTGATTAGGGCCGGTGGGGAGCAGCAGTTAGGAGGTTAAAAAGCCTCTGACAGGCCTCATCATGAGCGAGGAAAAGCCGGAGACTGATGCACGCGGCACACAGATGGGCCAGAGACGCCGCTGCCAAAACGCTAACTTGTTATTCCTCCTCACCTCCAAAAATCAAGCGGCGCTAATAAACGGCCAACACGGGTGCCGTCACTGGTGCAGGTGTGCGCAAACAAGGGAGGCCCCGACAAAATGGAGGTTTCTAAAGAAGAACTTGGAGGCTTCAGTTTAGAATGAAAACGATGTAAGTGCACCACCCTCTTTAGAGTTCGGGGTAAGGTGTTGAGGGTACCAGGAAATACAGTATTGTCCATAGTCTTTAGCTTGAAACAATGTAAAAAGTTGAGGAGACACATGTGAAGCTGCTGGCTCACTACTGATGAATAATACACAAAGTCCGTTTTGTGAATTATAACAAGTGTTTTACATTTTAAAATCCCAGGAATCTTAATGGTTTCGACGACACAATCCCACACAAGCTCTATTAAAGCAGTAACATTTGTTCTAGCTATTAACCAAAATTTCAAAATGGCTAAAAGAACAAACATAACATTTTGAATTCATTATTGCACCGTCACACAGTAAGCGACTGCAGTTTAAAATGGCATGGAGACTGAGCCATAATGAAAGAGGCGCCAAACGTTTATTGGAGCTAAACGTACTCTTGGCTTCCTTACTAACTTCCTGACACTGATCGGGCTTGAAGGGACGCGTTGTCTCGGGAGCAGCTCACTGACAAGTTGAAGTTGACACAAGCAATCCCAACTACATGCTGAAGTTTCCGCCTCACGCCTCACTCGTGTCGGGTTTTTTTTTTTTGGAAGCCTTTAAGTTGTCATCTCTAATACATGAGAGGTGCGGCGGTGTAACGAAGTCATTAGACGCGGGAGCAAAGATGAAATATAAATCAGATGTCCCTCTCTGCCCCTCCCCGGTGAACAGGTGGCAGAGTTGAATGAGAGGGTGCGCTAACTTGGCTGTCACTGTGTTTTCCAACAGAACCGCTGCCTTCTAAAGCCAAAGCGCCGTGAATTATACATCTATGGCAGTAATTCTCTCAGCGGAGGGGGAGACAGTGAGAAGGGGGCGAGAGAGAGTTAGGGAGATTAATGGCTGGAGCGGTTGGTTTTGACGCAGCGATCCTTGGCGCCGCTTCCCACTCGCAGCTTATTGGCTTTTCAGACCACATTTATTTATTTCGTTAACAAGAGAGAACGGTGCACGTCGCTGTCACTTTTTTGGCTCGCCGTGTGCCGGGGCAGACTTGTCATCTCCTACGCCATGGCGCTCGCCTTTGAACCCTGCCATGGACTGCAGAGCGGGAATATTAATAGTGCAACAAATAAGACTTTAAAAATAGCTGGATTCTGTCAGAGGCCAAGTGCCAGTGACACTTTTTGTCATGCTGACATACCTGCTGTGAAAAACAGTGGCTGCTGGAAAAAAAGAAAAAGAAAAAGGTGTTGTCACATGCTTTGTAGTTGGAAAATATGAAAACTCATTTGCACATGTTTGTAGTTGAACACATTGTTATTTTAGCCCCCATTATAGTCCAATACTGGATGTGTTTCATTCAGCTCAGTCCAATGTGAGAGCGGAATACAACAGGTGGCACAGTAAGTTCTCTGGAAACGCTGTGGATGCTGATGTCGAAATATGGATTCTTGGAGACGACGTACCATTGAAAGTGTCTTTAGACAAGAAATGTATTCTTAAGGATTGGAAGATTATTGACACCTGCCGCCAGAGACAATGGACAAGCAAACTGTCCCCTTACTGTGCACCTGAAACATTGTCGATCAAAAGAAGGCAGTCTGTTTCTCTTGGTGCCCTTCGTAACTCTGTGGCCGACGGTGAATTTCAGTTTGAGGCCGTCGTTCTAGTGCCTTTGTTGGACTCTTAGTTAACTGCACTCTACCAGGTGAGTACAAGCCGGTGTAAATCAATCAACCCCGCAGCCTAATCTGTGTCCAGCCTCCCTATGGAGTCCAGACAAAGGCCATGGGCAGCTAAACCAGTAAACGCATTCACTCCATTTTCAACACAGTGCGTCATGCCGCAGGTGAATGTGTCTGGGAGGTCGTGACCCCGAGTTCCCCCCGCCTGTGGGATGACAGCAGAAGTCTTCCAAGGAGTTCATGTTACCAATGTCACCAAAAACAAGAAGCCACTGTTCCCCCGCTGGGCTCCTTCTCCCTTTGTCTTGGAGGGACAGTGCACCGGTGCCGGCAGGACGTGCTGGCAGAGCTGAAACTGAATATTATCATTGGGGGGAATCTTGTTTCATGTTACTGGGCAGCTACAGGCCAAGCACCTCTGCTCCTCAGCTAACAGGAAACAACTGCTAACTTCACACAAAAGACCAGAAGTGGCGACGCATGGACCTTTTTTGAAACGTTCTTTTTTGGGCTTTGGTTTCCTTGAATGACCCTTACAAATTTCAAACGGATCCACATTCAAGCTCAACTGCTTTACTCCCCCTCCACTGCGACCGAGGTCAATATCTCACTTTACCTGCAGCTACACTTTCCTCTGTCACTCAGGGCTCCGGTCCATTCATACAGCAGGTTAGCCCAACAAAGGAGGCCGCGGGGGAGCTGCCGGAGCCTTGTGCCTGTATCACACACAGAAGGGCGAGACTGTAAGCTCCCAGTGTGACGGCTGCTTTGTGCTCGTCCGTCAGCCTGGCCCTGGCTCCTGAAGATACCTTCAGTCAGCGCGCCCGGCTCCCTGAAAGGAGGGATTCACACAGCCCTGAAATATTGATGTCCGGAGGGCACCTGCAGCACAGCCACCTTTTGACCTCACTGCTGTAGTCTTGGAGAAGGGAGCGGATGAAAGAGAGAAGCGGAAACTGGCACTGAGGGCGTGGCTAGTTCACAAAGGTGTGGAAAAGTACTTTGATGTTTCAGTGTGCGGTTAAGAAATAAAACTGCAATGAAACTGGAATTGCAACAGCCAATTATCTCCTTACATTTGGACAGGTATTTAAATCCTACATCGAATATTCTTGCTAGCACAATTCTGTAGGTGTGCTGTATCTATAGGCTTGGTCATTCTCAAGGGACAGACTTTCTTCTGCTACTTGTTGCTGAATAAGTGACTGTTGGATGTTTGAAAAGTATTATTTAAATTTTTTCTGGGTAACATCAATTTGCTTTCAGTGTGCAGTCTCTTGCTCGTGATAAACATTTGATTAATACCATACCCTGTTGCAACCACCTATAAATACTGAAAGGAGGTTCCCTTTGATAATTTGATGCGGTTTATGTAGATCAAACTAAGTGACTACATTTCACTTTCAAATCAATGACATAGATAAGACATGAATGACCACTGTACTGTTAATTGTTTCAGTACAAAGCCAAATGTTTGGCTCTGATTTTAGGACACAGAAATGGATTGATGCACTCGAGAGATGGGGCGAGGGGAAACTAGGGGGGGAGAGAGAGAGGGTATGGATTGAAAGTTTGACATTCCTCTGGGCGATATGTGTCTCGTCACCAAACGCCTGTATTCTTTTAACGGGAGTCAATACCCCTTTCCGCTTCCCAAGCACTCAGCATGAGCTGAGCTGGGGCAATGCCATTGAACAGGGACAATGGAGCCCTCTTAAAAGGCAGCTTTTAACGAGGCGTGTGCACATGGATATCAGTACTGTTCGTTGTTTTATGTGTGCAGAGATCAAACGCAGAGACAGTGGGTGCATTCTCAGTGAAAACACTGATTTAATGTGTTTTGTTATGGCACAACATGCACACTTCTCTTTTCTCCCGTTTCCCCCGCACATCCCAGGCACACATGCTTTAGCTCGTCACGTTTAAAGCATTCATTTCAAAGGCGCTCAGGACCCTGTACCACTGTGTTAGTCAAAGAGCCGGCTCAGAGGAGAAAGTGGGGACATCTGAGGGGAGCACAAGAAGGTGACACACAAGCACCAAAATATAAAAGCGGAACGAGGAGCAGGACAGGCGCAGCGGCTGGAGGGACAGCGCCCGGCAGGGAGGAGCGGGGAAGGAGCGACCGGTGGAGCCGAGGGAGGGGCGCGATGGTGCGCTTTCAACTGCCTTTTGTGGGCCTCTCTGCAGATGTCACCAGCTGTTCCCCCGCATGCACGGCTCCAAAGCGCAGAACATCGCCCGCGGCCCCCTTCTCGGGCCACCTTTCAAGTGTCAATCAGACGGGGAGGGGTCAGGGGTGTGTGAGTGCATGTGTGCGTGTGTGAAGAGCGGGGAGGTGGGGGCGGGGAGTGGGGGGGGGGAATGATTTCGGTCACTGTCCTGAGAACGGTGCCAGAGATTCGCCATTGATTAAGCCCCCTCCCTCCCCTCGCTCAATAACAGTGAGGGGATAGAGCCAGGCGTGTGCAGCGTGCAGACAAAAGAGACCCGTGGGCAAGGTTAGCTGGAGATCATCCGGGCTAGTGATTCCACCGTTAGCCACTGTGTCAGCGACGGGCCCCTCTGAACGCGCCTCCCTCCGCAGCAGCGCTCCTTGGTCCAAACCGTGAGGGTGACCTACCATCAGAGGGGCGAGCGAGAAAAGTTGTTCAACATAAAATAGGCTGACATATGGTGACACTGAGACAAACGCTGTCTAACAAGGTGCGCTTAACAGTGCTTAACCTTGGGGCGTCTCGCAGCTTGACATAACTCCCAAGACATGTTTATCGACTGCATCAATATCTACTCTATAGCAGCAGTGTTGGTAACCTTCTGATCCGGCCGGCCATGATGGCACTAAACTTGCTCAGAGCTATTCAATCATCCAGGCAGGGTCAGTCACCGAAAGCCTTACACGGGAAGTTGAGCAATTCTTCTTTGGGTTTGCACTTGCAGTCAAATTGAATGCTTTTACACTGACGAGGTGTTGTGCCCATAAAAACACACGGATTTCACTGGTGGGAGAGACGCCGTGCATCTTATCGGGCGCTGTAAGTAGGCCCATTATACACACTATTGCCACTGCCCCGCTGATAACCTCTGTGCTGAGGCTGGAAAACAAAGGCCTTTGAAGAACAGAGGAACCGGTGAGTTTCGTGTGATTTATGTTGTCCAAAAACAAGATAGCAGAGTGGAGGGTCCGCTACATGGCTGACCCCGGGGGCTTCCTGTCACCTCTTAATGTGCCCACTGCTCCGCGGGGGGATACCCACATACAAACACGCGCGTATGATTTACGGCCTTTCAATGGGTCGTGTTCACGTGGCATCGCAACATTCCTAACAGACCGTATTTCAAATTGAAGTGGAAGAATTTTATGACCTAACTATCAATTTTACACAATGTTTTTTCCATAAGTAACTCAATAAACAGCAAAATAATCAACACCTGTTTAGAGATTCGTGTACAGCCCCCATAGCAGCCCATATAGACCCTGTATTATTGAATGAACATGCCAATTTTGATGGGACTACTTTGTGTTTCCCAATTGTCGACTGTCTGTCTAGCTCAGAAACTGCTGTGAGCGCAGCCTGAATGAGAGGAAACGAAATGCTGTGTAGAGACACCTGTTTATATTTAGACCTTTTCTGTACTTACGTTCTATACTTAAGAAGGGACTTTTTGAGGAATGAACAATAGTGGGAAAAAGCATAATTTCACATTGACATCACATCACATTTGAAGTGACTTACTGGGAGTTCTTTCTCCACATTTAAGCTCTGCTTTCTGTCACAATAAGGGATCTCCAACCAGCAGCTCGGGATTGACCACTATAGCGCTCCCCAAAGACTTTCTATATTCCTGTGCACACTTGATGAGTCACTATTTAGATGCATTTTCTTTTTGTCCTGATGACACGTTGAACATGACCTGCACATATACACATTATAGATAAATGTAGTAGTATTGACTTGTGTTGAAATACTTGCTAACTCTGCAGGCTGAACACCACCTAAGGTACACACGTTCCTACAAAGCATGAGCGGCTCAAGGGGTGAAAAAGGGACAACTCTAACCTCAGTATCTCCCCACTCCTCTGTGACCAAACTACCTCAAACTGGCACCTCTGATTCTATCTCCAAAATGTCCTTTTATGGACTCATTCCTCATCCATTTATCCCTGTCAACTCAACGTAGAGCTTTTTCCTTAGTGTCATTTCTAAGCCATATCATAATGTAATAAATATAATATCCCATATTTTAGTCTTCTGTCAAGCATGCATAATATAAAATAACCACTTAATTGTTCTTCTAATGGGCATTGTTCAAGTTAAAAGAAAAAAAGTCCGATTTCAGTTCACTTGCCATGTTAATAAATGATTACATAATATGACAATGTCTGTGCGGACCACTTAAACTCTCTTTTGTGTTGTTTTATTTAGTGCCCTTCACTTATCATTTGCAAGTATCTTCATCAAAAATCACAATTCTTTGTCATACCATATCAAAGGAAATCGGTCAGAACCGCTCCTTCGGTCTCCGCTGGTCATTATAAATTCATCACACAGATATTTCCTGTTCGGTGGAAAAAAAAAAAAAAGCAGTGACCGCTCTTCACAAAGCGAAAAAGAGGCCAAATCGCTCTCAGCTGTCAGACATGTAGGAAAACACAACTTCAGTCGATGGGGCCAGAACTTTTCCAAGGGCTAATATCCTTAAGCATTAATCACCGCCATCCCCCTCCCTAAACACCACACCGAAATCATCAAAAACACTCTTTCACATCCCGCCCCCCCCCGCTGGGCTGTATACGCCAAAACCTGTCGCCGTCACACACAAAGCTGAAACTTCATCAATCAAAGCGCAACCTTTTTTCACTTTTCTGCCACACGCCGCCGCCACCCCATGCCCCCATCCTGCCCCCACCCTCCTCGACCTCCCCACCATTAAAGTTCATCAAACGCGTCAGAAATCAAGAGTGACTTCCTCAATGCTTCCCGGTCAGCCGCCGCCATTTGTCTTTGGGGGGCTTTTTTTTTTTTTTTTTTTGACCGGCGAATTTCACCTCCAGGGTCACCCACGGGTCTTTGCGTGTCTTTGTCTGGTCCGGCTAACGTTTGGGAGATTACCCGCGGCTTCGGGCCGTCGTGTTCTGTGACCTCCTCCCTTTTCTCCCTCGCTCTCTCTTTTTTTTTTTGCACAAATGAAAAATAGCAGGAAACTTATATCTGTCATTGTCCATTCAGGAGATCACCTGTAAGGAAACGGAGCGGGCCCGACAAGTGCTGACACAATCATCCCCGCGCCTAGCAACACATCCTGGTTCCGGCCCAGACGCGAGGGACCGTACAGTACGTCTGAGCTCCTGACCCGCTTCCTGTCCCCTCTCCCATCCTAAAAAAATGCAAAAGAGAGGGGGGTGGGGGTGGCGGACAGGTTATCACATGCTGAAAGAAGGGGAATTCTGCAGAGGAAAAGAAGGAGTTTGGTGCCAGAGGTTACATGAAGGACTGACAATCGTTTGCTTTGTGTTTGATCATCGTCAAACACTGTTCTGCTCGCCGTTCGTATTGGTTTATCAAAAGTGCCTTAGTTTGTTTGGGGACTTTTATGATTTTACCCTGCTGTGACGTGTTTCTACAATCAAACCTACACAATATAACACACGACCAGCGGATCAATGAACCAAACGAGTGCACTGAAGGGCACACGACTCGCATCATGTGTCGCATCATCAAACTTTATCTGCGATCTCGCAACATCTGGACTGAGTAAATAGAAAAGGCTCAATTACAAGTTGTTTATCGCGAATTAATCCGACTCGTAAACCTCTGACCCCCGCGGTGAACCTCCTGACTGCGCTGTCCGTTGATTTACCGGATCCAGTCGGGTGTGTTTTGTGGGGGGGGGGTCCCGCTGTTAGTCTTAGCCCTGACTCAGCGACACACGGCTGTTTGATCCCCGTGTCGCTGTTGTCGCGTCGTGAGGTCTCTTCCTATTACACGGAGGACCAGGAAGTGCAGGTCCCTGGAGGAAAGAGGAGAGACCTGTTTATCCTCAGCAGAACCCAACTCGTGCACCTGGCCTTAGATATAACAAACACACACACACACACACACGCACACACACACGCACGCACACACGCACACATGCCAAAGCAAAGGCAAACGCTTTCAGATTGTTGGGTTAAAATTTCACTAAAAAAAGTAAGACACAATCATTACTTTATCTATGTAGCATAGATAAAGTGCTATGCTACAAGTGCTATGCTACACGTGCTATGCATTGGGCCATTGTCTGTAGGAGTAGCAAATACCTGTGTGCGTGGAGAAAAACACCTGTATTTTTAAAATCTTATAAAGAATATGTACTGCTACAGGCTAAGTCAACTGCTTAAAGACAAGTATGATTCATTATATGTTGGCGACAATTCAAAAAGGAATAGACTTGGCAACGAAATAGTTTGCAATTTGGCATCGAGATTAATGCTTTGTCTTGAATTGATTTTTGAAAATACCCCGACTGTAAAAATATCCATCACCTTTGGGTGTTTTCCAGGTGAATGCGATTAACGCTGACCTTCTGTTGTGCTACTTTCAAAAAACGGCGGAGCTTCTTTTTTCTTTTTTGTAGAAATTGACATCATCTAATATTTAAAGACATCGCCACAGTCTATTCACAGCAGTTGTTTCAATAAATAGCCAGTAAGAACACCACGGTGATATTTAGAAAGCCATTTGATTGCCAGAAATGAACTCTATACCGCGATGACAGGAGAAGGGGGGGATTTCTATCTGTGTTCTTTCTCACTTAGGAAACATACTGTTAATAAAAATACCCCGCTGTAAACCCTCAGAACATGTTGAACATCCGCCATGTTGGCAGCAGGACCTTCTATTGTGTGGCCCCTGTCAAAAAAAAAGAAGTGCTTTGACATCTCGCCTTTGTGCTCACAAGGAGTCCGATTGCAAACAAGGTGAAATGAAAGAGGAAGGCTTCCGTTCTCTCTTTCGTGGTAATTTAATTAATTACCTATCAATATTTACTTTTCAAATGCAGAATTTACAACACATTTAAAAAGGCACTGTCTGAGGAAATGCATGAAAGGTCAATTATACTCAAGTTGGTTTAGAATGATTTTCACAATTCCCTGGAGAGAGTAAACTTCTACCAAGGCACTGGCCCTATCTTGCAATGTTCATGTTGTAAAGCCTAAACCTGAACTCTTGACTTATCCACTGAGGTCCACGAAGATACACTTGGTTCAGAAGTTCATACCCCTCAATTTATTCCTACTCTAAACTAACAGCAACCTCCCTCTCTCTTGGTACAGAGCGTTGTTTTGCCTTCTTCTGTAAACTGCATTTGTGGTTTCTGTGTTCCACGCTGTGTTGCTGGATGCTTTGGTACATCTGAAACCCAAAAACAAATAAAGTACTTACTTACTCATTCACTTATTACATTCATAGTCTCGGTGAAAAAGTACATTTTCTTATTCTATTAAAGGAATTACACAGACTGAAATATGACTGTCCAAAACCAGCACAACTAGGATTATGGACAATGAAATAGGTTTGTAATAGTTGAATACTGAATACCTGAATACTATTATACATTTATATCAATAGAAAAGAACTTTATTGCATTTCAGTGTTGTTTAAGGTTAAAGGGGTTGGAACAAATTCTGTCCACTGTTTACAATGACACAGTAGCTCCAAGAGACAATCATTTCTGAATCAAGCTCAAGCATGTGATCGGGAAACACTCTTTAGAAAACTGCTGTCGTCTCTCAGCAGCCGTCTTTTCTTGGGCTGGCCCCTGCTCCTGCTATTGTCCCCGCCGCACCTGTCACCGCGGAGTTAAAGCACAGAGTGGGCAGGGGAGTAGTATGTCCTCCGCAGTTATCAAGCGCATGCCCACGTACATAGTGGCACATTGCTCCTTGTTACATTTGGGAGGCGCATCGGAGGTCGCGCAAGTTGTGTGTGCGCCATTGTTGGAGGGTCTGATTAATCCTATGAGCAAAGGCATAAACAGCTGAGCGTCCCAGGGCTTTTCATCAGAGCGAGTGGCGCCGGCACGCATAAACCACACGCATACACGCTCATTTAGACGCCACAATCACCTAACGTCTTAGCATAGCACATCTACACGTTCCACTCGAGTATGTGACAGGACCCAAGTGCAATTTATATCTAACGCTAAAGTGTTCATATTGATTTAGCTGAAGACAAACCAGGGGCTCGCAGCTGCTGGTACTTCTCACTTTCAGGCGACATGACAAGAGCATGTGATTAGGACACTCAGCAGCGCAGCATGTGGACCCGCGGGTATCTGTCATCGCCGGGACTACTGTAGTATGTGGGACAACAAAATGTGAAGATTTATATCTATTAATGGCTATGTTGTGTGGCCAACTGTTGCCAAAAAGTTTTAATATTCACACGCTGATACCAAATTCATGGCAAATGCATAATATGATTGTGTACGTACAGTATCTTGAAAGTCTGGTCACCGCTGATTCCGATGCAGAATTAAAAGAGTGATGAGCTGTTATTTAGTCATAAAACACATGTTAGGATTAAAGTGATAGTCTGTAAGATCGCAAAATGAGGAGAGCGAGAGAAACGTCAAGTCCCCGCCGCTCCCCTCCTGAATGGACTTGAAAACCACTACCAATTTGCAAAATGAGGCGAGAGAGACAGCAATTCCAAAAGTAATTCAATCAAGGTCCTTCCCATTTCCTCCTGTTTGAACCTGACAGACCTGTTCACAGGAAAGCTCGTCTCATCGGTCAAAGTGATGGCCCCAGGGATTCTTATTAGTTGCTGAGATTAACAAGAAAAAAACAAATGTATTTTAATAATATTACCTGCATCAAATCGCAGAACCTGGCGCAATCTATAAAACTTACAGACTATCACTTTAAGGAATTCTTCAGACCAGTTTATGACAAGTCTTAATCTGGTCCTAGTGGCGCTTTGAAAATAATATTTAATGAACTATACTTTGTACGAATGAGACTAAAAGGATACCTAATGTGTCAGATGCTGCATGCCGTGTGTGTTTTCATGTCTCAGACGTGAGCTGGGACAGTATTTCTGAGTGTAGAGTTGAATTGTCTCCTTGCAGGTTCTTTGGCTGCATTTACTGACATTAGCATCACAATGCAAGCCCCAAATTTTAATGTATTTACCATGGCCACTGTCTGACAGGCCATGTCAATGCAGTGCCTCCAATGTAAGAACGTGAAGTGACACATTTCAGCCACTTTGATGTACAGCTACCCCTCATAATTCACCCCACCCCCTCCCCCAGCGTGTAACCTCTTAACCTAAACAAAGGATTATCATGCAAATGCAGTGCTGTTTACTTCCCTGTCCTCCTTCTCCACTGTCCCTCTTAATGCCATGTGGTCTTTCTGACTGTGCATTTGCAGTCCTTGAGTCTCTTCCCCTGGGCCATTATCTGCTCTTATCTCTTCCTAAGTCTCTGTCGCCCCTTTCCCTCCGGTATTGAAACCCAGGATGAGTTAAGACGCTCTGAAATACTCGTAACAGATGTTTCACCATTTTAGCCCATGTTTCACTGCTTGGGCTTTCTTGCTCGGAGAGCCAGAGAGAGGGCTAAAGAATAGAGAAGAGATTTCCAACATTAGAAGGCCAACAGCTGGTTGCGTCTCCTTCCCCGGGTGCATTAACCTCGCTGGCCCTCTCGTATCAGTGCCAGTACAAGGAGCCTCTCAGCAGCATCTGTAGGGCTTAAGTAGGGCGAAAATATCTCTGTCGCTGCAGCAGTGAGGGGACAGTGGCAAATCCTGGAAAAATGCTGCAAGATGGAAGAGCGGGTCACGGCACCAGATTATGTGCTTGTCTTTGGCACAGGAAGCTTAGACAAAAAGCCTGGGCTAAAACAACAGTTATGAAACATGCTTATTCACCGTGCTCCGTTGTTAAAAAGAGCTATCCTTATTGCTCAAAGCTCCTTTAGCTGGCTTTTTCCTTGTCAAGTAAAACCCCCTCATTTGAATGAATATAGACCCCCCCCCCCCTCCCAATGAAAGTTTCCGCGTGTATATTGGTTTACATGATTACGAGGGTGAAATTGCCAGTTTGTTGGCGTTTACTGGTGGTGTTCGGAAGGGGCTGCAGCTGCAAACAGCCACGCTTCTCCCCGAAAGCCCCAGGGCAGCAGTGGCGACGGTCATACGGTCACAGCTCACCACCACCGACGTTGTATTTGGAAAGGTGCTTTATAACATATTCACATTTTTAGAATCACTACTAAGTACAGGTTTGTCAGCCCCATAAAACCACGAGTTATTGGCTTCCCTTCACACACGGGAGTCAGTTACCATTCAGCCAGGATCACTTTGAACACTCGCCGCGTACCTTTTCTTGAGCAAACAGCCCCGATTGTCTGGCGCGCTCTCGACGCCCCAGGCAGCTGCTTCTCCTTAAGCCATGGCCATCTCTGTCATCATTACCAGGGCCATCATCGGCATTATAATCATCGGGCCTGCTTAAACACAGGGCAACAAAGGTACCCAGGCACACAATGGGCGCCAATGGCTTTGAGGAACATATCAAGGCTTAGTGAAAGAAAAGACAGAGAGCTGGTTGTCTGTTTTTGAATAGGCGCGCACTGGGCTGGGTCTGGTCTCCATCTTTGCTCAGTATTGGATGTTGTGTGCTCAAGGGAAAGGTGTGTGAGTGTCGGTGGGTAGTAGCGGGACAATAAGGACAGGTGCTGCTGAGTTTACCCAGTTTGTTAGCTTTGGGACAGGGACATGCACGCACTCACACTCACACACACACACACGCACACACACACGCACACGCTATAAGGGAAAGACCGCGCCCATCAACTCTGCTCTGTCAGTGGCGTCTTTGTGGTGTCGAGGCTCACCTGTTTGAACGTCAGCACCTTTACAATGTCTTGGCAGATGACAAGTTTGTCAGTTTCTTCTCACTGTTATAGTCAAATATCCATCCATCCATCCATTTTCCACTTGTCCGTTGCCGGGTTGTGGGGGCAGCTTTTGGAACTGCCCAAATCACATTGCACCAGCCCCTATGACTCCTCCTGCAGGTGGTGGGTCCACGGAAGGACGGCCTCACGGTTCTACCCGGGCCTGTTGGTCTCTCATAAGGGGCTTCTGAACCGCTCTTTGTCTGACCCGTCACCTAGGACCTGTTTGCCATGGGAGACCCTACCAGGGGCACAAAGCCCCCGACAACAGAGCTCCCAGGATCATTCGGGCGCTCAAACCCCTCCATCACATTAAGGTGACGGTTCCAGGAGAGGATAGTCAACGGGTTATTTAATGCAATAGGGAATTCATGGACAACTCAGTGCCTACAATAATAACTGTTTATTACATTCATTCAGTCTTATTCTTCTATGCGTTACAATTAGGGGTGTATCGGATGCTATAAGCTCTAGGAAATTGTATATTGTTTGTTCCACTAGGACAACTGTTTAGAAACAGGGGAAGCAAGAGAATCAGACGAGAATTCACAGAAATAAAATCCATTCCAATGTCAAACCCTGAGAGACATAAGTGACAACTACTCTGAGATCAGTTCCATGGCGTCCTCAAATGATGATTAAAACATGCATGTGTCCAGTGAGTCAAGAGATGGGCATTAACTACTGTATATGAAATCATGTGGGCACAGTGTGGTCTGGCTGACAAGTGAGCATCAGTCGTCCTCTCTTGACTCCTAGAGGGAGCAGCACAATCCTGACACAAATCCTGGCTAAGGGTCCTTTCTCGTGCCCTCCCTCCCCTCCATGAGGCCGTTCCCTTTGCCATCAGTAAATCCGGGTTTCACTACAACTTAAGCACTTAGCTGTAATCCCCATGAAGAGGCACTGCCCCTGCGCAAGTCACTTTTGCACCATTAAAGGCACACAATAGGGCCATGTAAGGGACTCACTTAAATGGATTGAGCACAAAGCCGACGCTTGATAAGTTTTTAGCCGCAAGAATCCGCCATTTACACCCATCCTTTTGTGGATTCTCTTAGATGTACTTGTCTCAACAGTCTAAGCCGATTTGATCCCTATTTTGTTTAATTCTTGTAACAGAGGAAGGCTTTAGATAGAGTGCGTCCTTTTCCTCATAATAGAAGATGGAGCAGAGGATGACTATCAGGGGACCATGGCCTCTTATTGATATGTTCAAAGCTACAGTGACTTTCTAATCTTTTTACATGGCAAATCAGCCTGGGTGAAGGAAGTTTTAGTTTGATAGGCTCCTCTCTGAGGAACAGGAAGTTGACTGCAGATTCTTCAGAAAAAACACTAATTCCCGGCATCCTTTGGGGGCGAGCAAGAATGCATCCAATAGGCCTTATCAAAGCAAGAACAGTGGAACACAAGCAGCCAAGACAAGAGGCCAGAGACACAACACGCTCAGTTGAAAGATCATTTAGGGAGCTCTACAATGCGGGAGACAATTCAGACTGGTCATATGTGAAATCAATTAGGAACAGAGGACATAACCAGAATATGCCATCACCAAGGGCTGTGGCTACAATGGCCTGTAAGCAGAGAGAGGAATGTACATCCAAGGGCATATGGCCACTTGGGCAGCACTATTGGGCCACGATTTAGACACAGAGTGGCCACTGTTTTAAAGCATAAAAAACATGAATAACTTTGTTTAGTTTGGGGTGTCTTTGGATTTTTTGTCTAATGTTTTTACATTTTCTAGTTACCTAGTGGTCTTTTCCTACAGCTGTATTCGGACATTTTGTCCGGGTACACTGTGCCAGAGTGTTGTTACACTAAACCGCCAATCTGAATTTTATTTATCATTGCACGGGTGAATCCCACAACTTAACGTATGGCCAAACGTGTACCCCACTTTAGGTTGTAGCAGGATGTTGCTCACCCATGGTAATGGAGAAAGAGGAATGACTAATGATTAATGCCGTCTCTGTCTCTGAATGTGTATTTCTAATGAAAATGCCATTTAAACAATGTTTTTAAGCTTGCTTGAATATACACTACACTCTCAGAAATAAAGGTACAGATTTGTCCTCATAGGGGTACAATCGCTTGTCACTGGGGCAGGCCCCTCACAAGGACAAATCTGTACCCCTAATATGGGGTACATTTATGGACCCTTGTGTATTGTACCTTACAGGGACAATTGTGTACCTTGTTAGTGGCAATTCTGTACCTTTTCTTAAATGATGTACCTTTTTTGTATAAGGTACTTTTTTGTACCTTTTTGTAAAAGGTACAATTTTGTCCTTTTATGGATTTAAATATTTTTTGTATTTTTTGTAGAATAAACATCGTATGCCTGATGATCTACTTCATCTCCTGGTCTCATTCAAATCCATTCATCATCCATCCTGACTGAGTAGACAAAGAAATGGTGTTCAAAACGTAAAGGAAAAAAAAAATTTCCACAAAAAATCCACTCTGTATCAATGGTCAGAATGTATTTGATTTTTAGGAACAGTGGAATCCTTTCAGAATGCGTTGCAGTGTTCAGTAATGCAATACGGGGATTGGATTGCCGCTGTTGCTCTACTGAAAAAATCAGTTGACTGGATCACATTATCCAACTCCAGAATTTCAGAAATATTGAAACCGTTTTTTTCCAAATGATACGTTATAAAAGCATCACAGTTCTCTTTGAAAAAACAAAAAAAGGAAGTTAACATCCTCAACAATCTCCTTTTGAACGGAAACAGGAAGGAGATTTTTTTCCCGACACTTTAAAATGAAATTGAACAAATTATTTTTAAAATCGTTTAAAAATTCAGCAATAGAAGGTGCAGCAATGGATGGCAAACGTTGATTTAAATCTTCATCTAATGACATCTCAGTGTCCCTCTCAGAGTCATTTTCAGCAAAGTCCTCCTCAGCACAGTCATTTACAGGATTATCATTAAAATGCTTGCGATATACGTGGAGTCGAAAAGATTCAAATAGTTTAAAAGAGGAACAACAGTTATTAATCCCACACGAAATTTGGAAATTGGGCTCATGGGCATGGATTAGTCCAATGTGTTGGATTAATTTAGTTATTGTGAATACTCTGCGGGAGCATTTTGGACAATGGTGTTCTTGAGGCAGTGTGGATACTGAATGTTGAAAATGAAGTATGTGCAGAATGCAGCGATGACTCCATCTTCAATGCCTGAACAACGGCACACCTCAACGCTGTCCACTTTTACCACGGTTGGGACTCTGGTGGTGAACGCCTTTTTCCAGTCTCCTTCCAGCAGCTGAATAGTAGGATACGGATGCTTTGGGTCTTGCTGTAAAAGAAAATAACAAAACATATATTATATACTATATCATTTGATGACTAATATGGTCTTAAGATGTACATTTTATCTCGACATGTTTCAGCTGTCAGCAGATGAAACATGTGAAGATCAATAAAGTTCAGGTGAGCTGAAGAAGGTACTCAATTGAGTGGTGAAGCGTCTTCATACTTGAAACTTTAGTCCAGTTGCCAGAATTCAATTTTATTTTTTATAAATAAATTGGGTAAAAAATATAGTAAAGAAATAGAAAATATTTACTACTAACCTCTCCAAGAGTAATGAAATGATTGATCTTCTCTTTGAAAAAGATCGGCATGAAAATGGCAGTGGCATGTAGATCAATATCTGTAGAAAAAGAAATAGTATTGTAATATTTTACATTAACAATGATAAAGTTTGTATCAGAGCGCTAGGACATTACGCATGACATCCGTTACTGAAAGTGCGCCTTTTATTCCCAAAGCTTTGAAAGAGTTTAAAAAAATGTTGTTCAATTTCATTTTAAAGTGTCAAAAGAAGAATTTCCTTTCTTTTTCAGTGCAAAAGCAGACGGACGATGTTACCTTCCTTTTTTGTTTTTTCAAGGAGATCTATGATGCATTTTATTTGGTCATTTGGAAATTAAGCATTTTAATTCCTGAAATCCACGAGTTGGTTTAAGTAATCCAGTAAGAACTTTTTTCCCCCCCAAAAGTAACAACAACAATCCAATCCAATAACTCAAGACAAATTAAAGAGTGTACAGGTGCTCGTCATACAATTAGAATATCATAAAAAAGTTAATTAATTTCTGTAATTCAACTTAAAATGTTAAATATATGATATAGACTCATTACATGCAAAGTGAGATGTCAAGCCTTTATTTGTTATAATTTTTTATGATTATTGCTTACAGTCCATTTTCAAAATATTCTAATTTTGTGAGATTTTTTATTTGGGGTTTTTACAAGCGGAGCCTTGATCATCAAAATTATATCACAGACTATACATATCTCACTTTGCATGTAATGAGTCTATCATATATTAGTTTCACAGTTTAAGTTGAATAACAGAAGTGAATGCACTTTTTCATGATATTCTAATTATATGACGAGCACCTGTCTATTTTGCCCGTAATCCTGTTAGATCACTGATGGCACTTCAGCTACTTTCTTTTATACCGTTTAACAACTTGTTGTTAGCATTTCTTTAAACTGATTAAGCCAAAGATAGCGATGAACAGGTTAATCATGAACACCTCCCACTACTTGCCTAACTCAAAAAGTCACTGCACGCCACCAATTCAGAATTGACTACCGCCCGGGTACTCTTGTTCTCCACACTTCAAATCGGTAGCTTAAATTGCCCCCGAGGACGTAACGTGAAACGTGTAACCTATACACTGATATTTAATACAATGTATGCAGCAGTTGACGCTAGCTTAGCCTCCCGCCCAAAGCTAGCTACACGCTAAAACAGAAGCTAACGCTAACGCAACTTATCACGTCAATTTGACATAACATCCACATAAAATACATAAACACGATAAATAAATATCTTGACCAAGACGGGCCATGCTTAAAACTGCATTTGACTCACTTTTCAACTAGCTTAGTGCGCATAGACCAGGCTTGCACAATGTAACTCACAAAAGAATAAAACTTCTAATACTCAGTTTGTTCAAACTTACCCCTGAATCGTTTGGCTTCCTCCTCGGACACATCTATTCCCGATTGAATAACTTTCTCCAAAAGCTCTTAGGTGGAAAGAGCCCTTAAAGTCGGCCCCTCCATGAGGACGTCCAAGTCCGGTGTCCTTGCCCGGGAAAGTGATCAAAAGACCAAAGCACTACCGACAGTATCCTTCCTCATTGGTACTGTTGTTCGTGTATTCATGCGCATTAATTCAAAATAGTCCCTACTTGGGGCCATTATTGTACCCTCTATGGTCAAATGTGTACCATGTGTGGTAAGTTTTTGTACCCTTTTAACCTAAGTGGTACATTTATGTGCTTTTTGAATTTGAAAATTTGTATTGTACCCTTTTTACTCCCAAAAGGCTCAATAATGTATCTTAAGGACCAATAATGATCCACTTGGGTTAAAATGTTCTAGATTTGTACCTATGAGTACAGAAATGGTCTCCTAATGTACCCTTATTTCTGAGAGTGTATCATATGGAGAAGCCGTCAGTGCTAAGTCAGTGTGAGGCGCTCTAATCCAGAGGTTCAGTCCATGTCTTCTGGTGTTAGTGCAGATCTCAGTAGGAGGTGGAGAGGCTCTTCTGGGCTCAGCACCCTAATGGCTCGTTTAAGCTCCTCCAGCCAGGACTGTGCTGCTCAGTGCTCAGACTAAAGCCTGTGCTTAAGGACAAGACAAAGGCAGGAGCAGGGGGACACATAAGAGTATTACACATGGCTGCCATACTCACAGAGGCAGCTGACCTCACTCACACTGTTTGTCATCTGATTTAACTTGAATGCAAGTCTACAATAAATCTCACAGTTATTTTACATTTATAGATGTGTTTGGATATTTTATCCTAACTCTGTAGATATATGCATATGCATATATCTACATATATGCATATATATGCATGCATGTGTATAGTATAGAAACAATAATAATTTGGTTTTCCATATTGTGGTTGTCACATAATATAATTTCTAGCATGACTGATAATAGTATATTGTAGTACTATTATCCTCGTACTCATTTTGTTTCCTACAAGGGTCTGGATCTTCACAATTGAGCTCTGTTAACAGGTGGGAGGGGTGAACTCCTTTGAAACGATTGGATCTGATTTTCGCTAGCGTTTGGTTGATGTAGTAATGCGCCCGTGTTGAGTGAAGCAGCATCATAACTCTATCATAACTCTTGGGAGCATTCGAAGGCTTTAGTTATAATTTCTGGATATTTGGGAGCCGAGTCAGAACCGATTGACGAGCTTCCTTTACTTTTGTATCCGCCACAATATGGCCGAACTACAACCAGCAAATGCGGCGCAAATGCTTGACGTCACCGACAACACCCCCCTCCCCGCTCGCTGAATGGTAGGTTGAAATTCAACCGAAGAAACGCAGCCACTGAGATCAATCCCAGACGTACATGTACGGAAAAGATAATTGACCAGAGTTTGCGGATGGCTATGGCCAGGCTAATGTTGTAGGGAAGTGAAACTCATTTATATAACGCTTTTCACTCAAAGCTGTAGTTGAAAGTAAATAGCTCATTGAATTAACTGCGTTTTACAAAGTGAGTGTTCACTTCTGATGATCAAAGACAATAAGGGGTTAACTGTGGCACCTCTTTGACTTTGCTGGCCGAACTTAAGCTACTAAGCAGCATCTGTCTACCTGGCTGAGATGCTGTGAGACCTAACACTCTCTATAACCTCCTGAGCAGACTGCCTGAGACCTTCTCCTCACTTGTACACAGGTTTACACACAAACACACGAGCACACTGTAGTTCGGCGCAGATGGTCAGGGAGGGAGCCGGGCCAGTGCCGCTCGGACAGAAAGACACAAATTGAAAAAGGGAGAAAGTGAAAGACGGAGTCGAGGACAAGAACAAAAATCTGGACCAAAACATCACAGAGAGAGAGAGACGGATGGAGAAAGAGGTGTAACTCTTAAAGGATAGACTTTCTTAAGACAAGTCTTGAGCAGTTAGAGCAGCGAACTTTTGTTAATGGTAGTGCAATTTTCAAATAATGTATGGTTTATTTCAGTGTATAAAGGAGGCAAATGAGAAGGAAAAAACAGGAAATAGTTGGCAAATATATGTTCACACCCAATTAAATCAAATTATGGACTTTATATAACTTTATATATTTACAGTCGTTACTTCTCACACGTACTTTGTAGACGTTGCAGAATATATTTCTCCGTCAGGTGTAGTTATTTGTTCCTTAAATGCAATCTGTTTGCAAACAAATAAATAAGTGGATTAAAGATGAAAAATTGTACAATATGTTTGGTTTACATATGGTACCACGTGCAAAGACAGAAAACGGGGCACGGTAAAAAAAAAAACACAAAAAAACCAAAGGCATCTCTGTGAGCGTGTTGTTTTGGGATGTGAGAGCCTCGGTCCAGATGGCCATATTTTCATTCATTTATTTCATGTCACAGTCGTGCTTTGATCGCTCCTCTCTAATAATTTATGTTATTTCCTCTTGAAGTCATTGTTCCGCTCCGCGCTGTACCCAACACGAGCTGGCTTTGCCTTCCCGTTCACCTGATGGGAGCAGCAGAGCCAGTCCCCCCCCCCTCACCCTCCCCTCTCCCCCCCTCACCCTCCCCTCTCCCCCCCTGCACCGCATCCACCTTCGCTCTTTGAGGTGTCTCTTAGGGCTGTCACGCCACACTTTTGTACTTGTACCGCGCACTCAGATCGGGGGTAAAAACTCGGAGTGGTATCTTTGGGGAGGTTTTGGAGACAGTGTTTGGCATGTGTCACTCATGTATTATTGATCACATCCAGCTGCCCCTCATCCACAGATCACTTAGAACAACGGCGCGCAAACCCCCGCTTCGGCTCTCAAATGGGAAATTAAGCACACTTATATTGATCCAAAGTGTGCGGAGAATTACCGACTCGTTTACTTTAAAAATAGACGGACCGCCGTGCAAATCATACATATTGAAAAGTAAAGTTATTTGTGGAGAAAACAATTACTGAACAGATGCAAAACGGAAGACTTTTCTCTCCAGATGACGGAAATAAATGAGCGGGTTTAATCGGATTCTTGAATTAATCCAAAACAACATCAGGCGAAAACGAAATGAACGCGCTGCAGAGGAAATGCTTTGACGACTTGGGAGTAAACTGGGGGAGACGCCGCTGAGGGGGAAAAAAGTGCAGAAATGTCACACGACCAGCTGTTCGGGAGATGTTTGATTATCGACATCATAAAGCGACGCGGATAAAGTGAAAGCGTCAGATGAGCGGACGAGTTCAGGGCTAACCGCGTCTTATCGTGAAACCCCTCTGATTGATAACTGATCCACAGCGTGTAACAATAGTTTATTATTTTGGTATGAAATTGTATTGAAAACATGCGCGGACCTCTTTGAACAAAACAATGCCAATGACACGACGAGACTTCCCCGAAACTACAGCTGATCAAAGACCGCGTGTCACACAGGAAATTCAATAGTTAAATAATGATTGTTTTGTTTGACCTTGACCCGAGTCAGTCAGATGTTGCCCACTTGTTTGAAGGCTTGGCGCTGTAAGAAAAGCCAATGGGAGGAGGGGTGCATCAGCCCCCGCTCAACCATGTCTGTACTACCCCCCCCTGTAGCTCCTGTTTGTCCTCCGCACCCCCGCCCCGTTTTTTTTTCCAAATGCAAGTCACCATGAAAAATGTGCTGGTCCAATATTTGCACAGAAGTGGTGCTGGGACAGGCAGATAACCTATCAGTATTTGAGTTTGGCTTCCCATGCTCCAAATAGCCATCCTCCGCCTGTTTAGCTTATTGATTGGCTTGGCAAGAAACTAGGTCCCCTCAGCAGTGACCAAGGTCACACAACACATGGACTTTGTGCCACCCAGTCACTCCAGCCTCCACGGGCTCCTCATGGCTGTCTCACGCGTGTGCTCATTCTGTGGACAACTGGGCCTGGGGAAACGCTACAGCGAAAAGCACAACATTAAAATCCTCAAATCAAACTCTTTATTGATGAGTTTATAACCTTTATTTAATCAGGAAAGTCCCACCGAGATTATATGTTATATATATTATGTTTTTAGTGGTAGTGAATACCGGAGCAGACATACACATGGAAACCCCACACAGAAAGAGTGAAAGCGTGTACCAAAGTACCACAGGGCTTAGAAAACTGACCTGAATTATGAAGCCATTGGAATTCGTGGTATGATTACATATATTTTTTTTCTTTGATCAGAATGGAGATATTTCAAGCGCACAGACATTACCAAAGACTGTCAAAGTCTAATGGCCCTGTGTAACCTTCTGTCTAAAGTGGATGTATTTAATGGTGCGGACACGGCATGTGTGAGAGCATGTGTGGACTGACTCAGGGTATGGAGCGCTCCTCTCTAAGAATCAATGGGATTGAATTCTGAAGGTTTTCTCAGGGGCATCAGCTCTGCCTGTCAATACCGCTCTGTGTCACAAGTGCATTTTCCTGTGCACTGTCCCGGGACATCCCTTTCCCCTCCTCTTCTCCTCTCGCCCCTCGCACATCTCCTGCTCGGCCCGTCCTCAATTAAACTTGCCCCACTTAAAAGCCCTTTCATCTCACAGGCCTTTAGTTAAGCGCACCACTTTAATGTGTACAGTACGGGTCCCCAGCATTTGTGAACACAGTGGATTCAGGGCCACATAAAACATTAGGTGCACTTCCTCAGACACTTAACATCAGCTGCATTTTTGGGGTGCACAAAGTAGAGTACAACCATCTCATAAAGGATTCAAGCTTCCAAAAATGGCCTAAATACACCACTGAATTTCCACTGAACACTGTGGTGCCATCATTGCATTGCCTTGTATCATCCTCTTGATGGTGGGAGTCAGGTGCTGTAACGGGACAATGATGAGCGGGACAAGCTGCGTGATTTATGGCAGTGCCTCTGACGTGTGCCATGCTCCTCATGACAGATACGGCCCGTACACCCTTAGTCCTTGCCCGGGAACCCACCACAGGACGCTGGGGTTGGGGCATCTCCTATATGTCCCCTTCACCTCCCCCTCTCATCCTATCTGTGATGTTGAGGGGCCCTTGGATACCTGCTGGGCTAAAAGTCACGTCCAGAAGCCCCAAACACTATTCATATCACATAATGGGCCTACTGCTCTTATATGGGCCCCCGGGGAGTTGGGTGTGATGGCCCAGAGCAGCGCTCGCCCCTGGGCCACAGCTGCGTTTGTGTGGCAGATCTGGGCTGCTGCCACACACAGGCTGGCCTCACTGCCTCGGGCCACACTGCCGGCTATAGCAAGGCCTTAAAGGACATGATGCAAGAGACGAGGAGCTAAAGCTAGCATTTGACTTTAGATGTTTGTTTTTTGGTCCACCTCATCGGCCACTGTTGTCCCAGCATTCAAAACCACATTTGTCCCTTCATGGTTAAGTCAGTGAGTCTGAGGGAAGTCATTTTCACTCGATGTCACACAAAACTGATTCTCTTTTTGAAGCTGCATTGTATATTTAACCAAGAAGACGGTATTTCCTTGGGCCTCTACACGGCTGACAGCCAATCACTCTTTGTTGGCAGTAGCGACAGTGGCTCTGGTTGTTCGGCAGTCGTCATATTAGCTGAAGGTCCGAGGTTCAATCCCAACTTGGACCACTGCTGCTTTGTCTTTGGGCAAGACAATGATACCTTGCCTGAAGGAATGTGGTGTGTGAGTGTTGGAGAGAGACGGCACGAACTTGCAAACATGTTTCCCTCGCTCTACACATAACTCAACAATACACCGTAAAGCACTCTGTGTGTATGTTGAAAGGTGCTATAAGTGTAAACAAATTAGAATAAGATGATATTTCTGCTCAAAGTTTGTCTGAACCCGCCTATTCATCACTTCTCTCCTGTTTGAAATATTTTGACTTTCTAATGACAAACAGCTCACACAATCAGGAGAATTCTCCCATGTGAGGCCCTTGTCTATAAATACAAGTGTTCTTCACCTTTCTTGCAGTCCTACCTCCTTCACATATGCGTCCCCTCACGTGGTCCGGTGTTCGCCCCCGTCGCTAAACAGCTGTCTGAGATGTGGCGCCGCGCTGTGCCCCTCCTCCATCACTGTCATCTCCCCATCACCTGCATCACTTCTCCTTCCTTCGCCTCATCCTGCCCGCACTTCCATCAATCAGCATTTTTCCACACACGGGGCGATGACAAGGGCACACCCGTCCCCCGGCCATACATCACCTTTATTGGGGGGTGTGTGGGGTGACGGCGGACTGTGGTGGCGCTGCCGTTGTCCCAAACTCCTTCACAAGTTGGGACGGGGCCAAGTTTTTTTATCTGTGGTGTCCATTCAGCCATTTTGTGTCTGAGGAGAGTGTATCCTTGATGGGTTACAAATAGGAAAGAACGGCCAAATGTCTGCCGGGTCAAACCAGGTCGATAGAATTACGTTTTTTTTGTCCTCTGGCATCTTTGGGCCTAAAGCCGGTGGCGTACTAAAAACTCTTCTTGTTTAGCGATATATTCAATAAAGGTCCTACGTTTAGCTGTGTTCAGTCTTTTGAAATGACTGGTATTCAGTTAACCAGCTTTGCAGGAAGTGGCACATCACCAACTCGTCCATGAGATGTTGCTGCTTTTCTTTGACTACAGGTAGCCAAACCTGAGATTGAAATACTTTGATCCTCTTCCAAATGCTTTATTTTGACACCCAGGGCAAATGTCACTTTCATCATTAGGAGCATGTTCTGTATCGCTGGTTATGTTGAATATGTTTTGACTGTCGTTAAAGACCTGACTTTTGTTCTTTTTGTAGTGTGACGCTGAAAGATCGTGACTAAAAAGGTATTTCCCTTTTAGTCCATGAAATAGGCGATGAAATAGGTACACATTAGGTATTGTGCCGTTAAGCTCAGCTGGAATGTTCTGCAGTGTGGCTTTAGAACAACGTATGGTAAAAGTGTGTGATTTCTGGGCAATATTTATATCAGCACAGGTGGAAATGAAGCCATTTAAACAAGGAGGAGGCTATTTGAGTGCTGAAATGAGTAGAACAAAACAAATGAAATGGTCTTGACTTAAATAACGTAGATGATTGCCACGTTATGACATCACCAGGTGGGGGCAGACGTTTCGAGTGAATGAAACATGAAACTCCAGTCGGTTGAACTCATTGTGCGTTGGCACGATAAAACACTAGTCTCACATAAACTAAACGGCTGAAACAAAGGCCTTATCCCTGATGCTGTTTTCCACTTTGCTGTAATGCTGTAAACACTGTAAAAGTTGCGGGCGAAGAACCTTGGGGAGGTGTTTTGGTTCAGTCCCGTGCGATGCGCAGCTGTATACCCCCAGAACTCCTTCCCCCTGTCCTCCCCTGTCCTTTCCGTCCCTGTCTCTCCTGCACCACCTGTTTTTCCTCCACTTCTCACACCTGGACTCTATTCTTGGCTTTTTTGTTTACTGCTTGTGTTGTTCCAAAGTCTGCCCCCCCTCCCCTCCTCTCCTCTTTCTGCGCGGCTCCCACCATCTATCACTCACTCCCTCCTTCTCTCACCTCTCCACTGTCTGCCCTTGCTCTGGCTCTCCTCTGGCTCACCTCTCATTAAGCCCCCGTGCCTACTGCCACCATGCCCAGTGTCCACCCACTCGTCTCACACCTCTTTTTTGTCTCTTATCCGCGTCCTCTGTCACAGACAACCTTCCAAAATTAGCCTTTGTCTTCCTTTTTGGACATTAGATGTAGGTCAAATTAATACAGAATAATGTCTCTATAGCAAGGTAATGAGGTAGAATAAGTTCCCCGACTGCATTTGCTTCGAGGAGTCTATCTTATGAAGCAGTAATCCTGGAAGTATAAATGATTTTTTGTTGCTGTTCCTGAGTGGTTTTATCGCTCTTGCCTCACAGAAAGAGGGTCTCGAGTTCGATTGTACGTTGGCCTTTATACTTCCCCCATCAGACCAAACCTTCTAGAGAAGGCTCCCTCTCTGTAAATCGCAATTCTAGAGGCAAGAACAGGTTATGTTTGAACAGAGTAACAAGTATAACTTCCTCTTAGTTTCACACCGAATCTACCAAAGGGATACTGCCATAATTTGCTTCTACTTGTACTCAGCACTACTGCTTCTAGATACACAGATATGTTGTCCAAACCCACCACATAATATACAGTGAATGGCAGCTGAAATATATACATTGAAATATCTTGTCGTAATCAAAACTTGAGCAACATTCATGTATATTTTCTGTCTATCGATGCACGTGCACACACACGCACACACACACACACACGCACACACACACGCGCACAAAGCCGTCAGCCTTACCTTGACCACGGTGCTCCTCGGCTGATTACCGCCCGTACTTCTTTGCTCCCAAACACTATGCATCACAAAGAGCGCACTGTCCGTGAAGGGCTAAAATAATTGTTTATAATAGCCCATCCACTTGCGACGATGAGAGTGTGTTTTAGGGCGTACACGAGAGCCGACGCTTTGTGCTCGGATAATTTTCTTTCCCGCCGTAAGTGGTCAAGGTCCGGCGTTTTCGAGCGCGCGTGCGAACGGGGCTATTGTTTCAGGAGATGTGCCAGTGTCTGTGCAGAGAGCACCTACCCTTGTCCGTCCACTTGAGGAACAATGGAATACACTTCAGAGATGCCGCCTATGAAGTATGCTTATGAGAGCGTTCGACGATGGTAGCGAAAAATGTGGCGTACGGGCAAGCTTGACATTAGCACTAGCCAACAGCCCAAACCTGCTTCGGTTTCGACTATAGTCACTCTTAGACTTGAGTTGTTTCTGCACAGGTCTAAACATTCGAGAAAGAAACAAAGTTATGCCCTAGTTACACAATATAGCCGAGCTCAGGTCTCACGGATATCCTTGGATCATTCACAAGTAATGAAATGCGTTGCTGAGGTCGGCTGAAGTCGTTCGGGGGAGCGAGGATTGCAGAGCGATCGAGAGGAAACACAGTGTGATTTGGGTGTTTTGTTTGACATGAAAGCTTGCTAACAGCTACGGTAAACAGGAGCCGTGCCAAGGCTCACAGGTGTCATCGGGATCCTGGATCGGCGCCACGCAGAGATGACTCCAGGCCGGTCTGAAGGCTGCGGCAAGACGTGACGGCAGAAAGAAGAAAAGGGGCGAAGGTCGGCGCGAGAATGAGGAGGAGATGAAAGAGACCACCTGTGATCAAGGATTTGCATAAACCACCCGAATATCTGCAGTGAAGTGGAAGTGATTCTCCCAATGCGCTCACACCATTTCTTTTTATTTTAGGCAGCTGTATCACATTTTATGTCTTGAAACAACGTGCATAAGCACAACGCTAATACTTTTATAGCGAGAGAGTCCAATGAAGCAGTTCCTGGTAGGCCTGTCACGATAATTTGAAGTTTGATATATTGAGGCAGGAACATATCACGATAAATGATTTGATTAACTCTAAATATACAAGATACTGCCAACTCTTAAGCATAAAAATGACAGTAAACCTCTGCAATAAACATGAAATATAATGTAAACCAATTAGCTTCAGTCAAAAATGACAGGGGGAATTGCCAATAAATGTACAGACGATAAATATTGAGCCCAAACATTTATCGTTAATCTGTTATTTATTGAACTATAAGTCGATATGATAATTATAGTGACAGCCCTACTTCCTGTTTCAGATGTAGACCGTTTAAACGGAACATTTGCAACTCTCTAGGAAAATTTGCCACACAGTATTACATATACAAACTTGTGAAAGAGAAAAGGTACATTTCCATGCTGCTTCCATGCTAAACACCGCTCTCCTTCTTGGTTCTGTCTCTTATCGGTCCTATTTTGCTCATGTTCATGTCGAGGTTATGCAAACAACTGTTTAATCAATGTTAAACAATGATATAGCTTAATTTATAAGCTTTAAGAAAGGCAGAAAAGATGGAAAAGAAAAATGGCCCAGTGTTATGTCTGCAAAAAATGAAAGCGCTCATTTACCATCAAACCTTCACCCAAACTGTCTGACCATGTCTCCAGGTGATCGAAAGAAGAATAACGGGAAAAGGAATTAGCAGAAAAAAACAAAACACACTCTGACATGGAGGCCACCGGGCAAAAAGTAATAAAGGACTATCTCCAAGGCATGAGCCAGTGCAATCCCAAACAACAGCAAACTCCTGGTGACGGATAAACCTTGCCAAAGAAAATAGGTTACCTCTGTTTCTCCCGGTGGCCCTGGGGAGGCGCTCAGCGGAAGAGGGGTGCCCCAGTGTCACCCAGGAAACATTTAGCCACGAATACTGCCCCGCAACACGGCTGAAAACACCCCTAAAACTGCACGGGACGGGCGTGACGTGGACCGGAGGCGGTGGTAAATATGGTGCATTGGATGAGGCTGTTTCTATGGGGAAGATGCATTACATGTTCTATGAATAACTAAACACGGGAAAGATATGTATTTCTCTCATTATTCAAAAGTATGTTGGCAGAGTGTGTGTTACTTGGCATTCACTGTTGCTGATGCATTTTAATACCTGTGAAAAGTTTCATTGCCTTGATGTACAGTATGGCTGCTCGTGTCAGATCATTTGCCTTTTATCCAATAAGGAAGTAGAATAAACATAACAAAAATGTCAAAACAGAAAAAAACAGCCCTACCCCCACCAAAAAAACAAACCTTACTTACAGTTACGTTAGCTGTTTTAATGAGATGCGTATCCATTTTAAATACAGCAGCTATATGTATGTATATTTACGGTATACGTACTGCTCACGCACTCCCATTTCGAATCGAATGACATTGCCCTTAATTAAAATCATTCTTGTCTTAACTGTGCGCTCATCTATCCCGCTCTCCTTGCAGCCATCTGAGCGTGGCTAAAGCTTGTCTTAATCTCCCTCCTCCAGCATCACGGAACAAAGAGCAGAGCTGGCACATCCTTGTTTTTCTAACTAATGTCGATTACATATTTGATAAACAGCCATTCGCATTAGCCTTAGCCGAGGTCAGGATTAGCCGTGCTCATCCTCGAACTGCTCTGTGTCTATGCCTCGTCTGTTTGTTGATCTTTTTCCTCTTTTTTTTTTTTTTTTTTTTGCTGTTGCCCGGTTGTTTGTGGCCATCTGAAATCCTAAAGGACACGACTTCCCACACAAATATTTGAAAGAGTGATTAAAAATCGTTTGGGAAAACAGATTATTGACTGTTGCTGGTTTTGTCGATCTGTAAACACAAAGATGTGTAAAGAGCTGAAGCAGGTTTAAAGAGATGAGGAGTGTTACTTTAGTTTCTTGTTCAGAGGTGTGGTCTCTGTGGTCAATTTTCATGAGATATGAAATAAGCTTTTGTGGACCGATATAGCAGGGGTGTGTCCAGACTTTTTTCTTTTGGGGGGGCTACAGTGGCACCAGGACCGGCCCAAGTCTTTTAAGTTAAGCCAGACCACTTCTGTCCTATTCCCACATGCCTGCCTCTCTTCCTGTTGTATTGTCATTATTTTAATCACTAAAGACATACCCTCTATGATTTCTATCCTTGACTTTAAGGGTTATAAAGTTGGTAAAGCACATTTCAAAACCTTTGTTTTTGCTTGTCAAGCATGCATGAAAGGATTGTAAATGTAGTCACCAAATAAATGAAATGATAATCTAAAATCAGTTCACATCATGTTGTGTTTGCTCAGGTTTATTAGAGTTTTATAAAATGTCCTCACTAATATTAGACAGATATCATTTATCTGTCCAAAGTTGCTTAGACGTTTGTGGAATGTCTCTCCCCATTCTTCATCCCCTTTCACCCTCAGCTGATCTGTCTCGTAAAGCCTATAAGCATACAAAAAAAAAATTGTTTAAGTACTTGAATAATAGAGGTTAAAGCAGTGCTAAGTAACTTGTTTAGGCGCAATGCACACGAATGGCATCACAAGGAAAAAGCTAACAGGCTATAGGGCAAAGCTAGCGCCACTTTTAAACAGTATTTACAAGTTTGAGTGACAACAATTATCTCCATTGTGTAATTGGATGTACAAAATCCCTCTCTCCCTTTGTCTTTTTCTATCAGCGTAGTATTTACTCTCACGGACAATTAATGAGTTAAAAAAACCGCAACATGCTATGACACCTATGGACACCTGCAGTGGCGCTAATGGCCTCTAGGGGCATGAGTTACTTAGTTCAGCTTTAAGAAAAGGGTTTGGCTAGGCTGTTTACTTGTTTTTAGTTCTTGCATATACCTTTTCTGGGTTGAGCCATGAAGGTAACATTTTTGGTAATGTTACGTTAACAAAAAAAATGGACATATCACTTGATCATTTACAATGGTGAGACATACGGAGACCCGAGTGTGATGGTAGGCCATGGGGATCTGACAGTGGAGGTATGTCTTGGACATTTTTATTCAAAAGTTTAACCTTATTTATGGTTAAACTTTTTTGTTATTGTTTGGTGGTAAATAAGTAAAATAGAGTTGAACTTGGCCTTGACTATAGGGCTGAAACAAAAATCGATAAATTGACAACTAATTGATTATTGAAAAAGTAATTGATTAATCGTTTTCTAGTAAACTCAAATAAAGCAAAAATGACATGAAAACTGTGTATGTTTTATGAAAACCTACTTTGTTTTTAAATTTAGGGTTTGTAGTGTTTTGTACATTGACCATTTCATAAATATCCGTCTGTGTCTCATCTAATCAGAAGAAGAATTAGCACCAAGAGCCTCCTACAAACATTCACTGTTACTCCATCAACATGTCCTCAAGTGATGAGACTTTAGCATTATGTGATAAAAAAAATAATGATAATTTATACAATTTTCATACACCTTTCACAGCCAAGCGATTAATCGATTAATCGTAAAAATAATCGTGAAAATAATCGGAAGATTAATTGATTACCAAATCGTTACCAAATTATCGTTAGTTGCAGCCCTGAATATACTCGGCCCATTGTGGTCAATTATATTTCAAGGCTGGCCTAACTAACTAAAGTGAATACAATGTTTGAAATAGAAATAACAGAACAGTTTGATGGCACTAATGTCTGCTGACCTGTACACATCGTCATTGTATCCTTGGGCAAGTTACTTCAACCATATTTTAAAAGAGAGCTGCATATTATAAACATTTTGCCACAATATCACAACAAGTGCTGCAGGGATTGGAAGAATTCCTATTCTGAACAATGCATTTGGAAAAAGTTTCAAGTGGCTTCAGTTGCCCACACACAAAGGCCCTGATCTGCTTAGGGTCCTTAAATCTCTCCCTCTGTCCTTTTTCTTCCATTCATTCTTATATCGGACTCTTTCCAAAAAGCCTCGGTCTCGCCCACACAGCTCCAACCCCACCCAGACCACTCCAAGAATCTTCAAAGGGCCTGTCTGGATCACTATGGCCCGAGAAGAGCATCTTAAAGACCTCTCCAAGCCCCTATTAAAATGCTTAGAGGTGTGTAATTGACGGCCAGATGCCATTCTCTAAAATGGGCTGTTGTTGAAGTTGGGGTAATCCCGCCGTTCTCCTCCAGAAAATGTGATCCTTCTTAATACATTTGACATTAACACTAATCTGTTTATTGTTTCTCGTACTTAGCTGCTGCTGTTCTTTATAATTTCTTCAGTGAAATAGAAGACCATTTGGTGGTTTTGGACCACATAGATAAACAGAAGACTAAAGATTTGTAATCTTGTTGACTTCCATCCAAACATCATTACTGAGTGCTTTGTGAGTCCCGTTAGTTTTGATATACACTGGAGTTAAGACACAGAAAGTAATAACAGTTTTCTGACTTTAAATGGGACATTACGTTTACGTGAGTATTCCATGACCCTGTCTCTGCTTCGTTGCTGATCAAAACCTTGCATTGTCCTACTTTGCAAGCCGACCTTATTCTCTTTTGCTTTGATTCAGTTAAAGTCAACCCAGGTGATGACTCCCGCTTCTCTCATGTGCTTTTAGATCAGGGGAACTACTAGGCCTAATTACATTATGAACAATAATGAGTTCTCGGACCACCGTTGACGGCAGTGTTTGAGTGGCCTTATTGTTCACTCATGGTTCACTAATGCGCCGCAATAGGTAGGGGAAAGATGTACGGACTTCTGTTATAATTGGACAAGTGCTCCAGAATGTCTTTGCTACGGTGAATATAATTAAGTTTGCACGTTCTATATTAAAAACCTATTAGTCTCATATGCTCAGCCCAGAAAATACAACATTGTGTTTGGTTCAATACATAAATATGCATTTCATATTTGTATAATTTAGACTTTGTGTGGATAATTTGATTAACAAGAAAAAGCACAGCATATGTTCTACTAGATACTTAAGCTGCTCTGCATCTCTTCCCTTTTACCCAATGGAAGGAGTAAAATCGTACGCATATTTTGATGTGTTTTATGCCTGCCTTTCCATTGAACCTTTGACTGGAGTTAGCTAAAATGTAAGGTATATTAACACATTAGGCCTTCTTCCAAATTCGTTTTGCTGATAGTCCAGTGCAAATATAGCCTTGCTGGTGTCTGTAGCTGATGATTAGCTTGTTTGGTATCACTTCAGTGTTTTGTGACGGTTTAGTTGCTCTTGTCTCTTGATCGAACCTGGAATGTTCTGCAATGTGGCTTTAACAATACATTTCCATGCAGACAAGTGAGCCGCGTTATTTCTGTCACGCTGGACTTAACCAAATAAAATCATTGGAGGGATTGCAGTTGTTCAATTAGGACTCATTAAGGCTTTGTGATTGGCTGAAAGCAAATGGGCCCTCACTTACTGTATCTGGGAGCCTGGGGGTCAAGGATTTGTGGAGAACGTGATTGGACGCTCGTAGCACCAAGAGTGGGCCAATTGCTGGGCTATATGATGACCTGCGACTCGCGCAGCCTCCTCATCCTCCCAACTCCGCGGCTCCATTTAGCTAACACGAGCGGCTAAAGGACTGCTAAGTTGTACTTCAGAAGTCCTCCAGTCCAATCACTCATTTATTCCAAGAGATTTTATCTCTCTCCAGAGAGAATCATCAAGAGGGATCAGCAAAGTGTGGGGTTCTGAACCGGCAACCAACAATTATCAAAGTTGCAAACCTTATTGGCAAACGGGCTGCTTATATTTTGAAGCTGACGGCCCTGATAGGCGGCACGGTAGCACAGCGGTTAGTGCTCTCGCTTCACAGCTAGAAGGTCCCGGGTTCGATTCCCACCTGGACAGGGCCTTTCTGTGTGGAGTTTGCATGTTCTCCCCGTGTCTGCGTAGGTTTCCTCCGGGTACTCCGGTTTCCCCTACCACCAAAAACATGTACAATAGGCTGGGATGAATGATGTGAGTGAGTGAGTGGTTGGTGGTGGTTGGAGGGGCCGATGGCGCAGATTGGCTGCCTCGCTTCCGTCAGTCTACCCCAGGGCAGCTGTGGCTACAATAGTAGCTCACCACCAAGTATGGAATGAATGAATAGTGCAATGTAAAGCGTCTTTGAGTGTCCAGAAAAGCGCTATATAAAACCGATGCATTATTATTATTATTATTATAGCACTTTACTAACATACATTACTGTAATGAAATGAAAACAATACACACGTGTAATATATTTGGAATTAAGAACTTTCTGCACCTTTATCTTTATCAGAGGAAGACAACACACTCACAGTGAGGAGATGGGTGAGATTGGGCGGCACGTTTGCATAGCGGTTAGTGCTCGAGCTTCACAGCAAGAAGGTCCCAGGTTCGATTCCCGAGCCGGTCTTTTCTGTGTGGAGTTTGCTTGTTCTCCTCGTGTCAGCGTAGGTTTCCTCTGGGTGCTCTGGTTTCCCCTATCACAAAAATATGTACAATAGGATCCAGGACTCCCTGGGAAATGGGATTATTAATCTTAATGGGACTTTCCTGGTTAAATAAAGGTCAAACAGCCTCTTCAGTCCTGCCTCAAGGAGACGACGATCAGATACAGGTCCAACTGAAGGACAGCCAGGCTGAAGCTGAACTCTCTCCTTCCCTCCTGCTGCTGGCCCCCTATTGCGTACATTTATTTGATATTGCTCTGTTCTTTGGCATCAATGAATTGAGAAATGCAAAAACACGTAATATGTAACAGGGATATTATGTGGTTAGTATTTTCTTTTTGGTGATACTATGGTTAACAGGGTTGCAAAATGCATTAACCCAATACGGTAATACTGGGTGTGTTTGGACAACATGGTGAAGTAAATATGAAAATAAATACATGTGGTAGTCTCTAAGTACTGGACAGCGGATATTCTCTCAGATGGATTTTTCTCTGAGTGGCTCTAAAAGATTTGGGATTTGTTGAGTGAGCAGGATCTCTGTTCGTGCATTTCTGTCTTGGCACTTGGATTGATTGCACTGAAGAGAGATATCAAAATATAACTGTTGATGAATAACATTTTACATTTTGTTCACTCAGGTCTAGCTTGGTCAATTCATACGTCATACTTTATTATATTATTATTAGTAATTATTTATCATCATCATCTTCTATGATTAACAGATAAGCATTTCTCTTCCTTGAGTACAATTATACGCTCCTCACTACTGGCGATCTGACTCCAACACAGTGAGAGGGCACATCCAGTGGCCCCTTTGGTCAGTGCAAACATTTATTTTTTCTACAAGACCAGCTTTGCATCCGATCTGCTCTAATCCCTCCCTCTTGAACCTTAGTCCACCGCGATCCGCATGCCAGCAGATTAACACAATACGCAAAGATAATTCAGCCATCCCAGGACCGTCAGTGATCTCTCTCAAATCTATGAAGATACCTCGTCCCGCCAAACCCAGATTAAGTCCACAGATCTGCAGCCTCAGACCCTCTTAGGCCATTTATTAGCATTACTGTCCAATGCTTTATTTATGTGATTTGGAAAGCAGATAAAGCTCAGTTTGAGTGTCACAAAATCTGCCTTGGTTTAGATAGACGGATATCCAGATTGAGAGCAGAAGCAAGTGAGCACTGAGTAATCCATATTATGTGCCGCAAAGAGGGAATTATTTAAGTGTCTTTGTTACAGTCTTTTTGGCAGCGTTCAGTTAGGGACATAACGACAGAAGCCAGACCCATTCTCCGGTAGATTATGTGATTTCAATTAAGAGGCTGAAGATTGGAGAATTACGATTTACATTTATTAAAAAAAAACAAAACAAAAAGGAAAGATTGAGGGAGATTTACAAAAAGAGAGAAGACTGCGATTGCTAAACCACTTTAAAGCATTTGTGTTAATGGAGGATAGGGTGATTTGGATGTATTTGATGTTTAAACACTAAATCAAGATGTGAGGATAATCTTGAGTAGTTTTATTTTAGCTCAGGTTGAGAGCCAGAATCATTGTGGGCTTATATTCAGTAATTGCAAACTGGCCCGTGCACCTTGTATGTGGTAGAACTTTCGCTCCGTTTTTAACTATACTTCCTGTTGGCTCTCAGGATTGGCAGCATAGTGTAATTTGCCATATTGTATTTCCTGAGGACTCTTGGCTGAAAGATGCCCGATCAGAAAAAGACACACCTGTAGTTGACAAACACAGTTAACTGCACACATCACGGATCAGATCCAACAGGAGCCAACACAAGTCCACGCCCCTCGTGGTCTCAGAAGTTTGGGTTTGGGGGCCTTAAGTTGCCAGCCTCTTGCCTGTGTTGTTCCCAGTGCAGATAGTTGGAGAGCGCGCTGTGTTCCCGCAGCGACAGACTGTGGCCCCTCTCTGCCGCGCTCAAGGGCCCTTGAGGCGGCCATTATCTGGACGCCCGCCTCGCCGAGGCATATGGGTAATTACTGAGCTAATAGAGTGATGGAGGGAGAGGCGCAGGCAGGAGCCTAGGCCAATTAGATGATGCATTAGTGTTCTGTCTTTTGTAAGCACCTAATGTGTGGGGAAAGGCTGGGCGAGATCGAGAAAACGTGTCATTTCTGAAGGGTCAGGATCCTTGTGAAAATGCAAACAGTCTCTCTCCTTCTCTCTCTGACGCACACACACTTACAGCAGTGTGTGTGTTTAAACATGTGAGCACTGCACACTGCTCACTGATTACAGTGCTTTGTTTTGCTCTTTTCTCTAAGTGTCTGAAGAGTGTGAAGTCCTAATTATTACACACTGGCTCTGCCTCACACACACACATGTGAAGCAAATGCAGATGAGTCCAAATAAACCAGGAGACCCTGCCCAGTCCATTGAGGTCTGCTACGAGAATCCACTCCATCAATTACATTAAAGAGGCTCCTAATGACGGACACAGCTGTAATCACACTCAGCTGAAGCGTCTTTGTTTGCTCCTATTATCATCAGCCTTGTAGAGGCCAATCTGATCTCAAGCATCAACACATTGTTCTGCGTTAAGAATGTGCCTTTGTCATTGTCCAGTCAGCTCGCATTGTAAAATACAGTTGTGACAGTCCAGCTGCTGCAGCGGCGGCCAAAGAAACTGCACAAAGTTGGAAAATGTGCAAACTTTTACTTTTGGAGTGCAACTGTTGTGTAAAATAATCTGATATACTTTTATGCAACCACCATGCAGAAGCCAGTCAGAGCGGAGCAATTCAGCAACACGTTCGTAAGATCACGTTAAACTTAACATCAAACCTGAAACTTTCAACATTGATCTGAATGTGTGTACAGTATTTCATGTCACACATTATCAGCCTTATTTGAGACCCTTGAACTCCCTTGAAATCTAAAATTACATGCAAATACAGTCATTAATTTTCTTTATTGTTACTCCACGGTAAAATTGTGTCGCTAAAGGTTGGCCTGGACTGAAGCATATGATTAACCGGGCCAATGGCATCTTTGTTAGCCGCATAATAACTCCAAGGACCTTTCTGTATTACTGACCACTTTGATATCAACCTCTCCACAACCCGTCTGCCTTGTTTGGCCAACACAAAACATTCCTATTCTCTACGGCCCCGTAATAGCCGTTATTATTATTCACAATTACAAAATAGTGGAGCTTATTATCGAACAAAAGACTCGATTGGCGATATGATGAATAGAATGAGAAGTACTGCTTTTTTCTGTAGGTGTCACTGGCATAAAATTGGTTAGTTTTACATATTTGACCTTGTGACGGCGTGTAAAGTTGCTCTTAATTGCTCGTAATTGCAGGTGATCTTTGATGAGCCAAGTCGCCGCGCAACCAGGGGGGTGCGTTCGCCGCGGTCTGATCTTTGGTGCTTGATAAAGGGGCTTTGGTGAGGTTCAAAGACGTTCCCAGACTGAATCACCTTGAGGAGTTTGCTTGAGGCAATCTTCACACGACCAGCGCATGAATAAAAGAAACAAAGGAATAGAAGCTGAAGTTTAAATATGTTTTTTTAAGCCGACCAGGGGAGAGATTATAACAGTAGCAAGTCTTGCATCGTGAGGCTCCGATTGAGGAATAATATATAATATGCAATGTGATGCACTGTAGTTGTTCAAGGAAAGTAAAATATGAATTACAAGAATAATGCATTTGTTCAGCAACATTATAGCCACGCTCTTTTGTTTTATTTGACCGCCATTCTTTGGACTAAAGGCCCTGTACCCATTTTGTTTTGTCTTCTTTCAGGCTATATTATAAAAGAAGACATTTGTGGAAAAAGATCACTGTATTCCTTATTGATTGTGAAAAAGCAGGCTAGTGGTCATAAGATTAAAATGACAGTGACAGACACAATGAACGTTACAAAGTTTTGACTGCACCGGGTCGGAGGCGCAATACACACTAATGGAATCACGAAGAAGAAGCTAACAGGCTAACGGGCAAAGCTAATTGCGGGCTAGCGCCACTTAAACAGTATTTACAGCCAAGTTTGAGTGAAAAAAATGGTCTCCATTGTGTAATTGGATGTACAATATCCCTCTCTCCCTTTGTCTTTTCTGTCAGCGGAGTATTTACTCTCACGGACAATTAATGAGTAAAAAAACGCAACATGCTACGACACCTGCAGTGGCGCTTATGGCCTGTAGGGGCACGAGTTACTTAGTTCTGCTTTAACCATGAACAAGTTATACAATGTTGTTTTTAAATCTTAATTGCTATGGTTACGGCCCTGATATTTCATCACTTTGGACCCATGGTGATGGACCCAGAAGAAAGTGAAAGATCCCAGTGAGTCGTGGATTGTGGGAGCTGCAGTAAAACCAAACACATGCTAATGTGCGACCTGCCTCTTCAGCATCACCTCCTGCCATACAGATCCTGGGCTCTCAAGTACAGACAACCTGGTCCTTAATCTATCAATGGGAGGCCCTCCTCTTGCAGCCATCCTTCACTCCTGCAGACACACAGAGCTCTCCTCCTCTTCTTCTATGCTTTCCACTGACCCTGTAACCCGTCCCCAGCTCCTCTCCTGCTTTTGAGAGCTCTTCAGACGTCTACTGAGAAAGAGCACAAGCCTGTGAACGAACTGAGACACTGGAGATGATGTGTCCAAAAAGAGAATCCAGGGACACGTTTGAAAAGCTTAAAGCAGGAGGTATGCTGGATATAGCCCCCAAAGGTTACAGCTATAGTTCTTGCATTAACATGTGATCCTCCGGTATTCTCTGTCATGCTAATCATGCGCTTTTGTGTTAGCCGTGGCATGCTAGCTCTCGTCTCCAGTCGCCGGTGTGGAGTGGACGATCAGAGGGGGTAAACAGCGCTGTTGTCTAAAAGGCTCACATTTGAATACATTGTTAGCATTAGCATACATTAATTATTCAGCCCCGCTAAAGGTGCTAGCCATTTTTCAAATAAGCCTCTGTTGTTGTTTACAGATGGCAAGCGCTTCCAGGAATTTGGACATTAAAAGAAAAAAAAAGTTAAAAGTGATTTGCTTTCATCACGTCTGTAAACCCTGTGGCATTAGCAATCAAAAATATCCAGCTTTTCTGCATGATTACTTTGTCATTTTCAAGTCTTGGATGGGGAAAAGGAATAGTGGGAGAGAGCCGAGCCAGAATTTCCTGGAGGTAGCGTATCTCTCAAGTCTCCATTGGGGCTGGATGGAGGCTGGAGGAGGCTGAGGGGGTGAAGCTTCTCTTGCGTGTTTATCCACAGTAATCAGGAGTCGGTGGACCAGGAATGGGAGCTTGGCAGTGTGGGGACCCTGCCACATTAGAGAGGAATGAATAGCAACGCGCCAAGCCTGGCACACCAGCGACTACACACTGCACCCTTTTCTGATTTCCTCAAACTTTTCAAAGTGGCAGATACGCTGAGACTGTTGATAGGAGGCAAACTGGAACACTGTATATGTGTGTGTGTGTGTTATTTTTCTTTTTTTTTTCCTTGCTGAACTTTTACAGCAAAGCGATGGCGTAAAAACAAAAGAAACTGTTCGGGGTTGACAAAGAGGAGAATAGATGGTATGCGAACGACAAGCCACCATCTGCTCTGGAGAACGACCAAAATCTTGACACACTTCAGCAATCCCACAATCCCCTGCTCCAGGAGCGTTCCAGGCACCCCATTCATGCAATGCTCTCGCTCTCAGAGTCTGTGCGATTCCCCCTTTTCTCTCTCCTCCTCAATTAAGTCATTAATTCCTTTCTTCGCCCCCCTCTTAATGACCGCAGCGGCACAAACAAGCCCCAGTCGCTTCCCATTGAGGCCCTCTGATTGGGCATAATTGCTGTGAGTTCCTAAGTACAGGGAACCAGCCATGAGGATGGTATTGTTTTAGGTAACGGTTAGAGGGACATAGAAGAATATAGACATTCAGTAAGTTTCCACGCAGGTGAAGTATGCAAGCCGAGTTGGCCTATATGTAAATATGGCCTGAATAGAATGGGAAAAGTGAATGCTCTGTACACATCTGAATGAGGGACATTTAACTTATCCAATTAATTGATTATGAAAACATGGAAATTCTATGTCAAATGTGCTGCTCAAAATGTAACATTAGTTATAAATCTGAGATGTCCCCTGGAGGTTTACTTCTCCAAAAGAAGTCTATTCTCCTCAAATATAAAGAGAAAGAATTGGCCAGTAGGGCTACAAAATATATCGCAAAAAATATCGAATTGCAATATTGGGTGATGCAATATCCGTATCACAAGGAGCCACAATATGTCGCAACATCACTAAAGTCTTCATCTGACTGAGATCAACCATTTTCTGGAACCTCAGCCAAAAACAAACAATACATTGAACATATAAATGTGTAAAAGTTCAGTTTCAGTCGAACATTGACTAACTTAGTTACATTTTAGTCTTAGTTAAATTTTGTTTTGGTCCTGATGTAGTCTTTCTTCAAGTCTTCTTTTGACACAGTTTCCTTAAACATTAGAATGGAACATATTGTGTTGAAATGATTTTGTAAAAATCGCAATACTATCGTCACGATATTGCGCAGTAGCATTGCACTACGCAAGTTACTTTAATATTGTTCAGCTCTACTGGCCAGGCTAACAAAAGTAAGTTAGCTTGTGAAATTAATGGACTTTAGGGCAAAAAATACAGCACAAATAGAATACAGGGCATGGCAGCTCTCTGCAGTGCTCACACTTAAATAAGGCACATCCTTTCCTGGGTCACTTGTTCTTGTGCCGTTATCTTGACCAAATCTTCCGTCCTCTCAATATTTGAAGCTATTACACATTTCCATATCAACAGACTAGAGATACTGTAAGTCACAACACCAAGCAAGCACCAAGCATTTCAAATGATCAATGTGAAAAGAGAAGCCTTCAGTGAAAGCTTAACTGAGATCCAAACATAGTCGGAGTATGGTTACTTTCCTAATTCTTGCTTAGCACATGGCTATCTCTTACAAGATCGAATATAGCTTTGTGTCGGGCCAGAGTTGTGTATCTGGCATTGTTTACTTCACCCAACAAGCTTTGCTCGGTTCTATTGTTCTGGCATGTATTGTGTCCAGTTTAAGGAAGAATCGGGATCAGAAGTGACTGGTGCTGGCTCTGAGTGACACGCCAACACCCAACAGCTTCTGCCGGGAGCATCCACCAAGAAAGCCCTCCAAGAGCCCGAGTCCAGCATTCTCACCGAAATCAAACCATCTTGTTTGGCTGATTGTGCATTATGTGCCCATCTGCAAAATCTGGGAATGAGTCTGAAAGAGTGGGTTTTTGGGGCCTGATAAAAGGGGCGGGGCCAAAGAGTAAAGCAGCTGAGTCCGTCTTTAATAACACATTTCAGGGTTAAATGCATGTTTGAAATAGTCACACAAATTGCTCAGTTTTCAGATGAAGTGCAAACACAGAGCGAGAGAGAAGGACAAACACCGAGCAGCGGATAGATAAAAGAGTAAATCTCCAGATTAGAGATTAGCCATAGTAGCAGATTTAAAGGCCGGTCTGGTGCCGTGCCAGTGTGCTCAGGCATCTCTGCGTCTCTTGTGGCCCAGGACTGCCAATGAGTGCATCAGTATCCGTACCGGACACCGTTTTAGCGCCATTCGCTTCAAGGCTGCTCAGGCTCGTTTTTTCCACCTATAAAGGCTTCTTCTTCATGTTGTCAAGCAGCTTGTGTCGAAAAGCTTCTACTATAAGTTTGAAGTCGTTTGCCACGTCCAGTTTTGAGAGCAGTGAAAGCATCAATGGGCAAATGCTACCTAACTTTCGGGAGGGGTATTGCTAATGCTCAAAGTGTATTGGTATCATGCTGTGACGACTAATGATGCCCTTGGCCTGATGTTTATCTTTGATGTTTTTAGGCCCTCTAAGCACTTCTTATTGGGTACTAATTCCTGTTTTTACATGGGTGTAAGTAATCTGTCATAATCAGAGCGTCCATCCAAACACTCTAGCCCGTATGTAAAATGTACTAGGTCAAATTTCTGTTACATACTCTTGTGATGTAAATCCCATTGAGGCAAAGCTTATGTTGGACTCCTGCAGCGAGTCTATATCTCAAATAAGAGCAACTTTAGGTGGAAGGGATATTTAACCCTTTATATTTTTCAAATCTGGTTTAAAATATGTTTAATCTCTGCTCATTGTCAACAGCTGGATAGTAATAGCTCTGATCCTGTTCCTTTTAGTGGCTTTGCGTAACAAAGAAAAGTGCAACTTATTAAAGAATTTAAAGGATATTATTATTACTGATAAAATTCAAATTATAACATATATTAAAATAATAAAAATTGATGCTAATTCGTCATGGGACTTTCATAAAGTTGGAATAACATAATCAACTAAATGCGTCATCAGATGATTCGGACTATAGTGAAAATGTAGGAAGTCACCAAGTATAGCTCCCTTTGTTCACACATTAGCATAATGCATGTCGCACCAAATGGGCATTTTAGTCTGAATGCATCAGCAGTAGGCTACTTGTTTATGTGTGTGGCCATTACACCATTTGTCGCTGTGTTGTTTCTTTCTTTTGTGCATTTGTCCTCTATTATATTTTTCAATAAAATACCATCAAACGGCAGTTAAGACAGGGCCCAGAACAAAGCGAGCTTCTGGTCGCTGTATAATTCTTGTGTAAGAGGCTTACAGACCAGTGGTGCTCTGATACCGGGATGAGATCTTGGAGAGGCGTGTCTTTGGACCCAGGAAGCGGTGGCCACTGATTGGAGAATAGAGCACTTGGACAGAGCGCGTGCTCTGGGGTATCACTCACACCCCAAAAGACGCTGGGACACAATGAGAAATCACAGCTCTTTCACTCTTCGTCCATCTGCCCGCCACGGAGCGTGCTCAGTGTGTGCCACTTGGCCAAACTCTGTCCCATCAGCCACCACAAAAGCCCCCCGATCCAATCACAGGGAGCAGACCTGGGCCAAGACCATGAAACGGAGAGCCAAGGAACGGAGCAGAATCAACAGCCCATTCTCTAAGATCGCACACACACACACAGCACACATGACACGCACAGGGCCAAGAAGAGACAAAGAATGGCTGAAAATGGCAGATTTTAAGGCCGGGCACAAAAGCACTGCTTTCTCATCTTTGCCACAACTTGTTCCAGCTCAGTCTTAAAAGGTTCAAAAAGATACTACACATGTGAAGTTAGCATAAGTTGAGGACAGAGAGATATGTTCCCTCTCTCTCTCGTTTGCCTAAAGCTCGCTCGGCCTCCTCCTGGTGGCTGCTTGTTAATTGCGTGAGAGCAGGTCGTCAGATGCAGTGCATTAGAATAATGGAAATAGATGGCAGGGACCTACGGATGGCAACACAAACCATCTTCCCTATTTGCATGGCTGCGTGCTCCGGGACAATTATGTCATTATCACAGACCTCTATGTGTCATGTGCATGTTGTGTGTGTGTGTCGTGTGTTATGTTGTGTGTATGCTTGTGACAGGTGGCCCAATGACGGGCAGAGGGAATAAAGACGTACCTTTAATCACTATAATTTTTACAAACATGTTATCTATATAGCCTTTTTAAAACCAGTTTCCTCTACCCATGAAAGTAAGGAAGCTGAAACGGTAACACTGTATTCTCTGCACAGACGACTGTAATTGCGATTGTCTGAACTTGGACTCCCACTCAGGAAACATTTTTAAGCAAAAGATAATGGGCAAGATTTTATAATCAGGCAATGAACTTGACCGGTGACTTGGAAATTTCCACTTTCCTGAAACACGGCTACACCCTTTGACCTTTACCCTTGGCTTTGACCTAAACAAGACCCAAACATGGCATTCCCCTGATTCTACTCAGGAGTATTGTCACAGTCTTCCCTTTCTCCTGTTACCTCAACAGACCTTAACAATATGGAAGTCTTAAGAAAACATACTAAAGTGGGGTGACTTTTGACCTTCTGACACTTCCTGTTCATCAGATTGGGAAATGTGCTGTTAGCTTTGTTACACTTTCCAAGATATTCACAAAGTAAAGTGGTTTGTAACATGATCACATAGCAAATGGTAGTGAATATTTTGAAATGGTTTACAGTGCATAATTGTTATTTGGAGGTGGTTAAAAGTGGCCAAACCATACTCATGATTTCCATGTCATGAGCTCCATCGGACAGTGTTCTGAAAAGCTGTCACATTGGTGGATCAGCTTTGTAATTTTTGCTTTACTGTGTCCTTCTGTAGCCACACAGTTGTTGTTCAATACTATATATGTCTCTTAATACAGAGCGTTACATTACTAAAAACGTGTTGAGGTGTACAGAGGCATCACTATTCGGGAGACAAACAAGGCAATTGCCCCAAGCTGAAGGGGGGCCCAGCTCAGGCCGTCAGTTAGCAAATAACAAGGTATTCCTTTTTGACAACAATAGTCATCCTGGCGGTAAAAACAGGGTACCTTTTTGCCAATATATGTTGAAAAGGTGAGCTATAGGGCCTGCAAAAGCGCTCAGTAATGCCTTACGTTCTAACAGTTTCTCCTCGATGCCGTGTTTTTGTGTCGTTATAGGATTTGCGAACTACTTTTGTTTACCCCCAAGGTTCCCCCTTGCCTTAAGTCCCATGTGTGTCTGTCTCTCTGAAGGAGTACAGCGCGATACCCTTTGACCTTATGGCACTCGCTGCTCTCGTGGGGAAACTCGGGACCTTTTTCATTGTGCCTGCACAGGCGGCTCTTTCCCTGCCCGTGGTTGTGAAGTAATAGCCTTTTCAAATACACACAAAGTACATGTTTTTATGGCACCGGTGCGGATCACTAAATTAAAAAAAATTAGTATTGACACGACAAACCTGAGCAGTGGCATAACAAGAGCCCATTATATCCATCAACAGTCTTCGGCCCTGTTTCGCCGGTGTTGGACAACATGCATTTAGCTCATAGCAGCAGGCATTGTGGAGGTAAAGGTGCGAGGTCCCTTTTTTCTATGAAACCTCTTACCGCGCCATAATCAGGAGTGATAATGCGGCTCATTCTATGCTAATGTGTGTGTTTTACAGCAATCAGGCGACAGGTGATGATAGCTCACGCGCCGAAAGAGAGAGAGAGAGAGAGAGAGAGAGAGGGAAGCAGGGGCCCGGCATGTCTGTGTGTGTGAGTGCGCGAAGTGTGGACGCAAGGCACCATTAGTGACTTCCCAGGTCCTCTTCAGGAATACAATGGGCGGCCAAATTGCTTTAATGGAAAAAGGCTAATGTGAGACGCACACGCCGCCACACGAGCGCAACGCCTTAGCAAATCACTCAAGCCGCTGAGAGGGAGAGAAAAACGGGGAGGATATTATCACTTACACTTGAAAAAATAGAGATGGAGGAGAGAGAGGGGGTAGGACTGAGTTGGTAGATGCTCCTCGTCCACTTACTTCCACCCACGAGAGGCAGTCGTTTTCCAAAACACGGCCAGAGCGGGGTCTCGGATGGCTCCTTGCTGTTCCACAGTAATAATGTACGAATGAAAACAGAGCCTTTAGCAATGTTTTGCTTCATGAATAAGGTTTGCCACTTGACACGACGATACTAGAATCACAGACCCGGATAAGGAGCCTGCAATGTTCTGCTATTTTGAAGTTAGAACAAGCTTTAAAGTTTTTCAAAAGTTGATTTAGTATCAAGATAGGCCTAGAGCGTGTGCACAATCATAATACTGGCAACTCATCAGCACAGACAGTTCTGCCTTTTGTCCTCATTTACATCTTACAATGAAAGGCACACTTCTGTGAACAGCTGGCATCCCGGGCATCAAAAATCTTCCACAAGACAAATTAGGGGCATTAGCATAACTTTAATAAACACCTCACGCGGGCCCTTTTCTTTGAGGGACAGGTCGCACACACAGACGGGTTGCTCAGTAAGGAGAGGCACGTCCCGGGCCGCTCCTCTGTGCCCTGCTCAAGGCGGCAGCATCTGTTTGACTGCAGGCCATGCCATAAGGTCCAGAGCTCCAAGGATCCTGGGCTCTCCCTCAAGAACAACCCCCTCACCCCACCTTTCACCTGAACAAGCCGTGAGTGGCAATGGATAGTCACCTCTTTTATAAAAATTTACTTTTTAGCCATTCGAGATATAGAATTTATGCACATTTTGCTTTTTATATCTTAGAAAATGTGCATAATGTTGCATCTTTTACAGAACCGTAGGCATAGTCAGACAGCGGTCTGTACAAGGGCGTCTTTTGGTGATACTCAGAGCCTGATTTAGTCATGATGAGTGTATAGTTTGGATCTTTTTGAATCCTAAATAAATGAATAATTAGGACTGGATCAACAAGCGCAATATTGATTACAACAATAATGATATTATTGTAAAGTTTGACTGAACATTTCAACACAGAACGTCAACACAATACAATCAAGACTCATAAATACAAAAGCAGGAAAACTGAACTTTTGCAGACTTTCAAATCGCCATGTGCTTTGGTTTTAGGCTGTGTTCGTAATAACGTGTAAATCGCAGTCAAATATACAGCATTGTGCGTCTTGTGATATAGATAATGTAGCATAACGATAATTTGGCAATATATAAATGTAAAATATAACCATTTAAATTACTTGGTGTGGTTCCTCGCGTTGCTTCTCTGACTGTAAATGTAAGACGTCATTAGCAGCACCTCCCTCTCCTCCTTTAGCTGCCCGTGTCTCCCCGAAGGCCCGCTCAGAGGATGTCATCTGGCTCGGCGTGTGCGTACGCTCGTGTGTGTGACTAGCAGAATGCGTGTCTTCGCCAAAAAGACTTGCCCTGGGAGGAACAGACAGATTAGTGCAAGAGATTCCCCCTCCCACTGCACCGTTCAAGGCGCAGTCTCCCAGGACCCCCGATCTGTAGCAGCGGCCTCCAGGTCGCCCACGGCAACCCCCACGATCCCCGGCGTGAGGGGGAAAGTGAAGTGATCTGATGGCACACTCCCTGCTGACATTCTTTCCTTTTTTTCTTCTTCTCCTTAGGATTATATTTATATTTAGAAGAAGCTGCAATTTTGTTTTGTTTTTATTGTTATTATTGTTGGAAGCTGAGGGAAACTTACACAGACACTGCACACAGGGCCCCGTCGGCCACTTATAGAAAATATTTTTTAGACACATAAATTAAAAAGAAGAAAACGTGTCACAATGGAGTGGTGTTTTCATCAGATCCCAATTTTTTACAATCCAGAGCAGCTGATAGTTATTAATAAGTAAAGAGGATATAATGTATTCTCTCAGTATTATCGATGCAAAGTGCTACTTCAGATTTGAAAAGTAGGAAGGAACATCACTTCCTCAGCAATGATTTTAAGGCATCAACTGTAAAGAATTCAAAAGGCTATTTCACTTTGTCAGATGGGTTAAAAAAAAAAACACTAGATATCAGCCCAAGCTTTTGCACATTTCTTAGGTCGAAAATGTGCACACACAAAAAGAAAAGAAAAAATAGGCCATTATGTCTGTCGCTCCATTATATCTCAATACTAACTGTCACCAGTTAGGACAAGGAAGTGAAAAATCCAAAAGAAGGAAGTAAGTCTCATATTGTGAGCCAGGTATCGGGCCTCACAAGTCGTTGCGAAGCATTGCCGTAATCTCCTGCTGAGGATGTTCATGATGCCCTCTGGGGAAATAGAGGAGTGCCGAGGCCTAGAGTGAAAGAGGGGAGAGAGAGGGAGGGTGGTCCTTGGACAGAAGAAGGGAGGTGGGAGGGGGGTGGGGGGCTGCGGATAACAAGCAGCGCACAGAAGGTGTGTGTATCGGAGCGTGAGAAAGCAGTTGAGACAGCACGGGCCCACTGAGATGACTGCCGAGCTAATGCTGTGTTAGTGGGCTGCTAACGGCATGCCTGGGTGCTGGCGCTCTGCCCTTCTGCGCGCATCACAGTGGCCCGCAGCGGGACGGGGCGAGGCGGCTCAGGTCGGGGGGGGGAGCGATTAGTAGTGACACGTCTTTTGGGCACCGGGTGGGACCTCTCCACCATCTGAGCCTATGACGGTGACTCACATAAGACTTTATGCGCGCTGGGTAATTCATACGGGGTTAAATCCAATGCGGCGGGGAAGGTGCGCTCAGAGCAGATCAGGTAACAGGCTCTTCCAGGTGAGGTGCACGCAGCAAGGCATCTTGGGTAATTTGACCTGAAATGCGCTTGTTGGGGGGCATTTAGGGTTAATCGCATTACGGGTGAAGGTTAAGTTACCGACTGGAATCATGATGCACATACTTGTGTCTTTCAATGGAGTGTCATCCAATCACATTCTACTAAAGTTCAACCAAGTTGAAAGTTCACTCTCAAATGATGTGCGCAAGGGACGGGAAGTGGTGGAATAGAAGTGCTATATAAAATGAGACCATTTCACCATTTTCTACAGAGTGGCTTTACCCAAATCTAAAAGCAAAAAAGTGGCAAAAGATTGACAAAAATGTGCCAGAAAGGCAACAAAGCAAATAAATAAATAAAATAAAAAACAGGACAAAAAAAGCGATGAAATAAGAGGAAAACACAACAAAAACACTTCCAAAATGTGACAAAAACGCAGAAAGACATGCTGGAAAAGCAACAATAACAAAGCGACAAAAACATGATGAAAGAGTGATGAAAAAAGTGACAAAATAATGAAAACAAGAAATAATAAGAGTGACAAAAGTGAGGCGGCAACGCAACAGAAAGGTTATGATCAGTTTTGTCGGTCTTAGCTTTCAAATGAGGCGTCACACAGGCAGTAAGCTTTAAGGAGATTTGTGTAAAACCGAACTGGAGAAAATGTGCTCAGTTAAGGCCCCCCCCCCCAGATCCCACAAAATCATGATGCAATTAATTATGTTTTCCATATTATTTTTTTTATTTATACACACATATTTGATGAATGAAAGCAAGCTGAACTTTTGTTTTAGCTTTCAATGCAATCTGGCTTTTTCTTTTCAGTCGCCGCTCCTTTTTGATCTGCATATTGTCACATCAGATGCCCTTCCTGATGGCACAACCTTTTCTTCAGGCTAAAAGAAAGAGGCTTGTGATTTCACTTTTATTAATTTTTTATTGAGCCGCCACATGAATAATGATTTCTCCCACGTTTCTCGTGACAGTGCGGTGATCCCTCGGCGACCCCTCCATGACCCTCTGTTGTTTTGCGTCTGTGTCCGAGCATGGCCGAGCAGACACAAGGCTAATGAAGTCTCCTGCAGGTGGAGAGAGATACAGCCGCTCGCAGAGGCCATAGCGGGGCAGTGACTACAGTTAATCCAGCCCCGAGGCCTGCTGCCCTCGTAATTGGGGGGCTGCGGTTACTGTTTATTGAATTTAGTTACAATCTAAACAACATTTTGTTGGAAGCCGCTTATCTTGGCACATCTTAAGAACCTTTATTTTTCCCAAGTGACGAATGCTGATTTGGACCATTTATTGCTTCGGTGCACAGATTAGTACAACTGAATCTACAACACAACGGCGAGGTCTCAGATTACAAATGGTCAGGATACGTTTACTCATATTCAACATTACATGTGCACACTTTTTTGTTTTTATTTTTTTTAATAACTTTTTTGTGAAAAATGATAAACAATTGATATTTAGATTTTGCTGAGAATTAAAAAAAGTTAAGAGGTTGTGATGAGAAATGTGGCTCTTTTTAAGGAATTTGTTCTTTTAGATTGGATGAAAAGCTGTTATCAAAGGGAAGCAATGTTATTTATTTATTAGCAATATGTGGACTGGATTGAAATATGCCGAAACGCTTGTGAAACTCAAATCAGTGTGGGGTGTGTTAACAGTTTAAATCCCAGTTTGAGGAATCGGGTATAGCTTTATCCAGAGATAAAGTCAGTACAGCTTCATATGTTTTGCTCTGCTAAATTCCCTGAGCCTGACATTTGATATCTTACTGTTGCACTTAATGCTGCCATGATACAGACATTTGAGTAACATCAGTGAAACGGAAATGTCCGTCTGTTTATGGAGTCAAATTGTGGAATTCTTTAAGTGTGGAATTTAAATGTTGTACAAGTGTTTACAAATTCAAAAAAATGTACAAAGACAAAATTCTGAGTGATTACAAAAAAATTTAAAACAACTGAAGTGAACTGTAAGACGAGCTGTTTTGTTATGTTTTGTGACCCGGTGATGAGTTGGGGTATAATGATGGGGATTTCTGATTTTATTTTGTAAATTTGCTAATGGGAACAGATATTACAAGATTAATCTTCATTCTGTTCCTTTTTGTTCATGTATGGATTTAAAAAAAATGTGTAATGGCCTGACATGAACAAATAAAAAAAAAAAAAAAAAAAAAAAAAAAAAAAAAAAAAAGCCTATGTTTTGCCTAATGATGTGTGTTGTGCATTGCAGGGCTGAAATAAAGCAGCATTGTCTCCTCATTATGACATCATGGCTCTGACAGGGGCTGGAGAAGGCGCCCCAGGACTGTGAGCAAAACTCTTCAGCTTGGCACAAGTGTGTCCCTCCCTGGGCTAAACGAGTCCTTGCGGGGCACTGTGAACGAAAGTCAAAGAACAAAAACAAAGCCTGACCACCAGCAGGCCGAGGTTACGGGGGGCATTTATTTGGCTGTTCACTTGCCCTAGTGTGTGAAAACGACAGTGAGACCGGATCGTAACAGCTCCACGCAGGACGGGGAGGGGGAAGACAGTGAGGTCCAGGAAGTTGGAGAGGAGTTCAAAGGTCAATTTAGCCTCTAGGGTTGGGGATGCTTTGGGGGCTCACCCTGAAGGGTGTGTGCAGTGCATCATGGGAGTCCTTGGCATGTCCTCCTAATCTCGCCTAGGAGCAGACTGTTACTTCCCTTTGGCTCTGCGCACATTCACTGAGATATGACACAAACAACTAAAGCAGACACCTTATGATTATAGACTCTATTAAGAAGGGCAGTGGTTATCAAACTGCGGTGCAAGTACCACTGGTGGGACTTGGGCTTCTCCAGATGATGCACAGGATTTGTTTGCCATGTAATATTTTATTATTTTTTAATTAACAATAATTTCATTTTGATTGAGTGACACATTCAAGTTTTTTTACCCTGGTGTAGATGTGGTTTCCCGAATGATCCTAGGAGCTATGTTGTCTGGGGCTTTATTCCCCTGGTAGGGTCTCCCATGGCAAACAGGTCTTAGGTGACGGGTCAGACGAAGAACAGATCGAAGACTTCTATGGACAGTAATAGATCAAGGACCGTGACGTCGCCCGGTATGGCGCAGCCGGGGCCCCACCCTGGAGCCAGGCCTGGGGTTGGGGCTCAAATGCGAGCGTCTGGTGGTCGGGCCTCTGCCCATGGGGCCCGGCCGGGCACAACCCGAAAGGACGAAGTGGGCCCACACTCCTGTGGACCCACCACCCGCAGAGGGATCCGTAGGGGTCGGGTGCAGAGAGGACTGGGTGGTAATCGAAGGCAGGTGCCTCCACGACCTGGTCCGCGTGTGCAGCTTCTGGCGTTCGGGACATGGAACGTCACCTCGCTGGGGGTACCGGCTAGATATAGTTGGGCTCACCTCCACGCACAGCCTGGGTTCCGGATCCTAATTCCTGGAGAGAGGTTGGACGCTCCATTTTTCTGGAGTTGCCCGCGGAGAGAGGCAGCGGGCTGGGGTGGGTTTGCTTATAGCCCCCCCAGATCAGCCGTCACGTGTTGGAGTTCACCCCGGTGAACGAGAGGGTCGCGTCCCTACGCCTTCGGGTCGGGGACAGGTCTCTCACCGTTGTCTCGGCCTACGGGCCCAACATCGGTGCAGAGTACCCGGGCTTCTTGGAGTCCCTGGGAGGGGTACTAGATGGTGCTCCGGCTGGGGACTCGCTTGTTCTACTGGGGGACTTTAACGCCCACGTGGGTAACGACAGTGAGACCTGGGTGGGGGTGATGGGGAAGAACAGCCTCCCCGATCGGAACCCGAGTGGTGTTCTGTTATTGGACCTCTGATCTTCGGGATCAGAGGGTGTGCTCGGGTAAGGTCTACTCCAGGGTGCTGGAGAGGAGGATCCGGCCAATAGTCGAACCTCGGATTCAGGAGGAACAATGCGGTTTTTGTCCTGGTCGTGGAACACTGGACCAGCTCTATACCCTTCATCGGGTGCTCGAGGGTTTGTGGGAGTTCGCCCAACCAGTCCACATGTGTTTTGTGGAACTGGAGAAAGCGTTCGACCGTGTCCCTCGTGGTGCCCTGTGGGGGGTGCTCCGGGAGTATGGGGTCCGGGGCCCTCTGCTAAGGGCTGTCCGTTCCCTGTATAACCGCAGCAGGAGCTTGGTTCGCATTGCCGGCAGTAAGTCAGACCTGTTCCCGGGATTGTGTTGGTTTCCGCCAGGGCTGCCCTTTGTCACCGGTTCTGTTCATTACCTATATGGACAGAATTTCTAGGCGCAGCCAGGGGCCGGAGGGTGTCCAGTTTGGGAACCTCAGAATCTCATCTCTGCTATTTGCATGTCCTATTGGAAGGAGGCCTCGTGGAAGGCCCAGGACACGCTGGTGGGACTATGTCTCCGAGCTGGCCTGGTGTCGCCTCGGGTCCCCCCCAGAACAGCTGGAGGAGGTGTGCGTGGATCGGGAAGTCTGGGCATCTCTGCTGAGACGGCTGCCCCCGCGACCCGGCCCCGGATAAAGCCGAAGAAAATGGATGGATGGATAGATGTGGTTGTTTTTTATTTTAACCTGGTTTAATTCCAATTTGATCGTGGCTTGGTGGCACTTGGAAGGTACAACAGTATTTTAACCCTTGTGGGTCCTTTGACCCAATAGCCACTGGAGCCGCAGCCCATCCAAATGGCCCAAAAGCCACTGAAGGATTTTTGTAAAAAGAAGCAGAAAAAAATATGAATGTGTGGTAATTTTCAGGCTCTTTTTTTGAAGTGTAAATTTTTATACGTTAGGGTCTTTGAAGGGTGCAAAATTGAAGGACCACACCAGGGTTAAAGGTTCAAAGTTACTGTACAAATAATTCTCAGTTCAGTTTGTTCAGTTTAATTGTTCATTTGTTTATTTGAGCAGCAAACACTCTGCTCAAAAGGAGTGGGCCAAAGCAAGAGCTTATAAGCGCCCACCCCCAAAATCAATGCACTTAAAATCATAATTTCACAAGAACATAGTGGAACAACAAAGGAGCAAAATAGCAACACGGAAACAACAGCAAAACAAAATAGACCCTACACACCTGCAACATCCGACCATACCCCAAAACGGAGCAATACCGACGTAACAACTAATTACGAAACAACTATGATAATGCTACATACTTACAAACTACTTTAAAAAGAACTATAACTTACAAAACACTATTTGAAGTGTTCGTACATCAACAGAAAAGAAGCACAATTACAACAACGGTCTTGTTTCATGTACAAAGGTTAGTACAAAGCAAGTAACGATCATTACCTTTGAGGCACATTTTACCTCAGGTCTAAACTGATCCGAGAGACAAAGGTTACAAGCTTAGAACTCCATCCCGTAATTGAGATCAATACATTTGGTTCATATAAAAACAAAGGAAACAATCTATTGCTTCATCAGTAGAGTCACAGCAGCAGGACAAAGCTATTTTTATACCTCTTAGTCTGGCATCTTAGCTCTTGGCTCTAAGAACCAACCTCTGTCCAGATTGCTGGGAGAGCACAGACACTTTTTACTGTACAAAGACACAGAGCTGATCCACAGCTTACCAAGATGACGACCCACAGGACCATTTAAAAATTTGATCAAGAGATATTTTTTTTTTTATGTTTCAGGTTAGCTTGGCCAAACCATGGCACTAAGGAAAAAGACACATTTCCTCAAAAGTTAAGAACCACTGAAGACGGTGTAGATAAGCAGCAACAGTAGATCTTGAGTGATTGACAAGATTAATACCAGAACTTAGTTACTGCAAGTAAAAATTAATGTGGAGATTGGTTGGCAAATTAAGTCAACCTTCAGCAAGTTCTTAAAAAATGCATACCAACTTTAGCCACAAGGGGCCGATCCAAATGAGGCAAAGGCAATTTTCTCCAAATAAGAAGCGACCCAGGAACATACCTAAAGTGAGACAAAGTATAGCTTGTGAACATTTTTATTGTCCATATTCAAATGAACCTGTATTTTTTACACATGCAGGTATTGCCTTCTCCACTGTGAGGAAGATTGACAGTGTTCTCCCTGCGCTGGTCGGAACCTCTGAACCCCAAAGTGTGTGTAATGAGACAGGTCTCACGACAAGCTCTAATCAACTCAGATTTATGACTCCTTTAGCAAAGAGGCCAACACCAGAGGATACAGCAGCACTGCTAACTGCACGCCCCCCTGACCTGCACACGCGACACCTCAGTAATGACTATACCACACCAAAGTTCACATTAAACATTTATTTTACTTTACTTCAATGTGAAAAATAAAAAGACTTGTGTTAAAACAAAGCTACACCTTAAATAGCTTTGTTGTGCCATTTCAGCTTTTGTACACATGAAGTCTGGATATTGACTATGTGAAGCCCCATGATCTTATGAAGAGCAAAGCTGAAACATGCCATCTACATTTTCCCACCCACTTCTATGCGGATGACGACACAGTATGGCAACAAAAGGGTCAATGTTGTCTTGTGCTATTTCTTTTCCCAGTCTCAGTCAGAGCTTTGAAAGTTCTGCTCACAATACATACTCTATTTGGAGAAGCAGATATATTCAGGTATCTCTTAACCCCCACCTGAACGGAGCCCATTTTCTACAGTTCAGCTTTACAAATCTAAAACCTTACAGCCTCATTTGAAAGCTGAGACCTTCAAAACTGATCTGAATGGATGGCTTTGTTGTCGAGTTGTCACAGGGCTGAAAAAAAATATATATATATCGTTTTGTTTTAAAAATCAGAGTTGGTAGGTCAAATCGATTCATATTTAAAAAAAAAAAAAAAACATTTTTAAATTGTTTTTTGTTAGATATTTGTTTAATTTTATTTTTAGCCATCTGCCCTCTGCTTAGAGGAATAAGGTCCTGCTGTACAAATGTGCCTCAGTTACCTCAGGAGTTTTGTTGTTTTACTAGCTTAATCCAAATACAGTATAAAAATCGAAACGTAAATCGAGTTTTTTTTTTGGGGGGACGTAGTGCTCTACGTCACTTATAACATGATTTTTTTTTTCTCCATTGCGGGTTTGTCCCTTATTTTTATGGCTTGTCGCTCTTTTGTCAAGTTTTTGTGGCTTTTTCATCCTCGTTTTCATCAAGCTTTTAGATTTGGGTAAAGCCAAACTGGAGAAAATGTGCTCGGTTCAGGTGGGGGTTAAGAGGTTAAAACTAATCTAATTCAAGTGTAACATGCATCAGGATGATATTGTGATGCTTAAGAAAATGTAAATACGTTTTCACTCCCAAGTAAGCACATTTCTTTTATCAGTCCCAACCAAAACCGTTATTTTATTCTCTTTCAAGCTCAACCGTATAGAGCCGAACATCTACCTTCAGCGCATGTGTGTGTCCGCTCATATCATGGATAATGTGACACACAGTGAGAGTGACAGTAGCTTTCTAGAGCCATCATTGGTGCTTCTGGTGGTAAACCTGACAACGACCACCTCGAGCTTCCCCATCTTCAGTTGCATTAACAGACAAGGCAGTGCTTTGAGTTCTCAGGTCGGTTTATTGGTCTCAGTGCATCCAGAGATGATACAGACAGGCACCACGCACATGAGTAAGCATCTTAAAGAAAGAAGTATGGAAATTTCACTCGGTCAGTACAGCGCATGATTGAAACGATCTCGCACTCTTGAAAGTGTTCGTAAAATTGTCGTACTGTAGTGTGGCATGATGACGATGCTTTTCAGTCATGGTTTCAGTTAAGACAATTGTGGCGTATTAGATCGGTAGGAGATATGTATGGCAGACACAGCTGTGATAGTGATCGATGTGGTCAAAGTGCAACACACACCTGCAATATTAACATTATTGTTAGTTCATAATAGACAGAGTTCAATACACAATTACATTTTTGCATGCACAAAGTTTAGTCTTATGCACTCATAAAAATCTGAAAAAGGGCTGGTTTCAAACACACTGTCCATATCCTTGGCTTTAAAAAAAAATAAAAAATAAATCCTACACTGACCCTAACTGCAATCACAATATATTAAACAGCTATCTCTCTATCTCTAGATAAGTACTCGTCAAATACACAATAACTTACTGGCTTACATACACGGCTTTGTGTTCGTTCGGCTTGCATAGTGTCCATCGGTGTGAGTGGCACTTGAAATGGAGTCGATGAAATGTTCCTAATGCCATTTTTAAAGAATAGACAATGTACATGTGACATCCTTGGAGGTCAGCACACTAGCAAGCGCCGTGGTTCACTCAAAAGTCTGGGCTTTGTTTTCATATTTTCATCAGAAAGACCCAAGTGTTGATACATAAAATTACTTAAAAGTCACAAGCTATAGTGTTAGCCAAGTGTAGCGCCTGTCGTGGGGTCACTCACTTGTCATTTTGTCTTATCTGGAAAAAACAAAGGAATGGGACACAGAGCCTACAGTCCCGAAGGTAGTGTATGTGTGGGTTTTTAAGTGTCTAAAAACATATCTTGTTGCGGTTATGTTTACAGCGAGTCGCCGTGGTCGCTGCCCTCCAGGTGATGTCAATGAAAACTACAGGAGGAATACGATCACAACCGACAACACATTATGATACGCTAGTAATATGGAAAATGTCATCGCTTGTAGCAACATTACTGTGTTCTTATGACATGTCCTTTTGGCCACTATGTGCCATGTTAAAATTAAATAAAAATCTACGAAATGTAGAAATTATTGCACAGACACAGACATTCCCTGCATTTCAATTGTAAAATAAAATACAAAAAACGGCAACTTCTTCAAAAACAGCAAAAAAACAAAAACAAAAAAACGACGCATCCTGGCGTTTACGTAGCTGCATCAGTTGTGGTCCAATCCACTTTGGAAAAAAACGGGTGGGATTTGATGTCGTCTGCTCCTCCCACTCCGGCCCCCAGTCTCTCCATGGGATTGTACTGAAGCAACTGTCAAACAGAGACCAAGCATCAGGCATATCGACTACTTGTTAGGCAAAGTGACAGATGCAGGTGGGATATCATTCTTGTTGGGCTGAATATACAAGACAAGTAGAAAAGGTGTTTTTTTTCCTTGGAGTTTATATGTTAAAAAATGGAAAATGTGGATTTAACTTCCAAACTAAAGAATCACATGCATTTAATATCTTAACCTCCACCTGAAATGAGCACATACACAACAGACCTCTATGGAAACATTATTGCAGAGGACACAGTGTTACGCGTAATGGTGGCCTTCGTGAGTCGCCAATTGCGGGCAGCTCTACGTCTTTAGTACATTAGATCCAGCGGTCGGGCTTGTACCTGCTCCAGCAGAGATCTGGCTTCCTGTGAGACAAACTCGGGAATGTTGAGCGCTGTGTGGCGTCCGATGCCGGCAGGATGGCACCTCAGTAGAGACTAAAAACAGCAAAACAGCGGCCCATTAATGGAAAGAAAGTAAATCCGACAAACAGTGTGGGAGCCGAGTCAAAGGGTGTGCATCACGACTGCACAAATATCCAAGCACCTGTAACAACACTGATGCCATGAGCGATAGCAAAGTCCTCAGCTGTCTGCTTTCTCAGTACGCCTAAGTCACATGGAAAAGCACTAATTATTTTGTTCCTTGTTTACACAGAGCAAAGTTTACTGGTCAGGTCAAACTGCCACTTAAAATCACCAGAATGAGCTTTAAGACCCGTAATGTCATTTTCACCACAGTCTGAAGCTCCATTGTGGAAGTAATTGACTGTAATGGGCGTAATTGCTGCATGTTTCTATCTGCCGCATCCTTCAGTTCACTCAGGGATGTGCGCTGCAGCTAAATGAGAAAACAGGAAAGTGTTTGTTTTTTAGTGTGCGCTGCCCCGCTCCGTGTCTCCCTCCTGATACGTGCTGCAGGACTTCTGGCTGGCGTCCTAGCTTTAGTCAAGACTGCTCCAGGCAAGATCTTATCCGGCAAGGATCAAGAGGCGCCGTGAGTGCCGCTGTGTGTGTGTTTCCCTGCCAGGGCTGTACCCAGACATAATCATCAAAGGAGACATCTGTGTCACTGAGGTTTTATTCCAGGTAACTGGGTGTGTTTTATTGAATGTAAAAACACTAACCTAACACCCCCCCTGCTCTTGTCTGGGCCATTGATGGGAAGTACTGATCCCTGATATGTGGATATGCCCACTGGCAATCAGCTACAGTGTATTCAAATGTAATGTACAATGAGAAATAAAGAGGCAGACTGCGCCAGGTGTGCGCTATTGTGTGTGCCCTTCAAGACAGGAGCGAGGTATAATTATTTAAAGCACATTTATGGCAGCTGCAGATCCAACAGTTGAATTCTAAACAAAAGGAAAGGGCTCCTGCGAAGCCCCATCAAGAAGACAGTCCTTGATTGTGGCTGAGTGAAGTTGAAGCGTCTGGAGGGCTGCCCCGCTGGTCACCGCTGTCCACGCCTTTCCTGAGGTTGGCGTGCGCTGAGAGCCCAGAGCTGCTCCAAGAGCCAGCAGAGAGACCCGCGAGGGGTGACCCCCTGGCCCAGCAGATGGAGCTCAGGCTGGGGGAGAAAGTCACACCAACACCCCTGGCACTCCCCGAGAACCAGAGTAAGAAACAGCAGCCAAGACGAACCCTTTTCACACACACATAGAATCCACTACGACGGCACGATAAATCTGAAAATCACACACTACCTGGCACCATTATAAAGCAGCAGAGATATCCCTCAACACCTTAGCAGCAAAGACCAACCAAAATGTTTATTCGTTCAACTTTTTACTCACCATTCCTGTTAGAAGTTCAAAAAGGATGGCCCCCAAACTCCACCAATCACAAGCCGGGGTCTCCTCGCCGATACCGCCAACCTCTGGAACAGCAAAGACAGCGGTATCACTGTACACAATCTGCACCAACACTCGCAAACATGACACTCTTTTTTTTTTCTTATGAATTATCACACATGAAAGGAGGACAATCTTATTATTCAGTCTCTCTCCGTCAAACACGCACAAACCCACGTGAGTCTCGTGAAAGGATGATTTGCATAATAAAAACTGTTAAATTGAGGAAACCGTCTGTGCTGCAACTTCACACCATCTGCATGACCTGACCTCCACACGCACACAGAACCCTCCAAGAAATACAAAGCAGCAACACGGGTAAACAATATGAGAATCCCTGATATGCAGCTGCCTTTTACCATCATTAATAAGAAACTATTTAACTGGTGGCTTAGTTTCATTTTTCTTATGTTTATTTATTATTACAATTAATTCATTCATGAACACACATAAACTTAATAATTGTTTTATTGCATTTTTTTCTATCTTATATCCCTTTTATGCAGTCATCACAGCAAACATCTGGGTCCGAGCATCCAATGATTTGCATATCGCTTTGGAACATATTCTCCACAGAAAGTCTCTCCTAATGCGACTTGTTTGGGGACTGGCACAAGAAGAACATGGATTTGCGATTTCCGTTTGCACAAAAAAAAAGTAATAAACCATAATATGCAAAACCATTTCAAATCTACAGTAAATAATAGGCCACAGATCCTATTGTAATGATGCCCAGCTCAACCACTGGACACCAGAGATGTCCTCCTCCCTCTCAGCCTCAGTCTTACTCTCTCCAAAGGGGAGTGGGGCGGTCACCCAGAGGCGCCCAGGGTCACAGCCGGGCTCCTCAGCTGGGGCCGCACAAGAGACGCCCTCCCTCGTCTTCTTTCGGCTCCTGGGAACTCCGTGGGCCTGTGCGGCTCTCTTTCAGCCAAGGTTAGAGCGGGGCGATGCTGGGACTAAACACACACATACAGCCAACTGAACAGCGGCTCTTCAGGGCTTCCCGGCTGCCGTGTTTTGACAGCCAAGGAGAGGAGATCGTCATTGAACGGACTAGTGATACCTGCGTTGGTTATGGGCTGCAGGGGAGGATACTGGACGCACACATAAGCGTGCACGTCTCAGAGCAAGGTCGATGTCATCACAATGGATTAATGTCTGAGGAGCTGCGGGGAGAGAGCAGCGCAGAGAGCTGGCTTCGCTTACCACTCTGTCAGAGCAATGCACGGCACAGGGGGAGGAAGCACGAGGAGGGCGACAAGGAATTAACCAAGTCCACAGGCCACGGGTCACTCAGAGCCCGCCGTTACACACCTCGATCTGCCACTGTTGTTCTGCTGAGGAAATTCAGCAGGGGAACACAATGCCACTCTTGTTCTTTTAGCCTGAACCACAGACTTCCTTCTCTACCTGTGAATCTTAACAACAGCTCATCTCCACTCCTCTGGGCACGATAAGGAACTTTCTCTCTTCTCCTCTTAGACACACTTCCCTAAAACCTGAAGCCACAGTTATTGTTCTCAGAGGAAGTTAAGTGCACATGGGCAGGAAAAAGAAGAAGACTTTGTTCTCTGATAATCATGCGTCTTAAAATAATTATGTTCCATGTGTAAACGGTAGATTAAATTAGCCATAACCAAATCTATTATTTACAATATAATAACAAATACAATTTAAGCTGAGATGAGCACTCTCCATAATATATACCCACATTTACGTGATTGTATTGTAGTCATATTTTTTCCAGTTAAACTGATTTTTGTGCTCTTTTTTGTGCGTTTTACAGATTCAAACTGCCTGTTTTTTTTTCCGTTTATTCAATGAAACAGAAACCATCAGATGTTTATCTGTGATAAAAGTGGGAGAAAGCAAAAAGCACATCAGAGTAAATAACACATTTTCCGGAGCCACTCCTGTTTTGTGTGTTTAAAAACATGTTTCTCTCCGTCTTACGCACACTCCACACGCACATACGGTCAGTGCAGACCCCCTGCTAGTTTTCTGGCAAACAGTCATAAATCTGTCATCAGGAATGAAGCCATCACTGGAGCTGACCCTGTCTGGATAAACAGCCACACATAACAAGGGCAGGACAGACGTTAGTGCATGATCGCGGCACATACATCCAGCACATACAGGGACTTCTATAGGGCCTCTGAGGCCCAGCGCTACAACTGCCTTTAAAAACATCGCCTCTTCCGTGCGGATAAAAACATATGAAAAAAGTAGCTCTGAATAAAAAATAGTCATCCAAAAACTATATATTTGAACTTATGTTGAACAAAAGCTTTACACACCCCCTACTGGGGACTGAGGGTATTTCATTCGAGCCACAGGGGATTAACCACCGTTTAACTAACAGGACCTCACATCTGGACTGAGGGGAGGCAGTAGGTACACACTGTGCTCTTATCCAGGCAGCACAATCAAATATTACACTCAAGTCCACTCTGTGAAATAACACTTAATACAGCTAACATTACTTTCGTAGCTTTTACTATTGTTAAATGAAACCGTAATCATTATAATAAAATTCCAACAATGATTGTATTTACAAAACTGTTGTTTAGTTTCCCTGAATCTTATTTTTTACAGCATAATCAAATGAAACATATAAGTAAAATATTATTTTAATTATTGAGCAAACAGCATATGGTGCTGCTGGCCTACACTTTATAAAAGCGTCTCATCTGCTGCCGACAACTCGGACTATGCATCTACCTGCGTCTGCTTCCATTAAGAGCTTTTAAACACAGCTCCTACGGTAATAACAGGCACACTTTGGATATTAGATGGAGCATTTGTTGCTTTCACATTTATTACATCAGTGGCATACATTCGAGACACAAGGAGGATTTATATCTGAAGCGACCTTTTTGGCTCAGTGAAGAGGATGAACGCGAGAGAGTGGCTTTACACGAGTGAGTGGGAGAGTGAATTGAAGTAAGGGCCATTGTGCGGGTTTAGAAGTACTGGTCTCAACATGTTAGGAGTTAGGACATATGAAAAAACAGAAACACATGTGTCTACATTAGATTTAACATACAAATATTCACATGCACCTACGCTCACATACAGAAGAGCAAAGTAGAGCCAGAGCTCAGAGTCCAGCAGCCACAAGAAGACGGCAGGCAACACAAAGGGTTAGGATACCTGCACATTGTTGTGCAACAGCACTCTCTATGGGCAAAGACAGGAATTTCACCCAAAGAAATTGTTCTTATCTGTACTAGACGAGACTAGTTTAAAATGTTGTTTGAACAAAGCAACAATTACACACAAACAGAACAAAAAGCTCTTTAGAGAATCTTTGTGTGTAAAAATAATACAAACCTCTGCTCACGAATGGATTAGCTTGTTTACCAGCATTAGACCTAAACATGTGTATGATGGCTCACCTGGTGCACAGTACATATTGGCCACAGCCTCCTTGTCACATGACTCTTCCACATCAGTCCAGCTGCAGAAGTATGTCAGCTGAATATGACCTAAAGAGAGTGATCAGATCTTTAGATGAAATGTAAAAGTGAAACTTGTTGAGAAGTTTGTGTTCAGTTACTTTGACTTTACTAAAGTCTGTAGCACATGCCGCTCACAACACTTTCTTGCTCAGATCCTTTCGGTCTCTCTACATTGCTTTTCTAGCACACAGCCCCGTCGATTACTCCTGTTTAGCTGCTACCCGTTAACGCTATCATTAGAACTAATGGTGTCATTAGGTAACTGTGGCCATTAGCCTGGGCTAGCCAGACTGATGCACCACACTACATCGGTGATGGGCCCTTTAGAACAATAATCACCAGCAGAGAGGAAAACAGCCACTCAGAGAATTAGACGCTTGTTGATAATGAGGCGGAGTGAGATGATTGTAGATGCGCACAAGAAAACAGAGGAGAATACAGTGACCTCTCGCTAAAACACTTTCCTCTGGTAAAGACGAGGTTATATTTTTGACAAGAGGCTGAATGAGAGAAGTTAAATGCACTTTGCTTGTGCACATCCTGCTTTTAGACTTGGCTATTAGGGGTAATTAGTTTTGTACAATGGGAAACAGCATGTACACAGTATTACTGCAGTAAGAATAAAACACAGCCCTTTTCTTCACAATGTTCTAATAAATTAGAAAGTCCCACCTTGCTGATCGAGGAGGATGTTGTTGGGGTTCAGGTCCCCACAGATAATGCCCTCCTGGTGTAAAGAGTCCAGGGCTGTGACCAGCTCAGAGGCCCAGCACTTCACAAACTCTTCTGGGATTTGAGTTTTAGAGGCAGCCACAGACAGCTCATCCAACTCAGCAAATAGCCGAGACACTTGTTTATCAAACTCAGAACCACCCGACTCCTCCACCCTAAGAGAGCTCTCCTCTGGCCCCAGCAGACTCTCTGTGGCCTCAGACACTTCTGTGTCAGTCCTAGTGGGCACTGAGCTCACACTGGCACTCCCTGCATCAGGACCGTCCGAGTTTAATGGAAGAGACTCTAGTTTGTCTCCAAAAGAGTCAGTGACGGAAAGATTAGAGTCAGGCTGATCATTTTGGCCTGTGCCTTCCAGCACTACTTTCTCTGAGGCCTCTTCTCCATAGGCCAAGTTGAAGTTGTCCCATAAAGACATGAAGGGAGATGACGATGTGGCACTGGTGTCCCCAGTGGCAGAAGCTGTGCAAAACGACAAAAGCTCCTCCTCTTCATCCGGTTGGCTGTGACGCTGTAAAACGTCAGGCTGAATGGACTTCTGAGGAGAAACAGTGGCCTCCAAACCCACAAAGACTCCAGAAGAGTCTGTGTCTTCCAGTAAACAGTCCACAGCTCCTGTCACCACAGGCAGGTTGACCAGCAGGTCCGGGGGCTGACCCTCATCCTGCACTATGGCCTCTTTAAAGGAGATGACAGGGATGGACTCATGGGAGTCTTTATCACTGCCCTCCAGGCCCCACAGCTCTGAGCGAGGCTTGACTTCCTGAGCCAGCTCTGGAAGCTCCTCAGTGGCCTCAGAGCCCAGGTCTGAGGTGGAGAACAGGGCCAGCTGCTTGTGACAGACATGCGAATCTCCCATCTCCACAAAGGGCACCTCACTGCCACTGTCTTTACTGTCAATGCGGAAAAACTCCATGGGTGTGTGCTTGGACTGATCTAGGGACAGAGGCACGGCAGGAGAGGGCAGAGGGCTAAACACATCACTATGGTCCTGTCCCTCAGCGTCCTGTGTGAGTCCACTCCTGTCGGACGACTCAGTGAAAAAGCCCAGTTCCTGAGAGCTGATTGGAGAAGACAGACTGTCATTACTGAGCTGTGAGCGGCTGCGGGAGGAAGTGGTAGCATTGGGCACCTCCAGCGATAACATCTCCTGCTCGCTCCGCTCCTCCTCCAGTGCTTCTACTTCAATTTTTTCTTGTTCATACTCAATGCAGAGAGCTAGATAACTGTTGGTGACATCATCCTCTGATGTGGCCTTGCACTCATCGTCAGAAGTAGCAGCAGAATCCGACTGGGCTCCTGTTAGCGCCAGGACCCTCGGTGGGAAGACACTTTTAAGAGGGCACGTAAAGATAGTCTCCCCTTCTTTAGGCAGTCCTGCAATCGTCCCCGAGTCAGTGCTAGCTTCCCCCACGTGCGCTAAAGCATGTTGCGGTGAGTGAACGGCGGTTATGTGGCTTTTCTGGATGAAAGGAATGTCAAAACTTTCTTCTGGGCTGGAGTTGCGCAGGTATTTTCCAACATGGGACCACAGCTTTCCACCTGGTGACAGAAAACGCATACAATCGTCACTGCAAAAGAAGCACAAGATCATTTGAATATCCTTTAAAACATACACACAAATACAGCGTAAAGGAAAATAATCAGAATCAGTTTATTGCCATGGTTTGAGAACAGGTTCACAAACTAGGAATTTGTCTCGGTGCAAACGTGCGACATAAAACATATAACACAGAATTAAGATAAAAAAATAAGCTAAGAACGATAAACTATAAGGCTATAAGGGCATGCATAAAAAAATATTAAATAAATAAGATAATGTTTATTTATGTCAAATGTTTAAAGTTAAGTTCAAAGTTAAGTGAAATGTACAGGAATTCATCTTGACATTCTGCACAGAAACATATACACCCACAGCTGTAGGACGGGGCCATTGGAGACTAGCATCTGTTGTGCGTGATGAGAATGGATAGCGAGTCCACAATGATGATGATGAAGATAGCAGGACGACTTGATGGCTTTGAAAGTAAAACTATTCACATGTTTTGCCCAATGTCACTCGGGTCACTGCTTCACTCTGTCCTTGATAAACTGTTAAAACGAAAAGAAAAAAAAAAACCTACGGGGATGGGGACGGTGCCAGCGTAATTAAGAACCGCTCTGTCTTTTCTAACACGATCAGGTAAATTGTAATAGCCCTTATAATATTGAGCACTGTCCACTGACACAACGACATGGCGGCTGTGGGGTCCAGCAGATTGAACAGGTCATAGGGCATAACAAATAGTAGTGGCTCGCTCATCTACGCACACACGCGCCACACACAGTCTAAGAGTAAGTGGGATATATGGAGGCCCAGGTGTCGGCGCAGCTAATGAAGCCTGGCGCCACCTGGTTTTCCAAATGATGACCTGAGACTCACGACTATTGCTATCGCACATCTGCGAGGAGCAAGGGCGAAATATTACGAACAATACAATCGAAGGATTAAGTGATTTGCAAAAACAGCATGGGCTAGTAATTATTTCTAATAGCCAGATCCATTTCACAGTAATACAAATGTTCACCTCTTAACCTCCACCTTCAATGAGTGCATTTTCTCCAGTTCAGTTTGACCCAAATCTAAAAACTTCTCGACTGGTGTTTACAGACTATAGGCCAGTGGAACGCTTCATTTGAAAGCTAAGATCAACCAAACTGATTGTAATTTTATTCCACATTTTCATAGGTTTGTTGTCGTCTTTTGGTCAATCTTTCAATCGCGTTTGTCGTCACCTTTTGGAATTGTTTTTGTTGCGTTTTCCTCGTTTTTAATAGCTTTTTTGTCTTCAGTCGCTTCTTTAATTGTGTTGTTGCTTTTTCGGCTTGTTTGTCGCTCTTTTGCCACTTTTTTGCTTTGAGTAAGGCCAAACTGGGGAAAATGTGCTCAGTTCAGGTGGGGGTTTAAGAGTTTAATTTCCACCCAATGTGATATAATTGTTATTACCCGTAGCGTAAAGTACATATAGGACTTTTATTTTAATTTTTTTTTTAATACTGACGTATACATTTCCTTTCCGATTAAGCCAACGGCTCTGTTTCTTCAGAGAGCAAACAAATATTTACCTTCAGCGTACTGTAACAGAAGGAAAACTGTGTCTTCAGAAACAATGAACTTTTTGAGCTGCACCATGTGGGGCAGAGAGTGAGGCATTATGGTCCGTTTAGGCCTCCCACAGTCACTGCTTCTTCTTAGTCCCTGTTGGAGCGGAGACAGACAGACGGCACAATTAACCAAAAGCAAAGGACGCAGAAGGACAAAGTGTTAAAGTAAAGATAACCTAAATATAACGGGCATACAGTGTGCAGAGGGGAGTGCTGCAGGTTGTGTTAAGAATAAGTGTGAAAGGGGCAAAGGAGAAAGCTAACATTAACCAAGTGCCAGCTTTGCCCCATGGCATCCCAAAGTCACTGGATTCATCAGGCCACATACAGCGCGTGACTTTAAATGCGCCACACAAATCTATCAGCACTACACGTAAAGTTCACATTGAAGAGTGTGTCCTGAGCATGTATGTGTGCATATGGCGGTGTAGTCATCTGTGCCGCGCTGCGCGTTGGCATCTGGCACACGTCTCACACCTGAGAGCAGGGGAGCTGACAGGGAGAGGCCCATTAGAATCAATTACAGCGCTCACACAGAGGGGCGTCTGGCACGCGAGCATCTACAGTGGACGCACACGCACCGAACTTACCTTTAAAATGAACGTCTCCTGTGTTCGCTTGTCCATGACCAGAAGAACCTGTAATAGAGGGGTGTCATTAATTGCCATGTATGGACTTACTGAGATGATGTAGTGGGGGTGTCCCTCAAAGCACTGTTTTTCAACCATCAGGTCAAGACCCATAAAAGGGTCACTACAAGATAAATGTTGGGGTCTATATTATACTAGAAAAAAAAGAGCAGTGGTTAGAAAAATCATACTGGGCAGGGAATCGGGCAGCCAGAAATAAAGAATTGCCCAAATTGTAATATTAAAAGGTAACGGTTCAGTTACAACACTGCAATTATAACAAAAAGCAAAGTGTTTATTTATTTAACCCCTCCCATCCTCGCACAGGCCAACATTTCTCTGACATCTCCATCCCTCCCTCCTCACTCACTGGAACTGTGCGAGCATATGCAGACGAGCTGCTGTGTGTTGGTGTGAGGTGCACAGTCTCAGTGTGACCCGACTGGGACCAAACAGGTGCAGGCTAAATGGATATGAATGGAGCTGTGAGTAAACAGAGTGGCGGTGCTAGCCAGGCGCTAATATAATTAAGACACAAACATCAGGGAAGGGAGGACAGGGGAGCAGTAGGGTGAGGACTTCTCTCCATCTGTCCCCTCGTCCCTATTAAAAGTGCAAAGACAGAATGATTGGGGGGAAAAAAGAGGGGGGGAAAAAATACATTTGAGTTGTTTGGTTTTTGTTGTGTAAATGATCTGACATGATGACAACCACTGCCCGTGAACACATGCCAGGGTTGTATCAACATTTTCCTTGGGGTGCGTGAGTGTATAGGATGAGCATCATTGACCCAATGTTGTGTGGCTCTTTCTGAGCTGATGCCAAGTCATTTCATGGCTGAGTGGTGAAGTTGCTTTGTTGGCAGCTGGTTGAGGAGACCGGAAACCTAAACTGACCTTGTGATCGTCATGACTTACTCTAAACACACTCATCATTTATAATGGGGTCCACAAAATCTACTTTTATAGCTTGAATTAAAAGCATGGCCAGAGAATGACAGGACACAGAGAAAGTAATACTTCTGATGGATAAGCGCCTTCTGCTGTGATCTGACCTTTGAGAGTATGTGGTACAGTGCATACTGACCTTATCTATAATGCCTAACACTCTGTAGACTCTCAGTTCTTCTGATGAAGGATGCAGCATTTCTCTGCTTGACGATGGGCAACACTGTGCTGCCATAGCCTAAAACAAGTTGTCAAATATATATAGTTTTTTCTTTTTGTTCAATGCACATCAAGCTGACAAAGAGGAAGTTAAGTGCACCACTTACCACAGTTTGGGTTGATCCTTGACCCATGTTGCTTTTCAGATGCTGACAGGAGATTTGTTCAGCACGCATAAGATACTCTGCAGTCTTCTTCTTTACCGCCTCACGCTGCGCTGCACTTGGTTCACCTGCAGGAGTAAAATAGCTCACTGTCAAGTAATCTGTAGCAAATAAGAATATTAGAACTGAGGAATACAGTTTTTTAGCCTGTGGCTATTCTTTCTTATATAATATTACTAAATCCGATCAATATGCTGCGGTAAGAGTAATGGGTGACCTCAGATTAACAGCTAACCTTGGACTCCTTGCAGAAGCAGGTCCACTCCACTCCGATAGTAAGAAAATGCAGCCTGGTAATCCTGCTCTTTCTCTTTCTTCACACCCAAAGAGATGAGCCCACTGGCTTTGTCTAGATAATCAGACTTTCCTTCTTTCGAGTTACCACTGTTTGTCAGTTTCAGACTTCCTGAAAAGAGCCGAGGCTTAGACGCCCAGGCCTCTAGGTTCGGGGCAGAAGATGCAGGCACAGGGGCAGGAGAAGGGGTTCGACGGTCATGCAAGGAGGGCAAACGGGGACTACAGCTGCTGCTAATGTTAATGGCTCCCCCTTGTGGTAGATTTGGGGAAGTACGACCTGAGGCCATGCCATCATCAATCTCCGCCAAAGAGTCTGTATCCACAGCGAGGGATGTCAGATCACTGTCACTAGATGGACCTAAGAACCGGAAATATAGTCAGTAAACTACAAACATGACTTCCTTTTGTTTTCAATTTTGCTTTAAACTATACCTCCATAATCAGATGTGAGAGTCAAATCATCTGCACTACTAAGGTCCCTTTGAACTGTAAACCAGGGGAGAAATTAAATACTTACAACATTTAAAGAATAAAGGGTATACAGCACAGACCTACCATCAGAGCTGCAGTCTGACAAAGTATCTGCTAGAAAGTCAGACAATGGTTCTGCGGGTCCAATTAGCTCTGAGCCATCATGGACCTCACCTCCCTAAGGAGAGAAAGTGTTAGCCATGCACGTCTTTGAAACAATGTGTTATTCCGGTTTACAGACCTTGAAGAATTCCTGAATGTGCAGACTGTTGTAGAGAACAGGGATATTAGCAGAAAATTGTAACAAATCCTCTGAGCATTGTCTTCGTTCCTCAATCACTGTATCATCAAAACGACCTGCGAAAACACAAAGGTTTATGAATATAGTGATCAGGATGTACTATAACAACATAGCTGAATAAAAATAAAGAATCTGAGTAGCGGATTTAAACATTACCAAATACTTTTGCTTTGGCAAATGGAGGAAACAGCTCAGACTGGCTGCAAACATTCTTGTGCAGCTGCCACAGGTTTTGGTGAAGCTTACGGAAATCACTATATCGTTTCCAAACTGTTATCTGGAAGAAAACACAATTCTGATTTAACAATATAATACTGCACAATAAATGCATTCAATACTTTGCATGTATGCCACTAACAATACAACTGTTTTTACTGGACAGTAGTTACATTCAATGTAACCACTCCTGACTTACTTACTGTAATTCTACTAGTTGACCTACCTGAAAACAACATGTCTTCAGTCTATGTACAATGCCAAGACGCATTTATTACTATTATATACATATTCACGATAAACCTTGACAGTTCCCAAGAGTAAGGAGTAGGACACAGCCTTGGATAACCACTCCCACACCGCTGAGCTATGAAAGTATGTACCATCCCTACAGTAATTGGTATCATGCTTCAAAAATTAGCGCTGGTTTCACGTTAGACTGCATTCCCTATAGTTTAAACAAACTCAAAATACTTGTGTTTTAAAATCATGTTGTGCAAAATAATCTTCATAAAAGAATGCACAAATTATCCATCCCATTTTAGGTTTTTCTTCTAAACATTTTAGCAAATCGGAACCCAGAAGTGTGTCCAGCTTTACAGCCTCATCATACTGTAGCTACTGGATGTATTCAGCAGTCAGGAGAAAAGTGCTTTACGGAAAACACTATTACATTATATGTACTATGCGTGGGCAGCAGTAAACACATCTTACCTCTTGGACATCTTCTGGATTCTTTCTTGAGATTATCTGGATTAAAAAAAGAAGACATGTATTATGCTTGGTTCCACAGCTAAGTCTTCCGGGCTATGCCTCTGTCTCGAAGGCTGAGTATGTCCAAGTACAACCTCTCACTATGACAAAGCATGCATTATAAGGAAGCCATGGGTGTGTAGGAGACATCACCAACATACAAGCAGCTGAGCCCATTTCCTGTCCGGACAGTCACTGTGGTCAGTGGTCATAAGATTAGATGCACTTGTGGCAAGTGTCTTACACAACTGTTTTCTCGGTTTCAGTCATGAGAGCTCGATGTTCAAATATAATACCTTTTAAACCTGTCCACTGGATCAAATCATTGAAGTGACAGATTTGATAACATTTAGTGAAAGGAAATTACTGAGTGGCATCACGACCGCATAGCCCGTAGTGTAGTGACAGTGTTAAAACCTGACATCAGATTATTCAACAACCATATCAACCTAAATTACTTATTTTACAGTAATAACCCAGTCTTTATCTACTCAAACCAACGTCACGAAAACAACCAAATCGTGAATTTTACAGAAATGAATTATCTTTGCATCATCATTAGCAACACATCCAGCTAATGCTAACAACAAAACCCCAGAGCAGTAGCATTAGACATATTTACACCAATGATTTACACACACTTACCCTTGCCGTCACTTTGTACACCGTGTAGCCTTTCTTGTGCTTTTTGGGGTCCGTGACAGTATAAAAACGAGCCAATTCTCCTTTGTCCCTCTGAGATATCATTCTGATAGTGGCAACATTTCAAAGCTAGCTGGGCACAATCATTCACAGCCACAACTGGAGGAGATTTAAGTCCGAGCGCCCCCTGGAGGAAAGGCCATGTAACTAACTAACTAATACACGTCACTGAAGAAAGCAAATGCACTTTACATATTTTATTTATGTATTACTTTATTTGTCTTAACTGTTTATTTTTATTTATTTATTTTGCGTGGGGGGGCTTTTTTTTATTTATTTTTTTCACTTTTGCTTTTTTTATGGATGTCACGAAATTAATGTTTGTGCAAATCAAATATTGTAACAAGATCGTAATGAGTTACATTCAGGAGGCTTTTTGGTTATGACGCCGCAAAAATTAAAAAGTTATTAACTGCAATGCTTTGTTGAACCGACAGAGGTCAGTGTTGTGTTATATAAGTGGGCTCCACCCTGAATTTGGTGCCAATGAAATGTAAACAGTAAAACATTACTCCCAGACAGTGCCTTCTAACAGTTACACATGCCATGTATTAACGTATCGACTACATTTTAATTGAATAGAATAATAATACCAAAACGTTTTTTTGTTTTATAATAATAATAAAAAGAGATCATAACATGTATAAGTATGGCTGAATTAAATGCATCAAAAGGGATCATTTTTAGTCCCACGTTGCATGGGTGTACATCATCATAACTCAGCAATATTAAAAAGATAATAATAAAACGCATTGTGCCCCGGCTGTATGATTCAAATGAGCGACTTGAGTCACCGCTTATACCTTTCCGGTTTCCTCACAGTCACTCCCTCCGCGACTCCGTGGCTGTCACTGGCTCTTTACGCGTTCAAACTTGTCGGCACGTCCAGTTCTGTCTCGGGTTTACGTAGTTGTTTAGCTTTGGCAGATTTTATAGGTTTCGTAATGTGTTAAAAGTTTCTGTTGCTAGGGTTGTCTTGTGGGGAAAAGTACAGCGGTTTCTTCCCTTTAGTCTCCAAAAAAAGCAGCGGGGGAAAATGTCCAGCTGAGAGGCGGAAATCCCGAAAGCTCTGGGCCTCTTTTGGTAATGATTGGTCAATATTTCGACAATGGCTGCAAAGGTAAGTCCTGCGTGTCGCCAGTACAGCTAAAGTATCGAGCTAAGCGTTGTGTAGCTTTCGATCTCTGTTGACAGCTGTTTTTTTATGAAATGTGGGCGCCTACATGGTTATGGACTCGCACCACAGAGTCCCCTCCTGCAGCTTTGCACGTTTGTTTAGCTAATGGCCAGGTTTTAGTTTGTTATGCTTTTCAAAAGTTACTTCGAGCCACATTGCACATGGGAAACCTTCTGGGAGTTCTTCTCATGTACTTGGAAAAGGCGTGCTACTAAAACAGTGTCTTGTGACATTTTACTACCTTTCCAGTGTGGGTCATTTGTGTTCGCGCTGAATGCTGGGAATTGTAGTCTATTGCAAACAGTCTTTACTGGCACAACTTAGTCAACATTTTAAAGCAAATACATTTCTCCTTGTGAATCTAAATGTTCTTGATACTCTCATTATGTATCGTTAGCCTACTGTAACAACATTGAAATTGATCCATTAGTTTTACATGCAAGAATAATCAGTATTATTGTACACAACAGCAAAGTGACTCATTTGATTGTAGTTTGTTCTTGTTTATTGTTGATACTTGGTCAAAAAAGGCTAAATCACTGAGTCAGCCAAACTAGACAAAAACCCGTCCTACCTGTTATGTTTGACACCAAACTCAAAGCCACATCTCATTAACTGCGTTTCTAATTTTCAGGCAAAAGTTTTGTATGATTTCAGTGCGGAGCCTGGCAACAATGAGTTGACAGTTAAAGAAAATGAGACCATCACAATCACCAATCAGGTAGGCCTGTGTGTGTAATGTGTTGTGAGTTGACATTGGCTGCATGTTCATACTTTGCCTCGCAAACACTGAATGGGAAAGGATTATATACAGGAAATACATGATGTCATTTCTGTCACTCAGCAAGTTCAAAGTTTACCCACTGTGCTGACCTACATCATTTTTTTATCAAAGTTGGTCCAAACTGTAGCTACGGTTTCAGGACGAGTTTCTCTACTAAACAAGCTAAATGAAGTCACTGTGTAAATAGCTTATCGATTTGCTGAAGTTTCTCACAGATTAGTTGTAACACTCTACTGCTCTTTCCAGAGCATTGGAGGTGGCTGGGTGGAAGCGCTAAACTCCCGAGGGGAAGTTGGACTGGTTCCAGAAGATTATATTGAGGTAAGAAGACATGTTTGTGGCAGTGGTGTTTAAGCTGTGGTGCTGGTAACAGTGACAGGATGAATGTTTTTTGTGGTGGCCTCTGATCTTCTACAAACTCGCCAACATTTTATACTGATGCTACAACACTACAAAAGGGATTTCTATTTTCCTCAAATTTCCCAAACACAGCAAACACATGTTTTGCAGATGTGTGCATATGTGAGCAATGCTCTACTAACGGCATTCATCATGTGGATGTGATTCACTGTGAAGCAGACGTAACCGTTAAAACACTTTAGCACACAGACATTTTACAAGACAAACTCTGAATGATCAGACTAAGTGACAAATAATTAAGACACAGAAGCATTTGATTTAAAATTATGCCTGGAGCTGTAGGTGCGGTTGTGTTTGATAGTAAATATTTAAACTGAAGAATTTTAAGTACTGTACACTTGCACAGATGAAAGAGAACACGCTCATATTATTAACAAAGGAAAAAATTAAGTATTCGGATGCTTTGTATTTAAGTATCCAGCTAGATCGTAACATAACATACTTATTAAATGGTAATTAAATAATTTACTTGAGTAGTAAGTACTTGATAATGCTTCAGCAATTAATGCTCTAACTACTAGTACTATTGCAGTGCTCTTCTTTTGTATCAGTCTACCACTGTTCTGTTAAAATGCTGTCTCCACTACTAACTTTACCCTAAAGGCACAATGTATTGTTACTTGATCAACTGCTATTACAGCCAATATGGAGAAAAAAAATGTGACTTTTGGCTTTAGTGTTTGATGTGTTCTCTTAACAGTAGTGGTTTTTGTCCTCTTCCAGGTCTTGCCACAGTTGCCATCCTTTCCCACAGCAGCTCCAGCGGCTCCAGCAGCACCACCTCTCAGCCAAGGACACGTGACAGCTCCTGACTTGTCCTTCTTCGACGCCTTTGCCCCTGCATCCGCCCCAGCTCCAAACCAGGTACGGCTTTTACAATTTTCTAAAGTTTCAAATTTCATGTAAAAGTTCTCTGCAAAACCTACAAAGCAGAAGTTGGTTTTGAGCAGTGGATCTAATTTTACATTTCCCTGCGTGCACATTTTACTGACAGAAACCCAGATGTCAGATTGCTTTGAGGGACATGATTACCTACATTGAAAAGTTGCATTTTGACTAATCACTATCAACAAATCACAAACTCTTAACGTCTAAAAGGTAATATCTTCTGCACACAACACAATGTCCTTCTTCACAAGGTCACGTGTAAAACCTGCGAGGACTTAAGGACTTTTGAGTTCTCACGAAATGCTCAATGTTAAATAAATCTCAAATCGAATCGCAATTGCTATAAATGGGACACACCCTGCGGATAATGGTAAATACAGTGCCTTGCAAAAGTATTCGGCCCCTTTGAACTTTTCGACCCTTTGCCACATTTCAGGCTTCAAACATAAAGATATAAAACTGTAATTTTTTTTGTGAAGAACCAACAACAAGTGGGACACAATCATGAAGTGAAACGAAATTTATTGGATATTTCAAACATTTTTAACAAATAAACAACTGAAAAATTGGGCGTGCAAAATTATTCAGCCCCTTTACTTTCAGTGCAGCAAACTCTCTCCAGAAGTTCAGTGAGGATCTCTGAATGATCCAATGTTGACCTAAATGACTAATGATGATAAATAGAATCCACCGGTGTGTAAACAAGTCTCCTTATAAATGCACCTGCTCTGTGATAGTCTCAGAGGTCAGTTTAAAGCGCAGAGAGCATCATAAAGAACAAGGAACACACCAGGCAGGTCCGAGATACTGTTGTGGAGAAGTTTAAAGCCAGATTTGGATACAAAAAGGTTTCCCAAGCTTTAAACATTTCAAGGAACACTGTGCAAGCGATAATATTGAAATGGAAGCAGTACCACTGCAAATCTACAAAGACCTGGCCGTCCCTCTAAACTTTCAGCTCATACAAAGAGAAAACTGATCAGAGATGCTGCCAAGAGGCCCATGATCACTCTGGATGAACTGCAGAAATGTACAGCTGAGGTGGGAGACTCTGTCCATAGGACAACAATCAGTCGTATACTGCACAACTCTGGCCTTTATGGAAGAGTGGCAAGAAGAAAGCCATTTCTTAAAGATATCCATAAAAAGTGTCGTTTTAAAGTTTGCCACAAGCCACCTGGGGGAAACACCAAACATGTGGAAGAAGGTGCTCTGGTCAGATGAAACCAAAATCTAACTTTTTGGCAACAATGCAAAACGTTATGTTTGGCGTAAAAGTAACACAGCTCATCACCCTGAACACACCATCCCCACTGTCAAACATGGTGGTGGCAGCATCATGGTTTGGGCCTGCTTTTCTTCAGCAGGGACAGGGAAGATGGTTAAAATTGATGGGAAGATGGATGGAGCCAAATACAGGACCATTCTGGAAGAAAACCTGATGGAGTCTGCAAAAGACCTGAGACTGGGATGGAGATTTGTCTTCCAACAAGACAATGATCCAAAACATAAAGCAACATCTACAATAGAGTGGTTCACAAATAAACATATCCAGGTGTTAGAATGGCCAAGTCAAAGTCCAGACCTGAATCCAATCGAGAATCTGTTCACAAACGCTGTCCATCCAACTTCACTGAGCTCGAGCTGTTTTGCAAGGAGGAATGGGCAAATATTTCAGTCTCTCAATGTGCAAAACTGATAGAGACAAACCCCAAGCGACTTACAGCAGTAATCGCAGCAAAAGGTGGCGCTACAAAGTATTAACTTAAGGGGGCTGAATAATTTTGCACGCCCACTGTTTCAGTTTTTTATTTGTTAAAAATGTTTCAAATATCCAATAAATTTCGTTTCACTTCATGATTGTGTCTCACTTGTTGTTGGTTCTTCACAAAAAATTACAGTTTTATATCTTTATGTTTGAAGCCTGAAATGTGGCAAAAGTTCAAGGGGGCCAAATACTTTCGCAAGGCACTGTAGTTGCTTTTTTCTGAGCTCAGCATTAAATTGTTGGGACAAGAGGAAATGCGTCAGCTGTATTGAGTCACGCAGCCCTTCACATTCACAAATGGATTTCTATATCTAACCTAAGCTCACTGTGTTCGCTGTTAACATCACGATGGTGAGTGCATAAAAAAAAAATCACCTTTTCTCCCTCTCAAGGTGGATGGTGGGAGTTTGAGTCCCCAGCCTGATACCCCAGACACCCCACTCTCTCCCTCCTTTTCTTTTCCGAGCCAGGTAACAACCAGTAAAGGCTGGTGAGCAGAGACAATGAACCCAGATTCCCTCTGCCCCGCCTCCTGATCAGTTTGAGATGGAAATTGATCCGTGTGAAAGCATGAAATTATTAGGTTGTCACGTACTACTGATTAACCTGCACATACGTCTGTTTTCAAATCAGCACAAGTAAAATGTCACTAGATCCTACTTATAATTTTAACTGGTTATGACTCAAAATTGTATGTAAACAGTAGAAAGTAGTCCCCGACATTTTTCATAGCTAACTTGTGGTGTATGTTACAAGTCTACTTGTAAGATTTTTATTTTTTTTCATCATTTAAGAAGTACATGTTTTGTATGGCTGTAACATTGCCTGTCTTGCATACAAAACATGTCTTTGTCGTTGGTAATCTACCAGTTTTCAAAATGTTTCTTCTCCTCTTTCTTTTAGACGAGTAACGGTAATGATCCGTGGTCTACGTGGAATGCAGATGCTTCAGGAGGCTCCTCCAACAACTGGGCGTCCAACCCAGAGGGGACTCAGACTGGGAAAAGTGCTCCTGACCCCTGGGGCGCTGGCCACCCACAGGCTTATCAAGGACCAGGTCTGTACAGCTTTTGGCTGCTGAATTATTTGAGTTACGTTCCGTATTCTGACGAACCATTGATGCAGCTGAAGCCACAAAAAGGAAATGTAAAAGAGAAAAAGCTATAAAAAAAAACTTCTCTTTTCTCTCTGAAGGCCCATATCCTTATTTGATTGATTACACAGGTATTTCGAGCCTTGTCTTCTTGAAGCTTTGTCAATTCATAAAGGTTGATAAGTTTGAACATTTAACAGCATGTGTGTGCCTTTTAAGTTTGTCAAATTTGCCCATGCTGAGACTTCGCTGTATGCAAGTGAAGTGAAGCTAATACAGTGTTTCCCTAATGCGATGCAAACAACAACAACATGGAACGTGCATGTACCTATTTTTTTATTGCTTTCCCTTACATTGTACTTGTGTTTTTGTATGTAACGATTGCAGGTGCTGAGGATGATGAATGGGATGACGAGTGGGATGACAGGTCCACTGGAGGTTATCCAGAGTTAGAGGCTGGAGAGGCTGGGGCCATGCAAAGAGGAGGTGCTGGAGCCCATTCAATGAAGATATCCCTCAACAAGTGAGAGCTGGCAAACACCACAGGGATCAAATGGACTTTTAATGATATAATACCCAATTCATTGTCTCTGTCTGAGCAGGTTTCCCTTCTCAAAGTCTGGGCCAGAGCTATACCTTCTTTCTAAACAGCTTACAAAAGGCAAAGAGCGGATACCCATTTATGTGAGTCACAGCTGGACGGAATATGTGCACACATTCTCCTACGAACTCTCCTAGCTTTGTGTCATAACATCCTCTGTCTTCATATTCAGGTCGGAGAAGTGGGCCCCGTTTGGTCCTACCCAGAAACACAGGTCGACTGCGTTGTTGCTGACCCTAAGAAAGGCTCAAAAATGTACGGCCTCAAAAGTTACATCGAGTATCAAATCACACCCAATGTAAGTATTCAAAAGAAGAAGACCACACCAGTTTAAATCTAAGGCCTGAATAACATCTTATTATGCTTTTTGTAGTCCACAAATAGACCCGTCAATCACAGATACAAACACTTTGATTGGCTTTATGAGCGGCTCCTGGACAAGTTTGGGTCGGCCATCCCCATCCCGTCTTTACCCGATAAGCAAGTGACAGGTACTGCGCCCAGACTGCATTTATCAATGATGGGGAAATGTTTGAAGTCTAATGTCCGTGTGTCTGTAGGACGTTTTGAGGAAGAGTTTATTAAAATGCGCATGGAGCGGTTGCAGGGCTGGATGACGAGAATGTGTCGGCACCCGATCATTTCTAGTAGCGATGTGTTCCAACTGTTTCTCACCTACAAAGACGAGAAGGTATGCGCATTTGCTCACGTACTTCAAAGACGCAGCATAACTCTTGCTAATTTGCATTCTCAAAATATTTGCTTTACAAATGGATGATCTGGATTCAACACTGTGGAGACTAATAGCATACAGTGCCTTGCGAAAGTACTAATACACCTTGAACTTTTGCACTTTTTGTCATTTTTACAACCCCAAATGTAAAGATTTTATTTTGAATTTTTTACTGAAAGTTCACACACAAGTAACAGACAACTGTGAAGTGAAAATGATACCTGATTCTGTTATTTTACAAAAAATAGAAAAGTGGGGCGTGCATAAGTATTCATACAGCATTTTCTGAGTGCATGAAACTGCCTTTATAACATTCCTAATGACTGCAGAAAGTTCACACCTTGCCCTAACCATTAAATAGAGGCCACCTGCGCGTAATAATTCCAAGTGTTCTGTGAGGGCCTCAGAGCTATGGTCAGAGTGTATTGGTCACTAAACAACATCATGAAGGCCAAGGAGCTCACCAGAGAGGTCAAGGATAAAGCTGTGGAGACGTTTAAAGCAGCGTTCAGTTATACAAAGATTTCCCAAGATTTGAACATCTCACGGAGCACTGTTCAATCCATCATTCTGAAATGAAAAGAGTATAGCACCACTGCGAACTTACCAAGACACGGCCGTCCACCTAAACTAACAGACCGAACAAGGAGAGCACTGGTCAGAAATACAACCAAGTGCCCCAAGATAACTCTGGAGGAGCTGCGATGTACTGCCGCTGAGTTGGGGGAATCTGTACATGGGACAACTATAAGTCGTACTCTACACAAATCTGGCCTTCATGGAATTAATGCAAAACGTCCCGAGTATGGTGGGGGGAGCATCATGCTATGGAGCTGCTTTTCCTCAGCGGGGACTGGGAAGATGGTAAGAATAGTTGGGTAGATGGATGGAGCCAAATGGAGACATTTTGGAGGAAAACCTGCTGGAGTCAGCAAGAGAATTGAGGCTGGGGCGGAGATTCACCTTCCAGCAGGACAATGACCCTAAACACAAAACTACAATGGAATGGTTTAAAAATGACCTAAATCCTAATGAAAATCTGTGGAAAGACCTGAAAACTGCTGTTCACAAACGCTCTCCTTCTAATTTGACAGAGCTTGAGTTGTTTTGTAAAGAGGAATGGGCTAAAATGTCAGTCTCTACATGTGCAAACCTTGTAGTCACACCCCAGAAGACTTGCTGCTGTTATTGCAGCAAGTCTTCCACAAAGTATTAAGTCATGCTGTATGAATACTTATGCACGCCCCACTTTTCACTTTTGTATTTTTTGAAAATAACAGAATCATGTATCATTTTGCTTTCACTTCATAGTTGTCTTGTGTCACACTTGTGTAAAAAAATTCAAAATCTTTAAGTTTAGTGCTGTAAACATGACAAAATGTGCAAAAGTTCAAGGTGTATTAGTACTTTCGCAAGACACTGTACATTCAATGATATACTCTTAAATACAGCACACATTTAGTTGCAAAGTACCGCCTAATTTAAATGTATCACCAAAGCACAAATGATGATTTGTTCCGTGCAAATATTTGTGAGTCTGATGTGAATGTTGAATGGTTGTTTTCATTACGACGTTGGGCTAGGATTGGAAAATGGGCAAAAGAAAAGCGGAGAAAGATGAGCTGGTTGGAGTGATGGTATTCTCCACAATAGAGCCTGAAGCCCCAGATCTGGACCCACTGGAAGTGTGAGTCTGACCTTATTTCCTTAAATAATATATAATATTCCTTAAACTCTGACATGGAAACACTAATTGAGAAAATGAACATCGCCTTGCTGTTTCCCCTCAGGGAGCAGAAGTGCGAGCAGTTCAGCAGGTTTTCCAAAGCCATGGACGACGGCGTGAAGGAGATTCTCACTGTGGGTCACGAGCACTGGAAGAGATGCACAGGCCGTATGTGCTCAGCTAATGCGTGTTTTCTGTTCACATACGTATTCCCACTCTCCGCTGACTTAAGTGCTATTTATATTATTTTGTAAACTCGACATATTCACTTGTGTTTGTGTGTGTGTGCTCGTTCATAGCTTTACCTAAAGAGTACCAGAGGATCGGCAAGGCTTTTCAAAATCTCTCCTCTGTTTTCGCCAGCAGCGGATACCAGGGTAAATACCAATATGAGCCAAGCTGCTATTTGTTTTATGCTAAACGCTCTTTCCGTTCAGCCTCAAAGCTCATCTACCTGATGGTGGTAAACGATGAACTTTCAAGTCTAGTGATGTAGAGAAAACACACAATCCGAATCTACCTGTTTTATTGTCATGGTCACTGAATGGGGAAAATAAAACGTACATGAACCATAACAGATGTATTAAAAAAAGAAAACACAGTACTACATGAGGAACAATGTAGTACTGGTGTAAACAGAATGTAAAATCTAAAAACGTGTACACAATATAAGGGCAGTGTCATTGAGGGGCTGGAGTGGACCACAGTTTGTGAATACTACATATGGAAGCAGAGGAAGGGAGGGCAGGAAAGGGAGAGAGTTCAGCTTCCTGACAGCCTGGTGGATGAAGCTGTCCTTCAGTCAGCTAGATATTTATAAATATAGCAAGATAAAAAAGGATCTACTAGATTTATAAATGTAAAATGAAATTGCCTGTGACCAGAGAGTGCTAATACAATTGTGCAAGTAACATGGAGAAAATGATTAAGTGGGTGTTCAGTGTCCAGTAAGTACTTCGAGTAATTTCAGATAAAACGAAACAAATGGGATGAAATGGAGTAGTGTTTTGACATTATCGTCTTTGGAAATTGGATTTAGTTGATAACTTTTCTAAGTAATCGTCAGAACTCTCGTGGTAGGACTTACTCAAAGTATAAATTAAATGCTCATTGGAAACGAAAATTAATTATCTTCATAACAAACCATTACTCATTAGCACAGTGCCACTGCTGCCACCATAATGCCAATTGTTTGTTGGCTAATGCTAATTGTCTGTCACTATGTTGAAATGGACTCGGCGTTTAAGACATATTTAGATTTCAAAACTTGTGTGTAGGTGAAGCCACCCTCACAGACGCCATGACGGAAGCAGGAAAGACCTATGAGGAGATTGCCCTGCTGGTTGCCGAACAGGTATGTGATTAGTTACAGTAGCAAACCGCATATTGCAGAATAGTGTGATGCCTGAGAGACTCATTTCTGTGTTTACTATCAACAACTGTAATTTGTACTTATGTTTCACGATACCTCTTTTTTCACTTGTTGTCGACCCGTGTTGACGTCACATTGTGTGGGGGTATGACCCCTTAGACACAATGTCCTGCCTCATATCTGTCAAGGAAGAGGCCAAGGCTGAAGTTATTTGTAGTAGTAGTTTAGATTAATATATTCTTGAGATATTAGTGATTGTAGCATGCGTGTCCCACTCGCCAACAGCTTACAGAAGACTGGTAACTACATGTATAGATACATCCCAAAACCGTTCTTAACAACAGTGAAAAAGAAAACTTAATTTAGTACCAGAGTCTTTATCTCTAAAGCCACAGTGAAAAAGTTATGTATGTTGGTGTATTAGTTGTAATCTAAAGAGCAGACAGTTGCCTCAGTGATTTAACATTTCCTTAGCTTTTTATCACTTGGATAACCTATTAGGCCTTCTATTTTTACCCTTATCTCATCTTTAGATAATAACTGCTCGAATGTTTTCCAGCCTAAAAAAGACCTCCACTTTGTCATGGAGACCAACAATGAATACAAGGGTCTGCTGGGCTGCTTTCCTGACACCATTGGAGTCCATAAGGTGCACTATATTTTAACAACGCTGTCTCATTATAATGTTGATGTCTGCTGCTAACGCGTTACTCTCCCATAGGCTGCTATAGATAAAGTAAAAGAAGGCGACAAACTGGTCGCAGCTGGTAAAATCACCGCTCAGGATAAAGTGGGCATGGCCAAACGTGTCAGCACTATGTCTTATACATTACAAGGTACTGCAGTCAAAACAAGGCCATTATTAAATGATAAATTCATATCTGACTCCTCTGTGTCTTTTAGCTGAAATGAACCACTTCCATAGCAACCGTATCTATGACTACAACCGGGTCATGCAGCTGTACCTTGAGGAGCAAATCAAGTTTTACGAGATGGTAGGAGCTTGTTCATTAACTTTCTCTCTAAATATCAGTGACTTGGAGCTATACAGACTGTATTGTAGATCTGGCTTCAGCTGCTGACAACACACACGGTGGATTTTCAATTGATTTTACAATTATTCGATTCCAAATTCATTATAAATCAAAGTTGAAGGTCAAAGTTATGGACATAATCCACCGTGTTTGCTGCAGGTAGGTAAGCGAGTAGTGCAGTCCATAGTTATGAATGTAACACAAATGAACCACAGAAATTGCAATCTTGTCACCTACATGTTGTGAAAGCCTTTGTTCTGTTTCTTCTTTCTTCGTCTCTAGATTGCAGAAAAACTGAGACATGCACACGGTCAATTCACCACAATGTGAGAACCATGACCGTCACACTACAATAAACCACCCACTATTCCTGTTTGTACAACTATTATTTTGGCCCATTTTAATTTCATTTCTACTTGAGTTCACCTGTGCCTTTTAGACAATGTAACACTGTGTAATATCATCAGCAGTGCACCTACAGCAGAAGACCATTTCTAAATGTTCTCCAATTGTAATCTATGCCAACAGTACTGTGCCAAAGTCTGAGGGAAGCTTTAACGAACATTAATAAACATGTAATTCTGTCAAGCTACTGGCACTTACTCGCAATGGTAAAGTAAAATCTGGGGTATAGACTAGAATATTTCAGAATTTTTGGCCTGGTAACCTTCAGATGTTTCCTAAAATAAATTTAAAAGCACACACACGGTGATTTAAACACTTGGCTGATCAAATTTGTCACATTTTTGCACAGTACTGAACATTATAGTCAAGCTAATTATTAAGTGTCATTGACATTACATTGTTTTGGATTTGCTTGGGCCTTCTGCATGAGCGCACTGCTGCCGCCATCTAGTTCTTTTTTTTTGTTTTTCTTTTCCCCTTCGGCATGCACTTCCTTTTGGCTCCAACAGGAAACCGCATCTCCTTCCTCCTGTGCCTTCCTCACGTCACGTGCCTTTATATTATACTATTGCACAAAACAAAAGTGCTTTGATTGTATTACCCAACCTGCATACTGTGATACTGCAGTTTACATTTTAGACACTTATTTTAATTTCTCACAATTAAAATAAAGACAACAATGTCCCAGTGAAGGCGGACTAAAGCCTTTAGATTTTCATGAAGAATATTTATCCCTAGATTTAGATGTTTTATATGAATGTGTTTGATGCACTGCTAAATGTAACAATCTGTACTATAAGAGCTCTATTTACATCCGGAGAATATGCGACGTATGCAATTTTACTTCTGCTTTTCACTTGCTTACAATCAGTCTAATCGCATCCACTTTGTACATTCTTATGACTTAACCTAATGCAAGACATATTGTAAAAGTAATATTAAAAGTAAAAACTTGATACGTTTGGGCCCATCAGGTGCTCGGTCGTCAAGATATTTTATGTATAGAACCTTTTGCCATATGTAACTCAATTCTGTTTGATTTATTAAACAATGATTTGTACTCACTCTTTGTGTGTCGGTGTTTAGTTTAAATGTAAGTGTGGTATTTTCCACGGATTATTTCCAGTTATTGAGCCATATGCTGGTTTTACACACTGTGCTTCCTATTCCCCAAACAGACTCCTCCTTTTAGAAGATGGGCTTGTACAGCGACACAGAGGGGCCTGACTGTGCAGGGTCAAAGACTGTGTTTGTTCACGCACTGTCAAAGGGCTCATGTGTAGAGGGCTTTAGGTGCAGCTGGTTGTGGCCCGCAAAGACCACACTGGGACACTTTAATGTACTTCCATTTGACCCAAGTAACAGGGTAGGGCCTTCAAGTTCATAACATACTGCTAATTCATTGCAGTTTATTTGTTAAATCCAGTTTGATATTTGATGTGAAAATTGTATCTGTTCATTGATACAGTTGACATGCCATTATTACAAATATACATATAAAATACTTTCAAGATTTAAAGTAGATACCAAAATAACATAATAATGCTGCATAGACTGTATATAAATATATAAATAATTAATGTAGTTTCACAGTGGCTTATAAAAGTACAAAATATGTACAAAATAATCAACATGTAGCTTATACTGTTACTATATATTTCTCTTCGTTTGGGTGCTTTTCTCAAGAATGCCCATCTTAAAGTCTGTTTTGAACTTTGATCATCATAATGTAAAATATCCCTGTCTCTGCTGCCATATGGTGTGGATGTTTCAGGGCGACACGCGTCTTCTGAAGGAGCGTGGTCGGATCATCATACTGACTTTACGCAGAGAGTAATAGTCTGAGTCTTTCCATGAGTGCCACACAATCCCATCTGGACCCAGAGGAGCACGGCCTCGAGGCGTGTAATGACCTCCCTGTGATTACAAAAGTGATTAAAACCTCACATTGCGTTTTATTGGTATTTGACTAATTGTAGACCTATATAACTTTGGTCTTACTCTGTAGTAGACTCCATTCAAGTGGGCATAAAAGCACTGGTTGTACCACCATCCCCCGTGGGAGATCTCTGCGCAGATGTTACCGCTGTCTGGCGTGCTGAAGCTCTGTTTGTCGTGATACCAGCTGAAGGAGTCCTGGGCCGAACCGCTGAACCCAGAGACGTGCAGGCGGTACTGGTGCTCTTCATCCTCCACACTACAGAAAAGCAACATAAGATGAGCCTTTTACATTTTAGGCACATGTTACGCACATTTATTACACAGTATTTATTGTAAAATGTTGTGCTTTGTTTCATTCATGCATGTTTAAAGGCCCTGTACCTGATTTATTTTTATTTACAAACAATGATTGTAGTGTCTAAATTCATCCCTAACTTTCTCTTGCATCTCAACTCTTTAGAGGGATGAGTTTATGACCATGTTTTACAACTTTTCAGGGTTACTTTTCAGAAATGCTATCAACAACTGGCCTGCAAGTTCATGAAATTGATACAAACGCTTTTTAGTTAGATGCGCAATATTGTCTCCAAGATTGGCTGGGTTTACAATGTCTGTGTAGGCTCTCAGTCGTACAGGAGTTGTCCATCTTAAATGAAGGTTCTTGAGTCATCTTCTGTACTCTGTAGTTGACGTGTCGAACATTTCACCTCTCATCCGAAAGGCTTCGTCAGTGCACTAAAGTTCAGTTCAACCCGCACTCCAGATCCTAGGGAGGAGTTGAGCTTGGCTCAGGCCCTCCCCTCTATTAACAGCTACTCTCACCTGTGGGTAAACCTCTTTAGCTCTAAGTCTTTATAAGTCCTAACAACCTACCTATTACTTGCATTTCAGTCTGAACTGTCCTAATTCTGTCCTGACAACAATAGGCAGAACAACAGGCAGGTAATTAGCAGTGATCAGTGGAAATTAGAACAGTTCAGACTGAAATACAGGTGATAGGACTTAGAGCTACAAAGATGTTTGCCCACAGGTGAGAGTAGCTGTTAACAGAGGGCAGGGACTGAGCCGAGCTCAACACCTCCCTATGGTCTTTATCTGGACTGCAGGCTGAACTGAACTTTAGTGCACTGACAAAGCTTTTTGGATAAGAGGTGAAACGTTTGACACTTCATCTACAGAGTGCAGAAGATGATTCAAGAACCTTCTTTGAAGCTGCGTTTGCAATATACTGAAGGAGAACAAAAACATGTGTTCCACCGCTTTCAAAATGTCAGGTGTAGGGCCTTTAAGTAATCCTGAATTTACTGTACGGTATATATATATAAAAAAAACAAGCACGCCTCCCTCACAGGTGCACCAACCATTTTAATATCTATACTGCTTTACTCCTCGTGTACCAGCAGAATATGAGGTCAAGCCTTCTGTACATTTGTTAATTAAGGTTTATTTAGTTGTTTTCTATGCAGACCTCATACATAAAAAATAATGCACAATAAAGGACCTTAAAGACTGGATGGTACTGAGACACTGTGCTGTAACTTGCAAATCACCTGAAGCTCTGGTAGAGGGCGTGTTTGTGCTTATTGCTCCAGTCCTCCAGGTCTATCCGCAGCGTGTATTCGCCCTGAGTGCTGAGGTCGTGGATGTGGTCGTTTCCCAGCCAGAACTCCGAGCGCAGGTCTCCAAAGCCGTCCCTGTAATCCCCCCAGGTCCGGTCAAATGTCACCGCTCCATCCACCCTTCGTTGGATCACTGTCCAGCCCCCACCTGGAGCACAGAGACAGGCATATGTCAGGTCCAGTGGGAGCATGTGGGGCACAGCAGGACGGCCCTGACCAGACAAACAGGCTGTCATTTAATTGGTTGGGTAAGTAAAAAAGAAACCATTGTCTAATATTGACATGTGCAGGTCAGACATCTATGGTAGAATTTGCCTTTCTTTCAAAAACACAGACACTCACATAGATTAATACAGGCCCCTGACATAAAGAACTTTGTGAACACAACCAATTAAGTTTTAATGAGTTTGAGGGGCGCGTCACTCACCATCTGTGTCCATATCACAGTAGACCTGCACGGGAACCCCAGCCAACAGCGGTATGACTGTGTAGAGACCTGATCTCCTCTCGCCAATGTAGTAAATAGAGGCACAGTCAATGGGGCAGTTCCTCATGTGGGGCGATTCTGCAGAGAGAATACTTTTAGTGTCTTGTGCCCTCTTCTGGTGGAAAAGTGCATTGACAGACCTGGGGGATGGTGAGGCTCTTGTGAACTCATCAAAGAGTTGGGGTGGAGGACATTGAGCAAACAGCCAGGACTTCTTTTGACTCTGTCTACCACCTCTGTCAAATTATGGACCTGATTCTGAATGGAAGTTCACAGTCAGTTGTTACTGATCATATGCACACCATGTGTTAACCGCTAAGTAATGCAAAAACATGTCAGGTCACTGCAAACAATGGTAATTCTTATTCTTTAAACACTTGAAGAAAAAAAAAAAAGTATAATTAATCTGAGAGGTCCTGTTACCTGCAGGTCGAGTATGAGGGTGCCCTGTAAGTGCAGCAGGCTGGTGGCTTCTGTGTAGTGCATCTCCAGATCATGAAGTCGTTGTTCAACAGACATGTTCAGGTGAGTTCTCTGTTCAGCCTATCAGCAAACAATCACACACTTTCAATAACCAGGATGCTTTTTGTTAACTTAAAAAAATGTAGATGTATCAAATTCAATCTTTTGTCAAACTCTATTATATCAATGAAATGTAAGCTTAAACTGGCCTTAGAGGTTCACTAGGGCACTTGGACTGGAGCAGCTTGTGTCAAGAGCCTCCAGCTGAGTCCCTTTGCTAGATAAAGAATATGGCCACCTGTGGCAGAGTGTATGAGTTATTGTTTGTTTAGCACTAAGACACATGTAACAACATGTGTAGGAGTAGCATGGCTAATCCTGTTAGCGGCTAAGGCCAAGGACAAGCTGGGAGTGTGTTAACGTGAACTGTGGTGTTAAATCATTCTACTCCTTGAGCAATGACAAGGCACTTTTGGACAAGTGTCATGTCTTTTTCCTAGTATGACTTTAGCTCCCTTCTATTCTATCTTATTGAGGGAATTGTCTTGATTTACCAATTAAATGACAAAATATAGACTATAAACTAAATTTGTCATGTATTTAAGTTATGTTTAAGATATGAAATTATTTGCATTTGATTTGACGTAATGTTTGCAAGGCCTAACACAAATAAGGATAAGGCTATCCCAACATGTAACGGTGTCATTATGGCTGTATTTCAAATTCATTTTAAGATGATGGGTTACAAGAAAATATCAAATTGTTTGAATTTTCCTTAAAGAGAGATTTTAATGCAGCCTACCTATATATTCTTGTTCTATTCTTGTTTCAACAATGAAACTTGCCTTGCCTATAACGTACAAACCTGTGAATTATAGGCCTTAAAATAAAATGACCTGTAGTTCCAGGACCTTCACACGGTGCCGGTGGTTCCTGAGCTCCTCCTGTAGCCCAGACACCGTCTCCCTCAGCGCAGACAGCTGCCTCTTCAGCTCCTCATTCTCATGGAGCCAAAAGGACACTTCATCAGTGCAGCGGAACATGTCAGGACACCTCTGCCCCTCCAGCTGAGGCAAGGTGGCCACAATCCGGCACATCCCATCCTCCATCAACTGTGGGCAGAAGAACGCATCATAACATGAATAAATATACCACAAAGCCTATTGAATATAATGAGCCCAACAATACTGGCTAAACTATGGTGACACATACAGTAGTGTCCATTCTAAAACTGATACTGAATACAATGAGCCTTAGGAAAGGACTACTCTGGATATGCATCTCCTACTGCTTTCTGAATCCACTTTACACTCACTGAGGGGCAGGGGCTCTACCTCTAAGCTCCTCCAGAATAATTATATCTTGCATATAAAAGGTCTCACCTGGTTGGAATAGTCTCCACACTGGGTTCCTCCTCCATTGAATTGAGTTGTGTTGAAGGCACGCACCTCGGCCACCAGCACCAGCCCCGTCAACAAGCACAGCCCAGAGACGCTCCAGGTGGGAGAAGACATGGCCGACACTGCTCCCCTGTTAAACTACGCCTTTCTATCGGGGAAAGGAGAAGCTGTCCATTCCCATGTCCACCTCACCTGCCCCTATTGAACAGATAGAATACCACCAGGTCTGACGGGGCATGAACGTCTGGTAAGAACAGGGTGATCCCATTTAGTCTATTACATTACTGTCTTCAGGCTCGAACATGCAATCTGCTTAACACTGTCAGGGAATTTAAACTGACCAAACATAAAGTATTAATATGTTCCAAATGGAGACACTTTTACACTCACTGTGGACCCATATTATGCATTTTTGCAACACATAATCCATCTGAAAATGATCTCTAGAACATGTTTAAAAGGATATATAGAGAGGATGTATTTGGGTTTTCATTAAATTCATTCGTGTTGCTGTTTGTTCAAATCAATATTTTTTTGTGTGAAGTTGTTGATTCGAGGCAACTGCTGTTACAATATTAGCCTCTACAACAAAATCTGAAGCTATGCAACAGATTAGTGCTTGAGATTCCTATCATTATAAAGTCTCCATATTAATAAATAGCCAACACTGTCATGGTATAGCCTACTCACCACTGCTATAGGTCATCTTCTGCCAATAAGTCCAGGTACAATCTTCTGTTTATTCTCTGTTATCCTACAGTTGTGTTTCAATTTGAACGCGTCATGTTTTTGTCAAGTGAAATACTGTCAGCCACTGGTCCTCTTCTTCCTCTCTCTCTCACTCTCACTGTAGACATCTTACAGCCATAATCCACCTGTAAGAGGATTGGCCGATGGGAGATGGAGGCAGACGCAAAAGGGAATGCAATTTTTGACAGGGTAGTATATCATCGGGGGGTAATGCAAAGTGTGATGTCTGCTAATGCAAGATTATAGTGTAAAAGAAAAAACACCTTTATTCTAAAAGTATTTCAGTATCTCAAACAACCAAAACCAATCCTTCTTTTTGGAACAGGCTGCCCTAGGGCTTTCCCATCTACCACCATGACCGAAGGACTGCTGCTCATCGGACTAGTTTCTACCAACAACAGATTACTCACTTCATTTGTTCGTGCCGTGACACAGGCCGCGCGTGGAACTTTGTTGGCTCTAGTTTTTCCTGCAACCGTCAAGGAGTCCACTAGGGGGCAACAACACACTGCAAATTTGCTAAGCGACTCTTTTTATTTTTCTATTATTTATTTTTTTCTACATTTTTTTTTTTGTAATCGTTTAGTATTAGTAATAGTTTTAATAGTTACATGTTTTACATACAAAATAAATCCTACATCTAGTCTCCCAGTTCCCCTTGCCAAGTTCATGCGTACTCCCTCGGGTCCCCTACCCTGAAGGCCCTGAGCTAGACTACACCACTGGTTCTCAAAGGTCTTACCCTAAGTACTATAAAAAAATAAATAAAAAAAAAACAGACAAGGTCTTAAGTGGAGCTTACCCATGACTAAAGAGGTCAAAAACTAAACAAAGACTACAGAGGGTTCGGAGTCCTCTGAGACAGTGTTTCTGTCCCCAGTATGGGGACCTCTGAAGGTACTTGAGCACTTAGCAGGGGGTACTTGGAATTATTTCAGATTAAAAAAAGAGTGAAACTGAATAGAATTTCAATGTTTTTCAGTAAAGGGTTTGATTTTCAGAGAAATGTAGCTTCATTTTGAACACAACACACTATACAATGCTGAATAATCTTAGTTTATTTGGTCATTTTATAATAATATTGGCATGATCCTCGAGCTAGGGGGTACTCGGAGTATAAATGAACGACTCAAGGGTTACGTGGGACAAAAAAGGTTGGACCACAGTTTGAGAAACACGGCACTTTCCCCTAAGGGTCATTCACTTTCATTAGGCTACTAAATTACACCTATGATAACATGATTTTATGATTAAATCCTGGAACATTGAGAGTAAAAAGGATAATTTTAGACATGGCACTTTCATTTCTCATGATAAGACAGAGTGCCCGTTGGCTTCTCCTGGCAGTGAGCCACATGTTAATGGACTTGGTTACAAAATTCAATTAACTTCATAATTTGTAGCGTGACGATAACTGCATGACACCACCTCTTGTCCCTTTCATTCAGTTGTCCTTGTGTTGTTTATAACCAGACCAGGGCTGAAAGTGGGTCATCAGTCAAACGCGCTAAACTTGAAATCACAGACAAACAGAAACATTTGCCACAGTACAATGATGTGACCTACATTATAGAGACCAGTCAATCTGTCCTCCATATCTGCAATGAAACACTGAATCTGCATTTAAAACAACGCGCTGAATTATGCATGGAACAGAAAGGCAGGTGTGTGCATTTGTCAGCATGTGAAGTGGCTTTCCCGAGCGCAGTGACACGGGGCTAAAAGCAGATGTTGAAGGATGTGACAGTCGAGAGCTCAGGCTGTACACAGGGAAAGAAGTGGGAGGGAACATGAGAGATTCCAGTTTAAAGGCAGGTTTCATAAATTGAAGCCTATGGCAGCCTGTCACACAATTCTGTCACACGCAAAGACAATGCAAGGACATGTAGTAGGTGTAACATTAGTTCAGTTAAAGCAGGTAAACAACTTTCTTTGATGCAGAACTATTCAAAGTAAGAAGACAGTACTTCTGATTTTCTCCAAATCTCCTCAGGGTTTCTGAAAAAGTGATAGCGGGATCGCATTATAATGAAGGAATGACTGCATTTGCTTTTTATTATTTATTTTACTTAATACTATACAAGGCTACATACCCATTTCTCTCAATCTTGTATCCAGGGGCATAACTGGTCCATTTTGTTGCTAAGGGCACAGCAGTTCTGATGTAAGATCCGAAGTTAATGTGACGGTTTTAATGCAACAGTCCCATCCATCCACTCCTTGTCCATTGCCGGGTCGTGATAAATCACATTGCACCAGCCCCTGGCTCCTCCTGCAGGTGGTGGGTCCACGGAAGGACGGCCTCATGGTTCCAAACGGGCCTGTTAGTCTCTCATAGGGGGCCCATTCACTCTCTCATTCATACACCAGTGTACGCAGACACTGGAGGGTGAAGTGTCTTGCCCAAGGACACAACGACTGCATGCGCCTTCAGGAGGCGGGATTCGAACCCCCGACCTTCCGATCATGAGGCAACCCGCTCTACCATCTGCGCCACCGTCGCCCCAACAGTCCCAATCTCCAGAAAATGTGAACCTCCAATTATTACAGCAGTGTCAGAGAGCTGGCTGTCCACAAAGATTTTAGCTCAACACTTACCAGACTATCACTTATTTGAGTCAAAATATTTTGTGCTAAATTATACTGACTCCTTATTTCTAATGATAGAAATGAAAGAAGAACCCAATAGGAGCAGCTCAACAAGTGCATGTTGTGGGTGGATTTTGATGGAGACAGCGCAGTCGTGACCCACACAGTTAACCTATGGCTCGTCACTTTGTTTCGACACGCGGTGTCTCGTGTTGCACGAACACAGGACATGCAACAGTGGATCAATCAGTATCGATTAGTATGCAGTACCTGTCTGCAAATGTCTACAACAGAGTGTCACAGAGTGCTTACAGTGTGTGCACAGGTATTGTTCCTTCAAAAACCAACTGCTGCAAGAAATTAGGAATATACATGAGATGGGCACAATATAAATACGGGTATATGTGTATACTGTGTGACAAATTACAATGTCACCAATTTCACCAAAAGAACATTTTGTTGGCTAACCACAGGCCATATGTTATGTGTGATAAACGTTACAAAACATTTACACATTTACACATTTCATAGTATTTGGGCATTTTGTGAAGATTACATGACACTGTAGTCACAGTCATGGTCAGCTTTATTGTCAATTCCATCGCATGTTAGCCCTTGGTGCAAAATCTCTACATACAAGAGTGAGAGTTAGAGTTCAGTATCTTTGAGGGGCTTGTGTGGATCCCAGTTTGTAAACGCAGGTGTAAGCTGAGGGAGGATGACAGGGAAGGGCGAGAGTCCCTGTGGATGAAGCCTGCAGACTCGGCTGTCTCCATGTCACCCATCACTGAAGCGACTGTAATGGGTGCGTGGGGGCACCTGTGATTCTTGGTAGGTGAGTCAAGTGGAGTAAATGTCTTAAATGGAGGGGAGAGGGACACTCTCGCTACGTGACGGAGGGACTTATGGCAGGATAGAAACACAGTGATGCAGCTGGTCCGGATGCTCTCTATCGCCCCTATGTAGAAGGGGCATATGATGGGGGATGTACTTTCTTGGGTAGCGATAGTGTTTGATGACAGGGCCGTTGACAGACTTGTGGGGCCGGGGCAAAAAGGTCCCCCCAAACCCATTTTCTATTATTATTTTTTTTTTTTACAGAACATGGACCCCCCTGCCCCTGCAGCCTGTTATGTGTGCACCCTGGAACGTGGCGCTGGTCAGAGGAGCAGAGTGGATGTTCTCCCACCGTCCACAGCAATAACAAACCTACTGAGAACTAAATGTACCTAATACATTGGCTAAAAGAATGTTTAGGTTTGGACTGTGAGAAATACCAAAGAAGGAACTGAAAAATCTCCTTTTAAAAAAGTGGTGAAGAAAAAAGAAAAAACTCAATTATATCAGAACGGGTTTTGAGAGAGTAATAACAAATGATCATGGCTTTTTCTCCTTCCTTTTGCAAAATTCCAGTTTTGTTGAGCATATTAAACACTAAGTTATGTGCTCGAGGAAATTACATTTGTGTGTCAATGCCATTTCGGTGTGCACATGACGACAATTCATAAAATAACAGTCAGGCTATTTTATTCAATTAGTGCCATTGTGAATTGGTTATTGTCCTATTCTCGGCTTTTAGCAGGATGCTGTTACTTTGCAGCTAAAAACATCACCTGTTTTCATAAGTACAGGTGGCTGGATCACGTTGCAGGTCTCGGGGTTGACTGGCTGATCCCAGAGGTTTGGAAGGCATGTGTTCTGTCATGTAGAAAGCTCCGGAGACTTGCATCAGGCATGGCATGTCCTTCACAGAACAGCAGCAGGCATTTCACACACACTAAATCTGACAGAAAGAGTGAGGAGAGTAGTGCTCAGATGGGAGTTGAGGAGGACACTGGAAAAACCTGACGCCAAAGGCAAGACAGCAGCACTGTTGGCAGATGATCAATAATTTAAAGCTAAAACACACAGCAAATAATACATGTTTCTGCTTTTTTGTGATTTTATAACGGAGTAAATGTAAGCAGTTCACAGGACACTGGTCTGTGGGTCTCCAAAGAGGTAATAGCAGTTGTAGTTTATTTTATTGGGACAGAATGAGTCACATGAACTTAAACACGCACGTCAAGCATCAGAATAATTTGCATACGTTATTCAGCATTCATGCTCACAAACACACTCATTCATAATCCAATGCACACCGATAACACAGGCACGGGAAGGGTTTTTGTCCAAAGACACTATTTCGACATTTATTTCTACAGTTTTGTTGCCTAAAATCACAGTGTCATGATGTTATTCCCAGCTCAGATTTCTGCCAAATTTTGGAGCCTCTTTGAGTAGGAAACAGGGTTTTTACTAACGTTTGTGGCAGCTTCTGCTTTTACGATAAACCCTGATTGTATCCAGATTATTGTCTACTTGGTCTGCATGCACTTCTTACATTTAAAATGTTTAACCTTAGCTGTTATAAAGGTCTCTGCAGATTAGAAGCTCCCGCGTTGTTTTAGGAGGAGAAGCAAATGGGTCGAGAATGAAGAAGAATCGATGGAACAAAATCTGGTTAAAATACCAGATCCGGGTCACGGCACTAGTTGTAAGGATCGGTAACTGTAAAATAACTCACAATGTGCTTCACAATGATGAATATAAAAAACAGAATCAAAAGCAAAATGTTCTATTTTTGAAAGGGGGAACGTTCTCGAGATGGGACTCGCAGAAGTCACTGAAACCCATCCATATATCCATCCATCTTCTTCCACTTGTCCGTTGCCAGGTTGTGGGGGCAGCTGTTGGAGCTGCCCAAAACACATTGCACCAGCCCCTATGGCTCCTCCTGCAGGTGGTGGGTCCACAGAAGGACGGCCTCATGGTTCTAACCGGGCCTGTTGGTCTCTCATAAGGGGCTTCTGAACCGCTCTTTGTCTGACCCGTCACCCAGGACCTGTTTGCCATGGGAGACCCTACCAGGGGCACGAAGCCCCCGACAACAGAGCTCCAGGATCATTCGGGCACTCAAATCCCTCCACCACGTTAAGGTGGCGGTTCCATGTATTCATATATGAATACATGAATATGAAAATAACACGTTCCGTTCCATTTGTGTGTATCATCTGTCATTAATTTCATACAATCTGACAACTATCCAAAATGTATGTCACAGTCTAACATGAAGATTAGACTAAAATAGAACTTACGGTAGGTGTTTGGAAGCAGTCCATCTTGCTATCTGTCTGTCACGGTTCAGCATATGGGCTTCTGTCTCCAGCTGCAGCCTGAGCCCTCACACGCTGTAATGCCATAATGTATTGAGCCTCAGATGCTGCAGACTGACAGGCAGTGTTTGCCACCTGTTTCTGTTCAGCTGTTTATCAACACTTTTTCAAATGGTGCACACGCCAAGACAAGTCCAAATTAAACTTCCAAAAAATGTGTTGTGCAGTGCCAAAGATTTCTACGACAAGCTCAATAAATCAGGAAACAAAAGGGTATTGTGGAAAACAACAACACCAGCGTGTGCACTGACCTCTTGGAGGGGGGCGGGGGGTTATTTTTACCACATTTTATTTTAAAAGACTAAATCTAATATAAGAATGTAATTGAATGATCTGGGCTTTTGCGCCTCGGGCCACCTGAACAGATAGGAGCGACCACAGGGATAAGTAGCCTACAAGGAGGAGAAACTCTATATTCTATGACATTTACCTTACCTTGCTGTACTTTAAACGTATAAAAGCTGCTGATACCACAATATGAGCCTGAATAAATGTTTCACGTCTTAGCTCGGCAGTGATGCAGGAGAGACCGAGCTCTCCTTCAGAACAGAATTACTGAAACTGACTGCTTCTCGTCGCCTAGTCCCTGCTTCTGTGCTGCTGTATAACAGCTGCCTTCATCACACATAAAGGGCACAGGGAGGACGAGGGAGAAAGGAATACACATAAACACTTTGGGCTCAGTGCCAGGGTGATAGGATTGGGAGTGTGTCTTGGAGTTGTGTTCGGGCTGACTGAGCAGATGAGGTGCTTTGATAAGGAGTGGTACACAACAAACGGACTGTGAATACGAGTGTCCGGCGGCTGACTGGGGGTAATAACATGGTCCAGAGCAGAAAAGAGGATACTGTGGCAAATCCTTCATATTTGAAGAGGGGTTCTCATGGTCTGTATGCAACTTTAACTTTATTGTTGATTTGTCTTGTATCAGTAAGCACTAGGCCTGTGTTGGTGCCACATGGTATAGTGATTGGATTTATGACTTTTTAATTGGAACCAAATCTTTGGGACCGGTTTATATCCAAGACTGGCTTTTTTCCTCAAATATAATTGGCGATACTTTATAGTAAAATGTTACCTACTATTGAAAGAAAAAACAATTTTCAGACAAAGCTCAGAGTTCAGTCGTTTGATGAATGACAGCGGAGCGGCTGTATCAGTCCGTTGCCGAACAAGCTTTTGCAGCTGATCAAGCGTGGGCGGGAATGTCCAGAATGGTCCTGGTTTTGGACAACATCCCTCTCTCTCTTTGTATTGATTTTTTAAAGAACCCGGTCAGAGAAGTCACATAATCCGGAAAAAACTAGTTGCTCACCTTTTGATTAAAACCTCCCAAGCTCACAGTGGGCTGCTTTTTATCCTTTGTAACGATATATTGTACGTAAGTAACACTTGCCTTAAAGGAACAGGCCACAGTTCTTCCATACTTAGATATGTTCTTACTTGAGTTTAGACGAGTTGATACATACCTGTCTGGTCTTTGTGCCCGTGGAAGAGCGTGGTAGCTTCCAACTTCACCCCCGTTTGGAGCTATTGGAGCTTTTTACAAAGACCAGAGAGTTACGCTTCAACTCGGCTAAGCTCAGGTAAGAACATATCTCAGTATGGAAAACGGTGGCCTGTTCCTTTAAAGAAATGTAATACTTATCTGCAGTGTTAGATCATTTGAACAACTTTCCTTTGCCTTTTACACAAGTGAAATACGGGTTTATACACTGTCTATGGGCCTTGATCTAAACAGCCAACAATACCAAATAACCAACTTTATCCCAAGGTCAAACTACTTGTAATAAAAGTAGAATGTGAGCACTGCTGCAGATCCCACGGGTGTAAAAGACTTGTGAACTACAGGTGCTCCTCTAAGACAGATGCGTCTTCATCAGGGCAATTTTGTGATTTTGTATTACGTTGTCCATGTTTTAATAAAGGACTTTCCTTGACAACTACGGAGTGCCTTCTCACCTTTTTTGACTGCATTCCACACTCACAGCCAGTCACTTTTCTGCTTTCAAACCACTTTTACTTGACCAAAGTCAGCTAGAGTAACAAAAGCAAACCATTTTTTTTTATTCGTCAGTGTCAAGGAACACCATTGCCTTTCAAATTGCCAAATTGCCTTTCCCCCAGACATACTTATGACACCCAACACCAAACACTCTTCGCCTCCTGTAAATCTGTCACCCCAGAGTGAACTTACAAGAAGGTATGCTGTGTTCCTTGCTAGTCATAAATTATGTGCAAATGTATGAATTAATCATTGAGGCAGCTTTCCCCACCTCTTTCCCTTTTCATGAAGGATGGCATGCATGTTCTACACAGGCCTACAAATACAAAATGTCTGTTCATTTTTGTCTTTTCGAACAAGTTAGTTTATTGCTAATGAGCACGTGACTGTTGTCTTACAGCCTATATTGTGTTTTACAGTGTTCTGTGCGTCAACTAATGTGTTGAGTTGTGCTTGAACACTTGAATAAGCCGAGCCCCGGCACACGTCCCCCCGGTGCGACCTGATCACCATGACAACAGCATCCGTGGGTAGGGAAATCCAAGTTGTCTGGCAGCGGATGAAGTGAAAACTGGGATGAAAGGCCACCCTGTGACTCCTTTCGTGTTCATGACTGACAGGGGAAGATGAGTCATAACAATGCATAGTAATCCCTCTGAAGTAATGCAGCGATCTACCCCCCGTGGTCTGTATACGGAAGAGCTCTCCCAACAATGGCTGTGGGCTAATTGAAGGCTTTCCGCCACCGCAGTTGCTTATTGTCTATTTATTTGCGTGTGTGGTAAGTTTGCCTGGCTGAGCTCTTTTAAACCGGGGATCCTCTGTTGTGACAAAACCAATTACCGAGCTGTCATTATTGTGTTTTTGCCATTTTTATTTGCCTTTGTATTTGTATTTTGTGTTCACAAACTGAGCTCTGCAACTGCACTATAGAGACAAAAGCATACAGCTATTACACGTCACCAAGTTGGATCCACAACTGATGATTAAATGTCGCTCTTGGACCTATTTGTTGACCCACAGGCTTTTAGTTTTTAAAAAAGGACTACCATCATAACCTTGATTACAATGTTTTCGAAGTGAGACAAACTGGACACTAAATGATTCAAACCAGAGTGGACCTCGCTGAAAAAAGTGCCTCGGCTTCATTGGTTTGAGTCCTTTTCTGACTTAAAAGAAGGTGAGATGGGAGTGGGTCTCTCCTTCTTGAGGTTATCTATGAAGTTTCTCCCTCTGGGGTTTTGAGTTATTCCTTGCCATGAAGAAGTGTCCTGTCTGTGGCTCACTATTCATATGGACATTGCAATAGTTTTTTGTTTCACTGTTTGATGTCGGTCTCATAACTGGTTTCCAGACGACTCCTGTTTGTAAATCAGTAGCGCTCACACATGCAGCCCTGTGAGGCAACTCCTGTAGTGATATTAGGCTTCATAGTGGGTGTGAAGGTCTCCTGCCACACCCACCATAATGGATATTCCTATTTTGATCAGTCCCCTACCACAGTGAACATGGCTCTTTTAAATGTCCGCTCTCTGCCGAATAAGTCTTTTATGATGATTTGATTTTAGATAATAATCTTGATTGTTTGTTTCTAACTGAAACCTGGCCGGGTGCGGATGCGAATGCCGTTCTTGCTGAGAACTCTCCACCTAATTTTAGCGGTGCCTTTTCAACCAGAAATGGAAAATGGGGAGGTGGCACTGCCTCTATAAGCATAAACACTCCACCAAACCTATTTTATTTGATCAATACATGAGTTTCGAGCACCACGCAATTATTTTTAGTAACACCCCGATTTTATGTGTCACTATCGACCACCCAAAAGATGTCCCCTTTTTAATAATGAATTCTCAGACTTTCTATCAATTTTATATAGATCCTTTAATATGATAATTTTAACCGGTGATGTTAATCTACACATTTCTGCTGAGTTTTTAAATATTCTTAATTATATCACACAGCCAACTCATGAGAAAGGACACCGTCTGGACCTGGTCATCACGTATGGCCTGTCCACTTCTGTGTCCTCTGTTATCGACCTGGCCGTCTCTGACCATTACTGTGTGTTTTTTAATGTCACCGCCCTCGATTCAGTTGCAACATTCAAACTTAAAAAGATTAATCCCAAACCCCTTCCCCCCTGGAGAAACGAGGAGCTAAAGCAACTCAAGCGAAATTGCAGGACGAGGAGAAGAGGATTGCCGAGAGGAGATGGGGGAAATTCAAAATAACAATACATTTTCAAATTCCGTGCTCAACAAAAGACCTACAATACAACAATAAGAAATGCAAAAAATAATAATTTTCCACAGTAATCACCAACCACAAAAATGACCCAAAAGTCCTATTCTCAACAATAGAAATTGTTTTAAATCCTGATGAACAGACCTCCTTTAAACCCCACAGATGCTCTCTGTGAGGCGTTTGCAGACCACTTCAGGGGAAGATAGACACTATCAGATGTAATATTTTATCTACCCAAAGTAACACCGTTTTAAATTCATTTGATTTATTCCAGAGCACAGTTTTGTCCAGGTTAATGCTGAGATGTTTGATAAAGTTTTCTCCTCAGTGAGGCCCACCACATATCTTTTAGACCCGGTCCCAACCCCGTTTTTTAAAACATTCTATGGATCTTTTAAAGACGAGCTTTTACACATGAATTGCTCTGTTCAGACGGGGGTCTTCCCTGCTGCCTTTAAGGGGGCGGTGGTGAGGCCCCAACTGAAGAAGAGCAATTTGGACTGTAATGATTTTAACAATTTTCGACAGGTATCCAACTTACCATTTTTAAGCAAAATCGTAGAAAGATTTGTCTTTATCCAACTTAATGACTTTATTACTGCACATAATGTCCTTGAGAAATTCCATTCTGGTTTTAGGGTAAACCACAGCACCGAGACAGCCCTTTTAAAGATTTTAAATGATTTTAGATTAAATTATGACTCACAGAAGGTCACAGTGTTGGTTCTACTGGATCTGAGCGCTGCCTTTGATACAGTCGACCACACTATTCTTTTAACTCGTTTAAAACACATCGGCCTCTCTGATGCTGTCCACAAATGGTTTACATCCTACCTCACAGACAGTGAGTGTGGATACCTGCTCCTCTAAGGTGTATAAAATTACATGTTGCGTGCCCCAGGGTTCGATTTTAGGGCCAGTGTTTTTTAACCTGTATATGCTCCCTCTTGGGGATGTCATCAGGAGACATGGAGTCAACTTTCATAGTTACGCTGATGATACACAGTTGTACATCTCCATGTCTCCTGAGGACACCAGGCCAATGGATGCACTTTTTAACTGCATTTTAGATATCAAATCCTGGATGGCAGAAAACTTTCTCCATCTTAACCAGGACAAAACTGAAGTTTTAGTCATCGGTCCTGAGGCCCAGAGAGAGAAACTTTTACCCAAACTACAGTCATTGTCTTTTAATCCTTCCTCACAGGTGAAGAACCTGGGTGTGATTTTTGACTCTGAGCTGACTTTAATTCCACACATTAAGAATATCACTAAGATAGGTTTTTACCATCTAAAGAACATAGCCTATTCTTTCTCGGGCCAACACGGAGACGCTAATGCATGTTTTATCACCAGTAGTATTGACTACTGTAATGCCCTGCTTTCTGGTCTTCCCAAAAAGAGTATCTCAGGTTTACAACTTTTACAAAATTCAGCAGCTCGTGTCCTGACGAAGACCAGGAGGCGGGACCACATTACACCGGTTTTAGAGTCGCTGCATTGGCTCCCCGTGTGTTTCAGGATCGATTTTAAAGTTCTTTTAATGTTTTTTAAATGTCTTAATGGTCTTGGCCCTTCTTATCTCTCAGAACTGCTTTTACCTTATGAACCTTCACGGTCCCTTCGCTCCTCCGGTGGGGGTCTCCTAGTTATTCCTAAAGTCAACAGAAAGACTCACGACGAGGCGTCTTTCCAATATTATGGCCCTCGCCTCTGGAATGTATTTAAGAGCAGGCTCAAGACCCACCTTTTTAGCTTAGCTTTTAACTGACATCTATTTATTCAGTCCTAATAATATATTGTATATTGTTTGTACGTATGTATATGTATGTGTGTACTGTATATATATATATATATATTAGGGGTGGGCATAGATTAATTTTTTTAATCTAGATTAATCTAGATTAATTTTGAAATTAATCTAGATTAATCTATAGATTAAAATTGTTTATTTTATTTCTGCCGGAATATGTGCTACCCAAAAATAATAACTAAAATTGAGACCAGTTGTTTACAAAATGCATCACAAGCTGCTTAAGAAAGCTGTTAAACTATGATAATTGGTGATGAAAATAAATCATGTTCAACAAGACGTAGCCTACCTAAAGCGAAGGAGTGAGAGAAAAAAATATTTAAATATAGTCGGACTTGGCGCAAGGGACAGCGGCGCCCCATAGGCCATTTCCTCATAGCATTTGACATTGGCGTCCCATAGCGTTAAGATGCTTATAACAAAAGTCACTGCGTGGGGGGGGGGGGGGGGAGGAGTGTAGGATTGACAGAGGGACAGTTTGTGAATGCATGACCGCGGGACGTGAGCGCGGCCTGCGGGCAAACTGTTTCAGAGCGTGGCTCTGGGGAAACGCTCCCAGCGCCAGCGCTGTCCCGGGCCATAGGAGAGTAAAAGGCGCGCGGAGTCCGTGAGTGACGAGGCGGCTACAGGAGTCCCGTCACTCACATCTTTCACCTGTTCGCTCAGCTCCGCTCGTGGCCGCCTCCGAACGGCAGCGACATCCCCGCACACTGTCTCCTCCTCAGCCCGCCCCGGTCATCTCCACCGCTGCTCCACGAGGAGCTCAACGTGAGTCATCATAGCTTGCGTAGTATAGATCCCACTCCCAACTCAACTTTGAGAATAGATTAACGCCGATATTTTTTTTATCGCCCGACAAGACTATCGCGTTAACGCAGCACGTTAACGCCGATAACGGCCCACCACTAATATATATATATATATATATATATATATATATATATATATATATATATATATATATATATATATATATATATATATATATATGATGCGAGGCGTAATGTTTTAAATGTTGTAATCTTTAAAGCACTTTGTGATACCTTTCGGTATGAAAAGTGCTTTCTAAATAAAGTTTGATTGATTGATTGATACAAAAAACTATTTGATTTGATTTAAATTACGCCCATGATTACATTTGTTGATCAAATCAGACTTGATTCCATGTGGCTTGATCGTGCATTTCTCCTAATCCTGGCCTAAGGCTTATGACGCTGCAAAAGCAAAGACTAATTTCAGTGCTAATCCATTGTCATCTGCCTTATAAAACAGATGTAAATGTGTGCAAATGCCAGGGATAAAAATCAATTTTAGAAATACCCTCTGACCACAAGTCTTTCCGCGCTGCAGTGAAGAAAGAATCAAGGGGGATTATGTAACACAGTGACTGGTGCACGCTTGATTGCTACAGCACCATTCAGCCTATGTCCATATGTGTTCACATAATGCTCATTCTTCTTCATATAGGGTGAGTGTTTTGGCCAAGTGCACGTTGACAATATGATGAGAGGACGTGAATATTGAACCATTGCTCATCACAGTTGTTGAGTGAGCTTCTGAGCTAGAGCCACACAACAGCTCATTCGAGTCATATACTGTATGTGAGTGACAACAAAATGGCGATGGCCCAAAATGTTGAGTTTGGTCGAAGGAGTAAAGACACATGTTTTTCACCACTACCATAAATGTCAGTTTTTTTTGTTCCGTTTATTGTGTGAAATGTTATACGATATCCATTTAAAGTTAGCTTCCATGGCTCTATCCTGCACTGAAGTAAAAAAGACAGCATGTGGCTCAACCAAATGACCTCTGCAGTTGAAGAGAATGGGCAGCCCACAGCACTTGTGCTCCTCTGCTCTGGGCAGACTGTGGGCGGGAGCTGTACTTGCTACATTATAATGTATTTTTTGTGAAAGCAGACAGATGGATTTTTAAACCATTTCTTCTTCGGTTTGACACAAATCTCACAAGCTTCGTTCACTTTTGTTTCCAAGCCATTCTATGAAAGAGCTTTCCCATCTTCTCCGTGGACAGTAATAGATTGTCTTCAGTAGAAATAAATTACAGCGTGGCAGAAAGGACAGTGTCGCTTCCAAGTGCATTTTGTGACTTTATCCCACGGCGACAGCTCTGAAGCACACGCTAACCCATTCGATGAAAACAACAAATGCGTCCATTTATTATATAGGTCCCTGACTTGAACAATGTGAAAATCATTTGGTCAAATCAATAAATGCATAATCCTGACTCGGAGCATGGTTTCTGTGTTCTTACAATTGTTAAACTGGTTTAATTCCCACAAGACTTTTGTTTCCAATTGGAGAAAAAGCTGCAAACTTTTAAAATATTGCAGAAACAAAGTAAGGAGTCAAGTAGAGTACAACTAAGATCGAACACAAAAGAGTAATGACCTGGGGCTGAGAAATTAGTTCACTGCTCAAGTGCTAAGAGCTCCACAAACTCGAGCACAGCAATTCCACAGCACACCACACAATAAGTGTTTTTTTTCTCCACAGAATTACATTATTTCTAGCTGGATGAATAAATTCTGGTCTGAGCAACAGGAACGGCAGCACCAATTCTTCCAAATGAGCGTGTTGTCCATGCATTCGCCAAATTTTGCACTCCTCATTGCATGATGTGAGGTCACTGCATTAGCTTAGCTCCATGGGATATCAGTGTGACAATGGTTAGCGGTCACATGAAAGGTATAACCATACATCAATACCTCCACTGCGTAACAATGTTTATTTAAGGACACAGTCTCATCTATGACTGCTTTTACAAAGTCATGCTCTGCGCTGGTCCACGGCACCAGATGTTTACAGTTCATTATGTCAAGGATTAACTATGACAGCCCTGTTAGCCACGGTACTGGCTGCAACTTCTCATGGCTCGTCTAATTCTAACTGGGAGTGATACAGTATCTTACACAATATCTCAGCCAGTCGTCCTCATCCGTTCTAGAAGTAACGGCTGAATCTCGCTCTCTGTGGTGTTTCTCTAAAAGGAGCAATCACTAATATTTAAACACAAAGCTGACATTTTCTTCTAATTGTGGCATAGACCAATGCACCTTTCTGGCATCTGGCTTTAACCCTTTGATAAATCATTTTGCAAACCACATTCATATGCACAAGAAAAGGGTATTCATTAAAAAAAAAGCCTAGAGTTTCAGTGAAGCAATAGCAAATGCTTTCATCGTAAAACTCAGCATATATCAGCATGATTTCCACCCCAGAAAGGTCCGCGAGTCTTACATAAAGGACATGGTGCAGCCCAATATTTCAGCTCAGCCCTAGAAGCTGACGTAAGGCTGACACTGACAGAATAAGCCCCGCACTGCTGCTAGATTCTTCAAACAATAGTGCTTTTAGAGGAACTCTTAGTTCACATCAGCATTTTGTTGATTGAAAGTTCTGCAGTTTGCTGTCTCCATCAAAGCGCGTTTGTATCACAAAAACAACCCAAGGAATTCACATTTCTCAATAACTTATTTTGCTCTTGTTGGACATACTTATTCTTCTCCTGATGACATCTCATTCTAACTTTTTCTAATGACCTGTACACCAACAGTAAGACGTACAGAATGTTGCAAGTTGGTCGTCTCTCCCTTTCCTCATTTCCTGTGAATACGGTTGTCCTGTGAAGTGTCAGGCCCAAAGGCACAGCAACATAATTCAGACTCAGACTCGTAACTTTTCTGGGGGACATCACCAGCTCATCTCCGTGGAGGTGCTGCTGCTTTGCTTAGAATACATACAAAAATAGCTTTAACCGCATTAGTTCCTCTTACAAACGCTCTATCTTAAGAAGGTGTTGCATATCTTCTTACCTTCTGAAGTGTCGGAGCCGAAGATGTTTGTGACTGATTACGGAGCAACATATATACCCTGGACGTCCCGTATGTGTCAAATAGAAGGACAACATGTATAGCCCGTTCCCGTGTTTGCAGCGCGCCGTGCCGAGGACGGTGCGTAACACAGGCCTTATCCAGCAAATAATGAGCAGCTACAGTGAGCAGCAAAGCCATAGCTACGGCTTCAGTGTGAGAGGGGGGACTTTTCCGGTGATCAAAACTCCTCCACCACATAATAACAACCTTGGGCTAAAACCTTGTTATGCGCCGTGTGAAATTGTAGCCTCGACCGCATGTCATTTGACAGTTTGTCGGCAAAAGAAATTGAAGGATTTGATGGCGGAGAGTGCAGTTCAGTGGTATGGATTCTTCTCTATGGGAGCTGTGTATATTGGGCAGTCTAGTCCACTGTTTGTCCTTTAGTGGAAGAGGCAGGTGTTCAGTGAATGTCCCTTGGTACAAAAAGGGTATACTGCTGACGTCCACTATCTGATGATGATAATAAAAATGAGATGAGTGGTGTTCATTGTGACAAGGTAATGGGACCGGCTTCGAATATGCAGCCCAAACATCTTCCCATTTCAGTAGATTCTTGGACCAAAGACCAAAGGCAACTAACTCCAATCTTTTCCTGGGCCCTTATTTAGTGTTTTATGTAAAATCGTGATGAAAATGAGACTTGAACACTTACAATTGTGCTTGCTGGTGAACTTGTTTGCATGGGTTTGTGTTTCTTGATCGTAATTTCCTCATGGTTATTATATTCTAGAGTTGTATTAGACGTGAATGCAAAGTGAACCTGTTACTAATCCCCCACTAATATACTCCCCCCCCCGTAATGAGAAATTGCTCACTTGCTTTTCTCAAAATGTAGTCACATCCAGGTCTAATAACAATTACAGAAAAGGAAGTAACATTTTGGCATGTTAAACTAAACTAACAGCTTTCTGAGGGGGTTACAGATGCTCATTAATTCAGCTTCTAAGCCTAATCCATTTATTTGAGCCTTGTCCTGACTCAGGGATGCTGGTGCTTGTCCTTGCCTTTGGATGGATTTTCCTCTTTTAATTTTCGCACTTCACTGACACACACACTCTGTCTCGCTGCAAAGCTCTGTGCTAACACCGACACATGGCCCAAAGGGACGAGCTCTTTTGCTTCTCACTGGTGATAGAAAATGGCACGAAACTGTCGTAATCTTGGTTTCGCGCAGAAGCCAAGTGCCGCAAGGAGCAACGTTATTAGAGTGTGAAGGGAAAGGAATACAGTGTGTTAACCACGAAGCATGACCACAAAAGAAAGGGATATAAAGGGATATATTATTCACTGTTACAGACTTTCACTCTAAGGTTATGAACAAAGAAAATGTATTACCACAATTACCAACATGTCAAAGCATTCTGAAACATAGACATTGTTTCAAATTATAAAACAAGGCTGAGGTCCCCAAAATGATGTTCATAATGGACAATTGCATCCACTTTGACATGTAAAAGACGAGGTATAGTAGTTGTTTACTACTGAAGTGAGGCCACTGAGGAGGTCGTCTGCCCTGACTGGATTTTCACAGCTTGGTTTGCAATGGCTTGTCGTTTGCCTAGCGGTACTGTCGGTCAGAGACATCAAAGATATTTACTTATTTGGGCTCTTGATTATAGGTTACCTGCTTATTGGATTAGGAGCTGCCCTAGATTATCGGAAATTTGAAAAGACAGCAGCTTGCTATTTGACCCCACTGCTGTTGGTTGAAATTAACGAGCACTTTGGAGCAGGGAGTGACCAAGTGATGGAAATACACCGGAAAGTAACGGACAACGATAGACTGTTATATGCGACCTGGCAGCTCGCTGTGGAGACGGACAATAGATGGACTATATTTTGGCAGGAAAAGGGATGAACTGAAGGGACTTACCTGCTCTGGAGCTGAACTAATGCTGTGACCAATGAAATGCAAATTAATTATAACTGAACTGAAAATAATTCAACTGGTGCTCCTTGTTGTCATTCAGAAAAGGGTGTATGCCAAGTAGTGTATGTCCTTTGTGTGTGTATTGGCCCAAGATATTATAAATCCAATATGTTCCAGGAGGGAGACCTGGATGGCACCCCAGGAAAGGAACCAAAAATAATACAAATATAATAGGGCCAATCCTTCACAAATGTATGAACTGTTACTGGAATAATTCTTTCCTCCTGAAAGAGGGGGTTTGACGCAGCTGGACCTCTTATCTCTCCTACGCCGTCAACACTTTCCCTTCAAGGCCAAGCCACGGAGCTAAACCAGATAAGGACTAACTGCACACACATACATACCCCCTCCCAAACCTCCTGATCTCCAACAAGCTGAAAACATTCGTAATCACTCAATATTTCACTGACACCTTTTGGCTGCAGTCCCTCTATCTCACAATGATTTGCAATCCTTCAAAGTTCAGTGTCCACGCCGTAACTTTTTTAGTACCGTAAAGTTCAATCTTCTTCTCGGGTTGTTGCGGATAAATGTCTGTTCCATTACACCAGAGAGACCTCTTGAGAGCTGCCCCACACTACTCTGCCCCTCTGAATTACAGCCCTGTCACCGGCGCATGACGAGACAGGGCCGACTGCTCTTTCATGCTGTTATCTGGGGTATGCTCGCTACCTTTTGCACTCGTGTGTGTGTAGTGCTTTAGCATCCGCATCAGTGGCATTCACAGGCCCACACTGAATCCTCATTAACCCCCAGCTTTGACTGCGACGTGGGAGAGGTGACGGCGGAGGCAAGATGTCCCCCCCCCGATGCTAATTCTCGTATTTTCCGATCTCAAGAAGATCCACAGCTTTCACTCAAAAAAAGCTTGTGAATATGTTCTCACCCATTTCAATTGCATCTCTCTTGTCAAACAAAAGCATGTGTACAGGATTTCCTTTTGTGAGTCGTGAACCACGGAGAAGAGAAACATTTCCATCTTCAAAAGCAGACGTCATTTCTGGGACACGTTTATTTACTAAAATCAATAGTCACTCCCTTTATGGTTAAAGTCGACACAACTCCTAATGAGGAACGGCAGAAGCAAGTGAAGAAATAAGGAGAACACTTTGAATCGCTATTTCAAGCAAGACTTTGGGACCGTTCTGCAAAGATTGTGAAAGGATTTGAATGAATTGATGGGAAATTCTCCGACTTTAGAAACAAAAATTAAACCGAGCTTGTATGAGAACAAGGTCAATAAATAATGTAGCAAGATTCAACATTATTGCTTTGAATTCCGTACTTTTTTTAAAATTCCCGAATGAATTCAAAACCCAATCTTTCAACACAAAATTAGATAAAGCCTTTCCAATGATTACATCATCTAACAAAGACCCGTACTTTCAAGAAATCGAGAATATTTTAAAGTGAACTGCAATCTCACCAACAGCCCATGGGCGATAGGTATTCACAGAGGCAAGCGCGGAGCCAGATGAGCAGAAACAAATCTCATCCAGACGCATCTCAAATCTCTGAAAGGTTTGGTAAATAATGATTCTCTGCTGTGATAACTCCGGTGCGCCACTTTCTGACTTCAAAATGACTTCCTCTCTCTGATCTTACCGAGAGGTTTTCCTTCAAAGCACCTCTTGTGGCTTTGTATTTGTGTTTAATTGAAGTGGCAGTCCTCGCAAATCTCCTTGACAATGTCTTTCAACATAACAACACTCAACCAAACACATGTATAGAACTGATCAGAAACGAATGCATCTTTATTATGATGTATTGTGCAGTATCACTGAATGTTTGCTGGTAAATTCGATGTCCTTCACCAATTCAAAGCACTTAAATGGCCCAGTGGTAATGGTAAGAGCTTATGCAGAAAGTGTCTAGTCTTCATGGTTTGTCTTTCCCCTATTCCGTACTCATACATTTCTGTCGTGCTGTCAACTAAATAAAATCGAGGTCTGAAAATACCTTTCTAAAGAGATGGGAAATAATTGTCATCCACAACAGATTTCAAACTCAACTTTAGTGTGTCTGTCGGTTCCCATGCAAAACGACAGCAGTTTAAGTGACTCACAGATTGCGTGTCTGGGAGAAAGCGTCTTTTCTTCGTGACCCTCTGAAAGGTTTGAAGCAATGTGCCCAAATCATGACGTTTTCTGAATGTCAATGCATCTAAGGTATGTTATCGTGATTAATATTGTATTGTCTGTTGGGAAGCACACTGTTGGGTAAAACCTTGTCAGTTTTGGAGAGACTTCCACCATAGTGGCCTGCAGGGGAAGTAAACTTACCATGGAGTGAAAGTCGCAACTTCAATTCACTGATTACTTTAATTTATAAATGAATAGATAAACACACCAAGATCACGGCACAAAGGACTAATAATAGATTTCAAGGCAACTTCGGGTGGTCACTTATCTCTGAATATGGTATTAAGAAAAATATGTTCTATCTGACAGAGGCAAATAAGAATTGTTTAATATGGTTGGACTGCACTACTTAATGGTTGGGTGGCATGTTTGCAAGGAAACCCAGCCAGCTTTCTGAGTTCCTGAATTGTCTCCAACGCTTTGCCAAATTACTATTATCTTTAAACTGCTGTCTATAATGTGCTTGATGTTCATATCCTCATTTTCTATGACACCAGTAGAAAGTGTATGCCAAAGTGTAAGTCAGTGGGCTAATCAAGTCCATACAATTGTACCAGCCATAATGACATAAAAATCATGCTGCAAGAGTCAAAAGCTTCAAGTGTCTTTTTCTGTATGGGCATTAAGTCAACACATTACCAAAACATGCCGTTAACAGGCCTTTAGAGGGAAATTAGTGAGACGTGAACTGTCAAACGGCTTTTGCCTGCGGTTTTCTCGAGAACACCTTGCGGTTATGTCGGATGCAATGCAAACATCAATATGTACGTCTAGGGAATAGGCGGTGTTCCTCGGAAAGCCTTCGCATGACTAACTTTAATTTAATTTTTGCACCGCTACAAGATAACTGCAGATGAGAAGCCAGTGGAAGTTTAGCTGCATTTAATTTAGCGCAAATTACCCATGTGGATAATCCGAGTGGGGCAAACATTGTAATAACTGATGGATGTTGAGATGGCGGGTAATTAAAGGTAAGTTCAAGTGAATAGGAACTGCTTTTGAATGGGACCCATTTGCACATGTGCTTTTCAGGGAGATACCGTTGAGAGCGCAGGTTATAAATATGTGTATCAAAAATGAATTGATATCATCATTATTGCGACTAGCAGGCTTTGCAGAAGACGCTTGAGCACAAGGATAAAGCAGTCGAATATAACTCTCACTAACCCCTTCCACTAAACACTCCCTGCAACAAATGGCCTTAAATGTGCTACGTCCTCTCCCATATGCTTTATTTTGGTTGCTGGTATGTTTGTTATATATCAGCTCTCGTGATGCAAAAACAGCCTACAATGTTACGCAGTGTGGCTTTGAATACACGGGAAGATCTTTTCGTGCAGTTGCAGGAAACGGGGACTAAAGGCAGAGGGAGGCTTATTTCAGTTTGATGGCAGTATGTCAGTGGTGTTCAGTGGAGCACACGCCCAATTAGTCTTAGACCAAATGTGGTCCTCTATTTCCTGCCACTGCACACTCGGGCCAGGATTCGATTCAAAGGGCTGTCGTCTAGACTCCAGACTCGTGCTAATACTGCACAGAATCCACGGTGTGTCCCTCAAGCATTTTAGGAAGGAGAGCATCCAGTGGATATCCTCAGCTTCTTGCACCTTCATAACTGGGCTGGAACTGGAACTGGGCCTAAATTAACAGTCTAAAAATCCTAAAACAGACAAGCGGTTTTAACTGGTTGCTCGGGATTCAAAAGTGGGTCAAAGGGACAAATGCTTTTGTCAATAATAACAGCTTATAGTTTTGACAGTTTTTGATAGTCAGCCTCGTGATTAATGCTTGAATCAACTATTGTCAGCCAAATGGTTTTGATTCAATTATTTTTATTTGGGTCATGTATTGTTTGCGAAACACTGAAATAGACAATTCCTTGGGCACGGCAAACAAGTTATGGTAGTCCAGTGTGAATAATGTTCCAAGTAACAGAGGTGATCATCTCATACTGAGCCGTGTTTAAAAGAAGCTGCTACTTTTGAAACAGTGGTGAGCTCCTTGGGACAAAGGAAATAATGTTGCTTCAAATACTGCATTATACAAACCTGAAATGGCATGACTTCTTATTCGTTTAAATGTCAAGAGGTTCTTTTTCTTATTTATTTTTTTGCTCGTACGCACTTGTCATGAGTCACCCTTCCTTCCAGTCCGGAGGACCATCTGACCGCCTGTTCAATTAGGTGTATTAGCAAATGTGATCAATATACTATCTCACGCATCTGCACGCGGGGGTCCCTGGATAATCAAATTAGTGGAAGACAACTCCTGCCGGGCTTCTTTCTTCATGCAGCGGCCGTTTACTAACAAGGTGAATGTTGTTGACTGGTCGTAAAATACACAGGCTGCATGATTGGATTCAGCCTTAATTGTACTCACACTCTGAAGTCTTGATATTTATGGGGTACAGTTCAAAGGGCAGCATCCGTCGTCTTTGAAAGAAGCCATGGTGTTAACCTCTTAACCCCAGCTTTAACCGAGTGCATTTTCTCCTTTTCGGCTTTACCTAAATCTAAAAGCTTCTTGACTAGAGTTTACAGCCTATAGGTCAGTGTAATGCCTCATTAAAAAAAAAAACTGCAAAACTCACCTAAGCTTCTTCCTCGCTTTCATCCATTTGTGTTGCTTTTTTGACATGTTTTTGTTGCTTGATTACATTATGTTACTTTTTTTTTTTTAAGAAAAGTAAATGTAGCCAAAACACTACAAAAGAGCAAAGAAAATGTGACAAAAATGTGGCAAAAAACAAAAAAACGCATCAAAGAGGACTAACTGTCATAACAAAAAACAGCTTAGATCAGTTTTATCGGTCTTAGCTTTCAATTGAGGCGTTACTCTGGCTTATAGGCTGAAAACGCCAGTCGAGAAGCTTTTCGATTTGGGTAAAGCTGAACTGAAGCAAATGTGTGTAAGGGGTTAACCTCTTTTTTTAAGACAACCAATGTGGCTCTGTCGTGGGGTGCTTTGTTGCCTTCTAAAACATATTGTTTCTACAGTTATCATTAGACTACATTCAGATGCCCGTATACTAGCCTATATTATTTTCACCGTTCATGAAGTTTCAAAAACCTGGCGGCTCTTTCTCTCCATCGCTGTATCCCCTCTCTTGGAGTGGGCTCTTCTTCGCAACGCGTTCATCCACTCAGTTCACTCTCACGGCGCAGCTGAACCACACGGACAAACAAAAGGCATCATCCTGGACGCGTTGTTGCGCCTCTCTCTCCGTGCGGACCAGTGAAGGTTTGACCGTTTCAACGCTTCTCGGGGTCGGAACGCCGTGTCCTGAATGCATTTTTCTTCGGAGATGGTCGTAGCGCGCGCATTGGCACAATGTGCAGCCGCGCATCATCTTTCCACGGGCAAACGGGAGACGCGAAACCACGCTAATATCTAAAGGATTTTTTTTTTACGTTATAGCCCACGTGAAGAACGCTTTGTCGATGGGAAAACAAAGAGGAGAGATGGTAGAGAAGTAAGTAACAATTCATAAATGTTCTTACTTCTGAGGTATAACAATTGGGCATGCAATAAAAAATCAAGTTTTAAGTTAAACACATACTAAGGCTAAGCATTTGATGTTGCAGTAATGTTGTTCAGTGCATTTCTGGTCAATTTTCCTCCTTTTGTGCTTTTTAAGTGTGTGGCCTTCTTTCATTCATAACATAATGTACATTGGCATAAGCTCAAGCTCTCTTAAAAAAAACAGTGATAAATACAATAATGAGTCACGCTGCCTGGTGCGCACTCAGCTCTCCATAAGTTGTTGACATTACATTTCTGACTATTAAAACCTCGTGGGGCGGTTATGTAATTGCGTCTAGTGTAGCAGGCTGTTGGCAAAGCGGGATTGTGCGAAACACTGTTGAATATTTGATGAGCTTTTGTGCCTTTGCCTATTTACTTGTGCCCCGGAGTCAAAACGTGGACGGGGTTTCAATTACGCATTTGGTGGCACATTCAGACCGATTATGCAGATTTTACAATTAAATACCAGATACGTTGCGGTGAAATTTAATTGTAAAGAATTGTGATAGTATGAGCTCAAGGCTTCTGGCCAGTTTCGTTTAAAAAGAGGGGGGGGAGGGGGGGGGGGGGGGGGGATACAGACTCCAGGAGTGGCCTCTTTCTATGTGGAGTTTGCATGTTCTCCCCGTGTCTGCATAGGTTTCCTCTGGGTACTCTGGTTTCCCCTTCCACTAAAAGCATGGATGAATGAGAGTGCGCATGGGGGATGACGGATGGAAATTAGCCCAAGGCTACAATCCAGTGTGGCTTGTTCATTAACTTGCACTGTCCCTATCCAATAAACAAACAAACAAGGTGAGATTGGTTTAACTTAAAATAAATGGTAAATGGACTCAACTTATATAGCACTTTTCCACCTTTATCAGGTCCAAAGCACTTTACAGTAAGGAACCAGTCACCCATTCACACTCTCATTCATACACCAATGCACGCACACACAAATGGAAGAGTGTCAATCTGATCTGACAGCGACCTGCAGCAGGAGGTAGGGACAAGTTAGATACCGTCTTCTCAGCTGAATTCGCAGGCTGTACGTCATTACAAATCTTGCATTGTCTCCATGCAGTGGCCACACCTGATCTCCTGGACCCGAAGTCTGCTGCCAACAACTCCAAGCCGCGCCTGTCCTTCTCGGCCAACCCTGTGGTGCTGACTCCGCCTGATGACGACGACGATGAGTGTGAAACCAGGATCACCGTCATGAGGTGGAAGACTGTGTCGGCCATCTTCTTCCTGGTGGTGCTGTACCTCATCATCGGGGCCACTGTGTTCAAAGCCCTGGAGAAGCCCCACGAGAGCGCTCAGAAAGAGGCCATCCTGGATGAGAAGCTGGAGTTCCTGCTCAGGCACTCCTGCGTCAACTCCACCGAGCTGGAGAACCTGGTCAAGGTATGTTCACTGGTGCTACTGCAATCATGTAGAAGGTTGAGCTTTTATATATGTTTACGCATCCTGCCTTTGTGCCCTTACGCAACACAATTATCTCCCTTGTCTTCAGTATTAACTACACTTGCGTACTGTTGTGTGCACTGCAGTCATCAGTCCTTACTCCACTGATTTGTCATTGGGAAGGGACTCCAGGGACTCTGTGGTAAACCAATGCCAGTTCAATTGCTGAACATTTAAAGGCGATGCAGTCTCTTTGTTTGTGCAATGCAATGGACACGCACAAAATACTGACACATTATTTGACTGGAACAGTTTGTCAATTTTTCTCCACAAAGCAGCAGTTGTTCAATCTTTATCCTCTGCTGAATAATCCATCTGTTTACTGCACTTTACAATAGAACACTTTCATCTAGGAAAGGCTTTTTTCAGTAAACATTGTACCTGCTTTTTTGCAAAGTGGTTGCTTTGTATGCATTAAACATGAAGTCTGAAATATACCTTTTGCTTTTGTAGAGCGTTTCATCTGCCATCTCTGCTGCGTATTTAGAAAGCATAAGCCTCGGAGCCTCCTTTAAAATAGATTTTTACACATTCTAAAACTTGCCAATTACTTGCTTGCAATAGCAGTTTTTTTTGTTATGTAGGCTAAAAATGTGTTTTAATTGGATTCTGCCAAACTGGCGTACGAGTCAATACTATATGCGCTCACGCAGGGGGTTGTTATTTTAAATTAGACGTCAACCTTTCCATTGTGCTTGATGGTGCTCCACAATGAGTCCTCAATAATGACTTCAGTTTCCAACTCATTTAGCATCATTATACCCTAAATAATGGAAGATAATATTTGAAAACACAATGCAATAATAGTGGTCGCTAAATGAATGAAGAGCTGTTGTTTTTGTGTGAGTTAAACTGAGTGCTTGTGGGAAGACCCTTACACAGTTAATTGAAAATAGTGACAAAATGACACGTTTATTGTCTTTTTGCTGTCGAGTGGTTTAAACTTTACTCTTGAGGAAAGGTGTGATAATTCTAATCTGGCAATAATATGAAGAGTGGAGCAGGTTTTGCACATGTTATTTTTGGATTTTCCCTATTAGATAAAGACAGACACTAATTAGACTTCAGGAAATTAAGGAGGCAGAGGATTGTGACGCAAACGAACCTGAGCCAAGATTCAGTGCCGGGCGCTTTGTTGTGGTGGTCTCCTACAAATAGAAGTCAGTAATTACAAGAGTTAGTTGTGAACCTGTTCATAACCATGGCAATAAACACAATTCTGAGTTAACATTATTTTGATTCCTCAAATTGTGTTTATTGGTGCTGCTTTGGTTTATATCTATTGTACATTATGGTCTGTTCATATTTATGCAAATGTGTGGCGCTGTAGGGAATGGTTTCCGCCTTGGTGTCACAAGATAATTTCAGGGGGCTCGCTGGACCCTATGGAAAATGTGTCCTGTGGGGGCCATCAAACACAAGCAGTTGTTACACTGGGGGTCGTGACTAAAAAGGTTTTGAACCGCTGTTGGAGGAAAATGTATGTATATGTTATAATGTGATATGTAGTATCTTTGGCACCCTCTTGGCAATGTTCATCTCTGTCTTAAGCAAAACTTTGCCTCTAATACTAATAGTGAATAATCGTGGACGGAGCAGCAATTACTTCCTCATAGCAATAAAGTTTTCGCCAGAGAGTTTTAGTTGAGCCACACTGTTGTACTCCAGCTGTCCCAGTATAGATAAAGTACAGAATTATACTGCCGATTGTAAAAGTATAAAGAACAAAAAGCCGTGTTGGCCGTGCAATGAAGCATGATTTACCCATAACCTGGAGAGGCTGCAACTCTGACTTGAATCTGCACTGTCTGGCTGAAACCCTCTTCACAGCAAACTTTGTCATATTTTACTGTCCAATAAATCACAGATGTTTGTGTCTCGCATCTCAAATTTAAGACGTTTCCTCTCAAATGTCTTTCAGAGTGAACCTTTTAACCTCCCTCTCCTCAGTTTACCAGCTTTTAGTGTGATTTGCAGGAGTTTGTGCTGCTTTTCTGGTCTCTCTCAAAAGCCGTCACATTTGTTTTGATACGGATGGACCACACATTTCTCTCAATGGGTAATCTGCCTGTCAATACTGCCCAGTGGAACACGTCAGGATAAGAAAAGTCCCCCCCCGAGTATCTGTTATCTCTGACCAGTTAATGAAGAGCTCACTCACTGGCCCTCATTTATCAAATTTGCGTATGGTGAAATCAGAGCGTATGTGGGGTGTACGAAAAATCACCGCCTGTTTTGGCATTTATCAATCCTCAAATCCTATACCAAGTCAGGAGGTGGTGTACATAATACACCAATTTTAACTAAACACTAAACAGCGCAGGAAAACAGTTTCTAACAGCTTGAATCGCATTGCCACATACATATTATCCCCTTAGTGATTTAAACATGAAACAAGGCTACAGCGTTAATGTTTATGGGCAGACTTGATTCAATGTTGCACTGCATTGACATGGGTCCGAGCCCAGAGGCTCAGCCCGGACCAGAGACACTAGAACCTGGACTGCAGCCACAGAGACACTTATGGTGTTTTTTATATTTATGTTTCGTTTTTGTTTTTAACAAAATACCGCTGCATGCGGAAACATGTTTTTTTTATTTATTTTTTTATTTAGCACTTTAGAGTAGCCATTTATTGGGGGGAAAATAAAACATCCATTCGGATGTATGAATATACAAAATAAATAAATAAATAATAATAATAATGATAGCATATGCGTGGGTAACTTCAATCCACGCCAAGTTACTACATACTCAAAATACCTGGTCAAATACAAATACAACGTGTCAAATACAAAACTCATACAATCATTTCCTTTGAGTCATTTGCTCTGTACTTAGCACAAATACTCAGCCATTAATTAATGTTTAGTTTGTTTGTATACATATATAATGTGGTGGATGAATCTCGTAGGGCTGTCTTTGGTCCGGTCGGCTGTCAGCTCTCCGTGCACCCGTTTCTTCCCGGAGAAAGGCTCTGCTCAGGCCGAAAGACGCATAGTCCTGCCCCCGGCTCCAGCGTTGAGTCCCCGGAGCTGACAGCTGCTTTTCCTTGATTCAGATCATGGTCCAGAATCTGCTCTGACTGCAGCGTTATATCCATGCTTTTTTTTAATGTGGTCTAATTTTATATCCTTTTGTATATAGGCTATTTAGGCCTACAGCTTATTTAATAAAGGTCACTTTTTATTATTAGCCTATTTCTTTTTCCCCCTCTTTTTTTTATTTAGTAAATGTGATCTTGGATTGGCTATAAGGTTAACGTGGGTTACTGACAGATTTATTAATCTTCCTCATGCGCAAAAGTATCATAATATTGAACTGCTACCTTAACGTGGTGGGGTTGTTTGAGTGCCCGAATGATCCCAGGAGCTATGTTGTCTGGGGCTTTATGCCCCTGGTAGGGTCTCCCATGGCAAACAGGTCTTAGGTGACGGATCAGACATAGAGCCCCACCCTGGAGCCAGGCCTGGGGTTGGGGCTCGAATGCGAGCGTCTGGTGGTCGGGCCTCTGCCCACGGGGCCCAGCCGGGCACTGCCCGAAAGGACGACGTGGGTCCGCCCTCCTGTGGACCCACCACCCGCAAGAGGGATCCGTAGGGGTCGGGTGCAGAGAGGACTGGGTGGCAGTCGAAGGCAGGTGCCTCGACGACCTGGTCCGCGTGCGCAGCTTCTGGCGTTCGGGACATGGAACGTCACCTCGCTGGGGGGGAAGGAGCCTGAGCTCGTGCGGGAGGTTGAGAGGTACCGGCTAGATATAGTCGGGCTCACCTCCACGCACAGCCTGCGTTCCGGATCCCAACTCCTGGAGAGGGGCTGGACGCTCCATTTTTCTGGAGTTGCCCGCGGGGAGAGGCGGCGGGCTGGGTTTGCTTATAGCCCCCCAGATCAGCCGTCACGTGTTGGAGTTCACCCCGTCCCTACGCCTTCGGGTCGGGGACAGGTCTCTCACCGTTGTCTCGGCCTACGGGCCCAACATCGGTGCAGAGTACCCGGCCTTCTTGGTGTCCCTGGGAGGGGTACTAGATGGTGCTCCGGCTGGGGACTCCATTGTTCTACTGGGGGACTTCAACGCCCACGTGGGTAACGACAGTGAGACCTGGGTGGGGGTGATGGGGAAGAACAGCCTCCCCGATCGGAACCCGAGTGGTGTTCTGTTATTGCTAGTCACGGTTTGTGCATAACGAACACCATGTTCTAGCACAAGGGTGTCCATAAGTGCATGTGGCACTAGGACACCCTAGGCAGGAGGTCGATGATCGACTTTGTAGTTGTGTCATCAGATCTCCGGCCGTGTGTCTCGGACACTCGGGTGAAGAGAGGGGCTGAGCTGTCAACCGATCACCACCTGGTGAGCTGGATCCGCTGGCAGGGGAAGAAGCCGGTCAGACTTGGCAGGCCCAAACGTGTTGTGAGGGTCTGTTGGGAACGTCTGGTGGATCCCTCTGTCAGCAGGGTCTTCAACTCCCACCTCCGGAAGAGCTTCACCCAGATTCCGAGGGAGGTTGGAGACATTGAATCCGAGTGGACCATGTTCTCCTCCATTGTCGATGCGGCTGCTTGTAGTTGTGGCCGTAAGGTCTCTGGTGCCTGTCGCAGCGGCAACCCCCGAACCCGGTGGTGGCGCCCGGAGGTAAGGGATGTCGTCAAGCTGAAGAAGGAGTTCTATCTGGCCTTGTTGGCTTGTGGGACTCCGGAGGCAGCTGAGAGGTACCGGCAGGCCAAGCGTGCTGCAGCTCGTGCAGTCGCAGAGGCAAAAACTCGGGTCTGGGAGGAGTTCGAAGAAGCCATGGAGGAGGACTATCGGTCGGCCTCGAAGAGATTCTGGCAAACAATCCGGCGCCTCAGGAGGGGGAAGCAGTGCTTCACCAACACTGTTTACAGTGCGGGTGGGGGGCTGCTGACCTCGACTGGGGATGTGGTCGGGCGGTGGAACAAGTACTTCGAGGATCTCCTCAATCCCACCGTTGCGTCTTCCGATGAGGAAGCAGAGGCTGGGGACTCGGAGGGGGCTCGTCCACCACCCAAGCTGAAGTCACTGAGGTGGTTAGAAAGCTCCTCGGTGGCAAGGCCCCAGGGGTGGATGAGATTCGTCCTGAGTACCTTAAGTCTCTGTATGTTGTAGGACTGTCTTGGTTGACACGCCTCTGCAACATTGTGTGGTGGTTGGGGACAGTGCCTCTGTCAGACCGGGGTAGTGGTCCCTCTCTTCAAGAAGGGGGATCGGAGGGTGTGCTCCAATTACAGAGGGATCACACTCCTCAGCCTCCCTGGTTAGGTCTACTCCAGGGTGCTGGAGAGGAGGATCCGGCCAATAGTCGAACCTCGGATCCAGGAGGAACAATGCGTTTTTTGTCCCGGTCATGGAACACTGGACCAGCTCTATACCCTTTATCGGGTGCTCGAGGGTTTGTGGGAGTTCGCCCAATCAGTCCACATGTGTTTTGTGAATCTGGAGAAAGCGTTCGACCGTGTCCCTCGTGGTGCCCTGTGGGGGGTGCTCCGGGAGTATGGGGTCCGGGGCCCTCTGCTAAGGGCTGTCCGTTCCCTGTATGACCGCAGCAGGAGCTTGGTTCGCATTGCCGGCAATAAGTCAGACCTGTTCAGGGCTGCCCTTTGTCACCGGTTCTGTTCATTACCTATATGGACAGAATTTCTAGGCGCAGCCAGGGGCCGGAGGGTGTCCGGTTTGGGAACCTCAGAATCTCATCTCTGCTGTTTGCAGACGATGTTGTTCTGTTGGCTTCATCAAATCAGGACCTTCAGCGCGCACTGGGGGGGTTTGCAGCCGAGTGTGAAGCAGCCGGGATGAGGGTCAGCACCTCCAAATCTGAGGCCATGGTTCTCCACCGGAAAAAGGTGGTTTCCCCGCTTCAGGTCGGTGGGGAGTCCTTGCTGCGAGTTGAGGAGTTCAAGTATCTCGGGGTCATGTTCACGAGTGAGGGATGGATGGAACTTGAAATCGATAGACGGATCGGTGCGGCGTCAGCAGTGATGCGGTCGCTGTATCGGACTGTTGTGGTGAAGAGGGAGCTGAGTCAGGGGGCTAAGCTCTCGATTTACTGATCGATCTACGTTCCCACCCTCACCTAGGGTCATGAGATTTGGGTAATGACCGAAAGGACAAGATCGCGAATACAAGCGGCCGAAATGAGTTTCCTTCGCAGGGTGGCTGTGCGCACCCTCCGAGATCGGGTGAGGAGCTCAGTTACCCGGGAGGAGCTCGGAGTCGAGTCGCTACTCCTCCACGTCGAAAGGAGCCAGCTGAGGTGGCTAGGGCATCTGTTCCGGATGCCTCCTGGTCACCTCCCTCGGGAGGTGGTCCAGGCATGTCCTATTGGGAGGACATGCCTGGACCGCCTCCTGGTCACCTCCCTCGGGAGGTGGTCCAGGCATGTCCTATTGGGAGGAGGCCTCGTGGAAGGCCCAGGACACGCTGGTGGGACTATGTCTCCGAGCTGGTCTGGTGTCGCCTCGGGGTCCCCCCAGAACAGCTGGAGGAGGTGTGTGTGGATCGGGAAGTCTGGGCATCTCTGCTGAGACTGCTGCCCCCGCGACCTGGCCCCGGATAAAGCGGAAGAAAATTGATGGATGGATGGATGGTCTAATTTTATATCCTTTTGTAAATAGGCTATTTAGGCCTACAGCTTATTTAATAAAGGTCACTTTTTATTATTAGCCTATTTCTTTTTCCCCCTCTTTTTTTATTTAGTAAATGTGATCTTGGATTGGCTATAAGATTAACGTGGGTAACTGACAGATTTTTTAATCTTCCTCATGCGCAAAAATATCATAATTTGTTATGTTAAAAACAACTATTTATCATTTCCTGGTTGCCGTGTTTTGTGCGTGTGTGCCGTAAAACCCATGGGTGAGGCCTCCTCATACGTGAATATTTGTGGGCGTTTCATTCAAATGATGCTAGGATTTCACCATGGCATTTACTATCAGCTGCGCTTGTGTACGATAAGATCTGAGCGGAAAGCACAGGTTCATAAAATTTATGAACCTGCGCCATTAATTGTCATATATCGCAAATACACCTACGCATACACCATTTTTCTTACGCAATGTAGATAAATGAGAGCCAGTACTGTCACTACAGAGGATAAACGACCAAACAAACTCCTCCTCACCTTCGAATCCTGGCCCGAGTGTGCAGTGGCAGGAAATAGAGGACCACATTTGGTCTAAGACTAATTGGGCGTGTGCTCCACTGAACACCACTGACATACTGACATCAAACTGAAATAAGCCTCCCTCTGCCTTTAGTCCCTGTTTCCTGCAACTGCACAAAAAGATCTTCCCGTGTATTCAAAGCCACACTGTGAAACATTGTAGGCTGTTTTTGCATCACGAGAGCTGATATATAACAAAAATACCAGTCATTTAAAATAAAGCATATGGGAGAGGACGTAGCACATTTAAGGCTATTTGTTGCAGGGAGTGTTTTGGATTGACCTCTTCTGTCAGGATGGGTTCAAGTGGGTTCATTGTAAAAAGCTGACCGTTCCCGTTCTAACGGCATTGATCTAGTTAATAAATCAGTTAACCTTGCTATATAATATATTCCAGCTCCTACACCGGAAACTAAGGATAACAAATCAATTTTGGGGTAAGGCGTGATAACATCATAGAAGCACTTCAATATATTGTTTTTTATTCCTTTATTTAACCAGGAATTCCTATTGAGAATCAGAATCTTTTCATGTCAATTTCAGGTTTACCAAAGGTTTGAATAAAACATTAAGTTAAAGCACTTAAACTGAAGGCCTCATTATACCAAAAAATGTCATTTTAAGGTCATGATTTTGACATTATCATCTGGTCTTTCTGTGGGTAGCACAACAACATTTTAGCGAAATGTGGTTTTCCGCTTTGCTGAATACTGTTTATACAACTCCCAGAGGTGCAGAGTCTTTTTTCTTACTCAGACACTTTACTATACCACAGAAACACATTTCAGAGTAAGACCTTGGAAAGGTCCGACTTCGATTTAAGTGAAAATAACCTAAGATGTGCGATGCGTGTGATTTTGAGTAAACAAATGGTGCCAGTAGATACAGTGCACAAGGCACTGTATTTTTCTGGCATCATTTTGAGTGTTTTTTTCTACCACTCATAGATTTGTTATTGTCACTGCACTGATAGCACACGGGAAATCGCGGCTTATATACTGTATGTCTCCTCTCTGTACTCAGGACAGAAAGATGTACTGGCAGCCCTGGACTGCGAAGTGCGGGATGTTTCCTGTTGATGACCCTGTCACTGGTATTTTACATGGTTAGCTCCTTGTTAGCCACCTGTCCTCCTGCTGACACGCAGATACACATGCAACGGATAAACGCTGTGCTATACAAACAGATCCCAGCGAGTCTTTAAATAGGGATCAAAACAATACAGCTGCAGAACACATCAATACAGTGGCCTCACATGGCCTGTTAGAGCCTTTGTTTCCTGTGTTTTGTTTTTAAAATGCGTGATTACTTCCCTGGGAACCTTTTTTGGCAATGGTTTGTTGGTTAGGCCGCTTATTAATTAAGGAAAGATGTGCAATGTGTAGTGATGAGCCAAGGAGGAAAACATGTTTTGTTTTTTGTGTGGATTCAGAACACAGGGGGGAAAAATAGCTTCTGACAATTATTTGGACTAGCTACAATGTGTCAGAAACAGAAATGATTGAAAATTGCATGTCAAAAGATTCACCCCAACAGCCAAATCAGTCATCGCAAATCCAAATTCATACACACAAGCATGTATTGAATGTCTATTGTATGCAATCCTGCCTGCTGGTATCGAACTACCAGTCTTTGGGATTAGATAGTCTCAACTAATTTCTGCAGCAGCGCTATATACCATAGCGTCGAATACAACAAAGGCAAATGAGTATGTGATGATGTAAACCCAATGCAGTTTAAAATCAAGTCAAGCAACAATGGACATTTGGTGGGTCAATGGTCAATGTATTGCACGATTGACCCAGCAGAGATAGTGACAAACAAGCAACTACTCCAGCATGCACTCACTATGGACAGCGTTGGTTAACAAACTCATCAAAACCAGCAGCTGTAAAGAACTACGGGGAATACTCGTCAATCAGTTTGCCTCTTTCAGTTATGGGAAGCACTACTATTGTCCCACGGTCTTCCCGGGCCAGCCTGTTGTGTTGACATGTGTTTTTCTCTCCTCTTCCTTTCGCAGCGGGTGGTGTCGGCGGTGCGCGCAGGTGTGAACCCCTCCGAGACAAAAAACCCCGAGAACCAGTCCAGCCTGTGGGACCTCAGCTCCTCGTTCTTCTTCGCTGGAACGGTCATCACGACCATCGGTGAGAGGAGTGCTCCCAGCCCCCGAGCAGTCATTACCCCTGTACCCTCACCTTTGCTCTGCTCTGCGCCACTGTGGTTTGTTGTTGTTGTTGTGGAACCGGGCTATGGGAAATCAATCTCCCCTGACGGCTGAGGACTTTGACGTAGAAGAATCAGTTTCCAACCATTTCCACTTGCTTCTGTGGAGCGTGTGTGCTCAATCCACCACTGCGCCTCCTGCAAGTCCCAATATCATTATCATATATCACTCCAGACTTAGTTACTGCTGTTCATTTCCCAAGGGTTTTATTTCCTTGCAAGATATATGGCCAAAGCTCGCTATGGAGGATTTATTGATCTATCCATATAACAATGTCGATTTAAAAGGGACAGAGGGAGCAGTGGTCAATAACTAATTCCTTACATTCCTAAAATGTTTCCAACATCCCAATTCTTCACAGGGATCTAGTTTCTAAGCACATTAAAGAACTTTCAGGGAACAACCAGCCTGGGAGTCCATGGTCACTCAAAAATGCTTTAACTAAATGTACAGCACGCAAAGGTTGGTTTCTCCCTCCACAAATATGCCTTTACTGAGTGAAGAAAAAATCAATTATATTCCACACTATACAAGAAGACATGAATAGTTGCAGTTCCAGTCCAGACCTTTTCTTTTTTTTTTTGGAAATGACATTGAGGTTTTGTAAGTGCCTTCAGTTTTAAAACAATGGTTCAGCCTAAACATGCTCTCCCATCCTGAATTGTATCTTTCATTTGTATTTTTCATTCATATGGAGTACCCAAACTACAGCTTTATTGCCTGCACTTGCTGCCTCCCTCGGGGGATGCTCGGGCTCTTGAAATGCCCATGATGACTTTATCACCATAAAGCTCTCCTGTACTTATGACCAGTCCATTGTTCATCAATATGAGACTTTATAGCTAAGCATTTTTTCCCTCTGAATGCGGTTTGGTTTCTGCCAAATGAATGTGATGTAATGTGCCTTTTTATTATTCAGTGTTTGACTATAGCACCATCTCTCTAACACCATTCCTAAAAGAACTAATACAAAATGAACCGCTATGCTGTATGTTCCCTAACAATGGCAGTTCATCTGGATCTAACAACAGTGCACATAAGGACTATGGGAAAAATACTCTGTGGTTACTTCATCATTTAACTTTAGCTTGAATTACCTTTTCTTTTCGAGTAGCAGCCTACACTGAAAAAAAGTTTTTGGGTGAACCTACTTTTAAAAAAAATACTTCAATTGGTAACACACACTTAATTAAGTATATTAAATTTATCTTTTAATGTTGCACAGATTGATATTTTAAAGTCAAATTACATTTAAATAATACATTGATTTAATCCAGTTAGATGCCTTGCCCCAAGTGGAGGAGTTCAAGTATCTCGGGGTCGTGTTCACGAGTGAGGGACGGATGGAGCGTGAGATCGATAGACGGATCGGTGCGGCGTCAGCAGTGATGCGGTCGCTGTATCGGACTGTTGTGGTGAAGAGGGAGCTGAGTCAGGCGGCAAAGCTCTCGATTTACCGATCGATCTACGTTCCCACCCTCACCTATAGTCATGAGATTTGGGTAATGACCGAAAGGACAAGATCGCGAATACAAGCGGCCGAAATGAGTTTCCTTCGCAGGGTGGCTGGGCGCACCCTTCGAGATCGGGTGAGGAGCTCAGTTACCCGGGAGGAGCTCGGAGTCGAGTCGCTACTCCTCCACGTCGAAAGGAGCCAGCTGAGGTGGCTAGGGCATCTGTTCCGGATGCCTCCTGGTCGCCTCCCTCGGGAGGTGCTCCAGGCACGTCCTATTGGGAGGAGGCCTCGTGGAAGGCCCAGGACACGCTGGTGGGACTATGTCTCCGAGCTGGCCTGGTGTCATCTCGGGGTCCCCCCAGAACATCTTGAGGAGGTGTGCGTGGATCGGGAAGTCTGGGCATCTCTGCTGAGACTGCTGCCCCCGCGACCCGGCCCCGGATAAAGCGGAAGAAAATGGATGGATGGATGGATGGATGCTTTACTCTAACTTAAAAAGGAACAGAACCCCAACTTAATATTTAGCTCTTTTTCCATTAAAAAAATTGCTAGAATCTAATGCAACGCTTAGGTAGAAATCTAATACATATTATTGTGTGTTACCAATTGAAGTGATTTTTTCAAAGTGATTAAACTTCAACCCATTTATACTTGAATTGTGAGGATTTTTCCCTGTCGCCCTTCAATGTTGGCAGACACCTAGAAAAAGTAATCTAATTTCTGATCTCTCCTTTAAAAAGTAACAAGGTCAATTTACTGATTACCTGATTTTACCTGGCCTCCACATACAAACGACAACTGGCTTTACTATTACTCACTTTATTGAAAGTGCGTTTTAACTGGAATATCAACAATGCTGACACAAACTTATAAAAGGAACTGCAGCACATTTCTCTCCTCTATTGTTATTGTCATGAGTGCTTGCAACCTTTGCGTATTGCGCCCTCCTTCTGTTCGCTCTTCAACCTAAAATACATGTCTTACTTATATTCTAATGTAGAGTACGATGCTTTGTGTAGATGTTTTCTCAACCTTTTTCCATTTTGAACTATTGCTGTCGAGACTGGGAGATGAAATCTAGATTCTCCAACGATCACCAGGCCACAACAATGTCTACATGAGCACACTTTAAGAAAAAAACTTAGAAAGTTGCTATTACTAAAACCAGAATCACTACTGCTACTTTGTGTAACTACCACTACTATTGGCTACTATATTATTTGCAAACGAGATAACTGTTATGTCTACCATTTGCCACAAAGTACGAAAAAAAAAAGACTTTCTAGATACAGTACAGAAGTCTCGGCAATGTCTAGTAGCCGACGTACTTAATATAATCATGTGCTCTCTTACTGCAGGAGCTGTGTTTTTCTTTCACAAACTAAAGCATCATTGATCACGTCGCAGCTCTGTTGTTTTGATTCAGTACATTTTGCTGAAGCAGGAAAAACATGCTTTCATTTCACCGGCATAGATCGGTTTTGCTTGTGTTGCCTCTCTCTGCAAATTCCAGCCTGAAAGCGCCGGTGAGTTGAAATGAAAGAGGTCTTATTATAGCAAAAGAGAGCAGAGGGGATATTTGCCCTGCCAGATGGCGATCCGTGCGGATACCTTTACTGCTCGTTACAACTGCCACGTTGGCACAATATGTTCGCTTCCTGCCGAAGTTCGTCAACTCTTCGTGGTTAAAATTAGATGGAGGAAAAGCACTGAAGCAAACAACAACACAGACGCATTTGCCTTACTGTAGCTGCATGGTGTCACTTTCATTCAGGCTTCTGCCCATTCACCCTCACTGAACACTCTGGAAATTAATAATCCGACATCGGAAACACAAACCAAACCACACAAGCATGCACTCAAGTAAATAATGAACCGGAAAAGTGGGTGCTGCGAGGGAAACACATGTATTATTGAGAGGATGAGCCCAAACACACATACCACATAGACTGATATAAAAAACAAAAATATGTCTTCCTTGCCAGAGTTAGTATGATGATCCTAACCTCAATATTAGCAGATTAGCAGAAACAACCCCTGAAGCTCATCTGTAAAGCTCCTGTCTTTGGCTTTTGGACGCTTCATGCACATTTAATCTTTTATATTAACAAAACACTATTACTGCCAGCATAGCTTAAGTGGAGATGAGCATTTCAGTAAGCGACACCAAATGTCTGCGAGCTTTTCGTAAGACATGCTTTGTGGTGAAGGCAATTTGAAATCTAAAAGGACCAGGACTTTAGACGCTTACGGAACAGAGCGTTTTGAGAAGGAGCGAGAGTTGCAAGAATTACTCAAGCATACAGGAATAAAACAAGACACAACTCCAGGTGGGAACCACATTTAAGTAAAAAAGTAGATGTTGCATAATATAAAGTTCTGGATTTTTACAAACACTTCACTCACTCATGTAAATACTGAACTGGCAGCAGAATGGTGTCTCTCCTCTGTGGGGGAAACACTTGTATTATTAAAACCTATTGCACTCGCATCAAACACAGGCATCTCGCATCAACTGGCCTTTTCTCTGCGTGTGTCTTATCTTCGTTGAGTGCTGCATGCATTATGAGCTTTTTAATGTACCATTGTCGTTAGTGAATGATTAAATATATTATCTGAAGTGGCTTTAACCTACACAATAACGCAGTCAGCGCTAAAGAGTTTAGAAGAGTCATTAAGGGTTTACTGTACCTTAGAGGCAATCCAATCATTTCCAACACAATGTAATTATGTGCCTTCTCTCTCTGAAAAGAAAAGCATGAATTGGGTCAGTTTAAGCACATGCTGTAACACAGGCTTTTAGTCGTGTTTGCATTTGCAAGATTAAAGCTATGCGCACAGCAATCCTCTCTCTATGAAGGAATAAACATTAGCCACGACAGGCTGCATGCTCCCTGTCCACCTTCTTTTGTGCAGCTCATGAACATGCCCCTGAAACTGGTGCGGACCAGAAAATATAGTCAAAAATAACGCCAGCACACAGTCTTTATGTATGTAATGTCAGAGACCAGGTGGTTAGAGTGTTTGCTCCGACTGGATCCAGAAATAATAAATTATTCAAATGCAGAATATAGGTTGGGCATTAGTTATTTAGCTTTAAGTTTTATGTCGGTGAGCTCAGTGACTCATCTGTTGGCAGTGTACACAGTTGTGTTCCAACCTGCAGAGACTCAGACAGAAACAAAGGCACCGATTAGAAAGGCACACAAGAATATAAGCTTTGGCGCTCAGACAGAAGACGTGGTGTTATGAAATCGTTGTTAATATACATGAGCAGGTTCGATGAGCGTTAGGGCTGTTGTTGGAGAAGGATAAGCAGTGGGTGAATCCAAGACAGGGCAGAGGCGGTGACGGGGTGGAGGTGGGTTGAAGCACAGCTGGCAGGAGGACGAGGCTGTGAGGGAGAATGGTTAAATGTGGAATCATGGGGCGACGATTGGCTGAGGCGGGCGGGGGGGCGGCTGGCGATGAGGCGTTGATTGGACGAACGAAGGTGACGCCGTCCTTCAGGTTGAATTCACGCCTGGGCTTCACTACAGAGATACTGCAGAGACTGTGATGGCAGGAAGCTCTGAACCGCTTTGGTTTCCTGACTCATTAGAGCAATCATAATGAGTGGGCCTTGATTGAGGGTTTGCTCACAGAGACATGTTGTGATGGCAATGTGCGGCTTTTGAGAACCAACACTCTAAAACTCTGCTAAACAATGATTCACTGGGAAAGTCAGTGCATAATGTAAAACTGTTACATTGACGTCATTCTCTGTCTTGTGCCATTGTTGTTCATGTGAAATTATGGCTGCAAGATTATCACAAGTTGAAAATACAATAGAAAGCAAATGCCACATGCTGCAGTTATTTCAGCTGTTTAATGTCCTCTGCAAACAACAAAATGTCCTGTCACTATGTGGTCTTTCAGTATAATGTACTGCTCTGCTCCAAAGTAGTAGTTTTTCAGTTTATACTTATTTTTTAATAGTTCAACCCTATATCTATATGTGTGGTATTTTATTCATTAATTTACTGCTTTGGCATAACCTCTCTGGATTGTTTTGAGGGTGCATTCTCTTTGTCCACGTGAAGTGAACTCTGATGCACTGCCAAAAATCTGTTTTGTTTTTTCCGCTTGTGAATACGGCGCCCAACCCTGGTTTACCCAAAGAATTAGACGTTTAATTAAAGGCTATTGGGGGCAGACTGACAAACAAAACACTGATTGAAAGTGGTTATTTTCAGTCATGCCGTGAACATATTCTCAGGTCTTTTATGCCTTCTTTAAACACTGATATTTTTGTCTGGTTGCCTTGACTAGTCCGCAGGTAAGTGTCAGGGTGAATCACGATCAGGCGAGCTGCACACAAACAAAGAAGATTTGCCAAGAAAGTACACCAGGACTCTCTTTAAGTGGAGTGAATTTGGCCTTATTCTCTCTAAAGATAAAATACAATACTCAGTAATGAAGCTCGGTTTCGCATTGGTTTTCGTAATGTCATAATTTTTTTAGCCTGTACTTGTTCATGTTATTTATTCAGTCACTTTCTGATGCAGGCTTTGGGAACATCTCCCCCCACACAGAAGGCGGGCGGATCTTCTGTATCATCTATGCGCTGCTCGGGATCCCCCTGTTCGGCTTCCTGTTGGCCGGAGTGGGGGACCAGCTGGGGACCATCTTTGGGAAGGGCATCGCCAAAGTAGAGAAAATGATTGTGGTAAGTGTCTCGTTCTAACATCAGCTTGGTCAAAATGTCACACATAATTAGTGTGTTATACATTATGATACACATTATGCAGCTGGACTCTCATCTCATTGGTAGCGCACGAACATGAACATAATTTGATGTCTAGCTTTCATTAACCTCATGCTTCCCTGTCAATTTTTTCCCCAAGGTGACTTTGAGAACTTTAAAAAGTGCCCATAAATACACCATGATATCTCAATAGAACAGTTTTTGTGGCATAAATAATTACCAAGTAAAGTGAACTTTGCTAAAATGCTTGCACAGAAGACTGGATGTTTTCAGTTGCCATGTCAACAACACGCTGCAGTTTTGTCTAAAATGTCGACTCTTATCTGAAAAGTGCTGCGAGGTCACAGTCATGTGTAAAAAGCTGCCACTTGCGATTTCACTCCATTCGTCTCAAAAGATAATAAAGTTGCCATGTGATAAAAGATAGCTTATCTAAAAGTCACGATAGTCCAGGCTGCAATAACATGACCACTATTTATTCTGACTTCATAAGGGAATATAATTCGGTCGGGGAAACTGTAGCACACGGAAGAAACCTGGCTGGCTGCCCTCTGTCTGCTCTGACCCCCTGAAATAATGCCGCGCCTCCTGGGTTTGTCCCTGTTTCAGAGCGTGGTGTCCTGCAGCTCCACCTCCTCCTTCCTCTTCCTCCCTCTGCTCCACAACATTCTTTCACCATCTCTCGTTTTTCCTTTTTTGTTTCCTGTAGCTCCTCTTGTGACGCCTCGGCTGTGCTGCAGGTGTGTGGGCTCTTGGTGCCTCGTCAGTGTCTCAGAAGAAGAAATTTGTAGGTCTCAAATGGGTTTAGCTGATAAGCTAGCATTTTGTGTACCTTTCATAGGATGCCTTGGTCCTGTATATAGGGCCTTATAAGCTCCTAATGAAATAGCAATGTAATCAAGCAGCAGCGCCGCACAAGCTCTGTAAAGTTGACATTTGGAAAGAGCTATGGCCGCTGCAGAGTTCCCCAACAACACAATACAAATTCAATAAAGTAAATTTCTATGGCCTTTCGCCAAACATCACTACAGGCTGTCATTACGTTTATTCAGATAAATTATGCAGGGAGGCAAAGACATGACATATTTTTCCTAATCTTCATTTGCAATTGCAGCAGACACTGATACTGTGTTGCTCTGTCAGGGTTATACAGATCACTCTCAGAGATGTGAGTTGATTGCAGTTTTCTTGTTCATGGCAAAGTTGTGTTGTTGCCATCATTTCAGTCTGCTAGTCTCCAGCTGGCACACAGTGAGGGGTGTTAAATAAAGGGGATGCTAGCATTAGTGGCCAGTGCAGTCCTTGTTAGAATACACTTTCTGATGAGTTTCACAGTACCAGTTTGACATTTGACTGTTATAATGTTGATGAGCAAATACATCGACTGATGCTTCTTGTCACATTTTCAGTGATGTTGCTGGATTCCCAGCGTTTCGGGTCTTTCACGTCATACCTTCTCCTAGGGCAGGCCCCAGATTGTGACTAGCTAGCTACCTAGCTACTCTGCCCCCATGGGTCCCCTCCTTTTAACCACAGCCACCTTGAGGCTCTCTCTGACTGCGACCTCTGTAGTTTTGCTGAGGGCATCAGTTTTTTTCCACCTTCCCATGATGCCAGGAATACTGAATGCTTTGGACAAGGACTTTGCAGTAAAGCCATGGATATTCTGTATTAGAGCATTGTTCCGTATTGTAGAGTATCAGAACTGGTGCTGGAAAAGCCCTGTCCTGTTCTGTATTATCTTGCTCGAGTTGTTGCAAATGTCATCGTCCTAAATTGGACCAATTGATTGCTGATTTATGACTGTAGATCTTGTATTGGCTGTGACAGTGACTCAGTGGTTAGGGCGTTTATCCACAGATCCAAGGTCAATATATGGTTGTGTCCTAGGTTTGACACTTTACCCACCTTATAAAAGAGTGTTGTGCACGATGATGGTCAGAAGAGACGTAGGAGGTACAGATCGGTGCAGCCACGCCTCTGTGAGTCTATCACAGGGAAGCTGGAGTTTCAGTGGTCGCTTATACCACCACGAGTATGGTGAAAGAGTGAATGAATTAAATTGTAGAGGACCTTTAAGCATCTGCTTTGTAAGATTAAATGCACTCTTATTATTCAGGATAGATGTGTTCAATGCTTTTAGCGATTAATTTATGTGGACATGTTGAATGAATAGCAAACTTCATCTCGTATATTGTCAACTTTCTGTGGTAAAATATGCTCTCCGACTCTCCTGTTTTCTGCACCGGTGGAGCTGAAACAGTCTCGCTCACAGAGCCAGTAACAGGTGATGTTAGTGATTTATTGTGGGCTTTGTGTTGGGTTTCTCTGGAGACAAAGCAGAGGTTGGCAGCTGGCTCAAATGGCTCAGACAAATGAAGCCTCAGTTAAAGAAGGCCTTGTGCAGTGAAGATGTAGCAGCTTGTATCCCGGTGGAGTATATTAATGCTTACACAGAACAATGGGCACTTTACTGCACAGCTTGTATACGTATGTCTTTTTGCTTTGCCTGTAAATGTGCTGTTTCTAGTTGTTTTTTTTGCAGTGGTTTCCAAACTGCAGTATGTACATGTAGCACTTTAGTCATTGGTCAGTTTGAGAGAAAGTGTTATCGGTGCATCGTAGGCTTAGTTAACTTCTTTAATTGTATTTTACACGTAGCTGAAGTGGGATTATAGCTTCAATACTGCTGACGCAAAGTGAACACCACAAAAGTTGTGCTCAGAGATAGTAAAGCATGATAGTGATCGTTAAGCTTGTCCTCTGAGGCCTTGCATAAGCGGGAAAGGGCAGGAGACAAAGCGCAGACGGGTCAGAAGCAGCGGCCTCCACGCGATCAGATCTGCTGCGACGGGAACAGGCTGAGCTCAGTGTGTGCCAAATGCGCGATGTTGCATATATTCTGTGACAGTCTGTGGATAAAGTCACATGACGAACCGCACAGTGGGAGCACAAAGGGGTGACAGGAGTTGCCAGACACTTCTCAAAGGTAAAGGGAACAGATTTGCGTCTGTAAGAAAGAATCCTGGGGGAAATCATAGAGTGGGAAATAGAGTTGGAAACGTGCAATCAAGTGGCAATTTCCGTCGCAAGGACCATTATGTGGGCTGGGGACGAACAGAAAGAAATTAGCCACTAGAAAACAATGATCAAACGGCCTAATGGGATTACCATAATATTACTTGGATAGGGGTTTTCATTTAAAGCCCAGACTTCAGTTACAGTTATTTCTGGATCTGAGAAGTGGGTGTTGGAGAGGATTATGTCGAGACGCACAGAAGGTTGCAGTAACACTGTCAGAGGTAGTAGCAATATAGTAAGAGCGGTAACGGTAAATTGTACAAAAGAACAGTTTCTACATGTCACAAAAAATTATATAATGAGTCCATTTCAATCTATAAGCCCGGCCACCCGACATGCTTTTCTTAATCTTCAAAACGTACGGTCACCCAGAAGACTGACAAGCAGCGCCATCTTCTGCCAAATCAACAGGCGAAGCACTAAACTCTGGTCTTTACCGAGTCTTCCGCGTCTAGTGTTATAAATCAGCATCAAATGAGTGTCTGTGATTGGATCGACACCAAACTTGTCCGAGTAAATGAGTTGCCGTGAGCCGCATTGTAGAAAGAATGGCCGGCCTGACTATGCAACTGTAATCATGAATTACAGTTGCATGAAACAAAATGTATGATTTTGTTTCATTACCATTATACCTTTCGCCACTTTTGCCTAACATGATTAAACTGTTCAATAGTCTGGTATGTTTCCCTACCAAGCTACAGTAAGTGTACAAGAGTCATCCGTGTCTAATAATAGGCACCTCATGTGATATTGTTTTTGCTAAACCTCTATCTGGCCAGACATGTGGATGCCATGTGATTTGTGCATTGCCATCATTGCGCCTCAGATTGTAGGGATGTTGTTGTTGTGGACATCGCCGGAGGCCTCATACGAGCAAACAAACTTTCTCAATATCACCTGACAAGTATCTCGTCTTTCCCTGTATTAGCATTAGTAATGTTATATACAGTATACCCTTGTATTATTTTGCTCATTACTGTTATGCTATGTACATCTACCTGGTCTGGTCTGCCAAGTGCCAACAGATATGGCCATAAATAAGCACTGATGCACACAAGTTACCAGAATGCTGAAATCTCTATTAGTAATTTACTTAAGGCCTGCTGTTGCTGGCCACAGACTTGTACCCCGCTGTGGCACCAAAGTTAAAGTAGTCTGGACAAGCCTCTGCATCTATATTATGAGAACATGAAATCAAGCGGAGAGAGCATTGTGGACACGAACTACAGCTGTGATTCTCTTTGATCTTCCCTGTTCTTTTACAGAAGTGGCAGGTGAGTCAGACGAAGATCCGGGTCATCTCCACACTGATCTTCATCCTGTTTGGCTGCCTCCTCTTTGTGGCGCTGCCAGCCGTCATCTTCAAACACATCGAGGGCTGGAGCGCGCTGGAGTCCATCTATTTTGTGGTCATCACCCTCACCACCATCGGTTTTGGAGACTTCGTGGCTGGAGAGAAAGGTTACATAAGTCTTTTTTCTTTATGTTCTTTATCCTTTGTCGGTCAGTGGATTGTTCAAAGAGAACTGCAGAAGTAGAGAAGTGCAGAAATATTGATTAATACCCTTTTTATCTCTGGTCCAAGCGGGGCTTTTCGGTGTCGAGTTTGCATGTTTTCCACGAGCCCGTGCCCCCTCCCGCTGCTCCATCCTCCCCTAACACTGAGGACATGTGCAGCATACCAGGATGAATGAGAATGTGTTTGCGAGTGCACATGTGGGACGAAGGATGCTATTGAGCCCACGGCTATGGTCCACCAAGGCGTGTTTATATGAATGAGTCCCATCCTCCAAACAAAATCAAATTTGATTTTCTCATTGTGATTTTTTCACAGTTGCTCAACAATTACTGTAATGTGGTAATGTTTGAGTCAGCTACAATTTAGTTAGTGGGTGTTAGGGAAATACTAAAGAAGCCCGGAGAGACATGAGCGGAAGGATGGGACGAAGCCTGGATGTCTTAAATAGAAGACGTTTATTACCGTAATACAGGCCTGGAGACCTTTGAACAGTCAACACAGTGTTCAGGGCATTGATCATTCAGAGTTAAATAATCTCGGTTACACGTAGGCACTAACAGTCTACACACAGACGATGTGCCACGTTGACTAGGCCACATGTCATGTAGAAGGTCGGCGCCCCAATGTACTGATTTAACGGTACGATATGATAAGGGCAATATGTGAGGGCCGAATTAACTCCATAATTCCCCAAAGTGGGCGGATACTTGACCTCTTAACCCCCGCCTAAACCAAGAGCGTTTTTTAAAATTCAGATATACCCCAATCTAAAAGCCTCATTTGAAAGCTAAGACCTACACATCTCATGTAAGCGGATCTTATTCCGCACGTTTTTGTCACATTTTTCATCGCTTTTTGTCACTTTTCTGTTGCTCTTTTGTTGCTTTTTTGTTGAATTTTTCTCTCTCTTTGTTGCATTTTCATCCTTATTCGTCTCATTTTTGCTGCTATTTTAACGCTTTTTTTAAGAAGCTTTTAGATTTGGGTAAAGCTGAACTGGGGAAAATGTGCTCGGAGGTTAAGAGGTTAAACCACTGATCCACTGTACAGTATTCACAAACTGGTCACATTTTCTACTTTGGTGTTGCTTATGTTTCAGATTTGATGTGCACTGAGTTACCTTTCTCAGTCTGGCTCACTCAGCTGTTGTGCGCCACTGCAATAAGGCTCTTAGTACATACAATCCTGAAGTACTGAGTTTTACTGTACAGCACCATGTGTTCAGCAGAAAATATGAACATTCACAATAACAAAAACACAAATTATAGGCTATAAAATCAGCGTTATATGTGTCTACACACATATACACAATGTTCTCATCTGCTTGCATGCGTCCTATTTGTTCTGTATGGAAGAGTCCAGTAAAATAATGTATGTTGTAAGCAGCTGCACTGAACGTCCCTGATAAGCAACAGAAGGGAAACAGATGGTAACAATCACAAACACTTTGTGGCAGATTAAATTTCCCTGATCTATTCCCTGATCTATAATCATTAGATTATAGATTAGCCCACCTGCGTCAAAACCGCTGCTACAGTTAACTAACCAAGCCCGGTTAGTTAAAGCGGCCCATTATCTGACACTGGAGTAGTGTTCTGGTGATTGTTTTGAAATTCTAATCTAAAAATAGGAACAAATATATATATATATATTAAAATGTAATAAAATACTTAATAAATAGCCAGATGTATGTTCATTAACATGCACTGTCCCGACCAAATAAACCAATATATAAAGAGAGTTGTTTGAGGTAAAGCTGACCCAAACACCCTCTTTTCCTCTTATTGGCATGTGAGGTGTCCGTTTGTGCTTGATGGAACCACGTTGTGTAACCCACTTGTCCTGTGTTTTGGCTTCTTCAGGCGGGTCAGAGACCTCCTCTGGAGCTTCAGCTGAGAACCACATTTATCTGAATTATTACAAGCCTGTGGTGTGGTTCTGGATCCTGGTGGGACTGGCGTACTTCGCTGCTGTGCTCAGTATGATCGGAGACTGGTTCAGAGTCATCTCCAAGAAAACTAAAGAAGAGGTATGTGTCGTGAAATCAAAATGTTGCGTAACCGTCGTGAGTGGGAGAGGTGAAGGATTGTAACAGTTCTTGTGTGTATTGTTTGTATATTATGTTTGCTGACAGTATACCTCATGGGGGACATTGCAATAGAGAATAAAACACTTGAGTCAACTTAAAAAATAAAGTAGCCAGCTGCAATGCATTTTTGAGTTGATACACCTTTTAAGGTGTTTTTGTGCCAAGTCTTCCTGTAATTATTAATTAGCCCTAAGGGCCAGATTTTTTTTTTAAGGGCCGGGCGCAGGGACAATGCCAGCTCTAACTCGATGGCTATCTTCCAAGTGGTGCTGTTGTTACGCTCTAGCAAGAGGTGCAGAGGCGCCTTATCTTTCGCTTAAAAAAGAGAAGAGGTCGAGGTGTGGTTTATTATAAGCAGCACTCTACAAGCAGTGCTCTAATAGCAGCCTCACATTCATGTCCTCATTTACATCGCGCTGCCTTGTGTTCTTCCTTAAGCATTATAGGCTCTCACAGGTCAAACCAAAAACTTTATTAACCCCATCGTGAGTTAAACAATGTTTGTGTCTCTAGAGAAAGAGATAGCCTACAGCCAGTCCCGCTGTGGCGCGGATCGGCACTCGCTTGGCTGCATCGCGACCAAAACAAATGCACATGTTCACCCCTCACTCCCCCACAACCCCTCTCCCTCCCCCTCACAGCAGAGTCTGGTTGAAGGAAATAGGCTCTTGTACATAACACCGTCATTGGCCATGGATGTTTCTCCACCCCACGTCCTTCTCACTTAAAGGTGCTAAGTCTAGAAGCTGAAAGATCTCAAAATGTGCTCCTAGTACTAAGCGCAAAATCTTACAGTCTGTGTTTTGCAGACTATCAACAAAAACATAACGCGCATTGAGTTGCCAAAATGCGCAGTATAAATAAAGTTGCCTTGCCTTTGTATGGTTTCCATTTTCCATTGTGCATTGTCATTGAAATGGTTTCAACTGGCAAAACAAAACCACTTTTAATACATTGGCCTATTATGAATTCTTAATCCATGAAACTCACACAACTAGTTTTTCATTCAAAACAAACTGTGTTGCAGAAGAAAATGTTTGTGTCGATCTTGTGTAAGACCAGATGCTTTACGGCTGCCTTTGAACCTCCGCTGTGGAGGTTATATCATTACTTTCTTGTAAACCAAACTCAGCCACACTGACCACAACAGCAGGTGTATGAGCGGCGGCTTTGGGAAAACATCGTTAGATGGAGTCTTGGAGCTGTGCACATTGATAACTTGTTGGTTTGAGTTAAAGATTTAAAGACATGGAGTGAAAATGAGAGAAAGCAGTGGTAAAGGTCGGCTTTGAACTTTCAGCAAATGAATAAATAAATGGCCCTCGGGAACAGAAGGAGGCCTAATGCATCATAAGGTGAGATCAATGCTCTTTTTCTACCTCTGAGATTTCTAAAGGCCACAAAGAACAGAAATATAGTCTTCACATAAATCTGTACTTTAGAAACCGTGGGCAGGAGCTTCATTATCTTTGTGTTAAACCCTGGACAATTCAGGAAAACATGTTTGACCCTGACTTGTTTTATGCCTCATATGTTTTATGAAAATAGGTGAAGCTAATGGACTAATGGAAGCTAATTTCTTCTGGAAGCCGGCAGAGTTTGGCTGTGTTAGATTCATTCATTTAAAGTGAAATAAGGTGGCAATGTTGAGCACCAAATGTTGAGTGGGCATAGAAACGTGAAGATCAGCCTACCAAAAAGAGGTTTCCTAACAAAGTCCCAAGCTTAAATGACCTCTTCTGGTAGTACTGATTATTACTATAGCTTTAATACTGCTAAAGCTCCACCTACAGTATATAGTATTGCTCAAGCATCAACTGCTTTACTAAAACACTAGGGCCAAAACTACTTTCATCATTGCTTCTACTGTTAGACCCATTTTTGCAATTGCTTTTCCTTGGGTATAAGAAAGAAAACCATATTTGTCTCAAAATGGGGAAATAACATTGTTGCAACAACAAGTACAATACCAGGAGTAAATGGAGAAAGGTAAATGTGTGGCAAAAATATCAAATTTAAGATCAAAAGAAAAAAAATACTATACTTATATGCTCAATACTCTTGCCTCTTTCCTTGAAAACGTTGAAACTCCTCTAAAAAACTTTGTCCAGATCAGGGTTAATTTTGACAAGATATTTTAATTTAGTTTTAGTCTTAGTCTTTTGACAAAAATGTAATTCAATTTTAGTCGAGATTTAGTCAAAAAAATATCTTACATTTTAGTCGAGTTTTAGTCGACTAAAACTGCAAGTCAATTTAGGACAAATTTAGTCGACTTTGTATTTATAATATTCATTATAATCATATTTAATGGAGGTCCTCTGCTTCATGGACCTGCTCCCTCTTGAACAAAGCTCAGAGCTGCTCCTCTGGCAGTGAATTTACATTATATGAGGCTCTTTCAGACTATCAATAGAAGTTTGGATGATTTTAGTCTCTCCTTTCCTTTTTTATTTAGTCTCATTTTAGTTGACTAAAATATCTGGACATTTTAGTCATAGTTTTAGTCTCATGAAAAACTTTAAATTTAGTTTTAGTCCAATTTTAGTCGTCAGAAAAATCACTTTGACTAAAATTAAGACTAAATATTTTAGTCGACGAAATTAACACTGGTCCAGATGACATTTTGAAAACATGTATGAATAAATAAATAATACATTATTAAAGGTCAGACTGAAAAAACAGAACAGAACTGACATTATCATGTAAGAATTTGTAAATCTTAAAAAGATGCATATTTTTGATATAATAAAGCTGTTTGGTAAATTGACAGGACTGTTCATTCTGTCTATTGTGAATATCCCTGTGTATTTTACAGCTGTTTCTATTTTGTTTTGTTTTTCTTGAGCTCTGTGTGAAGCACTCTGAGTTGTCCTTGTGCAGAAAAGGTGCTTCACAAATAAACTTGACCTTAAGCAAAAAAATAATAGCCCGTTGCCGGTCAGAGTAACATTTTCTAACTCCTGTCACTCTTGTTTATGCAGGTGGGCGAGTTCAGGGCCCACGCCGCAGAGTGGACCGCCAACGTGTCGGCCGAGTTCAAAGAGACCCGGAGGCGGCTCAGCGTCGACATCTACGACAAGTTCCAGCGGGCGACGTCCATCAAGCGCAAACTCTCCTCGGAGCTGGGCATCAACGCCACGCTCAGCCAAGAAATGACTCCGTGCAGGAGGACCCTGTCGGTCAACCTGGGGGACGAGCGGGAGTGCTACCCCAATCTGACCCTGTCCCTCTCGCCTGTCCCGGGAGCGCTGACCAGGAACGGGAGCTTGTATCTAAATGGACTCAGCCCGGACTACGCTGCGGAACGACGGGACTTTCCGGTCGGGGATAATCTGAAATAGGAAGAGTAAAAACAAAACAACAAAACTTATTATGGGTCGAAGTGGAGGAACTGATTATCAAAGCCATTTCCTTACATGGACTGATTTTTGTGCCAACTACGTCGAATAGACACTTTGACACTGGACTTAAGATTGTATGAAAAACTGAGAAGAAAAATCTATATTTTAAAATCGTAGCAACAACATTCACAGATCAGGCATAACATTAAGACCACTGACCATCGAAATGAGTTTGTCTCTTGAATACAGTGGGTTCAGGAATAATCTATACTCCTTATCCCATTGTTATGCTGTTGAAATCTGATTATGAATGTTCAAATTATAATCAGCATTCAGGTTTACTTTTCTGTAATCAACGAAAACTCAGGACGTTTCGTTTTTTCTTCTTCTTTCAAATCTTATATTCAATATTTGAATGCATTAGTGAATCAATAGGGAATTAATTAATAGAATCAGACTTTGAGAATTGAAATAAATGAAAGACTTTCTGAACCCACTGTACATCAGTGGTTGGAATTTTGTTTTCACAAGAGAAGCAGGAACAATGAGGAGGCACAAGGTCGAGTGGGTGATTAAAAGAGTGACAATTTATGACGTCTAAAGGAGTGGATTACGGAATTATAGTTGAAATGTGCATAAATGGAGTGGAGACTGTGGCTGTGTAGCGGTCTCTGATAATAGTCCTAATGTTGTGCCTGATCAGCGAATGCTTTAGTCATCACTGAACTTAGATAGCAATACATTTCTTTATCGTTTTTGTTCAGAGGTCTTGAAATCTGCATCAGATAAAGAAGCATCCTCCTCAACAACTGTTTGTCTCTCGCACCAAGAATGTGACGTTTTCCTTTTGTTTACACTGAATAATGAGTCTGGCCTTGCGTTCGTTCTGCTGCTCTTTCGAATGTTAGTACCCATAAAGTTTTGCAGCTTTCGCCCCAAGGAATAACACACTTGTGCCTTACTGAACTTAAAATTGAGTTTGTGTAGCAGCATAGTCTTGTTTTTTATCTGCAGGTTTGGGTTTCACAATCTTTCTTTTATTCTATCCTTTATTGAGGGGAGCTTAGAACATGCATTCAGCGGTTGTCAGTTTGTGCTTGGGTGAACTCAAACGTTGACTGGTAGGTTGCGTACATGCTTTTTTTTTTAAGTAGAAGTAACATTTCTTTTCCTGTTTTTCCCATAGACTTAACAAAAAATGTAGATTTTAAGCATTAAAAAGCACAGGATACTAGGGCTGGGACAAAATATGAGATCGGATCGCAATACCAAGCACCAATACTTGATCAAATATCGCTATACTTTCAATACTTGCTTTTGGAGGCATTTTTATCCTGCACTCCTTTGTTTTCCAGTAACAGTTACACAGCACTTTGTTACATTTTGTGTCAAAGCACTTTTCAATCTCAACATTAAATGTCAAATGGCATTTGGTTTAGAAACTTTTGACACGTGACTTTTGACACATTTTAAGGTTAACATATCACTTATCATAATTACTTACTGTATCGCGATATGTGAATCGCCCCTGCCCCTGAGTATCATGATACGTATCGGATCCAGACAATAGTGGATCGTCCCAGCCCTACTGGATACTGGCAAATTTGTATTTTGGATCGTAGTCTATAATATTTACCTGTGCATAATATTTGAGCTTATTGGACAACTCAAAGGGAATTTAACGGAGATTGTGTTGAAGTGTTGACTGTTGAGGTCCATAGTGTTTCACAATAACATGAACACGCTGGTGTCTGTACAGTATGAATAGTGAACAGCTATATGAACAGCAGAACACGTAAGGCCTAGAAATGAGTTTGTCAAAGTGGAAGTGTGTGGGCAGGTGAGAATTCAGTTGCCTCTGCCCACACCTTTTAATTAAGTGTATTCCTCGAGCATGCTGAATGTATTTATTCATATCACCACAGAGAAGCCTGGTTATGAATGTATGACACTTATGTTTTCATGTGCCGATGATTTGTGGGTGCAAACTGCAAAGATGAGTGCAATTAGCTCAGAGGGGGGGTGTCTGTAAACCAAACAAGATACTTAAGCAGTGTTTCCCTCAGAAGAAATCAGCAAATACTGTATGTTGGTGTTGCAGTTGGGTTTAACAGGAGCACTTTACTTTACATCACTGTACTAACATTGTTTGGGTGAAAAGAGCAGGGCGTGTAAACGTTCCATAGCATTGTAAGTCTGATTTACGTTGAACCAGGACACATAAACCTGATGTATTCACTGTTATTAATAAGGGATGCAAATGCCTTATCCCTTGTTATCCCTTACTTTGCTTTTGCCTTTGCTTTTACTGCATTGTAAAGTAAAGTGCGTCCGAGATACGTTTTCCACTTATGCACATGCTAAGGACAAGGCCCAGGACCAGTTTACCCTAAGCTTTGTTGCTTAATAAAATGAAATGTAACTGGAAAGACTAACAGGAAAGATGACTTTATGTTGAATAAGAATAAGAAGATCTTTATTTATATAGCGCCTTTCACAGACATGGTCACAAAGCGCTTTACATGAGAGCATTTTACATTCACTCCAGACTCAGTGGTGGTGACCTACGTCTGTAGCTTCAGTTTCCCCTGGGGGAGACTGACAGAAGCGACTGCACACATCTGCCCCAATGGTCCCTCTGACCACCACCATGCATTCACACACACACCATTCATCCTGACCTATTGTACATGTTTTTAGTGGTAGGGGAAACCGGAGTACCCGGAGGAAACCTACACAGACACGGGGAGAACATGCAAACTCCACCCCGAAAGGCCCCATCCAGGTGGGAATCGAACCCGGGACCTTCTAGCTGTGAAGCGAGAGCGCTAACCTCTGTGCTACCGTGCATAAGTGAATAAGTGAGATGAATTCTGGGCTGTGGCAAAAAACGCATTTATAACTAATTTACTAAGCATCGTGTCAGTCCATGTGATTCTATACCTTGTTAAAACCGGCATCATTCACGGCTAAATCCATTTTGAACTTTGGTTATCGGCCTAAAATGTGCACCAGAAATAACTCTCAGTTTGTCCACTCTTGATCTGCCTTTTACACACTAAGTTTGCATGCTTCTTTAAGTATTGATTACTGTGTCCAAAATGGTCAACTTTTGTATGGTATCAATGACACTAAGGCAGCAGTGTCTCCAGGATGTTACTGTCGGTCATTTTGGGTCATGGCACATTTTTCAAAGATTTAGAATAAATAATTTATACGTAGAAATGTTTGTTGTGCACTTCTTTATGCTACGTTTAGAAATAGGAGTCTGTGTGGGTATGACTCTTGGCTCCGGCAGTTTGCTGAATGTCTCTCCTCGCTCCTCACCCCCGTTCACGCTTTAAAGGAACAGGCCACAGTTCTTCCATACCGTGATATGTTCTTACCTGAGCTTAGACGAGTTGATACGTACCTGTCTGGTCTTTGTGTTCGTGGAAGAGCTTGACACAAAGACATCGAAGAAAAATACGTCATTACTCAATATCTAACATCGTTTCTAGTGCCTCTGCATTTTTCCTCCACAGAAGCCAGGCTGCTGCAGACGTGTATCGAGTGGCCTAATGGCCGTAATCACATCACCGGCACAATGGCACTGGCTCATAATGTCGCGAGCTGCGTTCAACAACATGACTCACGTGTTACCAAATGTTCCTGACGAGCACAGCGTGAACTGCAGAGGTCCACGCTAACGTGCTTTGGCCCGAACACCTTCACAATAATCCTGAATTGTTTTAATTTTACATTTGTATAAAAAAAAAAACACGTTTGTTTGTCTTTTATAATAGTATCTTCCTTCATCGATGAGGCAGAAAGTTGACTTCTTAGCTTTCACCGCTAATGTTCTGTGACAGGCTAAGAAAGACACGTCCTCACAGCGGCAGGCTGGAGGTGTAAGGGCGTCCTGCGAAGGGGAGCTCAGAGAGGACATGACCTAGGACTAGAGTGCCCTCCTTCAGCGGAGCCGTTAGCTGATTGTAGACACAGGGGAAGAGCAAATGTAAGGCTCTGCACATGCATAATACATGGACCTCAGAAGGAGAGCGAGAGATGGGGAGCGTTTAGAGGATGAATACTGAAACATACGGCCTTACCCCCATTCCACGAGGGCTTAAAATTACAATATGTGGCTTTAATACTACTTTAGGACTCATTAGCCTTTAATTTTGTAGTATAACTTAAAATAAAAAGTTTTGCATGATGGCCCCTTTAATGTGTCTAAATAATCCATGTGTATAGTAATGTTAAGACTCTGCATTTATTTGTAAAAAGTCCTTTTCCAAACTGATAACAGCAGCAGGTTATAGGCTTGGCTCAGGACAGTATTATGATGGCATGTTTGCACTGTTCCAGGTGAAGTCTGACATTATTAAGCACCAAAACCGGAACTGAATCACACAGTGGTCACTGAGCTTGTCATTGTCATGATCGAGATAAAAAAAAAAAAAGAAGAAAAACTCCTGTAACAATTTAATTTATGCATAAGGTAATTGAACTGGCCCCTGTGACTTGTCGTACATAAGAGCACAAAGCAGCACAAAGACGTGGGTTAAAGACGACTTGCCTCTTGCCTGTGACACCAGAGAAGAGTGAGTCAGCGTCTGGAGCGCTAAAAGAAACATTTGAAGTTATCCGACTGGTGAGAAGAGGCGATGCTGTTACAGCATCGTTGGTGGTGACTGGCTTAAAACACATAGTAATCATTAAAAATGACGTCATAAACATGGCTAATATGCAGGTTCTGTTGATAATGACTTACATTTTCTTCTCAATGAGCCTTGTAGTCCATAGCTCTTTCACTCTTGAGTTACACTTGTGGTCTAGGCTGGTGGTTCTCAAATGGGATATCCATTTCCATACACACAATACTTTAAATCACAAAGCTACAACTACAATATAAGCCAAACTTAAATATACATTTTAACTCAATTCATTCATCAAAATCCTGACCATACTGATTAATTACTTGGTCATAAGCACATACGCTGTCTTTCCAAACACTCACAAACAGTAACACGACACATTCCCACTGACAAGATGAATGAAGCGTCTTGCAAAAGGACACAATGACACAGATGGATTTAAACCATCAACCTTCCCACATGAATAGACCTAATTAAGCCGACAAATCCTGATTGACTTCATTGATGTCTTGTTCCCTCCTACAAAATCGTTGCATACGCTGAGCTACTGTAACCTTTGCTGTGTTTCTTTTTGTCATGTGAGGCTGTGCAGATGGGATATCCTCTCCCGCTGGCAGGATGACTGACACATGACCTTTACTGCTCCCTGAGCGTCCTGTGGAGAGGAAAAGATGGACTGTCCTTAATAAATCGCACTGACTGCATTCAAAGTGGTACAATATATAGATATGTCCGATGCAGAAAGCTGAAAGGATGAAGAACTGTACAAGGGTCCACTAAAGGTGGGACACTGCAGTACCTCAACACCTAAACATTGGAGCTCTTTCATATTACCTGAAGCGGCAGGATTTTTCATAACCTCCATCTCCAGTTCTGTCCACCCGTGATGGCATTTTCTTTGTGGATAACCTGAACTATGACCTGCTCCATCTTAAGTTATGAGATGGAGCAGGTCATGGAAGCAATGACTTGAATAGTCACACCTGGAGGAGGGCAGCTGATGTGTTTATGCTTCGAGATTGACTTGCCCCAAATTTGTTTGTAAAATGGCACTCTATTAATGTTGAATTTATTTTCATAAAAATAATTCTCACCTGTATAACATGTATGACTCTGTGACCTCATGCAGCTCATACACACAGGTTTTTCAGATCATTAATCTGCTCCTCAATTATCATTGGACCTGCAGTAATTTGACTGGTGAAAGGGGCTAAAGCACTCTTAGGTTTAAGAGTATCATCATATGGGTTAATAACGGTAATGATTTGGTACAAATTTAAGTTTTTGTTTTGGGCAAAATGTTAATGTCAGCTCGCAAAGCCTTGTAAGAAAAACCTTACATTTAATCTTGTTTTTTGGTTGCATTTTCATAAAACAACATGTGCACCATTACCTTTTAGCATATTAAAGCGCTCTCCTCTCACACATGCTTAGACGACAGAGTCCCAAAATAACTCACCCTTAATAGAGCTGTACCACCTGTGGATCAACTCTATCAGTCCTGCTGCTACCCCTCATGTAATCTACCATTAGACTATTTTCACTTCAATTCAAGGTGTAATTTTCCCCATTTGGGTGAGTTTTTCTCCCAAGATCTATGGTGACTCATAAGTTAGGGCTATATTTTTCCTCTGTTACAGGGCCACCCACATCTCTTTGATTTCATAAGCAATACATGTGACATGACATAATGGAGACGGTCGGCCAAAGGCCGTGATGAGCTGAGAAGCTTTCACTGTAACCTCAAGTTCCTCATTCACAAACATCACAAGCGTAATGTTGACCATTTACTGTAATATTGCCATGTAATTGGTTGTTGCTGAGTAATGTTCGCAGCAACCAAATACAGAGGAAAACATCTAAATCAAATAGTAAATGCAAATGATAATACACTCTTGATGATGGTTCTTTAAGAAGACAGGTTTGTTTATCTGCTTTACTAGTTTTGATCACTTCCAAATAATCTTCCTCAGAAATGTCACATGGTGGCTTCATCAAACTTATGAAATAAACCGTGCTCTTTAGTGTCAATTTAACGTATTACATAATAATAATAATATATTTTATTGAGGCGCCTCAAGACACTCAAGGTCACCGTACTACAAAATACAAAGGAATTACAGCATTATATTTTCTTAGTCTTATCTTGCAAATGACATTTATATTACGATTGTGTCTGCATGTTTGATCCTTTGCCTTTCCCCTCGTTTCTTTTATTATTTATATTTTTAGAAGCCATTCCTGAACCCTCTTTATCCAAAATTCTTGCAACAAATAAATTCTGCAAAAGTAACAACATGTAAATTAACAAAAGGCTATGTTAAGTGTGAAAAATACTTAATAATACAGAACAATAGCCACCCACACAGAGGGATAAGAGTGAAGGAAACCTCACAGGAAAAGTAACACATTATCTGAGAATAGACACTGTCAACAGGAACGAGTGTTTTATATGATGGAAACATGAGGAAGTCTATGCTTAGAGTGTACTATTTGTACTCTAATGACTGTCTGGGGTGGAGTGGTATTTAAGTCTCACAGCAGGGCTGAACCTTTGACTGACAGAGGTGCAGAGAAGCCAAAAATATTAAAGTACTGATAGCTTTCCTTTATTTTTGTTAAAAAATAAGTGAAAAATAGTGAATAATAATAATATTGCATTAGTTTTATATAGCGCTTTTCCAGACGCTCAAAGTCGCGTTACAATAATTATAACGCGACTTTGTATATTTTGTGCATTATTCATTCACTCCATACTTGGTGGTGGTAAGCCACTATTGTAGCCACAGCTACCCAGGGGTAGACTGACCGAAGCGAGGTGCCAATCTACGCCATGGGCCTGTCCGACCACCTCCAACCACTCACTCACTCACATTCTCCCAGGCTTCCTGGTGTTCCCAAAGGGTCTCCGATCCAAGTAATGTCCAGGCGCCTCCCTGCAGGATCGGGCAGAGCGGACTATATTTGTAAACCATGACCCAAATAATTATTACTAAATTACTGAGTAAGTGTAAGAGTGTAAAATGTTAATTCATGTTTTAGTGGCAACACAATTTGTGAATGTTCAAATATATTAAAAGAAACTAAAGACTATACTTGCTGCAAGAGATGCAAATTTGACATGCTTTTCATTTTTACACGACTGCCACTTAGACTTTCTTACAGGGGAATGAGTGACTGTCTTTGCTGATTGATATGTTTTTCGAATAGTCCCGACTAAATTCATTTATCAATAATAACATTTTATAAATGGCAGAAGTAAACAACTCACAGAGAGGATCTGTCAAATGTTGTTCTGTAATCATAAAAATGCAGATATAACCTTTAACTGTATGATGTCCCTTATGGAGCTCATACATGGTCCTGCATCCACCATAAGTTCTCTTAAGACACAATATATGTTTCAGACAGCTCCTACTCTTCATTTACTAATATGGTTACATAAGCCCACTTATATCACAGACCTCAGCAGGAGCCATATGCTGCTTGGATAAGAGCACATGGTTGAAATTTGTGATTTCCAGCGTCCTGTTATTTCCGAAATCCACCTAAGAGCTCTGATATATAGAGCAGCACATTAGCCACTGCTCAGAGGACTTAATAGCACCATGGTCTGACGAGGTGGCATTTATAAACACTTTAAAGTCGTCATCTGCGTAACAAGACACTTTTATTCTGCCTGTAAGTGGGCTGGCCGGATGTCTGCGTGAGAAAATAATGCATTCATGCAAGTGTGCAACAAATGAACATTTGAATGAAGTCACGAACACCGAGAGAAGAAAATCAATCTTCAGAGAAACAGATTGCACAGAGAAGGATAACTGTTCACAATGGTTTTTAATAGCATGGTACAAGATTACAAAAGCCTATTGTAATCTTACTGAGTCTAATCTGCCTGTCACGGAGGATGAATTTCAACTTTTACGGAGAGATTTTATTCATGAATAATTTAATTCATTTCCAGTGTGTGTGAGGAGACATGGCAAACTTAATGGTACAGTATGCAGCATGTACGCACCATTTTAAAATGACTTGCTGACCACATATTTAATTTAAAAGTAGGATGTAGTATCCCCAAGCATGGAGCTCTGTGGGCAGTGGTCATAAACAACTGTGGCATGATGTATTTTACTTTATATTCAAGGACAACGATATCTGAGTTCGTCTTGATGAAAAATGAGCCTTATAACAACACTACATACACAACCTTTAATGCTTTTAATGTGCAAATGTTGAAGACGCAATATATTTGTAAACCAGGATTTTCTGTAGTTCATTCAGTTCATCCTCCTTTGAGACACAGCAATAATCAGGTTTACATCGGATCCATTGTGTGCAGTTGAGCTGGTTTAGTATTTTTCAGGAGGGAAACATCTGGTACCTTCTCCTCTTTGATGCTTCGCTTTCTTTCATGTGGAGGTTTTCTGATGTGGAAAAGGCAGTCTCACAGGGAAGTCAGAGGCGCTAACAGGAAGGAACAGGAGGAATCCTTCCTGCCGCCATCACGAGACAGCTGAGATACAGTAGAACAGCCATCACTTTGCATTTTTAAGCACAACAAATCAGAAGAGACCAATCATGTATTAAATAGTTTGTTAACAAATCTTGACACTGATCAACCATAAGTCCATTTATCTCATACGCAGTGGTGTGTATGGCTTCAGTAAACTATTGCTACATATTATAAAAGTTCAACAATGATTGTCTTGAAATACATACTTGTACACACTACAGTGGTGCCTTCAACTTTCGATTTGAAAAGTAAAAAGAGAGTAAGTTCTGTGGTCTTTCAACCAGCAATGCCGAAGATGAAAAGATTAGAAGTCCCGGTCCCATCCTGAAAACTCCTCCTCGGCTTTCGTTTGGTCGTGTGAAAAACGATCAAAGTTGATGTAGCTGGGACCCTGAAGCAAGACAAGCAGACACACACGGCACGGATTAATAATACATTTGACAAATGCTTAACAGAACTCTGAGTGGAGTAGTCCTTATCATTTCCGGGAAGCTTTCCAGAATGATAATTAAGATGATTAGTAACACGTGAGGCTCCTCGTCGGCCGTTTGACTTGCCTTGCGTATGAGTCGGACCGTGGGAGCCTCGAGCTGTCCCACACGCAGCTTGTGCCAGTTCATGCTGCTGAACCATCTGAGAAACACAACGCAGACATGAGCCAAAAAAACAGGGCACCCTCGTTACTCCCTGGGGCCATTCAAGGATGCGGTTGCCACGGTTACCTGTGATTTCGGACGTCTTTGATCCCATTTTTGGTGTTTCCTAACCTTTGCCCTGGTCGTGGCCTGAGGGACGACAAAAACAGAGGGATCACAGAATTGGTCTTCGTGACTCTATTCGATATGACAGGTTGATTTCACGACTTTTATATAGACTAATTTATATGGATTTGAAGTCATTACCACATTACAATATGCTGCGTCTCCATATTTATTTCTATGGACATATACAGTTGCTCTATGTTGTATCATCGTTGCATAAAGCATTTTTTGAGATTTTTCAAATGAATCCACTTGTTCCAATGTCGTGATTACAAGTCGCCTACTGGGTAATGGGGGGTGGACTTTATGTCTCGGGCTCAGGGCTGACAAATTGACTGGCGAGTAAACTCAGCTGCAAACCAATTCATAAAGGGTCATTGCTAACTCCCTAACATGCATCATTTGTCGATGGGCGGAAGTTTCCATGCCCCTGACTCTAAAAGCCCACAGAAAATCAAAACAACAGATTACGTGTGCAACACAGTGTTTTCGTCAGACAAACGCTTGGATCCTGAGTGTGTTCCTTCCCCCTCACCTGCACAGCTTACTAATAATGGACTTGGCTGCTTCACTTAAATAAGGGGGATACTTGAGCACCCCATCCAGGATCTTGGAATAAATCTTCTGTGGCTCTGAGCTCGAGAATGGAGGACTGTGGGGACAAAAAAAAAACATATAGTAACAATGTAAAGGTATTGCATTGCATGATATTTGTGCGAACTACCAGTAAAAAAAAAAAACATGAATGGGTATTGCTGCATCAGTTATAAATCACTGCTGCCATCTACTGGTTGAGTGCAACACATGACTTTCCATGATAATTGAAAGGTGAGTATGAAATTAAGATTTGAATACAATTTTGACTTACTTTCCCACTAGAAGCTCAAAAATAAGAACCCCCAGGGACCAAAAATCTACAGCAAAGTCATGCCCCTGGTTTTTAATAATTTCTGGTGCAATATATTCAGGAGTACCGACAAAGGAGTACGTCTTGTCTCCCCGATTTAGCTCCCTGGCAAAACCAAAGTCAACCTGTGGAGAGAGAGAGTTGAAGGAAACCTTTCAGTAGCTGTTAAAACAGTCACATAGATAGTTTCATGAATGAGGCTGACCAGTTTGACATATCCTTTCATGTCCAGCATTAGGTTCTCTGGCTTGAGGTCTCGGTACATGATGTTCTTCTTATGGAGGTATGCATAGGCCTCCACCACACAGGCCGTGCAGAAGACCGCGATAGGCTCATCAAAACGGCCCCTGATCAAAGAGACACGGTGCGATTGTGAGCACTAACGAACTCATTAACTTTCAAATGCCATTGAGCTAATTAATGAGGATTCTATAGGGCAGCGGTCACCCATAGGCAGCCCTGGGGCAAACTCCCACCTGACCTGAGCCTTAGCGAGTTTTTTCGGACTTTCAAGGTACATTATGTAACTTTTATGCGGAGAAAAAAAGTTGATATTAGTTTGTAATGTACTTTCTATGCATGGGTGGTTAGCATGGCGCCTTTACTTTCACTTTACTTACCCCTACAATGCCCCAGGATCACTTGTTTTGTAAGTTTTCTAGTGGGAGGGTCCATCAGCAGTGAAAATCTACCAGAAACCCTGAACCAAATTGATCCTGGAGCCTCTGTGATGGAAAGTAAAGGCGCCATACTGCCGCTGGGTCACTACGACGTCAAATATGCACGAATATCAACTTTTTTTTCTGCATACAAAGTTACATAATGCACCTTTAATCAGGATGTATCCAAACATTTTCTCACAACTTGACATATGTTTCCATCTTATTTTGAAAAAACACTCACACTTCTTTCAGCTTGGTCCACACCTCCCCACCGCCGCAAAACTCCATCACCATGTATATATACCGCGAGTCTTTGAAGGCAGCGTGAAGCCTATAAACACAAGTCAGGAATGAATTAAAGCAAAACATTTGCGTTGAATATTTGAATTAGAAAAGGCATTAATCTATACCTTACAATGAAGTCACACTGACTGGCTTTTAGGATCTTCTTCTCAAACAGTATATGCTCCTCTTGTCTCTTAGCAACTATCTGTTTCTTACTGACCCGTTTCAGGGCGTAGTATTTCCCGTGATTCACTGTGGTCATCTGGAAAAGGAGCAGCATATTTTTTTGCATTTCAGGTATTTTCCACAAATGAAAGCAACCAAAATTAAGTGTATGCTTTCATTCTTTTTGAAATAATGTCTCCATAAATGTCATTATTTATGTGTGAATAGTTACCATATTGCAAAAAAAACAAGTCCTCAAGTAGAAACTAAACTTTATGTCCAAATGATATCACATCCAAGAAGATGGATGTGTGACCCTGAGGGAAGAGGTCTAAAAATTGATATTAAATTCCGACTCACAAGCTGAACACGTCCAAATCCTCCGACCCCCAGTGTCACCGGGTCGCCCTGGTAACGACCCTCCTGGTACTGCACTGGAACAAGATCCTTGAATCTCAATGTGGAGCTAGGACTGAGATGATTAAATAATAATAAAGAAATCTACTTATTCAATCAACATAATGCCATGGTACTTCTTCAACCCGCTGAGGTAGGCCTGTATAATAAAAACATTGACTAGTGAAAGTTGTGTGGGCCTCACCTAGATTTTTCAGGAACTTTGTCAACTGTGTCTTGCATGACCTTGGAGCTATACGAAAACAAAACAAGAAGCCAATGTAAGTCATGCATGGCCCCATATTGAAATGGCACAGTACTTTTGAATAGAATTTGTGTTACGCACTCATCGAAGAGCTCCAGTTGTTCGATGGGAATGGTCTCCTCAAAAACCCTGCACGAATGAACAGGACAGAGACCAATTACCAAAACAGCAGGACGCACCACAAACTTTCCCCGCAGAATCAGATTTAGGGGAGTCTCAATAATTCAGCATCTACTCACTCCTTGTCAATGGAGAAGCAGGTAACAGGGCCATCTGCGGTGCAGGTGGCAGTCCTCAACACCTCGCTGCAAGCAAACATTTCACCTGTCAACTCCACTCTACAGGATTTTACTCGTTAGCTTCCACACAAAACTAGGGTTTCAGTTGCAGGGTGTAATTTGACATCACAACATTCAAAGGTTGGTGGGTCAATCCCAGGTCTGGTCAGTGCGTATTGTTGTTGTTCAACAATACCTGTCCACCTTGCCTTCAGTGTCAATGTATTTATGAACGAGTCAGTGTGGGACAATGGATGCAAATTGGGCCATGGCTCCTTGAGTGGATCGTGCATCTCATGTATAATCATTATAGTGTGCACTGTTCCGACATATTAATGAGTAATAGATACTGTGCATTTCAAAAATGTTTGTAAAGGTTTAAACTAATGGCCAGGGGTCCAAACGTGGCCCTCAGACCAATATTTGTTTTCTTGTTGCAGGTTTCATGATTTCACACAATTAAAACCTCAAAAAAACTAACATTTTATTCTGAGACAGAGCTTGCATTATGGCTCCAAGCCTAAAGAAACGTGTCGGGCTCGATTTAAACCTCTCTTAAACGCACCCTGGTGAGTGCTTCACTGCACTGACCACCGATGTTTGGCCCTTCAATAATGTGGCCCTCAATTATAAAAGTTTGGACACCCCTGGTTTAGAAGGTTTTATGCATACTGGAGACTGTAAGGCGTGCATTTTGCAGAGGAGTTTACATTCCCTAAATAACTGCAGGTTTGTTTTGTGGGTTAAAAATTCAAATTGCAATTTCAACTCAAATCTAATTATGTAGCCTTTGTTTAAACTTGAATGCCTTATTGCGACTATACAATGGCCCTCTGTCAAGCGTTATCTGAATGATCATAATCAATAACTGTTCCCACACTCTCTCTCCTCCACACAGCACTTTAAGGAGGAGCATGACAGTAGCCTATGGGCAGAAACGAGTTACACAAGACTCGTATAGTGTTCGGAGGCTCCAGTGGTGTTGTTGTCATGGTTACCGTATAAGGGCCTGTTCCCCGAAATGCTCGCCGTTCCCCATTCTGCGGATCTGCTTCTGATGCCCGTTCACGTTCTTGGTCACGAGCACCTGAGGGGAAACACAGTGGAGAGAGCATTAATGCGTATAGGCGCACACCGAAAGCGCTGCTTAGAGACGGGGGTTCATGCAGAGTACAGCACATGGAAATACCTCGCCTTTAAGGATGATGTAGAAGACATTTCCCTCCGTGCCCTCGCGGACTATAACGTCTTTGTCCTGGTACTTGACCTGCAATAAAACCAGAACGGATGTGGCTATTAGAGGATTGATTTTGCTTATCAGATCATTTCTTAAGTAAATAAGTGTCAAATGTTCATCTGAAACCGTAGGTGGACAATCAAATAGACTTGCTCCATCAAAATCAACAAGCTACTTACTTCTTCCATTGAGTCAATAATTTTGGACAACTGGATGTCATTCAGATCCTTCAGAGTGCGGGACCTGCGGGTGCCAGAATGAAAATGAAATTAGAACACACAATGAAAGACCTCAGGAGGTTTCCGGTGCGCTTACGTCTTCAGGAAACCCATGAGCTGCTCTCGCTTCTTCTTGGACTTGTTGGTGATGATGGTTCTGTACGTTTGCCGCTCCATGCACCACAGACGCACTGGTGTCTTTGCTGCAGTCAGAAAAACAATTACTCGATCTAACAAATGTATATAAGTGTTCTATTCTACTGTCAAATACTTTAATTTCTAATGCCAGAAATATTGTCCAAATGATGTCCAGCTGCATCTTTTATTCATTTTGTGCAGAACGTTGACCCTGCAAGCCGTAAACTGTCCTCTAACGATTAGTAAATTTAAGGGAATTTGCTCTCAATGATACATAAAGTCTATACAGCCATGGAATATGAAATGTAAGTAACAGTAACCTAATGTTTTTGCTTGTTGTTCAGTCTTTACCTGTGACTGTGGCTGTCCTCTTGCAGTTGTAAAGAATGGCCAACTCCCCAAAAACATCTCCAGTTATCAGAGTACGGAGGTCCAGTCCGGCCTGGGTCACTTGTAACTCGCCCACTGAATACAGAGAGTCTTTATACCGTTCTTTTCTTAGTATTTTAGTGATTAAATATGAAACACGGACTGCACCTGCCACGATGTACATGCTGTCCCCCTCGGTGCCCTCTTTGATCACCTCCTGCCCCGGGTTGAACTTGGACAGCATGAGCAGCTCCACCATCATAGCTGTCTGCTCATCATCCAGCCTCTTCAGGAAGTCATTCTTCTGGATGGCCTTGACTATCAGACTGGTCTCTCTGTGGACAAAGAGATAGCAGCATTATCCTGGAGAATATTACCTATCCAACTCAGCAAAATGACAACAATATGTTTTATGTTAATCAACTAAGCCAAAGGTGTCCATCTGGCCCTTTTTTGTTCTTTTGGTGCAATACAACAAAAGCATTACCACATTCTTCCATGTGTCATCATTTAAGATGTTCATTCAACCCCCGTTGCACTCACGTGGCAGTTTTCTTGACTCTGGTGCTTGTGATCTCCAGCGTCTCTGGGATGGGTTCAGTAGCGATGACTGCGGCTCGACTCTTTCTGAACTTCTCCACCTCATTCCCGCTCTGTATAGGAAACTCTGAACAGGCAAACAAAGGACAAAAAGTCAAATAAAGTGGGGTCTGTTGATATGATTTGTGAGATTCTTTTAACAGGCCAGTATATTTGCATAGTGCCCACGTAATTCTGCTGTGTGAATGACTGAAATCCGCAATCAGTCACTGTTCAAAGGAAAATCAAATTGTGGAGGAGAAATAATCCGTTTAGATGATAATAACCAACACAGATGAGGTAACTGCAATACCTCATCTGTGGAAAGAGGCCAAATGTCCCTAAATCAAACAACCCAGTCCAGCTGATGGTACTGTATTTGAAACCTCTACAGCTATGTAAAAGCTCAACTTATTCAGCGTTTTTCTACCTTCATCAGGCGCAAAGCACTTTACAGGAAAGGAACCAGTCACCCACTCACACTCTCATACATACACTAATGTACGTATGCAGACACAGGAGGGAAGGTGGGTGGTCTTGCCCAAGGACACAACGACAACGTGCATCTGTGGGGGCTGGAATTTGAACCCCCGACCTTCCGATGATGAGACGACCCGCTCTACCAACTGCGCCACTGTCGCTGTGAGATGACTATAAGCTTACACAAACAAAACCTCTAACCTGTATCATGATCATGGCTTTGCATCTGCCGCAGATGTTTCTCCTTTACTAGCAGACGTTTTTCTGAGGGAGGAAAAAACAAAACACAAAGTTTATAATATTGATAATAATAATCATGATATATATCACAATTATGTGTGTCTTAATGGTAGAAAACTGGAGACATGTTGAGAACCCACAGCACTGAGATTGCGTTGACTGGGGAGAGCACTGTATAACTCTGATACCAAGTACTTACCCAAGTCTTTGTTTTGCCTCTGTAGTTCTTTGTTGATCACACATTGCTTTTCTAGTTGTTGCTTTAGGTCCTCGAGTTGCTTCTCCATCTCTGTAAGTGAATGAATCATTAGGCACTTGTAACACATGCAACTCAATCAGAATGTAACACAGATTTTTAATGTATTAGCATTGAACATGCACATTCCCACAACTGTTGCTATCAACCTTTCCCCAGCAGATTGAACAGTGGGGAAGCAGCTCAAGCCCTTACACCTGTTTAATAATGCAGCATAAAATGAGGCAGTCGGTGGGATGTCCCCTGAACGCTTTTACATCCAACTGGCACCTTCAAAGATCTTTGGTGCATTTCAGTCGGTCTGCTAATACTAATAATCTGCTCCATGGCGTAATTTGAAATGCACTACAGACAGCAGTGGCAAAGGTTTAATGGTTCTGTTAAGGATTTTTACATAAGAAATACAAACACAGGTATTGCACAATTAAAGTTGACTTACAATTGATATATACTTCAAGACCTTTATTGCAATATGGCATAAGTGGAGTAGAAAGCATTAAATGTATCTTTCAAATGTGCTGGACTAAAAGTAATCAGATCTAAAAAAAATAAAATAGAAATAAAAATAAGTAAAGAACATCAAAAGTACTTTGTTATTGACCACCTCATTGTTTTAATCAACAATAACATGTGGGAAAATACAATAATTTGCATTATTCAAGATGAACAAGTGTTTCTCAAGTTGGAATACATATTCGGGAATACTTTATTTTACATTACCCTTGATACATTGTACCAAATTTAGTACAATGTAATGTGCTATGTATGTGTAATGACTTGTACCTATGGGTTACATACACAATGGAATAATATGTATGAGTTTCATGGAGGTACATAATGTAATAAGACATAAACTCTAACTCTGACCCTATATCCTTAAGCCCTAACCCTAATGGTTGTATTACTTTATGTACCTCCATAAAACGAATACACATCATTCCATTGTGTATGTACTACATAGATACAAGTCATTATAGATTGTCACATAGCACATTACATTTAACTGAATTTAGTACCAGAACCACTGATTTATTTCATTACAAGAAAAGGACCAATGCCTTGCCTTGACATGCTGGTCTGTCAGAAGTCTTCAAAGAAATATTTACAAATTGTCTTCACAAGGACATGCACTAACCATTTCAAACCAATAACTTTTGTGTCAAGACGCTCCGTGTACCGAAGAGCTGATATCATGACAGGCAGGTATTTTCATTTAGATGGAAACGTTTATGCGTCTATTGACAGAACAAACACTATAGCCACTCGATTCACATCTGCTCAATGGAAACCCAGTGTGAAGACCTTCAACCAATCAGAGCACAGAGATCGGATCACATGACTCTAACTGTGTGAACATTGAACATTAAGATTAGACAACGGCAAATCATAAAGTTCATTCTTTGATGTTGACTGTACAACATTTACACGCTTAGATAAGAACAGAATGGATGCATTTTAAGTGGCACTGAAGCTACAAAAAGGCGTCTTCATCATTTCACTGATAAATAACACTGGGATGGGCGCAATAGGCTTTAGCTTCTGCCTACTCCATTTCAGACTTTATGTTTATTTGTGTCGTTATCTGTTAAATGTTTAAATGTCTGAATAAAAATAATCTGAAATCTGAATAACAATAACAGCATAACAACCAGTGATTCCTTCCACATAGTCAAACATTTCCCTTGCTTTTAATTAAGCAGTCACAACAAAACACACACTGGGGCTGTAGAAGCGCCCACTTAATTTGTGCGCTTTCTAGGAAATGATAAAGATTGGGGTTGTGTACTTAACCTTAAAGTGTGTGTTGACAATACATGTTTTATTCAAATAGCTCACTGGTCCTGTCAGTGACACAGAAGAAATCAGATGCTTATGTCACTCTAAAAATCTATTTGATAACCTTTCCTACTCCACTAACTACTCCTTTGCCAGATTCTAAAATATCATGCCCAGTTCTTGACTTTTGGGAACTTCCTGGATACAGAGTGTAATTTCAAAAATGTGCAATAATAGGATTGCATTAGTCGTTTTTAGAATCTATTGGCTAAACAGTATTTCATTTTTGTCATTTCCCTGACTATAGAACAATTGCAGCACAGAAAGAATGTCGCGCCTGCACAAACTGTTCTCTATACTGTCTCATGACTAATTCAAGACAAGTGTTAACTTCAGCTCCATACACTCCACAGGTATAGCAAGAACAAGAGTCACTCACCTGCAAACTTCACTACGGGAGCAAAAGACGGAACTATCTCATAAAGACCTCATTGATCTTTTCAGGGCAATAAAGCCTCACTTTGAGCCTAATAAAAGCGCTGTCCCTCTCCACTCCGTCTATTTAACAACACCTCTCTGCCTCACCTGCACTTGCTCCTCTCAAATTGCCATGCAGCCTCTTTCCACCAGTTACTATTTTTACTTCTTTCTCACAGCTCTCGCCTCTGCTCTCTCCCTCTGTCAATCTCAGCCGCCCAGTTGTTGAATAATTAACCACAGCCTCCGGCCCCTCCCTCTTCATCAGGTACATCACAGCAACAGATTGTATGGGCAAAGTATTAAAACTTTGCTTTTGGAAGATTAAACAAGGTTTTAACAGTGTTTCTGTAAGTCTTGCTAGAGGTGTGTTGCCAGAATTGGTTGAGTTACCCCCCTGATGTTTTTAAATGGGGCAGAAGTGAGTGGGCAATGTGACACAGGGTGTGCCGCGTGGGTGTTCATGGCTCAGGGTCAATTATTGCGGTTTAGTTAATCAACTACATTGATAACCCCACACTTTAAGATAAAAGAGCTATGGATTCAGCAGACAGCTTTATGCCAAGACATTTCCCATCAATATCCTTCCATTTTATGTCCACCCATAGTAATAGTTTGCAAATAATGACACTTTGGGGGCCAAGATTCACTCTATCACGACAAGCAGTGACCCACACATTTCTGATTTCAAATAAAACAATCCAGTCTAGTCTTTTGTCATGATCAAAATAAAGAATTTCTCTTTCAGGGTTTCAGTTTGGTTGATTGAACCGTTTTGTTTTTTTTAACTCAAAAACATTTTGAGGCACAACCCCCCACGACTCAATAGTTTTAGGTTTTCTAATTGACATACTAATAACTCCTCTTACTGAAGAATATCTTTTATTATACTATAGATCAGATACAACTGACAATGTCTTTATACATTACATTTTATCATTTTAATGCCCTTACACAAGTGGACTTCAAATTCATGAAACTTAAGTGAAAAATCAAACACTGGTATGAACTACTTAAAAAAGCTCTCCTCGCTCAAACATTGCCACAGGTCATCGCTTTTTTTAAAATACGACACAATAACACCCAGAGCAAAAAAAACACACATTTCCCCATTAGGCTGGATTCTGAGCATGACAACAGAGGAATGTGTCTGAATTTCAACAAAACACCTTCATGAACTAACTGCGCTGTAAAGTAATCAGTGCGCCTTCATATTTGCATTACAACCTATAAGACATATCTAAAGTGATTTTTAACCAACTAAGACCAAACTAACTAACGTGTAATAGCTAGATAATAAATAGGATATTAATAAGGTAATGAACCTTGTAACTAGCAAGTATAGTGTAACATCCCAGTACAATCGATTTTTCTTTTTATATGAAGTGGCTAATTGTTCTCAGTCTAGATGATGAGAAGCTGAGAAGAGGTAGGCTTCAATGTGATTAAATTATACAGCGAGTGCAATATTACATTACTGGATAAATGACAATGCAAAGTAATTAAATAGTGGCAAGGTACAGTGCACTCATTCAGCGTATTCACAGCACCACAGAGTAGTATCTCGAGCTTAATCCTTGATGCTGCATGCTTCCTTCAGGTCATCAGGATGCTCGAACGCCGCCTGGGCAAACTGTCCGAAAAGGTGCTCCATGTAGCCCTCATTTCGTGGAAACAGGCCCTGCAGAAAGGCAATGTGCCCACCGCGAGCCGTCACCAGGAGCGCCACATTCGGGAGGCGCTTGACCATGGCCAGGGGGAAGGCTGTGAGAGCGTACAATAAATGGTAAGACACCAAAAGTCATATATTATAAACTGGCCCTTTTATGATCAGTGATTTGTTGCCCTTGATTATAGTTAATAATTAGCAAAAACCTATCTATCTCAACACGGTATTTATAAAGTGGGGATCCCTTGAACTCACCATGTTCAGGAGAGAAAGGGTCATCTGCAGCATTGAGACAAAGGATGGGTACGGCTGTGTTGTGAAGTTTATAGGCAGGGCTGGCATCTTGATAATACTCCGCGCATGATTTGTAACCGAAGAGGTGAATGGTGAAACGTTCATCAAACTCTCTGATGCTACGTGCCTGAAAGTTGAGTGACAAAATAATTATTAGTCTTCACAAAATAGCATGTTTGTTTTTATCAGGGAGCACTTTACAGCACAGTAATGGCAGGTAATGGGATGGAAATAGCATTGCTACCAAAAGTGAAATTAGGATGACTACATGGAAACTACGCAAGTTGTCATTGTTCAACAAAATGTTGTTAGGCGTTAGTCCACTACTGTGGGCCAACCTGACCAGCATGTTTTTGGAGGTCCGGGAAACTGTAGCACCCGGAGGAAACCTGGCTGGCTGCACTCAGTGCTCCTCTGAAACGGTGCACCGCCTCCTGGGTTTGTCCCCGTTTCAGAGAATGGTGTCCTGCACTGGTCAGCTCCACCACCTCCTCCTTCCTCTTCCTCCTGTGCAGCTCTTGGTGCCTCTTCAGTGTTTCAGAAGAAGAAATGTATAGGTCTCTCAAATGTCTTTAGCTCATAAGCGAGCTGTTTGTTTACTTTTAAAAAGCTGCTTTCTTCAGGGCCATTATGGACTCTCTGCAGTAAAAAAAATCCTCCTAACCCCACAAAATCACAGCAAAGATGTACAAAAACATCCAGGTAACCAGTGTGTAACACAGGAACCACAAATGCAGTTCGCAGAAAAAGGCAAAAACTCAGCTGTACCAAGAGAGAGGGAAGTTGCAACTTGTTTACATGTTGCCATGACATTCGACTGTATTTTTAATGATATGGTTCAAGTAGCCATCTGCACTTAAATTATTGTAAATTACCAGGTAACATGGTATTGCACTATATTTTGTTGTTAATATAATGGAAATAGATCTGAAAAATGCATTATCCTTTGTTATCTATGTTATTTACAATTACCGAGTAAAGTGTGGTAAAGAAAATAAAAACCATGTACCTTCATGACGTGGTCAACATCAATCACTTTTTCCAGAACGTTTCTGTGCCTGTGGGATACAAATAATATTACACTCTGAACTTTATAAAGAAACAATATATCCCTAAATCAGTGAAGTTATTGGACCTGTTGACAGCTCCACAAAGGCCATTGGCAAGGTGTCTGTTGAAAAGCAGGAAGTTGAGAGGCTCCTCCATTGAATCGCACGATTTCTGTGCATCCCAGGGGACCGAGATGGTAAAACCAGCCATCAATCCAGACTCCAAACCTTTCTTTGCCAGGTAGTTTAATAGTATCATGCTGGCAAGAGAAAAACGGAACAAAAAGTCAGGCGGGGTGGGGGCATATTGACAAACTGTCTTTTTGACAGTTTCTTTCAATGACAAACTCACCCGCCCATAGATACACCAGCACCAAGCACAGGCGAGTCAGGAAAAAGTCGTTTGACATGCTGCACCACATATTCAAGGTCAGAAGTACTAGCCGCGCAGTAAGTGACAGGCGTCTGAGGTACCCAGAGAAGAAGCCAAATTGAAGAGTTAAAGAAGCGTTAAAAACCAGAAGCACGCGAGTCATGTACTTACAAGCAACTCCTCATCTCCAAAGCCGCGGTTGTGGAAGACCACACACCTAAAAACAAACAATACAAGTATATATATAATAAAATGTTTTCGCTATCATTTTACTCCAGTTAATTGTTTTTGGTCTGACCTGTAGCCCCGGGCGGTGGCCTGGCGAATGGCGTGAAGTACATAGGGCTGCTTGCTGTTTCCCGTTAGGCCTGGCAGGAACAGTACTGTGGGGCGAGTGGAGGATTCTGGGTAAGCTGCACTAGAGACATTATCCACCCAATCGAGAGATATTTGACCCCCATCAACAGTGCGGATTAATTCACTGGAGATAAAGAAACAGAGAACTGTAAGAAGAGATTTAATGCATAAAATGAAGTAGGCCTACATAAAAAGTACCAACTTGCGATAATTGATAGTGGGCCTGCTCTTGAGTAAGGCATTTGCCAGGGTTTGAAGCCGGCCTCCCCAGCACCAGGGAGTGGGCCTGAAGTGCTCAATCACCACCGGACAGTGTTTGTGGAGAAAGGCACCAAAGGCCTCACGACAGACCAGTGCTGGCATCTGAAAAGATAACAAACTTGTATTTATTACATATTTTTAACTAATGGTATGGGAATATTCAGTTAAATTACATTAAACTGTTTGGTATGTTATATAGTAGAAGTTTTCAAAGTTGTCATCTGGACTGGACTGTTCTGTGGTGGTGGTGGTGGGGGAGAGCTTAAACCCAACAAACAGTTCAGGTGACAACTTTGCAAACCTCTTCTAACTACTACTATACGACTAAGACCTTAAACAAATAACCAACAGATCAAAGTACAAGACAAGCTCCTAAACTGTTGCTGTGCCATGTTCTTCAGTAAAACTACTCGCACGAATTGCTACTCCACCTATGAACTACCGAAAGTGACCTTTCCAGTGAACCCCCTGCGTCACCGACCTGCTGGCACTTGCGGCCCCACAGCAACAGTGAGGCCGTGACGGAGCAGACGAGCACCGTGTACGGTTGGGTCACACATTCCCAGCATATCCTCCACAGCTCCCAGTGACAGAGAAACATGGCACACGCCTACAACAAGACTACAGCAACACAGGGTCGGTCTGAGGTGAGAGGTAGGCTGCGGAGAGATGATGGTGTGTGGTTGTGAAGCTAGATGACCCCGTAACCTGCCTTCATAAACATTGCATTATGTCGTCTCGCCACTCCAGTCCGCAGCGTCCCATTGGCCCCAGACTGTTATCTCTCGGGACGTCAGAACAACCAGTTTGTGCCTCTGTCCATCCACGTTTCCGAGTGACACCTATATTACGGCCATCGAGCTGTAAAAGCCACAGCTTAGGTCGGTCACGGGTAAATGCCAGTGCGCATGCGTGTGAAGTTGACCTTATCGATGTTTCAAACCATCGCCATCTAGCGTGCTGGAGACGTAATACATGTTGGTGCCTCTGTATTTCGTACTAGTCATACTGTAGCCCAGGGATGGGCAACGTCAAGCCCGGGGGCCAAATCCGGCCCTCCAGGAGAGAACCTTTGGCTCTAAGATCATTTTTAGAAATATTATTATGCAAATAAGAGATCAAATACCTGTTAAAGTCCTCTAAAAATGCGAGAAATAGTGTCCTTATTTTTAAAATATTCTGCCAGAACATCCCCCTTGGTCTTGTGTAACATAAAACAGCGATTCCCCACATAGCGGACCAATCTGGCCCAGATCCGGTTTCAGACCAGCATTGCTGGCTCACTTCTGGTATGGCAAGTGGAATGTCAGCCAGAGGTGTGCCAGGTCTGGCATTAATGATCTGGCACAGATGTGGCATGCCAGAGGTGGGCCAGATCTGGCATCGAGGAACGGACACAGATGCAGCATGCCAGAGGTGGGCCAGAACAGGCACAGACCCGCCATGCCAGACGTGGACCACTGGAGGTTTACCAGGTTTACCTGAAGATTTACTACGTTTACCAAATGCAGGTGTGACCAAATGGAGACGTGACATGTAGATGAATACAAATGTAGGCCTATTAATGTTTTTGTTATTGCAGTTATTTAAATGTTTACGTTTGAATAAAAGAAATGCACTAAGTCTAACTGCTACAGCGGATCAGAGATGAAGTTTTCCAGAGGTTTTGTGGGCCTATTTACATTTTTAAGAAAGGATAAAAAGAAACTACATTTCACCATATTGTCAGTTAGCTGGTTTTCATAGCAACGGACTCGTTTCACCGCTGCCTAGCAACGTCCTGGAAGAAGACGTCCTGGAGTTTGCTGTCGATTTTAATATATTTGATTTTCGGGGTTTACCCAGACAAACACTATTTTCATTGGTGGTATGGCCTCTAAATCGTTAAAAAACTGAAACTGAAAACCGGTGAGATGGATTGTGAGCCAGAACTTTCAAATACTACTCTGCTGACGGCTATCCAAGCCTCTCTACAATCTCTTATTACATAAACGTGCGTCTCTGGGGCCGTGTTTTAACTGTTATCTTCTTGAGCAATGAATACGAAGACATAAAAATGCCACTGTCAATCAGTTGTCTTTCATTTTCATCCTGAGTTGAGATATTGTTATATGTTGTAGTACTGCATAATTCTACTTCGGTATTCAAAATGGCCACCATAACAACAAACTGACTGAAAAACATTTTTTCCCCGTATTTTCCATCTGATACTGCATGGAAACACACCAGAGTCTGTTCAAATGTATATTATTGGGTTGTTTTTATCTCTTAAAAGCATTTCTACTGCTTGTTCAATAAAATACATGTTATATGTGACAAATTACAGTTGTATTTGGGTCGTGGCTTGTCCCGAAGCCAATTCCACTTGAGAACCACTTGGCATTTGCAGAAAAAAAAGTTACTTATTTACTTTAGACTACAATGGTGAGGTCCGGCCCTTGGTGTTTTGGCAATGAGGAAAATCGGCTCTCCACGACGCAAACTTGTCTACCCCTGCAGCCTATCAACAATGTTGGTATACATTATTGTTTGACTAGGATAGTCATCTCCATGTGAACTATCCTAGTCAACATGGACTAGGATAGTTCACATCAATTACTTCGCACATCAAGTAATTGATGTGCGAAGTTTTTCTTCTATTTTGACTAGGATAGTAAAATATAGTAAAATAGAAAACATCTGACTTGGTAGTATGACACTTTTACTTTGATAAACTACGTAAATACACAAATGTATGTTTGTTATTGTTAATTTTATTGAGAGAATCAATCTCATACTTTAAGGAAATAATCACACTCTTCAAACTGGGGGAGAGTTTGTGCACAATTGCTTATTTGAAAGTGATTTCTTTATCAAAAATATAATTTTTTTAAGGATAACAGTTGATATTTCTCTCTACCGAGGCATGCCAGCAACAATCTCAGACTCAATTCCACATTCATCGTTTCCACGTTTGATCTTGAAGTAACCTGAAAGAATATGCATTTGTGTTTAAAATGTCTTCTGCTTCATTTCAAATACTTCTAATACCTTTGTCACCCCAATCCTCATTCCAGGAGTTTGCAACCAGCCAATAGGGAGTGCCATTCTCCTCTCCCCAGCCCAGGATTTTGACCGCATGACCCCCAAGCATATCTCCTGTTACGTGCTGATACACACCTGACGTAAAATCATACCAGTTAATACAGTGGTTAAATGAGATGGGTAAAATGTTAAAACTGTGCCACTTTAGTCCCACCAGATTTGTACTGGAGAAAATCAGCATATACAGAGAAAGCTGCCTCGACAGGTCCGTTCTTAAACAATTCAGTCTTGATTTGGTCTTCAGTGCTGGGGACATTGTAAGTGTGTCCGCCTGAATAGATTTCATAGTTTTTGTTTCAAATGTAAAACATATATCAAAATGCATTTCAGCAAGTTGTTTTACCAAAGTATTTGTCCTTGGGATAGGAGGGAGAGTATCCATCAATGCACTGCTCCGCACACTTCGGGGTTTCTGTCTCACCTTGGCACGGGGGTCGAGTGCCATTTACATGATGCTCACAGGGAGCAATAGTGTAGGGTCGACAACCTGATAACGTCACAGATTAGTTTCAGCTCTGTCAATAAGTTAAATGAAAAAGAAGAACATAGTACTGTACTACCTACCCACATTTGAGTTATACAGTCCTCCTGTAACCAATCCTTTCTGTGCCCAGTAATCCCAGGCAGCAGAGGGATAGCCACCGAAACAGCTGTATTTACATTCATAAGTTAAAAGGCAAAACTAACAAACTATACTTTTTGTCACTTGTGTTTAGACTCACCCCATGCCACATTCATCGCAGCAGGTCAGGAGGTCCTCAGCTGAAATCTGCACTGTCACCTTTCCATCACTCACAATGCAGATACGGTCTGATATGGCCTCCACTGCCCCAAAGGCCTAAAGGTAATTAAGTGGTAGCATCAGTGCATTAAGTCCAGGGTCCTTTGCTGCTTTGTTACTTTGGACAATTATTCTACATTCTACATTTTGTTCAGACTCACCCAGCAGGACCCACAGTTACCCTGGTCTCGAATCTGTGGGATGGTGGGACATTTAGGCCACTGCTCACGGGCGTCAAAACGGTCTGGAAGTTTTATGTTCTCAGTGTTGTGAAACCTGTTCAATAATAAAGAATGGTGTTGAAGCCATAATAGCCAAGGCGCACCTGCTGACTACCACCTGTTAGGCATCATGTCAGAGTCCAAACACTTACACCTGTGGCAACTTTGGTCCATTCAATAAAGTCCCACACAGTGTCTTGATGTAGGAAACATCAACATTGTGGAAGTTTTGTCCCGCCTAAATAAAACACATCATTATAATTTTAGGTGGAGAAATGGGTTGAACAAGTGGCATGTAATACATTTGTGATATATGCGGTATTACTGTCCATGTAGTGTTGGCTTTATTCACAAAGTCAGCGATCTCCAAAGGGGAAAGAAGGTGAGCTTGAGAAATGGTGAAATAAAGTGTCACCACAAGACACAGAGGGGTCAGACGATTCATCCTAAAACAACATAAGGCATTTTAGACAAGAAAGTGAACAAACTAAAATCAAATCTTGACTTGACTTTGTCTATCTTTATCTTGCTTACCACAAATTATTCATTATTAATTTTAAAGCAACATTGAAAACAATCTTACCTGGCTGTTTTCTTGTAAGACTCAGTGGTCACTATGTGATGTGTCCTACTTATATTGGATAAAACTGCTGTCCTTGTCATTTTTGACACTTTTATTGCCAATGAGATCACATGTGGGACACACAGTCTTGTGACTGAGTGACTCAAAGGTTCATAGGTGTTTTAAAGTGATAACGCTTTAGCCACTGAACTACTCCTATAAGGTTATGATAGACATGAACTTTTCGTATCTCCTTGTTGCATTAGATGTTGATGTACAGTATACATTTCTGCCTTAATTGCTCATAAAAGGCTGTCTGATCTTTATTAAATCATATGAATGAGTAAACAGCGTCTGCTTAAACTAATACCACCCAAACATTTGCATTTGATCATATTTTTATTGGCAATAACATGTAAACATTCACAGAACAGGGAGGAATACGTGAGTACACTAAGGATCCTCCAAGAGCTAATTAGATAAATGTATGCAGACATTTAGAATCAGGTGTAAGCCAACCTTAAGTCCAATCACTGAAGTGTGGCTTAAAGCTGCCCTTGCCACTGAAAAACACACACTAGTTAAGAATGGTCTCTTGTTGAGAAGCATTGTCTGATGTGCACCATGCTTCGCTGAAAAGAAGCTCTCTGAAGATCTACAATCAAGAATTGTTGATCTGTATAAAGTTGGAAAAGGTTACAAAACCATCTCTAAAAGTCCTGATGTTCATAAATCCACAGTTAGAAAAACTGTCTAAAAATGGAGACTGTTGCTTCACTTCCAAGGAGTGGCCATCCTGTACAGATAACTGCTAAAACACAGCACAGAATACTTAATGAGGTAAAGAAAAAAAAGAAAAAAAAGGCAGCTAAAGTGTGGGGGCTGCTTTGCTGCTTCATGGCCTGGGCAACTTGCTATCATCAATATCAGAAAAAATTAAATCACAAGTTTATCAAGATATTATGCAAAAAAACATGACACCATCTGTCCAACAGTTGAAGCTCAAAAGAGGATGTGTGCTGCATCGAGAAAATGACCCAAAGCACAGAAGCAAATCCACTTCAGAATGGTTTCAGAAGAATAAAATACTTATTCTGGAATGGCCCAGTCAAAGTCCTGACCAAAACCTGATTGAGATGCTGTGGCGTGACTTCAAAAAAGCTATGCACATCAGACATCCTAGGAATCTCACTGAACTGCAACAGTTTTGTAAAGAGCAATGTCCAAGATTTATCCTGATTGTGCACATAATTTGCAACTACAGGAAACAAATGGAAGAATGTATCGCTGCTAAAGGAGGGTCAACCAGCTATTGAATCTAACGGTGTACTCACTTATTCCTCCCTGTCCTGTGAATGTTTACATGTTATTCCCATTAAAATAATGATAAAATGTAAATGTTTGGGTGGTATTAGTTTAAGCAGAAATGTAAGAAACTCAAAACGATGTACTCACTTTTCCTCCCACTGTATTAGACAATGTAAAGACCACTACAATGGATTTCGTAAATGTCAAACAAATAAAAGATCTCTATAGCCATTTATTGATCACATATGTACAAATCATTAGGACACATTACATAGCAATGTTTATAGCTCTCTTTGGTTCTGTACAAGGTTTGTCTGTTCTAGCCTCTACTCACCAAAGCTGTAAGGGCACTTAGCTAGCAGCTTTATATGCATGTGTTTCAATACACAAGTATTTAATTTCTTATTCATTATATTAAAGTCTACTCCCTTTTGCAGAGTTATTCATCTGTTCATCTATTTTCTTCCACAGTTGAAACGTTCAACATTTCTATGCTGTATTTTACAGAGGAGATCACTGGCAGTAAACATGAAAAATTGAAACATGTCGTTTCCCTTGTTGAGAAAAAAAAACATTGACTGTTTTACAGATTAAGTTCATTTTTTAGCAAAATTTGTCTGTTTTTCTTTATGTTTATCCAGTTGCAAAAGAGTTCGCACAAAACGGAAAACGGTGTGTCACCGTAGCTTTGGTACAGTCTGTTGTCCTGGAGAAGCCTCCGAATGAATGAGGTAACTCTGGAGATTTAAAAATCTCACCACTTTAAAAACGAATCCTCAGTCCATGCAGATATGAGGGATTGAGTAAGGAACAGGATGGTGAAGCCTATTGTCCCTGCATATCGCCTGTGCCTTGGGCCTGCACTGCTGTAGTACTGAGGTACTGCCAGCTGAGAGCAGCAAGGAGCATTGCAGCAGATAGGTACATGGGGGACAGGTGATGGGCTCTGGTGACATAGCTGGACTGGGACTTCTCTCGGATTACAGCCAGGATGTGCAGAGTCTTGTCCCGAGACGGGTCTGCGAGCGACACTTTGTTTAAAATCTGTAATGAAAAACAAAACTAAGTAACTTCCAGTGCTTGTCTAAATGAACGTAAAATACCAGACTCAGTACCTCTTGACTGTACTGGGCGATGATGGTCTGTACCGCTCCCATGTTGGTGGCCTCCATCATCAGTGTCACAGCTTGACCCTTCCTGATCTTCACCACTCCCTGGAAGACCATGGGGTTGTTGTAGCATGCTGAGAGTGTTGCTATTGCCATTACCTGATTAACAAAAGAAAATATTATACATTAGTGATTAGACTATTAGAAATTACAACAACCTTGAACAGATGAACACCAGTTTTAGCACATTTTTAGGTTCACTCTAAAATATGATAAATGCCATGTTTATGGCTAATTCACTTAATTATTATTTTTTTTGTTACAGTATATAATAACAATACTTGGGAACTTGTAGTACAAAAAATTGTGCAAAGTCATACCTGTGGTATTGCACAGAAGTTAAAGACGCTCTGGTTGCGTAGACGGGACAGGTAGGTAATGACGTCTGGCACATGGCAAAGAGCGTCTGTAACCAAAAGGTTGAGACAGGACAGGGCTGAATCCAGCTTCTCTGGCTGTGCAAAATCCTCCAGATGATCTGCAAACTGGCTCCAGGCCTGCACAGCCAAATGTGAGGATTTAAAACATGTATGCCTTATTGACAGTCAACTATTTTGTGATGAATGCAACAAATTTGTATCTACTCAACACTGTGCGCGATAATGAAGAAAAAAATGTCCCACCTCTTTTGGCCAGAAAGCGCGACCATCTTGTGCGTCTTCTAGATAATCCCGAATGATATTGGTCTTCTGTAGAAACAGTCCCATAGAATTGGCCAGTTCACTATCTTGTCCCACCTCAGGGTCCTCCAGCTGAGACGCAGAGAACAGCTGAGACAGGCCAATGCCAACCAGCCCTGCCACATAGTGACAGTACTGCAATCAAAACATGACAATATATTAGGCTTCATGAAGAATACAAAAACACTGGAATTGCAAAGAGGGGGGGGGGGGGGGGCAAAGCGTGAATCTGGTCAGAGGGTCGTAAGATATCAAGTTCTATAGAAATTGTTACATTCAGTCAAATTATTTTACCTTGTCCCATTCTTTCATGGATTCCACCTTCTTCTCCAAAAACTCAGCCATTCCTTCTCCCATTCTGTGGCAGATATCTGAGATGACCTCTCTGTACTCCTGTGCAAGGTTTCTGAACTCTAATGAAATCTGTAAAAATGTGTGTGCAAAAATGTTTACTTTTACACATATTCACAATGAAAATGCATTGTCCTGTGTTACTGACCGTGGGGAAATCCTCCAAAACCTGCCGGTCCTTCTCCTGGCTCTCAGTGAAACACCATTTGTCTTGGTAAAGGTAGGTGTGGAAATTATTCAACATGGGCACTTTCTTTTCCAGTGGAATCGTCATGTCATCCTCCACAGTGTCCAAAGCTCGCAACACCAGGTAGAATATACACACTGCATGTCTGGTGAAAACAAATTATACAGATTATTTAAAAAAATATATCGGTGTATTTTGATGATTTAGCATTTCCCCTACACGAGGATAGCTACATGGTCTCATTGGCATTTGTCTTTGCCTCTGTTGTGATATTGGGACTGCAGGCATGAAGATATTTAAGCAGCTTTTGGCAGGTTATGGCTTGTTGCATCACAGCAGCTCCTGAACAATGTTTGCAAAGTTTGTGTTCATGCATTCGCCTCTGCACAGTGTAGAGGTATTATTGTTATTATGCATAGTCACAAGTTCCTCTTCCAGTTGATACAATTGCACGTTGAAACTACACTGCAGCATTGAGCTGATCTTTACACCCTGAGAGAGACACACCCCTCTCCTGTTGTTGTGTTTTACCCACCTTAGCTCTCCGTCCAATGCCTGGATCACAGCAGCAAAGCTTCGGCTGGTTTGATTTAGGTACAAGTAACAGGTCCGCAGACTCTCGCTCATGGACTCCTGGCAGGAAAGACAGAGGAAGGTCGTGTGTCGATAAAAGATAGTGGGTCTGAAAGCGCAGGAGGGTCGGGCGGCCTCCTGCAGGCCTCGCTCCCCCAGCCTCCACCCGAGGGGAAAGGAGCGAGGACCCGCGGACCCTGGCCCTCGTGGTGCCACCGACAGAGAGCGCTTAAACACGGACAAATACACGGGACACTTGCAGCATGCTCCGGCCATGCGGGAGCTCAAGAGCGCACCGAGAGCAAACAACAGCTAGCCATTTCAGCGCCACAAGGGGCGTTGGGGAAGTACACATGTAGAGGACAACAGAGCCGAGGGGTCGTGTGAGGTAATGCTACTTGGGAGGATCCAGAGTAGTCTGTGGATCTATAAACAATATTTGCCCACAGTCCCAGCTCTGCCGCGGCGCGAGCCTGATCCACGCGTTTGTACATCTGTTGTTTTGATTTTGGGCATGACTCCACCCACTACGCCCACAATGCCATGACTCCTTCCTTTTCAAGAAAATGAGGAGTACTTTAGTCTTTTACTACACACCACTGCATTGCACTAGTAAGCTACATAATTGTACTACAATTAAACTATCTCTAATCGCCATAGTATAGATTTAGTATAAACGTAAAATTAAACAAAACAGCTGGCCCCACCTACTGGCAACACTTAGAATAACCATGTGTGCGCATCATAAATTACGGTATTATCTATGGAGCACCTCAGCACCATGGACGCTGAACGTTCATTGTTTTTATGTAAGCCTTGTGTTAACTTCAAATGTAGTTAGGATATTGCAAACCCATTACACAAAGGCTATGGGTTTGAATTTGCTATGAACTGATGCTGAGTTCCATGCGTCTCTATCGTCCCAGCCTCAATTCTCTCAGTCCGGGGTAACAGGTGGATTATCCGTGAAGCATGCGCACAGCATCTCTGCCCGACGGAGAGTCCTTCAAGCTCATTATACAACGCAAATCCTAAATCAATGGTCATCTCCGGCCGAGTGCCCGAGCCAAGCACAGCAGAGAGTGATCTAATTTGACTCAGTCCAATTAGCCGCAGCTTACAGGTGTCAGCGCTTAGTCTGCACCACGATAGGACACTCTCCAACCGTATAGCCTTTGCAGAATAGGTATAGCCAAATGCGCAAGATTGTTTGGTGAATGACCTATATAAAAGAATAGAGCCTACATTTGCAATCTGGTGAGGCGCTATGCTTCCAGTGCAACATGCAATTAACGCTTACTTACATAATCCAACTTTGGCATGACAGCGCTGCAGCCTCCCATTTTAAACTTGAACAAATTGAGCAGCTCCTCCGGGTGTCCCAGAGACTTCAAAACGTCCATGGTGTCCTAAAGTTGAGCGTCTACTTAGGAGTTAAGCGAGGACAGAAATGCTCGTCTCCATCCGAGCGGAGATACAGATGCAGCAGCACCATTCACTCAGAGGACAGGAGACTTCAGCCACGAGCCTCGGCAGATCAACTCACGGCTCTGAGTGGCTGAGGCGTCATGAGCACAGCGCCGAGCAGCCAATGGCCCCTCAGAGCGCCTGGTGTGATGCCCCGCCCAGAAGCGCTGCCAATGCGCCGCGGTTTCTCATTGGATACGTTTCCCGAGGCATGGACATAATTACCTGTAGGTATTTACTGAACAAAAGGCGTACTTTTTGAGGAGTACTTTTAATTATTCCAAAATGTACTCCATCAGTTTACCAACTAACTTTGTTTTACTTTAAGGGGACTGGCCTAATGGTGGATGCATCTGATTCTAGGAGATGTCCTTCCACTTCTTAAGACAGAAGATCTGGATTGCAAAGATAAAAAAAGAAAAATAGAAGACAAAACCTTCCCTCTTCTATCTGGGTCTCCTTGTTCCACCACATTTAAGATCTATTGCAAGACTATACAATGTCTATGATAGGTGAGCCATCAGTTTGAGAACAAATACACAAAACACACATTAATTATTAGTTTTAATCATTTCAAAATGTATCTGTGAAACTTAAGTGACCTATCTTTTAATATCAAGGCAAGGCAAGGCAAGTTTATTTGTAGAGCACAATTCATACACAAGGCAAGTCAAAGTGCTTTCACAGTTGCATAAAATTACAAGAAAACAGATCAAATCAATCATTAAAACATCAACATAAAAATGTATCAATTACAGTAAAAGGCAAGAGTGCAGATAAAATACGTTCAGTTTTCATGCTCAGGTAAAAAGAGCTGTTTTCAGCCTGGATTTGAACATTGTCAGAGTTGAGGCCTGTCTCACATCCTCATGAAGACTGTTCCAGATTTTAGCTGCATGAAACTGAAACGCAGCCTCGTCGTGTTTATTATTGACTCCTTGAACCACCAGGAGACCCCTCCCTGAAGTTCTCAGGGCCCGAGATGGTTCATACGGCTCTAACATGTCAGAGATGTACTTTGGTGCTAAACCATGAAAAGACTTGTACACAAGCAGAGCTGTTTTAAATTCTATTCTCTGAGTGACAGGAAGCCAGTGCAGAGACCGGAGCACTGGACTAATATGGTCGTATTTCCTGGTTCTTGTCAGGACTCGAGCAGCAGCGTTCTGGACGTACTGCAGCTCTAACAGCTCGTTTAGAAAGGCCAGTGAGCAGCCGTTACAGTAGTCTAACCTGCTGGAGACAAATGCATGGATGAACCTCTCAAAGTCTGGTTTTGACACTATTCCTCTGATCTTAGCCATGTTTTTCAGATGATAAAAAGCTGATGATGTTATTGCTTTGATGTGGCTGTTTAAGTTCAGGTCTGAGTCCATGATTACTCCTAGATTTCTAACCTGATTTTTTGGTTTTAGAGAGAGAGACTCAAGGTGACTGATAACACTTTGTCTTTGTGTCTGTGGGCCAAAAACAATTATCTCAGTTTTGTCTGAGTTTAGTTGGAGAAAGTTGTTTTGCATCCACAAACTGATCTGTTCGATGCAGTGACAGAGTGTATCTACAGGCCCCTGTTCACCTGCCGTCAGTGACACGTAGATCTGAGTGTCATCTGCGTAGTTGTGGTACGACACATTGTTGCTGTTGATTAGCTGACCCAATGGAAGCATGTACAAGTTGAATAAGAGGGGTCCCAAGATTGACCCCTGGGGGACTCCACATGCAGGTCACGGAAATTTTGTCTGAGACACAGTTGCCAATTTCGACAAAGTACGTCCTATCCTCGAGATAGGACTTGAACCAATTTAGCGCAGTACCAGAGAGTCCCACCCAGTTTTCTAACCTGTGAAGTAAGATCCCGTGGTCCACTGTGTCAAAGGCAGCGCTCAGGTCCAGCAGAACTAAAACTGAGACCATACCTTATCAGTGAAACAATACATTTGAAACAAAAAGGTATACTTGGCATTAAATAGGTGTGCCATACTTTTTATATCATGGAAAATATGGGATGTTCAGATTATTGCATAAAACGTTTTTGCCAACCTAGAGGTATAGTCTTATTAGTTATAGAAATGATATTTCAATTGTTTATTTTTTTATGTTCTAATGGGTTGGAGATGCTTTAATCCCTCAGTCTGTAAACATGTTAATACTTTGAAACCTGAGCATGTGACCTAGAAAGATATTCGCCTGTAGTTTCTCAACCTCTGTTTCCTCATTTTCATGAGAACCCACATCCATGTGAACAGAAGCCATCTGATTGACTTTCATCATTGGGAAATACTGCATGCTCTTCGTCCCTTGTGTAGTGCCTCTTGAAAGTACTAATACACCTTGAACTTTTGCGCATTTTGTCATGTTTACAACCATAAACATAAAGATTTGATTTTTTACTGAAAGTTCACACACAAGTAACAGACAACTGTGAAGTGAAAGAAAAATGATACATGATTCTGTTATTTTTCAAAATATAGAAAACCGAAAAGTCGGGCGTGCACAAGTATTCATACAGCATGACTTAATACTTTGTGGAACCCCCTTTTTCTGCAATAACAGCAGCAAGTCTTTTGGGGTATGACTGCAAGGTTTGCACATCTAGACACTGACATTTTAGCCCATTCCTCTTTACAAAACAACTCAAGCTCTGTCACATTAGAAGGAGAGCGTTTGTGAACAGCAGTTTTCAGGTCTTTCCACAGATTTTCAATAGGATTTAGGTCAGGACTTTGACGGGGCCGTTCTAACACATTAATATGTGTGTTTTTAAACCATTCCATTGTAGATTTAGCTTTGTGTTTAGGGTCATTGTCCTGCTGGAAGGTGAATCTCCGCCCCAGCCTCAATTCTCTTGCTGACTCCAGGTTTTCCTCCAAAATGTCTCTGTATTTGGCTCCATCCATCTTCCCAACTATTCTTACAATCTTCCCCGCTGAGGAAAAGCAGCCCCATAGCATGATGCTCCACCCACCATATTTGACACTGGGGATGGTGCACTCAGGACGATGAGCAGTGTTAGGTTTGCTCCATACATAACGTTTTGCATTTGGGCCAGAAAGTTCAATTTTTGTCTCATCTGACCAAAGCACCTTCTTCCACATGGTAGCTGTGTCCTCCATATGACTTCTAGCAAACTTCAAACGGGATTTCTTATGGCCTCCTTTCAATAATGGCTTTCTTCTTGCCACTCGTCCATGAAGGCCGATTTGTGTAGAGTACGACTTATAGTTGTCCCATGTACAGATTCCCCCAGCTCAGCGGCAGTACGTCGCAGCTCCTCCAGAGTTATCTTGGGGCACTTGGTTGTATTTCTGACCAGTGCTCTCCTTGTTTGGTCTGTTAGTCTAGGTGGACGGCCGTGTCTTTCCATTTTTGAATGATGGATTGAACAGTGCCCCGTGAGATGTTAAAATCTTGGGAAATCTTTGTATAACTTAACGCTGCTTTAAACTTCTCCACAGCTTTATCCCTGACCTCTCTGGTGAGCTCCTTGGCCTTCATGATGTTGTTTAGTGATCAATACACTCTGACCATATCTCTGAGGCCCTCACAGAACAGCTGTAATTATACTGAGAGTAGATTATGCACAGGGGGCCTTTATTTAATGGTTAGGGCATGGTGTGAACATTCTGCAGTCGTTAGGAATGTTATAAAGGCAATTTAATGCACTCAGGAAATGCTGTATGAATACTTATGCACGCCCCACTTTTCACTTTTCTATTTTTTGAAAAATAACAGAATCATGTATCATTTTCACTTCACAGTTGTCTGTTACTTGTGTGTGAATTTCAGTAAAAAAATCAAAATAAAATCTTTATGTTTATGGTTGTAAACATGACAAAATGTGCAAAGGTTCAAGGTGTATTAGTACTTTCGAGAGGCACTGTATACGGACTCACAGACACTGATCACTGGGCATTACTTAACATTGCTGCTCCCACTCTCTGGAGCTCACTCTCGCTCAATATCAGAAACTAAGACTCATTGACCACTTTAAAAAAAACTACTCAAAACTCACTCTTTCAAGCTTGCTTAATCTACAATAATACTCCATCTTATGTTTGTTTTGTCTGTTTGATCTGTAAAGTGTCTTTGAGTTTCTTTGAAAAGTGCAATATAAAGCCAATGTATTGTGATTATTACATTTTCTTGTTGGTAATAAACTGGATATTTATTTCATAAAACTCATCAGTGCTGTTTGGGTAATATATCCTTTTCCACAACAAGCCGGCATTGACTGATTTGGCTGATTGACTAGTTTTAATGACAAGCCCAGTCTTAAGTCACATTAACTCAAGTGACTCTTTGCATTGTTTCTGTAAGTACGTAAGTAAGTAAGTAAGTAAGTAAAGTTTATTTGTAAAGCGCTTTTCACAGAAAAAATCACAAAGTGCTGTTCTGGATGATGTTGAGTCAACAACCTGCTCTCTGCTGCTCCCTGAAGTACAGTGAATCTCAACGGGTCTGGACCCAAAAGTGGGTCACAAAACCATTTTCAGTGGGTCGTGGGCCTTTGTCAAAATGTACTGATATTTTGTATACATATTTTATTAATCATGATCATATATTTATGATCATATACATTTCTGTAAATAAATATTGCATTTATCACTTCAATAGGGACAAATGTTTATAAAAAATGTTTGCAGCTTGTTATGATACATTGAAGGTTTGGTCCCAAAGCTACACTTGAGAACCACTGTACTAATAGACTTGTAGGCACTCTAGTGACATTAGAGGTGCCCAAATCTCGCCAACATGCTCAAACATGTCTTTTTGGACACATTGTCCAAGCATCTTTTTGTTTATAACTTACGTATGTCATAAAACCACGAGTAAAATCAAAGCAACATGTTACGACAAATCACAAGCAAATAATAGAGGCTGGCAAAAGACTAATACAATAAAATACTGCAGTGTATCTCACTACAGTCAAACTTCCCTGGTTATGTTCAGCTCTTTAGACAATATCAAAGCACAGCAGGGGCAGACCATTTAGATGTATAATAAATTAAGAAGTTTTATTTTAAATATACTTCATAATTACTTAATGCTTTACATTGAAGTGTCCTAATGCTTGCGTGTAGTTGGGAGGACACTTCTCATATGAGCTCACAGAGACTTGCATAAACAGGTTAGGTGAGTTCTCCTGCCTCGGGCGCTATAGCTTCAAGGGTGACTGTAACAGTGTTTTATAGTTTACTAGTGTGACTGCAACAGTTCAGGAGTGCCTTTGTCAGCTCTGACGCCCTTCTTATGGAGATTAAAGAAGAATTTCTTTAATTGTGTTATTGTAGCAAGGCTTATACCCTCTGCATGGAACCTCACATGTGAGTATTTTGCATATGAACAATACGTTTGAGAAGTTAATCAGACATACAATGCTGTTATTGCTGTTTTTTCAGACTGACTCTTAAAAGGTCTACGTGTGACTGCCAAGATAATGAGCCACCTTCCAAAACAAAGAAATATTTGTTGGATACTGACCAGACACACAACACAGAGGAGATCACGCAACAGTGAGTAAAATGCAGCTACACCGTAGGCTCAAGCGATTACCCTTTTCTTATAATACTGGTTACATTATGCTACAATGGTAGCATAGTGACTTTTGAAAGGAGATGCTATTTATGGTAGTCAAATTCTCACCAAATGCCGGAGTCAGATCAGGACTACAGGTCTGGATGGGCACAGGTTTAATTGGGCTGAACCATATCTAAAATGACTGAAGTAGTTCTTAACAAATCATAAACATGGATACATCCGTAATCAAAGACTAGAAGTGTAGCCTGAGTAGTTATGTTGTGCTTTCTTTGGTGGTGGTCAAAAACAAAGGCAGAGAATAGTTACCACGTCCACGCCTTTTTGCCTCAGGGCAGTTGTAGTTACAAAACGAATGAGCCTATTATTCAAATCTACTTGAATAAAATATCGTTTGTGTTTTATGCCACAGGAGCACTAATGGAGACCAAAGCACTCCCCAGTACCATGAGAGGGCAGAAGACTTGAATGAAACTGTGGACCTTTCTCAGCTGATTTCAGTCTGGTCTGACACGCAGTGCGTAGGAAATAAAGCCCTTCGTTTTCTCCAATCCAGAGAGACCATTGTGGACATTTTGCTCAACGACTCGGTCAACAAGAAGTTTTTGGAGTTTCACCGCGATATCACAGAGGAATGTGGGGCCGAAGATAAGCAGCATTCATGGGCCGTTATTGAGAAAAGGGAAGAAGTTGTTATGTACGGACCCTATTATCCCAACTATAACAAGGGAAAGCATAGTGAGGACGTCATCATCAGGCAAACTGAAGAACTGCTGGAGTCCAACCGGGCTACTGAAGACTGGGCAGTGTATGTCTTCACCATGAACAGTCCATGCCTCTGTAGAAACTCTGAGCCCCCATGCATGCTCAAACTGGTTCAGAAAGCCAAAGAGTGGTGGCTGAAGTTTCGAGTGAAGACCAATGTCGGATATAAGAAATGCTGGGGTTTTAAAGGGACCAAAGAAACTATGTTCAGGATGATCAACTATAGTCAAGTGCAAGCCATGCAAAAAAGTGAAAACTATGAGGAATACGTGTCACAAAATCTGACTGGTGTCAGTCTGTTATGTGAAAATGTATTTGCACTTCTCAAGAATATGTTGAAATCTGGACCCCTGAGTTTTGATTTGCCACTACAAGGCCAGGAGTGGAAGAGGTACTTCAAAGAAATGCAACTTATCCCAGAATGTGTGCATGAAAATGACAAAGGTTTAGTGATGGAAGCAATATTGCGTATGACTGAAGCAGCAAAGACACTATCTTCAAAGAAATGCTTGACCCTAGAGGAGCATGTGGCAAGAGGGCAAATGTTTGCGTCAGATTATAGTTTTAACCCACAAATGACTGAATGCTCAAGGAATGAAATAAGACTTGCATTTCAAAAGTGTTGGACAGAAATGGTACAGGATAAATATACAGAAGAACTGAGAGACACTCTAACAGATGATTTCAACAAATGTACCAACCAGCTGTTCATCGAAGACTTTGTGAATATGACGCCCACATTTCTGCACATTGGACGGGTTCAATTTAGAGATGAGGTTGGTATCGAAAGTTAAGTGCCAAAAAAATAGGCAGAGTATCGGCTGTTTGTGACGTTACGCCAGATCACAACATGCCTCCACCTGTTGCTGTGACGCCCATGTAACTTTCTTGTAGAGGAGTAACACTTGTAGCACTTGGTTCCCAAAATACACAAAGAGATTGTGCTATTATTACAATTGACTTTGCCTACAAGCTGCACAATAAAAGGGACGTCAACCAACATTCACATTTAAAATTATTTTCTTTTATTGCTTTTTGGAGATGCACATAAAAGCGGTCCATTTAGGACTTCTACAAAACTGTCACTGAATTGTGTGCATTCTTGCTATAACTCAAATAGTACTGGAGTGGAACTTGTAGTGGAACTATGTAAATTGTATTATATGTAAAAATAAAACATACACAAAGGTTTTTGTGTAAACGTAACAAATTATATCTAAATTACTAAGAAACAACTTCAGATTCTTTTTGGGCGGTGCGTTCAACAAATACTGATAGAAGAAGAAATAGTAGAAGGCTATCAGTACCTCAGTTTATCTTCAGCTGAGGAGCCCAAGACGCGTAAACTGAGAGCTTCTTGTTGTGAATACAGTGTTTGCTCAGCAGGAGGCGCTATATCCACATTGTATTCATTGTGCAACTTGTATGCTGCATAGGTAGTTCATTGTGTATAACAAAGTAATGCCATATTTCTCTGGTAAAGTATACATCAAACCAGCGCAAAGAATGCATGTTTTCTATTGCACTGAAACGTGAAACGATATTTAATGAAAGAGTAGTGAGTAGTTTTGCGTTTTACTCCCTTAAAACAATGTATTGAACGCATTTATTCCTCATGAATCATTATTTATTTAAACTCTACGTTATTTATTTATAAAAAATAATAATAAAGGTGCATTATGGAACGTTTTATGTAAAAAAAGAAAAGAAAAAGAAAAGCTTTTTATTTATGTATTTAGTGCATATTTGACCTTTTAGTGACGCAGCGGCTGTATGAGTGGTTAGCCTTTACTTTCCATCACAGCCGCCTCCACGATGCTCCAGGACCAATTGTTTGTTATAACAGTTAGTCTGGTAGGTTTTCACTTCTGACGGACCTTCTCACCAGAAAACCTGCTCCTGGACCTGGAGCGTTGTAGATCGCCCCCATGATCGAAAGCAAGGCATCATGCTTTATGACTCATACAGCAGCTGGGTCACTAAAGGGTCAAATACGCACAAATATATATATTGTTTGCATAAAAAATTCCATAATGCACCGTTTAAGTGATATTTTAACTCTGAGTAACATCTCACTTGCTTAAAATGTATTTTTCAGTTTTTTTTTGCAGTTAACATTTTGTTGTGCACTTCCGTAAATTCTACAACTCAATAAACAAAGAGAGTGAAAGAAAGTGACCATGTTTGATCACTTTTCTCAGTGGCATTTGTGTAAAAGTATAGCGTTCTTCTTCAGTTCAGATATTTTCCCTCATACAAATGAAAGGACTGAGTTGAAGTTGAAGACCGAATCAACATGCCTCTTCCTTCAATCATTTACACTGTGAATGCAATATTTCTGCATTTTGGGAAATGCAGTTCCTGTTTGTCTGTCCCAAACATGTTCAAATAAGGCACTGAAAGAAAGCAGTAAGGCAGCTTGTGCTCAGTTTGTCGAATATAAAACTAGCTTTGTGACACTGGTTCCTCTAGGCCAGGATGAGGTTATTCCACGGCTCAGACTTGGAGCTGGCAGATCCACCGTGGCTCCCTGGGGACACTTTCAGAGGGATGGCGCCCACTTGTGCCGACATGTACGCTGGCAGGGCTGAGATCTGGAGAGATGAGAGGTAAAAGTAGTTTAGCCGCACATACATGGACAGTAGCTCTTCTCCTGCCCGGACAGAAGAGACTGCACCTGTGCGTGTGTGCTGTGGTGAGAGTACAGGTGAGCGTCAGGCTCTGTCTTTATCTGTCGGGGCTCCTCTGAATGGGGCGGGGCTCGTGGAGTGCTACTCGGTGCTACTGTGCTCCCCTCACTGCCTGTGTTTCCTGTGGAGCACACACACACACACACAAACACACAAACACACAAGTTACAAACATAACATGATTAAAACACATAATAAATGCTCTATGATTAAAAATAATACTGCAGTAATGAATCTGTGGTCTCTTCAACATAAATCATTAAATAAATAATTGTTGCTAACATAACATAATATTACATACATACATGTATACTAACCAGATTTATTCACATTTTTGGGTTTCCGTTTGCGGGTCTGAATCCCCTCTTTTTTCATAGCCAGAGGTCGAGGAACCTTGTGGGAAAATACAGCGTTTGATGCCAAATACCGTACTGATTTTTTCCCCCCTGCGATTTCTTTCCTAAATCAATCTCACCCCATGGAGTTTCATATAGAGGCCACAAGCGTTGCAGACGGGCTCTCCCTCTGCGTTACGGCGCCACAGCGTGGTGGTTGTGGTGTGACAGTTGGTGCAGCACAGACCGACTCTTCTCGAGGCCGACTGTGGAGCATATTGATCTTATTGGAAGAAGACGTTGAAGCTCGGAGAGTGTAATTCCTGTCAGTCACTCACCAGTCGTCGCTGAGGTTTGATCAGAGGTCTGTTGATACCGTTCATCTTGTGGTACAGTCCACAGGCGTTACACAGGTAATGGCCCGTACCGTCCCGCCTCCACAGGGGGGTGGACATTGCCCCACAATTTACACACTCACGCCCCTCGGCAAAGTCATCAAAAAGGTCTGGAACAAAAGATGAGAATTCATAATATTTTATCATTTACTGCTGTTTATCAATATGTTATTAGTTATTACATCATAGTAACAAAACAGTATCTAACCAGCAATGATTAAATAAGATTATCACGCGCTATTTTGTAGATCTCAGCTGTGTAGTTTAAATAACCTGCCACTGCCAGAAAGAGACGTGACCCTTTCCAATGCACCACTCAATAACAGCTTGGAATCCCTTCTTATCGCATGTGATAAAGAGTTGGCCTGGGAGTAAAAACAGAATAGAGCTGCCTGACATCCAAACTCATTGATATTGTAACATTTCTTTGTCTTCTCATAACTTACTTATCTGATTAATTATATCTTGATTGTCTCCTTTGGCATAATATAACGACTGTCCCGAGAGGCACTTGCTCTTTTATGAGTCATCGCTTGTTCTCTCTGTTGGAACTTCGCAATGTTTCTCTTGATTTTTTATTAATGAACTAGGTCCAGTATGAAGCGGATTAAGTGTGATAGGAAATAAAAATAAAAAGTTTCACTTGTTTTCTCTCTCTGTAAAAAAGCTGTGATTGTGAATATTCCCCCAGTGCAAACAGACCTTAGGGCAGGTCAACCTTGAGGCGGCTAATGTAGCCAACACAACGTAGCAACACAAGACAACACACAAACGATATCTTGCCGTTTTTTACAACACGTCCACATCATGGCGTATTTTTGTCAATGCACAAAATGTTGTTGATAATGAGTCTTTATCGCGGGAGTATCCTAAACTCTCTCACCCATTCATAGGGCTGCTGGGTGGGACAAACAAACAAACAACAACTGTAAAAAAGCTATGTTAAACTTTTCTTTTCTTTTACATGCACATGCATTGTCTATTCTTTTTAATAATCTTATTTCATAAAAAAAATACTGTACTGTATGTATAATCTATGAGCAATTACACAATTAGGGTTTTTAAAACAGGTTAAGAGTCAAACTTGTGTACATGTTTACTTTAGAAATGTAGAATTATGTAATAATGTAAAAATAAATGAATAGACAAAATAATAATAATAGAAATGGTAACTGGGGGTTTAATCACTGGGTTGTCTGTCTCTTTCTCCAACATATTGAAGACAGATTGATCAGGATTAATGTTTTATTATTCATTCATTTGACTGGGACTCGCACATTAACGAACAATCCTATACAAATCGTGCAGAAATAGTACATTTTCAATATTAGTGGGCATATTAGTGCAAATCCGTGCAGAACTGATTTACTTTAGGAAAATGATGAAGTTGTGTGTGTGCGTGTGTGTGTGCGTGTGTGTGCGTTTTCTCTCTTTCATTTCTTGCTTTTTATTTTTTACCAAGGTGCAAAAATAATGTTTGTTTATAGCAACGGACACAGTGGTATTGATTTGATTATATCTATTTGATCATAAATGGTTTATCAAAACGGTTTGATTAAAATACATTTGAATTGGGAAAATCAAATACCTTGTAAAACATCTCAAACAATGTAATTCATAAGAAAGAAGTATAAAGAGTGCGTGTGTTGCAACTCTGTGTGGGTCAGACCGGTCTTTACCCAAAGCGATCATAACGCAGACTTTATTTTCATCAATGGAGGGCACAGCCAGATTAAACTGTTCTTATAGAAATAAATTAGGAAACACTCAATAGTTGTGTGTCTTGTGCCTTATAGCTTATACAGCTCCTATGTGACTGTTATATAATAAAAAAAACATCAAAAAATACTATGTCTAATATAAATGTCATCAAATAATAGATTGCACTTGTTTTGTCATCTGTTTTAGCGGGAAAAATTGTGAGTCCAGATACATTTTCAAATTGAAGTAAAATATATCGTTACATGTGCATAAACTATCACATGTTTAGATGTGATTAGAGAAAATGAAAATAAAGTTTGAATCAGTAAAACACATCCCACACTCAGGTCGTTCAAATGGAAGGAATTAAAGTAAATTCGCGCCTCGCTAACAGCGCTGGACCCGGGAATGTGAGTTTACAAAAAAATAAAAATAAATAATGAAAACATTTGCAAAAGTAATTTAAAAAAAAACAAAACAAAAAAGTGAATTACCAGTTGTTTTAATCCTACCGCAGACTAACGAACCTAATTATATATTGATTTCCAATAAAAAGGTCATTTAGTAAAGCTCTATGAGTAACTCTTGACCCTGTTTATTTAAGGTTAAATTGACATTAAACGGGCTAATCGCTTTTTAATCAACTGCTATCAGTTTTGTTAACAAGGCCTAAATGAACAGCGATAAACGCAGCGCTGTTTAGCAAAAGTTTATAGCTTGACAGGCCTCGAAACATACTCACCACTAGCTAAATACTAAACTTAAAGATAGCCTTCTTTTTCTTTTTAACTATGGGGGTTTACATTTCATTTAGGTTGATTTAGGCTATTTTAGACTCACGGTGCTTTTTGCCCGGAGTGTCTAACCCGTGTTCTGTGTCGGTCTGCGCAGCGTTTTAAGCACTTGCGTCGTGACACTTTGTAGCTAACGTAGGTAAAAGCTAAAGTTTGATGAATAATTGATGCTTTTAAACGAACTGTTGCATGGGGAAAACGAGCTTTCTCACCGAAGTTAGGATGCCGTGTGGCACCTGGATGACCCCCGGGCTGGAGGCCGTGCAGGACCGGGCTGTCGAAGGGAGATGCCGTCCATGTTCCTCCCACGTTGGGGCTCACGTAGGTGGGATAAGGACTGTGGTACGAGCTGCTGAGCCCCCGGCCTCCGTAATGCTCTCTCCCGTTAGTGGAGATGTTTAGCGGGCTGGAGTAAGAGGCAGTTTCCCGGGACGGGGCCATTCCCGAGGACAGAGGCGGGCTGGTGGAGAAGTTGAAGCGCGGAGACACCGGGGAGTGACTGTACGAGGACTCTGCGCTCGCCTGTGCCCAGGCGGAGTGGCTCGACACCGGGCTGCTCTGCTGCGAAGCGCCGGCCTGAAGGTAGGGTAAGGCTGGGATCATCGGGGTGACCACTCGCGTGGTCGGTACATAGACCGGAGAGGTACCTGCGGGAGCATTGTGGAGGAAGCCAGCCTCATAGGAGGAGACTCCCTGGTTACTTGTCATTATGCCCTGGTACATATCTCCTGAGGCTGGACATCCGTGTTGTTAGAAAGGGTTGGTGCTCTTCACGCGCAAAACTGGCGGAAAAATAACTTGAATAGAAAACATCCACAATGTTCATGAGAAAACTGGTCCAGGTTCAGGTCAAACAGAAAACAACAGAGAGAGACGTGAAGAGGCACCAGAGGAGAAAGAAGAGTGAGACAATGATCAAGGTCCCAACTGTTATCATCCAGCCCTCTCTCTCTCCTGCTCAGATCTCTTCAACATCAGCACATGACTGCTTTGAGTGTTTTCTTCTACTCACAGAGAGGACTCTCCACTTGTAGCTTTGTCCATTTACATTACACCAATTGTCCCTTTTGTATTTCCTTATTTATAGGCTACAGCGTATGTTTATTTGACAAGTAATTCAATTTAATAATCCCCTTCTTTGTTGACCCACTATTTAAATGTTAACCTCTTAACTCCCACATGAACCGAGCACATTTTCTCCAGTTGGCTTTACCCAAATCTAAAGGCAAGAAAGTATTAAAAGAGCGACAAAAACGTACCAGAAAAGCAACAATAACACAATGAAAAAAAGCGACAAAACACACGACTAAAGAGTGATGACGCTTATAAAATGGGACAAAAAAACAGGTGACAAAAGGGTTACAATCAGTTTTGTAGGTCTTAGCTTTCAAATAAGGCGTGACACTAGTCTATAGGCTGTAAGCTCCAGTCTAGAATCTTTTAGTTTTGGGTAAAGCCGAACTGGAGAAAATGCACTCAGTTAAGGCGGGAGTTAAGAGGTTAAGCTTTGAACACATAGTTTTAAGTAAATGTCTTTTGGTATCCATGTCAAAAGTAAAATATTAGGCTGGAGAGGTGTGTCTGAATAGTAGTGGTTGTCCTCATGAGGATGGATTTATATTACCTGCCATCAACACCAATGAATGTAAACACACAAAGCCATTTCATTGTGTAGGCACTTCCCACTGGCCCAAGTGCTTTGAAATATGGGACGTGTGGGGCCGGCTGCCAGTAGAGCTCAGTGTAGCAAGTGTAGCAAACATTAAATCCGGCTGGTTTCAAAGCTGAATTGTCATCTTGGTATTGATTTTATAACTCGCTCCTTTAGAAGTCAATGTGAATAGCATAATCCAGCCCCAAATAAAATGGAGAACTGTCATCAATGTGTAACCTGGTCTGATAACAGCGGCAGTACTTGCTGCTAATATTAGGGAGTGGACCTGTACAACATTGTGTGGGCACATAACTTACAGATGATTAATCCTTTTATGGCCGACTCACTGTATAGAAGGTCAGAGTTGATGTGAGAAAAGGGCATAGACTCGTCTCTGGTTACATTTATTATTATGGGGAAATATTATTTTTTGTTTTATATTTTTATTTTGTATTTTATTAGTATTGTAATGTTTTATATTTTATATAAACTTCAGAAAGGGACAAAGTTTACGTTGAGTCGGTTTTCATGTTTTGATTTTTTAAGGTTCCTGCATCGCTGACAGTGACAAATACCAGAATCTGTGGCCCTGTGTGTTTGTGCTTAAGACATATTACACACACACACGCACACACGCACACGCACACACACACACGCATACAAAACTTCCAAGTGCTTTCTGACCACAATAATGGAAAATGTTCTTTAACTCTTGTACAATTAGCTCGGCCAGCTGCGTTAGGCGTTAATATGGTCGTATTTTATCCGAACAGCCGGCGTATACCTCCTTCTGCAGTATGTGTGTGTTGTCAAAGGGTGATTTAAGAGGTGCTGCTGGACTGACATGACAGAGATGCTGCAGGAGGAGGTGTGGTGGATGTGTCTGCGTCACAACCAGGCACCAGGAAAACTGTCCCCGTCTTGGCTGGGAGCAAAGACTCAATCATTTGGGGGTCACTGAAATGATTGACCAACTTTGGCCCTTGGTCTTCCTTAACACGCACTACTCCGCCGCCACATCCACACATACACGGGGCCGAGGGCGCTGGTAGACTCGTGGCTCCAGGAAGAAGACTTCAAATGGTCCAAGCAGGAAACCCACTGAGCCAGGAGACCCACGATATGGTGCAGACAAACACATGCATATCCCCACACTCACAGTCTTGCTATTCCACATGCAGCGTCAGTGCGTGGGTTTGCAAAGTAAGCACAGACCAGGCTTTGATCTTTATTGCTGACCTCATCTATTTTTGTGTTTTATCTCATCAGATTAATCAGTGGAGATCTGCCCGAGCTGATCAGGAGAGTGGCGAAACAGTGTTAATCAGTGGAACCTCAGTGGGACTGTAAGTCTCTGATATCATTCGTTATTACAAACACAGGTTGTTAGTGGAATGTGGATTCAGTGGGTCCAAAATAATCGCCCATCGTCCTTTCATTTTCTTCACTGTCTATAATGAGCGGTTCTTCTATTGTTTTATAATTCATGGTTATATTTGTATATGTTCATAAATTTAAGATACTACTGACCTAAAAGGACTGTTTAAACGTTGCGTGGAAATACATAATCTGCAGGTATCTGTTGAAAATATGTGATTTTCATACATATTTTACCCCAATAATTCAATACAACTTTTATATATTATTTTACTCTTGATCTATTTTTAGAATGGGCAGATGTATTTAAAATTGTACTGAAAAAACAAAAACTCATTCTATTGTATCAGACTACAATAACCATCTTTATTTCACTTTCTTAATCGTATTGAATTTACAGTTTTTGCCCGTTGCTTGAACACTATAGCCCCATGCTTAGACTAAAGTAACACAACTTGAAGCTTTTGTTACCATACCTCAAACACATGTACCCATACCTTAAACAAAAGCACTGCTTTGCACTCTAGTTACAATTCTGCAACACACTTACTCCTTTATGCAACACACTTGGTCCTGCATACTACACTCTATTTCATACATAAGACACTTTGTTCAAACATGAAAGCTCAGGGTGCCATTTGGAAAACACATGTATCCAAAATACAAAACACATCGGGTAATTGCAACCAGTCAAATACACACCTGAAGGCACTGACTTGCAAAACTGAACACCAAACAGCCAGCTACAAAAAGCCTCAGTTTAGCCATTTCAACAACTTTGCAAACATGGATGGAGGGAGAGCGAGAGGCTACTGAGCCCTGGAAGTGACATCCAAAAAAAAATTTTTTTTTTAATGAAATATTTTAAAAAAATCGTTTTTTTTAGTTTTTTTTTACCACATGTTATCTCGGGGGAACGAGATAATATGTCGGGGGAAGAAATATAAAAATGTTAAAACATTTGTTTTTATTCCCCCCTGGTAATATCTAATTCCCGGAGATATTATGTGGTAAGAGAAAAGAAAAAGAAAGTTAAAAAAAAAAGTATTTTGTTATATTTCATCCAATTATTATTATTATTATTATTATTATTATTATTATTATTCCCTCCCCCCCTTTTTGTCTGATGTCACTTCCAGGGCTCCGTAAGAGGCAGAGGAAGAGGAGGAGGAAGAGGAGGGGGAGGACAAGGTTGAAGAGGCCATGCACGGACCCCTATTTCTGTTGATATAAGAGCATCTTTGGTGGACCATGTCATCAACCATGGCCTGATTATGAGGGACGCTGGGCTGTGCCTCATGAAAATATGCCTTCTGAATAAACTGAAAATCAAAGACTGCAGTGTTTTATATAAAGTAGACTAGTGTGTCCCCCTGATCTGAAAGTGTTTGCATATGATGCAAGTATGTGTCATTTTGTCATCAGAGTTATATTTTGATAAAGGAATGTTAGGTTTTGATAGCAGAGTTTAGGTTTTGATAGTAGGCTTTCAATTTGACACAGATGTGAATGGTATAGTTCCCAGTGTTGTGTCATGTTTACTTGTGTGTAGCGTTTTGGCAAAATGAGCGAAGTTTAGCCAAATGTGCTCAAGCAACGGGCAAAAACTGTAATTCAATCCAAATATTAAAAAGCACCAGAAATCTGTCCTTATATCCTTCATTTTTGCATTAAACGTCTACTATCTATATTTAAAAATAAGAAACCTCATTAAATCCGGTCACTTGTTTAGGTTTAGACAGATTATGATTCCACCAATCTGGAAAATTATGTTTTATGAGTTTTTCCACGGTATCAGCATGTTATTCTTGGGGATGAGCGGTGTTTGATCAGGTAAAGACTCACACCTTTAGCTACTCCCACTCTCTCATCCACTCACATCATTAACCTGGAGTGTGTTTTTGGACAAATTATTAACTCTTCACTTGTAGGTTCTTGAAAATACACTTAATTCCCAATGAGGAGGTCAAATACATTGCAGAGCATTTAGATAGGCATAATATATATATATATATATATATATATATATATATAATGGTAAAATCTGTAATTTGCAATTCTTTTATTGGATTCATAGACTGTCATAACCTTTTTATTTTTATGTTACACTGAAATATGATTCTTAAAATAATTGAATTCAATTATTATTATAAAATATGTAAAGTCGAGCTTCTGTAGAGGATGTACCATTCTTTATGATAGGCAAGGAATAAATTTGTATCTCATAAACCTTTATAAACATTCAATAACAGCTCTATATGATTTTATTGAGCGCAACGAAATTGGTGGAATGCTTATTCCTTGAAAAAAAAAATTCAATGTACAATGTTGGGTAACTAGTGTAGAATGGTAACCAATTAATTTGTATAATATAAATTACTACATTATAAAACAGAAATAACTAAAAGAGGCCTGAAACTGGACCCCATTATACTTAAAATACATGTCGTATATAAAAATGAAAAGGTTTGACTATTGGATCTTTACAGATCTACCTTTTTACCCAGAAAACATATGGGGTGCCCTATAATACAAAAAGTGTAGGCGCAGGGAGCTGGTGTATATTTTTAGCATTGAGGCCTAAGGGATCCCAGGACCTCTCCCTGTGATAAGCATTGGCCAAAGTCCACCAGCTAACAAATAGGACCTGGCCAACAGACACGCGGCGTCGGCCTTTAATAAACTGATTCTGGGCTTATGTGGCAGGTCGAGGGAAAAGCTCCGTGTTTGTACCTGAAGGGGTTAAACCAGGGGTAAGATCAGGGTTAGGTAAAGGTGACGTCATTGCAACAATAGATGCTCAAAGAGTTCAGGTGGAGTTCAAGTGATGGGGTGACGGAGTCGGTATTACGAACAGAAAGGCGCAACGAAAAGACTGCGGGTCTCTCCTCTGGCAAGACACTGCTGGCATCAATATGAAAACAAGATTGTGTGTTTTATGAGGTTTAATGTGGACTTGAATATGCGTTTTTAAGGAGAACCACCCATAGAACGGGCCATGTGATATTTCATAGTGCAACTAGGCAACATGAAATGAAAAAGTTACAGCTGACTTGATGCAAAACCTGTATTGAAACTCATAGACATTGTACAGCTAGGATAACGTACTCCTTGAAAATACATGTATCTTATCGAGGCTTCTGTATCCTGATACACAAATGCAAAAGCATAATGATAACAGGAAATATCTATTTAAAAAGATTTACTGACTCTAGGACAGGTTGTATTCACAGCGCTTCAGTCTTGCATCATGAGGGAAGGTTGTTGGTAATACTGAGCTATTTACTCTTCATAAAAAGTACATAGGGAACATTTCAGCAAAGGTAAAGGGACTGTCACAGACGATTGTTGTGACAGCGGGACAAGGAACAGAAGCATTTAAGACACAGGACAGGGGACACAGAGGATGCGGCGGAGATGGCAACAGACAGGAGGAGCAGTGGAAAACAAAAGAGGCTCCACACTGTGCTGCTCTTATCTGTCTGACGCTCTTATCCACTGTGGGCTGTTAGTGTAACCCCCGTCTCCCTCCTCATCCCTCCATCCCTAACCCCCCCACCCCCCCCTCCTCTCCGCTCCATCCACAGGCCGCCGCGCTGCACCCACTTATCAGGCCCTGAGCTGACGTCAGGGTCCCGCTGGAGCTGGGGGGCCGGAGACGGAGGCAGATAGCGCGGCTGAGGCTGCCTCCACTCAGGCTGTGGGAACCAGGGACCCAACCCACCTCGACCCGCTCGGCCCCGCACGTCCACCGCGCGCTCTCCCAACAAAAACACCAGCCAGAGGTGAGGATGAAGTAATTATGACAAATGCGTTGCACACGGCGGAAAATGGCCAAGGCATCAATTCATCCACTGACAAATGTGGTTTATAAAGCTCGCCAGATGTTGTGCTCTCTTCCCAACAACAGTCCTCATTCTTTCTCTTTTTTACACATTTTACATGTTTCCCGTTTTATTTTTTTTTGGTATTCATACGGTAGAGGGGAAAAAAGAATAACACAAATGACAGAAGGAAAGTATCGTGGATAGTTAATATCTCTGCAATGATATAAGAAACTTTGCTTTATAACATAATATTAAATGATAAATAAATACCATCTGCAAGGCAAATTTAGTGCCAATTTCAGAATCAGAACTAAAGAGCCTGTACCCAGTTTTTTCACGTGTTTTGTCGTCCTTGAGTAGTTTACCGTCTCAATTATAAAAGTAGTAACATTATTACAAATGAGGTAAACATTAATAATGCAAATGTTATACTGTACTGTAAAAATGATTGATTGAACAAGCCAAAACTGAGCAATAGATAAACTCATTTTGAAGATAATTAGTGCCAGAAGAGAGGGGGAGATGTGTGTATAGTGAGTGCTGGTGCAGGTCATCAAGTGCAAGGTTGACCGTGGGGAGTGAGAGAAGCTGGCACTTTTCACATCATTAGTTGCAGGTGCAGCTCTCCCAAAGTGTGCAACACACACACACACACACAATCCATGCCATCTAAGGCTGTTAATTATCACTACCACTTGACGTTGATATTTATCCCTCAAACCCACCGCTGTATAGTTTTCCGACGCTGCTTCGCTTCACGTACAGTAATGGGAGGGAATTGGACCATCAATCTGCCACTTAGCCCCGTATTTTTCCCACTCGGTGCTCAGTTTGTGTCAGATGTTTTGGAAGATGGATTTGTCGGATGGGGAGTGGAGACACACTTATCAGTGAGTCGTCCTCGATAAGGAGCAGGAGATTTGTAACGGTTGCAGCCGCTCTCAGAAATGTGTTTGTTCCAGTGTGTATATGTGTCTTTGACCTCCTCAACAGCCGAGTAGGAGGAAGCAAAGCGTGGCCTTGACAAAGGGCTGAGAGGTGCAACTCAAAGAAAGAAAAGAAAGAGGCCCTTGTTGCTCAAGCCGTCTCTTCCACGTCTGCTGTAGTGGGTTTCTCTTTCTCTCTCTGAAAACACACACTCCCCAAATCTCACCGGTGACAGCGGCGTCCTTGGTCTTAAATTACTGAATGAGCGAAATGGTCTTGGATCTGAAGATAGAAGAACTTAGAAATGTAAGATAGTGACGGCAAAGAATAGAATTATGAATGTATCGCATGAGTGGAAAAATACACAGCTTGCCAAATTGAATGTTTACTTTTTCTCTTGCAGAATTTAAAACACTTAAAATAAATAATCTTAATAATGCTACTACTTTTTTTTTTTTACATTATTGATCATCCCAAATTATTGATCACACCAAATAACCTTTCACCAAATAAATTGAATAAAATACAAGAAGTTCATTTTTTAACATATATTTTTCTTGTTGAATAATATCTAAAAGAATTAACCAACCTCTCCTTAGACCTGACTGTAACTTTACTGGGAGCAGGATGTCTTTGGCTCGTTGGATAAGAGCAGTCAAATATGAATTTAAAAAGGTTTGGGTCTCATCCAAATCCCTTTTTCGATTAACTACTGCAAAAATAGTATTATTTGTGTCGAGCTGGTCATTAGGAGCATGTTTTGTATTGCTGGCAACTGTATAATCCAAAATATTTAAAGTTCCTCTCAGAATTTCATGTTTTCTCATTTTTGAATGAGAAGTGGAAAAATGAGCGATTATTATGTTCCAAATTTAAAGATTAGTGAAATAGGAAAAGAAGAGGGAGAGTTCCATAGATCTCTGAGTTTATCATGGCCTATTGGTACAGTATAGTTGCATGGCAACAATATGGAAATTTGTTATGGAAATATTTACCTCTTTGCATGTCCTGTGCCCAAGGATCAATATTAAACATCATTATGTCCAAATGGTAGTCTAACCTGTCATATGCACTTCAAACCAGTGCAAATCAACTAGATATATTGAATTTAACTTCATGACGTCCCATTGAAATACTAACGGTGGGATCACATTACTGTGATAGACATACAGTATACCCAGTCGCCGTATCTCTCTGACTCAGTGGCTCCTCCTGACCCTCTGTGACATGACAAACCGCTGCTCTCATTAGTCTCTTTAATTAGTCCAGAGTCGTCCTAATGGGCTCGTCAGATGTCTGGCACAAAGCCAGGCTAAAATAAACCAATGCAGGGATAACACTGCACAGGCCCTGCACGAACTGAAGCCTCTGCAAGACGCTCTGATTAGGATTAGTTAGTGTTATTGATCGTGTGTTTGAGTTTAAAGCAACGTCTTTGAGTGTCCAGAAAAACGCTATATAAAACCGATGCATTATTATTATTATTATTATTAAAATCTCAGTTTTTTTTGGCTAAAACCTATATCAATTTGTTGAATATAAACAACCATCAAACTCCATTAGTTTTTCTTTTTAGTCGTACCATTGTAAGTTTAGGTTTGTTACTCTGCATTAGAGCTCAGCGCCACCTCAAAACTCCCTCTGGTTACAGAAGTAAAATAGAGTTTTATGTAGGCATAACAGAGTTATCAGCTATGTGATAACTACTGACTATAACACAAATATCAAAATGCTTGTATAACTTTTTGGTGTTTCATTTTTCAGATAAAATATTCTAAGTGAAATTGTTTGGAATTACATTATACTCATGGGTTAGGACTAGTCTTTCCCACCAAAAATAATCTATTTGAAAAATTAACAAGAAATATTCCGTTTTCAAAGTGGGCAGTTCGGCTTCATCTATTTCTAACTCATGCTCAAGTGTAATTTGTATAACAGTATGTGAGCTATCGCCATTATTTAAATTAATCTTATCTATTTCTTGAAATATATATTTTATTTATTTGGTCTTTAGTGTGTTTATGTGTGCGCAATCTCGCATGATGTGTAAGCTGCATGGCGTGTGCAACGTGGCGTCTATAGCTCGCAGAGAATCCATCAAAGCTTATCATTGTAAGTAAACATGACAGAGTGGACAAAATGTCTTGTGCGCCGTCGGACCTGCTATCTAACCGCAGGCCCATATCTGCGATGATGGACTGATGTGGCGCTAGCTTAAGCTAACTAGAGTCTGCTGGAGTGTGAGAGAAGACCATCAAAAGACTGACAGTTCAGGATATTTTCACATAATTATCCACTGATTTGATCTATTGAGTATCACGGGGAATTAATGGAAATTACAACAGAGCTCAACTTTTATCAGTATTCAAAAACATATCACCTCTTCCTACGTCACTTCCTGTACCCAAGGTTCAGTAATAAAATAATCACGAAAAATCAAACCTGGGAAAAGTAGGTCAATTTTTTGGGCAGAATTTACATTTTGAATTTTGGACACAGAAATTGCTATTTTGGCAGTGGGTAATCAAACTATGGGCCTAACCTTTTTAAATGTCATATTTGACTGTCTTTAGTCAACATCTCCATGGAGACGAGCTGGAGACGTCCCCGCTCCCAGTTACTGTACAGTACTTAGTAAAGGTGAGTCGTTCACAACAAAGACGCGTTTTTGTTTGTTTGTTAATTTTTAAGATATGTTTAACGCAAAAATATCTGTACTAAATGCTTGTATTTTTATTCTGTTTATTGGGTGAAATGTTACGCAGTGCGGCTTTAAGTTTCTGTTTTTAATGTTTTTACTGTCAGATAATCAATGTAGAATATTTAGCAATAGACAAACATAATATATGAATTTTATATCAGCCTGCTACATCATGAATTCGAGGTTTGAAAACTTTCTGAACCCGCTCCTTTTGTCTTGTACAGAAACAGTCGACCGAGGCCCATCTCACTGTCGTAAATGAGCAGACGTGGACATTTCATCGAGGTATTTACCGCGGTTATTTATAGGCCGTGTTTGCTGCGGCTCATAGTTGTACCTACGCGATGTACCGTGACTGTAGTTTTTCATGTCATACAGCCTCTTAAATGGCAGATGTGATCAGAGGAGCGTTCAGGAGTCCTCCGGGGAGATTTACTGGGAACATTAACTGACTTTTTATCATCTGTGGACATATCGAGTATCAGAAAGGCCATATACACCGTGGTTGCAAGTCTGTGGCCTGTGTAAAATGTGCGAGAGTTGGGAAAATAACCTGTATAGATCTTTGTGGGTTAGGGTTTAGCCTGTGTGCATGCTGGGGTCAGTCTATGTGTGTTCCTCTACTTGTTACAACACCCCTGATAAGCAAAGTAAACAGCACCCCTATTGCGATCACATGACCACGAGCTGCATAAAAAGGCTGTCCGAGCATATAACTATAAGTCAATATTTTTAGGCTGTTTTATTCCTCTAGACATCGCCCCTGCCCGGCGTTGACCATTCAAGTCTAAGAAGCAAAGACCCGGCTACTGATAACCTTTCGTCTGCCACTCAGTCCGCAGGGGGCAAAGGTTGTGAGCTGCACTGGCTCAGCTGACTGCACAGACTGACAGTGAGTTAGTTGAAGTGGCACGGGACGGTATACAGTATAGAGCCGCTCCATGCCCCGGCGGTCAACTAGAAAGCATGTGTTTGTGTACGCGTGCTTAAGGGGTCATTAACCTTATGGTGACCCAGTATGTGGTCATTAATTTAGCCTGGGCCTCCCCGAGACCACCACCGGAGCTACAGCTTCTGCCCCAGTGGTTCTCACACTTTCCACACCTAGTACCACATCATAAAATATTTGACCTTCTAAAGTACCAAAGCCAGGCCAAGATCAAGAGCGAAATCAGGACCAAGCTGGGTCTAACATGAAAATAAATGGATCTTAGTGGGTGTGAACCATGTCTAAACCAGAAAGCACCATAAACATCTGAAATACATTACTAAAGTATAAATGAAATTATCTTTTGTATTTTTTATATTTTTTTATTAATTCCGGATACAAACAAATACATTTACGCACTAATAAGTTGAAATGTAATAATCACATAGTATTCACTTACATACTTTTATACGTATCTGAAATAATTCTTAGTACTCCCTGCTAATAGCTCCATATGTGGTTGGAAACAAAGCTGTGACAATAAAAAAAAACATTTTAGACTTTTTAAAGAAACTTTTAGCCTTCATTAGATGAAATTAATGATAGTGGAAAATAGATAAATAGATATAAACAGTATGTGCATGTGTTGTCTATAATTAAAAACATAATCTTTGGTCTTATGTAACAAATTTGATAATGACAAATGACAAATCGTTTTACAGTCATACATTTACAATCCAATACAAAGCCTGGAACTTCACTTACTTAACTTTGTGTGACAGAGGCTTTTTCGTTGTTTAGGTTTGGCGACATCTCGCTTTCATTGTGTACTTGAAGTTATCTGGAGATGTAGTCTAAGCTGCAAGTGTGTGACGTCTGACCAAAATGTCTTCAAATCTGCTCAAGGCCTGCTACGGGTCAGAGCTCTGTGACTTTAACTGTTACTTGATATCAACTTATAAGATAGGGCCTTTGTTTTACCAACAAACCAATATGCCCTGATAATATGGATTGCTGTACCTGGTTGTAATAATAATAATGTATGTCACAGTAAAACGTGTTTTTGGTGGAAGCCATTGTGGCTCCTAGCAGGACAGGACCATACAAATCTAATATTGCCGTCTGAAATTAAGCTGTATATAGATTTTCTATGACAACGAAAACGAGGTCACACAATGCATTTTCCTTGGAAGCCCCATCTTGAATGAATTATAAGGAGAACAAAATTTACAATAACTCATCATTTTAGGTTTATTAAATACTGTAAAACAGGGGCACTACAACGTTGAACATAAATACTGAATGAAATGCTACGTTTAAAAGGTTTGTACACTGTAGATTTGAAAGAACAGACTGTGGTACCCAAGATCACATGCCAACACAAACCCAGCTTTCATCTCACTGTGCCCCATAATCCTCTGCTCCAGCAGGCCAGAGTATCCAGGGAGAATGGGAAGGTGTTGGTGAAAGTCTGCACAGGCCAGAGGACGGACACACCGGCGCCATGGCGATCCCCAAGACAAGTTATCTCTCTTCTCCCATTGATAGTGCCTGTCAAAATAACTGCCAAGATACATTGGCAGGCAGGAACTGGTTAACTGCTGTTGTCCAATCAGAGGACCTGCTGTGTCTGCCTGGTCCACCTCAGAGGGCCGTCTAAAACAAAGCAAAACTCCTGACATGATTTGAATTTAGGTGTAGAGATATATTTAATCCACAGGCCTAATATTTCATAAATTATAGCTTATGGGCAATTTACTGCATTAAAATCAGATTCACTTATGCCTTACTTTTCTCTCCACAATTGTTTGGCCAGACCAATCACAGCATGGGGCATTGGCTAAAGATGCTACAAATCCGAATAAATCTGAATAAACCGAAACATAAAACAATGCTGTCAGTATGGATTTTTTCTTTTTGCTATTATCTTTCTATTTCCTTATATAGGGTTAGGGTTTCATCAACAGTTATAGTAAACGTTTTTATTTATTTATTAAAAGTTATTTTTTGCCATCCTACTGAATATTCTACAAGGCCACACTCAAATGTCTCATAATCATTCAGGATTGGTTCACATTTTGCCTGTTAGCCCCAACTAGATATCAGATCTGTATAGATCTTTATGGACTGTCCCACTATATATACAGTATGTGGAATAAGCATTGAAGTATATATAGGGAATAAGTCAGGCAGCAAACCAGCTCTATCACGTTCATCCTCCTCGATTCAGTTGAGTAGAATTGCAAAGTCTCCCCCTAGCGGTAGATCATATGGATGTCATGGTTGCTCTATTTGATAGAAAATAAAATCTTAACCTTTAGTTTAGTTTAGTTTTAGTTTAGTTTTAGTTTATTTGTTTATTTGAGCAATACACATTGTGCTCAAAAGGAGTGGGCTGAAGCAAAAAGCTTATGAGCCCCCACCCCCAAGTGCAATACATAAAAAAAGAACATTTCAAAACATTTCAAGCAGCTACATTCATACAGACCAACTTACAACAAACAACAAAAATATATAAACTCTTTATATAATTAATTAAACCAACGCACAGCTACAACAACAATCTAGTTTCATATACGATGTCTAGAACAAAGTAAGTCAAAAAAATGTGTTACTTAATATATTGCTTGCATATTTTTACCCGTGATTACAGAGTTACTTTTATGGTATAAAGGTACATTAATAGATATTATAATTTGAGATCTTGATACTTTCCAGTTGTCATTACCATTCTCAGTATAATTTTAATTTGGGTTTAATTATCATCATCATTATTATATATTTATTTAATTGAGTTATATGTGAAGTATGATGAAAGCCCTGCACAGTGTGGTGCATTAAAATGCCAGAGAGTGAGCAAGTTGAAGAGGGCAGTAACTCCCCTTCAACAAACCCCCTAACCTCACATGCTTATTACTAATGCAACAATTTTGTATATTTGATTGAAATGTATTTTGTACAAAACATATATATATATATATGCTGATGGGATAAATAAGAAAAAGCACGTTCCCTGACCGGGAATCGAACCCGGGCCGCGGCGGTGAGAGCGCCGAATCCTAACCACTAGACCACCAGGGAGCACGATGGTTCTCTAAAACCCGTTCAAATTATTGAGTGCAGTAGGTCATTTATCATGTATTTCTGTTCTGTTGTATCTAAATGGAAAAAGCATTGGTGGTATTTTTATTTCATTTATTTATTTCTATTTTTTATATGCATGTGATTTACCACCATACAGATTGTACATCTAAGTCTGCGTGTGCTACGTGTGAGCATAGAAATCGACGCCAGGGGGAACACTAAGGGAGCGGCTTCATTCAGATGTTCGTGTGTGGGATCAAGATGCTCTTGAGGTAATGCTATTTTCGATCTAAAGTAATCTGTGACATATTCATTTTTGCGATCCAAAAAATGTAATTCATTTTCAAATAACTAAATACTCAATGACAATGTGCCGCTGCATATTTGCTGCACGGCTATTATGCACGAAACCTCCACCAGGTGGCTATTGTCTTGTAAACAAGTGGCTAGCTAGCTTGCTCACCAAGGCTGCCGTTAGATCAGCTGCAACTGTGGACCTTGATCGGTGTAAATTACAGCGTTTTTGCGGTAATTGTGAATGTCCGTCTTCTGGCACAGTCACTCATCTGCCTCATTTAGCCCTGGCGATGTGAACTGAGCACAGGGCTGAATGTGGATATTTTCTACTGAGCTGCAGACTGCTACACGCTAGAAGAGCTCTGCAGACGCTAGGTAAAGTCTGCGCTTCTTTATTCATGTATCTAATGAGACAGCTCTAGTTCATTATGCAAACTACGCTGTTGGTACATGACATAGTTGTTGTGATTAAATAACCGTTATCTTTTTACTCACTGTGTATCGGCGCTCTCTTATATTATATCCAATCTCTCGGATTGTAAATATAGATTTAAGTTTGTGATCGCCCTCACTGCAGAACATACCACATGTGTGAAATATCAGATGTGGTTGCATTTTCCATCCTGTGGGGCATGTGTCAGTGTTGGTGCGTAATACGCCTTTAACTGCGTTTGTCTGTTGTTGAATAAGACAATGAGGACAGTTTCAAACATACTCTTCTTGTTTGTGTTATACAGAACAGGGGAAAAGAGTAAGAAGTAAAGGTTGATCGTCCCACAGCTGTGTCTGCCGGCCTGGACACGCAGATTGGGAGCGTGTGGGTGTTTTGCATGGCTGTGCAAGCCCAAGTGCACTTCTAGCCCTCTGGCCAGATGGAAAAGACAGAGAGGAAACCGGGGTATTTTGCGAGGTAAGTCAAAGACCAAGCTATATGGTGGCATTTTTTTCATTTTAAAATACATGCGTTGCCTTCATTAATAATGGCCATGTATAACATGTTTCCATCCATCCATCTTCTTCCACTTGTCCGTTGCCGGGTCATGGGGGCAGCTGTTGGAGCTGCCCAAATCCCATTGCACCAGCCCCTATGACTCCTCCTGCAGGTGGTGGGTCCACAGAAGGACGGCCTCATGGTTCTAACTGGGCCTGTTGGTCTCTCATAAGGGGCTTCTGAACCGCTCTTTGTCTGACCCGTCACCTAGGACCTGTTTGCCATGGGAGACCCTACCGGGGGCACAAAGCCCCCGACAATAAGATCATTCGGGCGCTCAAACCCCTCCACCACGTTAAGGTGGTGGTTCCAGGAGGGGTGTATCAAATATTTATGTATTTTAATTAGTTTGCGCTGACATCACTAAAGCCTCGCTCTAATGGTTTGTCAAATGCTTGAGTATCTTGCGTTTCTTTAGATGGGTATCATTTTACCTCAGGGTCTGTGTAGCCATTCATTGTTCATAGATGAATTACTTACTGTGATATAGTTCTTTAGGGATTGCCTTTCTAAGTTGAAGTAGAAGTTGGTGAAATTTACAATCATAACAACACAAGAGGTTGGAGTTATTCTCATGTTGGTCACAGAATTATCTTGCCTTCATAAAATGTAGATTACAGGGAAACCATTAGTTAAATGCATTATTAATTGACAGTTACTGAAGGATTTAAATATTGCCTGTTTTCGGCCATAGAGGGACATGTCAGGAAGTGATGGGCCTTATCTGTCATCCCAGCTTCAGCTCGCACATGAGCCCTGCTTGCTCCAGATGTTCACTGCTTTCCTGACAAATGGAGCACAACATTTTGCAGCATTATGTAAAGTCAGATACTGGAGTACGTTGTAGCATTTTGCATATTTTTACAAGGGCCATGTGATTTTCAAATGTAGCAGATTGAAACGGAGGGGGTTTTCTCACACATCAGTAAAAGTACTTTATAGGACAATGTAACAATTAAGAATATTATTTACAAAGGCTCCATAAATACTCGTCTGGACGTTTATTTATTTTCACAAGTACATGGTTTCCTGTTTATGTAATATCTTGCTACATATCTCACATTACATCGGAATAGAGTTGTTATTAAAAGTCGAGGGATTAGTGGTTCAACATTCAGGAAAGAGATTGGGGATTCCTAAAAATGCTTTTAAGAAAAATACCTTGCGTGTGTGAATTCCTGAGTTGAAAAGCAGATGTGAGAGGCCTGTGTTTCAGTGGGAGAGTCTGTCTGCAGTCTTATCGACCTGCACGGACACTTCCATTACCCACTTCAACATTAAAGTTGCCTCTGTTTCCTCTTCATTCTGCTGTGGCCTGGAGCCTCTGTGTCCTCCTCTGCATCAGGAGAACACATGATAGATGTCTCTGCCCTTATCTGTCCATAACAAACTTAAACCCACACTTAAAGCTTCGCTGACCATGGGCTTCATACAGTTACTCTATTATCCTTTATTATGCTTTACAAAAGCACCACTTTTGTAAAGCAGCGCTGAGGCGGGACTGCATTGCAGCACCCCTCAGTGAACCCCCGAAAAGATCTGGACCGTAACTGCTATTACATAATGTCGAAAACTATCAATGATTAATGATAGAGTGAGGACAGTATGAGAGCTGATCCAACAGGGCTAGAGGGAACATAAGCAAATACAACTAATCGCACAAATCTGGTAATGCCAGTTTCACAATGAGCTGCAGTACAACTTATACAATATTAAATAAAAGATGATTTCTATTGTCCAAGTTGGAAGTTGCTATTAATCTAAGTTTTCATTTGAATCATGAAAACCATTTAAAAGTTGAGAAAGCCTAAAAATACCAGGTTACGAGGTCAGACATCATGCATAAACTCTGATCTTCTGATAATGTTGGTTCTGTTAAGGTTTTCACATCAGTAATTTAGAGATGACTATCATTGATAGCTGATTGGAAATAATGATTGAGTAATGATTTTGAATCAGTGCTGGCCAACATGTCAATATTTTTCTGCATCGTAACAGACTGAAGAGGCGTAAGCAGCCGAAACAGTTGGAGAAAACTGAAAATGTGCAGAAACCTCCAGTTATCTCCTGTCCTGACATTCCCAAGAGCACAGACCAAAACAAAAGAGAAGACCCACAGAGAGCATGTTCAAGTAAGTCTGCTGTGTCACAGTAGTTTTGGTAACGCAGTACAGAGCTTTTACTTTTAAATTACTAACATAATGTGAAATTCAAAAGGAGAAATCTGTAACATTGACTGAAATAACTGAATAGTTTATTTAATTTCTTGTTCAGACTTAAAAATGCCTTTTGATAATGTTATTTTGTTGTAATGGTACTCCTCAAACATCATGTCCTCACTCCCCACCAAACAAAGCACAGTCATTATCTGCAGTCACGCATTCAGTGAGCCGACAGCTGTGTAAACCATGTTCAATATTGTTGGCTATAATTATATTTATGGCCCTCTTGCTCAGTGTAATATTGAAAATTCCACTTCCCAAAAGTGGTTTCCTTGAAAGGCGCATTTCTAACTTGTTTCACTGAAATACAGTGACTCATGCAGCTGATGTCTTTCTCTGTAACTCTCTCTTTGCCATTTCTATAGAAAGAGAAGTGTATAGAGTAGTTACTGAGAGGTTTTTCAATGGCTCTGAAAATGCTGACTCTTAACTCAAAGGTCTCATTGTAGAGTCAGATTGTGATATCCGGCTGAGTCAGCGCAGCGCTGTCAGAGGAAGACGGATGAAAACTCACTTGTTTATCATGTAATTGAAAGTAATTAACTTTTATTTTTGTAGATGGCGTTAGTAAACGTAATGAGTCAAAGTGGGAGAAGAGAAAGCCTCCTGGTACAGTGGAGTTTATTGTAAGTACAACTAAAACATTTGCACATACCAGCATCCATTTGAAAAATGTGATTCGTCTGAAGGATGCTAGCTAAGAACATCTATGAATACATTATGCTAAAGGTCGGACCAGACGATTCACTCACTAGCATCGCCCTCAAGTTTAACGTCACCCCGAACAAACTGGTCCAGTTAAATAAGCTGTTCTCTCGGAGTGTGTATACTGGTCAGGTAGGTGTTTAACCAGCACCAAAATCCACTGTTGAACATCTTTATCTGTCCAGCTGACACTGTGTTGTATTTAACCAAAACAGAAGCTTTTTGTTCCTGATCTGAGCCCGTCTGACCAAAACTCTCCAACATTAAAATCTCAAGTAAGTCAACTTAACAATTTCTTTCTTTCTTTTCTTTCTTTCTTTCTTCTGTAAAACTTGTTTCGTTTCTCCAATATAATGTTGTTTGCATTCTTCTTCTTTGCATTGAATAGAATAAACCACATTGCTCTGTTTATGGCTCGGAGTTTTGTCTTTGGGATGAACTAATTTTTGTCTCAGTGTGTTCACCGGTTTGTGGTTCACTGGAATCCTGTGCTGCCTAAAGACTCTCTGAAGTTTCTCTGAGACCCCAGCTACATACGGCACTGCAACTCCCTTTCTTCTTGGCTCTGTAGTCTGTCTGTCTTGTTCTTTGGGTCTTCTTGCCCTTTGTGCTTTAGTGAAAGACCAGTTAGGTTAGCCACCGTCTGAGAGGGCTCTCTGGACATGTTGCTCCTCTTTGGTCTTTCCTTCTGCACTGGTCGGCACCTCTTTAGCTCTATGTCTGAGCGTCATGATGACCCCTAGTTTGTGCTGAAGTGGATGGTTAGAGTCAAACATCAAATACTGGTCAGTATGAGTTCCCTTCCTGTAAACCTCTGTCTGAAGTTGTCCGTTTTCCCCTATGATAACTTTACAATCTAAAAAGGCAAGTTCTTTCTCTTTGGCGTCCTCCCGAGTAAATTTATTATATATCCCTTAAAGTTTGCAGATTTTATTCAACATGATCAGAATGAAAATAAAATGTTTCTAAACTTTGACTTTAGCTTCCGTAGCAATGTAGAAAACCTTTGGGGAGCTACTTGGAAAGGTCTTGGGGGACTGTTGGTTGGGGATCCCTGATGTAGATACTCATTAATCTTTTCTGTTGGTGTTTAGTTAGTTGTTGTGTTATACTAGATACAGAGAGGGGTGGAAATACATCTGCTGTATGTCCATTATGTGAACTTGTGACTTGTCTTTCAGGATGGCATCTCAGACTGCAGGTCGGTCAAGTCCATCCAACGAGAACTCTCGCCTAATTCAGAGGATGAGAGCCCCGCGACGGTAAAATTCATCAAAATGAGCTGCAAGTACTTCACAGACGGCATGGTATGACTGAACTGCATCACACTTGATTTTAGATTTCAGATCTGTCAAAGACGGTCCCCTTTTTAAATTGATTTTTTTTTTCTCCTGGCAGGGAGTGGTGGGAGGGGTGCTGATTGTGACCCCCAACAACATCATGTTTGACCCCCACAAGTCAGACCCGCTGGTGATTGAGCATGGCTGCGAGGAGTACGGCCTCATCTGCCCCATGGAGGAGGTGGTCTCTGTGGCCCTGTACAATGACGTGTCCCGCATGAAACTCAAGGATGTCCTGCCATCGTAAGAGACATCTGGAGTTCCCCATTTGCTATGCAACTCTTTCATGGTTCTTTTATTTTTTTTTTTAAACATCCTTCTGCTCACCTCTAGTTGTAGTTCTGATTTCTATGTGTGCCGTCTTTTGACATTTTTCTTTATGAGTTGAGTCATTAATTTTTTTTCAGTTGATTTTGTGTTTTCTGTTCCTCACCCGTTTGCCACCATCTTGTGCTGTGTCGTGCCCCGTGCCCTGTGCCCTGGTAGGGACCAACCTGAGGATCTTTGTCCCGTGTACAGGCCAGGGGAATGGGAGCAGCTGCCTTCGGAGCAGGATCTAAACCCCTTTAGTCGCTTTGAAGCTCAGAATCCAAAGATGCCCATTGTTTTGGATGAAATCGACTCTACCCTGTTGGAAACTGGTGTGTAATTGATTTTGAAATGTTTTGAAAACTGAAAAGGACGTGTCAGCTTTTAACCTTGTTATTACGTTGTTCCCTCATCAAAAACCTACCTGGAATAGTATTTTTTGCTTCATTCAGTGTTTTCAAATCCTGTTTACTTTTCTCATTGTTTAGTGCTAAAGCGCCCCAGTCTGTAATTGGTACAGCTAAGAATTCTATGGTCTATTCTATTTTTTTGGGGTTTACGGTTAATACCTCTGTAATAGCAAGACGTATCCTTTACATCTTCTCTGAATGTAGGTCAAATTACTGTCTCATAAAGGGAGACTATCCCTTCTATCCAATCTTTTAAAAAAGCTGTGTCTCCATTAAGTTGAATAGGCACCTGCCCTACAACTGAAATTATGATATGACATTCTCGAATGTCGCAAACGCAACCTAAAGATTGAACCCGGAAGTGTGTCCTCTGCATTATTCACCGGCCGTTCTGCACTCAGGATGCGTTTATCATGGCACAAATTATTTGTTTGCCAGTAGCCAAAAATGGTGGCTTGGATCTCATTTTTATCATGTGTAATGCCCCTGTTGCCACATATGGCATCCCTGAAGACTGTCCTAGCGCGTTTTCGACTACACATTAATTTAAAGGTCATTATGTAACATTTTATGCTGAAAAGAAAAGTTCATATTGGTGCGTATTTGACCTTTTTAGTGACCCAGCGGCTATATGGGTGGTTAGCATCGCGCCTGTGCTTTCCAACATAGTGGTCTCTGTAAATAAAACCTACCAGAAAACTAAAACAATTCATCCTGTAGCGTCAGAGGCCTCCAGGATGGAAAGTAAAGGCACAATTCAGCCGCGGGGTCACTGAAAGGTCAACTACACACCAATATCAACCTTTTTATTTTAATTTTTTTTTTACACATAAAAAGTTACATAATGCACTTTTTTTGAATTAGATAGCGTGAAAGATGAATGCTGAGGTATCTAAAAGCAGGTGCAGTTTTATGCATGACATGTCCACTTTAAAAGTCAAATCTGTTTTGTTTAGCTAGCGCAGAAGGGGATCAAACCGAGAAGTCTCCATCAGATGAGGGATTCACAGAGCTGGAGCCCACTGTGAATGGCAGCACTGAGGAAGCAGACGTGACCTCCATGACCCTCACCTCAGATAAAGACCAAAAGGAGCTTTTGGGACAGACTTTGTCAGTCCAGGAAAACAGCCAGGACACACCAACTAAGGGAAAACATGAGGAAGACGACGAGGAGGTAACCCAGAACAGCTCCACTGAGGACGCAGGGTCAGTACCATCTTTATTAGAGACTGGCAAACAGGGTAGTAAAGCCAAAGACGACCGAACTCTGGACCATGAAAAGCTAGATTCTGTGAAAGAAATCAAATACGATATGACGGCAAACCAAAAAACTCTTAGCACTCAAGAGGACGTACCAAATGTCCACGAGGTTTGTTCCAAAACATTAGAAAGAACAGAGGAAGTAGCGGACGGACCAGCAGAAGGAAATGAAGTCAGTGAGGAGGAGAAACGGAAGAAAAACTATGAGGCGGAGGTGAAGTCGTGGCTGCTACAGAGGATGCAGGCCCCAATCGAAGGTATAGCTTATGTAACGGTCATATACAGAAAACCCATTTACTCTGCAAATTACAGTAACATGCAGTAAATGGGACTCGTTTGTGTTTTTTCTTTTGTAGATATGCTCCTGTCATCGGAGGATAAGAGTAAAACCCCGCCGATGTTTCTATGCTTTAAAGTTGGTAAACCAATGAGAAAGTCCTTTGTGAGCGGGTTAACCTCAAGCCCTGCCCACACTTTGGGAGGCTGGGGAAGACAACCGGAGTATTGGTTTGCTGTGCCACAAGAAAGGTAGGCTAAGCTATCTTTTTTATTTTTTTATTTTATTGACCTCGCTTTTCTATACCTACGGTTGTAATCTCTCTGCTTTTGCCTTCCAGGGTGGACCATTTGTACTCGTTCTTCGTGCAGTGGTCCGATGTCTACGGGAAGGAGGCGCGGGAGCAGGGATTTGTGGTGGTGGAGAAGGACGAGCTGGACATGATTGACAACTTCTTTGGTGACCCGGCTTCTTGTAGCTGGGAGGTGAGTTTACATGCAGCGATTGAGGTTTATACTAATCTTTACGACGAGTTGTATTTATTGCAGTGGCTGTTGCACTGACCTCATTTCATTTCTAGATTATTACCATCAATGAGGCAAAGCGCAGGCAGAGTTTTGGGAGCTGTGAGGTGGATTTGTCTGTCGACGTGCTGCCGCTTCTCACAGACACTAGTGACCTTTTAGAAGACACACACATTGAGAAGGTAGGCCCTAAAAGCCATGTGGTGTTTATTGACAAGCACTTATTGATACTAGGAAGGTGCAGGTCAGAAATCCGATTATCTTGCTCTCTAGCTTGCCTGTCGATTGCCAGCCCGGGTGCAAGGTTACCCCTGGAGACTGACCTATAGCACTGTGAAACATGGGACAAGCATTAAGACCCTTTACAGGAGCCTGGCGGATGTGGACAGCCCTGTGCTGCTGGTCATCAAAGACATGGATCACCAAGTAGGTTCTAACATTGATGGGGGGAAAAGGCTAACTGTTTGTATCTAATGCGCGGGTGATGAGCGTGTTCTGATGTTTAGATATTCGGAGCTTTCTCAACGCATCCGTTTCGAGTTACTGAGCACTTCTACGGCACTGGCGAAACCTTCCTCTACAACTTTTGTCCCGAAATCAAGGTTTGTATGTGTTTTATCCATCATAGTGGGTTAAATGCTCAATGTTGTTGGTGGGAAACTGACACAAGGGAGTGGTTATCAACGACTTTCAAACACAATTTTGTTTTTGTCTTTTAGGTGTATCGCTGGACCGGAGAGAACTCTTACTTTGTCAAAGGGAATATTGACTCACTGCAGATGGGAGGAGGAAGGTACATACAGTATTATACTTGCATGGGAAATGTTTCACTGTATCAAATCCAACAAACCTCTTTATTGCCGGGCTTCTCTTCGTTCCAGTGGGCAGCTTGGTCTGTGGCTGGATGCTGAACTGTATCGGGGCACTACCACTAAATGTGCAACCTTCAACAACCAGCCACTCTCCGCTCGGCAAGACTTCAACATCCACAGCCTGGAGGTCTGGACTTTTGAGGGACATTAATCAAGATCCACTTCTATCCACAAGTTTAAACATCCCTGGGTCTTTTCTTCGCTGCTCAGAGCCAACCCCATTACCCCCAAAGTCAGTCAAGAGAATGTGAAATTCTGACTATTTTTGAGAGGACGGTGGGTAAATTTTGGCGTGTGTGTTTTCAGAGGTGATTCAGGTAATGCGTTGGTAAAGATTATAAACTTATAAAGTGGGTCTAACATGTAGAAAAGTTAAAAGTATACTTGCTGTTCAGAGATGTGAGAAAAAGACTTGTCCTCACATTTTAATGGCTGCCTTAACCTTCACCACTAGCTGTCCCAGCATGCAAGACTGCCTTGTTATTTTTACCAACATAAATGTGTGGTCAAAAGGGAGACACTGAGGCCAGTCGGTGTCTGTTACTGATGAGGGTATTTGTGTAAATACTGAATTATAAATAGCGTTCCAACAAGCGGTGTGTTAATTTATGTAGACACTATTGTTTATTATTTGTGTTTAAAATGTACCGAATTGTGAGCTGATATCCAAACTCTAGAAGTTTGAGCAGTGCTTTTGTTTTTTTTGTTTTTCCTATATCACAAAACTAAATCAAAACTTGAATTTGTGTCTATCACCACAGAGGATTGTAGGTCCTTCATTAAGCATTTACATCCAGTAAGTTCAATATTTTTTTCTAATTGTTTACATAAAAACACTCAAAGGCATTTCAGTTAAGGTAAATTTATACTCTTCCAAAAAGTGTTTTTTTATATTGTATTTTTACTTTTCGTGGTCTTCAATAAAAATGAGAAAACTATTTTGTTTTCATCAAGCGCATTTCAACAAGCCCTACGCCTAAATTGCACTAAATCATTACACATTGTCTTTCCATTTATTGTAGTTATTGTTCAAAGCAGCAGCCAGCTGTGCATTTATTCTGTCACTTTGCACTAAAAGGGTTTGGCATTATTCCTCACTGAGGTCCAATGTTAAAAAGCTTTTTTTTTTTTTTTTTTCGTATGTAATATTGCCACTAAATGTTGGTTACCAATGACACATTGGTATTTGAAGTTTACTTCAACTGGGTGAAAATGGATGCTCTTGGTTTTTTCATCCCACTAAACATTTTTAAGGGATAGTTACACAGGCTTTTGCTGCATGAATACAATTCTGCAAATGCTCAGTACCATTATCATACATGTCATACTATTTACTCATTGCTCTTTGTTGTTGTGGCTGTTCAATGTTGTCACTGTGAATGTTCTCCAAGACAAGTATTACTTGTAAATCCATAACTGATGTGATTTATCAAGAATCTATCTATTTATTGTGTGTTATTACAACCACATGTAAGCCTAAATAAATGGTAATTACACAGCACAATTGTTTTTATTCTTCTATTGGTTATTTTTAATGTTTTATACAATTTGTAAATCCCACAGGACAGAAATTAGCCAGTGGGGAAGAAAAAAGAAATTTGAGAGCAGAGTGGTGCTCTTTGCAATAGACGATCTAATGTAGGAAGTACCACCAAGGCACCGGCAGAGACACTTTCGTTTATGTTTGGAAGAAGGACAAGTTACTGAGACTAACAATACATGGATTATGAAGACTGTATTTTCTGCATGATATCACAAGGCAAAGACAAAGAAACAGAAATACTTAAAGAGGTAATTCTATACTGAAGCAATGTTCCGGGTTTCAACTTTATGTAGCCTATACTTCTGTCTTGTATTTATGAGCCTATATGTAGCCTATAGAAGTAATGAAGTAGTGAATTCCTTGATCAATGGCTAGGTTAATATACTGTATTTTGCGATGTCATCGCCCAAATATGGACAGGTAGGCTATTGCCTATATGCTTGTGATTTGTCTTTGGTACAATGGTACATTCAATGGCCAACAGTTGTGTATACAATAAAGAAAGTATTTCAGGTGTTGGTCTCTTTTCACAGAATGAGGAGCTGGTGTGTTTTCGGGACATAAATCCTGCTGCACCCCATCACTACCTTGTCATACCAAAAGAGCATATTGTCAGCTGCCTTTCATTGCAATTGTGTCAGCAAAGTCTAGGTATGGCTCTTTTTTTTTAAGGGTCATCATAGGGGGAAGAGAAAAAACCTCCAGCTACAAAACAAAAACCCTCGAGAAGACCTGATGATTTGAGTGAATCTTCTTTTCCTTGTGTTTTTCATGTGCAGTTGAGAGAATGACTGAAATGGGGAAAACTGTTTTACAACAACAAGGAATTTGTGACATGAAGGACATAAAGTAAGCATGTACAGTACATCAGGTAGGTTGTCTTCAAAACAAGTTCTCAAACTGTTGAACGTTTGGTTGCAGGTTGGGTTATCATATACCACCATTCACTTCTGTACATCACCTCCATCTTCACGTCCTCGCCCCCTATAGCCAGATCTGGGAGTATGCTCTTCATAAATTTATCCCAGGAGGAACACGGTTTGTGGAGGTATGCACACATCAAACACAAAGAAAATGTTGCAATGTTTTGTTTTATAATAATAGTTAATATCAGTGTCTATCCTCAATCCTGTATTATTCCTGATAACTAGTTCACTTTTACCTCTAGATGTGAAAGTTAGTGTTAATGTCTCGTGTAGCACTCAAACAATATTATGTTTATTTAAGAGGCTTTGGGTAATGTTTATTATCTTTTTCTTATCTGTAGGCTGACACCCTTTGGAAATGTATGCAAACCAGATCTCCTTCTGAACTACAATGAAGGAATGAAATTATGTTGTGTTTATTGTTGCACAAACTTTTGCACCTATGAAATGACTTCAAACGTATTTTTCTCTAAATATTTGACAAACTCACATTTCTTTTTAACGACTTTATTTCATCAAATCCAGTGCTAACCCTATGCTTGACTGAGGCCTGTGTTATGGGCTACCCTTGGTTTAACTTGTTGTGAAACTCTGTAATTATTGGCTGGCTTTTCTACCTATTACTAAAAGTGCTTTACATCAAGGAACCACTCACCCATTCACACTCAAGTCATACACCAGTGTGTACACAAGATATGTATTTAATTTGTACAACCTTAACCAATGTCTGTAACAAAAACAAAATTGTAGTCGAGCAAAAAATGAAAGTGAGAAAGGGATAAGTGTTAACAAGCTTTATTCTTCAGCGTACTCCTTTTAAGCTTTTCTGTGTGACTTGCTTAATAATTGTATACGGTGGCCTGTTAATTTATTTTTACACAAATAGCTCAAGTAAATGAAATGAATGAAAGGTGGGTGGGTGTCTTGCCCAAGGACACACTGGCATCGCCATCCTTCCGGTTACAAGACGAGCCGTCACTACTGTCGCCCCAATACAAATGCGGTGCCTTTTGCGTCCCCAGTCTGAAACAAGCTGTATTTTCTGTTTTTTTCTTTATATATATTTATTGTGAAATACAAACTATGGTCTATTATATAATCAAGGACCCCTTTTTTTCTGCATATTATTTTTTTAAATGTTTTGTTTTTTGTTATTTTGCCTTGTCCCCAGTGTAGTTTCCACTATTTCATTTGCAAAAGTTATATATACTTATATCAAAACTAAAAAATATTTTAAATACTGAATTGTTATTTTTGTTTATTTTTGTTTTAATTGTTTAAAATGTTGGTTTAATGTTTGTCCCTGGGTTCACTGTCCACTGTGTTAACCTAAGTGAATGTCCCTTCAAGTAAGCTCCACCCACTTCTCCTTGACTCGAGCTTCTGATGAGATGTCACACCAGTGGAGGGAAATTCGATGGTGGTAAAGGTTCTTACTTTTTATGTGTTTAAAAATGTAATTTTAGCCGTTTTATGAAGTAGATGTAGTGTGGTCAATCTTATGGCGTCCACTGTGTTGACCCTGTTTGGTTCAGAAATCAATCAAAGTATATATTTTTTTAAATGTTCTTGGGTAAAAATGTAAATTTCTCATCAAAATCTTGTTTGCTGAAATGCTAATACAAGCTAGAGTAATAGCTATTTTTATTGTAAAATATCCACAGTGTTAGTGTCCACTATGTTGGCCTTATTTGAATAACATAGTGGACATATGTATACAATCAATGGACTGATTAATGAATTGATTATTTATAATGTAATTAATAATGTACATCCAGGCTGAAAACAGCTCTTTTTACCCGAGCATATGAAAACTGAAAGTATTTTATCTGCACTCTTGCCTTTTACTGTAATTGATACATTTTTATGTTGTTGTTTTAATGATTGATTTGATCTGTTTTCTTGTAATTTTATTGTGCTCTACAAATAAACTTGCCTTGCCTTACATAAATATGAAAACATTCCATATATGAACACATTTTAGTCATTCTTGTCTTTTTCAAAGGAATGTCACATACTTCTGTGGTTAACACAGTGGACATCTTCCTAGCGACACTGTGACAAGTTTATTTAATTTTTTTTAACTTGTACAAAATATAAAATGTTGCATATTGAGCATGACCATTTTTCATAAAGTATAGTCTTGTTTTTAGGAGTAAATCTTTTTTTCCTTAAAAATCTTTGGGGAATTTTATGACACCCAAAAGGCACCGCATTTTAAGACTGCTAACCATGGATCTCTTATAATATCTGCTAACATGCTCCTGAAAGACACGTTTCCACGGGACTGGCAAATGCGCAAGTCTTTATTGAACGCAGCACGAGGATAGTCTACGTCACTGGTGGGTGGCTCTGGTGTCAGCCACGCCCCCAACTGTACTTTCGGTATTTGTCAATGTTGCCAGCGTTTAAAACAACAAACACATCAAACTGTGAGCGTTGGAACAATGGAGCATCAGCTCGCAACTTTCGAAGACATTTGTGAGTTTTGCCAAATAGCAAACAAACAGACGGAGACAGAAATCGTAGTCAGTGTACGTAAACTAGCCGGCGAATTCCCTTGGTTCCTTGTGCCATCTGTTTCTATAAACAATCTCGACTGCAGGATCTGGATGGCGAGCTGGTGTGTTTTCGTGACTTGAAGCCAGGGGCCACACATCATTACCTCATTGTTCCGAAGACACACATTGACAACTGTACGAAACTAGGACCTGACCACATACAACTAGGTGAGAGTGAGACTTAAATGTATCTCGGTTCACCTAATGTCACTGTTGCGTGTCTCATTAAGTAAGTGTCCAATGAATCTCCTCGAGGTTGTGTATTACAGTTGAACAGATGCAGGACTTGGGGATGAGGATACTACAGATGAACAAAGTCTCAGATCTAGAGGATATCAGGTAATGGCCCAATGTCACACTACTATGGCCTGAGATGGGCAGTAATTGAGTGACCCTTTGTAGACACATTTAGGCTGACTTCAAAAAGTTGTTCCATAACATCATCATACTTTATTGTTGTGTTGAAATACTTTGGCTTCTCCACCCATCTCTTGTTGTTGGTAATGCCATGAATGTTTTAGGATGGGGTTTCATGTGCCTCCATTCTCATCGGTGCCTCACCTCCACCTGCACGCTTTGGCTCCAGCCAGTGACATGTGCCACAGGTCAATACTTCGTTATGGGCCACAGTCGCACTGGTTTATCACCGTAAGTAGCCGACAAGATACAAAGCAACCATCAAAAATATGTTCATTGACAAAAGAGATGAATACAGAATGACACCTATTGGCACTTAGTCACCACACGCTCATGACCTTTTTTTTTTGGCTGATCATATTCTAATAATTCCACAAAAACGTTCCCTCAACACGTTCCAACCATCTATCCAGGCTATTCACTTTTGAAATGTACTTTAATGGTATGTTTGACTTGTGTCTGTTAACTATATAAGGAATTTCAGCTGTCTTTGTAAACCAATTGAGGAAATTAACAAAATGCTGTCATTCCAATTTGTTATTAAATACTGTGTTTTGTTACAGGTAGACAATGTGCTTTCTCAGTTGAAGACTCGAGGCAAAGTTAAATGAAGAGCCGATATCTACGGACACTAGTATATGATTATTTTTTATATAATTGCTATTACATACTTTATTATTGGCACAAAACCATGTATGTTGGCTGTCATCCATGTAGCTGATCACATTCATATGCATAGACCAGGACATCTATAAACCCGATATATTTAGCATTTATTTATTTCATGTTTGTCATTTTCAATAATTTTATCCCAATATCCTCAGTCAAATTTGAATCCATGTTCTGGAGGGAGGATATCGTGCTCCACCATTTGATGGCAGTCTTTACTCTGTAAGACCCCTTTTCTGTCTACATTGCTAAATATAGGACATTTTGTTTTATTTGATGTGTTTGTAAATTATATATGTGTATTAGTGAGTGTAAAACCTAGATAAATAATTGATCAAAGTATTGTTCTTTAGTCAAATGAATGGTAAATATGAAGTGAACAGCAGTAACCTTGCTAGTTCTACCTTCTTTTAAACATTTGAATTACTTATTGAATGGATAAGAAGAAAAAAGTCTGAAGTCCACGTTTCTGATCACAGCAGACTATCCAATCACCTGAGCGTGAGCCACTGACAGGAGACAGACATCTTAGTCAGTGTACAGCCATCACTGTACATGATGACGGGTGTTTTCCTGTCATGTACGAGGCCATGGCGCCGCTGCAGTAGCCTTTGGGGAGATTCAGCGGCTGATCAAGACGTTTGGTCTCGTTGGGGTCTCACAATCTTTCCATGCCTCACGTGTGTTAGGGGGAACTGGAGGAGCCCGGAGAGACGCGAGTAGAAGGATGGAACGGAGTCTGGATGTCTTAAGTAGAGAGAAGTTTATTAACACACATAATAATACAGGCCTGGAGACAGCTGAACAGTCAACACATTGGTTAGGGCATAGGGCATTCAGAGTCTGGTGATCCAGTTCCCCCTAACAACGTGCCCGTGACATCAGAGCCGGTCTGGGGCAAGTTGGACAGAAATCCAGCGGCGAGCAGACCACAGCGCCACGCTGGGTATCAGGCGATTCAGAAAGGCTCTGTTCTTATTCACGGTTTCATTGTGTTGCTCCTCCCTTTTGTATGACCTGCTGCAGTTAGTCAGGTCTCCATAACCCCTTTGTGTCCATACAACACATCCCTGAGATGGTTTCATCAAGAGACATGGCCCACAGTACATTTTATTTGTTACATCACTCCAGGGGCGGAGCTAGATACTCCAATCATCGGGGCTTAGCCCATTAAGCATTTTGGGTCGTGGGCTGAAATTTACCTGCGATGGCAGGTCGCGCAGTACATATATTTTGTAAACAGGAAATACTATAAAATTAATAATAATAATGAGCACTTTTATAATAAGTCCTAAAGGACTCTAGCCTCATAAATAATAATAAGGACTAAGTCTATGCAAGCAGGGCTGCAGCCAGGGTTTTAGAAGTAATAAGGTGAAATTATATTTATGTGGGGGGGTCCTCCCCCAGGAAATTTTGAATTTCACAGATGTAATTTAGTGCAATCTAGTGTATTTTAGATGAGCAGATTCTATTTTAATCTCCTATTATACAATGATAAAAATTAGAACATAGGCTACATTATTATTACTTTACTCTTAAAATACATAATTTTAAAACACTCCTAATTTTAAGCTGGTGAAAATAAAATAAACATATAATTTTTATTATATTAAATTATTTACTAATTTAATATAATAAATTAGTAAATAATACGTTTACTAATTTATTATATTATCTATTGCTTTATTTACTGTAAATCTAAAGTCTAAAATAAAGTAAAAAGTAAAAATAACAGAAATTCACCACAATGATTTTTTTTTTCAACCAGGACTCACTCAGGACAGTATTAGATCAAGCCAGTTTTTGACCAGGGCTAAACCAGGACAGTATTAGATCAAGCCAGTTATTAACCAGGGCTAAACCAGGACAGTATTAGATCAAGCCAGTTATTAACCAGGGCTAAACCAGGACTCACTCAGGACAGTATTAAATCAAGCCAGTTATTAACCAGGGCTAAACCAGGGCTAAACCAGGACAGTATTAGATCAAGCCAGTTATTAACTAGGGCTAAACCAGGACTCACTCAGGATTATACCAGGACTCACTCAGGATTATACCAGGACTCACTCAGGACAGTATTAAATCAAGCCAGTTATTAACCAGGGCTAAACCAGGGCTAAACCAGGACAGTATTAGATCAAGCCAGTTATTAACTAGGGCTAAACCAGGACTCACTCAGGATTATACCAGGACTCACTCAGGATTATACCAGGACTCACTCAGGACAGTATTAAATCAAGCCAGTTATTAACCAGGGCTAAACCAGGACAGTATTAGATCAAGCCAGTTATAAACCAGGATTAATTCAGAACAGAATCAGAACCATCAATAAAAAAGCAAATGGCAGGACAAATGGCTCATATGAACATAGACTAAGCTAAAGTTGCACAGATTTACTCCAAAACTAATACAGACAGTACAAAATAAAGTCTAAAACCAACCAAGACTACACCAGTCAAGTCTAGTCTTGCACCAGATACTTTTACTTCCAATTTATAGACACTTTCCTTTTCACAATTGAACCCACTTTTTCCACTGTTACTGAACAAACTGCAGGGCTATTGAAGTTGCAGGCACTGTTTGCAGTGTACTGTATCATGTAAGCAATCCAAACCAAAAACCAACACTGAGCAGGCAGGTCTTGTCTGACTAATTCTTACCTGTTTCTTGCTCCATATCTGTACTGTCCTCATTCTGGTCTCTGTCCCTCATCTCTCCCTCTTTGTGCTAATAAGAAAACGTTATTCAGAATCACATACATATTGTAAAATATTATGTTTCAGTTAAAAAAAAGAATTCTTGCAGCTATATTTTATACAGTATATTGTAATCTTGTTTAAAGAAAATGCCTAATTTCTTCAATAATACATACGGGTAATATTATTATCACTATCATTCTCAACTATTTTCTTACCTTACCTGAGGACACTCAGGAACAATTGTTCCATGTCTGTGCTGTCTGGCCTCTGTCTGGCCTCTGTCCCTATCCCTGCCATCTCTCCCTCTCTGTGCTATAAATCCACCAGAGCAATTATTAAAAACCCAAAGTTATGATATATACTGTAGTATCATAAATATGTGAAACTGTACTTTATTGTTGTCTCTCGCCTTCCTGTCATTTTTTGGAAAAAGCACCTGATGTCCATGGTGGCAAGTCACTAAAAATATGCATTATTATGTTATAAAATTAAGCAAGATTGTAATTAATTACAAAAGATAAGTGACGCCCCAAACGTTTCCACATATTGTCCATAAAACAAGGCTAATTACTCTTCTCAAGAACGAAACACAAGTAGTGGCACCTTATGACCACAGCATCAGGATACTAATGCTAATGCTAGTGAATGTAAACACTAGTTGGGTCATTCTTTAAATGCGGTGCCTTTTGCGTCCCCAGTCTGAAACAAGCTGTATTTTCTGTAAACATAAAGATTTTTTTCTTTATATATATTTATTGTGAAATACAAACTATGGTCTATTATATAATCAAGGATATGACTCCTTTTTTTCTGTATATTATTTTTTTAATGTTTTGTTTTTATGTTTTTTGTGATTTTGCCTTGTCCCCAGTGTAGTTTCCACTATTTCATTTGCAAAAATAAAAATAATTACAAAAATAATAATATTTTTTACATATATACTTGTATCAAAACAAAACAATATTTAAAATACTGAATTGTTATTTTTGTTTATTTTTGTTTTAATTGTTTAAAATGTTGGTTTAATGTTTGTCCCTGGGTTCACTGTCCACTGTGTTAACCTAAGTGAATGTCCCTTCAAGTAAGCTCCACACACTTCTCCTTGACTCGAGCTTCTGATGAGATGTCACACCAGTGGAGGGAAATTCGATTGTGGTAAAGGTTCTTACTTTGTATGTGTTTAAAAATGTAATTTTAGCCGTTTTATGAAGTAGATGTAGTGTGGTCAATCTTATGGCGTCCACTGTGTTGACCCTGTTTGGTTCAGAAATCAATCAAATTATATCTATTTTAAATGTTCTTGGGTAAAAATGTACATTTCTCATCAACTATCAAAATCTTGTTTGCTATAATGCTAATACAAGCTTGAGTAATAGCTATTTTTATAGCAATATAGGCTGGGCAGCGCCTGCAGATGACAGGACAAGCCAACATAAACGAAGCAAACATAGATACCATTCTGAGTATGATGACGTCATCGTCCAAAAATGCAATTATTAATATCTTAAAAACGATAACAGCACAAACGCTAATTTTTACAGCACACACCAGCACAAACGAATGACACCATTTTTGTTCGTTTTGGAGCATTTTTTAGGAAAATGAGGGGCTGGGTGACCTCAGATTGACCTATAAAAGAATCCTCAATATCTCAAAAACGATAACAGCACAAACACAATTTTTTACAGCACAAACGATTGACATATTTTTTATAACATTTTGAGTATGTTGGGGGCCAGGTTCACGCTAATGATTTCGAAGTCTCCGAACAGTCTGACGGCGCGCGCACTGGCTCCACTCTCTTTATGACAGATAGTAAAGAAATCGCAACTCGATTAAACTTTAGCGCTGTTCATGTTAAAGTCACTGCTGTTGTAGCGTGGGCTGCCGGTCTCCGCAGAGTTTTGGACTCGGGTCCAAAGCTCGACTCTGAAGGTACGGTTTTCGAGTGGACACATTTAGGTCCAGAACATCTGAATTAGAAGCTCTTCCTCCGGTATAGGCGCGTGTTCACAACATTCATTTGCGCAGTAAAGGATTCAATGTGTTAAAAAAGCAAAAATCAAAAATGTTTAATTTGTCTGGCCCTTGATCATTCTTGTACTTCAACTTTTGCTCACTTGATGGCGCCAGTAGTCCTGTCCATCACAGCCAAAACGTACACAGCAGCACTTTATCTTAAACGCACCTTTTTATTTTTTATCAACGTTTATACACGTAAGTACAACAAAGAGGAAATAGTGCCACGGCCAGGGGATACAACATTATCTTACCAGAGGAAGCTATGTCATTATATACAAAAAAACAACACCCATACCACAAATATTAATAAGAGGAACCAGGTTTAAGATTATACTTTTCTAGGATATACATTGTTTTACATGCCTTTTTATTTTGTATTGAATCAATAGTAGAAATATATAGGTTAATGTCACATCTCTGTCCATGTTTCGATCAAAGTTGCGTTTAAAACACACCTACTGATTCTTGACATTTGACGCTGACGTACTGAAGCCCCGCCCCTTTTACAGTCAACAACTGGAACCCAGCTATTTGTATTTTCGTCAACTAGCTTCGCTTCGCTGCTGCTAACCATGGACTTTTGTATAACACATGGAATCAATTAACTATTTTGTGACGAGATTTACACGGGACATGTTGATTGGAAACCAGGCCATCGAGAAATAGGACCGATGAACAGCCACTGCAAGTTAAAGGGCCAACGATCGCCGTACACACCGTCCTCTTCGGAAAGCAGCTAACACCGCTACACGGCGCTAGCTGCAGTGGACAGCTGCTCGGTTCGCTCGGTGCCTTCAACTCTACCATAGCTCGTGTTCAGCCGAAGAGCATGCAAGGCCTCTGACACTGGTGAGTTAATAAGCACCGCGTATACTAGTTACAACATAAAGACGTGTGTAATGACTATGCTATAGCGACGCGATATGAGCCAACCCGAACTGGCTCTCCATTGGCACTGTGGTAGCAGGAGAAGCGCAGGGCCACGCCTGAATCAGCCATCCATTTAATGATCCTTACATATTATACGTAAATAATAATATAGACGAAGCACGTGTCATTAAATATATTTGTTTTCGGTGTAAAATCATGAACTGTGTGCTTTTCAGAGAAGTCCGAGGCCCAGTTGGTCGTCACGTTGGAGTAACCATAGTCCATTATCAAGAAGGGGTTGTCACTGACACTCACCTTACTAATGCTCTCCTGGATTTGACCTGCCACCGCTTCCAAAATGATGCCAGTGAGTATTGGACAACCTACTGCTTTTATGCTTTTATTCTCATCGATCAGCTGGCCATATTCCTCATCAAAACATGCTGCACCTATCAATGCATACTTTGGGATTGCTGCTTGTTTTTGGGTCCTGTAGAAACCTTATTTCAATAGTGTTCAAAGCAGAGAATACACTGTACGCCTGAATGGTGATAATGCTTTGTTGGGATCACCTTTGTTGCTGTTAGTGCTGAGAATACAGTGAAGGATTGTGGGAAAAAACGATTTCAGCCTTTTCTGCCTGCAGGGAGGGGAACATGCACTTGACTGTGGGATAAGTTTACACAAAAAATAGGTCTCTTCACTTTAAAAAGGCAGGGGCGGGTTGATTTTTGATCTGGTGCTGTCTCGTCGTTGCTCACTGTGAATCTCCATGTTGTTTTTATGTCAGCTGAAAATAAGTGATATAGTTTGACTTAGTAGTTACAATTTATTACAACAATTCACTGTTAGCCCATGATCAAACCACGTAGCTGAAGAAATGCGATGGTGTCCCCATCTGAATCATCCTCGCCTTTGGTCGAGCACAGTAGCACAGAGGTTAGCGCTCATGCTTCACAGCTAGAAGGTCCCGGGTTCGATTCCCACCTGGACGGGGCCTTTCTGTGTGGAGTTTGCATGTTCTCCCCGTGTCTGCGTAGGTTTCCTCCGGGTACTCCGGTTTCCCCTACCACAAAAAAAACATGTACAATAGGCCCAGGGACTGCAGGTGGAAATTAGCACAAGTGCTATAACCTGGTACAATGCATCTCTCCTTTCTGAGGCTAATGTATATTGTACACTGTCCCTGTTCAAATAAATAAATAAATACAACATTTCTAAGCTTATGAATGATGTTATTAATATACTCAACTTTTTTTTTTACTCACTTGTGTTAGTTTGTTAATTACCCTTTTAATGCAACAGATGTTTTTTCTGTATGTCTTCATTCATTAATACATCATTCTGTTGATCAACAGAGGTATTTGAGCAGAGGCAGCAGAATTGGGTCAGGATTCCACTTTTAGCATTGGCGCTTTCTCTGTTTTCCTTGAGTAGTGCTTGTCTGCCATGAGAAGTAATGGTTGTTTGAGCGTTTGCTTAAAATTTCATGACTTCTATTTTAGTCAGCTGTATAGTATACTACAAAACAGTCCTCATGGTCTCCACCGGTAGATTACGTTTCTCAAGTCTTTTTTAAGTCTGACTACATTTAAATAAAGGGCGATATTACGGCATCAAAATGAATCGTGACTGGACCCAGTGATGATCTGCGTATTTGTTGATCGTGACACACTGTCTACTTTCCACCATCCACTCCTTCTATTGGTCAACATCTGTCATGCTCTGGGTGATTGACAGGTGGATTTAGCCATTAACAGTGAAGTCTCTTCAAATAAGCAGATAGTTTAATCGCTATGACGCTACTACTAAGTGTACAAGAATTTTGTTCAAATCCAAACTGTGATTCATGGAAATCATTATTTTTTCTACATCCCCCTTACTTTAAATACCTGTTAGAGTAGACTAACTATGCTTTATCTTGTGTCCCCAATTGACTACTACAACGCTGTCAGAGCCAAAAAGCCAGTGGAGCAGAGAGCCCTCTTGGATCTCGCGTGACTCTAGCAGCCAATAAGGCCTCTGCAGATCTGGGTCTGTGTGGCTGCCTTTGACTAATGCTGTTGTTAAGGGGAACTTTCGAGCTGAGGAGATTGTCAACTGGCATTAGTCTCAGGATGCAGTGTAGCTGGCGAGGGAAAACTCACAGGGGAAGTAAACATTGTGTCTCTTGTTGCTTTTTTAGTCAATGAGGGTGTACAAGATAAAATATAAATAGATTTGGTGAGTCACCACAATGTTACACTTGACAAATGTATATAAAAATAGCCCTGGCTCTCAACGGTGGCTATTTTCAACCCCAATACATTGCATTGTAGGTTTCAACTTTAAAATCACTTCTTTCATTATATTCTCTATTATAGCCATTGCAATGATTGTTTCAGGTGATAGTTAAAGTGCTGAACTTATTTCCAATTTCTTATTAATGAAAGACACAAAGAATCGACTAAACTTTGGCGTGTGATCACCTGTGGCTGGGACTTTCATGTGCAGTAACTAAAAGGCCACATTGATGGCTACCGACGTGATCCTTTTCCCTAAGTTAATATATCTTGCTGAATAGCTGCCTTTCAGATAAGCAGATAATGCAGATAAGCATTCATGTTGCATCTTTTGCCATCAGATCCGGCTAAGTTTTCTTCCTCAGTCCCTCTGTCCTCTCGGGCTGTTGATCTCTCTCTCTTTCTCTCCCTCCCGCTCTGAATCGCACACAGACCAAAGTGTTTTTTCCTCCCAAGCCTCCTCTGCAGCACTTTCCCCAAACGCGCGGACCGCCGCTGTGTGCTTAAGGATGGCATGACAATTAAGCCCTATATCTTTCTTTTTTTTAAAATGTTTTATCCTAAAACGGACCCGCGATGATGAAGCGCTTTGTGACTATAGTGTTGCGTAGCCTCGTTAGCCTGTCCAAGGAGAATCGTATTTGGGCAAAGGAGCATCAGCCAAAGGAGATGAAGAGGAAACGGAGGGCAGCCAAGAGAGCCGCGAACGTGGGCAGACACAACTTAGTGAGGGCGGTTGGTATTCCTCCTGCGGTCAATCTGTTCTGTATCTCTGCATAGTATATATGGTTCATCGCTTGAGGTCTAATGTACAGCTACGATTTTCAAATTGGTGGAAGGATTGTGGCTCTTGCAAAGTCACTGAATATGTTTGAGAGTTGCTATCACAGGCATACTAATCACTCCTTTCGTACTTTTTTCTTTCCTGCCGCATCTTCAAGTGTTATGTGTCTGTTACAAAACACAACTGCCGCCTTTTCTCTGGAGTTGGGTACAGTAAAGTGTCAGCAAAACAAGGTTATGTTACTCCTTTTAGCAAAAAATGGTCCCAGTACAAATACATTTTCAAATAAGTTGTCTTTTAGGGAGTTCCTGGCTTTTCTTTCTCTAAAACGTGAATAAAGTTGCATCATTCAGGTATCTGTACCCAAAGTGCTGGTTCCTAAAAGAATTAAAAGCCCTTGTAAAATGTGATTGTTACTTGGCTCCTTTTGGCTATTTTTTTCACACCGATGCTCCAACAGTCCTGCTGATAAAGCTGTGTTCATTATGTGTGCTCAATGTCCATTCAAGAAAAATATTGGACCAATTATAGGGTTTGTAAAGAAACAGAAATGAGCGCTGTAAGTTCCAGCAGTCCCCGAGCTCCAGCGAGTTTCCAATTTGGCAGAAATTTAAGCCATTATGCTGACGACTGAAGAAGCACACCGTGTCTCAAGGAAATGTCCATGAACTACTGCCATCATTAAAATCGCCCGTTTAGTCCTGGGCTCGTAGTGCTCCTGCTCAAGGGCAAACTTCAACTGTATACTGTACATTTTTCCTTATTTCCTCACAGATAATTCGTTTTCACAGGTGAATTGATGCTTTGTAATAACTTCAGACCCAAGGCAGAGTGAGGGACGAGCTTAAATTTAATTACTTCTTAAGATTTTTATTCATTTCATCAAACATTGCATCGGACATTTAATTTTGAAATCCGTTGCTTGCTTGCCAGGGCTACAGAATTTTGAATAGTTGCACATCACCAAGACTATGTAGACATTACTGTATATAGTCTATATTCTCTGTGGAATCCTAAAACCTATCAAACCTGCTTACTGTCTATCTGTTTGTTTTCTATCAGTATGTTTTATTGTTTATCCATATACAGCAAATAAAAACAATCTTGTCCCTACTTTTTTTTTAAACCACAAAGACAGTAGCATTTATGCATTTGCTGATGAAGCCACTTTTGGTATTGACTGTACGAAGTTATACAGCCTGTCCCTGATTCCCTAATAGTTTACAAAAGGTCACATTGCCGCTGCTGTGCTGTGTCACCTTCACAGCAGTTTGACAATGTTTAGATCTGTGTTGTAGATCTGGAGGCTTTGAGACGCGCCAGTGAGTTTCACAGTTTTCCCCAAACAGCGGGGGGGATTCGAGGTATGCGGTGCTGTACATGTGAGGGCATGCGGTGCTATGTCTCATACCTCAGTCTACCTTGGCCGGCTCTGGAGAGCAATAATCACAGTTAATGGTGTGACAGGCAGAGGCATGAGGCCCGCGCACAAAAACAGCAGACCAGTCAACGCCAAAACGTGGTGTCAGCAGCAGCACATGGGCTTTGTCCCACACAGAGGCGCGTTAAGCTTGGCCTCCACACTGTAGCACTTGTTACATCGTGACCTTTGTCTTTGAAGATAAACACAGTGGATACAGAAAGTTTTCAGGTTTTCATATTTCGGTTTATTACTAAAATGATATACGTTTATTTATTTGTATACAAATATTGTACATGGATTAACTAAAAATGATTTGAAAAATATAAAGCCGGGTTAAAAGGACACAAAAGCCATGACCACAACTGATAAACAACCTGCTTGTAGGTCATTGTTGCTGCTTGATTTGGCCAAAGTTGTTTCTACTCTAAAGACAAAAGTCCTCAAAGAAGTAGTAGCAAGAATGCTTTCTCTATGATTATTGTTGTTTTTAGACCCAGCAGAGCCTCCATAGCCTGTATGTAAGCTAATAGGTAAAGTGCGGTGCCTCACATGTGGTGGAATACAGCATGGTTATTATTAAGTTTGCTACTCCATTTGCAATGTTGAACATTTTATTTCTAAGTTTGTGGTAAACTTTCATAAGTAGATGGGAATAAATACTACGGCTGGGACGATCCACTTTTGTCATGATCTGATATGTATCACGTTTCTCCGGGGCCGATACATGTTGCAGTACAATAAGTTATTATGATAAGTAATATAGTTTACCTTCAAATGTGTAAAAAAAGAGAAAAACAAAGGCGTGCATGATATTAAAAATTCCTCCAAACACAAGTATTGAAAGTATTCGATACGTGGTATTGCAGCACAAAGTATTGTCCTAGCCCTAATAAATACCTTCTGAACCCACCCTATATTATTCCAGGATTTCTGCATGGCATTTTGAAACATTTAAGTCATTAAAGTGATTGTGCCAAAATTAAGGCCTTAAATGTCACTGCAAATGGCATTAAATCAAAATTATAACATGGCTCAACTGTTCTTGTCAAAGTGGCTGAAATTGTATGCAAATTTTCTTTGAAATGTTGCCTGTCATGTCTGATTTCCCCTCCCTCCTCTGTTTGATGTAACAGTAGCAAATATTAAGAAAGTAAATATGCATTGATTGTTTGCTTTTGTGGTATTTGTGGTAAACAGCATTATAAAGCAGTTTGACTTGCTTATACCTGTTTCGTAAGGTTGATGAATTGTTTTGTTTGTTTTCCAGATGATTTTGACCGTGTACCTCAGTGACGGGGAGCAGGCGGTGACGGAGGTGCCGATCACCCCGGAGACCTCGTGCCGCGACGTGGTGGAGTTTTGCAAAGAGCCGGGCGAGAGCGGCTGCCACCTGGCTGAAGTCTGGAGGGGCAACGGTACGAACCCCACCAACTCGTAGAGGGATGAAAAAATGTGTAGCGCCGATGTGATTAGTGAACACGGTTTACCAAGAGATTTGCAGGGATTTGCGCTGGCACGGCCACAACAGATTTCTCTCTGTCAACACGCTCGGTTTCATCCTTGTACCCGACACACCCATGTTATCAGCATTTTTTCACTGAGGGGCCACACCCCTGCCGGAAAGAAAATCCTTTCTGCTGGCTTTATTGTACGCCATTATGTAACCCTTTTTGACTTGTTCTTGTATAATGCAGGCAAAGTCCAGCACTCCATATGCACCAAAACCTGCGCAGCGCTTCACCTCGTGCTCAGGCTCAGACACATTTGAAATATCATGGTCATTTTTGCAGAACGAGCCATCCCCTTCGAGCACATGATGTACGAGCATCTGCAGAAGTGGGGACCTCGGAAACAAGAAGTCAAGTTCTTCCTCCGGCACGAAGATTCACCAACAGAGAGCAGTGATCAAGGTACTGCTCCTGTTTTATTTCGGATTACAAATGTTGAAAAAGACGTATTATTTTTGTCTTTTTTGTCAACATGGCATTTTCAGTTCAACCAAGTTCTATAATCCAGCCACAGGAATTTGTCTTTCAGAGTTAATTTCGTCAGCAAAATATTCCGTCTTAAATATTTCATTGAAATATTGTAGCAGGAACTGGGGGGGAAAAAGGCGTACAGTATTTCTCGGTTGGCGTTTTGTAAATGAAATGCCTTCTGGGAGTAAAAATGACTTTCTTTAATTGCAGGGAGTCAGCAGTCTCAGGAGCAAACACCCCGCAGAGGAGGAAACGCCGGAGAGAAGCACAACGAGAATGGGGTGAGACTTTTAATTCATAAATGTCTGATGTCGAAGTGTAAAAGCTCTGCCGGTGTGTCAGGTCCAGAGATGGCAGCTTGTGTGTTTTTTTTTTTTAAAGACGTCTCGTTGTTGTCGAGCTGGTGCGGAGTCACAGAGCGGAGATTATTTAGTAAAAGCTGCCCCTGGCCCAGTGTTTTCTCCTGGCATCTGTCTGTCCCAGATTTTACAATGGGCGAGCGTTACGGTCAAGGGACGACTAATTCAAGCTCAAGGGCCTGACGGAGACAACAGGAAATGTAGTATTGTTTTTATTGTGATGGAATTCTTCAGCGCAGCAAGTGTTGTATGGATAATATGTGTTTTTGTCTGAATAATCTTTGTATACTGGTAGTGGAGGTAATTAGAGTACTGTAGTTGTGGGTGTGGCCGTCAACCGCAATCAACACGCTTCCGATTTTGACACCCCGATGAATAACAAAGGCAAATACCTGTCTTCCTTTAACCATACTGTGTTTAATGAAGTTTCTTATTAAAATGAAAAATGTTACCAGAAGTCCAGCTCGGTGATATAACCGTCCCTAAGAGGATCATTGCTTTGGCTTTTTTCTATGGGCCACTGCCCAAATCCCAGGGGCCTTGTGTCCACCGAGCAGAGCTGATCGTGCTCTTGAGAGGCCACTGCGTCTTAAAGAGCAAAGGTGCCCCAGGGGAATGAGGGGGACCAGGCATCTTGATTTGTTCGTGCAGTGAGGCTTCACAGGTCGCCTTGACAAATCAAATAGTTGTTGCTATTCCTCTGAAAATGTTAATGTAGCGGTTCCGTAATCCGCGGGTTTACCTTGTGAAGCTCGGCGGGTGTGCACTTGTCCCAGGGCTGGATTGTCACTGATGCTCCACTGCACAAGTCTCTGCGGCCACTGGCTTCCTCCGCACGCCATCATCTGACTCACTACTTCCTTTCAAATTCATTATAATGAGAGCTTTGTAATTTAATCTAATGTATCTCTGTGATTCACCTCTAAAATAGGTTGAAGATGAATTGTTTTAGTCCTAGTTTAGCTTATAATAAGAATGTCTTTATCTGTTCTTGGTACATGGCTGTTTGTTTCATCTCAACCATGAGTCTAATCGCTGTTCATTTCGTCGGCATAGCTCTTCTGCAGTCCTCCTCCTCATGTGCTTTGGTTTTGCAGGTGGGGAACCAGCGCGTGGAGCTCACTCTGTCCGAGCTGCAGGATATGGCCTCACGGCAGCAGCAGCAGATCGAGGCTCAGCAACAGATGCTTGTGGCTAAGGTAGCTCGTCCACTTTAATCAAATCTCTACAAGGAGCAGAGCCATGTTTTGTACCATTGCAAAACGCATATACTCCAGGGATCTCCAGCCTTTAACCCGGTAGTTACCAGTAGAGTACGTTGAACACAGTCTGTAAACATATTCATTTTCTTTCTTTGTGTTGAAATATCATCTTGGCAACTACAGTAAATGTACTCCATCTAAGTCCCACATTTACTCAAGTATCCTCCAAGAATAAGTAGCTGTTTTGCTTTTATGTTGCTAAGGGCATTTGATATGTGCTAACCTATACTGACAAGTGACTCCTACCAAAACTCAATATTAATTATCATGAATAATAATTTTTTAAAATTTAATCAGTCAGATCACCTCCGCCTGTCGCTTGTATTATTCATCTTTTGCTAACCGGTGTATGCTAATTGGTATTAAAAACACAGATCAAAAGGCGGTGGTGTAGCTTTTGTTGTAGCAGAGCAAAAGTAGGCCCACTCAAAGCCCCGCAGTCATCCAGAAACCTGGGACTGTCGTTTCCTATTTTCTGACAAAATGGTGCAGTTCTCAGTGGGATGGAAAATCATTTGACCCTTTCTTAATCTGCAGACAGTCTTGACACAGCATCACAGTCTGGCTTGGGACAGAGTGAGCGTAGACCACACATTCACATAAGAAAAGTGGTGTTTTTTCCCCCTTTACTTTCTAATACTCCAGGTTAATACTCCAGGTTAAACCATCTGCATATTTTACTTTTGAATTAGTTGGAGTCTAACTTTAGTCAGCAAAACAATAACAACTTATTGTTGTGTTTTCTCGAAGGAGCAACGTCTGCGGTACCTGAAGCAGCAGGAGCGGCGGCAGCAACAGACCGTCTCCGAGAGCGAGAAGCTGCAGCGGCTGAAGGAGCGTGTGGAGAATCAGGAGGCCAAGCTAAAGAAGATCCGAGCCATGAGAGGCCAAGTGGACTACAGCAAAGTCATCAATGGAAACCTGTGTATGTGATATTTACATAGATAAAATAATCTGGAGTCTGTATCTAGCACTTTGATTGCCTTGAGATTTGCTGTTGACTTATGGATGGTTTTCCAGCGGCGGAGATCGAGCAGGTGACCGGTCTGTTCCAGGAGAAGCAGGCCGAGCTGCAGTCGGCTGTGCTGAGAGTGGAGCAGCTGAGCCTGCAGCTGGAGGACCTCCGGCGAGGGAAGCTCAATGGAGTCCAGAACACTTTAGGGGGACAAGTCACCGGCACCGCAGCGCTGGAGCTGAAGAAACTCTATCAAGAGCTCCAGGTGACGATAGTCTGACATCTTAGGCATAAACAGTTTTTGAAAACGCCTTTTAACATTCACTTTTTTCTGTCTAGATTCGCAACAAATTGAACCAAGAGCAAAACAGTAAACTGCAGCAGCAGAAAGAGCTCCTCAATAAACGCAACATGGAGGTGACGCTCATGGACAAGCGCATCAGCGAACTGCGGGAGCGCCTCTACAAGAAAAAAGCTGAGGCACGTCAAAAAGAGAACCTCCCTGTAAGACTAGACGTGCATAACACATTGAAGACAATATTAGGTCTTGGGACTGACATTGATTGATTAGAAACTGAGAGGCATTTACATTACATTTTTTCTCGACATTTTCTTATCCTACAGCTCAACAGAGCCAATGGGCCGCCCTCTCCTCAGCCTGCCCCTGGGACACTGGGCAGAGTGGCTGCTGTGGGGCCGTACATTCAAGTCCCTTCACCGGGCCGTCAGGAGGGGTACACACTGCCCCCCGAACCACTGAAGCCTCAGAGCCTGGGAGTCAACAACCAAACCAACCAGGGGCGCATCAAGTCAGGTTAGTGCCATTGCACAATGTAGCCACTCTGAGTTGTTAGTCTCTGTGTGATTCCTTATAGAGTATAAACTGTGACTCTTATAGATTCTATTGTACGCCTTGCGCCCCCTGCATGCAACACTGTTCCTGCCTTGTTTGTAGCTGAAGAGTATTTCTGTAGCTCCTGTTCCTAACTGCTTCTCTGTTTGTGTGTGTCACACTGTTTTCCCCTCTCTTCTCACATGTCACTGCTGTCCTGTCTCTGTAATGTCTGTTTGCTTGGGTGGGCGGGGCGTTGCTTCTCGGGCAGATGGTGTGCGAAAGCCTCCCGGCCCGTGGAAGGTGTCTGATTTAGACATCGTAGTGGACCCGGTCCCTCCGTCCCATCCAGAATCTCAGCCAGGCCCTGTAGCCCCCTCTGGGTCTGACGGCACGTCCCGTGAGTGCACAGTGCGGCGTAAGCACAAGGATGGCACCTGCTGAACCTTCCCAGACTCCTCAGCAGCTTCACTTTACTCCATTTCATGCTTGGCTGTCTCAATTTGCTTATTGTAATGTGTAATACATGCATTAATTCCTTGGATTTGTCTTCTCTGGAATTAAGCATGAAGTTATTATAATACAGTATTTGTTAATACGATCTGAAAAAGGCTTCAATGCTTCTTTGGCCAATGAGAAATATCTGCACAGTGTTGTTGTGATACCACAGAGAAACGCTGTGCTGCCCCCTACAGACTAAAACGGATAAAAGTGCTGCTGATTGTGTATGTCACATATTTGTGCCTTGTTTCTGAGAGGGTTCACTGAGCCAAGTGCCACAAATGTCATTAACTGCAGTCCTGACTCTTGACCGGTTTGGACTGTATTTGACCAGTTTAACTTTAACATCACGTTTTTCAGTTACTAACACTTAACATGCACACGCATAACACACCTTGTCCATGTTAAAATAATATAATATTACATTCATTTGTTTTTCTGTTTCCTTTTATTTTTTATTTCATGAAGAATACACAAACAGCTACAAAATCATTTGACCTTTGTTACAAGATTTCATTTTCATTGCCGTAAGTCTCGGGATCTTTTCATCCTATTGATCTTGGAGATGTTTCTTTCTCTGTTGCCAGTTTGATGTGACATTTGCCTCGTATTTGAGACAATTATTGACCAAATCTATCTGGATACGTTTTTATAAATCTTGATGCTGGATTAATAGGATGGGATACTAAAAATCCTGAGCTTTGTGTTTCTTACCATCTCTTGGTCAAACAGGTCCAACAATATAAAAAACTATTTATAGAGATCATTTCAATCCTGTTTTGATCTAGCCTTGGTAGACTTTGTGATTTTGTTCAGTGGTGCTTCAAAAAGAGCCTGGTCTTTCTCATTTCATTTTCATTACAGCATTGTGAGTTTTTTTTCTCATTCATTTCCCCATTTGTTCCCACTTGTTCTTCAGCTGATGCTGGGTGGCCTACTATAGGCAAGTCCAGCACTTTGAAGCCACCAGAGAGAAGAGACTCAGGAAGTGATTCTCAGGGCAAGAGTTCCCCCTCAGGCTCCCCAGTCACTCCAGGTGCAGACAAGGTCAGTAGTTGTTTTCCAGTACTTCTTTTTGTTTATGATCATCTTTAGTTTCTATATGAACACTAACATACAGTACTTATTACTCTTCTGTTTGTTCTCATAGAGGCTGGACTGCAAAATCTCTGTGTCTTCCCCCACCGTGTCCAAGCCTCAGCCCCCTCCTTATGGCTCCCACCTCAGCTCTGCAAACTCAGCCAGCTCCTTGGACAGACGAAAGGACGTGCCGCCTCTTTCTCGTCCGTTGCCAAACCCTCCCGCCTGGCCCCGTGTCCCTCCCTCCACTGGCTCATCCTCTCAACAGATTCAGCAGCGTATCTCTGTGCCCCCCAGCCCGACCTTCCAGCCCAATATCCCCATGTTCCCCCCCAGCCTGTGTGAGCGACTTGACCCCCCTCCCGCTGTGGCGGTCCGACCTTTCATCGCAGACAGAGGGTCACGGCCCCAGTCTCCCCGAAAAGGCCCCGCCACCATGAACTCAAGCTCCATCTATCATATGTACCTCCAGCAGGCGGCGCCGAAGGGCCAGCCCCCTAAGACAGCTCCCAAAGCAGGTACATTTAGGCCTTCAGCATTAGGTGCTTTTAACTGTTTTCACTTGTTTCATTGTTTTGTGTAAATGCCACATAATCATTGTGACTAACAAAGTGATTGTCTTGTCCTTAGTGTATGGAAAGCCTGTACTATCATCCAGCTCCACCCCTCCCTCGCCTCTTCCCTTTGTCCAAGGGGGTGGGACGTTTTCATCATTGCTCCATGCCGGAGGTGACACTCTGGAGGGAGAGTTTGAAGAATTGGACGGTTTTCAGCATCTGGAACCCTCAGCCCCCCCTCCGAGTGTGGAGAACATCCCACGACCGCTCAGTCCAACAAAGCTCACACCAATGGTGCACTCACCCCTGCGCTACCAAAGTGATGCTGACCTTGAGGTGCTTCGTAAAAAACTGGCCAATGCTCCAAGGCCCTTGAAAAAGAGGAGCTCCATCACGGAGCCAGAGGGCCCCAGTGGTCCCAACATCCAGAAACTGCTTTACCAGAGGTTTAACACTCTAGCCGGAGGCATAGAGGGCAATGGAGTCAGCGGGACACCAGGTGGCAACGGTGCAGGTAATGGAACCCCCTTTTATCAGCCTAATCCTCCGCCTTATCTGGGAGGAGAAGCTGACACAGACAATGGCAACCTCCCCTCAGAAACCCAGCTCCCACCTCCATCAGGACCAGAGGAGGCCGGCTCCGAACCAAGTGCATCCACTGACGCTAATGACAACGAGGCGCTGCCCCCGCCGCCTGAGGGAGCTGCAGACCTCAGTGAGGTAGAAGGAGCTGACGAGGACAACAACAACACCATGGGGAGCTCTGAGGCGCTGCTGCCCAGCCCTGTGCCTGAAGTGAGCACTCCAGAGGAGAGCGGAGAACCAGCCTCTCGGGCGCTGGTGAGAGCTACACTCGTACACAGACAACAGTAAATAAAGATCTTTTTCTATTATTGATTTCCATTTTGTTGCAGGAAAAGCGCACAAACTTGAAAAAGCCCAGCTCTGAGCGCACTGGCCATGGTTTCAGGGTCAAGTTCAATCCTCTGGCTCTTCTTCTGGACGCCTCATTGGAGGGAGAGTTTGACCTCGTCCAGAGGATCATTTATGAGGTTCGTTGTACATGAAGTTCAGTTTATTGTTTAGTGTAGTTCACAGCCAGCATCTGCATTCCTCAGACACTTATTACACATGAAGACATGGTGACAGAGAGAGTGATGCATCACACCACTCTGTTGTAATGGTGCCACCGCAATAACATCACTTCATTGTAACAGCAGTGACATAATTCACATATTACAACTGAGTCACATGATTAGTTACTTATTAAAGTGGAATAATAGTTGTGTCTGCTAAATTAAACAATGTTTGTTTTAGGTGGAGAATCCAAGCACTCCAAATGATGAGGGCATCACTCCCCTGCACAACGCTGTGTGTGCAGGACACCATCACATTGTCAAGTTTTTGTTAGATTTCGGTGTAAATGTCAATGCTGCAGACAGCGATGGATGGTAAGTTCCATTACAACACTTAAAACATTTTGAAAAAAGGACGACACAAACACTTTCTTCTCTTCTTTTTTGTCTCTTAGGACTCCTCTTCACTGCGCTGCCTCCTGCAACAGTGTTCACCTCTGCAAGTTGTTGGTTGAATCGGGAGCAGCCATATTTGCCAGCACGATCAGTGATGTAGAAACAGCTGCAGACAAGTGCGAGGAAATGGAGGAGGGTTTTATTCAATGCTCGCAGTTTCTCTATGGTGAGTTTTTTACATTGCGTTCATAAAACATGTAGAAAGACACCAAGAAGCATGCGTACCATCTGTTACTTTTGTTTGGTTTGCAATTACATTTCGGCTTGGGGGACTTTGCTTTGCAGGTGTTCAAGAGAAGCTGGGCGTGATGAACAAAGGAACTGTGTACGCCCTGTGGGATTATGCGGCTCAGAACTCAGATGAACTCCCCTTCAAAGAGGGAGACGCCATCACGGTCCTGAGGCGGCAGGACGACAGTGAGACTGAGTGGTGGTGGTCCCGACTCGAGGACAGCGAGGGTTACGTGCCCCGCAACCTGCTGGGGGTTTGTGTTATACTAATGTTAATATAGATTCAGTTTATTCAGGCTGTTCTTTTTTTTTTTTTTTTACATATGAAGTTTATTTTTTATTTTTTTACTTGGCGTCATTTTATGCAAATTTTCATCACTTCCTGAATCGTTTGTTTCCCCCCTCAGCTCTATCCTCGGATAAAACCGCGGCAGCGCTCCTTGGCATAGCATCTCACTCCCTGGACCTCTGGCAAACATCTGAACTATTCACTGACCCGTGAGCAGAGAACAAAGGAGCCTGGTGCTCCGTTCCAGTGGCCATCGCCTTCTCCCCCTCTCTGTTTCTCTCTTTCCTGTCTGTGGGCACCAAGCTTGGACGAACACCTTTACTCTCACTGATGCACAGATGGTGAAACTAAAGCACTCCTTAGAACACTCCTCTTAGTACCCTCACGTTCCTCAGACTATCCTTCTTTGGGTCCTTTCTGATTTTAGTCAACGCTATTACATTTATTGTATTGACATCTAGAGCAATGTGTCATCTCAGCACTTTTCGTTTTTGACTCAAGACTGATGTTACATTATCGAAGCACAGCGAGGTTCGAGTGCAATTTATTCTGTCTGGAATGACAAGAACCCTGTGGTAACCCACCAAAGATTCAGAATGCTTAAAGCCACTCTGCGGAACATTCTTTTGCTTTGTCACAAGAGCAGCTAAAACTCAAAACATTAGCAAATATGCTCCTAATGTTCAGCTAGACGCCAACAATGCTACTTTTGCTGCGGGCAATCAAAATTAAGCTTTTGGAAGAGGACCTAATGTATTTGAGCCTAAGGTCTGGCAGTGGGAGTTGGTGATGTATTTATTCAATTTATTCTGTGAAATGTTTCGCAGTATGGCTTTGAAATGCAGTTTCTAATCAGTATTGCTAATCCGAATAATATAGTATAAATAACTTATTTTCATGAGCTTGCTTGCACTAGCTCTGTCAGCAAATAATTTGAATTTATTTGTTTTAAACATTTCATCAATGTCAAAAGAAGCTATGTGTGATGCCACTTTAAAAGCTAAAAAGGAGTACTATGGATGTCTATAGAAAAACTCATTACCGATTTTGGCACCATTTTAACTACTGCTTTGTACAGTTGTTTTTTTATGTAGTACTTTTGCTTTTGTTCCTACACTAAGAAAGGATATGGTCGGTTTTTGTTTGTTTTTATTTTGTTTTGTTATGTTACAGAATTTATAATCCTTACATGGATGAACGTAATCTGAAAAATGTGTTACCAAAAAAAAATATGTCAAATATATTAAATTCTGTGTATATTCAAATATTTAGTCTATACGTAAGGGTAGTTGGTTTTGGACCTATTAACATAAAAGAAAAGTAAGTGATTTTGTTTGCAGTTTGAGATTACAATATAGTTTACTTCCTGACATGGAAAACAAATATTCTATTATAGATTTTAATGCCGTAATGATCAACCTTTACTACTTGTGTCTTTCTTTTCTTTCTTTTAAACCTCTCCCTTGGTATTGCATCCCCAATCCTCTTTCACGAAGTTGACAAACATTACATTTTCCTTTTGGCAGTTTCCACTTGAAAATCTCTCAGGACCAACATGGTGCGGCTGTCACTGTTTCACCACAAAACTAGTGATTACGTGTCATTTTTCTCCTCGCAGAAACCACGCTCACACAAACTACAGTGCAAAGTGTGATCGAATCAAAACTTGCATTTGTTACCGACAGAAAGGGTAGGGCTTGCTGCAGACAATCCAGACCATGTCCTTAAATTATTTTACGTCAGCAGTTTGCCCCCTAGTTCAAGTCAAACACTACAGCAGTGACACTAAACACACAGACTCCAAGGGTTTAGCATTAAAAAAAAAAGGATCAAAGTTGACTTGTGAGTAAACCCTGGGTGAATGAGTGATATGCCGAGCGGCCCAAGCTTTGTCAGAGTGAAACCTGTACATAGTGTCAGGAGATGAGTTGTGTCTTTTTTGCCGAATGGACAATTGGGCTTTCTGTAAAAATGCTGTACTCACAGAAATCTGTAAATGGTGAACAATAAAACAAGCTCTGGCATGAATGCTACCTGTGTTTTTTATGTGTGACGGATAAAAGGGTAATTGTGAATAATAGGCTAAGTATATTATTTTTGAGAGGGAGTATACGGGAATGAAATAATTGCTATTCTGATTTCCACCACAAGAGGGGGTCAAACGAACTCTCAGACCGTAGCCTATGATTTTTCCGTTCATTGTTTACCTTCACCGCCATGCCATGATCTCTAGGGTAGTTTTCATAATTTACTTTATATTAATTTCTTGGATCGTGTCGTCCGATATTAGCAATGACTATAACGTTGAAAAGGCATTTATGTGCATACAAACTCCACAGACTTTATTGTGCATATACTTGAACTCAACGTTGAATCAACATCGTTAATATTAGACGTTGCTTTCACTTTAACACCTCAAAATACATCTCTATATTATTCATGTTATTTAGGACTGCAACACCCACAATGCAATAGCTCGGCGCATGCGCACTGGCCGCGTAGCGTGTCGATGACTTCACATCGCCGCCCCGGGCCAAGCAGTTTAATCATCTCCTATCCGTCCTCGCGCAGTTTTCGTTGCTTCAGCTTTTGCCCTCGTTAGATTGCGGCTGCACGAAGGTAGAAATATGTTCGACGTTTTAAGGTAAGAAACTCTTTCTTTTGAGCGAAACTTTTTCCCATGATGTTGGAAACAAAGCGCGCCGGAGGAGGAGATGGCCAAACCGGTCAGTTCGTGTGATTGAGGTGGAGCTGACCTCGGCCCGGTGTGTGTGTGTGTGTGTGTGGTCAGATCTGCAGCCGTCACGGTTGTCGTGGTCGACTTGACTGATTTTCCTGCGCCTTTTTCTGAAACTTTTCATTTAGTTGGTGGCGCTTCTCTCTGTTTACAGCAGTGAAGGCTTCGGGTGCAGAGCGCAGACTGGAGTCGGGTGACATTTGCATGTATTTTGCAAACTGTTCGATGCTAGTGTTGTCTTTATGAGCTGACCTCTCCTCTCATGCCTCGCAGAAAGACACCGACGTCATAAGAGATGCCTCCTTTCAGTGCTCAATGTGCAGTAGAATATCTGCCTGTAAATGATGGCGCCCAGAATTAACTCTTTCTTCCTATTGAGGGTAAAATATTTTAGCCTTGGGTCACCTAATCATTAAAAACGTGGCTTCTCAGTCAGATGCATAACGTTATTATTGATCTCTTATTGCTGTAAGCTCTTGGTGGCTTGTGTAAGTGATGTCTTAAAGTGATGTCCATTTCACATGTTATACCTTTGTAATTACTGTGTTTCCAGCTCACCATCTCCCCGCGCTCCCCCCCCCTGCATATGTAACTGCTGAAAGGAGGTCACATCCTCACCATAAAGCCCAAAGCTGCTACTCTACACTTTATAAAGATGTCTTGGAGACATGCAATACCTCACCTGTTGTCACTCAATAATCCAATGTGTTACTGCTGTGTACTGTTGCCCAGAAGAGGAATGAGTCACTTCAGGAAAAAAACGTGAAGTAATTGTTGAGGTCAGAGGGCACTACACAGAGATTATTTCACTTCGCTCTCACCACAGTCTTATCAGAAAAGGACTTGCATTCCGGAGAATTAAAATGCTCTAAATCTCCGAGGGGGCCTGTAGGTGCTTGCGTGGGCTGCTGCTTTGTGTCAGATGTCTCTCTGTGTGCGCGCCGGGGAGATCTGCAAACATGTTTTCACTGTCAACATTGCAGCCAGCTCATATGGTACTGCGCAAGTGTGTAAAAGTCTTACAAACACAAACTGCAGAAATCCATCCCTACATTTGAACCTACTTTTAACTGCGTTGTCAATATTTGTGTAGTGAACCGTATATGTGTATCGTGTGCAGGTAACAGGTTTGTTTGTTGTGGTCTCTGCAGGACCTGCGGCAGGTGTGCGTTGGCATTGTCCCCTTGTGTAAAGTGATATGTTATCTCGTTGTTTCGTCAACACTAGAATAGCCCTGGGCGACGCAGCTACTGTCTATCATTGCTGTAGAAACCAGTTGTTTGTGGATGGTTCCTGTCATCCCTCTGTGATTACAGCCCGGAACACATTGTACTCTCCACTGCGCAAAAACACTCCGAAACACTGAAAAGTCGAAGCATTTAGCAGTTTCATAGCCACATGTCTACCCTCAGTTTTCTCCGGGATACAGAAACTGAAGAGGGAAGGATTGCCCCATGTATGAGGAAGTTCAGAACAAAACTCTTCAAACAATGCTTTTATTTCTGTTCCCATGTCTGGAGAGAATGAGAGGTTTGTTAGAAATTTGCGAAAGCACAAGGCGATCACCTGAGGAATGAAAAACTGAAAGGAAAACTGCTGCTGTGCTGTGTATAGATAATCTTTTAATTGTTTGCTGGAGTGGATCCTGTATACTTCCATATACAGTATAATGATTACAGCACATTTAGTCTGTCCCAGCTTGTGCCCTGATAGGTGGCGGATAATAAGACATTCATGGTGTGAAGCCCATTCATCATAACATGCTGCGTTCATTCTTGTAGCAGACATCGATATCACACACGGAGTAGTTCACAGACAGAGTGGCAGAGCAGAGTCCATCAGCCCGGACGCCACACTGCAGCTCTGAGGGCAAGTTAATGACCGCCGTGTTGAGTTTCACAGTACGGCCTCCCGCGCTGGCTCACATTATGGCCAAATGTTGACAGCGGAAATGGCTACATAACAGCTAAGGCTTTAGACTAATTATTTTTTACGCACAGATATAATTTAAAGGCTCTTTTACACAGCTGAGACCCCCATATGTCATCAGGCGCCTTTATGTTGCTGGCATTAATGTGCACAGGCAGGTGTCTGACTGCTGTCTCCAGTGACCCCCCCCCTCCATTGGAGGCAATTAGGAGTATGCGGTTGTAAACACAGTTCATCAACCTGCACAGCTGATAGAGTGAGGTATGTAAACTCAATTTGAAACAATTATGGAGTGGAAGCTGATTTGTATAGAGCTTTTTCACATGATTATGTAGCAAAAGGTTGTAAATTAAACCATGCATTCTCTGCGGACTGTGTAGTATTTAAGCCACACGTAAGTACTATGTGTCTCTAAAGTAGTGTTCGTAACAAGCCACTGTTAACTCAGCAAACCAGAAATGACTGGGCAAACTCCACCGATGAACGCTGTAACATGGCGGCCTATGATTTAATGTTTGGAGAGCGGTAGGAATGACTTGGTTGTTTATGGTAATTTGACATACTTTTATAATATATGTTTGTTTGTGTCTGTATAATTGGCTACAAAAAGCTGCTGCTGTCATTGTGTGAGTGACCTATAACTGGGTGAATTGTGTCTTTGTGCTGCTGCTGTTTCCAGTGTCTCTCTGAAGTGCAGAGGATGCTGTGGGATTCGCCGTGGACCTGCAGCTCTCTGAGGTCCTGCCGTAACAATGGGTGGACTGTGTGAATGTACCATTCTCTGCGCGGTGTGCTTCACTTGGGGCAGACAATGGCTTCATTTAGCATCTCTTCGCTGCCGCAGCTTGCTCTGTTGCTATAGTACCCCTAGCTGCCACACCCTGCCCCCTGCTGCCCCCTGCGCCTGTGCACTTGTCCTCGGCTCCCGGGGCAGCTGCCTTTGTTGACACACCCTGGACAGCTTTACATTCTCCAAATAGTTTTCTTCTTTAGCTTCAACAACTGGATCAGTGAAATAATTTGGATTTCATAGAGATTGAAAAAAACAGCCTTCAGGCTAACATTTGGTGTAGTGTTATGTTTGGTGTGGCTGTGTGTGTGTCTTTACCGCCCACAGGGATCACAAGACCGGACATGCACAAGGCCGTGCCACACAGCTCACTTTTACTGTGTGATTTGGTGAACTTTATACAAAACCAGATATAACATCTGATGCAGTAAATGGGGGCTGCAAATGAGCTCCCCCCCAACACCAGCGCCTCCTGACCTCTGCATTGTCCCACTGTCAGAGGTCATGCCCCCGTCTCGAGCGCAACCATTCAGCCCTGGCAGATTTTAAATGAATGTCTTTTGAACCGACAGCTCTCAGACAGCCGCTGAATAACAAGGGTTTATGGCACCTAATGTACAGCTTTATTCAAACTTGATGAACAGTAAATGAGCTTTAATAACCTCATCGCACTGTGACTTCCCTCAGAGGAGCCAGCCCGGGTCTGTGCTGGCTCTATAAGCACAACTGGGTGACCCACCAAAAGTTATTTTAGGGCAGATTGAATTTGTTGCTGTTCTCGGGAGAACTTGGGACAGAGTGTGCTACTTCCAGGTGAAGGAGTGTTTTCTGGTTTCCATACAAGGATACTCAATTGTTCTATGACATACAACATTACAGTTTTACTGACATTAAGAATACCAAAGTGCTCTATGAATTTATTTTATAAATTCCACTTTGACATAGCTTTGGGGCACATAGTTTTATCTTCGGATTAAGCACATTCTCATTCTATCTGTACTTGAATGTAATCTTCTGGCTTCCCTGTCATGACCCATGATCAGCCCAGTATCATGCTGCGAATGGCACCATACGACGTGTGGTAAACCTTATATTAAGGACAAATGAAAGAGGGCTGCACGTTTTCAAGTTTTTCATTAACCGTTAACCGAGGCCCTTAGCGGTTAATACTCGGTTAACCATTAGTGTGCGCACTAACCAACCCCCACCCTCCCCCCCGCGTACGCCGCCTCCTCCGTTACGTTATACTGACAGACGCGAAAGGGGTTTTTCATTGTTAACACTTAGTTTAGTTTAGTTTAGTTTATTAGTTTATTTGAGCAGTAAACATTCTGCTCAAAATGAGTGGGCTGAAGCAAGAGCTTATAAGCGCCCACCCCCAAAATCAATACAACATTTACAAGGTTACATAAAGCATCTACATAAAGACATTACATGACAGAACTATAGTAATAACTTTATGCTATTGCAATTACATTATCAATCATACAATTAGCAGCGTCATATTTGGATTTGCATCAATGTCAAAGGAGAACCAGTTACACTTCACAGCGGCTTTTTTTTAACACAGACCAAATTACAAAGCGTTGTTCGAAATGTTCATATAGAAAACAGAAACGAAGCACGACAACCACGATCTCGTTTCATGTTCGATGTTTAGTACAAAGCAAGTAACAGAAGGCAACCCATAATATAATATATTTCAGCATGTTACCAATGCCAAACCTTGGTAACATTACCGAGTGTCACTATTTTTATGTTATAAAGGCACGTTACTATGCAGTACATATTATACTTCGTGATCTTGCTACTTCCCAGTTGTCATTACCATCCTCTGTATAATATTAATTTGTGTACAATTTCCTCTTTTTTTATTCTATATTTTTTTTTTCCTTTCATGTATGATGTATTATGAAAGCCCTACATAATCTAATGCATTAAAAAGCCAGGGTGTAGAGGGCAGTAGCTCCTCATCCACAAACCCCCACCCAGCTGATTTTGTAGATGAAGTTTCTATGCTGTGTGGTACATTTAAAGATGAGGTTTATGATCCCATTGGGAGGGTCCCTCTCAACAGATTCATAGTAGCCTTTTTTAAAGCCTTTTTTTTTGTATTTTTGTATTTTTTTTATTTGAGTAACACCTTTATTAAATGGCTGGAACACATTTAAAACGAAATAAATGTATGGAAATAAAACGCAGTGGTATTGACAGCGCAGTCAAAGTAGGTCACTGACTTGCGTTCACGTGGCCCTACAGTATTTTTTATTTATTTTACCTGCAGTCATTTAGCCAGCTTTTTTTTAAACATGTGGAAAGAAACCGTCATTCATGCGTATAACAACAACAACAACACTTATCTCTCCACTACGTTTTAACAATAACGAGAGAGGCAACGGTTTCTCGTGAACAAATGTTTGGGAGCATTCTGGCGGTCTCTGGTGGTGCAAAAATGTATTACAAGTATTTTCAATAGCACGGCATTTATACACGCCAGTTAACCAAGCAAAATGCTTTTACGCGGTTACACAATTTTTAGCGGTTAATCGGTTAACCATGGACACCCCTAGTGCTCAGGCAGCTGCAGGACGAGGACAGAGTGTGTCTGAACAAAGACATGTGGCCCCCGTCCCGTGTGTGGTATGAGGAGGGTCCCATCACCGAGCTGTTTAGTGGAGGAGGAGGTTTAATAGACCGAGTGGGATTCATGTTTCAATCTGTGTGCCCCTCCGCCTTTGTCTCGCTCACATAATTAATGGTTGTTTTCAAAGCATTAACACAGGAAATGAGACTTCTGCATGAGTCCCCATTTTAAAAGGTACATGGTAGGGTAATGGGGTCCCACTGACTTGAGGGTGTAACACAGGTCACCAGAATGATCCTTATGGATTAACCCAGTGGCTCCAGTCTTTTTTTTTCTTGAAACCCCCCTGATCAGCCTGGGGACCAAAAGGGTGCCCCCACAAATGAATTAAAACAAATAATTGCCAATAAGCTTTTTTATTTTATTTGTTCAAAACAAATAAACTGAAATTGGAGTGTTTTATGCACCTGTACTCCTTTCTATGTCATATTCAATGACTTCTTAACCATTTAATTTGCTAAAATAATATCACGTACGACCTAACCCTCTGACCAGACAAAGCTCTGGGAACCACCAGCTTAACATATAGGAGTTTACTCTTTACCGTCTTACCGGAGCATACACAAAGAGGATTTATCTTAAAGATGCTGTGACCACATCCAGGACACAAGTATTAATGTATGTATGTAGAGGATGAAGATTCTTTTGGCGCTTAACGTACACAATAGCAAAACAGCAGCTTCTCAGGTCATATGTCCTCCTATACAGTCCGTGTGTGTGTGGAGAGGGTTACCTATAGAAAACCTGGGGAACAGTGTTTGTTTCATGGGAAGAGCAAACGTTGTTTTTTTCCTGTTGCGACGTCCCTCAGCCTCTGCAGTCATTCCTGCAAACACAAAATCAGATGGATCATCCCTCCAAACAGAAACACGTCCTGACAGGATTGTCGGGTAAAGCACAAAACAATGTTGTGGCTATCTAGTTATTTCTCCTCTGTCTGTCAAAGCACGAGGATGTGATTTGTTGTGGGCTTAGTCTGTGTTGGTGATCATCTATTTATTTTCTCATGATAATGCCATTAGCAGAGTGAGTGGGTGTTGTCATTGTGGCGGGTAATGTCAGTCATGCAGTTTATTAAATAGTGCTCATTTTGGAGGTTTAAGAAGACCTTTGTTTTTTCAGCCTCGAACAACTTGTCTGTTGAATTTCACCTTCATATCTGGTACGTTTTCAGTGGTTTGTTTATGGGAATTCACCGTGCTCGATCTCCAGGGACAGAAGACGTCCTTGCTCCTTTGGGTAAAGTTTGAGGCCGTTGCTCTGAGCTGTAGAGTCTAACACACAACAGCTACAGCAGTCACCAGCTGCAGCAACAGATAGCGCAGTCACTGTTCTTCTTTTGGTGTCTGCGATTAGTCCCCCAAAACCTTTTTATTTCCTTGTTGGACTTGGAGCAAATATTACGTCCGTGTTTGAGGTTTTACGTGAGGCTTTGGGGATCTTTCAGTGTGTCACGTCGGTAATGCATGCCTCGCATCTGTCTTTAGCGTCAGCGCGGGCCTGTACTGATTGGATTATCATGGATTACAGTTCCTCTCCTTTGTTTGTGTGTTTGCGGAACCTCTGCTGCGGGCCTCATTACTGCGTGCTGCGCGTGCATCGCCGCTGAACTCCGCCAGAGGAAGTGTCAAGGCGATGAGCTTGGCCTACATCTGGAGGGATCAACAAGTTCAGCCGCAGCCTTTGAATCCTTAAATTCTGACAATCCGTAGCGAGCACGTTCACCGCAGCTGCCATTGTCTCCTCAATGTCACTGCACCAGAGTGGCTCATGGGAAAATCACTGCCCACTTTGCCATGCAGCGGGACCAGTTCATGAAAGGTTTACGTCTCAGATCATCCATGATGTTGACATTTCACATTATACCGATTGAAATCCTGCATATGTAAGAAAAAGACTGTAAAGTAAGAAGTTATTGACTGGGCTGGTCAGGGAATGCAGTGGAGACAAGTTTTCAGTTTTTGCTCACAGTGATGGTCTATCTATGACACAATAAAATCCAGGAAATACAAATCGAAGCGCTTCAGCTGCAAAGAAGAAGAGACCAAAGTAAAGCGGATTACTTAGAGCTGCTTGAAACAGGTGAAATACTATTGCAGGGACGTTCTAACATGGCTCAAAGCTCCAAAAAGTAAAATGTGCATGCCCCCTTTAACATAATAAACATGGGAATAAATAGAGGCATATGAATACTTCCTGCTCCCACTGTGTTGCTTTTTCATTATAGCTGTCTCTTCTCTGCCGCCTGTACGCAGCAGTGGTTCTATTGGCTTATTGGAAGCAGAAGTCGGCGTGCTTCTGCTGTGACGGGACCCTCTTTTCCAGGGGGGGTAATTACAAGCCTGGGTAAGGATGGCAGAACCCAGCGGGACCCTTTCTAATCATGCCGTTTAATATGGGATACTTAGGGTCTGTGACAGGGGAAGGGCTGCTGTTGGATGGTTGGAATTTACGCACAAAGCCCCACCCAGGATAAAGCATATGTACAGCGCGGCCCGTCCACCACATGATACGGCCCGTAATATAGCGTTCCCTTTCACACATTCCTCCGCAGCTGCGCCAAACCGTTTTCATAGCCCGGGCTGTCATTCACTCTCCCTCTTCAGCTTCTTCTTGTCATTAACACTCTGCAAACTCGATCTTTAAAAAACACCGCCCCGCGATGGCTTCGTTTTGTTTTGCCTCGACGTACAGTAGTCAGCCCAAGGTTTGTCAAACGCATACCGTGTATCGCCAGATTCCTCTTCTGTACAACTGTATAATCTGAGGATAAAAGCTTGTAATCACTTTTGAACTTTTCAGGGTCATCCGCAGTCTGTACCCACTCAGATTGCACGCTTCTTCGCTCTCTCGCTGAAGTATTGTCATCTGGAGTCTGTTTCAAATTGCGTTCCAAAAGATTGTCATAAGTAAATAGGCGTAACAATAATGTCGAAGCTCGTTGTTTCTGCATTCTGGTGTGCCTTGTTTCGTTTTCGCCATATTCTTTTCAAATAACAAAATAAAAATGCTCATGATGCTTCCAAAATTGCAGTTCTCGTGCGGTGCCCGTGGATCCATGAAGCGAAGGGAAGCGCCGTCGGTATGGGAACGGGCCTGTCTGTTATTCCAGCTGCAGGACATTCTTTTCAGAGTCGGCTCCTGAACTGCGCTGCCTCCCTGTTATCAGCTCCGCACTCACGCCTGGGACAAAAACCTTTTACCACTGTTGAAATACTGTATGAGCACCTCTGGAGTTGTTAAAAGTCAGAACTCTCAAATGCGTCTGTGAAAATAATAATACTCTCGGTAAAGCTACAGTACAGTCAGGTCCATAAATATTGGGACATCGACTCAATTCTCATCTTTTTGGCTCTATAAACCACCACAAAATATTTAAAATGAAACAATCAAGATGTGCTTAAACTGCAGACGTCCAGCTTTAATTTGAGGGTATTTACATCCAAATCAGATAAACGGTACCAAAAGTGAGGGGATTGCTCAGCTCTTCCCTCATTATCCCACTTATAAGGAACAGATGAGACGTCCAGAGTTCATTTCAAGTGTGATATTTGCACTTTGTATACTGTCGCGGTTAATTCTCAATATGAGCTAGTTAGATTTCCTTTCCTCCCAACTCCTGAGCCACTGTCATCCCTCACACGAAATATTCCTAAACACTTTAATTGTCTTTCTATAGCATAGTTGTGTTCTTAAAAGACTTTACAAATGAATAATTAACTATCCTAACGACAGTGTCTTGTAAAGCAAATTAGTTAATTTATGGACCCCGGGGCAAAGGCGAAGGACCTGAGGGGCCGTCACTCAGTGAGTTGTTGAGCAAAGGTCAAATGTTGTTTTGTTTTTTTTTGGTCTGATTTGTGACTTCCTTTGGGGGCGCTCCCTCGTCCAGGTCACGCTTCTTTCTCCACGGAGGACATTGTGAGGTGCTTTTAGCTCGATAATCATCAGCGCTTCACGACACACCTCTGAGCTCAGGAAACCAGTGACAGCTCCATGACATGTGTCAGCACCTCTATCCGGCCCTGACTCAGTTCACCTCCGACGGAATAAAGGGACACACCTGTAATCTTATGGATTACAATATCACAGACATGATTCAGTTCCTCCGTAGTTCTAATACGCAGACGTTTTAATGCCACGTTCTGGTTTGGGGTTATAGGAAAGGTTGTGAAATGTGTTTTTGGAATTGGCTGAGGTGAGACAGTAAATCAAATGGGAGTGTTTGGAATATTGTTTGGATAGAAATGTAATCCTGTCTGTATTTCTTATGTTGTCTCCGTGATGGCAGTAACTTGGTTTAAAATTACTAATAGGCCTATATCAATCAAAAAACTGGCTACGGACAGTATTGGACTAAAAATAACAACAAATCAATGCAGTTTGATATCATACAAGTTGACAAAATCATAAACCTTTCTGCTAACTTGTCCTGCTATGCTTTCCCCAGCTCTATGCACTTAATAGCCACTCATCCCCCACACCTTTTCTGCTTTGTTGTCCTGCCGCAGCTCTCCAAACAAACCCTAAACACGTTGTGCACAGGCTGAGTGAGAGCAGGGAGGAGGGGGAGCGCGGGGCGGGGGAATGTTGAAAAGAGGTGTGGCCTGGAGCAGCTAGTAACATCTGTGCCTGTCCCTGTGCCCCTACAGCAGTCTGCGGACACACACGGGCAGCGGGAGGTGACGCTGCGGAGGAGTTATCACTGGCAGGACTACCGCTTTATTCGACAATAGATCCACCTCCTGCTTCTGTGGGATTTTCCCTCCTGCTCTGACCTCCAGGACTCCTCCATCCAAGGTGCCTATTAGACGGCTCCCGACCTGCGTGGAACATACCTCGCACGAGAAATGCTTCAGAACGAGAAGCACATCATTCATTTCGACGACAGCGCAGGGACGCCGCATTGAGACCAGGATCTTACGGGGAATGCATGCTGACTCCTGGACAGGGTAAGATGCTCTCCCGGTCTCATCCTGTGCACACAAAAAAGGGAGTGGAGGGTTGGTATCTGCGGGCTGGAATGTGTTGCGGACACATGTGACCGGTAGACAGATAGCCCTGCCGTAATGAGGGGAGTGAGGGCTTCTGCTTTAGCATTATCACTCCAGGAGGATACAGGCAGGCTGGATTCCTCTCATAGGTGATGGTGTCATGTCTGTCTAATTAGGAGATGTCCTGTTGCCAGAGTAACCGGGGGGGAAGGGCACTCGCCGACTTGACGGGTGTTCCGACAGACCGAGCCCTGGGGCCGCTCTTTCTCTTCGAGGGGATTGCCCCAAATGACAAGGCGGCTGTAAGAGATGCGGTGATATGGTGCTACATACATACAAATGCGCCCGCTGCTACCTCCCACCGGCGCAGTGGCAAGCGAGTGTGAGGGAGCGCGGAGCATGCTTCTTTTCTGTAACGGGGCGGGGTGCTCAGAATCAGGTCAGTGAGAAGGAAAGTCACCTTCACCGTTTCCTGTCATCCTTCTCAAATTCCACTCCACAGACCCTTCCGATCTATACGTATCCTACACGATACCCGCAGAGTGCATTAATGTCTTTGCTTTCAGAGCGCCGTCCTCCCGGGCACAGGCTCGATTTGGAATCCTGTTTTGAACGTTGTCCACCGGGACCCAATCCCATCTCCCGTTTTGCAGATTACTGACGATGTAATGGGCAGAGAGGCTTACATTAAAACACCCACCCCAGCCCCGCTTGCACCACTCACTTTTCCCCACCACTGTGGTCGCTATGGCAACTGAGGAGGGAGATTTTATTTTTTTTCACAGGAGGGAGATTACATTGCTGTCCGATATGGATGAGCTGAGTTTTATGAGCAATTTGAGTCGAATATATCGAGTGTGCCCAGATTTACAGCCACACTTATTATGATGGCGGTGTTTCATGATGCGTTCAAAGCACTTTTTCCTGCAGCGTTTTCAATATTCACAGCATATTCGAACAGTTATTTATTTACTAATGCAGTGTGAGAGTCGTTCATGATGTGCGTTTGGTGACAGGGAAGCGCCGCTCTGCTGACATTTATTGGTTTATTGATTGTTTTGGTGAGTTTGCACTATGGAAATGGTGGACAATGGATCTCACATTATTGTGTCGTGAGGACCATCTGCGCACACAGGTTCGTCCCGCCTACAAAGTCTATTTTTGCCAGCTTTTGCCCTGTTTTGGCAGGTTTTGTAACATTTGTTTTTTAAAGATGTGCCTCCTGAGCTGAGCTGGCACCACTGGCAGAAGAAAAACATGTTTTGGGCCTGGATTTAGCATAGTCGTATCACCATTGCGTATCATGTTTCTTTTTTTTTTTGCATCCATTGTGTCTAAATGTACATGGAAAACTTGAAAGCAGAGTGAAACCCATTTAGGCTTGTAATTCATTATCCAAAGGTAAACTCCTCACCACTGCCACATCGCATGATTTAAATGTGCGTTTGACTCTGAAGTGGTCTTACTGCTAGTTTTACTCTATAGTTTCTCCTCTCTCTTGGACAGCAGCCCGTTCACTAACCAAGACCACTAAACTAAACCCTGACGCGGATATTGCTGCATGTTCGGTGGTTTCCGACTCTGCCCCGCGTCTAACCTTCACTCGTGTGGCTCACTCGGCGAAGAATGCTAACACGGTGAGGGAGAGATATATTTTAGATGGAGAGAGCGGGGGGGGGGGGCGTGAACGTCTGCAGAACGGGTTAGACTAGGCTGTGCACTTTCGGAGCTGCTTCTTAAATCTGCCGTTTCATCTCTGTCCTCCCCGCATTTCAGACGCCGCACTCCCCAGGCCCAAACGAACGCTCTCCTGGCCCCGCTGGGACTAATCCTGTGCGCAGAACTTAAAAGGGAGTCGCTGTGAATGATGGTGTTTAGGTTGTTTTAAAATAGCAGTATGTTTGAAGTAATGCAGGACGGTGATCCGAGTTCTGACCCAGTTAATGTGTGACTCTCCATGTGCTGTATTTAATGAGATAAAACTGGGTCTAAGTCATGACTGAACCAGAATGGAAGCAAGATCAAACAAAGGCTAACTCACTAAAACTTCCAAAGACTGTGTTCACACCAGCACAAGCCCATGTCCCGGCGCCACAGACATTTCGACAAGCTCTTATGTGACCCATATGGCAGGAGCAGGACTTCATTATCATCATGCCGCTTTCAACCGTGATTCAATCTCGTCTTATCAGCCGGCGTTGCTGCGTTGAGCGCGTCATGGTGTCTCTCTCTCTCTCTTTCACCCTGTTTGTCTGGTGACGCTCCTCGCTGATTGTTAAACCCGATTACTAACTGCAGCCCGTCGCAAACAGATGTGGCCGCAGCTCCTCGAGTCATCGCCGAGCGCACCACTTTTGGAATAATGTCTCGAGATGAAACGTGTGAAGACCACGGGTCCGCGTAATGAGGAAGGATGTGGAAACAATTAGATTAGCGTCAGTGCAGCACTGTCATTGGAGAGTCATTAAGCCGAACCAGTTGCACAATGACACACGCGCACAAAAAAAGTACCTGCTTATGACGCTATTCTTATTTTACTGTGCTGTTGTTCTGTGGTCCATCCATTCCACCAAAACCCTCGCGACCTCTGTGTATTCTGGGTCATTCCTCGTCATCATTTATCTGTTTGCCAAACTTTGCACAACAGTGTCAGGTTAGAGTTCAGTGATACGACTTCAAAGGGCTGAACTTGCCGGACCAGCAGCGCCTGTGTGTTATGAAGAAACCTTTCCTTCATGCAGCTCTGTCTTTCTCTATTCTCTCTCTCTCTCAGTCTCTCATGTTAATCCTGTAATGTGAACCAGTTGATTCCTTCTCCCCAGGCCTTGTGACAGCACCGCTCTCTGGAGGCTGTGGCTTTGTCATGTCCCCACTCACACAACACTGTAACACATGATCCACACAGAAGTATCAGGGCCACCACTGCTTTCAGAATTTGGATGGGTTTGGCCACTTCCTGTTTGTCAAAAGAGCTATTGATTTGGTCTCATCTGAACTATACCAGTCAGCTTTTCTTAACCAAGTCCAAGTCATTATATGGACTGAGTTGCCATTAACTAATTGGCAGAAGGAGAGAAGTGAGCGCTGTGTCTGCCATTTGTAATGAGTAAACAATGACTTCATAGTAGTGATTTATGTGTGGAGTGTTCAGTCAATGGAGCTACTCAATCATCCGATTGACTTTATTTAAACCTGAGACAGGTCCTGCTGTTTGGCTGTGGCTGAGTGGCAGAGCTGTGGCATATTATTTGCATATAGTGACTCCCCCCCTCTAGATATTGTGGATTGTCTGCTATTGCCAAATTACTCTCCCTCCTCTCTGTCCAATCTCCTAACCTCGTTGTATCCCAGTGTTTCTCAGACTGTGGTACGGGTACCTCTGCAGCTTTAGTCATTGTTTAATTTGGAGACAATTCAAGTTGTTTATTTGTCCTAAATTTGGGTAAGTCCTGGTTTATAACTGATTTAGTTCTGTTTTAGACCTGGTTTAACCTTTTGAATAGACCTCATATAGTTTCTTTACAGACCGAGTTTACATTTGGTGGTATACTCGGAGTGGAACCTGGCATGACAAGTCTGGGAAACAGTGCTCTATCAAGTTAATTAACCCGGAGTCTGGGCCAAGGAACTTCTTTATTACATTGTAGTAGTACCTTTTGTCTTGGCCTGTCCAAGCAAACATGAAATAGTTGTGCTGTTAAAAAATATTTGTGTTTTGACCAGGTCCTTCATCACTTCAGGGTTAGAGCAGTGTTTTGTCCAAAGGTGCTGATTGGTTTTCATCAGACGTTGTTGTTGAAAGGGCGACCGCTGGCCATCACTGCGTGACTCCTGATGCTTTTATTTGCAGCTGTCCAAATTGATCCAAAATAAATAACCACTGCACTGCAGCGTCCTGGGGGTTTCTGTAAGCCTCTTGTGATGAGTGCAGCCCAGGGCGGACTTTTCACTCCCAACTCCACAGCTCTGTGCCATTAATGTCACATGCTCTACATTTTACCAACTGTACTTCAGACTCACCAGAGTAACAACACAGGCAGTGTTACTGGGCTAAAGTGCTTTACTGTGGAAACGTTATAGTGAGATGGGCATCTGATCATAAGTCTGAGCCATCCTAAATCCTAAATCAGAAAAGAAGATTAAACTTATGTTCACCAAATGTCCCGGTCCACCATTACACAGCTGGAGCTTTGCACTGCACCAGTTTGGATCTCCATTTCTCTATAGCAGCGCACATCCATTTTATATTTGTTTTGCATTTTGTTTTTTCATTCGTCAGGCTGGTCATTGACTTTACACAGGTTAGAACTACATGATAGATTCTTCAACATAGAAGACTAAAATGTGAACTGCTAAATGAGGATTTAACTACGGAGTTGGCAGTCTCCATAAAGATTATATATCTTTCTGGGCCTGAAAAGTAACTCAGATGAGATATTTCTGAGGTAATTGAATAAGGAAGCAGCTGTCGATTTCCTCTGAATGTATTAAGTCTTTGACAGATTGGAGCGGGTTGGGTTGTTCCTGGCATAAAAAATAATTAAAATGAAATGAAATTGTGCTACCTAAATAATTGCAGTGTTTGTGATTTGCTCAGTCACTGATAATTTAGAAAACCAATCAGTTTGAAATCCTTTATGGGGAAACACTCTGATGGACTGCTGTTTCACTGTTATTACTAACGGGACATTTACGCTCGGTGTTTGGGCCGCGTCTCCAGTGCATTAGTGTAGGAGTCGACTGCATTAGCCGTATCAGACACATTTGAAAGAAAGTGCGGAGAAAGTCCAGCTGCTGCATTTCTCAGAACATCTGTTTCCAATGCACGACTGTCCACTGTGTTCTCTCTCCAAGGCAAATCATGCACCTTTGGCTTTCGGTATTAGCTTTAGTCTGATGTCTGCTGTCACTGCGGAAAGCACTAAACTTGTACATCATCGGTAATCACATTTATAGGACAACGTTAAACCTTTGAGCTGTGTATAAAAGGTGTCACATTTACTAAAAGCTAATACTATTAAAAACACTCGTCATTTTGTCCACTAACCAGGACTCGTCGCACCTCAAAGAGCAGCTCCACTTGTGCTCACACCAAATCTTTGCACATTTCCCATAGGATAAGCTATATCTTTGTTTATCTTTTGCACTTTGTTTCCCCACACACTTCTGCTTTCTCTCCAGTTGACAGCACTGGCTCAGCAGAGAGGTCTTCAGTAGGCACCGCCGCGGACTCCCATTTTCCAAACACAGGAGTCTTTTTACAGTCTGGGCCGGGGCCAGGTCACTATTCAAACCTCGTGGTCAAGAAAACAACAAGGCAATCTGGGGTTACAAATCAGTCGAGACAAAGGGGCCAAGTGTTTGTTTTGAGTTCGGGTGGGATGTGGCGCATATGTTTCTCCACTAGGGGCAAAAGTCAGGCTCGGCCCGCGTCAACATCGAAATACATCATCGCCCCGGTCCCTGCGAGTTGAAAACCATTTGGGAAACGGGCTTTTTTTTGCACGGTGAGGAGCGGTGTGGCCGTACGTCTCGTGTGAATGGAGCAGGTGGGGTGATGCTGGCATTAGGAGAGGCACCGAGGGTCACGAATCACCTGGAAATGACAGGAATGTCCTCTTGTCCCAACAGGCCCTCAGTCTGACAGACAACCCCCGGGGCTAATGTCAGAGCGCTCGAGTTAACAATTACTCAAGAGCAACAATATGCAAACCAGCCCTGCCTCTGCATAAGCCCAATAATTGTGGGCTTCCTTGTGAACAAAATGACTAACTGCCCTACAAATATTTTCTGTGAAAGACTGAAAATAAATCGCAAATATATAAAAAAGAAAGTTGAAAAAAAAAAGGTCAATAGTAAAAATACGGTGAAAACACTGGGGAAACATTTGGAACAATTTGGGGGGGAAACTTGGAGAAAAATTATGGAAAAATATTTGGTTAAAAAAAAAAAAATGGGGGAAAATGTAGAAGTTTTTTAGAAAATTGGGGAAAAAACACGCAATAAAAAAATAATTCAAATATGGAAGATTTAGGGGGAGAAACTTGAAAACATTGTTAAAGAATAGGGGGACAAACTGGGAAAATGTCGGAGAAAACGTGGAGAGAAATAATTAAAATGGAGAAAAAATAAGATTTTTTATTGTTTTTTCACCCGGCCTTTTGTAGCTAACGGAAGTTTCTTGGTTGTTTCACCTCAAACAAATGATACAAATGCAGAATAAAATAACATAATTAGTCTGTTTTATGGTTCTATATGACAAATAATTTAGTATAGGTATCAAAGAAAGTATCATTCAGGTATCGAAAACCAAGTATGGTTAATGTACCGGTATTGAATTTTTTCTATGGTATCCAGCCCTAGATATAACTGTATATTTATATGACTCCAATGAAAGTCCGTAATCAATATCTTGCTGTCATAATCCAAATATGTTCAGTGTTTCACAGTTATTTCACACCACATTCCTTCCCCACATTGTGCAGCCCTTGAGTGGGCCATGAGTAACTTGTGCTTTCTGAGATGGCAGGGCTGAGAGTAAAACCTTCTCAAAGCTCGTCTTGATTTACACAAAGTTTACGACGGGGGGGCAGTTTGGACCTGGACAAATATGGTCAAAGAGTGTTTTCAAAAGACCTCTTCCCTTTATGCGAGAATAGACAGCGAGTGTGAAGCTGAGCCCTGGTGGTAGTCTGTTTGGAAAAGTCGAGGATGTGTCAAAATAAATACACAATGGGCCGTGCTGGTAAGCGGGGGCTGCTGCGTGTCCCGTGTGTGGCCAGTTGACCCCAGGCATCGTGCAGAGACCATATATCACTATCCACTTTTCAGGACCATAATAAATGTGCCCCTTTCGGTCATGCTTTACAATGGATGTCGTTGTCGGCTGCAAAGACACTAGTGCTGTGTGATTAAAACGCCAAGAGCACACTTCTATCCAAAAATCTGTATTTCCACTTGTTTAAGCGAGATTTTAAAACCTCCCATAAGTTCAACAGGATGCGTGAGAAACGGAGAACTGTTTTGTCGCCTTAGAAACGGTAGGAAATATGTTTGAGTGAAATAATACAATAATAGATGATTTTGGTGTTTTGAAAAAGTGCTTTCTACCAGACAGGAAAACCAAAGTTGAACCAGACCTAAATTAAGATAGTGACGGTTTATGCCTATGTTTTGATTTCCCACAAAACAGTCACGTGTGTCCCTGGTCAGCTCAAGCTAAATGATGCACCGAGCGACTTGACTAGGTTAAATTTAGTGTGTTTGATGCTGTCTGACCAAAGCCTCAGACTCAGAGGAAGTCTGGGAGAGGTCACAGCGAGGGTTTGTTGTGGGCTGTCGCTGGCCACCAATAGAAATACATTCAGACCTTTTTACTCTCACATCTGCCTGCAGAGTGAGGCGGCAACTCTAAACCGCTTCATTCACTTCTTCAATTATTGTTTGATATAAATGTTTGGCAACTTATGGCCTAGTGTAGTTTTCAATAATAATTGAGTGCCTTTATTCAAATAATATGCCTGATCTAACTCGACTGTATGTTCATTATTTGTTTTTTACAAGGGGGGGTCGAGAATCAATCCCTTTCAGGCGGTGTAATTAGTTATATCAGTTAGGTTTGAATATTGGGGGGGTTGCAACACCCCTCCCCCCCCCCCATATTTTACGCCTATGGTTGTTTACCAAAACTTGCTCTGTCACCTGTTTAAATAAGTTGTAAGAAGAAGAAACATTCTTCAGATAAGGACAGCTGCAGTTAGACTGTGCAGGCCCTGCTCTGCAATGCTGGTCATTTCTGACAGATGTACATGATGTATTTATATTATGCGAGCTGGATTGTACGCATTAGTTAAATACCTGATTGAATTGCAGTTAAGTCTAATGCTAGTTCTTGCTAACGTGGCTCATTCTAACTATTGACAAGTCTATTCTCATTGTAATTACTCCATTATTACGCCATATTCCTCATTAGGGCGGCTCAATGTGAACAGGAGGAAGAGCACATGAATGTGGGAGTAATGAACCAATCTTTGAAATAATAGCCTCCATTTCTCTCACAGGGGCCTATTGTACAACTACATAATTAAATCTTTCAGTGCTCCTCCTCAGTAATGGAAGCCATTGTACTTTCCCTTCAGATATTGAAACTCTGCCATTACTCATTTTCTGGCAAAAGGTTTAATCTCTGAGCATGGAAACTGTAGCTGCAAATAAGTAAAATGTTCTCCCACTCTGTTTACATGTTTGACAGCTTCTTTTCCTTTCCTGCAGATCTCTCTGACGTGGCCGCGCTGCAGAGGGCCAGGAGCACAGCGCAGCCATGGCCCCGCGCAAACGCGGAGGCGGCGGGAGCCGCGGAGGGCTCTCCTTCATCTTCTGCTGCTTCAACAGCAGCAGCGACCACCCGGAGATCACCTACAGGCTGAGGGATGACTTCGCCCTGCAGGCCATGGAGCCCGCTCTGCCCATGCCTGGCTACGATGAGCTGGACAGCATGTTCTCTGAGCTGGTGGTAAGAAATACATATACTCTGAGGGAGGAGTGTTAAATTGCTAAATATTTCTGCTTAATGTCACAAATCCTGGTGAAACCTGTTATGCTTCGATCTGGTTCACACAGATGAAGACAAATTATCCACTAAACAAGTGGACTAGTGATCTATTCTAGTTCATTTATTCAGACATTTTATTATTTTATTATTAGCCTAATGATTTAACTTCTCTCTAGTTGAACATTTACGCTGGCACCCCCCACTGTCCTTTCAACAGTTTTACTGTCTATGTACATCTCAAACACATTATGTCCTGGTCCTGTTTACCATAACTATTACATCAAGTTACTGAATAGACTCTTCCTCCATGGAGAGCAGCTCACAGGAGCTAAAGGCCAGCGCTGCTTTTCTCTATCTCACTGTCACTCCTGATTTGTCGCGCTCCCCTCTCTGCTGCCCCACTTTCCTCTCCCATGGTTGCCACAGTAATCTAAGCATGACATTTTTTCACTTCAGTTGAGCACATTCAAAGACCCCTCGTGTACCATCTGCTAATTGCTTGTTTTTGTCTCCTGCTCTTTATGAAGACATAATTGAGTAAGTTGAGTACAACGACAAGGGGGCATTCAGTTGCCCTGTTTACCAACGGAAAATAGCCACGTGCTTTTACTTCGACATAGTTGAACTGCCCTTGTCAGTGCAAAATGAAAACAAGACTCTGTGGAATAAGTTTTGGGCGTCTCTGCTCCATTACACCCTGTTAAACTCAACCTTTGACCTTTAAAAAGACTTTCCAGAAACCTGCGAGTCAAGTGAAGAAAGACATATTTTACATTTAGATCGTGTAAGACCAGGAATGTTTGCACTTTTTACACGCTTTATTTTATGTCACTGTGCCTCGTTGAAAAAGGCAGGGAAGAGTTCAATTCACAACTGTTTTGGTATCAAATCAGTCTCAAAACCAGTTCAGCAAACACTGAAGATGGTGCTTCTGTTGAAAGACTTTTGTTAATGAAGGCTTCAGTCACAGAGAACTTACGAATGCATCCAAATCGCTTAAGTATTACTTTAATTCCCAAGGCCTCAGAACTAATGGATCCGTCTTTAAAAAAAAATTTAAACAACATACAAATCCTAAAAGCTTTTTCAAGACAGGGCGTGAGCATCAAAGAGTAGAGTAGCCAAAATACTGTATGTACTCCGTTAAGTACAGTGCTTTGCGAAAGTACTAATACACCATGAACCGTTGCACATTTTGTCATGTTTACAACCCTAAACATAAAGATTTTATTTAGAATGTTTTACTGAAAGTTCACACACAAGTAACAGACAACTGTGAAGTGAAAGCAAAACGATACATGATTCTTATTATTTTATTTTTTAAATAGAAAAGTGAAAAGTGGGGCGTGCAGCGTTAAGTTATACAAAGACTTCCCAAGATTTGAACATCTCACGGAGCACTGTTCAATCCATCATTCAGAAATGGAAAGAGTATAGCATAAGAAATCCCGTTTGAAGTTTGTTAGAAGTCATATGGAGGACACAGCTACCATGTGGAAGAAGGTGCTCAAATGCAAAACGTTATGTATGGAGCAAACCTAACACTGCTCATCGTCCTGAGTGCACCATCCCCAGTGTCAAATATGGTGGGGGGAGCATCATGCTATGGGGCTGCTTTTCCTCAGCGGGGACTGGGAAGATTGTAAGAATAGTTGGGAAGATGGATGGAGCCAAATGGAGACTTTTTGGAGGAAAACCTGCTGGAGTCAGCAAGAGAATTGAGGCTGGGGCGGAGATTCACCTTCCAGCAGGACAATGACCCTAAACACAAAGCTAAATCTACAATGGAATGATTTAAAAACAAACATATTAATGTGTTAGAATGGCCCAGTCAAAGTCCTGCCCTAAATCCTATTGAAAATCTGTGGAAAGATCTGAAAACTGCTGTTCACAAACGCTCTCCTTCTAATTTTACAGAGCTTGAGTTGTTTTGTAAAGAAGAATGGGCTAAAATGTCAGTGTCTAGATGTGTAAACCTTATAGTCATACCCCAGAAGACTTGCTGCTGTTATTGCAGCAAAAGGGGGTTCCACAAAGTATTAAGTCATGCTGTATGAATACTTATGCACGCCCCAATTTTTCACTTTTCTATTTGTTGAAAAATAACAGAATCATGTATCATTTTGCTTTCACTTCACAGTTGTCTGTTACTTGTGTGTGAACTTTCAGTAAAAAAATCAAAATAAAATCTTTACGGGTTGTAAACATGACAAAATGTGCAAACGTTCAAGGTGTATTAGTACTTTCGCAAGGCACTGTATAACAGTAGAGACCCTAATAATTACTCAAGGAACTGTTTGATACTTGGTGAACATACGACTTGATGTAACTGAAGAGAAAAAACCTCGACATCATCATCTTTAGTCACCATCTCTTCTCTGTGTTCGGACTCCACAGCCGCTCAGAGCCTCAGTCTGTGTCTGCTTTTCATTGTGACACATGTTTACTCCAGATGTTTGTTATTACCACATGTTGAGAAAATAAGCCACGCCCTTTTTTCTTTGGGCCATTACTCACAGATAAACCAGACAAGACTTCGGAGTTCAGATTCATTGAGTTTCCAATGAGGGGGACCTGCTGATCTTTCATTATTAAAACAGGCACACAGGGAGGGTTTGGCACTAACTTCATTTTTAAAATAAATACAGCCCTCAGCGTTCAGAACTGAGTGTTAAAACAAATCATTTTTCATTCACTAATTTCATAACTGACACTCGTGTGGCTCCTGCTGCTGCTTTGGCCGAGGACGTAGCCAGTGATATCTAGACATGCGGCAGTGCTAAGAGTGTAGCATTAAAAAAAAATCTGCATTTTGCTCCGAAACTACATTAAATTATGCTAAAATGGCTATCATATTTTAACCATATTTTGTTCCTTTTCTTAGGACGAGCTTGACCTCACGGAGAAGCACAGAGAGGCCATGTTTGCACTTCCGGCTGAGAAGAAATGGCAGATCTACTGTAGCAAAAAGAAGGTATGAGTACAACGTATCTTTCATCTTAAAACAAGCCACTTGAACACATACTCCGACGTACTATAAAATACCAGAGCAATCTGTTTAACATTGATTTGTTCTTATCGGCTGCACCGTGCCTTCGTCAGCACGAGCAGGATGTCTGGATATTTCAGGAATGGGTACGATTATTTTAGTCTGCCTTTGACGTCAGGTGAAAGTCGCAGCGTAGAAGACGGAAAAATCAAAGCAGTCCTCGTAATGCTGCGAAAATCTTTTAATACGTTTTGGCATCAGATGAAAGTGATCTAAAATGATCCCCGTCTTTGAGTGTTTTCAAAAATAAATGGGGGAAATAATATAAAAATTACAATGCTTAGACGAGACTTAGGTGGATTTGTCTGAACGGGTATTACGGGCTTTGGCATTTTTGCTGAACAGATGTTTATAAATCCTCTCATAGACATTATATCGACTTTTACGAGGACACATATGCACACGTAACAGCCATAAACCTGATAACGTGTCAACAGGGCTAATAGACACTTCTCTGTCGAACATGCCGACACAGGCAACAGACCCAAAGGAAGGAGGCATCACTTTCTCACGCACTCGAACATGCCAGTTAGCTTCACTTCAATCACCCGTACTAGTTCCACATTACTGCACGACTGCTTTGCATGCACATCAAAGCCCACCATGAAGAACAGCTCAGGGTAACACAAGCTGGATGAGAAAATGAGGGATATACCCTGAAGAAAATAATAATGGTCCTAAATGCTCAATTTGATATATAATTAATCCTTTTTTGGCGTGTACTGTTTGATGCAGCCTCAGTTCAGGCATCAGAACTTGTAGTGCGATTTATATTAATCACTTTTCCATTCTTTGTATAAAAAGACATGCGCTGTTACAGTATAGTTGATCCCCTTTAGAGCCGTTTTTTTTAGGTTATGCACCTGTCCCATCAAAGCGTCTGTGTAGCCATAATACATTCTGCAGCTACGTGGCCGTGTCACATTTCATTACGTCTTTTGGTTGTGATAAAAGGCCCGTCAGCTGTTCGCCCTTTCTCTGTGTGAAAACGCAGGCGCCTGTTTGAGTTTAAATGACCTGATGCTGTGCCTCCCGCTGACGCTGCCACAGCAAAGGCTTCACCCGCAGCCATTTTAGACTAATACATGTCCCAATGGCTGGGAAGCATGAGGACTAAGAGTCGAACTGCAATCCTAATATTAACCCTTAAAGTTTTGACTGAACTAACAGTGTCCAGACTCAGTGTATTTGGTTACTGAAGTGAACTAATTACCCATAACTTCAGTTTGTTTCCTCATTACCTGTTCCTCGTCCATTGTTTTGTTCTGTCGCATATGGCTTCCGCTCTAACAGATGTTTCACCATCTCGAATTAACGCCAGAAGTGTCCCAGTTTGTGTGGCCTCATTTGAAGCAACAAAAAAAAGACACTGTATTGTCCATAATATTGTATTGTTCGCAACACCCTTCATGTTGCCAGGGTGTTGCGTTGGTTACAAGGTGAAGGGGGATATTGCTGACTCATCGGTCGCTGCACTGCCACACAGAGACAGACGGCCATGAAAACCGGCTGATTCTGCAAAAGGCAACTCTGGCTCTGTCCCAGACACCGGCAGATCGCTCAGAGTGCGTGAAGAGGAAACGCACTGCTCCAAGTCAAACAGGAAGGCTCTGGCTCCACAGGTGCAGCCGCATCAGGGGCGAAGGCCCGATAAGGAGAAGGTGGGGTCAGTGCGGGACGTACGAGTTCGCCGGCAAAATGAGGCCTCTGGTTTCTTTGGCAAACGCACTTAAAAAACGTCCCCATTTACCCAAGATAAGTCCCTCTGAGCTGCAGTTTGCTTTGGCCTGGCACCTGAGTGGATAAAATCGGAAAACCGACCTCAACCCAGTCCAGTTGACGACTTTGAAAACCTTTACTAGGCTGGTTCTTTGTGCGGCTGCATTCTGTCTGTGAATCTGGAGGTGGTTTATTGAAAGGGTTTGTCAGTAAAAGTTCAATGAGCACAGATCTGTAACCTCTCTAAGAGCCTTGTCCCTTTAGGTTTAATATTCATCTGTCGAACTCGGCTTTCCTGTAACATCTTTGATCCAATCGTTCCCAAATAATTCCGGAAGATATGGCCCCCACATTTCCCCTCTCATCTCCACCCTAAATAGGATGCGCCGCGTTTGAAGTTTGCTGAAAGATGACCCGCTTTAGAGGCCCCAGCCCCAATAAAGGACTGAAGTCGTTCCAGGGGCCGCTTGTCTGCACTGGCACTGGTCATAACTCCGACCGCGGGGTCAGGCGCACACTGTCCCGGGCCGGCTAAATCTTTGCCTAAACTCATGCCCAATTAGCTTCTGATAGTCACCGCTCACTTGTGCCTAATGGGGCAACAAGTCAAAACAAAGGCCCTTTTTGTTTCAAAGCCCAGGAAGCCAAGGCCAGAGTGGATTCTATTTTTGTGCTGCTACTTTTAACACTTTTATGGCCTTATTCGGTGTTAGAATGTTAGAATTTGATTGCAAATAAAAGAATAGTAGCTCTAATAGCTCTAAAACCCTATAGAAGTAAAAGCAAATAAAACTGAAAACGTTTTTAGTTAATAATAAAAGCTGAAATTTTACCAAATTTGTTGCCTGATTTAATCTCAGCCGAAATCAGTCCGTGCCCCTAATCCAAAATTGACCATTTGCTAATCTTGAGATTTTCCCCAAGCAGCTGTGGCTCGTCCCGAAAGTCAGTGAAGTGCTGCAGGATAAAGTGGGACGTGTTTCTGTGCTGTCCTACTTCGAGCCCTGGCTCCACTTCTGTTAAAGGCAAAACTGTCTCTGCGCTAACTTTGAATTTCATGAGACAAAATTCACTTGTTTTTTTCCCTAATCCATGTGAAACTTTCCCTCCATAGTTAATACGCATACTGAAATGTAAATGCATTGTACTGTTCAAGCAGCAGACCCATAAATTACAATATAAATAGGTGATTCCCTAATTATTGTTCAAATATCAACGTGTGTCTGATTTTCTCCACTTTGTTTTTCAGGAACAAGAAGAAAACAAAAGTGCGACTAGTTGGCCAGAATTCTACATCGATCAGCTTAACTCAATGGCAGCTGTGAGTCGTAAAAACGTATTTTACGCTATTCAGAAACTAAAGACTTAATCACTCTCAGACTTTGCATGCTTTTCTAGAATTCCCAATAATAAACCGGTTCACACATTCACTGCCACACCCTTTGAGCTGTAAATCAGATTTTAATCGAGCCGAAAAATGCAATTGTTTTTGTTCTTTCACTGAACAGAGAAAGACCCTCTTGGCTCTGGAGAAAGAAGACGAGGAGGAGAGGAACAAAACCATAGAGAATTTAAAAACGGCTTTGAGGACACAGCCCATGAGGTGCATTTACTTTATGTACACAGCTATCGTCGCATCAGCAATCCCACCTTTCCTGTCACACAGTGCTGAAGTCAGACTATGTTAATGTGCCCTTTTAGAATAGATGCTCTGAAAGGTCGCATCGGGTTTACCTGCATGAGTAATCTGTTAAAAAAAGAGCATTCCCAGTGAACCAAATGCACCCCTCATCTGTTTAGTAAACCGCCCATATTTGAGATGGGATACTTTGTTTCTCCTGTTAGAAGCTGCTTCAGCTCGTTTATAGCGCCCATAAGCCTCGCGATTGTTTACTGGAATCCATTATATGCACAGCTTTGGTAGACGATGAGGCAAAGCAGCGCAGACCGCAATAGAAACAAAAAGCTTTTGTCTTAGCGATCGATAAAAATGTGCCATATTTAGTCTTTAACGTCTTAACCCCATGAAATGTCAATAAAACCAGTGCTTTCCTATCGCTTCTGTGGGACAGGTTTGTGACGCGCTTCATTGACCTCGACGGCCTCACGTGCGTCCTGAACTTCCTGAAGACCATGGACTACGAAACGACGGAGTCCCAAATCCACACGTCGCTCATCGGCTGCATTAAGGCGCTGATGAACAACTCCCAGGGCCGCGCCCACGTGCTGTCCCACTGCGAGAGCATCAACATCATCGCCCAAAGCCTGGCCACGGAAAACATCAAGACCAAAGTGGCCGTGCTGGAGATCATGGGGGCCGTGTGCCTCGTCCCGGGAGGACACAAGAAGATCCTGCAGGCAATGCTGCACTATCAGCGCTTCGCATGTGAGAGAACGCGCTTTCAGGTGGGACACGAGCACATGGCATTGACTGTGGGTGCAGAGAGATTTTAGACTTGATTTTTTATCGATAAGGAATAGTAATAAGTCATTCCAGTACAGTTAGATTTCAATAATGTAACATAGGAATACCAAGGGGAATGAGCACTTCCTGAACTCCCTATAAAAACATGAGTAAAAGTGTCAAGTGCATTACGACATTGCAGAATAAGTGTGTGAATTTATGGTGTGGTTTGTTCCTCCCAGACGCTCATAAACGATCTGGACCGGAGCACGGGCCGATACCGAGATGAGGTCAACCTGAAAACAGCCATTATGTCTTTTATTAACGCCGTGCTGAGTCAAGGGGCCGGAGAGGTGAGAGCCGTCCCCGCTTCACTTCATCACAGAGACATTTTACAGCACATTCGACTAAAACAGGTTTTTTTCTGTTTCCTAATCAAGACGAGTTTGGAATTCCGTATCCATCTCCGGTACGAGTTCCTCATGTTGGGGATTCAGCCGGTGATCGATAAGCTGCGCTCACATGAGAACTCCACGTTAGACAGGTGTGACTTTTCAATCCCAGAGGACAGTTTGCATTATTCACAACACCCATTATACGCTTTTCATGTTCCTCCTTTTCAGACATTTAGACTATTTTGAGATGCTCCGAAATGAAGACGAGTTGGCAATATCCAAACGGTTTGAGTCGGTAAGAAGCCATACCCGTCTCCCTTGTGTAAAACCTTCTCTGGTGCGCATTATACACAATTACAGACTGTTTATTTATTTCTCCTGTAGGTTCATATCGACACAAAAAGTGCCACCCAGGTTTTTGATCTCATCCGAAAGAAGATGAACCACACAGACGCATATCCGCACTTTATGTCCGTCCTGCACCACTGTCTCATGATGCCGCGTAAGTCTCGCGTGCCTTTCGCGCTGAACATGATACTACGAAAACAGGTTTTACATAAGGAAGCTGCCTCAAAACAATCCACTGAACCCAAGTGTATTAGCGCCACAAAGTAAACGCCGCAGAGCTTTTCGACTTGGGTTCAAAAAGATAAAGCGTGTTGACTCGGGATAAGTGCATTCCAAACCAAACTTGATCCTCGATAATGGAGCTACTGCTTACTATTTTTTACTGGTTAATTAGCTCAAGTTTTTTTGGCAATGTGATTCATAAAAGGAAATATGCCACGAATGTTTATTTAGTCGGGTCATGTGCTATGGGCTTGTAGCTGCTAAGTGGTTTCTCTACAGTTTCTCTGATTTGTTCCCACCTCCCAGCTCTAAAGCATTAGAGAGGAGGGGAAGCAAAATGAAGAATTGGTCCGTAAAGATACAATCACAAACTACACACAAACAGGGCTGGGTAATTTAAAAACACACAATTATTGCACCCTAGACTCTGTAAGTATTAAAAGCCAGCTTAAAAAGATGAGTCTTTGATCTGGACTTAAAAAGGGACAGATCTGTGAGAACACGCAGACTGAGGGGCAGGCCACAGGTTTAGGCGCTGCGGCCCTAATGGAACGATCGCCCCACTTGTTTGTACCAGGACTTGGGCACGTCCAGAACCATTTGATCGGCAGACCGGAGAGCTCTGCTGGGGCGATGAGCGGTCAATAACTCAGTTAAATATAGCGGAGCGAGACCATGAAGGGCTTTGGAGACAAACATTTTAAAATCAATACGAAAACGGACCGGGAGCCAGTGCAGGGCAGAGAGGACGGGAGTGATGTGTCTGTGTCTGGATGAACCGGAGGAACTTATTTTTTCCCCCATTTTTCCTAAAATGTTCAATTCCCCCCCCCCCCCCCTTTTTTTTTTTTATTTGTATTTTTAAATTTTGAGTTTTTTTCCACATTTTACCACTTGTTTTTCCCAATTTTTCCCCCACTATTTTTCCCAATTTCCCTTATTTTATTTTATTTTATCTTTTTTTTTTACAATTTCCTTTTAAATATTGATGAACAACAGCATCAGAACTTGAATATAACGATTTTATATTTGTTTTCAGTACCTACTTTCAATACTTTAATTTTTTACTAGTAGCTAAAACGTTTTTTTTTCTATACCAGACGGTACCCAGCCCTACTCCCAAATAAACCCACCAGAAATGAAATGAATGTGTTTGTGCTGTATTTAGTGAAATCGCATGTAGTACTGCTTCACTACCTGACATTTCCTGTGTCTGCGAAAGGGAAGATGAATCCAAGGCTCTCCAGCTGGTGGGGTTTAAATGGACTTTGTTTCTTGTTTAGACAGAGATGAAGATGGCTGTCCTAATAAATACTTAAACCTGCAGAAAACACATTTCAGGTCACAGGGTCAATGAGGAGCACCTTTCCCTCTGTTCACAGACAAGAGGAGCGGAAACACGGTGCAGTACTGGCTGCTGCTGGACCGGATCGTGCAGCAGATGGTCCTGCAGAACGACAAAGGTCACGACCCCGATGTCACACCGCTGGAGAATTTCAACGTGAAGAACGTCGTCCGGATGTGAGTCACTTCGATCACACATGGAACAGATTACATCGCACCAGATTGAAGGATATAGACTGGCGCTGGTTAAAAATAGCCTCTTTTAAGTCTCTGATGCAGTGTTGTTAATTATGCCTCATCTGTTCCTCAGGCTGGTCAATGAAAATGAAGTGAAGCAGTGGAAAGAGCAGGCGGAGAAGATGAGAAAAGGTGCGTTTGATTTCGAGGTCTCGCACTGAAGGAAAGCCATAACAACTAGGTCCAAGTGTTTAATAATAGCTGCGCTTCCACAACAGAGCACCACGAGCTGCAGCAGAGGTTTGAGAAGAAAGAGCGCGAGTGCGACGCCAAGACTCAGGAGAAGGAGGAGATGATGCAGACGCTCAACAAGATGAAAGAGAAGCTGGAGAAGGAGAGCACAGAGCACAAAAACGTCAAGCAGCAAGTGGCCGAGCTCACTGTCCGCCTGCACGAGCTCAGCACTGTACGTCAGCCTTACACTCCCTTTAATAAAGCCCTGTCCTAATATGGAAGCTATTAGAGGCTTGGAAAATAACAGTGGACAAACATATCAGTGAATTATGACCACGGTCTTTTTAAATACGTATTATTTTGTGGTCTACATTACTCCAACATTTTTCCATAACTTAACATAACCACACTCACTGATCAAGTCTTTATAACCAACAATCTGTTATTCTGACAGATTAAACCTCTTTTATGACCCGCCGCCTCATGCAATGTATCATGTGCATCTTTCAGAGACAGGCCACTATGGTTCCTGGCGGGCCTCCTCTCACGCCTGGCCCACCGGGAGGACCTGTGCCTCCTCCCCCATTGCCAGCGTTCGGAGGCATGTGCCCACCTCCGCCTCCCCCTCCACCGCCCGGCGGGATGCCTCTTCCCCCTCCTCCACCGCCTCCTCCCGGCGGACCCCTTCCTCCCTCCGGGCGCCCCCCCATCGGAGGAGGTATCCCCCCTCCACCTGGAGCACCCCTGGGACCATCCCTCAAGAAGAAGAACACCCCCCAGCCCACCAATGCGCTCAAGTCCTTCAACTGGTCCAAGCTGGCGGAGGTGAGGACCCGCCCCACACAAATGCACTTGTGTTACCGTGGGCAACAACAGTCAAACATTGCAGCCCTAGTTGTTGGCCCTGTCACATGTTCATCATGTAATCTATAATATGTCGCTCTTAGAATAAACTGGAGGGGACTGTGTGGATGGATGTGGACGACGCAAGGGTCTTTAAAATCCTAGATTTGGAGGACATTGAAAAGACCTTCTCAGCCTATCAGAGACAACAGGTAATCACACCACTGTAGTGCACACTTCGTCACATTTTTACTTTTTCATTACATTGTTTTACATTTCAAATCAGAGTTGAAATAGTCACTTGCCTTTTTTAATTGTTGAGTGAAATCTTAATTGTTTTTAATGAGCCTTTCTTAAGAGATCAAACTGCATGACAAAGCAAAGGTTCAAAACCAACTCTTGGCTGTAGTTCGCTGATCACAACATTTTGAAAAAGCCTGTGGATTGGCAGCACATTGGATGAGCAGGACATTTGTAATGGGCCTTAACACAGCTTCATAGAGTCGCGTATGGTTCTATTTTTGCTTGATTGATTGAAATGCATGTAACAGACCCTAAATAAAGCATGTGTTGATGAACATGCAGCACGCACAGCCGCACACGTTCACACCGTTTTACATTTGCACTTCATCATGTGATTGATTTTGCCGTTTGTGACTTTATGGGCTGCTGCCTTCACTTAACTGCTTTACTTAATCTAATGATTGCTTACATCTTCCTGCTTCTTGCCTGCGTTTTAGGACTTCTTTATGATCAATAACACCAAACAGGTGAGTGCACTTACAGTACTGTCTGTCTAAGTATTGTGCCCAACCCTTGAGAGTACTTTTGTTGTTCTTGGATTTATGAGCATGGTAGTCTGTGTGGGTGACTGATGGGGTTGTAAGTCCATAATGGGTATCTCTCTGTACTTTTTTTCATTATTTAATATGCTTTCAGAAAGAGGCAGAAGACGACACACTTGGCTCTAAAAAAGTCAAGGAGTTGTCACTGATTGATGGCCGCAGAGCCCAGAACTGCAACATCCTGCTCTCACGGTGAGGTTTAGAAAAGGCTGCTCATAGATTACTGAACAGACAAAACATTATGACAAGTGCTACAAAATCTTCTTAGGCTGTCTGTGGGAAAAAAGAATGACATGATTTAAGTCATTTGTTAGATGGAGAGATGGATAGGTATAGGCACTTTGTATTTTTATGACAGCTGGGTTAGATCAGAAAGGGGTCAGTGTCTATTAGTAATGTTTTTTTCGAAGAAGTGGTGAACCAATGACTTTTTTTTTTCAGGCTGAAGCTTTCAAACGAAGAGATCAAGAGAGCTATCCTGACCATGGACGAACAGGAGGATCTGCCTAAAGACATGTTGGAGCAGGTAAGAGACCGTAATGTACTGAATGTGTACGGAGTTTGTTTTATTATAAGCTCCTGTAAATGGAAAACCTCTGGAGCGGACTGAGCCCCATAAACCCGTCCACTGGCTTTAATGTAAACACGAGTGCTTCAAGGTGAAGAGTGTCTCCTGCTTTTTCAGCTGCTCAAATTCATCCCGGAGAAGAGCGACGTGGATCTGCTGGAGGAGCACAAGCACGAACTGGACCGAATGGCTAAACCCGACCGCTTCCTTTACGAGATGAGCAGGTATTCAAACAATCAGGGCTTAGCTTTACAAATACTGTGGGTTCAGATAATTTACAGATCTCTTTTACCTATTATTTTATCATGCAGCTGGTTAAGAGTGTAGCTTTCTCTTTCCATATTCAGCATAAAACTTCAACATAATGGCATAGGAATACATAGAGAGATCTTAGTGGTTCCCGAATCCCATTGGTGAACCAGATTATATAACAAGGCTTTGTCGTGTTGTTGTGGTAGACTGGGACTTCACCGCAGAGAGAGCAAACAAAGTGAAGTGTTTTACAGCTCAGACCCAAAGAGCATCACTGTCAAACAACAAAACGAGGTCCTGAATAGAGATCACAAGTGAAACACTGTAATGAAATCCACTGTTATACGAGTCTGGCCAGGTTGTGTTTTTCACCTTCCGATCCGTGACAGGAAGAACACAAGTCACACTGGTTTTCATTTGCTGTAGTCTGCGGTTCGGAGGCTTAAAATATAAACGCTACCAAAATCAGCCCAGTCTTGACCACAGTATTAAAAGTAGTTTAGTGTAATGCCCGTGTTTACGGTTTTGAAATAAATTGTGGATTTCCCTGTTTCTTTCTGTTTATAATTTTGGTCTGTTTCTTGACTCATGACTCATTTTCCGTGGTTTCCAGGATAAACCACTATCAACAGAGGCTGCAGTCTTTGTACTTCAAAAAGAAGTTCGCAGAGAGGATAGCGGAGATCAAGCCCAAAGTGGAAGGTGAGTTTCATCACTGACATCTACTACTACCACCGACACATTGACATTTAATAAGCGAGTGAAAATAAAAATGTGTGAATGCCGCAGCCCTGACCCGAGCGTCGAAGGAGATCCTGCACAGTCGGAGCTTGAAGCAGCTGCTGGAGGTGGTGCTGGCGTTCGGGAACTACATGAACAAAGGTCAAAGAGGAAACGCGTACGGCTTCAAAGTGTCGTCCCTCAACAAGATCGGAGACACAAAATCCAGCATCGACAAGTGAGCGCTCCCTCCACTGAAACATTTGGAGGCAGTAAAACTATAGTGCCTCCAAATGCTTCATGTCACGTCTGGAAATCACCGTGCGAAATGTGTCACATTCAATGCATTTTACCGCTCGCACTTCTCTAAAATGTGCCGTGTCTGTGGCAGAAACATCACTCTCCTTCACTACTTGATAACCATCCTGGAGAAGAAGTATCCAAAAGTCCTGATGTTCCAGGAGGATCTTAAAAGCATCTCCGAGGCAGCCAAAGTCAAGTACGTGTTGAAAACTACCGCTGCCTTTTCCTTTTATGTGCACATCTAACTCGTCTTTACTCTGCGTGTAGCATGACAGAGTTGGAAAAAGATATCGTGCATTTGCGGAACGGTCTGAAAAGCGTAGAGAGCGTGAGTAGCCAAGATTAATGGCCTTTGTGTGAGTCACTTCAGGCTCCGTGAAAAATATTTGGTGCATGATATTACCTCATCTCGGTTTATTAGGAGCTCGACTACCAGAAGAAGCGGCCGCAAGAGCTGGGCGACAAGTTTGTGTCTGTGGTGAGCCAGTTTATCACCGTGGCCAGCTTCAGCTTCTCCGACGTGGAGGACTCGCTCACTGAGGCCAAGGAACTGGTGAGTCTATGTTCAAATAATAATGTCTAGGACCGGAAAAAACATCATCGGCAGCCCTGAGTAGTCTGACTTCACAGATGTTTTTATTGGTCCGTGCTGTGTGCAAGTTGAAAATAAAACTACACTCGGAGGTAGAGCGTTAACCAAGTCCATTTTCTCCAGTTCAGCTTTACCCAAGGCCAGAGTAACTACAAAACTGATCTAGAAGGATCTTATTCCTCGCACTGTTGCTGCGTTGTCGTCACTTTTTTGTTTTGTTTTTGTCACTTTTTCATCCTCGTTTTCGTCTCATTTTTGTCGCTATTTTGACACTTTTTCCAAGAAACTTTTTTAATTTGATTAAAGTTAAAATGGAGACAATGTGCTCGGTTCAGGTGGGGGTTAAGGGGTGAACTGTCATTTTACAATTCAATAAAGTTGTGTGTTTCTTCAGTCACAGTTGTATATCACTTTGATCAAACCTGGCAACTGTTCTATCAGTCATTTTAACAGACGACGTCATGGGCAGTGTGTTATATCATTTTATAAGCGTGTCCGTCATGTGTCGAGATGAAAGCCTCAAAGTGAATGTGAATGTCTTACATTTACAAAGGCTTCTATAAACATTTCACCATGAAACCTGACCATGCTCTCATATCCTGGGTGAACCTCACGCCCTGAAGTCAAATAGGAGCTTGTCTGTTCTCTTTTATCGGCAGCAGTGAGGGTTTTTATCTGCAGCATGTTTTCTCTCGTAGTGTGCTGCATTGACCCTGTGGTCACATGGCGGCCATTAGACTCTGTGAATCATTGACTGCGTCCTATAGTCAAATATTTGAGTGTGTTGAGTGCAAATGGTCGAGAAAACCTTGTGCCCCAACCGTACTTATGCAAACTATTTTTTTTATCTCTATTCAATTTGTTTTAAATGTAGGATATGATTATCTTTTGTAAATATTTCATAACATTACCTAGTGTTCAACTCATTATACTTACAATAACTCTTAATGTTGATTCATTCATGATTACAAAAACATTTCATTCATTAGTTGAAACTCAGTGACTGAATTCTGAGCTTTTAAATGAGGCATGGCATGTTCACAAATGTCAACAAATTACAGTGTAAGGTGACCCAGGTTCTGTGCTGTTTATAACCAGTATGAGTGCATTACCCTTCTTCTAAAAAGTGAACTTAAAATGGTTCTATCAACTCACTTTTGTGACTTAAACAGAAACATACTATACTACTACAATATTTCATGCAGAATTACCTCGACATTTTATTGACTGAAGTCTTCCCCTGTACTGTATAAATTGCTCCTGTTATTAGGGCACAGCTATTTAAAGATGAATGGACTCTGCTGTTCTCACATCTGGACGTCCCGCGACACGCTGTGAACATGGACCGCAAACACACGGCCTTAATTTGGGCCCCGGCTCCAGTCTCCGGACCCCGCTGTAATCAGTAGCTGGTCCATTCTGGGTTCACGACGGCTTCAAAGCGGCACAACCAGTGCCCCCGGTCCCATTTCAAAGAGCTGGAACCTAATGAAGTCTTGTAAAAATCACAGAGTGGATAAAGCCCTATTTCTGCTCTGTCCCTGCTGTAAATCTAACCCGCGGTGCCCCTTTCCCCTCAGTTCCTCCGGGCAGTAACGCATTTCGGAGAAGACGCCGGTAAGATGCAGCCGGACGAGTTCTTTGGCATCTTCGACCAGTTCCTGCAGTCATTCAGCGAGGCACAGCAGGAGAACGAGAACATGAGGAAGCGCAAAGAGGAGGAGGAGCGCAGGGCCAAAATGGAGGCGCAGGTATTGTAACTCACAAACAATACACAATAATTCATGACAATGTGCCTGTGTCAGTGTTTTGAGCACGCTCTTCACCCCCATCACAATTGTCCACTGGTCCAAAGGTTGCCGGTTCTTTCCTAGGTCTGGCTAGTCGTCGTGTCCTTGGACAAAACACTTCACCATTAGCATTAAGTGTCTGAATAAACAAACAAAACAATACCAACAATAATGACGCAAAAATGCCCTTCTGTGTCTGGCAGCTCAAGGAACAGAGGGAGAAGGAGCGGAAGGCACGCAAAGCTAAGGCCAACGGTGAGGACGACGGAGGGGAGTTTGACGACCTGGTGTCTGCTCTGCGATCTGGCGAAGTGTTCGATAAAGACTTGTCAAAGATGAAGCGAAACCGGAAACGCATCAACAGCCAGAACACGGACTCGAGCAGAGAGCGGCCGGTCACTAAACTCAACTTTTAAACCACATAAAAGCAGCTTGTTTACTTTATGTGGCTCTGACTGACGCACATTCCTGCTATGCCCAAAAAGTCTATATAACACATCAGCACGTTTCATCTTTATATCCGAAGAAGCCAAACTTCAAATACTGGACAGAATGAGACTATTCCTGCTGGATCTTCATAGGAATCTGCTCATTTGAATGTTCTCCATCCCTCCTCTTCCTCGCAGTGACCTCAAGTGCTACATTTCCTCACAGATGTGCAAGGCGCTGATAACCATAGTATTTCATCTGTGCTGTTTTTGTACATCCAAATCTATGCACATTCAAATGTACAGCTGTCTATGATTAGCATCAAACAAGATGTTTGATTTTAAGGGGCCATTTTAATTGTGATCTATCGCTAAAGGGGAATGTTTTCCACGCGGTTCAAAAGACTGATGTATTGGACGCTGTCAAACGCTTGCAGACCAAACCATCCCAGAACTAAAACGCAGGGTCGTTTAACAGAAATGGTCACACGTTTGAGAAAGAGTCTTTGTGTGTTTAAATGAGTGTGTGACATTTTTATATATGATCACTTTTGACCTTTTTGTCTGTTAAGAGCTGGCCTTAACTCTGTCAATTTTAATTGTTGAGTTGGTACTTAAAAGGCCCGGGCCTAATTATTGGAGCTAGTGTGGATACTCACGTCAAACATGTAAAGCTTTGTGCTTGACACAAGCACAGATGAGTTTGTTACACTAAATGCCATTGAATTCAAAATCGGGCAATACACTTTTCTCTTTGTGTTGGAGTATCCTGCTTTTCATGGTTTTGTAAATGTCTCTGTGACAATAGATGGATTTACACACGTTTTAAGTAAAGAAAAGGCAACTGTAACCAAACTCGACATGTTTTGAATGAGTTTTAATAATTCCTAGTTGTGCAAATCCATCCACTGTCACACATTTCCATTAAACTTTGTAATTTAAATATTGCCTTCCATTGTTTAATGAGCTGACGAAATAAATGGGGATCATGTGAGTCTCGTCACATGTGTTTTTTGTTGGTCACTAGAGGGAAAGTCATGTGACCTGTTACACTTAAGGATTAGGATTATTGTTTATACAACCATTAAACCTATTACAGCACAAACAATACTCAGATCAAATTATGTAATTACTGAACTTGTATGTGGGAAAATTACCTTTTTAAAATCCTACTTTCTTCCTCCATCTAGTGGTGGGAATTAGTCACTGCCAAAGTAGACAGTATACCAGGGGTCACCAACGTGGTGCCTGCGGGCACCCAGGTGCCCATTGGGGCATGCCCAGTTGCCCTTGAGACTTTTTCGGAGGTGTAAAACACTTAATTTTCTTGAATCTGATTCTTAAAAATACAATTATTTCTGTTCTTGTGACTCAGTACGACTTTAAATAAAGCAATTGATATAATATGGGGTCAATATCCTATAAGTAAACAGTGTACATTTAAGTCTTTAGGATTTGTTTTTAACTGGTAGCTCTCGAACAACGCAATGCTCTTGACGTAGCCCTCGGCTGAAAAAAGGTTGGTGACCCTGCAGTAGACAGTTGGCTCGGGAGGGACGGCTTGTGATTTTATGACACAAAAAAAAGACACTCTTTTTTTCTTCTTTTTTTATGAATCAAAAGCGGCGATACTGGTCACGGGTATTAGATTTCTCCTCACTTCAGTAGAAAGCCCTGAGTGAGTTCATCCTCAGCCTCCTGGACGAAGCGTGAGACACCGGTGTAAAATGCTCGTCCCGACACTTCCACCACAACAGCCTTAAAGTCTCCACAATTCGTCACCTGGGGGAAAAATAAATTCAATGAGTAAAAGTCCCTCCCAATGGCAAATGTTTTCTTAAGGACACTATGGTCTTGATAATGGAATCTGGAAAGGCTTAAAAGCTCAGACAAATGGTTGACTGAAAGTACTCATTTACTTTCAGTCAACTTCAGGCTTTGGTCAAACACTCATTTAGTCAAATATCTTGCACTTGTCATTGTGTTTTTCCACACGCACTTCAACAGCTCTTCCTGTGAACTGCGACCCTGTGGCTCCACTCTGAAACGTCCTGGTCTGGTTCAGTTCAATCTGACCTTTGTGGAACTGAAGAGCTACTCGAGCGGTCACACCAGAGCCGGTGGGGCTGCGGTCCACCTGCCAACAGCATTTTTACACTTTGTTAAAACACAATATAGTAGTTATAGTTTTGTGATTCTCTAATAACAAATGTTATGTCTGAAATAGCTGTAGCTTGACCTGTGCTTCGGCAAACACACAGACATTGGAAGTGGGCTCAGAGGAATATTTATCTTTGCCGTCAGTGAGAATGGTCCCATATAGAAAAGCCAGGTCATCACTGACTGGATGGTGAAGCTTCACCTTTTAAAAACAAAGTTCACTTTAGGTTCCTACTAACCTATTATCAGTAATAATAATAATTCAAAAATATTGTTTATAGTTATAATAACAATGGCAGTATTGGTATTATTGTAGTGCACTGTTACCTGAGCTTTGACCGCTTTGGTCACTGCTGTCGCTGCATCCACCAGATCTCGAGTCCTGGACTTGTTCACGTCTAAACCAAATCTTTGTGCATCAACAAAAGCATAAAATGCTCCTCCATAACTGATGTTCACTATTACATCACCATAACCTTCCACCTTCACTGCCAAGTCTAAGAGAAAACATTTATTTATGATCGTGGGACACAGGACATTATAACCATCAGACACAGAGCGAGGCCTCTCACCTGTAGCAAAAGCAAAGGCTGGGACACTGTGGAACCTTACTGCTCCTGTCTGACCATCTGAATACTGCACAAAGGCTTTGACCAGTCCACAGGGGCAATGGATGTTCACTTGTGTCTCTGGAGACTGTGGCTCCTTTACCAGCTTATAGTCCAGAGCAAACCGTCCCAGGGCGATGACGGCATGCCCACACATGGTGCTGTAGCCCTCGTTGTGCAAAAAGAGCACTCCGAGGTGAGCATCCTGTAGCTCGCTGTCCACCAGCAGGGCCCCATACATGTCGTAGTGGCCGCGTGGTTCAAACATCAGCACCCTCCGGAGGTGGTCCAGGTGCTCCCGGACATAGCGTCTTTTAGACAGCAGTGTGTCCCCTGGGACAGAGGGATATCCACTGACGATGATGCGCAGCGGCTCTCCCCCAGTGTGCATGTCCACCACTGACAGCTCTGGGCCCTCGTGGGGAGGGAGCTGCAGATCCATATTTCTGATGACTATAAGAATAAATAACCATTAATTTGTTTACAGTATTTCCTTTGACTTCAGATTATAAACAGAGACAATTAGAAGACATTGACAATACATTCATAACTGTCTTTCACAAATAAAAAATGATGTGTGCAGTTTACTTCACACCAATATTAAGCCCCTCATCTGACAAATTATAAACCACTTCAGTGGCCAATGAAACATCAGCCTCTTACACGAACTGACCAATGTATGTCACTGATCTATCTGCTGGGCCCAACCAGGTAGGCTAATTGGGAAAGTATAAAATACAATCTTCAAGGGATGTGTTTGGAAGGAATGGATTGATATGTGTCGCCTCCTAGTGGCAATGCGTAAGTATACGAAATGAAAATGTGTCCATGCAAATGAAATTAAAAGGAAAACCACACATGCAAACTGCAAACATTTGACATCCCTGGACCCAAAACCACGACCTACAAGCCAACAAGCTTTACTATCAGCATGTCCCAGCTGCAGAGCCAAGAGCTTTAATGTCCTCGAAGAGCCTAATTATTAAAGGAACTGTCAACAACATGCCACAATATCGCATAATCATGTTATTCAATCAATACCCCAAAATAATATTTAAAAAGAAATAGCAAAGGTTTTACGCAAACTAAACTTTACCTTGTTCTTTGAACTCAAACCGCACACGTCCGCAGCAGCTGGGGTGGCTTTTGGCGCCTCCTGTTGGTTTGGAGGCTCAATTGGACAAGGTTAGTAATTTACTTCAATGGCTACATCAGACCTGGTCAAATTACGGCCCGCGAGCCACATCCGGCCCGCGAGATGACTCAATCCGGTCCACGACTTGTAGGGCATAAATTCCTGAGTATGTCAAAAAAAAAAGGGAAGTCTCAAGTCTATTCCTTAGCGGAGTTAAGATTTTTTTTTAAAGAAATTACCAGAATGCTCACTCCAGCCACTAGGGGGGCTGCTTAAATAAAAATAAAAGGAAAGAATTCCATACGTGTCCAGCAGAGGGCACTGACATGATAAGAGATCAGGATATAAACAACACATTGGCCACAGTCCAGTCAGGCTCATTATTATTCATTTATTGAAAAAGGTTTCCTCAATAGTATTTCCCAATCAATACATATTTTTTATTTTGGAGCTTTTGTTGAATAACCTGAATAACAATGGACAGTACACATATGCGCGTCCTTGGCTTGATATGGCTAAATATTTGCAGATAATAATAGCCCTACTAAATACCAGTATCAGATATTCAAAATACACAATTTAGTGCAATGTGCAATAGGATAAAGTTGCAGAATAAGTTCGCGTTATTGTTGGTGCGGCCCTCTGACTCAATTCAGGCTTCTTATGTGGCCCCTTAGAATTAATTTCCCACCCCTGGTCTACATACATGTCTTACATTGTGGTTTCTGCTTTAATGATCCTTTTATTCAACCTTTACTATTTATAATAAAGGTTGAATATGTTTTATAAATAAGGATTTATAAATAAGGATTAATAAGGATACATAAGCACGTTCTCTGCTGTCTCTACTTTCAGGTTGGTGTTTTCCTATCAAACCTGTTTCAAGAAGATATTTGAAACAGATGGCCAGGCAGTAAACAGATTTCTGAAGTTTTATTTTATATTTTTAAAGTGTCTGGATGCAATCTTAAAAAATAAATTAATTAATACAAACTCAAGCTTACATTTACACAAGAAAACCAATATAATCTGCTGTAAACAAATACTACAGGTGCATAAGAGAATAAGGGAGGGGTTTGCATAGTAATGTTAAAGGAAAAAAAACATTAAACTTATCCTTCATTTTGTAAACAATAGTGCAACTTTCCTGAGCCATTCAGTTCATTTGTGTTTAGAAACCGAAAAGTTATATACATTTAAAATTACACATGCCATCAAAAGTAAATTACAGAATAAATAAAACGTGGAAATTCAGGGTTTTAACGTATGTCAACAGTGTTCCATATACAGCATGTACATCTGCTGCTTCGATAAGGCACTTATTCAAACCCTGCCCAATCCCAGCAGTTAAGTTGATACATAAATTACAAGTCAGTGTTTAAATAGATTCAAAGAAGAAGAAGAAAATAGAAGAAGAAACGTGCAAAACTTGAGTAAAATAAATATATTCTATAAGACACAAAGGTCATTACAGCATGCAGCTTTCCATGTAACATGCAACTCGTGCATTTTCAGTTTGTCGATGTGTTCGTGTCGTCATTAGAAGCCCCTGTTGCGCTGACTGAGTCTTCAGTCTTTACTCGTCCTGGGGCAGAACTGTGAGGCAGTGAGAGGCGTCTGTTTCCAGACAGCAGACGGAGGATCTGTCCCACTTGAGCCTCCAGCACAGACAAGCAGCCGTTCAGCCTCTGGATGTCCTCTTTCAGCTCAGCCTTGGCCTCTTGCAGAATACTCTGCAGCTGGCTGTGCTCTGACAGGGGCAACAGCGGAGTGGTAAAAGAGTGTTTTAGAGATGCTTCCATCGGACTGCGTTCAAGGGGACTGCGCTCGAAGGAGCTCCTTGAGTCGCCTGCTCGGTCGATGCGCAGGTCGCTCTTGGTGATGCCGCTGTCACAGGAGTCTGTTTTGTAGAGAGCACTGGTTTCCTCTCCAGCGCTGGGACCCCCTTCCACAACCCCTACATCCCCATTGCCCTCTGAGTCCTGAGGCCTGGTGCTGTGTATCTGATCGGGCTTTGGCTCTGACTGTTTCTCTGCCGGAGGAGGTGCTGAAGCAGCACTTTTAAACTTGGCCCATCCTCGAGGCCCTCCTCGCAGTGTCACTGCTCCGTCCTGTCCTGGGACAGCCCTCTGTGCCCCAGGGAGCTCCACAGAGGACTTTGTTGTGCCCTCGTCTTGAGCCTGACCCTGTGCTTCTTTCTGGGCCGGTGCTGGTGGGCCCATGATACAGTTGCTCTCTGTAGGGTGGTGCTGCTCAATTTGGATACAGTTGTGCTCACAGTGAAGTTCAGGGACTGTCTGTCCGTCCGCCGTCTGACTGTCCCGCCGCTGCCTGAACCTCTGGAACAGCTTTCTCACCGGGTGGTCCTCAGGGATAGAAAGAGCCACCTCGTTCCGCTGTCGCTCCTGTTCTCGCTTCACGTCTGCGATCTTTCTAAAGATGACCTGCCGTGAGACCGGAGGAGACGAGTATTTATCCAACAATGAACAGAATATGCACAGAATACATCAGAATATGCATAATGCATAAGTTACATCCTGTATTAAACTACATCTCAACTAAATCTACAGCCAACTGTGTTGAAATATGAAAGACCTGACAGCACACACAGCACAGGGGAAACTGATAATGGGCCCAGAAAGCTTCTGGATTGTTCTGAAATAAACTCTCAGTATTCCAGCTTAAACCTTTTAAGATATTCTTGAGAAAATCAGTATTGTGTAATGCTTGCCTAGGTTGCTGAACAAGATGAGAAATTCTCCTCTATTTTTAGAGGAGAATTATCTAAAGCCACAACAAGAAAACAATCATGAGTTAAGCTGTAGCTGATAAGAAAATAAGGCAAAGCTCACCTTTTGAACAAAACATACAAAGCATGTGTGACATGTTTTTCAAAGCCACTGAAATTATGAATGTATGTTGGCAATTTTTCCAGTCAAAATATTTTAAGTGGAAAAACATCAATATTGCTTCTGTGCCTGTACTGTAAGTTGAATACACTTCACTGTTACATAAATGAACTTATTTTATATATACAATACAAAAAGCCTCACTTTAACTTTCTTAGCATAATGTCCATTAACAATTCATGCATTTGTCGTCCCACTGAATAATAATGATACCACTTTAATCAGCAATCTACTGTGAAGGTTGCACTGCCATGTACAGTGTAGCAATATAACAATGAATGAAAGTAGATAGTACATACAGCATCAACACCACATTATATTCTTTGGTTAATGGAGGAGCTACACCTTGTTTTGTCAGGTTTGGTTTGAAAGAGACAATTGAGCCCTTTGTTAAGCCAATGAATAAGATGATAAGAGTTGGAAGTCAGGAGTTTCTTACCCGTTTGCGCAGGTTACAGGTGAGGAGGAGGTTGCGTGAGAAGGAACTGGCGAAGGCGGTGTAAAACTCCAGGACCCTGAGCAGAGCGTCTCTCTTGATGACGTGAAGGTCACAGTAGGTCAGCGCTCGAACGTTCGCACAAGAACGGGCCAGAGTGCTCTCCTTCCAAAACACATCCCCAAAGACATCTCCCTTACCTGCCCAGAGTAAGAGTACAACCAACCCGTAAATGCTGGCAGAAGTACTATCTGACTTTTGGAAAACATGAATCTTCTGAAATTAAAGCGTATATTACATTTTGAATACAAAAACTTAACCTAAATAAGCATGTTGCCATGTTGTCATGTTTTGGCCAACTTGAGATTTTATGTTGCGTTTACAATAAAAAACATATGTTTACATACACTCTATAATAAGACACATTTGCACTTTTTTTGTCACTGTCTGACATGAAACCAGAATTTACTTTTACTTTTTAAGGTAAGGTATGTAAAAGCTTCTAACTATCAATGTTGTCAATCTTACGGTTAATGCTGAAACTTGCACTGTTGAATTTTGCCACAACATTACTGGAATGTAGCTGGAATGTAAATTAATTTTGAACATGGGGGTAGGCACTTATAAGCTTTCTTGCTTCGGCCTACTCCTTTTGAGTTTTTGTTAATTTATTTATTTTCTATGTTAATGTAAATAATGTAAATAATCACAATGTAAATAATATAACTATTCACTCAAATAAATCCAATCAATCAATCAAGGTCAATTCGATTTTTCTATATTATTTCTATTTGCTAAATGCCAGAAGAATAAGAGATACATTTTTCTACACAGTTTTATATTACTTTTTACAAAGCCAAAAGTTTACATACATTTCATTAATATTTGGCAGCATTGCCTTTAAACTGTATAACTTGGGTCAAACGTGTTGGATCCTTCCACAAGCTACTACCAATAGTGGCAGGAATTTTGGTCCATTCCTCCAAACAGAACTGGTGTAACCGAGACACATTTATAGGCCACCTTGCGTACACCTGCCTTTTCAGCTCTGCCCATACATTTACAACTGGACTGAGATCAGGACTTCATGATGACCACTGCAAAACATCGACTTTGTAATCCCTAAGCCACGTTGTAACCAGTTTGGCCGTGTGCTTTGGAAAGTGTCCATTTGGAAGACCCATCTGCGCCCAAGCTTTAACTTCCTGGCTGATGTCTTGAGATGTTGCTCCAATATTTCCACATAGTGTTCTTTCTTCATGATATTATCTATTTTGTGAAGTGCACCAGTCTCTCCCGCAGCAAAACAGCCCCACAGCATGATGCTGCCGCCCCCGTATTTCACAGTTGGGATGGTGTTCTCCGGCTTGCAAGATTTCCCCTTTTTCTTCCAGACGTGACGATGGTCTTTATGGCCAAACAACTCTTTTTTTTTCTTTGTCAGGCCACAAGATATGTCTCAAAAAATGTAAGTCTTTATCCTATTTTTATTTGCAAACTTCAAACTTTTGATGTTTCTTTTGGAGTAAGGGCTTCTTCCTGGCAGAGTTCCCTCTCAGCCCATGTCGGTACAGTACTTGTTTCACTCTGGATAATGACAAACTCTTACCAGTTTCAGCAGCATCTTCACAAGGTCTTTTGCATTTGTTCTTGGGTTGATATTCACATTTCAGACCACAGCACGTTCATCTCTGAGACACAGAACTCGCCTTCTTTCTGATCTGTATGATGACTGGACATTTCCATCATTGTTTTAACCAATGAACCTGAACCTTTAAGTGTCTTAAAATTGCACCCAAGAATGAACCAGACTTGTGCTTCCAAGGTCCTCTGGGCTTTCCCAAATTGTTTCAAGGTATAGTAATCTTAATTTATGTAAACTTCTGACTTTGTAAAAAGTAATAAAAACAATTCAAATTTTTCAACATTCTAATTGACCTACAACACAAAAGGTTAATTCTGGTTTCATGTCAGACAGAAAATGCATGTGTGTCTTTTTATATGGTGCATGTAAACATCTGGTTCCCACTGTACTCTCTAAACCAGGGGTGCAAACGTACGGCCCGCGGGCCAGAACCGGCCCGCCAGTGGGTTCAGTCCGGCCCACGGGATAAATATGCATTATTAAAGAAGAATAAACTTCATTTTCTTTAAAATTTGCAGTTCTTATATTGTCCGCTAGGGGCGCTTTACCTGCTTTTTCTGTTGACTCTGGCACCCTCTTCAGTGAAATGTCTTTGTCAAAAAAGAGAAAAGTGGACAAAGAGTGACGGATTTTTCAAGAAAAATGGACCTCTTCCTATATGTATACAGTGATCCTTGTTGAATGCTTTTACATTATTTTATCGATTGATATAATTGATAAATGTTGACATCTCTTTTGCAAGAAAAAATAAGACTGTTGAAAAGAGGACCATTCACTCTAATGAATACTATGTAGCACTTTGAGAAACGTGTAAAGTGTAAGCTGTTGTTATTATTATTCATTTATTGGAAAAATGTTTTATTTTCCTGTTTGCATTATATGTGGCCCGCGACCCGCCGTGGCAGCTGAATTTCGGCCCACGACCCAAAATGAGTTTGGCACCCCTGCTTTAAACTAACCACTGTCACTTTACTTTATCGCTTTATCAGAAACTCTACACTCTTTCTGCCCTCTCAATCATTAAAATATGACTTATACAAGGAGGCTATAACAAAAAAAACAAAAAATCTATTCCAATATAAAGCAATTCAACATGAATAAAAAGTTGGTTTACCGAGGATTGCAATAACCTCATCGTCCTGAATGACCTCGAGTGACCCCGACATCACAAAGCAGAGAGTGTCCACGCTCTCGCCAGTGTGAAAGATGAGGTCTCCTGGGGCGCAGTGCGTGGTGGTAAACTCCACTGCCAGCGAACGCAGGCAACTGTCACTGGCCAGTCGAAACGCGGGGTGGTCGTTGAACACCTGTCTGTTCAGGTGCACACAGATGTCCGCACGCATGTCTTTGGGACAAACGGCCAGGACCTGCCACAAGAGCCAGCCAGACATAGGAGAAACGTCTTTTTATGTGGATTGGCTTAAACCTGGTTGAATTTTGAGTTCATGTGAATTAGTACAACATTGAATTGACTGTACACTGATGTACCTTCTCAGCATCAATGCCTTTGGACATGGCCCACGTCGACACAATGAAGTCCATGACTCTCTCGCTCAGGCTGTTCGGCACCTGGTAGAGCTTGAGGAAGTCGCGCACGTTGTTGAGCATCTCGTGGTAGCGGTTCGTGTTGGTGTACATTTGCTGGAAAATCGTGGTGACGTTTCCAAAGATGGTGGCGTAGAGAAGCGCTAAAAACATATCAAATGTATGTCAGTCCTGTCTCTAAAAGATTATAACATAGCCTACCATACCGCCTTTGCTATGCCCAATCCCAGCAGACCTCGGAAGCTAAGCAGGAAAGGGCCTGGTCGGTAGTTGGAGTGAATGAATGATGACGACAGTGTAGGGCTTTGAGAAACTTAGTTATACAGGCTTGTAAAGCACAATACAAGTGTATGGCATTATTAATATTATTATTACATAAACCTGCAGACATGTGCAAGCTAAACCAGTACAAAACATTTGACACTTTAACAGAAACAAAAATCATCTGTCCTTTAAAACAATTTTGGGACTATTCAATAAATGCAACCCAGGTGTTAGCATTATTTTTTTTAAATATACCAATTTCTTATTTCACAAGCGACTTCCCCTGACAGTAACATCCTTAATTCAATTTCATTTGTGAGGCAGATGTGAAAAAGCAAATGCTGTTTCTCAAGAAGGCTGTGCTCAGCAATGACCTCAAAGAACGAATGAGTGTATGAAGTCAAGGGGCTCCAGCCACTCAAGGGGAAACATCCAGTCACTACACGATCACAGAGGTTAGAAGATCCAACATGAAGGCCCAGTGTCCATCGAACCCCCAGGCAAATTCTCCCTTTCTTGTGTTGCTGGTTGCTTCACATAATTAGAGCATTTGTAGAAAGACTTAGTGGCTATAACCAAATGTGACACTGCAGTTGAACTGGATGATCTTGGTGATCGAAGCGGGACCAGGAAAAGGCGTGTTTACTTTTGCAAGCGGGGGGCGTAAAAGCAGGGCTGTCAGTTTACATTTGACTCTGTGCTGCTATCGCATCACGTTACACACAGCTTTATCCTAGTGGGACAGAGAGGAGCTCGTGAACCGCAGCTGTGACTCTCATCGATGCCTTCCAGTGGCGCAAGTCACACAAAACGTGGAGCTGTTACTGTAACTGCGTGCACCCAGGACGCAGGATAAAAATAGAACTTTCACTTCTGAGAGCGCAGCGTCTTACAGTATGCGGTAATATCTTCAATCATCCTTTTAAATAGGTGCAGAGATATTTTTACTGTTATGTCTTCAGCCGATTCAACAAAGTGTCAGAGAAATTACAGATGTATTTGTGTTTTTAGGGTCTATTAATACAAGCTGAATTCAAACCTGCGTGACTGCTCTCACAGATGAACCACTGAAGCACCGCCTTAAGGGTAACTATGGTAACCAACTTCACATTTGTCGACTTATAGCAAATATCTCTGTCATTACTGAGCCCAACCACATGAAACAAGGAGTGGCATAAAGTTTAACATGTTCTCCGTCTGCACAAAGGTACTAAGGTCAAATTATGTTCTCATAAAGATGTCCAAAAGTGGTGACAATATTTAGTTGTTGAAAGCACTTGGCTGGATTGTGAATCAGGTTCAACATTTGTAGATTTTCTATTTTGGAAATCTGTACTGTGTCTCTCCCATTACATTGGCAAACTATTGGGACACAGACCCACAACCCTGAGGTCAGAATAGTGTCCAGTATACAGTATACCAGTGCATACGTACTACACCCTTATTCATAAACCAGACTCATGTCAAACAGACACTGGAGAGAAGGCAGGTGAGGTGTCTTGCCCACAGACACAACAAATGTGTGCTCTTGCTGCCGTTGGAATCGATCCGGATTTCTGGTGCCCCCTCTGATGCAGGGCGTAAGTCTGCACCAAAACTATATCTGGCACCGTTGTGTGGTAGATGTGGCCATGAGACGCAACAAAAGCAAAAGTAACCAATGCTGCAGTGGTGAAAATGTTATTTCCCATCACACAGAAATAAGTGGCTGTCAGCCAGAGCTTCATGGAGCAGCTCTGGAGATGTCACTTTTTATCACGACCAAAGCTCGTACTAAACTCTCCTCAGTGGTGTGAATCACTGAGGCTGCAGTAAAGAGGAAGGGCTGGTTACTTAACATCCTAGATATAAGTTACAACATGAAGTCTTCAGAAACATCATACACAAGGTAATATTTTGAAGGAAACACTGAGATGTAACTGTGGCAATCAGCAAGCATCTGCGCAGTGCAGGTCGATACCATATGCCGCATTACTGGCAGCTGTTTTATAGCCCGCGGCCCATAGAGAGCATTATAATGTGTAGCGCGATACTGAAGACATCCAGATTGTTTGGGCTTCGGTAGATGCTTGTGCTGCACATTATGAGCGGATCAGTGCATCAGTGAAATGGAAAGGCCATGAAAGGGCGTTTACAGTAGGTTCCTTGTGTGACCCCAGGAAACAGGCCTGAATCAATGTTTAAAATGGTGTTAGTTCACTCGAAACCAGCAGCAGACGACCACTCTGAGTAACAAGCTCTCAGCCCGTAGTACCTGTGTTTTACTTGCACTTATAAATACAGACAGTTAAGATATATTCATATGAGCGGTTATGGTGGCATTTAAGCAATAATTTAAAGCATTATCAGTCACACAAAACATGTATGCTACTCAAGTCCTGTCCCGGGCCTGAATAAACAGAGCATTGTGCGTTTGCGTTCACAATAACATTAAGCTCATAACTTATTTACATTGTGGGATCATTCTCTAAGGTTCACAAAGGACTATAAATACATACATGACTTCTATTTTTTGCTAACCAGATCTTGATCATTAATTTTAATGTCTTTATGACTTATTGATTGTCCTAATGTCAAACGAGTTAAAATTCTACCTGTAATCCTCTGGAGCTCTCAGCATGTTGTAATCTCGCTAATGTATTCAAATCTTCCTTTTTTTTCACTATCCTTTCTCTGGGCGCCACGGCAAATCACCTGCCGCCAAGAGGGTAATGATATTTAGATTTGTTTTGCTGTTTTAAAGCAGAATATTTCACCCAATAAATACAATAAAGTGGATGCAAGAATGGTGTTGCTGCTTTAATTTGACTTCAGGTTGACAAGCATGAGGTACATTTGGTCTTTTTTTAAATAATCCACTGCAAAAATACCACTGTTTGTCTAACCTCAAATGTTCCGAGGTGTGGCTTTGAGCTGGATTGTTTGGTGCACGCTGTAACACAATGTTCTGTACCAATTAGGCTTTCAGTAGACAGACAACGACGGAGGAGCTGCTGTTCTTTTGCCCTCTAATCTGATTTATATGAACTGTCAAGGTTGTTCGTCTTGTCTGATCGGACTGACTTGAGCACTTTGGAGAAGCTAGATCATAACAGCACTTGACAAATCTGTGGAGTACAAACATTACACTGGGTCTTACATGTTATCAGAGGAGAAGAGGAGTCAGGCGTTTAGTGAAAGTTGTTGTGAGATTTGACAAAAAGCTTGTGGCTTAAACATTTTAGATATCTCTGTTCGGGCCTAGACTTTCAGACAGTATTATACCGAGAATGTAACAGTGTGTCTCTTTCTCCTTCACTCACATTTCAAGCCTAAAATGCTTAACTGCATCCACTCAGAAGCCACTTATTTCATTTTTTTTGTTACAGAAGAGTCTTTTGAGGTGAGAAGCAAATCAAATTGTAAGCCTTTTTTCTGTGTATTGTTTAAACAGATGGTCAATCATTTAATAACTCCGATCATAAATAGAACAATCTGAATACTTACATCCCACCATCATCATCGCCACTGAAAATATCTTCTCTCCATCGGTGATCGGCGCGATGTTGCCAAAGCCAATAGTGGTCAGGCTGGTCATGGTGAAGTACAGAGAGGACACATAGAGCGTGTACTTGTTGGGTCCGCCCTCCCACCTGCCCGTCCCAGTGGCGTTGAAGCGGTAGGGGGCCCCGATGTCCAGAGCCAGCTGATAGAGCCAGCAGCCCTTCTTAATGCCGTTGTTGGCTTCATCGAAGATCTCATGGTCACCGATGCTGTACCAAATGCAGGCCAGCCAATGGGCCACCAGACCGAAGACGCACACCAGGAGAACCAGCACCGCGGCGCCATACTCCAGGTAGTGGTCCAGTTTACGGGCCACGCGGCCTAAACGCAGCAGACGGACCACCTTCAGGGAGCTGAAGAGGCTGCTGAGGCCCTAGGAATGGACAAAGAAGTCAATACATAATATGGTTCTATTCACATGAACAGAGAGAGTGAGCTTGCTGAACACAAACCATAAATCAGGAGGTCAGAGGCACAGTGTATTTACCAAAGCATTGACCAAACGATTTATGGTATGTGTTCAGCAAGTTTACTCTTTCTGCTTATTTGTACTAATCAGCCTGATCTTTGAGAGTAACTGTATTTTTTTTTTTTAAACCATTTCTAATACTAATAAGAGCTAATAAGAGCCAACTGAAGCACTCACCTCTACATATTTTTCAATGGAATTCACACGCTTGGCTAACGATGTAAATTTAATGAAGAGAGCCCAGATCAAGACCACACCAATTGAAATAGTTAATGGTCTATCATTGCATGAGGTACAAGAATGTATTTGTACATGCACAGAAGGAGAGAAGAACTCTATCATTGTGTCTTACTGGGAGGAGTGAGTCTTCTGTCCTTGTGATGTTTCTGTGGATCCCGCTTTCTCCGAGATGTCCCGAACCAGATAAAGGGTCCTATAAAGAATCATAATCATTCACCTTTAAAGTGATTATATGAGGCAATCTTGCAAAATGAAGAAGAGTAAACTATTTGTGAATGATACTCTTACGTCATCCACGTGTTCGAAGGCGTTGATGATATCGTAGGGCAGACAGGACAGCAGGTCAATAACGAACCAGGTCTTGAGGTAATTCATCCGTATCAGTTTGGCGTCAGAGACGACTTCCCCGGCCGGCCCGACGAAGGTGGTGTGGAAGTTGAGCACAATGTCGACCAGAAAAATGATGTCCACCACGCTGTCCAGCACCAGCCACACGATGTTGCTCTGCTTGGTTTTGAAGGAGACATTGTACGGGACCATAATGGCAGTGTAGAAGGTGAGGATGAGGATGACCCAGTCCCAGGTGGTCTTAAAGGTGCAGTAGTGCAGGATGATGTGGGGCGGGGTCTTAGGGGCTTCTTGTTTGTATTGAGGAAGGATTTCTGAACCAAGCTGGAGTACCTTGAAGCAGAGGGGAGGGCTAGTCATTTATATTTACTTGAGTAACTTGTACTTCTAACAGTACTTCCATCATACCACACATTTTGCCTGTACGTGAGTGAAGGTTAAGGTGTATTTTATTGTCCCCCTATGGAAGTTTGTTCGCTGCATGTGATCCAACCTTCCATAAGGAGCAATAGGCGAGTGTAATAACGTGGCTGGAGGATTATGCATGTTTTTAATGTTAGGAGACCGGAGCACCTGGAGGGAACGTATGCAGACAGGGGGAGAACATGAGACCTTCACACAGAAAGGCCTCATCCAACAACTTACAAATAATACGCGGTATAAGTTGCCTTGCCTTGCCTAATCTCCAAATACATATGGAGCAAAATAAACGCCAAGGCAGGAGCTAAATAGCAGGTGCTTGTTGGCGTGTTACACTTAATTTACCATTTGATGTTGCCTGTATTACAGTATCAGGGCACCAAATCTGCAATGTAAATAAGACAATGGCACGTGAATAAAAAAGGCATAAATGACTCTGCTGCTGATCAACATTTGCATGTGCTACACGCTGTGCACATGAGCAAACACTAAATATATATGCATAATATATACATCTCAACCTAAACCGATGCATTTATCAAAATAAGATGCTCACCTCTGCCAAACGGGACGGCTTGTGATTGACCTCCGCTTTGCTTACGGGGGTCAGCTGCTGCACCAAGGTCCTATTGCTGGCGAGTGCTCTGGTCAACCGTGCGAACTTTGTCCACCCTACAAGGACGAAAGGATGGTACGGGAATGAAAATGAGGACAGTATTTCAACTGTTTTCATTTGGGGTGGCATATTGTGTCAAATGTCCTGTTTGTTATTAGGATCAAACAAACATAATATTACCTACTAATCTGTAACAATGTTATGGCTTGTTATAAAAGTACACAATTAAAGATATACAGTATATTTTAACCCTCTCTTCAGCCTGACTCCTTCACTGTATTTTCAGAGCTTTTCTTGTGTGGCTGTTCTTTGTTTCTGCTTGATGTGTGCTAAAGTCTCCAAAGGGACTTGGCACGGCACGAGACAGGAGTGCAGTGAACCGCACTTACAACACCTGGACAGCTGTATGGAGCATGTAAGTGGCATGGGCTTGGGACTTGTGCCTATATGACACTGTGTTAAACTAACCATAACGCACTCAAATATACATATGTTTGCACTCTGTTGGGTGTCAGTTTCAGCCTGTCTTGTCATAAATGAAAATATGCCATGTTTGTTTTTAAGATTTATTCATGCATAAGTAATTATTGTTGATTCAATATTCAATGGTGGCAGCACTGAATTATGGGTAAACAAACACCAACTCTCTCACCTTTAGTGGAGTCATCCTCGATTGGTTGTTTAAACAGAGTGATGTCCCTGAAGGTGCAGAGGAAAAGCACCACTTTGTCGTTTTCGTTTCGAATCGGGGCGATCTGCATGTAAAGCCATATCGGGGTTCCTGGAGGAAGAGTTTATGAAAGAAAGGGAAATAGCATAAAAATATAACATTTCGACCAAATGTTGAAACACTCACTGTTTTTAGTGTACAGCAGCACTTCAAAGAAGTTGGACTCGTAGTTGTCAAACGCGTCCCTGATATGGTCTATTGTCATCGTATCAGTCAAGTCCCCGTACATAAAGCTGCAACGACAGAACAACGAAAAGGTATTGGACAAATGTCTAATCTTTAAAAAAGATTCAAATGAAACTACTTAACTGTCTACACAATAGACTTAAGTATATCTAAAGTGCCCCCTTTATCTGACATTTCGAAGCACAATAATTCAAAGCACATCTGTTCACTATCATCAGTCAGTATTTTCTGTTAGCGTTTTCACGATAAATACCATTATTGATTCACTTACTTGCATGTGCTGCTCTTGTGCATGACCTCGGCGCGGTGATACCCGGACAGTTTGCAAAAGCCATCGTTGCTGTAAACAACTGGCCACTCCACGATCTGTGCATTCCCCAAAATGAAGCTGGTCTCTGAGGTAAAAAAACAATATGAGATCATTAAAATATAATTACTCTTAGAGACACATAACGCACCAGTGGGACCTAAAATGAGACACACAATAGGTCAGGATTATGCAACTACTGCACTTTATTATTACAGTATAACTAATAATATGAGGGGGGAAGTAAGTGATCAAACATAATTAACAATTAATAAAATATATTTTGTATCTTAATTTTGAATGTATTTTTAAATGTAAATGGTGCATTTATATTGTGAAAAATCCAGTTGTGATTTCAAACCTGAAACAAAGACCTGAACGCAAGTCCAAGAAAGAAAGTTATTAAAATGTTGATGTTTAAATCTTAATGTGAATTAAAAATGAATGAAAGGCTGCAAAGTTCTCCCGCTCAAAGTGCTCAGGTCTGAGGGAAACAGAGGGACATTCTGTTCACAATAACATCATGATGTGACAGCATTTGACCTTTTTTATGACATTGCCTCTGGTTTAACTTATACTGCAATATTATTTTATAGGACAATATTTGTATATACAGCAATTAGCCTATTTTACTGAAAATAGAAAATGCCACAGCCCACAGGCAAAAGATCTAAATGAGGCTTTATACAGTGGCACAAAACATGTTAAAATCAAGTGTCATCTCATTGATCTCATTGATCTCATTTTTTAATGCTTTCATCTACCTCCAAACAAATGACCAAGCAAACCTGTATCAATCAAATATGGGCAACCAAAATTGGAGAATTGCCCTTTTTTCACCTCTAAATATAACGTTTGCAGTACATGCGTTAGAGAGCTTAGTGGAAACTATTACAAAAGTGGCAATAAATTAATAAATTAGTAAAACTCTCACTCATCGCACAGGTTTTTCTGCTCGTCCTCAATATGCACTTTCCATAAAGAACTTACCGCTGGAGCGACGGACAATGTTTTCCAGAAATGTGTTTTGCGGTGCCACCAGTCCCCGTTTGCCCGAGTGCATCCTGATCCGGACTCAGGACGGGAGGCGCGCGGAGCTCTATGATCACAACTGCCCCCCACAGTCACAGCTCTGAGCTCTGCCAGAGGAGCCACTGGTCCGGAGCGTAAAGCTACTGGTGCTACACTATGAGCATCCGGGCCCAACTTTACAAAATAAGATAAGAAGATTGGAGCGTTTCTATGTTACTGTAACATGTTACCTATGGTAAATGGTCTCAACTTATATAGCGCTTTCCCACCTACATTAGGCACTCAAAGTGCTTTACAGCAAGGAACCACTCACCCATTCATACACCAGTGTATTCAGACACTGGAGGCAAGGTGGGTGAAGTGTCTTGCCCAGAGACACAACAACAGAGTGCACCTTCAGGAGGCGGGAATCAAACCCCCAACCTTCTGATCATTAGACCACCTACTCTACCATCTATAGCCCCCTATATAAAACCAGTAACACCCTGGCTGTTATGTTTCTGGCCTTATGTGCCTTCGTTTTGTCTCCCTCTTGTGGCCTTTTGTTTTTCTTTTAGGCTTGGCCCTGGTGGGGCGTGGACTCCGAGCAGGCACACCTGGCATCTATCACTCATCACTGCAATACAAAGACCTCTGACTCACCTCCACTCATCGTGGGATTGTTCCGTTCCATGTTGCGGTACTTCTGCTCAGTCACCTCTACTATGTACGACTTTTTGCCAGGTTCTATTTTTGATTTTGGACATCTGTTTTCTTCCAGACCCTGAGCCTGCTCTGGAGCCACCCCTACGACCAAGCCAAGCCAAGCCTAGAGGACACTTTGTTTTAATAAATTCACTTTTGATTCTCGTTCTGGGTGTTGAGTGCGTTTCTGGGTCCAACGGTTACGAGCCCTAACACTGGCCTTCATATTATAATAATACAATCATTAATACACAATATTCCAGTTCTTCAAATAGTTTGACTTCCCTAACACTGACACAGGACACGTGAATCAGGGAGGAAATAACTCAAAGTGCTACTGCAACGGAATGAAGATACTCACATTCATTAGACAGACTTGTGGCTAATGGGTTCTCTCTCTAAAACAAACCTGTTCCCATAATGTACTTGGTGTTTATGCAAGAGTTTGCAAATTAATGCTTAGGAATGAAGTGTGTATTTCATTTTAATGCTGTTTGGGGGAAATGTATTTTTAACATGTGCATTTTTCTAAGACTTTGTTTGTTGACATCAGTCTGCGCAGGGACTGCAGGTGGAAATTAGCATTTGTGTTACAACCTGTTACAATGTATCTCTCCTTTCTGAGGTTAATATATTGTACACTGTCCCTGTAAAAAAAAAAAAAAAGACATTGAGGAGGAGGCCCTCCATAGTTTGAAAGTGAGGGCTTTTAGCAGCTTCTTCAGTGGCAGACTGAGACACCCTCAGTGCAATAAGGAGCACTAGTACCACAGGTCCTTCAAACCCATTACTGTCAGACTAACACTACTGTAAAGTAACATATGCAATAACTTCTATGCAGAACTGCGTGCAATAATCTCTGAATCATAGTCACTTTATCAACCAGCTGCATTAAGACAGCTTTGCACTGTCAGTGTTGACATTTTGCATTTTCTATTATTTTTTTTATTATTTATCCATGTTTTGCCCCTTTAAAGTGTTTTAATTCAAGACACTTTTACGTTTGCACATTAACCGGTTTTTGATTTTCCTGTCTATTTGAGTGTTTCTTGAGAGCTGATTTAACAAGTGAATTTCTCCATTGTGAGATCAATAAAGGCTTATCTTATCTGGCTGAGAGGCAGCCCAACAATATTTACACAAAACACGAGTGTATGGAGGATTATGCCGTTTGTTTTAACTATCAGATCGATTAATCGATCCATCAGCGAACTCTGTAAAATACACTTTTATTTTGAAATTGACACTTTTGTCTTTCCCCAATCGTATTAAACAACTTTATTAACTCGTTTCTGGTTTTAATTTATGGTTTTAATGCATAGACCTGGGCTAATCAAATATCGTGAGTTTTAGGCTATGGACTGGGCCTTATTTACACCGTCCACCATTTTATTTTATTTTTACAGTCTGGCACAATGGCCACAAATGACAGATAAATATAGTTGTCCTTTAGTGAAGAAAACTGTTAAATAATAATAATCCAAAAATATTTTACAACACGTCATGCATTGTTTTTTCCAGAGTAATAGGAGAATTATTAAAGTAAAAACAAAACTTTCTATAATATGTCCAGCAGGAGGCGACATTGTAATATCGAGCCAAATGGGAAAAGATAGAAGAGGGGCAGCGGAGGCGGAAAATAAGCGAGCTATGGCTATGGCGAGCAGCTAAATAAGAGCCTGACGCAGTTAATCTGTGCCATATCCTCAACTAATGGTTAACTATACGGACTCTGGCCTCATGCATTCATGAGTACGGTCACTGCGAGGCTCCGCATGGGCAGATAAGAGGCGAGTGAAGCCGGTTGTGATAGCGAGTTGTTATTTATGCAGCCGCGTCTACATTGGGCTACACTTCTGCTCGGTATTTGAACATGGTCTGAGTCTGAGCATCGGGGTTGTTATTTACTGGCTGCAATTATGGCTGACGACTTTGGAAAGAGGTTTGTACGGATGTGCAATAACCTCCAGGACCCCAGTCTTGTGGCGAGGTTTCAGAATCTATGCGGCATTAAAGGGACATTTCCGGACAGAGCGCCCACAGCGCAGAGCGCAGAGCGGGACCGTGGCCTGAGGAAGAGGGCGCAGGGCGCAGGGCTCGGCAATGGGGCCGCGGCTGGTGATGCGCTAAACGGGACGCAGCCTGGGGATTTCACGGCAGAGCCCCGGGGAGCAGAGGGTGCCGACGAGGACACCGTCCGATCCAAGCCTCTGCGGAGGAATTCACTGACTGGAGATGCGGGGCAGGAGTTTCTCATCCATAACAAGTTTCTGTTCTATCTGTTCACTTTTGGCACAGAGCTGGGAAACGAAATGTTCTTCATCATCTTTTTTCCCTTCCTCTTCTGGAATGTGGACGCCCTGGTTAGCCGCAGGCTCATCGTGGTTTGGGCTTGGAATCTGTTTGTGGGACAGTCCACTAAGGACATGGTGCGCTGGTCCCGGCCAGCCTCTCCTCCAGTGGTAAAAGTGGAGGTCTTCTACAATTCAGAGTATAGCATGCCCTCAACCCACGCCATGACTGGGACAGCCATCCCCTTCTGCCTTTTCATGCTCACCTATGGCCGGTGGGAGGTGAGCAGTGCATTATATAAACACACCAGGGTCCACATACACTCTTGTAGGTCATTGATTTTGATGGTCAAGCTGAAAACTACATCTCTCTTCACAGTGAGTGAAAAATTGTCCTCAGTGTTCGTGAGCATCATGAAGGTCAAGGTTCTGCAATAGGGTTGACTTGACCCCACACCCTAGGGTCAATCCAACTAGAGCCATTTAATGAGTGTTTCATGCACCAAATACCAACATGCATGATGGGTGACGCACTGTATGTTACGAACTCAGTGTAAGAATATTTGAAGCATATATTTCCAGTTTGACTACAAAGTGAGTGGTGCCTACCAAACCCATTACCACCAGTGTAACGCCACCAATTGCCACTAAATGGGCACATTTAGGGCACATTTATAGATCGCTGTAGAAATGTGTTAAGCGTTTGCTGAGGTTTACAGGCAAAATTATGTCACTGAGTGTATCTGCTCTATTCTCTGTTCAAGTTGAAGGTTTAGAGTAGGTGTGTCTGACACGAGACCTGGCCGATAAGAATAGATAAGCGGCAAAAACGTGAGGCATTGAGCTTTTACTTTCACATAATTTAGTCAAATCTGGAAAACTTGAGAGATTGTGTGCCAAGAGATTGAGGTAAAATTACCAAGTATTTACTAGAAATTGTTCATCAAATCTTAAATGACCAACTTCAAAGTGTTACGGTGCTTTATTTTGTCCATTGGGAGATTTTCCTCGACTTTTGACCCATCCTTCAGTGCCACTGGGGCAACCTGTCAGGAGCAATGGGTGGCCCAGTGCAGCGCCGGGTACCCATCTCCAGATATTGAGCTAGGTTCATGGTCAGGTGCATGTATCTAGCAAACTGTACACGTTTTGGATTGATGAAAGAACAGGAGTATCTGTAGGAAACCCGCACAGATATGGGCAGCACATGCAAACTCCACACAGAAAGGCCCACACAAGCCGGGAATCAAATCTGTGACCTCCTTGCCTCACAGCTACAGGCTTTATTCATATGTTTGAGACACTTGAAAGTAACACATGACTTTCATTTAAAGCAAAATCACAAATATTCTCCCTCCTCCACTCAAACAAGCAGTTGACAGTCTGAGACAAAGGAGCCTTAGTGTTTTAGACAAAAGGAGGAAGGAAAGGGAGTAGCTGACATGATGTTTTGAAACTTCCAACATAGTAGAAAATAAACTGGTGATTCACTGGACTGAACTGCTTTTCTCTATAGTTTATCTAAACAGTGTCCAGCAATGAGGACACTTACAATAACTGGTGATTAGATACAAGGTATAAACTTTGGAGCAATCGCGTCACTTTAATAACTCTTAATCAGACTATGCTTGACCCTTTCGAGGTATTTGCATTAGAAATTATAGTCAGTGCAGTTATTTTTGCTATATTGCATTGGCTAGCTGAAGCATTTCTGAAACTTGAGTATAACATTTTTTTTTCTTGGCCCTGTGATCGAATTACGATAAAGAATCTTTGAAGCAAATTGAATAAACACACTATGTTTTCTCTCACAGTATTCCTTTCTGTTTGGCCTCACCGTGGCTCTCAGCTGGAGTATCCTGGTCTGTGTAAGCCGAGTCTACATGGGAATGCACTCTGTCCTGGTGAGTGGACTGGTGCATTTATAACTATGCTGTTGTTTGCGAGGGAGGAAAGACAACGTTTCATATTACAACACTGACTGCTGAAAATGCCCTCATGTTAAAGTCATTCAACCATGCATAAAAAGTACATGTTACAATGGGTTTCGACAGGAAGAAACCCAGTGCGTGCTTTTCCTACGACACAAGTCACACAAAACACTTCTCAAAGCGGGACAATGTTCTTTCTCTTCACATTCTGTGGTGGTAAGTCACAGCTGCCCTTAGATTAGACTGACAGACACAGACACACCAACAAACCCTATGTCACAATGAACGTTGTGTCCTTGGGCAAGACACTTCCCCCAATGCCTATGTGAGTGGTTGGTGGTGGTCGGAGGGACTGTTGGCGCAGATTTGTGCAGCCTCACTTCTGTCAGTCTACCCCAGCGGAAACTGTGGCTACAAATGTAGCTTGTCACCATCAGCATGGAGTGCTTTCATGTGTGAAGCGCTTTGGGTGTGACTTGTGTCATATGAAAAGCGCTATACAAATAAGATTCCCCTTCCCTTCCCTTCGTCCACCACCAACCACTCACACTGGCTCCCAGGTTGTGAGTGGGACACATCAGGTTGTAGTCTGACACCAAATTAAACTCAATTCTAGTTGTAAAGATTGTGCTTATTACCCTACAGAACTATATTAAAATATGAAAAATTACATTTCAAAGTGACATAAGCAGGGCCTGAAAACACCATAAATACAAAAAACCTGAGGGCTGTTTCATAAAGCTGGCTTACTCTGTAAACTAGGTTTATTTGGCCAAGTCTGGCTTATTTTGTTGTCTTTTCGGTTTCATAAACCAGGCTCACTCTGAGTCTGGCTCAGTTACTATGGAAATATTTCTTCTTCGTGGAATCCAACACCAATGGGATATGTAAATGACACAAGCAGGGTATTAGCACCATCATCTGGCCAAAATGTATGTTGGCCTCAAAAATGTGAAAAAGAAAACCTGACATCACAAAATTAAAAAATACTTTATGCAATAAATTATAAATATACACCAAGATTGTCTTTGTCTCTCATCTGTGAAATACAAAGTTGTGTGACATGTCCCATAAAAGGAGCCTTAGCCCACAGGACACACCCTCACGCGTCTTCTTGTCAACAGTGTTTTCCTTTTTTTCGATCGTGTTTAAATTCCTGGGGGAAAAAGAAAAGTGTTTAAATTTATAGGTGCCGATTTATGTTCTTCCCAGTGGGTGCCCCGTTTAAAAAAAAGAAGTCGAGGCCGGGATCGATGGTTGAGAGCCCTGCGCTCTACCTGTAGAGCTAACGTAGTGGAACAAAGCTGGCGGCCTGTGACGTATGCTGCGCGTTCACGCTTGCTCAGGATTTCTCAATGAACTCTGCGATCCTTAGTGTGGTTTGCTTATGTACGTGGCAAGGGCTAATTAGTTGAACTTATCTTGAATTAGTGAGATTAGCCAAGCTCGGTGTCCCTTTGGTGAAACCCAGTAATCGCAGCTTGAATTGTGCGTAATGTAAGCCAGGATTTGGAGCCTAAGCCTAGCTTTACTGAGCAAGTTTTATGAAATGGCCCTCTGGAGCTGAGGAAGAAACAGCTGTGATTGTTTACTATTTTTTGTGTTTCAGGAGGTAATCACTGGCTTCCTCTACACTCTCCTGATTTTAGCCGTCTTCCAGCCCTTGTTGGAGAAGATTGACACGTTTTACATGATGGGGGACTACGCTCCTCTGGTCATTGTGGTGTCTCACGTGGGTTTTGGACTGGTGGCCTTCTCCCTGGACTCCTGGAGCACGTCCAGGGGCGACACGGCTCAGGCGCTGGGCACTGGGGCGGGTGCAGCTTTGGGCACTTATGTGAACTACCAGCTCGGCCTGATGGCAGACCCCGCACTGTCCTCTCTGCCTCTCGCTATGCCTGCTCTTAGCGCCGGCCTGGTGGTCCGCTCGGTGTTTCGCTTCTTCATTGGCGTGGCTGTGATCCTTGTCACCAGAATGGCCATGAAGGCAGTGACCATCCCGTTCCTCTGCCAGGTGTGCGGGCTGCCAACTGATGACGTGCGGCAGGCGCGGCAACACATGAAGGTGGAGCTGCCCTATCGTTACATTGTGTACAGTGTAGTGGGCTTCAGCTGTGTCTGTGTATCGCCTCTGCTCTTCAGCCTTTTAAATCTGGCCTAAACCCGGTCCTATCCATTCCTGCTGACTGTAACAGCAAACAAACACCGGCTCAATGTGTAGAGCACAAACTGGTGATCTTTTGTATTGATCTCAATGCCAACGTGAATTATGTAAAATATCCCAGTGTTGCTCTTGAACACCCCTCCTATATCCTCAATATATGGAAGTGTAAAAATTAAACATAGACACATATATCTGTGCTGAATATCCATTGTACTTTGTAACTGTATATTACTTTTAGCTAATCAAAAGTGTACTTGGGAAATATTGCTAATCAAACAAACCCAACAGATGAGACCCATCGCTCCGCTTTGATTGAGCGTTGCTATACGTTTACAGGACACGGTGGCTTTGCCTGAACAGAAAGAGTATGAAATGATTTATTTACTGTATAATTACTGCAAACCACTATTTATATGTTGTATTTGTAATTTCTTATTGTTCTGTTCTATTCATGTTTTTAATAATAAAGTTGGAGTGTCTGTTCTTGCTCATTGAATATTTATTTCTCTAAAGATGTAAAATTGTGTCCATCACACAAACAATTAATGAATAAATTATTTCATGACAAAAAGTGCTTTAGTTTTCTTTTGTCAATAAAAATGCAAGATTTAGATTTGACATACAGGATTGTAGGCTAAAAGTATCTTTTTTTTGTAGACTATAATGATTTGTGTCGAAGGACAAAATCAGGCTTTTATTTTGAAGGCACCCCTCGAACCAAAGCGGATATCCTGATGTTTCTTCACTTGCGCTAAACCAAAACAGTGCAGACTCGGAGCTCAGAGGAGTTTTGGCGTTTGAGGCTGGGGGATGTCCATGTCGTTTTTGAAAATATGATTTTTTCTCATGTTCGCCTTGTAATTGTTGACGCATAACATTGTATTGAAGTTGTGTCGTGTCTAGTTTTACAGAAAACTAATGTCTCGCTCAGGAAAGTCAGGAGGCAGAGAGGGCAAAAGGTAAGTTGTGACCCAACCGTGTTACAAGTGTGGTATTGATTGTCTTGTAAATGTCTTGTTTTTGCTGACAGACACATTTTTTATCTGTTTGCCATGTTTTAGTGTCTAATCGTATCTCATTGTTGAATCTACATTTCTGAGGTTTTTGGACTTGTTGACTGTCTACGTTGTGTCTCCTAAAATGTCATTACAAATGTATTTCATTGTGGAAAATCTTTACGTTTTTCTGCTCTGTTTCTATTGTAATGCAGGACTGTGGCAGTTTATGTTAAAGTTTATATTAAATCAAGTTGTTTTGTTTAGTCCCATTATCACAGCAGGAGTTGCCTCTCAATGCTGCACTAAAGATTAAACCAGTGAAACAAATTACCAATATATTAAGTAACGTCCAAACAAATGTGTGTCTAAATAAACAGTCAGCAGCAGATGGAAACTTGCTCCGGGCGTCCCCTGTCCTTAAACCCTCCTTCAAACAAAACGATAGTAGGCACTGGTGTAAATTGTTTGTCTGTGTGTGACTCCAGGCCCAAACTGGATTGGACGTTTGTCCAGAGGTTCTGCAGTATCCAGAGGGTTCTGTTCCCCTCATGGACCAGTCAAAGTGTGCTCATGTTTGGGACACTGCTTGTGATCACTTTGACCGGTAACTATGACAGATGAACTGTTTTTTACATACACTGCAAAGCCTATTCTTCTTTCCATGTTATGTCTTTAAGTTTTTACGAGTTTGAAGTGCCTTTACTCAACCACTTAATGTATCTTTTATGCTTCTAGAGCAGCTGATCATTTACCAAGTGGGAATCCTCCCGAGCCACTTCTACAACGTGTTAGGAGACAAAGACTATCCTGGATTCAGAAGTTTGATTGGAAAAGCCATGGTGCTTATTATTCTCAACTCTACAGTAAGTTGTAAATCATAGCTGCACCACATTCACTTATATTGTTATAGCTATAGACATCGGCCTGATTTCAGCCAGTTTTATTGCTTGACCTATTTTCTATTTGTACACATGGTTTACATTTTGCCCTGTGTTTTGCAGTTAAAAAGTATCGACCAGTACATTTGCAACCTGATGTATCTGCGCTGGAGGAGGACGCTGACAGAAAGCCTCCACTTGGCCTATTTCCAGGGCAGAGTCTATTACACCCTCAATGTGCTCAGAGAGGACATAGACAACCCGTAAGTTATGCACATTGTATGCAGTTGTATGGACATGCTTGTAGATTTACATTTATTTGCTATAAATAAATTGCTATAAAAGGCTGCCCCCACGACCCGGCAACGAACAAGTGGAAGAAAATGGGATGGGCTATTTTAACTAGAGAGTTTGTCAAAAGTCAGGGTCAATAATCAGATTTATAAGCTGAAAACCACTGGAGTGTATTAAAGTACAATTTGGTGTAGAAAAGGTAATTTGTCTGAAATCCTATTCACCAAGTCTGTCTAGTGCGTCAGACGTCTCTGTATGTTTTAAATAATGGGGTTCACTGTTGGCTAAGCTGAGCATCTTATTCAAAAACTATTAATATGTATTGGTTCTGTTTTGTTTAATAATTTTGTTTTTGTTCCAGAGATCAGCGCATCAGTCAGGACGCAGAGAGGCTTTGTAAGCAGATGAGCACTATGGCCAGTCGACTCATCGTCTCACCGTTTACACTGGGCTACTACTCCTACCACTGCTATCACAGGTGGGTTTTATCACAGTTGTGGTACTGTTACTATAATAATATTTGTGGTGAATACACTGGCTTCTGCGTGATTTGTGGTGTATTGACTCTCGTTAACCTGCAGCACAGGCTGGATTGGTCCCGTCAGTATCTTTGGTTACTTTGTGGTTGGGACGATTTCCAACAAGATTCTCATGGGGCCAATTGTTTCAACACTTTTCGAGCAAGAAAAACTGGAGGGAGACTTTAGGTAAGTGTATTTATCTTTCTATGCTAAATGTTGATTTGTTTTGGGGAAGTCGCTGGAGAGCTTCCTTAGTTTCCTTAGTTTCCTTAGTTGATAAGGAAACTGATTGACTTGCATCGTTGTGTCATACCATTATGTTGACATCAGAGAGATTTGGAGCTTGGTACAAAGTTTCAGGAAGTTGTTGCAGAAAGACATCGTTTCAATGTTGTTTATCATCTTGTTTGCAGATTCAAGCACATGCAGATCCGGGTCAACGCAGAGTCGGCAGCTTTTTACAGGTCAAACAACCACATGGTCATCAGTGTTATCTGTAATGACACAAACTATTATTGCACAAACACTTAAAAGGATATTTCAGGATTTTTGACAGGGCCTCATTTCCTAGTTATCCAGAGTGTTGTTGATGTCTGGTGATATTTTGTTCTTAAATTCATGCAGTCCTTATATTTGAAGAGTCTAGTGGCGCTAGGCTAGGGCAAGGCTAAAGCATTTCTATGGTATTAGTTAGCCTGCATTAAAACAGTCTGGCGCACTCCACAGTGCACCTGAGGTAAATCACTTATAACGCCAGACTAACAATATAAATGTTGATTAACCATTTTGCATTTAAAATAACTTATATTTGAGCAGCATCAGCTTCGTGGCTGTAAGCTAAAATGCGGTAATTCATGTGATACAAGGTCAATTATATTTCAAAAATTATTCTGTCAACACAGACATTTATATGGGTAGTCTGTCGTGATTTATCTCAGGTGCACTGTGGAGTGGGTCAGACTGTTTTTAATGCAGGCTAACTGATACCATAGAAATGCTTTGCCTTGCCTTAGCCTAACTGCATGAATAAAAAAAAAAAAAAATCTCCAAACATCAACAACACTCTGGATAACTAGGAAATGAGGCCCTATGTCAAAAATCCTGAAATATCTCTTTAATGATTTAAAAATCTTTTCTCATCTTGTGACATGGCAGATTAAATACCTTGTGGTTATTTTAGAGCTGGTAAAGTGGAGCACATGAGGACTGATCGAAGGCTGCAGAGTCTGCTGGAAACTCAGAGGAGTCTTATCGACAAAGAGCTCTGGCTTTACAGTAAGAACCTCAAGCACTCATACATGTGTTTTAATTTTATTCTGAAGTCTTTCTTCCCAAGACCACAACTGTCTTTCCCTTTTGAGTGCACTCCTTTTGTGCTTGGGGATCCACGATATGAGAAATAAATGTAATTATCAAAAGAACAACAACAAACATGATAATGTAATATTACAACATATGATGATGAATTTGAAAATTGTGTAAAAAATGAAGAAAGAATTACGATCAGGGCTAAAACTAGACTTACAGGTTAGATGGAAGATCACTGCGTTATTGTAGTCCCTGTTATTCTGGTTTGACACCAGCACAAACGGTTCTCTCGAATGTAACTCCCCATCAGTAAATCACCATTGTTCCTGATTAATTAACAATATTAAACACTGATTTGTTCTTCCACAGTTGGAGTAAACACCTTTGACTACCTCGGCGGCTTCCTCAGCTACATCATAATCGCTATTCCAATCTTCACTGGGATTTATGACGGTCTGACTCCGGGGGAACTCAGCGCTCTCATCAGTAAGGTGGGTCTCACGGCCTCATTTTAAGTATATCTAGGTGTAATCATTATAAACGCCATTGTTCCCCTATAAACAAACTCCTCGGGCTGCATGAGACACTGAGGCAATAGTTTATCAAAATGTCATCCACTGTCTGTCCAGCAGGTGGCAGCAAAGCTTGTGAAAAGCCCAACAGCTTCACTTTAGCTTACACTTCACCTGTACTGTATCTATAGTCATTTTGAATAAAACCTGCTGAAAAGTCTAATCTAAAACGCTCTGTGCAGGATATTACTTATGGCCATTTTCCTTCATTTTAGTGTGAATAGATTTGATAGATATGTAGATTTTTTTTTCTGTAGCTTCTTCTTTTGTGTCTTTTTAATATCTCATCTGCTGCTTCCTCTCCTCGTTCATATTCAGAACGCCTTCGTGTGCATCTACTTGATTAATGGCTTCACGCAGCTAATAGACCTGTCCACGGCTCTGTCAGATGTGGCCGGATACACCCACAGGTATCACTCTTTGCATGCCTAAGCCTCCTGCGCAGAGACGGATGAAGGCGGCGGCGCATTTCTGTGTGTTTTCATTCTGTAGCTGAGTTTCGTGCGTTCAGAGTCGGCGAGCTGCGCGAGGTGATGGACGACATCCTCCGCAAACAGTGCGACTACGACCCGGCATCAGGAGAGAGCTACGACTTTGACAGGTTTGTAGCTCTGACAGTAATGTATTCAGAGTAGAGGCAGCGCGTGTCAATGAAGATGTGCCTATTAAAGGGAATTTTCTGCATACATTTCCACTATCTTACCCCACATGTGCGTTACGTTAACCTGCACCAAAAGTATCATAAAATGGGATTGCATTTTTAAATCCACCCCTTGGAGGTTTAATATGTTTGATATCTCTCCACAGTGACTTCAACGTCCACGCGGGCCCAGTGGACACAGCCTTCATACTCGACCATCTCTCCTACAAGTCTCCCTATTCAGACGAACTGCTGGTGGAAGACCTCAGCCTGAAGATCAGTCAAGGCCAACATCTGCTGGTGGTGGGCAACACGGGCACCGGGAAAACCTCTCTCCTCAGGGTCCTCAACCGACTCTGGGAGGCAGACAGTGGTGAGCTGCCAACGCCTGCTCTTTCTTTACTCCTTTGTTTCAACAATTGTCTTCTTTATTGGCAATATGTTATTGCTTTTATTAAAATAGAACACAAAACAATCCAGCTCAAGAATTACTGCCAGTCAAGGGCGCGCCATTGGCAAACAAGGTGGGTTAGGTTGAGTTGCAGGCGTTTCGCTTCTATTCACAGACGCTTTCACAAACATCGATTGGAAAAACCTTACATTTCTCTCTGTACCTCTGAGTAAAGGACGGAGGTTGTCCCTGTATCCACTGCAGCAGTGTACATCACTGTGCCAGGTGTAAAGTTTACGTATCAATGTCATCTGCCGGTAGGTTGGACAGCTTCTTCACCGACAGCCCAAAGAGAAACAAAACAGGGTCTATAGGAATATTTAAATTACATTGAACTGATGATGATTAGTCCTCCTCACATGTGCCCATGTATAAATACACAATAAAAGTCAGCTGATACTTAAACATCAATACAAAAGAAGTAGAAGGGAGTGACCACACATTTTTATATGCCTCGTGTTTTATTTGGCTCAATGGTTTAAATGTCTCTGATTGCTTTTTTTTTAGGCTTTGTTCAGATGACGACATGTTTTGGACCCAGAGGAACTCTCTTTCTGCCACAGAAACCATACCTGACTGATGGTACACTGCGGGAACAGGTGCTTGTCCCGTCTGGATAAAGACATTGTTACACATTTTTGGTAGTGAAGCGCAAATACATTTACCCTAATGTGTTGTCATAGTGTTATATACTATGACAACTTTTATTTAATTAGTTGATTAGCACCAATTTATGGATGCAATTCTTTTAGCCACACCAGAATCACATTTACTGTTTACTTAAAGACAGTGATTCTTGCCTTTTTAACAAACAATTACAAGCAACATAAATGATTTCAATAAATAAACAAACAATACTGGTGAATTTGTTCTTACTGGTTCTTGTTTCCACCAGGTGATCTACCCACTGAAGGATATTTACCCAGCATCAGGTATCAGTTTGTATAGTCGTATAAGAGTGTGCAAGGGTTTTCAGAAAGTAGTACATTTCATATGATGTGGAGTCAGTAACATTCTTGTCTTCAGGGTTGGTGGACGATGACAGAATAATGAACTTCCTGGAATTGGCTGGAGTGGTGCGTAAATATAATCTCATCTTTAAAAATGTGTTTTCTTTCAGCGCGCATTGATATTGTTGTCTTCCTGCTCTAGTCGAGTCTGCTGAAGCGGACAGGTGGACTGGATGAGAAGGTTGACTGGAATTGGTACAAATCAATACAGGAAAAAAAGTCATTTGTGCTCGATGTCTTTTTAACCAATATCTTTTCCTTTTGTAGGTACGACGTTCTGTCTCCGGGCGAAATGCAGCGTCTCGGCTTTGCACGACTCTTCTACTTGCAGCCTAAATATGCGAGTATGTTGTCTCACGAAAACCTTCACATAACGAATGATAAATAACGAAACATTTAAAGACGATAACGTGGACTTTTCCAGTACTGGATGAAGCCACCAGCGCGTTGACGGAGGACGCTGAGGCTCAGCTCTATCGCACTTGTAAACAGCTCGACATGACTCTGGTCACTCTGGGACACCGGAGCAGCCTCGAAAAGGTGCATTTTACAGCCGCTTACTTCGGTCAGGCGACGGCAATAACATCAAAGGCCCCAATGTTGATTTTATTGTAGTCGTGGAATAATTTAAGATATCCTATACAGTGTAACCTCTCCGTACCTTTTCCAATATCTCCCCAATGTGATGACTCTGCGAAACAACTATTTATCTTATGTTAATGCGCACCAAATGATTTCCTAAAAAAAAAAAACATTGAACATTTAGGTGAATATAGTTAAGTATTATGAGAAATGTACAATATTTGTGTTGAAATTAGGGCTGCACAATATATCGCAAAAAAATATCGTATCGCGATGTTAGGTGATGCAATATCCGTATCGCGAGAAGCCACAATATATCGAACATCACTTAAGTATTTATCTGACTGAGATCCACACATTTTTGTGTTCAGCCAAAATGTTTTGACTCAATTTGCTGCACTTTCTCAAGTTCGGCTTTACCCAAATCTAAACGCTTCTCGACTGGAGAGCAACAGAGTAATGCCTCATTTGAAAGCTAAGGCCTACCTAAGATCCTAACTTTTTTTGTATCGTTGTCACCGCATTTTTGTCAATTTTTGTGTGTGTGTGTGTTTTCATTGCTTTTTTGTATTTTTTTGTTTTTTTATCACTTTTTTTTTTCTTGTATAATTGCTGCTTTTCTGGCACCTTTTTGTTGGCCTTTTGTTGCTATTCTGATGGGGGTTTTTTTAAGAAGCATTTAGATTTGGGTAAAGCCAAACTGGAGAAAAAGTGCTCGGTTCAGGTGGGGGTTAAGAGGTTCTTTAGAATAGAACAGATCACAGTTACTTCAATATCGTGCAGCCCCAGTTGAAATATCACTTTGTCCCATAGTATCCACAAAGCATAAGTGGCTCTCTTTATTTTGTAGAAGTCGCTCACTTGTCCTTATATGATTCGTCATGTTTTTTTTTATCTGTGTTTCCAAGTTTCATGACGTTCAACTGAAGCTGTGTGGCGGCGGTCGATGGGAGTTCACAAATCTAAGAAGTGGCACCGTCTCAGAGGCGCTATGATGATGGCACCATGTAAGCTGCTGTTCTGTGTGACGGATGGGGAATTATGGGGGAAATATTCATAATTGCCAATGTCACTTTGTGTGATTGAAGCCGACTACAGGTGGGAGAGATGGTAGTGTTTTACATTTATTGCAAAGGGGTATCTAACAGAGAATGACTCACGTTTGTACAAAAAGTATGATACATTTTAGTTTTACTGTTGAAACATGTTCTTTGTCATCGTAAAGTACATTTGCACCGTTTGATAGAAAAGTATTAAAACCTTTTTTATAAGACACTTGTGGTTATTGTTGTTTACTGCACAGAGCCCGGTGACCCTGGATGATCTCCTGAACCGCAGTGGGGTCATCGAGCGTGCTCAGATCGCCCAGCCCCTCCAAGTCTAGCTCCACCACTTTACGCAGAACCCGCCGCATTATTTTACCCGAACGAGTTTTGGGCAAACGTTGAGCAATCTGTAACACACACAAAAAAACAGGTAGATTAGCGCGAGAAAAGCATGAGAGTAACGTTTAAAGAGCGTAGTTACCTGAATGTAGTCTGGAGACGCATATTTGGCTATAGTCTTTGAAACGCTGTCTTTAAGCTGTTGCCGTAACTCGGCCTCGGTGACGTCCGCTTCCTTTTTTAGCACCACGAACGCATACACGCCTGACATGGAAGAGGAAAAACCGCTTTGTATTCGAGAACAAACCCTTTTATAGTTTTACACTTACAGTATATCCGTGTCAATAAAGCTTTACTGAATGACCGGGCCTCAGCTCACCTTGTCCTTTGATGTCATGTGTGTAGCCGATGACCGCTGACTCAGCCACAGCAGAGCAATGATTCTGCAAATTATACAGACCACATGCATGAGAGATTATAAACTTTGCACTCAAATAGAACATTGGTAAATGAGTAGAACATTTTATTAAAACTGCAGAAATTGAGCTTTAAAATCGAGTATGTGCCGTAATCCCATTATATAACTGAAGGATTTATGTTATCTCTGCTGATAATGCTTACAGTTCAAAATGTTTAATTCTGCCTCATACATTTCTATGCCTTAAACATATTGCTAAGTATAATGAATCTACAAAAAAACAATAATGCAACCATCAAAGACAAAATTGTGAGCAAATCTTTTTGTCGGCTTTTACCCAGAGACCACATAAGGACTCTTTATTTCTTCTCAGCTCTTAACCCCCTAAAAAATGTTTCCAGTTTGGCTTTATCCAAATCTAAACATTTCGGGAGCTTACAGCCTAGGCCAGTGCAATGCCTCATTTAAAGAGTGTTGCAGTCTCTTTTTTTTTAAACTTTTTTTTATCATCACTCTTCTGTCACTCTTCTGCGTTTTTCATCGCTTTTTTTCTCGCTCTTTTGTAGCGTTTTTTTGTCACCTTTTTATCGCGCACACTTACTTTACTACCAGAAATGTACCATTAGGTGAAGTAGAAATTTAAAACACTAAAGCGTGTCCAATGCGTTAAAAAATATATACATTTAACATTATTTCATGCACTTACCACAACATCCTCTATCTCGGCCGTCCCGATCCTGTGCCCGCTGACATTGATGACATCATCGAGTCGACCAGTGATCTGATAATAGCCCTCTTCAGTCCGATTGGCCCCATCCCCCGTAAAGAAGTAGCCTGTACCGCAGAAATAGATTAGAAGAACTACACAAATGACCAACCAAGTCTAATTTGATATTATGACTGCGCTGTTACCAGGAAAGGGCTGGCAGTATGTCTCAATAAACCTCTGGTGGTTGTTGTGAATAGTTCGGGCCATACCAGGCCACGGCTGAGCGATGCACAGGGCGCCGGAGGCACTTTTAGAGGTCAACTCCTCTCCCTGAGCAGAATATAGAGCCAAGACTGTATTAAAGGTTTAAATCAAACAGGAAGTTTTTGAGAGAAAAATAGGAATCTAAGGTTTTGGTGGAGTGGCTTGTGCACAATGACTCGTATTGTTGGCTCAAGCTCAAGCTGCACAAAGAGAAGAGGAGGTCAGTGCCTCTCTCCAACTGTCTCCACAATCTGTGCAGTTCAGGAGCCGTGGCGCAGTCCTGAACCAGTCCCAGAGTAACAGAGAGTTTGGCAGGACTCGGGGGCAGCGGGTATCAAAAGTGACCCAGCTGGTGAGACTCCCATAATCCTAATCTGACCCCAGTTCCCACAGAACGTAGCCCGTGTTGCACATGTCAAAATTCAAGGGTGTGGACTGTACCTCATTGTCTATCAGCACTGGCTTAATGCCAAAGAAGGGTCTCATGGCCATTCCTGGGACAATCTCTGCGTCTGGGTCTGAAGGCCGTGGGGCAATGCAAATACCACCTGTTTCTGAGGCAAAACATCGACAAAACTAGTAAGAAAACCTGTGATAATAAGAATGTAGTTATTATATTTACGAGATAACTTGTAACACAGCAAGTTCAGTTGGTATTGCATCTGAGACTGCAAACTGCCATGCCCTTGGCCAAACCTGCTTTGTGTTATCAAGTTGTAACACATTGCAGGAGCTATCTGATGAGATGACACAGAGGCAAATAAGACGCTCTACATGCTCTACGGTAAAATTCATTTATGTGCTTTTTATTGCATCAAAATGGAAAATGAGTGAAATCTGATTAGCTTTGGTCTCTCTCAGTGTACAGATGTTGCTTTAGTGATTACGGACACATATTAAGTAAATTAAATGTTATTAGGTCTGTCCGGGCTGTGGGAGTGGTTAATCTGCTGGTGCTGAACTGAGCGGCTGCTATAAAGTAGGGCACAACAGATGATCCCACAATAGCATCAGAAACCAGCATCCTATTTACATCGACCTCTCCAGTACGAAGAAGTCAGTTATAAGCTCGACCCGATCTGATGTGTAAAACATTGTTGAAAACATCTAAAATGCTGATTGTGATGTGGCTTTCAGTCTTTCACTGCTGCGCAATCCAACAAGGCGGTCGTATGCCAGCAGCGGATCAAAATCTAATTCTGCCTCTAAACAGGCTACTTGTTCCCAGATCAACCAAATGGCAATTATGAATAATGCCACTTAGTCCTAATGGGAAACACAGTCCAGGGAAGCAGCATAACAACATAATCCCTTTTAGTGAAGTGGGGTATTTGGGTCATAATGTATCTGTGTCTGTAATTCAAGGCTTACCACGCTGTGATGTTTAATTATCAGCAATTAATTATCGACTTATGTGCCATTTGTATGGTAATTATGCAGCACGGTCCCATTCGGTCATAACTCAATCGTGTTTAAAGCTACTGTGTCGGGTTCATCCAAGATTCCATTACAAGCTAAAGAGCTAAAGATAAACACTCCTGTCCGCAATGAGCAATTTTTGCCAAATGTTAGAGTAAACATCTTGTAACTCAAGTGCACTTTTTGTTAGTTTACGCTTTAAGCACGTACAACACTCTGGCCCGTTGAGGTTTGGGAAGAATTCGTGTATATTTTGGAGTCCACAGGGAAGTGTGTGGTTGTGTGCAAGTGTCCGGGTGCAAGCGCCAAACCATTCCCAGTGTTACATAACTGTGTTTTTGTTTCAGGCCTGATCAGGAGTGCTGTGGCTCAGACACAGGAGCTGGTTATGACCCTACGATTACAGCTTTATAATAATGGAGCACAGAGCAAGTGAATAAAAGAAAGAGGTTATAATGGATTAGGAAAGAATGTGGGATTTGATGATGATGCGCAGATTCTTTGTTGTCTAACAATAAATCAATGTGTTCTTTGGTTCCGGTTTGTAAATACCTGTTTGCCACCATGTGTCCACTATCGGGCAGCGACCATCGCCCACAACCTTGTGGTACCACTCCCAGGCTTCAGTGTTGATTGGTTCACCCACTGGAGTGAAATGCAGAGGCAGCACAGAGCAGATAAGTATATAGATATGTACATAAGATAGTGATAAGACTTGCATCATAGGTTGGTAGGATATGAATGACTACACTCTGGGTGACCTTTTACTTCAGTGTCACTCAAACAGAAATTAACTTCCAGTATACTTTCATAAATGTGTGTACTTCTCTTACAATGTGTCCATAGACATTCACTGACCCTGAAGTAGCCTCATGTGTGACATGCTGCATGTGCACAGTGCCCTGGTCAAAAGGCGACATAACTAACAGGTATAAATACACTGAGCACATCATTTCAGTGTCTCTGATCTCTGCACCTATTTCTACATGACTTTAGGCGGCTAGAGCACATCGAATATGTGTTTTTGATGTTATACACCTACCCGAGCCCAGAGTTTTGAGGGAGGAGCGGTCGTATTTGTGCACCCATTGGTCCCCGTACTTGAGCAGCAGGCGGATGGCTGTCGGAGCCCCATAAAACTGGTTAATCTGTAGTCGCTGCACCATCTCCCAGTATCTGCCTGATAGAGTAAGGACAAGGTCAAGTAAGGACATTTGAAGGACATTATTACGCTGTATTTTTGCATCGGATGATTTGTTTGTTTTTTCATTTAACTAAGCAATATGAAAAGGACAATACCAAGCCAGTGTTGACATTTCATGCAGCCGTGTTTACAGACGCTACTGATTATAGCGGGAGGCACAGTCCAGTTCAGTGTTAAGTGTAAACAGTTCATCATCACATGCTGAGCCACAGGGCAGGCATTAGTTCATACTATTTTTCCACTGTTACATAATGTTGCGTTCCTACCCGGGTCAGGATAAATCGGAGTGCTTTCAAACAAAACAGTCGTCGCTCCATTTGCTAGAGGTCCGTAGACGCAGTAACTGTGACCCGTTATCCAGCCGATGTCCGCCACACAGCCGAACACGTCTCCATCATGGTAATCGAACACGTACTGGCGATGACAACAGATGTTACAACGAGTGAATCGATAACTTGATTCACTTGTTTATGGCGATATTACCTTGTGTGTGAGCGAGGCGTACAGCAGGTATCCAGCCTGAGTATGGACCAGCCCTTTGGGTTTTCCTGTGCTGCCCGACGTGTAGAGCATAAATAAAACATCTTCACTGTCCATAGCAGCTGGTTCACAGACCCCCGCCTCGTGGGCCATCTCCTGCCCCACACACGCATGTATTATGTACGGTTCAAGTCGAAACAGAGGTCAGATACGGTTATGAAGTTTGCAGATTTAACACCTCGATCAAATTTCACATTTCAATGAACAAGTGACTGTTACTTGAAGATAAAGTCAGAAAAGCTAGAGTGAGACGCTTGGACACGTAGACGAAAGGGAGTCTTTAGTTAAAGCTAGAGAACAGGCAGTTGGGTACCGTGATTTCCGGCCTATATGCTGCTACTTTATTCCCACGCTTTGAACCCTGACGGTGCGGCCAATATAGAGCCGCCAACAGGCACTAGAGGCGTCTCTAGCAGTAAACGCAAAAGTGAGACGGAACTTCTAATCAACGCTGCTCTTGGCTGAGGAACGGTAGATGAGTAACTTTTACTCTCTCGCCCCAACGCACATCTCCTCTATTTTCTATGAGAGAACGCACACTGAGGTTGCAGTGACTTGCGGCGACGCTGGACCCCGTGCCACGGTTCTGCTGAATCAAGACGCAGCGCCGCAGAAAAAAACACAGGCTTTTAACCGTCCTGCGGAGACACAGACACAGACTGGCCATGACAGGCAGGGAGACCGCCGTGAACTTTGTTTGTTTGGACGAGAGAAGCCGCGGAGACAGAGAAACCATCGTCAGGGCTCAGGCATCAGGGGAAGCATGTTAAACCCGTGTCTGTCGCCAACTCGCTATTAACCTACAAACAAGAGCCAGGTTTGCTCTTTCTCTTACAACACGGACATACGTGTCTTCTTTTATTTATGATAAATGTATAAATCACGTGTGTAAAGAGCCGCACGGTTTGAGAAAAGCCTCTGAAGTGCCATCAATGTGAGTGAGGGAACAAGGGGGGGAATTAAGCCTCTAACTCTCAATCAATTGATGCACATCTGTCTCACCTCCTCCATGGCCACATCCCTGTCCTTCATGACGACCGGAGTCTCCGTTCTCATGACGACAAACACCTGTCGCACATTTGGACAGATGTCCACGGCTGCGTCCACGGTCTTCTTCAGGTCAATCATCTTCCCCCCTCTCACACCCTGGTTTACTGTGATCACTGTGCTGGAGTTGGCTGTGAATAAGTGACAAGATTTTAAATTGTTTTACGAAGTTAAATTGGACCCTTATACATGAGTTGTGTTATTACAAACAATGAAAGTGGAGCTGCTAAATTAAAATGTCAGCTGTGGACCAAAGTCATTCCTAACTTTCCTGACATAATTGTAGCATTTGAATTCCTCAAAGGAACTAGTGTATATCCACTTGCAGGGTCACTTCATCATCACTGTCACAGAAATGCCAGAAAACACGCCAGCAAGTTCATGAAATTACTACAAATGCTTTATAACTAACTGCACAGTGTTTTCCCCCATACATTTCGGAGTTTACAATATACTAAAGGAAGATTTTTTTTTTTATGCCAGTACTATAAACAAACCAGGTATAGTGCCTTTAACCTGTAAATGATTCGCTATCACAAATCCACTGTCCTTTAAGTGTGCAGAGATTTGCATATGAGTCTGCGATATGTGGTATAGCCCTTCCTGAAGAGTTAGATGGCACAAAATATTGATTGTTTTTATAGTATGAATGTCTGGAGCTAAATGCAGTCTTTTTGCTGTCGATGAGCGTCCGTAAAACAGGCCAGACCACAGGTTAACCTTTAATGCGTCCTCTCAAGTGGCTGGTGACGTTTCTGCTCAGGCTTTGCACGTTCATTGCCCTTGAGCAAAACACTTCACCCGTCATAGTGAGTGGTAATGTCGTTAAAAGTGGAACCTCACTGAGTACCGAGGAAAGCGACATTTATTAGTCTTTGTCACTGAACAAATCCTCACCGTCTCTGATGCGCTCGGCCAAAGCGTCTGAGCTGAAGCCGGCGAACACCACGTTGTGAGCGGCACCGATTCGTGCGCAGGCCAACATGGAGGCCACGGCCAGGGGACAGGGGGGCATGTAGATGGTCACACAGTCTCCTTTCTTCACGCCGCGACGTCGCAACAGGTTGCCAAGGCGACACGTCATTTCCAATAGCTCCCTAAGACACATTTCATTATGCATTTAGCACTTTGTCCTATCAACTACTGGGATAAATCCCTTTGTGTAAAGTGCATTGACAGATTCTGTTTTTTTTTTTTTTATTAGACTTTAGTACCATTTTATAACTATAACTCAGTGGTCTAACACGTAGTGTATCATTCTAAATCTCAAGGTCACTCGTCGTCTTTTCTCACTTCACAGGCCTCTTTACGTCTGCATTATCTCCACTCGGTAACGCCCTCTTCATGTCGTGAGACGATCGCTCATCACTGACCTGTAGGTGACTTTGACCTCCGCCCCGGGCTCATCTCTCTCCCAAATGAGGGCTACTCTGTCGGGACAGGTGAGCACATGGCGGTCCAGGCAGTTCACTGTCAACACCAACAGATCAGACACAAAAGTTCAAGGATGAGTTTCTCCGAACAGCTGTGACTTTTATGCGCCACGTCATGAAATAGTTTGATTTAAAAAAAAAAGGCCATTATGGATCAAGAGATGCTTTGCGAGTAATAGTTTATGTATGTTAGGAGAATGTGATTTGGTATAGTAAAAGTATTGACAGTAGATCCTCTAGTGAAGGGTGCAAGTAGTTGTAGTAATGGCAATAATATACTTTCAAAGAGTGATTAGACATGTGTAACTTGGACCAACAAAAAATACTTGTCTATTTCAATACTTGTCTATTTCATTTCCAGATTTAGATTTCTGACCAGAGTGAATATTTATAAGTTTATTATAGACGGCTTAATATTGAGAAGCTTTTTGCATAACCTGTTGCTCTTGTTGACCCTACATCACATGGTCTCTATGAAACCAAATGCACCAAACAGCAACTTTGCCAAAGGACCTTGAAATACCCCTTAGGTGCTTTCAATTAGAATAAGGTAGCTTTCAATTTAAAGAAACTCCCTACAACCATTTCTTATATTATTTTGTACTAAATATAACAATGGTACATGATGTAAATATCCTGAATGAAAAGGAGCATAAAGAAGAAATAACTTCTCTGACCCCAAAACATTAACAACTAAGCTGTACCAGAGTCACTTGTCTTTTTCTGGGCATTAAACACAATCATATTTTACAGTGTATCAAAATAAATTAATCTGCCTCTCTGTAGTCTCCTATTTTTATGATATTTTGTAACTTTGGCGTTGTGTATTAACACACATGGACATGGGGATTTTAATTCTATCAAGAATCCATAAACCTTTGATTGATATTGACTACTTTATTCTGAATCAGCAAAACCAGTAGCATATGTGCGAGTCAGCCACTCAGTTAGTTATTATGTAAGTGTAGCCAGATCAGATGGATGGCAGTGGCGCGTAACATAACCCTTTCACAAGTTGTTTATCTCCCACTTACCGGACACGTTGAGCTTTCCTCCCACAAACCACTTGACCTTTCCTCGCCTCAGGTCGCAGTCCTGCACCGTGTCATAGGCGCTGGTCCAGGTGAGCCTGTGGTTGGCCATCGCTGCCCAAAAGCTGTCACTGTGCGCGTGGGAAAACTCCTGCAGTGTGGCCCGGTCCGTGACTCCCTGAAACCCGGCGGCTTCGGGCACCACGGCCGCTACGTTACCGCTCCAGGACGACGCATTCAGGCGCCCGGATTTTAGCGCGCGGTTGAAAGGAGTCAGTATGCGCCTTGAAGTGCACCGCAGCCACATTATGTTATGTTACAGCCAAGCCTCTCGAGTCTTCCTCAACATATGACACGCATTTCCGCGTCTGCTGCAACGGACTAAAAAGCGATGATGATGAACCCCAAGCGAAACTATAATAAGAGAGCAGCAGAGGGGGGTTGACGCTGAGAAGGGCGGGTGCGCGTTCAAGTGCCAGCCTTGTTCTTCCCTCTTTTACTGGAATCTACGTGTTGCTGTTGCTCACATGAGGGAATGCTCGCTTTTTCGCAACACAGCGGCAACTTAACGCATCAGCATTCACTGCTACGAAGCGGTCGGTCACTTTCATTTGAATTTTGCTCCCTTTTACGTACAGTCTGTTTTGAACATAGAAGAATCCCATCTGCAAAAAAAGAAAAGAGAAGCTTACCCCGCCCCCAACAACCCCCCCCCCCCTTCAACAACACCCCCCCCCCCCCCCCTAAAAAAGTCAAGCAAAAGCATCTGATGAATGCCACGTGGTACAACGACTGAATAGACTGGTTCCAGCTCATTTTATTTGCCTATTACAATTTGTAAAAAGACAAAACACATTATTGATTAACTACACAGTGATATCATTGTATTGGCTTTAGTCTATTTACATCATGTGCAACAAGTAGTAGCAGTAGTATTTCAATGGGAAGTGGCCATTGAAGGTTTGTAGGTGTCAGGGTTCAAAAGTTAGACTTCAAACTGCCTGCAGCGCCTCGGGGACAATGAGGAAGTGGGTGGATTGTTATGCAGTTAGCAAATAGGTCACACACTGTATTGCTTATTGTATTGTCCATTTACGCCGCCCATAGAGTGTCCTTAATTTGTCTTTTTCCTCTCCGTGTCCTCCTCCATCGCCTGCTCGTCGTCTTTATGCGTTTTGTCCGTGACTTTTGACAGGATCTTGGCGTTGTGCTCGAGGGCCTTGGCCCGCAGCACCGCAATACTGTTCTCTCTCATCTCTTCTTTAGAAATGTCCGTGTCCCGAGTCCACTTCTCCGTGTCCTCCTCTGACGGTTTGTCCACCGTCGTGTCCTGTACCGGGGCTGCCGGCGTCGTGCTGCCGGGTTTGCTTGGGGAGGTGTCCACAGACTTCTTGTGCATACCTGAAGGACAAATGTATAAACATTAACCGGTTACGCATAATAGTTGTGCCATTATTGTGCAATTATGTTACTCATTGTGACTTGTGTGTATTAGAACATTCTGGGTTGTTTACTGTCCTATATTGCGTCACTTTTGTAGTTACACATTTGTCGTAAAGCGTGGTGGATACTTGAAATACTTTTACTCAGATAATTAACACTTTCTTTTAACTAATGTACAGTTGTTCCTCGTTTGATAAGGCACCTTTCTCTTGACTGCATCAAACCACAAACCGCTCGAACTCATTTGAGAATAACAGGCCGGTTTCGACTTAACCTTAAACACAATTCATGGCTTGCACACACAAACGTCTCCCTTTGTCAAAGCCCTAGACACTGTCTTTCGAACACATGGTTTGTCATTCACAGGACACGTGATGCAAAAAGTGAATAGCTCTCGCTGTGTCATGAATGTAATTGCAGGTTTTAATGGTTGAATTGAGGGCTTAATTAGTTTTCACATGTTTTGGGGTCTCGTCTGCATACATTTACTCAAGTAACAATGAAATAGTGGTAGTAAAGTGGTAGTAGAGGTAGCAGTAGCTATTAGAACCGCCTTGGTAATCACTGCTTCTAAGTATGTTTGAGATTTGGTCATAAATCATATTTAAAGTAGTTGTAATTCAGTATAAGTTATGAGTACTTCTCCCACATCAGGTCAGAGGCCCAGCGTGAGCGCGTATAGAGAGTTTGAGTGCATAGGTAGCTGGATCCTGACTCAGAGCGGCCTAATTGATTCCTACAGATCAATTGACATGTGGCAGAGTGGGGACTTAGCCTAATCTGTCCTGATGAAGTGGGATTTACACACTATCGATGGCCACCTCTCATTGACCTGGTGACACTTTCATTGGCTCCGAACACACTTCACTTTTGTGCGCCCAAAACGTTGCCTTAAGGAAACTGTCATGTGAAGTATTATGTATGGGAAGCTATGGAATGCCAAACTTGTTTCATCACAGTACTGCGCCAGGCAGGTTTGCGGACCAGTCTCACAAATTAACTCGTATCTATTTAGGGGAGTTTGATGGGGCATAGAAATCATATTGCCATTTTCTCAGACCCTAGATCATGGTTTATTTATCTTTGGATTGCCTTTACATTAGTGACTAAAGCTACTGTATCTGTATAAGCTACTGTATAATTGGGAACTTGCCACTCTCCCGTAGGTAACGCTACTTTAAATGTGTCTGTTTTCAAACACTGAGCTGTGGAAACGTACCTAGTAACCATGGTGCGTACGACTCTGTGATGCCGTCCTTGGCTGATTTGAGGATAGACTCCGGCAGTGGGATGGAGTGGCGCACCATGGCTCCGTATAAACCGTACTCCGCCATGACACTGCTGCGGCCCCAGCACTTCTCCCTCTTCCTCCATTTGGCTCTGCGATTTTGGAACCACACCTGCACCGACATCACAGAAAAACATGAGCACACCGTTTGAAAAATAAATGCACTTCTGAGTCGGTCTCTCAGTCGGTATTTGCAGATTGTTGCGGTCTGACCATGTCATTTTGTCAACTCAAGTTACTTTTTTTTTGAGGGAAAAAAGGGATACAATGACCTCTACTGGAGATCTAGCCAATCTCAGCAGTCATCTGGCAAGTGAGAGTGAGAGGAAGAAAGGATACTACAAAATAATACTAGTGAATTTCATTATGTCCATAGCCACTGATGTGTGTGTGAACATGTGTTGGTGCATCTTCCTGCTCCTTGTGCAGATCCTAAATTGATTTGCCAGACCTTGTTGCACCCTCCGCAAGCTCGTGAATATGGATGAGCCAAACAGGAAAAATGAGCATCCTAAAATGGCGGAGGAGACAGGATGAGATTGGTTCCTCGCGTGTGTGCGCGCGCGTGCGTGTGTGTGCGGGCTGAATTAAAAAACAGCCAGGTCTACACTGCGGAAAAGCTATTCAGGTACATGGATCCGATGATAACCTCCATCTCATAAAAAGATGGGCCTCAGATGAGCAATCATGCTTTGTGACAGCGGCAGCGTGAGTGAGCGGTGACCCCCGGGGCACAGAGGCTGATTGAAAAATAAGTTAATTTCCAGAGCTGATCGATGAGAGACAGGCGGCGAAATACCACGGGAAATTAAACCGCTCGGACCCGCGCTAATTAATTCTGTACTTATCATATCAGAGAGGAGAGAGGTGAAAAGTTCCCCTTCAATTAACTAATTACATTCACCCAACCTGACACTCCTGCTATGTGAGAGGCTTCAGTGGGCTATTAGACAGAGCAATGTAAATAAGCTCTGGCTGAAATAAGGGATGAGGGGGGGAACATATTTTTACGCCATGTGAGAGTGACTATTTAATTCTCTGTTTTATTTTATATTTGCAAACACGAAACAGAGATAGAAAACAAACTACATATTAGGTTTTGGGTTCGGTCTTTGAGAAAAATGTAACAATTTTGTGCTTAATGCAACTGATGTGGAAAAAATCTCATGAAAGTAAAAGCCACATGTGTAATATTAATAATTAAAATCAGATAGGGATTGATGAATATGAGAGAAAAATGTATTCTCGTCCAACATAAACACTATAGGAATAGGGACTTGGATTAATAGCAACATGGATTACGAGACATTTCAACCCAATTCATGAATAGATAATTTTTGGTTGTTATCGGCAGTGTTTATTAATCTGAATAAACGCAATTGCCCTTCTAAGTCTAAGACAAAGGGAGATGTGTTATTGTCTAATGTTTGTGGGATTGGTACTTTAATATACAGCATAGCGTTTATTTTATTTTTTATTTTGCTCAAATGTAAGTCCTATAGAAATCCAATAATGCCAGACGACAATGTTATAATACTGGTGTGTCGTAGTGTTGAAGGATCGTGTACTTTGTGTGCAGTCTGACCTGAATGCGGTCCTCCGGCAGCTCGGTCTTCATAGAGAGCATCTCTCTGGCGTAAACATCTGGATAGTGGGCTTCATTGAAAGCTTTCTCCAGTTCCTCCAGCTGGTAGGATGTGAAGATGGTTCTGTGGAAAATGCAGTATGTTTTGTTTTTAAATAGCCAATTTAATTTTTCTTTCGTTCTTAAGTGTTTTAGCCCAGTGTTAATATGTAAAATAGGTGTAGGAAATGCTGTTCGAATTAGTTTAGGCTAAACTGATAATGGTTACGAACAGATTTTCTGACACAAAACACGGTCCTTCTGCGTTTTTCTTTTTTTCTTTTTACATTTAGGACACTGCTTTTTAAAGCTCAATTATAATGTGTGCGCTCTTTTACCTGTGTCGTCTTTTCTTCCGTTTCTTGCTCTGACTCAGCGACGTTTTGTTAAACTTCTTATCTCCGGAGAGGCTCATGTCATCCGAATCTGAACAGATAAAAAACAATGGAAATAATATATTAGAAATACAATAACTATAGGCTATAGCATTACAAATAAAAAATATAAAATATGTAAAAACCCGCGACCCGGCCCCGGATAAAGCGGAAGAAAATGGATGGATGGATGGATGAAAAAACAACAAAATAACCGATTTAACTTGCTTTTACGCACGGGCGACAGATGCAGTAGCCTAAGCCAAAATTAACCAGTTTTATTTTATTTTTTTAGGTTTGCTTTGCGTCGGGTGTTTATTGCAGTAAAGCGCACAGCATCACAACAGCGTTTGTAACTGAGACAATTTGGGAAAGGCCCATTACAAATGTATGATGGGTTCTTTTTTTCATGAGCACAATTAGACTCAAAACTAACCGGAGCTGGATGAGCGCGGGTCCAAGTGCACATCCATGTGCGTGTCTCTGTGCAGCGGTGGCAGGTGCACGTGCTGTGCTTCGGACAGCGCCTCTAGGAAAGCGGGTTGACGGTAAAAAGAGTGGATCCCGTCAGGCCCGAGCAGCAGCGGCCCGGGGCCCAGAGGCCCGCGCGCTGCCAGTACATGAGCGCGGTGTGGAAGCGCCTCGAGTGGCCGTCTCGGGGCAGCAGGCGGCTCCTTGTTGAGGCCAAGCAGCTCCTGAATCCCAAAGCCCGTGCGCCTCTGCACTGCAGGGCCCAGCTTCCACGCAGCAGGCTGCTGTCCCACGTGCGCCATCCCGCAGTGAGACGAGGTCCTCTCCTTGTTTTCTGTGTCCGACAGCACCGCTCCGTCTTTCCCCGTCATCCCCGGGACTGTGCACAGTGAGTGGTTCAGACTTGAGATTTTACTGGACCTGTTATCCTTGTGCCTAGAGCTGGTGTCAGAGCGGCGGCTGCCTCTGCCTTTTATTCAACAGGCGTCAGGCTGCAGCCAATCACAGCCCGGAGACGCACCAACTTCAGCACCGATTATCATCCTCACATCATCAGTGTTCGTCCAAACCACAGGGGAATGTCCAGTCATTTCTTATCGAACATTGTGGCACTCGGCCCTACATTATTAGTTAGTCAATTATTAGGCGCCAGCTTGGTTTTTTAAGCATTGCTACTTACTCTGTCTGGGCTTAAAGCTCCATTGGCTTTAAGCCCAATGAAAGGCCTATGCATAACAACGATCTTACAGAAAATAAAACATCTATTTTCGAATAGTTTATTGACAGGAATAAATAAATAAATTAATGCGTCTTGCTGTAACCCAGTTCCGTTCACTCTTGGGCTTCTCTGTTTTTTTTATACATAAAGATTGAATCTTCCTATAAGTTTTGTCCACGTGCTGGCTGTGGAGACACTATTTCTTTTTATGTATTGGTTTATTTGGTCGGGACAGTGCATGTTAATGAACATACATGGGTCTCATGCATGTAAACAAGCCACACCGGATTATAGCCTTGGGCTAATTTGCGTCCGTCGTTCTCCATGCGCACTCTCATTCATCCTGGCCTATTGTACATGTTTTTAGTGGTAAGGGAAACCTACGCAGACACGGAGAGAACATGCAAACTCCACACAGAAAGGCCCCTACAACTACAACAATTTAAATCAATATATCACTTGTAGCTCGGTATGGCTCTCTGACTGGCTGCTTGATCGATCCGTTGGCCTCGCGCGAGTGATTAGCATATTCTAATTATGCATGTTTTGTTCTCGGAGCCTCGCTGCATCTGTTGGTAGTTATTAAGCTTCTTTATGATAATTCACAATATGTGTGGAGTACAATGTCCTACTTTTCTGTATTTAGGGCACATTAGGGGCAATTAAGCACCAGACAAATATGACTGGGACAAGCGACACGGGACAGTGCATTGTCTCCAAGCCAGAGAATTGTATAGTCTACTAATTATAGCTACTAAACAGGCCTACAGTAGTTAATTCAAGATGTTTGGTTGGCTTACGTCAATAGTTTCCTTGGAACAGCAGCTGATGCGACACTGTTGCATTCTTGGTTAACAATTTACTCCAAATAAAAGCGCTAAGACGCCGTGGGAAATCAACTCCGTCTGGTTTAGCACTAATTTAAACTCGCTTCATTTTAACAACACGGCTGCTGCTTCGATCCAAGCAGCCTATAATCAGCCATTAATCCATTACTGTCGTGTTAAAATCACTCGGGGATTATTTGGGGGGCGCACTTAAGACCATGGACGCACAATGACGCGCGAGGGGAAAGGAGAGTTTATGGAGATGAGCGGACGCGCAGATAAGGGCCTCCTCAATGGGCCGCGCGTGCATGAATAGAGATGCTTAGATGGAGATAGGGTTCGCGTGGAGCGGGGCACAGCAGGTTTATCACTGATAAGATCGAGGCGTAAAGCGTGCCACGTCACTCAATGGTACCCTAGTGGTTTACGCAAACGCGCAAATATTACTTTCCTCCTGATTCAAAGTCCTATTCATTTTAATAATAGGCATTTATACTTATTTACTTTAAATATGTTATTAAAGTCAGTATTTCAGATGTGTGATTTCTAACATGTCAGGCTTTCCCCCACTTTGTATTGCCTTTTTTTTTGGCACGGACATGATAACACTGGGCAAACCATTTATTTTGTTTAGAATATATGCACGGTGCTTCATAGGAGGCTTTTGAATAGGTCCATTGTATTGGATTAGACCTACATGTTGTCCCTTTACTTGCAGTAAATAGTTGTCATGCACTTTCACTCAAGTTACTTTCCCCATTCATCAGTCCATGTTATTAATGTGCAGATTTGAATTGATTCAGTCTGTTTGAAAATGTGTAAGATTGCAATGCTCTGTAAAATGGGATTTCTGCAATATAGCAGTGCCAAAGCACCAGGCGAAGTTACATAAACGGCATGATCCACAGATGATGTACCATTGTTGACTGTTGACATTTACTAAATAATTTGAGAAGATCATAGGCTGCCCCACACTCTCACTCTGCCGTATCCGTCTTTGTGCGCGCTCTACAAATGGTTCCTCTAATCTAGCTAATTGCCATTTCCCAGAGCTTGGCCTTTCAGGAGAGAGCTGGGTCACCAAACAGCCGTTGATCAAAACATCCTATTAAGGTGGAGAAACAAAAGCAGCTCCCACAGTCGAACAATGTGCCGCCGCCGATTCAACTGTTTGCTCTGGCTCCACAAAGCATTAATTAGGGCAATAACTTCATGCCAGTGCCGTTCTATAGTCTCCATTTCTGTATGGGTGCATCGATTTGGGCTCTGAAGTTTGCCGAGCGTGCCGCATTCCCCTGTTGCATGTGCAGATGTGTTACTGGGAAAAGTGGGGGAGAGAGAGGCCCCTAAACTTTCAAACTGGATTCAGTAATATTCCTCCTTGTGGCTTTACTTTTAACGAGAATTGACATGATTACTCGGGCTTGTTTCTTGTCTAATTAGCACACTGCTCCTGTGGAACAGGGGCTAGCGTTCGGACGGAGAAGGGAACCGGACAGGCAACAACACAAAGAAGGGGCCCACCACCTCAGCATAATTAGGTGAGACAATGCCCCCGACTGTTTGGAGATGGGGCAGAGCAGACGCCCCGTGAACTACAGCGCCCTGGACTTTAATAAGCCCCTAATTGTCCTTTTTTTAGAGGGATTCACATGGACAGCAGCAGATACACAAGACGGGCCAACAGGGCTCCTACGGTGAGGCAAACACTCACTCCCAGTCTTAACTGCCTGACCCCAAACTTTAAACGTGCTCGAGTAATGTCCTCTGACAGGGTCCCAAACGTGGATGAGGGCCGGATACTGCCATGTTACTCTACACAAATGAGTGCAGTGTATTAACAAAGACCACAACTCTCATGCAGGCTATTCTTTGTGATCCATGCTCGAACTTGTGTATCTTGAATTATAGATTTATATACAGTATATAACATATTTTATAAAGTTGTTGTTTCCGGTAACATTGTGCACCATGAACAAAATAAGACTTAATAGATTAGAATGACAAAATAATCCATGAGGCACAATTGATTTTCTTCCTTCGCAAAAAAGCAAAGAAAAATCGACCAGAAAAAACCTACGAAAACACACACAAAAAGAGACATAAATGTGGCGACAACGCGACAAAAACATTACACTGACCTATAGGCTGTCAGCTCTCATGTCAGGAGGCTTTTAGATTTGGGTAAAGCCGAACTGCATTTAAAGGTGTTTAAGGCCCAAAGTGACAAGGATAACTATACACAAAATATAGCGTAAGTTTAACATAAAAAGTACAACGTTTACTTGTCAATAGTATTCTTATTAGAGGTTCACTTTCTTCTCTTACAGCTCAGAGGAAGCTCCCTCTAACCGCTGGACTCTGTTTGCCCCTGTAAGTCTAATATCTCCGGTCCTGTCTCCTTTCCTGTCCAGACGCTTGCCATATGTTTGGGTCAATGTCTGTGGCAGGTGCTTTTTTTGAAGATGACCAAACATCATAAGCGATGTGCATGTCCACCGCTCACAGGACGTCACTGTGATGTGCCCTCACTCCTTTAATTAGCTGTCAATTAGAGCAAATGAATCAACTGTTCGCCTAATTAAGCAATGCCACCAGGCAGCTCCCATACACAGGCCATTGTGTGAGCGCCATGAGAACAGTGCAGCTAGCAAACTTGCTTTGGATCAAAAGTGCAACTTAACAATCACTGCTCACTCTTGTGCTCAGGGCTGTTTGTTTGATGCGCAGCAATGCATTATGGTTTCTGGTGTTGTGGGTCCTATGTCCAAGAATGTGTCAAAGCTATTGGCAATATTTTTCTTATTATTTATTCTATTAACCTTTTTGTGTCCCTGCATACATTTGTTGTTCAGTAGCCGATTGCGAGAACTCTAAAATATCAACCATTAAACTAACACAACAATCACATTTCAAAGCAGCTCAGTTGAGATCTTAACATCTGGGGTCTTCAGTTTGTATCTCTAACAATACTTAGATGTTTGTGACAGACACACAAATATATATATGATCCAAATAATAGCAGTCTGTGCAGTTTGCTAATTGCGACCATTGAAATTAGCTATTTGGATTTGATTGCAATTAACCTTGTAGTGTAAAACATTTCTGGCCTTGTTGAGCCAAAGAATAAACCTTTTTGCAGATGGCATCTGATTTTTGTAACCACCAATTGATGAAAAATATTACTTCCCGCACACTGCCAACCTTGCAAAAATAGTTTATTAGGATATGGTCAACTTGCCAATCAGGCAACTTGCTGAAGAGCTCCTGGTGATCAGTCTTAAGTAGGGTGGGACTAGCACCCAAGGGTGCCCCTCCTAAAGGGTATAGTCAGGTTACAAAAAAATGCTCAAGTTAAATTCATCGTTGAGGCCTTTAGGAGCCAATGTTTGTAAAGTGTGGATCCAATAAGACTCCCTTTGCTTGAGGAGTTTATCATGATCATGTTTAATGCTATAGAACCTCAGAGAACAGACATCATGATTGTTATCATTAAAATGTAGAGCAACTGGGTAATCCCGATCATTCCTCCGGATGGAGCTCTTGTGCTCGCTAATGCGTTGTTTAAGTTTTCTCGTACTTTTACCTACATAAGCTAAACCACAAGGGCACCATAGCATGTAAATGACATGGGTTGATGAACACGTGATTACACTTTTTATTGGGTATTTATTTCCAAAGTGAGGATGTACAAAATGATTTATTTTGACTGTATTGTTACATTGGGCACAGTTACCACACCGATAGTTGCTATTGGGCAAAGGGCGTAACAATGTTTATGAGGCTAATGTAAATATTTTTGGTTTGAAAGTAGACCTGTTCAAATGTTTTAGGCAGATCAAATTATGTCATTTTTTCTCAAAACATGAACCAAGGCCTATCACTGCACCTTTCAGGTCCAAAAGTACTTTCTGTCCGACCTCACTGAATGCGTTATAAACACTTTTTGCAGAATTGTTGAAAATTACATTATGCAGTTGGCTGACAAGCCCAGATTCACTTCACCCAATCTTACTAAAGAAGAGCGAACTGCACTTATGGAACTTATGAATGACAAAAATATTGTTATAAAACCTGCTGATAAGGGTGGTGGAATCTGCATCCAGGATGCTGACAAATATAGAGAAGAGATACTCTCACAGTTAGCAGATACTCGTTTTTACAGGAAATTGCTGGGTTGCAGGTTCTACAATGTGACGATGTCACCGGACCCAGTGGGGGGCAGGAGCCAGTTTTTCCTATTAACAGCATTACACTTTCATAAGTCATAGCTCAAAAGAAAATGTATGAATTACAAAAAATATCATTAATATCAGCCACTGGGTCCATGATCTCTCTGTACAAGACCCAAAATGTCCTCAAAAACAAAATAATTTTTCCTCCATATAATAGTATTGGCCTTTGGAATGCTGTGATGTCACCTGCAACCCAACAGGGTCTTCTTTCCAGAAGAAACTTCTTTCATACCTTGAAGATGCTAAAATAAATAATATCTGATATCTGATTTTGATTTTCCATCCATCCATCCATTTTCTTCCGCTTTATCCGGGGCCGGGTCGCGGGGGCAGCAGAGATGCCCAGACTTCCCGATCCACGCACACCTCCTCCAGCTGTTCTGGGGGGACCCCGAGGCGACACCAGGCCAGCTCGGAGACATAGTCCCACCAGCGTGTCCTGGGCCTTCCACGAGATTCTGAGGTTCCCAAACCGGACACCCTCCGGCCCCTGGCTGCGCCTAGAAATTCTGTCCATAAAAGTAATGAACAGAACCGGTGACAAAGGGCAGCCCTGGCGGAGCCCAACACGCACCGGGAACAGGTCTGACTTACTGCCGGCAATGTGAACCAAGCTCCTGCTGCGGTCATACAGGGAACGGACAGCCCTTAGCAGAGGGCCCCGGACCCCATACTCCCGGAGCACCCCCCACAGGGCACCACGAGGGACACGGTCGAACGATTTCTCCAGATCCACAAACACATGTGGACTGGTTGGGCGAACTCCCACAAACCCTTGAGCACCCGATGAAGGGTATAGAGCTGGTCCAGTGTTCCACGACCGGGACGAAAACCGCATTGTTCCTCCTGGATCCGAGGTTCGACTATGAACATAATCATGATAAACTCCTCAAGCAAAGGGAGTCTTATTGGATCCACACTTTACAAACGTTGGCTCCTAAAGGCCTCAACGATGAATTTAACTTGAGCATTTTTTTGTAACCTGACTATACTGGTCTTGTATTGTGTACTGTGACCATGTTGTTTACATGTTAGGATGGAAGCAGCTCCACCAGGTTCTTTTGTTCTACATCCATTGATTTATGTAACCAGATGCACTACTGTTTATAATGTATATATTTTATCTACATTCTAAGGCCTGTTTGATGTGTATTAAGGAGTTGATCTTTTTTGGCATAATGTCCCTTTAAGAGGGGCACCCTTGGGTGCCAGTCACACCCTACAGCAATTTGCCTGATGAAGGTTTCAGAACCGAAACGTTGACCATATCCTAATAAACTATTTTTGCAAGGTTGGCAGTGTGCGGGAAGTAATCATCAATGTACGCTGGGATTTTCCCTCATCTCCAACTGCCTCAAGTAATTGATGTTGATAAGTGAAGTTTTTCTTCTATTTTGTAACTACCAATTAAAATTGGATTCTATAATGTAAAATTAGGATTTAAGATCTTTTTAAATAATATGGTAGGTTTTACATCAAACCAGTGATTAAACAAAATATGTTTCATGACTATAATGAAAATACAGGACCTGTCATTTATTGTACACAATAAAACAACATAGTCTGTAAATCTGTTTCAAGTCTTATTTGAGCAAATGCTTTTGTTGTGTCTCGCCTAATTGTGTTTTTTACTCTTTCGAGAAATAGTAGCTTACACTCATGAAGTCTTGTTAAATGCAGGCTCGCTTTACATCGTACTGATATAGTATGCATGATTTGATGGCACGTGTAGGCACCAAGCAGCGTCAGCCCCATTACAGACTGTAATTGTTATTTAGGGGATTAAACATTTATTCTTCCTGTTGAGTCCCTGGAGACAGGGACATGACAGCATCATCGTGTTCGCTCTAAACATCCTCATCCCCACCCGATCACACACGCTCCTCTAACGCCACTGTTTGTGCTTAAAATTCAATTACCCACTTATTGATAGCTCTCGGGGGCGCTGCAGAGGTGGACACGGCGCTGGTGATGATTTCCCATGAGGCCGAGCTCCCCTCGTTCTGTCTCCAGCTGGATCTATGTCATGGTTTTACTCATCAGTGAAGTCGGCAGATGGAGCCTCATACACCTGCACACACCAGTGCTCTCCCGTGCACGCCCCACAAAATGATCCTGTGATGGGGCAGAGACAGATTAAAAATTACTAGACACCTTTTTATTACCTATATCTTTAAAGCTGCCATTACTATAGCTGTGGCACTGGAGTCCAAGCAAAATGCCCCAATTCTGACACTTGCCTCTCAGGGAGCAATGTGCTCATCAACATTTCTACGCTTTCATGTTTATCACATATTAACTTATTATTAAATAATTTTTCAAAATATTTAACACAATGTGTTTTGGAAGCACGGGTTGGAATTGTAATACACAGCTCAGTCTAAACACCACCAAACAGTTACAGTTACACATGTCCATAGATCAAATAGAGCAAACACAAATCACCATTTGACACAGACTATAGCTGCCAAATAGAAATCAAATCATTATCCAGTGACTGTTGTCCCAGAATAAGTTATGATAACATCACAGTGTCTTTATTAGTGTATTTGATTTGTTTTTACACAAATACTGAATTTGTGTAAATGAATTTGCTATTTTAGGATTTCCTTCCTAAATAAATGATATTCTTACAGAGATTATTCTTGTAAAACCTCAAGTTTTAATTATAACATAAAAAAAGTAATTATTACTACCACAAATAACATTATTATTCTGTGTTGGCCTGTTCACACAAACCAACACCCACAGCCAAGCCACCAGTTAAGAGCCACAGTCTGTATTTGAACAGGCTACAGGTTGTGGTCCACAGGTTGGCCACGCGTCTTCAGGTCCCTGGGGCCCCTCGAGGGGACACATGGCTCCTGCTGCCTATTCTCACTAATCACAGCACTCGACCGCGCACTCCTGTGGGACCTGCTCTGATGCCGACAGCCTGCTACAGTTTAGAGCCCCGTCAGGCAACAGCTGGGGCCGCCAGAGAAATTTCACTTAGACCCACGCCTCCGCAAAGGGGGCGCCTATTGGCACCACACCAGCAGCACGTCACATAGGCGTACACCCAGAGGCAACATGGGGCAGAGGGAGGGGTGGTGTGGGGCTAGTGGGTCAATAATAAAAAGGACCTGCTTGGGTTTAAGGATTAAGTCAAATGCACAATAGTTTTTGTTTTTAGGTCCAGTGACGGGTGTTTCGTCACATGCCATTAACACAAACTTGTAAGCTCTCTCACATTAGTTGTGCACTCTGGGGCCATTTAAAATCAAATTAATTAGACCTGTAGAGATGTGCAACATTTCAAAAACACATTACATAACATTTGCTTTTTTTATTGACTGAAATTCATCCATTCCCAAAATGGTGACAATGTTAACCATTTCAAAATGACTGTGGATACCGAACAGAAATTGGAGTAACACAAGAATCAATACACTTTAGGCTGCCCCTAGACATGTCCTTCAGGATCAGTGGGTCCCAACTGTAGGCCAACTCCTCCCACTGTTCATTAAGAGCTGTAATGGTCTGTACACATGTGACTGTAATTTAAATCACCAACCTCTCATCAAAGACCTGCAGTCAGCGTGATGAAAAACCCTGGAAGATTTATCTGTGCTCTCGTCAAAGACTCATAAATGACTACGGGGACACTGTGATGCATAACATTTTCTCTCACTCTGGGACTCCCAAATAATGAGACGTTCAATTATTTCTGTCCATGTGGCAGTATAGTTTCATGACAGTTTCATTATGCGGAACTTTTTACTTCTACTTGTGTAATATTATGAAATATCTAAACTTTTTTTTAAAGGCCCTGCCTGATTCCTTTCGTTACAAACAATGAAAGGAGGAGTAACTATAAAGTATAAGTTGTTAGTTAACTTTTATATCACATTTCTAACATCCTTTCAATATAGTTATCAAGAAAATGTATTTGTGTCAATATCGGCCTCCCCAACATGGTCCTGGGTCACTTTTCAAGGTCACCGTAACAGAAAGTCTAGAAAACTAACCAGTTTGTCACGATCCAATACGTAACACGATACTCAGGAGCCGATCCAATATGTATTGCAATAGAGTGAGTAATTATAATAGGTTTACATGAAAATTTGTAAAAAGAAAACAGTCATGTGTCCAAAGTTTATAAACCAAATGCCATTTGACATTTATTGAAGTGTTAAGATTGAAAAGTGAATTAACACAAAATGTAACAAAGTGTGTAACTGTTACTGGAAAACAAAGAGTGCATGATAAAAAATATCTCCAGACACAAGTATTGAAAGTATAGTGATACTTGATAAAGTATCAATACGTGCTATTGCAGTAAAATGTATTGCGATGCAATTTTATATATTTCTTATTTCATTTTCTTTGGAAATATTACACATTTCACATTGTTTCTAATTACTCACTTCACAACTGAAACATAAATCATACTTTTATGCTCAAGCAGCATTTTCTTAGAGTACGTTTTTACGTCAATATTTTGGGAAACTACTTTTTTACTTGGTAAATGATCTGTTTGTACAGCCCTAACCACCTACATTAGGCACTCAAAGCACTTCTACTTGAGTACAATTAAACATTACTCTTACTTGAATAATATTGTGGCTACTCTACCCATCTCAGCAAATGAGTGATGTAAATGACAGACTAAAAGTGTACAATACAGCTCTTGGTAGATAGATCCATGACCTACACAGTCCCTTGCTCAAGTTTAGTGTTTTTTATGTTTTTTTTTCACACAACACATGTTTGTCAAAATGATTATGATGGCTTGCTGTTCAGAAATACCACGATTTTTTAGATTGTATGTAGTCAATTGACATATTCCTTTAACAAGTTTAAAGAGCCCACTGCGTAACAGAATTTGGTTTTCTGACAAAACCTTTGCAGTGCTGCAGCGCCCCCTGTCGCATTCGTGATGTATTGCTCTCAGGGAAAGACCAACCTAAATCGTGAATAATCCTTTTGTGTCAGTTGTCAAACTGCAGACTTGACAACCCATTTACAAAGTACAAGATTTAGTTGAGCAAGATTGATCTATTATGTTTATTTTACTTTTTACAGTAGTTATAGCTCGTGATCTTCAGGATGGTAAAGTTCACTCATGAGACGGTAAATATATGATGGTGCGTGGCCTCCAATATTTGAAATAAACAGAGTGATTATCTCAGGGGGGACATAGTCGAAGACTGGGCAGTGTACATTCACCTTTGACAGAATTTCACCTGTAAGACAAAACAGTGATCTTTACTAAAAACACATTAATAAACTGTAATGGTTTATTGGTAATAACGTTTACCTTCAGTGAAGGGCAGAACTTCATGAGGTGAAACAAACTTGTGAAAAGTGTCTTCTTCATTTGGAAACTACAAAACACATTTTATGTAAAACTTGATCCCATAAAAAACAAACAAAAAAACATTGCATTGTATTCCTACCTGAGGTGAAAGTTTAAACATTGGAGCACAGACAATGAGAGGTGTTGAATGGTGTTTGGCAGCAAGGGCAAGAGTATGAGTCCCATTAACAGCCCTTAAACCTCCGTTAGCAAGCACAGTTTGTGTCCCAATGATGACCTACAAGGAATAACATGCTCACACTACACTCAATTTTACATAGTTACACAGTTCCTACTGATAATACCCACCTTGTTGACTCGCGAGATTACTGCAAATATGCTAGCGTCTGCAATTACAGTGGTCTCAATGCCAGCTTTTGAAAGACTGGTGGCCATTTCATGTCCCTTTGAAGAAATTGAATGTTATGAGAAGTCTTGTTGTTTTAGTCATCACAATCATTTGGTAAAACCATTGAATACCTGACAGAAAGGGGCACACTCAGCTACAATTACATGAAATTTGCGTTTGCGTGCAGCATCTTTGAGGAAGGCTTCAACTGTGCGCGAGCGTCCAATTGTCATGATCACCTCATTGGAGTGAATGTGTTCCAAGGCTTGCATCGCAATGTTCTCCGTGGTTCCCTCTGTAAAACACAACAGTGTTCAGATAGTTTGAACTAAGCAGTAATATTTTACATTTTACTCACCAAGTTCAGTTAACAACTCATTTATTGCTTCAATAACATTAGCTTTGAGTGGAGCAAAATGTTGTCTGAAGTTTTCTTCACTGAGACCCCCTGAAGTCAGCAATTTGTGGAGAGATTCTTGTTGGTCTGTTTCTTCACTGCTTCCTCTGGATCTACAGAAGATGAAACACATAGTTAAAGACAGTAAGAAGAACACGATGAACATTGCTTTTCGAGCAAAAAACTGAAATTAAGGAATGAGAACACCTGCGTCTTGACCAAATACAAGATAAGATAGGATTACAAGTGACATCACATCTTCACCTGGCATACTCCTCCCTGACGATCTTCAGTACACGTCGGACCATGTTGCCTACAGTTGTCTCAGAGGGCTGGGCAGCTGTCATTCGTCTTCCCTCTTTTCGGATTATTTCCATGAGGTCGCCTAAAATAAATCATGACGCACTGATATTACGCTGTAATACAATCGATACAGCAGCTGCTCAAAGACAAACCCCTACGGTATTAACACTACATAAATGCCAAAATAGAAAGTTGAACGTAATGTTCACCTGCGCTGCTCCATCGGGCCTGGGCGGTGATTCTGCGGAGCAAAGCAGTGGTCTCTCGGGCGGTCTCTGACGAGCCACGCAGAGGTCCTGTCCCACTGCCACCGCGCTTTAGCTCAGACAAAAACGCCTCTATTCGCTCAGTCAGGTCGGTTTCTTTATCCGGACCCGGCATTGTTTTTGTAATGAGTTTTTATAGCACTGAGGTATTGTTAGTAGTAATGTGGGTCTGCCACACGGGAAATATACTAATGTACTTCCGGGTTGTGGCGCTGTTGTCTGATTGGTTGACATTTGTGTTCGTAGCATCGATGTCATAAGTACATACTTTTTATATTTTTTATTCATACTACATACAAACCCCTCTTCTTTGTCCTTTTTTTTTTTAATCAATAGACTGTATAAAATTATCACGCCCCTCCGCAAAATTCACAGCAGGTTGAGCGTTTTATAAGCCTGATTATTGTTATAACAGCGAATCGTGATGCGCTTTTAAAACATTTTTTTTTGACAGGACAGTGGTTTTCAAATATTTTTCACCATGTTGCACCTCAATAAGCTAAAAATACTACACAGCCATAAAGGAGACATGGTATGCTGTGATCATAGGTAGAATATATACGTACAGTCTATGGCTGTGGTGTAAGTCCAAGCACAAAATAGAACCGCGTTATCGCACTACGTCTGACACGCCCAGGTAAATTAGTCCAAGTCGAGAAAAGCCACAGAAGTTTACAAAATTTATTTTAACATAAAAATTACAATCTGACAGCGCAGACTGTGTACATGTCCATCGTTAAAAATGTTCCCAAAATGTATAGAACCCCAGCCAAAGACCCATTTACCCCAACTCAATGGACAACACGGGGGAAAAAAACTATATATAGAGATCCGTTTTAAATGGAAACGTACAGTGTTTCAGCCAGGGCTTTAAAACCTTCGAATGGGTAGAATGCAAATAAAGATGGCTTTAATACTTTAATTTTTCTTCACAACCTGCAAACATAAATCATATGGCTATAGCGCAACAGAATAGAAACATGTTAACTGGGCTTTGTTTTTAAACGGTGACCTCATTTATATTCAAGTGAATGTTACTGACTAAGCAAAACCACTCCCCCTCCCCAACTAAAACAACATGTATATACAATTTGAAACAAAAAAAGAAAGTAAATTTAGCTACCAAACACACAAGCAAAATGCCAAATGAAGTGACGCAGGTGGCTGCAAATTTTTCATTTAACAGCCAACCGCTTTTTAAATTAAGCCTTTACTTGATAATAGGGCACGAAGGATCAAGTTTGCTTGGTATGGCAAATGTGTGTACATCAACAAAAGGCCATTTTCCCATGGCACATCCATTTGAACCAAGCTCTGAAATCTGTTTAGCCAATTTAAAGTTACTCAGTAGCTACAACATTTACAAGTAGTGCAGAAAGAGACTTTTGTAAGTACCATGGCTGAACTCACGTCACCGAAAATAGTGAAAACATGGCCACTGTATCCTACAAATTCGTTTCTCCTACAGTGCTTTCATGTTTTAAGCCACTAAATAAGCAGGTTCATTTTTACTTCAGAGAACATTCTTTTTAACCGTGTCTAGATTTGGAGTTCCTTCATTCTAGTTGAATTTCTTTGTTGAAGCTAGTTCAAAGAGAAAAGGTCTTGCAATTTGTGCCCAACTTAAAAGCAGCTTCTGCAGGAAGAGATGATGCTTTACTCAATCAGCTTCTTTGCTTTGAAAAAGCGCCGCAAATAAAAGACCTGCCACGTGGCCAGCCCAATGAGACAGCACATGGAGAAGATGCTGAAGTAAAGGACACGCGTGTTTGTGGACTCTGTAATCAAAGAAAAGGAAAAAAAGGATGAGTACGCTTATTTTTGTTTACAAAATGTTGAAATAAAATAATTATTGTTCATACCATTGGTATCACGCATTTCCTCTTCCCTCTTCTTCATGTAAGCAAAATCGTTCACGATAGACTCAGACAGGTCCTCCAGTCGCCTAAGTTCAACTTCAAGAGGTTTCAGCTTTTCCACTTTGGCAATCTAGGAAAAACATTTTATTATATTGCTCAGTAATATAGCGCAATGTAGTTCAATAAGATTGGTCAGTACTTGTGTGAATAGTATCACTCAAGCAAAGCTTGATGAACTTTAAATGTGGAATACATGAACATCATGAATTTGAGAAAGATGTGTAATTCGCTTGCATACCTCTTCATAGTTTTTAGCCTCCACGCCATGCTTCATGTCCAAATTGACCAGCTGATCTGGTACTCTCCCAGTCCCTGAGTAAAAAGAATACCAATGTCTGATGCAGTTAAATATGTATAGTTTGTTCACAGAAAACAGTAATTTATAAATCATACCCATCGGTGATTTGCTCTCAAAGCAAACCTCAAACATGTCATAGTCCTCTGTGGTGAATGCAAACTTTCCTTTGTTGGCATCTTCCTTAGAGTAGAGTGTGTGGCTGGAGGAGTCTGTGATCTGCAAATTGATTACATTTGTTATAAAGCAATTCATCCTTTTACACATCACACACAGTCTCTATCATAATCACACACAAAAAAATCGTTAAAACTGTATTCACAGAAAATAAAAGCCTTCTTGTGTTGACAGCTGTTGACATAAACAAGAAATAAAAACACAGCTCACGATGAGACATTAATTTACTGATGTAACACATATTTTCTCTATCAGAACATTCCGTGTAAATACATGATAAATATCAATAAGCCACTGAAAGTCTTTATGTTTCCAACTATGTTATTAGCCTCGTATGCTAACTGGCTAATGTGGCTACTGCTGTAAGACTGACGTGTAACAGCGACAGAGCATGCCTTGGTCTGGATCCAGTTAAAAAAACAATAGGAAGCGAGACAAGACATAGCAATACATAAGAAGACACTGGCATCAAATATACAAATGTGAAAATAACAGAAACAAATGTGAGAATTCACGACAAAAAGTACACTGCGTAAACCAGGAAGTCAATCTGGCTTTTGGGCCCGATTGAGCTACAATGCTAACACCAGCTGTCACCCGGTCTCTACAAAGAACTCGTAGACAACCGATAAACTTAGGACCATGAACGAAATACACGGGGTTTGTGCGCAGCATAGACTTTTCACAGCCCAACACGTTGTTTCTATAAGGAATTTAAAAAATAAAATAAAGCAAGCTGTATGCATCCCGTACTCACCTTTAGATTAGTTTTGGTGTTGGCTTGTTCGCTTATTTCATACTCCCCCGTAACTAGCACGTCTTTGTGGATTTCTTCTCGTAAACATTTCCTGGAGTTGACTGGCAAGAAGAAAGAAATTGAGAAAACCGATTCAATGAGAACCGGTAGGAGCAGGATAGCGGCGAGTCGAGCCATGGCTGAAACGGGAGCAACCGACTGAAGCTCCAGCAGCTTACGCCGACCCAGCTCTGTTAGTTTAGCGCAGTGTGGATCAAGAGCGCCCTCAACTGGAGCGGCGGGTGAACTGAAACCTTCTAGTCACCTGGACACTGACTGAGGTGGATGTTTTGATTTCATAATGCAAACTCACTTTTAAAGAGCTGAGGTACATGTGCTTTTATTAATAATAAAAAAAAAAAGGTTGGTTAAATTAGACTTATTTCCAAATTGCATCACCTGCAAACGTGGTTCAAACATTAAACCCATAACAGCCAATATATGTTATCCTGCTCAAGCATCATGTACAAACCTAATATTTTTCCTAATCTATTTGAAACGTAACATTTTATTCCCCTAAGCTTTAGGCTGTTGTCCGAAAGGCGTGAAACTCCTTCAGAAAAAAAAAATATTGATAAAATTTCTTTGATTTGAAACGTATGACTGAGCCTTTGAGTAAGGTAGATATGTCATAAAGCTCAGGGGACACCTAAGAAAAACCATGTTGGGAACCACTGCAGTAACCAACGCAATATCGATTTCAGGAGGAAGACACTACCGCGCACACTGCTGAACATCCAGGGGGAGGACATTGAGGAGGTGGACAGTTTCAAGTACCTGGGTGTTCACCTCAACAATAAATTGGAATGGTCCCACAACACCAACGCCCTGTACAAGAATGACCAAAGTCGCCTCCACCTTCTGTGGAGACTGAGGAGTGAGCAGGCCTCTGCTCAGGACTTGTTATTACTCAGTGGTAGCCTCTGCTCTCCACTACACTGCCGTGTGCTGGGCCCCGGGCAGCACAGAGCGGGACAAGAACAGACTGAACAAGCTGGTCAGGAGGGCCAGCTCAGTCCTCTGTGGAGGAGGTGAGGGAAGGGGGGTATTAGCCAAGCTCACCTCCATCATGGACAACACCTCCCACCCACTGCACGGGACTGTAGAGGAGCTAAGCAGCTCTTTCAGTGGCAGACTGAGACACCCTCAATGCAAGAAGGAGCGCTACCACAAGCCCTTCAACCCCACTGCTGTCAGACTGTACAACAAGACTGTAAAGTAACATGTGCAATAACCTCTTTGCAAAAACTACATGCAATAGTCACTTTATCTACGTCACTTTATCTGCGTCACTTATCAACCACATGCACTATGACTAAACCTGCACTGCTAACACTGACATTTTTAGTTACAGCGTATTGTTCAGTTTGCCCAGTGACAGCCCATCATGTCTTGAAAACATATGATCCTGTAATACAGTAGAACAATAAATAACAGTCAAATTTAGTTTTGAGATTCACATCATGCTTGTATAATATCACTATTAGCCAACAAGACCAAATATATTTTGTGATTTATTATGCGCCAAATTGAAAACTACAGCAATTGGAGATTTTTTGAGACAGTTTTTGGCATTAAACATAGACTTTGTAAAGTGATGCTTATTTTAATAGGCTTATGTTCCCTTGGGTTCTCATTATCTTGGTTTCGTAGCTGTCATACACTAAAATATACCATATAAATAGACATGGCCAATATTATGAAACAGGGTGTCACCTATAGAGGAGGGATTACCCACTGCAGGCAATGAGGCCATCCAGTTTCCAGGGAGACATCGTTGTAGCTTATCCGGGGACACACTGCTCAGAGGGAGTCTAGCACCAGCTCTACACTCATTATTGGAGAGAGAAGTCCCACTCGTAAGACAGCAGCTCTTACGTCAAAAAGGCTAAGAATAGAAAACATGCCCCCTGTGAAAGTGAGATATTTTCTAACATTTATATTGCGTCACCACAAAGACTGTATTTCTAACTAATCTTACACCGACTTTATATGAATGTATTAAAGCAATTTGCCTTGAATAGCAATATTTTATTTATTTATTTATGTTGTCCTTTTCAAAGCAAGACAAATGCTGATTGTGGACCAAAACAAGGTCAAAATGGTACCAAGTTAGAAAAAATCATGTGTAAAACAAAACTTTTGCATATTTTTAAGTTGCGATCACTTTTGTTTTAGTATGTATTAGCAGAAGAATGTAAATCTCAGATCAAATGGGGATATTGCCTCACCCAATATTGGAATAATTACAATGTGTTTGTTATTGTCCAGTCCTAATCTGTGTGTATGAACTGTTTTGTGTAAGGGAGAAAAAGATACCTTCACTATATGAAAACCCTATCTATAAAACTATATAATTTATTTATCCTAGAAGCTGTATTGTAAATTGTAAAATATTAACTTATGTTAAACTACTGAACCAGTATTGATTTATCACCTTTGGCACGGTCTGTCACTAAGCACACCAATTATCTTTAATATCTTGAATGAGCCTGCCCGGTGACGTATAACTACACACCCTCTTTGTCACTATGACGCAATCTCATTTCAAACAGTATTTCATGAAGAAATACTTGACTTCATTGTACTGAAGGAGGCTAACGTTTGCACATTTTGCACATGTTTACAACCATAAACATAAAGATTTTATTTTGAATTTTTTACTGAAAGTTCACACACAAGTAACAGACAACAGTGAAGTGAAAGCAAAATGACACATGATTCTGTTATTTTTCAAAAAATAGAAAAGTGAAAAGTGGGGCGTGCATAAGTATTCATGCAGCATTTTCAAAGTGCATTAAATTGCCTTTATAACATTCCTAATGACTGCAGAAAGTTCACACCTTGCCCTAACCATTAAATAGAGGCCACCTGTGCATAATCTACTCTCAGTCTAATTCCAGCTGTTCTGTGAGGGCCTCAGAGCTATGGTCAGAGTGTATTGGTCACTAAACAACATCATGAAGGCCAAGGAGCTCACCAGAGAGGTCAGGGAGAAGCTGTGGAGAAGTTTAAAGCAGCGTTAAGTTATACAAAGATTTCCCAAGATTTGAACATCTCACGGAGCACTGTTCAATCCATCATTCAGATATGGAAAGAGTATAGCACCACAGTGAACGTACCAAGACACGGGCGTCCACCTAAACTAACCGACCGAACAAGGAGAGCACTGGTTAGAAATACAACCAAGTGCCCCAAGATAACTCTGGAGGAGCTGCGACGTACTGCCGCTGAGCTGGGGGAATCTGTACATGGGACAACTATAAGTCGTACTCTACACAAATCTGGCCTTCATGGACGAGTGGCAGGATGAAAGCCATTATTGAAAGGAGGCCATAAGAAATCCCGTTTTGAAGTTTGCTAGAAGTCATATGGAGGACACAGCTACCATGTGGAAGAAGGTGCTTTGGTCAGATGAGACAAAAATTGAACTTTTTGGCCCAAATGCAAAACGTTTTGTATGGAGCAAATCTAACACTACTCATCGTCCTGAGTGCACCATCCCCAGTGTCAAATATGATGGGGGAGCATCATGCTATGGGGCTGCTTTTCCTCAGCGGGGACTGGGAAGATTGTAAGAATAGTTGGGAAGATGGATGGAGCCAAATACAGGGACATTTTGGAATAAAACCTGCTGGAATCAGCAAGAGAATTGAGGCTGGGGCGGAGATTCACCTTCCAGCAGGACAATGACCCTAAACACAAAGCTAAATCTACAATGGAATGGTTTAAAAACAAACATATTAATGTGTTAGAATGGCCCAGTCAAAGTCCTGACCTTGAGTTGTTTTGTAAAGAGGAATGGGCTAAAATGTCAGACTTGCTGCTGTTATTGCAGAAAAATTTAAAAATAAGTCATGCTGTATGAATACTTATGCACGCCCCACTTTTCACTTTTCTATTTTTTGAAAAATAACAGAATCATGTATCATTTTGCTTCAAAGTTCAAGATGTATTAGTACTTTCGAGAGGCACTGTATTTAGGAGAATCCATGTACTACAAAAGCTGCGTGTTAATGTGTTAGCAATAGATTTCTTTGTGTGCAATGATTGTCAGTTAACAATGAATTCACAATTAGGTTAATTGTGTGCATTTTATGTGGCTTGTTCTGGATGTGGAATTTCATTGTGAGCTACCATGGTTCTCTGTAAATTCACCCTCACCATCAGGTTGATTTTCTGTTTGACTCGCTTGCCTGTTCTCGCTCATCTCCTCATCATGTTCTCCTCTCCTCCTCCTCCTCTTGGTGCCACGCTCCAGCCTTTCCCCGCTCTCTCACTCAAGCTTACGCTCCTAGTTCCTCCCCTGGGTTGAAGCTCCGACGCAGGTTGGCGTCATAGTGGTCTAATTTTACTGCTGTTGATGCTGATGTTAAAAGGAGCAATAGGCACCTGCTATTTCTGCCTCTACCTCAACCCCATGGGCCAGCAAGGAGTTATTAATAAGCACAGATTCGTGGGCACAGCATATTGAAAGGGGGAAACTTATCTCAAGTGCTAACAAGAAAACATAATTAGAGTGCATCTTGTATTGTTAGTTTTGACTTCCAGAAACACTTTTGATGGAGGAAGTTAGTGGTTTCTTAAGTGTATTACACAAAAGGCTGTGTATAAATTGGAAAACCCTCTTGACCCAGTAGGTTTTTCATCACAGTACATTTCCTTTTTACAGACATGTTGGTTTATACATGTTGACATATCAATATTACATAATCAAAGATCATTATTCAAACAGTAGACACATGCATGTCTACGTAGGCTATATTAGAAGGTCATGGGTTCGACTCCCGGGCTGGATGGGGCCTTTCTTTATACAGTCTATGAGTAGAACAAATGTGACGTCTATAGTAAATTTTGTTGCATCATGTATTGTCGGGTTGCAGCATACATGCATCGCCTCACGTTCGTTGCACAGACTAGCTTTATCCTTAAATCTGAATCAATTACGATCTTGATGTAACAGATACGTTTTAAATGAGAAACTACTTTGTCTTATAGCGCTTCAAGTCCTCCGTCTTTGCGACTCTCAGCAAGAACTGCAGTTCCTCATGGAAATGCTATATTTGGGCACGGAAGTAAAACGTCATCACGCTAGTCTCGCAAATAAAAAAATGGAAAGAACGTGCTGACGTGAGGGCCCTGACGTATGGGTTAGCCCTGGCAACAAACGGAACAATAAATAGAGCTCGTCAAGGGTTTGGAAAACTACTGCTGTGTACATCTGAGAACGTGTTCAGTTCCACCGAGTGTGAGGATCAAGACAAGAACGATTAAAAAAAAGGTTAATTTAAATATCACTATGGTTTTATTTACATGTTTTGCAAACACATAGACGCTCTGTAAAAAAATAAATTTCATAAATAAAAGCACTATTGTTTTCACAGAAAACGTAATATAAAGAGCACTCAGACCATGGTTAGGACAAAGCACATACGTTTTAGAGTTCTATATAAACCTCACAATTATTCTCACATTCCATGAACCACAAACAAACTGGGCCAACAATGACTATTGCTGCAAACACAATACAATGCATTTCTAGCACCATTAAATGAAATACAAATTAAAACTATGTAGCATTGTTAAAACATGCCATTTACTTGCTACACTGGTGTTACAGGCAAGTCTAGATCTATTAAAATAAGATAGAAAGTAAATTGCTAGGTGTTGCTATTCTTTTTCCATAGCCCTGTGATCTGCACATCCCCTTTACTTGGGAAATGTGCTTAGAAGGAAGCATTAGAGTTTGTGGAAGTCTTTAAAGGGCCAGCAGTGTGGGTGAGTTGAGGGAATCAGAGGACTGGTCGTTGCTGTTGCTGCCTCTCCGGTGGGCAATACCGCAGCTGGAGAATGCATCTGCTTCTGGGAACGTGAACACAAAAGAGGAGGTGTACGTGGCGTGTGCCGGAGTGCAGGTCACCACAGGCGTGCACAGGGGTTCAAAGTCATTGTTACTGGTGGAGGTGTGAAGGGCTTCCCAGTCCTGTGTGGTGTAGAGGGAGCTGCTCAGGTCTACCTCAGGCACAGAGCGGGCAGTCTCCATCTCAGTCTTGGCGAGCAGGTCCAGAGACTCTTCCAAAACCGAATTCTCGAGATCGGTCATTTTGACTGTGGTGCTGGAGACGGTTGCTGTGGAGAGAGTGGGCCCGCTGCTGGAGAAGATGGAGTTGGAGGTTGAGGTGAAGGTCGTTTGGCTGGAGACGCTTGTCTGTATCTGAGAGCAGGGCACAGTGGACAGGCAGGAGAGGCCTGGAGAGACAATGGTGACGGGGAAGTCCACATCAAGCTCAGACGGGATTTTGCAGATGGGTTGGTGGGCAGCAAGAATAAACTCAAGCCTCTCTTTTTCTTTGAGGAGTTTGGCAATATCAGTTTGCAGGATAGACTTCTCATCCTCCAGCTGGTCAGTTTCCTGTGAGCAAAAAGGAATATATATATAGAATATTAATTTAAATGACAATAGGCAAGAATGGATCATCATAAAGTTGTTGTTAAAACACATTTCTGATCATTTAGTGGATACTTACAGCTTGAAGGGTGTCCGTCAGCTCCCGCCTCCTGTTGCGGCATTTTGCGGCTGCCTGCTTGTTTCTCTCTCTGCGAATTCTGCGTTTCGCATCCTCTTCAGCTGAGATCTGTCAGAACAAGTACAAGTTAAATCTCCCATTCAGAAACATTAAATGCATAACTGATTAATTTGGGTCTAAATATTAAATATTTACCTGCTCGTGTCTGCCTCTTTTGGAACTGTGAGCCTTGGTGGTGGACCTCATGCCTTGCCTGGAGTATGATGGACTGGAGCTCGAAGTACATGGGTGAGCTCTGTTTGAGGGGGCTACTGAGGAGATCAAAGGCTGGACCATCCACTGCAAGTCTGGACTTGTTGAGATGGCTGTGACTGTTGGAATGAAGGTGGCACTTGACAGCTCAGTGAATTCCTGCAAGAAATAAAGCAAAGGCGCTCATCAGTACACCTGCTGAACATGAAGAGTTGAGAGCAATGTTGGTTGCTTTTGAATAAAACCAGTCTATAAAAAGCCAGATGGGTTAAAAATATCCATATGATGCAACAATGACGTTTCACATTCTCCCTGGAGTGTCCAGGTGGATGAATGTGGACAGCAGCTCCGAGAGCAAATATTAATAATGAAATACTACTTTATTATTATTATAATAATTTGTATTCATTGTTTTGCTTATAAATATATCATGACAGACAGCTTTTTTAAAATATTCCATTACATTAGATAATGCACTATTTGGTTAAAGCAAAGCCTTTGTTTATATCAAAGCAAACCATTCAAAGTTTTAAGTGGACTCACCTGAGACTGGGGAGATCCCATGCTGGAGTAAGATCCTGGTGAGGGATAGTAGCCCAAGTTATCAGCCGGTGAGGCTGTGCTGCAGCGAGACGAGGAATCACACTCTGCGTTGAAAGCGTTGAACATCATTGTCTCAAAATGAAATAAATCCAACAAACTCTTCTCTGCGGGACAGTAAGACTAGAAAATCCCTTTGAAAGTTTATTTAAAAAAATGTGAGTTGTCGCTCTGATATGTTTGATCTGCCTGTTGCTCCGCTTTAAAAGTTTGACTGCCAACAGCGAGAGCTCGCGAGGTTTTTATAGGCACTTGCAATGACGTATATAACGGGGAGTGCCATTACGCGATGTCCCGAGGAGCAAATGCGCCAAACAATCGTATAACAACGCAATAATAGAGCAACTGGGACTTCTTATGGTGTACAACAACATTAAATATTAAAGATACATTAACACGATGTGCACTTGATCAGTTTTAAATGAGTAAAATATGTTTTTTCCCCCCACAAAACTCACCCCAAACAAATGGAATGTTCCAGAGCGGGATCCCCTGTACGTCAGCTTCCATATATGGTTCATCCTGTGGAGGGGCGTGTCCTGCTGGGAAACACACTGATCTGAGACTGGCCGACAGCGACAAAATACAACACACCAGACACAGAAGCCACTAGAAAGAGTCTAATCTTAATAGAGTCCGTATAGGGTCTGGTTTACATAACAAAGCAATGTTTGAACAAAACAAAAACAACCTCTATATAAAGCTGTTTGAGTCAACGCATATGAGGTTGCTATAAACTATTTTTTATTTACTTAGAGTAGAAGGCTGGTAGCCTAGTAGTAGTAGTAGTAGTAGTAGTAGTAGTAGTAGTAAGGGGTAGTGGTAGAGTTGGTTGTAGTTGTAGCAGTAGCAGTAGTAGTAGTAACTTATTAATGAAATGTGTTTCCACATAAAGGCCTAAACATATACAATAGTGTATTGACTTCGTCGTCGAGACTGGAAAGCACGAAATATAATTGCAATTGTATTTTAGGTAAAATAATATGCATACACTTAAATACAGAGGCCGTACACTTTCACCCACGGGCAATCCTTGTACTTCTAAGGGGCGTGTTCAGTTGTCAGACAAGCTCATAACATGTCTACTGTGTACTTTTCCAGTTTGCTTTTCTGTGGGTGTCATGTAAGTGAGAGTCGTTTCCCATGATAGAGGGAATCCCAGCCCTGTTTTCTTTGTATTAATTAAAGCAAATATTTGTTCTAAATAATGTAGGCCTACACATCTGAAAAACTAGTCAAGGTCTAAATTATGTGCACTTTTTGCATAAATTCTGAACTAAAAAATAGTTATGTATCTAAGTCCACTAAATAACGTCGCATGTAACATGCACTTTATAGTAAACTTGTAGTTTCTTAAATACTTCGTAAAGGTATTTCAGAATTTATGTCAAAGTTCACACACATAAGGGTTATAGTTAAGACAAGTGTTTAGTTCCTCGCGCGGTTGGCATAGTAACACTAACACTCCACCCCTTCGGAGCAGTGACGTATCAGTTTACCCCGATACGTCACAACAACAAAGATTGTTAGTGGAGGCGAACCATCACTAGTTTCCGATATTAAACCAAGGGTGGGGTGAGTGAAGAGAGGGAGGTTACCAGGTCCTCTGCTTCTGTAAGAATCTGTGCACTCGACTTGACTGCGGAACGAAACGGGACACCAGCCATCCAGCTCCTGTAAACTAGAGCAGGACTAATATCAAATGATTGTTTGACAGGCACTTTTAAACAATGCATTTTTAGATTTTAGATATTTACGTCCAAATGGACGCAGCCCCATAGCCTATATAGCCTATGTTATTTCTATGAACGCTAACCCCCCAAACCCCATAACCCAACGAGAGATGATTAAAATTGCACTTTGAACCTATTGAGGAGTTTCTCGGACCCCTGATCCCCACATAATGATATGCCGGTAAACTTTAGGGGGTGGGATTGCCGGGAAGCATTCGGGAGCAGGGCCCCATTCATGCATCGCTGGATTTGTCAGACTGAGACTACTCTGCTAAAAATAACAGTGCAAAGTAGAGACATGGGCTAATAATTGCAACGGGGTAAACACCACAATTAAATGGAAGCCAGCATACATGTGGGCCCGGCCCTATGCTCCGACATCGACTGCCTCTGCCACTGCATGTGTGCATTTGGCACTTTTTTAGCCTATATCTAAAATTGTTACTGAGACCGAGTCCTTGGACCACCACGTCCATCTAAGACGCACCTGGCCACCGGAAACTCCATACATGGCTTTGAACGAGACCATTTCATAACTGACTGATTGAACAATAATTTCGCGGTCTGGTGGAGAAATTATGTTCGGCCATTTGAGTAAAACTTTATTTTTGCTGTATTATTTTGAAGTGCAGGAGGCTTATTACCGTTAATGTGTTATTTCTGTTATTTAAAACACCATCCTAGTGCGGTATTTCTTGTGAGCAAAGGTGATCTGATATAGTCCCGTACTCCATTTGGATATACAATTTCTGTCATCAAACATCGGTGGCACAATGAGAACATAATGTATCCTATAACCCATGATGCTGCAGATGCTGCATACATGACGTGACGTAGTGAGGTAGGCTTACATCTTAAAGATGAGCACAACGACAGCTTAAATGAGTAAAATAGTAAACAAATGAACCGTCACACTTCGCAATAAAGCAAGTTTACTAAATACGATGACCATACTTGCTCAACCTTAACATTATAATTAACGGCCAATCTGTTTGGAGTAACAAGACTTGAGTGTTTTGCCCCCCTCACACCTCCCCATGTTCTGCAATGGTTTGGTCTCACCACAGCGATTTCATTCATAAAACCCCAGCTCACTATAAAAGGAGAGTCTTCACTATTTGCACGGTGTAAGGACCTGGTACAGCATTAGGCCTTCGTCAAATTAACGCAGAAGCTTATATTGACACATATGCTGCCGTTTTTATTTTAAAGCAGGATCATGCGTAAAGACTCCAGCCTCGAGACAGACTCCTCATCCAGCTGCAGCGCAGCATCTTCCGCGGGGGACACCCCAGAGCATCAGCAGCCTGACTCGCTTTCGTCGGTGGACAACGCTGAGGTACAATCTCATTCTTGTAACATTGTAAGTGTGCTGTTTTATTGCATTGAGCCATCATGTTCTGGCCAATTGGCAGTAATTTCTCTGCAGCAGAAATGTCTGCCTATTACATTATTTGTATTATTATATTGATTATTATATGTATTTGGTTATTTTTGCACAGGCTATTGTTTAAGTGCCATTCCACATAATTGAATGATGGATGTGGCATTTTGGCACAAAGGTCACGATGTACATGGATGAATTTAATACAGATAATTGTAATTCACTACATGCATTTTGATGTCTGGCTATTTCAGGACATTGGAAACAGTGCAACAGACTCAGTCGTGCCCATTTCCCGGGCATTCTCCACATCCAGCCGCGCCAAAGCCAAACCCCATGGCGCAGCCTCCAAGTCGTCTTCAGCAGGTGCATCCAAGGCAAAGTCCTCCAAGAGGGGACAGAAAGATCAGGTAAAAGAAATTGAAATCAAAGGCCAAAACAACTCAACTGGCATCTGTTGCTGAGAAAAAGTATAGTGAAAAGATGGAAAACTAGAAATGTTTATTATTAGGTGACTGTCAATGGGTCCAATATAGTCAATAGCCAATAGTGGTAAGGCAAGTTTATTTGTACAGCACAATTAATAAGGTGATTCAAAGTCCTTTACAGCTACATACAATTACAAGAAGGCAGATAAAACCAATCCATAATACATTAATATAACAATTTATTTATTACAATAAAAGCAAAGAGTGTAGATAAAATATGTTCAGTTGTGTGAACAGGATATGGCACAGCCCTCTCACGGAGGAGTCAGTGGTGCAGCAGTTATAATAGCAGCAGCTGAACTGGAAGAGTCTTCACTAATGTGTGACTGCTTTAGATGCTGTGTTAGTGCTAGTATAAGACATGTTGAGATAATCCGAATGGCATTTCTCATTATTTCAGCTCTCCAAAGAGGAGGAAGAACGGAGAAGGATCAGGAGAGAGAGAAACAAAATTGCTGCAGCAAAATGTCGCAATAGACGGCAAGAACTAATAGACACACTCCAAGCTGTAAGTACCCTATCCATTAATACCTCTATTTCTAACATACACATTTACCCTTGAATAACATGGAAGTCACTTTCTAATGCCATACTGTATGTTTCATTGTTGACAGGAAACAGATCAACTTGAGGACGAGAAGATGTCACTTCAGACAGAAATATCTGATCTGCTGAAGGAGAAGGAGCATCTCGAGCAGGTTTTAGCATCTCACAAATCTTCATGTAAACTCCTTGTGAAGGATAGCAGTGAAGAAGTGCCTGAAGATTGTCCAGGCTCCCCACAGTTTCTGTCCATGTTGGACATTGTGAAGAACTCAGAAGACATGGACAGTGTCCCTTGTAACCCTGCTGCTGCCATTTTGGGAAACTCCAACATCCTGCTGTGTTCTCATACACAGGAGCAAGTTCCAAATGCTTTGGAGGGAGATGATTTGGATGACCTTGTGCCCAGTATAGAGATGGAGGTGATGACAGACACCGCAGCATCAGTACCTGACATAGACATGGGCACTCCCCTCTGCCTCCCAGATTGGGAAACCCTGTACAAGTCGGTGGCCAATGACTTTGAATCTCTCAGCACACCAGTCATGTCTTCCAGTCCCACATGTAGCAATTATCATTCTGTGTTTTCCTTTAATTACTCTGAGATCGTTTCTTTGACTGAGTGTTGTGAAAGTCTCAAAGGAGCTGCATCTGACTTCACTAAAGATCTCCACTCTCCGACTCTACTTGCTCTGTGAGCTGAAAACATAATATTAGGCAATGTTTTCAGAATAGATTCCAACCAGCCAACAAGCTCTGTATAGGATATTTTGGTTTCATTGACTTAACGAAATATGTTTGTTACTGTAAAATTGACTACTTCCATTCTGTGAGTGTTCTGGTAACAATGCATGTAAAAAACACATCTCAAATGAAGTGGTATGACCACTTTTTGTGAAGTAAAGCAAAGTATGCTATGTAATTGTATACGTACCATGTGTAAAACAGGTTCACCAGTTTCTGGTCCTCTGTGGCTTGTGTTTGTCTCATAAAATAATAGCTGTCAAGTAGCTAGTTGTATTCAAGTTTTATGATAACGTTTATTTTTTCAATGGCTGAAATGTAATTATGACTAAAAACAGGCAGACAAATCATGTCTTCTATATTATTTGATATTCTGTATCTGAGATAACCACAATAAGAATAAATATGCATCTTTTATATGAAATTGTTCAATTATTATCAAAATGATATCAATATAAAAAAGAAATCGTCGCAGCACAAGGGATATACTTAATAAAATGATTAGCCTAAGATTATAGTAACCATAACCATAGCCCTTAAAATAGCGTTGAACGTAGGATAGCCTAGAAGAGAAAGGTTATAGCGTCCTCTCCTGCCTGTTAGGCTACTCAGACACACGTCCCAATGCATATTCTGCACCTGTGAATGAGAATGACATAAGGAGCTGCGCGGAGAGCGTGTTCATTCGTCAAATGAGTGGGAGCCGCAGATACAGTGGGCTAATTATTTATTCATAGCTCGATTTACAGCCTCTCTATTGTCACGGTCAAGTGATCCCGACTACACAACAGCGCAGTGAATACGTACAGCGTGTGACGCAAGCACGTGGGGCTTCCTACGTATCACTTCCCTTGCCCATGTTTGGGCACATGCAGCTGTTTTGTTTCCACAGCAACGGGTGTCATATTTCGGGATTGAAAGATGTCGGGAAATAGAGAGGGAGACGGGCAAAAGCTATTGCCTAAATATATGAACGTTTCTCATCAATTACAACGCGACTAAGTTGCTACTCGGTAACACTGACAGTTTAGTTGCAGCATAGGGCATAGCACAGAAAGGTAGGATTCAGTTTTTACAGCCCGCTGCTGCCTTGTGTTTACGGGGGATGCTGTCAAATAAATCATTTAGATGGACCAAGTTAGTTATTGTCAGATCCAAGTAAACAAAGTAAAAAACAATATTTTAGTCCTTTAGTCCTTTTCCGTAGACTCTTCGGCCTATTATTATTTTATTTTATTTTTTATTTTATTTACAATATCCAACAGAGGGCGCCAGTGCACGAGGAACTGTCAGCCCCCTCTCTATTGACTATCCAGACGTAAAAGGGTGTAAAACCGACCTAACGTTAAATGATGGCTAAACTGGATATAACTTAAATGCATTACTTAAGCATTAATGTTAGTGTTTTATGCTTAAAATAAATCTCAGGACATAAGTGTTTCCCAATACCAAACTGAGCAACCTTTATGTGTCTTTAAATTACAGACTGCACAATATATTGCCAAATTATCATTACTGCCATATTAAGACACAATATTTAGCACAAAAAGCCACAATAAAATAGAGGTCGTCAAACTGAGAAAGATGTACACATTTTTGCTTACAAAGCCAAACACACACACAAGAAAACACATGGTATATTGAATTATTGCATTTTTACTGTAATTTTACTTCTAATTTTGTCTCCCTATAAGTTTTACAGTTTGTACGTCTTTGCTTTGTTTTTGTGGAAGTTTGGTGGATTTGTTTATTTTGAGAGTCCAAAATGATCTTGAAGAAAGCAGCTTTTTAAAGACACCAAGAGCCCCCCACACCCGCAGCACAGAGGAGGCGTCACAAGAGGCTCTACAGGAAACAAAAAGGGACAAATGAGGAGATGGTGAAAGACCGTTGTGGAGCTGCAGGAGCTGGGGAAGCTGACCAGTCCAGGACACCACACTCTGGATCAGAGACAAACCCATTTCAGAGGAGACAGAGGAGACAGAGGGCAGCCAGCCAGATTTCTTCCGAGTGCTACAGTTTCCCCGACCTCCAAGGTCATGCGGGTCAGGTTGCAGCTCAGGACTAACGCCTGAACACTATTTTGTTGTACGCTTGTACAATTACAATAAAGCACTTTATCTTATCTTTTATAAGAAAAACACTTTTTTACATTTATGTAATGTGTATAGTTTATAATAATGTCAGGCAGCTCTACTCGAAGCTAAATAAAGGCACTTGTTCCACATTACTCATCCCTATTCAACTCATGACTGTTATCTTTTCTGCTTACCGTGATTTTCCCAGGGAAGAGTAATATTAGCCTGGATATTTCAATGTCATTTGGTCACCTGACATTATTGTAGCGTACCACAGTATGCAAGGCACATATGAAATAACATTGATTGCTGCACAAAGTTACACGTACACAATCACCTTACAACCGCACTGTTCCAAGTGCACGCTGAGGAAAAGCACTGACATTTAGCCACTTGTGACGATTAAAACTTAAGGTGTGATTTCTACTTGAATGTGATTACGCACTCACTGTAGGGTTGCAACTAACGATTATTTTGTAATCGATTATTTTTTACAATTAATCGATTAATCGCTTGGCTGTGAATGTTGTAGGAAAATAGTATTTAACATCTTTTATCACATAAAGCTAAAGTGGCGCCGCTTGAGGACGTGTTGATGGAGTAAACTTAAAGTAAATGTTTGTTGGAGGCTCTTTGTGCTTATTCTGCTTTCTGATTGGATGAGACACAGACAGATATTTATGAAATTTACAATGTACAAACACTACAGACCCTAACTATAAAAACAAAGTAGGTTTTCATAAAAAATATACTACATTTTCATGTCATTTTTGCTCTATTTGAGTCTGAGTGGACCAGAAAACGATTAATTGATTACTAAAATAGTTGTCAACTATTTCAATAATCGATTAGTTGTCGATCAATCGATTACTTGTTTCCGCCCTAACTCACTGGTATTATCAGAGGCATAAAAAGCTTGATGGAAAGGTATTGGTACAAATTCAGATAGTATTCAGCGAGATCCACCTTTCCACCTTGGATGCATAAAGAACAGTCCTGTGGATCAAACATTCTTCTTTTTATTTGTTTTACTAAGAAGTAGGGCTGAGACAATTAATCGATTATTGAAACAGTTGACATGCACCCTAACTTTTTTTTAAGTAAAAGTTAGGGTATGTAGTATTTTGTACTTTGTATATTTCATAAATATTTGTGTGTTTCATCCAATCAAAAAGCAGAATTAGTAATAAGAGCCTCCAAAAAAACATTCACTTTAAGTTTACTCCATCAACATGTCCTCAAGCGGCGTCACTTAAGCGTGTGTGGTAAAAAGTTTGAAAGAAATAACATTTTCATACACCTTTCACAAGCGGTTAATCGATTAATCACAGAAATGAGACTACTCTAATTACCAAAATAACCATTAGTTCCTAAGAAGGAAGGTGAATAAACGTGAAGTTGGATGACACTTCTGTCTGGGGTCCCTGAGTCACTGTCGCTCTGTCTGGACGCCAGGGTATTTCCCCTACATGATTATAACACATTATACAAAGGTCTTTATGTAATTTTCGAGTCCTATGTTTTTTAACAAGAATAAAAATACAACCTTCAAACTGTTTATTAAGCCAATAGTAAAGACTATATGCTTCACATATATTTCTGCACGCTTAGGTCTTGGTGCCGTTATCGTCACTTGTTTTTACTTAACCGGTCCGCACTGTGTTCAGGAGAGTCTCTGTGCAGCACAACAAAGAAACAAGACAAAATGTTATATTAAACCTAAAATGGTAAGCAAAAAATAAATAAAATCGTTCATAATGACCGATCTTACTTAGTTATTTGTAATATTAAAACTTGAAAAATGTATTTGTATACTGCCATACAACACCAACATCATAAGGTAAATTCATATATGGCATTAGAAACAGTAAAAAACATAACAAATTGTCAAAAAAGTCCATAGCTCACGATTACACAGAGCTATATATAATAACAAATAAATACATCTTTTAGTAATACGGTAATACGTGAGATTTCAGAATAAACCTCATCTTAATTAAACAACAAATGCTTTCCACCAGTGTTAATTTCGTCGACTAAAATATTTAGTCTTAATTTTAGTCAAAGGGATTTTATTGACGACTAAAATTGGACTAAAACTAAATTTAGTACGTTTTTCATGAGACTAAAACTATGACTAAAATGTCCAGATATTTTAGTCGACTAAAATGAGACTAAATAAAAAAGGAAAGGAGAGACTAAAATCATCCAAACTTCTATTGACAGTCTGAAAGAGCCTCATATCATGTAAATTCACTGCCAAAGGAACAGCTCTGAGCTTTGTTCAAGAGGAAGCAGCTCCATGAAGCAGAGGACCTCGATTAAATATGATTATAATGAATATTATAAATACAAAATTTACTTGCAATTTTAGTCGACTAAAACTCGACAAGAAGACTAAGACTAAAACTAAATTAAATATCTTGTCAAAATTAACACTGCTTTCCACCACGCCAGTCTCCTTTAACACAAAACAGTTTCAATCTTAATCCTCCAAAGTTCAAACTCTAAACCTTTGCGGTCAGCCATAGATTCAGATATTCAGATAACAGAATTTTGTGAGTGATGTAAGAAAAAAAAGAGAGACGGTGATCCACAGTTTTCCTTTAGACACATTACATTACGCATAATTGTGGACCTCAATTAGAATCCAAATAAGGGACAGTTTTGTAATTTGGCCACAACAACTTTTCTATGCGTTAAAACAGATCAACAATCACAACAACATGGCAAAGATGAACACTCAATAAATCACGTTAGTGGTATTTGGCAGGGTTTTGTTGTGCATCTGAATCTTTAAAATAGAACTCTTCTGATCTCTGAAACATACATTAAGGGTGAGAGTGTATAAACAGTGGGCAAATAAACAAAGCTATTATTGTCAGCGTCGCGGCTGTAGGCGTTTGTTTGTGGCAGTATCCGTCTCCAATCTGAAACTTTCCTCTCCCTGTGTATGTTTTGGTTGCTAGGGGTGGAGCTACTGAACGAGCGTCTGCAGCCCTCCTCTTGCATTATTTTGATCCATGCTTACGTCTGGGACACGAGTTCCGCATTCCTGAGCCTCATAGACCTGAGCAGCAGTACTTAAACGAGCTGATGCAACGCGCTCGGCTAGCTCCACACAAGCACCTCCAACTCCACAGTCCAGACCAGACAAGCTCCTGCGGGCTTCGGGCGCTCCACGGGTAAGCTCACGGCGGTTAGAAATGTACTCGGTTATGTTCGGACTGAAAAGGCAAACAATACTTAAGATTAAGTAATTGTCACGTTATTCTTATGAAACTTGTTTGGGAGGATCGCTCGTGGGCTACAAACGCGTAAAAAGGCTCTTTGAAAAGTATAACTTTGAGTAAGTCACCATCATGCTCAAACTTTTCCTCCTGCCCTCCAGCGAACGCGCAGAGCTGCTGCAGTCGTCGCGTTGTTGTTACATCTGCTTTTCGCAGACAGCTCGGATCTAGTAATCCGCTACAGCGAAAGCACTCTCCAGACTGTCGGTGACTAAACGCTAGTCTGTGAAAAGAGCCAGACCAGACTGCAGTGTGTTAGCGGCTATTATGTAACGCTACACGACATGCCGAAGTCTTCAGCGCACCCTGTAGGGAAATTGTTAGCTAAGATGGATTTAACATTGATGTCGGTTATACTGCATTAAATGGGCTGCATCAAGGATTGTTACCAGCGATAATGCTGCTACTTTGTATATCAGGCCCCTCTTTTTACGTCTTAGGTCCTCAGTTGCTGAAAGCGTTGTAGCAACAGACTACCTCGTTAGAAAGGTGTGCAAGATTCATATTGAAGTAGTAAACTGCAGCTGCATTTACTGCATGACAGGTGCATCACCGGAAGAAAAACAAAAGTTAGAAGTGTTATGTCTCACAATGGACATAAGTGTTGTCAGTATAGACCTAGCTAAACACATGACATAACACATCTGGTCCTGTTAAGAATAAAGGCTAGACAAAGCATGCTCATGTTATGTGTTGTGGACTCTGAGGTTCATAAGTTCAGTGTTTTCCATTGATGCCACAGCATGCTTTCCGTCTTGTGCAATGCACACTGTATGCCAGACAGGACACACTTGTGATGGATGTTTTCCTTTTGTTTCTAACTGCTTGCCTGTGTATAAATGAGCTGGCCAATGTTGCAAAGGGTTTAAATGCCCTGGCCCCTGCCCAAGCACATCTATGGATGGCTTCTGCATAAATGGAACGCTGCAGTGGATTAATAGGAAAGAGCTGGCGAGCCGACAAGTGGTGAAGGGCCGATGGGGCTGAGAGGCTCGACGTGGGCGCACAGGGTTTATTTTAAGTAGAAATGCCTTCCAGTGCGTCTCTGGAGAGCAAGAATTGCCAAGCTACACCCCAGTACACTGAATAGACAGCAGATGCATTGCAGGCGAGCCAACTATGCAACAACCAGCTCTGTGATTCTAATACTAATTCTGGGAGTATCACATTATCAAATTCACATTGTAGTCCTCATAAGCCTTTCCACATGGCCTGTAAAAACAGTGTTGAGGCAGAGACAGGAGGTACATGGTGAAAACTAAAGCCCAAATGTCCAGAGCTGTAACTGAGAAAGACATTAAAAGCACTTTTTTTGTAGACGCAGCACATAATGTGGCCTTTAACAAGGTTATGATTTCCAGATTGCCCACATTTCTACAGGAATGAAAGCCATAAGTGTCTATTTACACAAAATATTTATCAAGTCTCATTCAATCAATCACTCAACAAATCACGTGACACTGAGCAACACTGAGCGCCAGGGATTTTAATCATGGTTTAACTTGACAATTGACCTTTCACAAAAGTCCCACCCCCTTAGCCAATGTTTTGTTAGCTCCGTCAAGAAGTGGAGTTTATCACATATCCTAATGGGGGAGATGTGCATGTAACTTTTTAGGCGCAATACAAGTGTGATATCATGAGGCAAAATGTTAGTCCAGTATTGATTTAAAATATGGCCAATCTGCAGTCTCCCCACAGGCAGCCCCTGCTGCCCCTGGCTGTGGAGGAGAGGGAGGCTGCAGTGGCTTTGTCTCCCGTATGTGGCTATGGCTCCGCGAGGCAACTCATAATTAATGTTCTCCGGCATAGACATATATATATATATATAAAGCCGTGATGTGCAGTGACAATAACAAAGAGCAACTAAATGCTTCCTGTAGCACTTAAAAAGTAAACGTGCCAGCAGTGGAAACAGCTTTTTGTGACGATGTCCAGCAACGACAGCTCATGAAACTCTTGGCAAACGACAAGACGCATGGTAAACGAGTATTAGCTTGGCTCTAGTTAGCTGGCGGTGTTTTCTTTGTCTCCTTTGAACGGTGAGAAACGGGGTTTCACGCCATTGGTTTAAATGGGAGGATATCCGGGGAATGTCTGGTAGCGACGGTTGCTATGAGGTATGATTAGACAATGACCATTTTGGGGCAGGGTTTTGCAACGGGTCGATTTACTTGACTTTGATCTATATTTTATGCACAGCAGTGACAGTGGGCCAGTGGGAAGGAGCTGGATTCTGCCCCAAATGCTCCCAATGCTTTATTTCAGTGTATGCAAGAGCCTAAGACAGCCGGTTATGTGCAGTACAAAGCAAACATTTAAATGGAGTCACATTGAAGGTTTTCAGGACTGTTATGATTGATAGTGCGTTGTATTTGGACTGTCTTGTCCTGGTGAAAGATATGCCAAATTCCCTGGTTTCCTTTGGGGATTGCAAAAGGCTGCAACTCGACACAAAGCCCGACTAAGAGCAGACGATAATGATGATCGCTGAGACCTTGGCCAGTGATGGAGACTAGAGAGCGTGCCGTGGCCAAAGGCTCTTATTGTTCATGCTAATGTTCAGAAAAGTGTTTTACAAGATGATTGTACCTTTTACTCAATGCATGGATTTATGTAATCTTGCACTGATTCTACTGGTAAGCAAGGAAAGTTTGAGACATGTGTTACTCTTCCAGATGCGTGCTGCAAATAGAGTGTTGTAAAATAAGAGTGTATTATTATTATTAACAATAATACAATTTGAAATAAATTAATCAGTATGCTCGTCACTGTCTGATACATAATAGAACCGACCCAAGTAATCATACAAGAACTGCCCTTTAAACACACTGTATTGATTTTTGTATATATTTTGGATTAATTTGATAATAATTATTTAGTTTTTTATTTTACTCTTAAATCAACAGGCCACCTTGTTTCCACACTGAGATATGTTCTTACCTGAGCTTAGACGAGTTGCTCCGTACCTGTCTGGTCTTTGTGAGTGCCCGTGGAAGAGCTTGGTCACTTCCAACTTGACCTCCGTTTGGAGCTATAGGAATGCATTGGGAGAGGCCAAATGCTAACAAGATCTTTGGTCGTTTTGCGTGACTCAGCGCACGCACAAAGACCAGACGGGTACGTATCGTCTCTGGTAAGAACATATCTCAGTATGTAAAAACGGTGGCCTGTTCCTTTAAGTGAAAATTAGATTTAGTTGGTACTCATTTAGGCAAAAGACTGTCCTAACTCCTAACCCACTCATTTGGGTTCTCTGCAGGCATGAAGATAGTGGGGTGGGTGGCGCTGACGGCGAGGGGTTGAATTCCTTCGTCGAGTTAATGGGGCTCAGGAAATGGGCCGATTTAGTGCATCTGAAGACTGATCGTGTGTCAGCAGAGAAGTCAGTGGACTGTGTATGTTTATGTAAGCCCAGCATACTGATAGTCACAGAAGACCTTTTTCTTCTCTCTGCTATCCACACAGCTCATAGTGAGAGTGGTTGGTTTTGGGCCAACGCCAGCACCTGCACTCTGCACTGTATTTCATAACTAATAAATGACATTTCCGCTACCCACCCTGTAGCGCGTGTCTTCATGCTGTTCATGAGAAGCAGCAGTGGCACTGTGTTTAAGGTAACATGGTATTTGTTCATCATTGGATGTTGTGCTGTTCAGGTGTTGTGCACCATACACTATATTATAACTATTTCAAAACACGTAGAGCATGTCCTTTGTTTGTATACATTTTCATTTGAATCTTGAAGGTAGATTAGTTCCATTTCAGGTCAAGGTTTGTAATTGTAGATACTCTCGAATGTGCCTTGTGTGTCCGTCTGCAAGTTTTAACACGCTGTAGTAAGGAATGGGGCTTTCCTTCCATATGGCTGACTAAGTCCATATCCGCTCACTCCGCAGTACATTTGTAGCCATATACTATGACTCAGACTAAAATAACATGAACACATTTTTTAATGTGCCTCTTCTTTTGTAAAATCCAGTTTTTGCAGGGTCAGAGATATTTGTCGATGAACAATACTGGTGTGGTGTGTGATGGGTACTCCTCTGGTGTCCTTACTTCAACATAAAGTCATTTGCTGAATACGCATATTAGGTTTTAACGCCTTCTACACGCACACCTCTCAGGGGAGCGTCAGAATGAGGGGATTCTGTTTGAGAGATTTTTTTACCAGAGCTTGTTCTTTTCCCCTCCAGTAAAAACAGCTGGCTTCAGCCAAGCGCAGTGTCAATGGGAGTATACATACAGTACGGTGGGGGGAAGAAGGGCGGGAAGCGAGCCATTAAATAAAAAAATAAAAAACGCCACGGACATTTGCACCACACGACAACTTGTCCTTGGGTGAATAAATCTTTTCTATTTTTTTTTTTGGGATGGGTCGAGTCACTAAAACACTGCTTTGGCACCACTTCTGATCTGTGGCTGACACTGAACAACAGTTGGACACCCGCCTCTGTGTAGGGTGGAGTCAATTAGAAAAGGCTTACATAACACTGCTTTTATGCCTGCTGTAATAGTGTGTGCTTGCTTTCATTTTAGCAGAACACAGTCGAAGAGAAAGAGACTTTGAATACAGTCAGGTTGTCAGCTACTCAGCCACCAGCAAAGTCAGCTGTTTCACAGACCCTCACAATGCACGTCTTTGTGGTTTATACATGAGAGGGGCTTTGTCTGGTCTATGCCCAACCTGCCCAACCTCCAGCGGGATAAATACTGTATGATCCAATAAGGCTCATTCTAACGTTAATATTTTTAAAATACTTTTAATCAGACCAGTGTGGTTTTCATACTTGCCTGCTCACTTCTGCAATCCTCCTCAAAGTGGTCATGTGACGTCACTTTTAAGGATAAATATTGTTTGGTTCCAATGGTGATAATGTTTAAGTTGAGCTTGTAATCTTTAATTTACAGTGATCTGTCACTTTAGAGTGAGCAAAGCTTTTTCTTTGGTATTTGTAGCTAATATTTGCATACTCAACACAAGTTTATTTTCATAAGCAGTTAATTTCGCCGTCAGGACATACAGTTTGTGGAGCTTCTTGTGTGCACAGTGTGACACTGTGTGCCAAGGTTTTCTAAACACCTCTTCTGCGGGATTCATCTCAGATTTCTCATTTTCTTCTAACATTTGTTTTGTATTCATCCACTTGTGGTCGTCAAGCCATTAGAGAGAAGTCTTCATTTACCAACTTCCCTCTGGACTTCACTGGTTCTGCTTTTCTTCTGTTCTCATTCCTGGCTGATTGCATTAAAAGTCCAGTGGTAAAATGCTCCACACGTCAATGTCTGGGATTAAAGACCTGAATGTTGCCTGTTGTTTTTGAGATTTTACTGAAACTTGCTAAATATTTAAAAGGAAATTCCTGAGTTTGACAAACTATTCTCAATTGTAGAAAACACGTTTCATGGCTTTTCAGTGTGAAGTGTGAACATGTAGCTACAGAGTTAGATTTTTTTTCTTTTTTTTTTTTTTCTTTACTGGTTAGTTAACTGGTTGCCAACAGACAGAGCTGCCAATGTGCATTCACGGAAAGTATGACTGACATTTAGATCTGATTAATTATGTAAGAACTGTATATACTCTAGTGTAAGGAACATAAATATGAATGTGAATATGTTTGTTTTATGTTTCTCTTTTGCCCTTTACCCCCATGTTTCTGTTCAGGAGCCGAGGTGTCCGGGGTGGACATGATGCCGGGACAGATCCCTGACCCTGCTCTGGCAGCAGGCTCCCTCCCTTGTCTGGGCCTGGCGGGCATCTCGGCCACCACGCTCACAGATCAGCTCAAACTGGCTGACTTTCACCAGCTGGGCTCCATGCTGGCCCCCTTGCATTTTCTGGGCCGGCTGGGGAAGAGGCCACTGCTAATAAAGACTGAGGTGAAGAGCATTAAAATAGAAATTGAAGTGAGAAGTTCAAATAAATGGTCTCTGTGAGAGAGGCCAAATGAACCTGAGCGGCTCCAAAACTAGTCAACTTTCTAGTCAACTTTCAAATTAGACAATACATTAATATTAACTCATTTAGTGGAAGTAATAAGAGTAACAAAGAATGCACCTAAAAGGAACCATGTTGAAATAAATCTATTTTTAGGATAGCAGAAATCTAAAAACAGAGGTATTACCGTATGATATATTTATCATGCAGCTTTATGGTTACAGATGGATGAAGATGAGGAAAGAAGAAAACGGCGAAGAGAGAAGAATAAGGTAGCAGCGGCGCGCTGCCGAAACAAAAAGAAGGAACGAACTGACTTCCTTCAGCAGGTGAGACTTGATACTGATGACCAAAGATTGACTCTGACTGTGTAGTATACAACTCATTTTATTATACTGTGTTTTTCTGTAATAACATGTCTTACCCTTTGTCCAGGAATCGGAGCGTCTGGAGATGGTAAATTCTGAGCTGAAAGCTCAGATTGAAGAACTGCGTCATGAGCGCCAGCAACTCATGGTGATGCTCAACCTGCACCGGCCCACCTGCATAGTGAGAACAGACAGTGTCAAAACTCCAGAGACTGAGGGAAACCCTCTGCTGGAGCAGCTGGCCACAAACGAGAAGTGAAAGGCGCACACTGGGACTGAGATGTGGAGAACAGGCTTAAAGCACAAACATAGCCATCTGAGGACAGAACTGGAAATGCATCTAATAAGCACTTGAGCTCTGAACTAGAGACTTTAAAGACTCTGCCCAAAGGCCTGCAGGACTGCTACATGAGCTGGCTCTGTCTTTTACAATGTAATTTCTGCACAAATATTATGTCTGTGTTGACACCTGCTGTGCCTAGCTGTATCTGGAACCACCTCTACGTAAAGGGACCTTCAGTGGAAAACTTTAATAATCACAAGAAACGACAGCGAGGAAACACTAACATCAGCACGGTGCTCTGTATCAAAAGCCCTGAGTATTATAGCTTATTTCATGATGAAGGCCTGAAAAGCCCAGTGTTACAGTTTTCTTGATATGATGAAATACACAAGGCCAGGGTTGACATGTTGATACATGAAGTAGGTTTATTGTTTATCTATAGTATGAACAAACGTTGGCAGTTATTGGTAGAACGTGATAAATGGTGACGCTGGCGTCTTACTGTATAAAAAGCACATACTCAACAAATGTTTACAACTTCTTGGTTCATTATTGAACTTGTTTTATACTGCTTTGTACTCATAAACTTATAAAACATACCATGTTTTCCCTTTTCATTCTTGTCTGTCACAATGGCATTTAAAACATTTGGGTTAGGCAGTGAAAACTATATGCTCGGGCTGCTGTTACTTGTAGCCCGGTCTCTCTAAAATGAATATCTTCAACTTTTTATTTTATATTTTGGACAACGTTTTACTACACACTCCATGAGGAAAGACCGTAAGAGAAATAATTACAGAGACAAATAATTAAGGTTTAACACGTTTTATTTAGGCTTTCAAATTATTTTTGTGGTCAATTGCCCCACCTCGTGGATATAGTAGTGATTGCAGACAGTTTATGGCTTCAGGATTCATATTCGCATAACGTTACAGAACTATGGAAATACTGTCAACTTTTCTCACGTGTTGTCCACTTTATACAAATCAAGTGTTATTCCAAACCATTCGATAAAATAACTAAAGTATTAAATTTAACACCAGTATAAATTGAAGTTGTAAAGATGACACAGCAGCATAATTTCAGTTAATGTTACGTTAAGATAAAACGGTAACCTCGGCGACGTAAAACTATCTTCAAACGTAAACACACATATTACTGGTAACGTTATGCGCCGTTAAGTTTCACTTTGGTGAACTTGGCTTTTAGACTAAACTCACATTGGGCCTGTTGTCTGTGACGGGTGATAAAGATGGATGAGCAACAAGTGGCACAACAGTCTCATCCGGAGGTTCCACAACAAACTGAGGAGGAGCAGCGGAGCAGCGACGAGTTTGACACGGATTTGGATGACGGCGAGTTTCCGCAGTATGGGGAAAACAAGGAAAACAAAATATCTCCCATAACCGAGGCAAAAACAGATCATGTTGTAAAGATGCATTTTGTGTTACTGTGTTTTGAATTAATTTATATTTTTTATTGTTAGTTATAGAGTGCATGCTGGAATAATATTTCATTTGTACATATAACGATAACGTTATATTTTTTTACCCAGGGAAATGATTTTGCATCATTTAGCTACGACAGAAGAAAGACAGTTGTAATGCATGAATGACTGCCCCCTCCCTTTACTCCACCAAGAGCCAACTGTATAGTTTTGACTTGAATTTGTGCTTTCAGATATACCTAGTGAAAAACATGGTCCATCCCTGGAAGACATGTACCTCAATGCTTGTCACAGGCTTGGGACCGTCCCAGTACGCTATTTCCTCCGTCATCTGGGCCACTCTTCTCTGAATCTGAACCATCATGGTGTAGGGCCTCTAGGGGTGAAGGCTTTGGCCATGGTGCTGCAGGTAGGCACTTTAAATTGAACCCAGAATGGCAACATGATTATGGCATGTTAATTTTTTCCTTTGCATTTTTCAGTATGATAATAGTTTAACAAACCTTGAACTGGAGGACAACAGTCTGGGGGTGGAGGGAACTCACTATGTAGTGAAGATGCTGCAGTTAAACACGAAAATCAACAGTCTGGTAATTAATAATGAATTTACAGCAACATTTAATCTCGCAGCTGCACCGTTGATCACAAGTAGTGACATATTTTACAGAATCTCTCCAAAAATGACCTGCGTGTTGAGGGTGCACAGATCATCTCCAAAATGATGTTGAACAACTATTATGTCAAATCCATACGACTCTCAGGTAATTTACTGGCTTTACTTTTGACTCTCAAAATTCAGTTCCACTTTTTATGACAAACATGTCCCACTGTATCAAAAGGCAATGGCTTTGATGATAATTCTGCCAAATATCTTGCAGACGCCTTAAAGGTTTGTTAACTTCATGAATATTTGTAATATTAAGTTGCCGTTTTTGTGTGGAATTTTTTGTTGTTGTTTTTTTAACCAGGATGACAATGTAATCAGAGAGCTAGACCTCAGTCACAACAAGTTTTCTAATACTGGAGGAGAGCATCTGGGTGAAATGTTAGGTACAGCGAGTCTTATTTAAACATGTGAAATGCCTTGTATTGTAATTTCAATCATGTTAAATATGTTTATCATGTTTTAGCTTGTAATGATTGCATAGAGGTATTGAATCTGAGCTGGAATAACCTCAATATGAAAGGAGCGGTGGCTTTGTGTGTTGGTCTAAAGGTAACATTGAAAACTCCATGTTTGAATGTGCAAGCTAAAAGAATATTTGATCACTGTCTTGAATATTGCTTCTTTTTATCAAACAATTTCAACTCAGTATGTTACATTAAATTTAAACACAAATTGTAAACCATTTGTCTTTGCATCAAACTTTAAAATAATACTAAATTGGGACCAAAACAAGTCTGAAATGGAAGTACATAGGACATTTTATTTCACCATGATTAGGTTTTAGTTTTTTCAGACTGTGTTAGTAATAAAACGTAAATCTCAGTCAAATGGAAAAGTGATATTGCAATATATTGTTGCTTCTTGTGATTATGATAATTTGGTGATGTATATTGTGCAACATTAATGTATACTTTATCTGCTGATTCCACTTTACAATACCCAGGTCAACTCAACACTGAAGCAGCTCCTGCTGGCGTCAAATGGTTTTTCTGGTTTTGTGGCAGAGTCTTTGAATCTGGCTCTGAAGGTGAACAGTACGCTGGTTTTGCTGGACCTCAGTAATAACCTCATAGATGACCATGCAGTTAGTCGGATTAGCGCCGGCCTGGCTGTGAACGGCACGCTGAAATTCCTAAAGGTAAAGAGTGTTTTTACAGTAATCGCTCAACATTTACACAAACAGGTTTGAAGATCTAAGCAAGGATTCACTCCTTGCTCACCGCTCTTCTTCCCTTTGACTACTTCTGAAATATTTCTGAAAACATTTCTCAAACATTATTGTTTAGAGGACACTCTAACTTTTCAATCCTTTCAGTTTTGCAGAATTTAATCTTTCCACAACATTATCTGTTGTGGAAAGAATGTTAAATGCTGTCTAACCTTTTCTGCTGACCAACAAGTACCAGTTTAATTCAGTTCCTTTAGCTTTATTGTGTATATAGAGAAGTGAAATTGCTTCATTCTCAAACCCTAATGGCTTGATTGGATAATCTGTGTTATTTACCAGGGCCCGATTTGTGTGATTGTTATTGTTACTCATATGAATCGGTTTTGTTTAGCTTTCCCACAACACCATCACAAGTGTTGGTGCTCTGACTCTTCTCAAAACAGTTAAAAACAATACAAGGTCGGCGCTGGAGGACATTGATATATCTGTAAGTAACAGAGTAGAGCATTTTAGAGTATAGATCCTGCATGTTTCAACTGCTCTTGCCCATGTCCCAACAGACGGTCTTTGTTTGTATAGCCTTTGTGGAGTTGCTGGCAGGTTTTCGCCGGAGGTTACCTGCATTAGTTGTCCATTACAGCGTTATGCCACATGTCACCAAGAGACTGTCTGCCCTGCCAGTGTTAAAGGTTGGTGTCCGTATTTAAGCTGTTTGCCACACTAGTTTATCCAAATGTAACATCATATGACCTTTGAAGGAATATCTGAATAGAGAAAGAAAGTCTCTCATGGAGTCTTTCCGGGCCGTGGATAAGGATGGAACAATGACGATTTCCACTGCAGACTTTAGGAGCATATTAAAGGTTTGACTGTATTTGACATACTTTACCTTACATTTATAATACACTGACTGTACATTTCTTGTCGTAATATCGAAACAATGTTCTGCAGTCCGCTAAAATACCTCTGGACCGAACTCAGATTGAATGGTTAGTTCAAAAGTTTGACAGTCAGTGCACAGCCAGGATCAGCTACAGGTAACTGTTCATCCTACGACCTCGTTCTCATTATAATTTCAAAGGTTTCTGTTTATTCTGTTTTTATTTTTCAGCCAGTTTGCCCATATGACAGAACCTGAATAAAATGATTTCTGCACACACCACAGACATCATATGAGTGGAATTATTCATCCTTCACTTATTATGCTCTTGTTCAGGGAGCACACTTGAACCCCTGACACCAAACAGCTGCATGTCCCTCAGTGCTGCGAGGCCCGGGCCCATTCATTCTGTCCCAAATAATCTTCAGGTATGACAACAGGGCAGGAACAGGAAGATGAGCAGAACTGGCATTGATATCAAAGGCTCCAGGAGAAAAATAATGGGACCAGATGCAGGCTAGCTGTTGATGCCTCATTAGTTTGTAGTGAAATACAGTAGACAGCAAAAGGAAAAACACCTATAAATATGTGCATATGCAGCATTACTTATGCAGGCTGCATGGTGTGTGATTAACAGCGAGTTGGCTCATTGTTTATTTTTTGTTATAAATCAATGGACCTTTTTCTATGGTCCTGGCATCTTGTGATGGGAAAGGACAATAATTTTATTGTGTGCATTCTCTGTTACAGCAGTAAAGATGATGTCTCAAGGCCATAATAACCTATGCTAATGCAATATTAACAATAACCCACAGAAAGAATAGGCCAACTGGTTTCTCTTAAAATATTTTGAGAAGAAAGCACTTGTTAAGAGGAGTTAGATAAAAGCATGTTGGCCTTCAACTTAATTTCTTTCAAAACATTCCAGTTTTTTGTTTGTTGTTTGATAAACAAGCTTATCAAAAGACAAAAGGGTAATAATTTAGGTAATTAATGCTAGTGATCTGGCAAAATAAATACAGGGTTGCCGATTCCTAATGGATAATCTTTTCTCTGAATAGGCACAAAGATGTTAAGCCCACGTTGTTGAGCAGTCAAATTGAAAATTCAGTCATTTAGCCAAGATTCAAAGGCAAGGCCAAAAACCTGCCAACATGCCCTTGAGATATCGATGGTCTCGCTGGTACATGCACCAATTAGCATGATTTGAAAGCGATAATGGAATCTTGAGAGGTAATACAAGTAAATAATTAAATTAGATCAACCATCGAATCATTGTTAGCCATATTCAGGCCCATTAGAAGCTCAAGTATTCTCATGTAAATCTGTGGCTTTGGTTGTGTGCTCTCATAATGAACTCGTGTGTTTTTCCTGCCAAGTGTTGTTGAGACATTTGTGTAGGCACTGGCACAGAAACAAAGACGTACATTAGAAGCAATTGTCCTCTTGTGATTATGAAAGTAAACAGAGACGCTGAAGGAGCATCATACACAGCTGCACACACTTGAGCGTATGCTTATGAAGTAGGAGAAAAGAGCAAACACAACCCTCAAGTCTTGGTCCGAGACGATCCCAGTATGGAGGGCTTCTCAAGAGCAGCGCTGCACTGAGGGCTGGGTAATGAGGCTTTGAAGATCAAGCTTTGGCAGAGTTCAACCGGAACATTATTTATGAAAAAAGTTGGCAAACTACCATACTAACCATACTCCGTCCAAGATCACTAATTAAATTATTACAGGTTTACACACATGGACAAAACAATAATGTTTATTCTTGGTTCCTTAAATAGCATATTGTTTATGAACAATAAAAAAATCTGCCAAAGCAAGAGATAAACATTGCTGCCTTATTGTGTGTAAAATATAGACCCAGGCAGATAACTACACAAGTGTAGTGCGTTATACAGCATAATCAAATATGACTCATAACAGAGAATACTTTGATGATCCATCACTGAGATTTAGAATATATATTTATAGGATACTGTCCATTTGTTTTGACATCGGTCTTAGATGAGTTAACAACAGTAAAGTCTAATCGTAACAGTCCAATAGGAAATTAACTTTGAGGCGACTTTGTGAAGTTTCAAGTCTTTGTGGTGTTAAGGACCTAAATACAATGTTACATATCGAGGAGAAGCAGACGTGGGTCTTCCACAACAGATTTGATTTTCCTCAAGAAAGTGACCGCCTCCCTTCCATCGACCAGTCGATGATCATAAGTCAGTGCCACATACATCATTGGCCGGATCTCTACCTGCAAATCCAAAAAACAAGTTGTAGTTGAGTATGGATATTGTAGTTTTTAAGTGTTTATTTCAATTTTGAGCAACTGCTCACCTTGCCCTGAACAGCGACTGGCCGGTCAAAGATGCCATGCATGCCCAGGATGGCAGACTGAGGAGGGTTAATGATGGGTGTGCCAAACATAGACCCAAACACACCTCCATTACTGATAGTGAATGTCCCACCGTCCATATCTTCAACAGCCAGCTCATTCTTACGAGCCTGTGGCCATAAAAATAATAGTATGGGTGGCAAGTCAAAGTGATGGCTGTGAAAGCATTTTAAGAAAAATATTTTACCTTTTCCCCCAGAGCATTGATGGCTTTCTCAATGTCAGCAAAGTTCATGGCCTCAACATTGCGAATCACTGGGACCACAAGCCCCTATAATAATTGTCAAAGTAAAATCAAATTTCAAAACTGCAGACACTCGTATAAAACAGCTCATACTTTTGGTGTTGCCACAGCAACACTGATGTCCACGTAGTCCCTGTACACAATCTCTTTGGTGGTATCATCAATAACTGTGGTGGATAAAAAAAATGTGTTTAATAAAAAATTACGTCTTTAGACTCTTAACGAAATCATTTATAATCTTAGTCATCTTACCGCCATTAACAGCAGGCTGCTCTACCAGAGCATGAGCTGCAGCTTTCACAAATGCAGACATAAAGCCCAGTTTGGTGTTGTGTTTCTTTAAGAAAGCATCCTTCTGGAGGTTTCTCATCTCGTGTATGTTGCTGAAATGTCATGGAAAATGCATTGACTGAACCAAACGGATGAAGTTCATACAAAAGACTATGGCTCACCTCATGTCCACTTCATTAAAGGTGGTTAACATGGCGCACGTGCTCTGAGCCTCTTTCAGCCTCTCTGCAATCCTCAGTCGCATACGATTCATCTTAACCTGAACAACGCAAGACTGAATTATGAGCAGTGGCGTTTATCAAGTCATGGTACGTGTGAATCTAAGCACGTTACCCTGCTCTCGCCTCTGCGGCCGGCCGACTGAGGAGCTGGTGCAGGAGGAGCAGCAGTGGGTTTGACTGCAGCCACTAAATCATGAACCATATTCTCAATATGGTGTAAAAATAAATGTTTTTTTGTGTGTGGACAAAGCAAACAGCAAACCTGGTTTGGCTTCTGCAGCGGGAGGGGAAACAGGTGTTACATGAGCGGTTGCAGCTGGGGCTGGTGTAGGAGCTGCTGTGGGAGTGGGGGGTTCTGGAGGAGACGCAGGAGCCTCTGCGGCTGGAGATGGATCCGCTTTGGCTGCTCCAGCTGACGAGAGAGAAGTTGGAGAAATGTACTAAACAACACTGACAGGTTTTGTAGATCATTTCTCATTATAACATAATACCTCAGTACAATGAGGATTATCTTCATTAATATCCAATTCTCACATAAAAATGGAATACTGTTCTTACCTTGTTATAACTTGCATGTATTAACAAAAAACTTTGTTAAAATGGTTGTACTTTGCTTTGCAGCGGCAGTTAAGCATTTTATTACACTAGATGACTAAGATCAATGTAGCATACATTATCAAGCACGATGGCATTTATGTCCTGCAAGAGGTTTGAAACAAAGAGGCTCTGACGGTCACCTCCTTTTCTGAGCTTGAAGAGTGGAGTTCCTCCTTCAACCTTTCCTCCATCCGGAACCAACAGTTCCTCGATGACTCCTGCAGCTGGAGACGGCACCTGCACCGACGTCTGTGTCCACACAGAGAAATGACAGGTTTTCTTGTTGTAACTGTATTGTATTGTGTTTTGTGAAATGTGTAGCCTCCTATGGACAAGTGCTGCAAATTAGCCGTTTTAGAACACTAAAAAACAATGTATCTGGTTTGTCCAATGCAGTTGTGTCCATATCAAATAAACTAATAATAATAATAAACTAATAATAATAACACATGATGACCATCAATGACTGGTTATTTCACCTTGTCAGTTTCAATTTCACAAACGACGTCATCTTCTGCTACAGAGTCCCCAACAGCTTAAAGCAATAAAAATACATAACATTTGACTTTTGTTCACTTATGCAAACTTTTCCGTTGTAAAAGATTATGTAATAAACTGACCTTTCTCCCATCTGACATCTCCCTCTGAAACAGACTCAGCAAAAGCTGGGGTTTTGACCACGATGACTTCCTTCCCTGCACAAACACTCACAACAGTCAGTGGCGACGACCATGTTAAATGTGATATGTGCATCAAACATGCTGTACTTACTGTGAACAGCTGATGTCCTAAAATATCGTATTTGAAGTGTATGTGCTATTGATTGAGATTCACATCTGTGGAAGAGGGAATTATTAAATTAATAAAGTTTTTCATATGAATTGAAATATGTTGTAAAAAAAACTTACAGTTGACTTTTCCTGTGAATTATTTGGCAGCACACAGACCAACCTATGTGGGAAATTCAGACACAGGGAATGAAGACAATTAAATTCTGCTAAGCGTCTTTTAAAAGTACATCTTTTACACACACCTGAAGCCCTCTGTCTAATCAGCACATTATTAGCCTGAAAGATAATGTAAAAAAGGATGAAGTTAAAGGCAACTCAGGACATAAGACTGCAAAGGAAAACGGCCTTTGGCGTCATGAGTCATATCTGGCAAAGCTGCACCAAAGCTTTCAGGGAGGACCAGGAAGCTGCAGGATTCTTTATAATATTCAACATCAATGTGCTTTGAAGTTAACTTGCATATAACCTACCCACAGTCTAAGTGTAAAATGCGGGATAGCCCACTGAATTAGCTCGGGTAAGTCTTTTCAGCTCGACTTCTTGAGGAACAGCAGCACATACATGTCTAATATGACACGGGCTATTTCTGTTATGGTCAGCTGCTTGCCTGTCTGTCATAACCCCAGACAACACCTTTGACATAAGCTGACTGATGAAATGTGAAGTCCGTCAGTACACGCGTTAAAACCTTCTGTGTTTAAATCGTCTTATGCCCCAGAAATACATTGTAGGACTGGAGATGAGAACTGCCTGGTCTGTCCTTGGCGGGTTGAGCCATGAGCTACATCGGCTAATGTCAACTATTAGCGAGCAGATTTAGAGGCTAAAAAGTCAATGCACCTTGAAGCCCCGTTCTTCCATCAGAGACACAAACCCACCTGGCTCACGGCTGACAAAGAGCGGCCGAAAGTCCTGCACAGACCCCGGGAGTGTGAAAACATTGTTCACGGGCGCCTGGAGGAAGCAGTAGTAGGAGCGGTGAGTACGGAAGCCGTGAGGGGGAGGGTCCGGCGGGGGAATGAACCATACTGATAGGGTGTGTGTGAAAAATAAATAAATAAACAAATAAATAAAATCATAATCATAATCATAATCATCATCATCATCATCATAATAATAATAATAACAACAATAATATTAGGCCGTTTTCACACATGTTGGAGCGCTTTGTAGGTCGCCTCGAGACCGCTTTAGCTCCAACTGTATTTACTCCAAAGTTAGTTAGGTCCTGGCACAACAGCAACATCAGCCACATAACAACAATCAGCTGTAACAAACTTATTCCCATGACAACGGGCATCAACCAGTCGATGTGCCGACACCATGGATCTATTAGGCCGACACTGACACGCGCGCACTTACAGGCACACTTCCCCCAATGTTACGCGGTGCGGTGGTCACTTCTCTCCCTCCCGGTTAAATACACTGAGGAGAACTGTACATGTCAGCACATAGCGAAGAAAGTTTCACTGCAGCAGGAAGGGGAAGACAGGAAGTTAATCAATTTTGTCACAGTAATCCACACGTCCTCATGCAGTGCATAGTCATTCTTTCTTCGTGCAAAAAAGAGGCATAAAAGCGAGAACAGTTCACCAGAGGTCGGCTGCCTTCACACCACAACGGCTCTGAGGCGCTCCGAGACCACCTGTTTCAGCCGCTGTTTGGACCGTCGTAAAGTGCTGAGGTTAGATTCACACTGACCCTAAAGTGCCGCTCTTGGGCCGAAAGTCACTTTCAATGACCCGGGAGCAGTGTGGAGGGGGCTTAAGGCCATCACGAACTATAAGCCCAAGGCTCCTCGGACTCTGAACGACCTGTCCCTCACCCAGGGTCTGAATACACACTACTGCCGCCATGAACGAGCCCATCAGCTCCTCACACTCCAGAGACTCCAGAGAACCCAGCCACCTCTGTGGCGCTGATGTCTGTGGTCATGAAGTCTTTTGTGTGCTTGGTCCTGCCCCACCTCAAGGACATCACCGCCCCCTCCTCGACCCGCTGCAGTTCGCCTACAGAGCCAACAGGTCTGTGGACGACGCAGTCAATCTGGCCCTCCACTTCATCCTGAAGCATCTGGACTCCCCAGGAACCTACGCCAGGATCCTATTTGTGGACTTCAGCTCTGCCTTCAACACCATCCTCCCTGGACTGCTACGAGACCAGCTCTACCAGCTCAGCGTGCCCGACTCCCTCTGCAGGTGGATCACCGACTTCCTGATGGACCGGAGACGGCGCGTGCGGCTAGGGAAGATCGTCTCTGACACTCGGACTACAAACACTGGAACTCCTCAGGGCTGTGTACTTTCCCCCTGGCTCTTCTCCCTGTACACAAACAGCTGCACCTCCAGGCACCAGTCCGTTAAACTTATCAAGTTTGCGGATGACACCACCCTCATCTCGGACGGTGATGAGTCCGCCTACAGGAGAGAGGTGCACCGGTTTGCGGTGGTGCAGCCACAACAACATGGAGCTGAAGGCGCATTGAGTTGCCTTGTGTACGAAATGCACGGTATAAATAAAGTTGCCTTGCCCGAACACCCAGAAGACAGTGGAGATGATCGTGGACTTTAGGAAAGACACACCCTACCGTCCCCCCTCGCCCTGAAAGACTCTCCCACCCCCATCCTCATCGCGGACTCCTTCCGTTTCCTGGGCACCACCATCACCCAGGACCTCAGGTGGGAGCCAACCATCAGCTCCCTCATCAAGAAGGCCCAACAGAAGATGTTCTTCCTGCGGCAGCTGAGGAAACTTTAGCTGCCAACGAAGATGCTGGTACAGTTCTACACGGCCATCATCGAGTCCATCCTCACCTCCTCCATCACCGTGTGGTTCCCCCGCGCTACAGAACGGGACAAGCATCGACTGCAGTACATTATGCGGGCTGCTGAGAAGGTGATTGGCTGTAAGCTGGAAGAGGAGAGACACGCACATCCAATATGTCTGATGAAGGGCTAGACCCGAAATTTCAACCACCACCTTCGGTGTACAATAAATCGGTGAGCGAACCTCAGTTGTGCGGATCTTTTCCTTTTCTTATGATTGGCTGTAAGCTCCCATCTCTCCAGGACCCGGAGGCGTGTGGGTCGGATCACAGCTGACCCTTCTCACCCTGGACACGGACTATTCACCCCTCTCCCCTCAGGCAGGAGGCTACGGTCTATTCAGACCCATAAATCCCGCCACTTGAACAGTTTTTTCCCCTCCGCCATCAGACTCATGAACAAAAACAAGTCTCTGTAGCTCAGTCACAGACTCATGGATGTATCTGCTCTGTTGCATTGTGTGGTGTGTCCACACTTAGACCCGCTGCTATCACTTAATCACTTTATACGTACACATCTGTAAATACAATCCCGCTGTTGTTCAATGTCAAATTGTTGTTGTCTTACCATATGTCACTTTTATTTTATCTTATTTAATATTTTTTATGCATGCCCCTATAGCCTCATAGTTTAAAGTTTTTTAGCGTATTTTTATCTTAAATCTGTGTTATACGTTTTATGTCGCACGTTTGCAACGAAAAAAAATCCTCGTTTGTAAACCTGTTCTCAAACCATGGCAATAAACCCTATTCTGATTCTTTAAGGTCAACCTAACTAGAGCCTGTGTGAAAACGCCCTTAATGGCAATGTAGATAGGCTATCGTCAATCACACGCCCCAAACCTCGTAAAAAATAGTTACCAGACAGATAAAGTAATCAAAATATGTGTAAATTAAAGGTAAAAATAATAACCAGAACGGTGGCTGTAAACGTTACTGTTGTCATCAAAGGGCTAAAAGACATCATGGCCTTGTTCTGGTTCAAAGGCCTAGGATCATTAGGTCCATTCACAGAATTAGGTAGGCTACACCAATTACAGGTGGAATGTGTAATTACAATAGCTTAACAAAATTAACAATTATCCTCCATGAATATTCAAGTACAGACTACAGTCTAACCTGGGTGGATGGGATTGGAGGGTTATTGGGAGATGTCCACGCCTCCTCTTTGATCAGGCCTTGGGGTGCCTCAACAAGTGGTATTTAAACCCTCCTGTTTTCTGCATGTCACAGAGCTGCAGCCGGACACCCTCAAACAGGTAGGTTTTTTTTCCTTTGTTTTACAAGAGCAGGAAAAAGTAAACGACTATTTAGATATTTAGAAATAATAAAGTTGTATGGGCTAGTATAATAACAGAAGGCTATAGGGTTAGGGCTATATAACCATGCTATCAGAATCTGGAAATGTCCTTATTTTACCATACCAGTTTTGAAACAAAACGCGTGAATAACTAGTCTATCTAGAAGGTTATTTTCATTCATCTTGAAAAGGGGTTATCACTTAAAGCTCACCTTGCTCTTTCCTTGTTGCAGCAAAGATGATTCCAAATACCTGGAGCAAAGGCTTGTATTTTTCAAACTTGTCTCTCACTGCAGAGCAGCCGCCGTCATTTCACCGTGGCCCCATTGCAGAAGTCCCAGACATTTATTTCAGTGAAGCAGGTTCACATGTGATGCACTACCCCTTAAGAGGTCTGGGTCGTGAAGCCAAACGTGCACGAGTGGAGAACATCATCAAAGGCATGAGTGGCTCTCCTGATGTTTCAGATGCAAATCACCACGGGGTCATACAAGGCGGCACAGGCAAGACTATTTCCTTGTATCCAAATCAAGTGGGGATGTTTGAATTGCATCAACTTCAGAACCGCAATCAGTTCTGCCAGCAGGATGTAGTCAATATTCAAGATGGAAACAGCCCAAATGGGAAAGAAACATCGTGGGGCGCTTCTCTGTCAAGAAATTCATACATGTACCACGAGGTAAAGCCAATAAACTACACTCAACTCAAAGATGAGAAAGTAAAACTGATGAAAGATGTTTTAAAAAGTGAACTTTCCAAAGCTCTGAGTACAAGCGTGGACACCATTTTTAAAATGAAGGCAGAACATGAGACCAGTGAGACTCCTCTGCATCATCTCCGCTCCGACACCCATTCATTCAGTGAGATGTCAGCTCTGCCAATACCTGCAACTCAAACCGAAGCCCTGTCCCTTGTGGTACGAAATGATAAACCTCACCTTGCCTCGCAGTCAAAACACTGTCCCACTTATGAGCTAAAATATCACCAAAAGTCACTCAAAAGCCAACGAGAGAGAGGTTTTGAAAAGGCGCAACTTGAGGTGACTGACAGGTCTTGGCATCCTCTAAAAGTAAGGTCAAAAGTTGACTCGAGGTCAGTAAGACGTCTGTTCACTGTGGGTCACACGATGATGAAAAATCTCCCACTGTCCCGTGTGAAGCAGAGTCCAGGGGAGCCCAGCAGCTTGAACAGCATCTACACCATCAACGTATCCTTTTTAGAGAATAAATTATGCGGATTAAACCTAACCAAATGTAGCGTTATGAGAGACTTATCCGCCTACAATTTACAGTTTTAAATGCAACAAACTAGGGCCGTGCAATTAGGTTTAAGGTGAATTGGCTGAATGTCCTTTCAACTGACCAAGCACATGTTCTTCACTATTGCCAGTACTTTTGGAGATAATTAAGTAACCCAAGTTCATATATGCTTTCAACTTTGGGCCAGTTTTTGTTTCATGTGGATAGATCCAGAATTTATAAATAAAAGCTATACTATTTGAGACGTTAGCCTGAAAAACGTTGTTCTAAAAATAGTAAAATTGGTCTACAATACAGTGCCCATTTTCTGTTTTGCTTGGTTGGTGCAAGTCATCAATATACAGATTTACTGACATGTTTGCTTTCATTATTGCGGTTTATTCCCTTAATCCTTAAGAACATCAGGAAGGGCTGACGACAAATCATCTGAAGAAGGCTAAGCTCATGTTCTTTTATACACGCTACCCGAGCTCCTTTGTGCTAAAGATGTGTTTCAGCGATGTGCAGGTGAGAAAGACGCTTAAAAGAAGTTCCTTTATTGATCTCACGTGCGATAAACACAATGAGTTTTATACAAGTTCAGAAATAAGAAAATGGCAAAGCATTGTGGTGAATATTGTTTTTATTATATTACAGAAAATTCAGATTTTTACAGACTTACCTTTATTATTTTTTTTCTGCTCAACAGTTCACCCGCTGCATCACGTCTCAGCTGATCAAATGGTTCAGCAACTTCAGGGAGTTCTTCTACATCCAGATGGAGAAGTTTGCGCGGCACGCCGTCCTCCGGGGAGTGAGCGGAGACGCAGCGCTGACTGTGGGCAGAGAATCAGAGCTTTTCAGAGTCCTGAACCTGCACTACAACAAGACCAGCGACTTCCAGGTAAAGGCAGACTACAAAACATATACAGCGAGTTCAGAAATATTCACACTCCTCTACTAATTACTATTTTATTATGTTAAAGAGTGATTGAAAAGGTATAAATTATACGAAAAGAAAATTGACACTCCGGCTTATGTAGAGTCTGTACATTTCTGTATCACGGGTAAAGAATGGAACTTACCAAAGACCTAGACTTGTATTTTATTATGCAGGTTAATTAAATCACAGTGCAGTTTTTACGATGTATTTTATTATATTAATGTGTCACTCAACAACTAAATTATTCAACTAAAAACCTATAAATATTCCTTTGCATTTGGAGCTTTATTTTCTTCAGGCTCAAACCCATATGACTCCAAACTAATTGAATTGTTAAATAAATACACGCTCCATCCATCTGAGAGTGGGGGTAATCTGGCAAAAATCATTCGTTTAAGATAGACTGACTGAGGCGATGTTGCCAATCTACACCCATTGACTCTAAATAGTTGTTCAAGGGTTCGCACTGTATTGTTTTACTTTAGATCAGCCATTCCCAAAGTCCGGGACATCGCGGGCCCCTTATTGTTTCGAAATTCTCCCGGGGCCTCCAATAATAATAATTGACTCTATTCAAAGGAATTTGTAAATATTTTACGGCTAAAATTATGTAAAGCAACATCTAGCTATGACGGTAGGCTAAATACTGGTTTAAAGTAGTACATTTTAGCAAATAAGTATTTTTCCATTTAAAATATATTGTTTTTAAATGTACTTGTTTTGCATAGAACCTGCAGTGCCTCTGAGGCCCCCAGACCCCACTTTGGGAACCACTGCTTTAGATAATTATTTACTCCGAAAAATAAATAAAAAAAACTCAAGTAACAAAACACTTGAGTACTGAGAAACTGTTGGCAAAGGTTTGTGTTGTGTAATTGGAACGACAAAAAATATAGATACAAATTCTGATATTTTAAAAAAACACAGCAATAAAATGCATAATTCTGAAAGATAGAATACAAGAAAATTAATAGATTTTTAATTTTCATTTGAAAACATGAAGCTTTTGTCTCTTTCCTCACAGTGGAAAGTACAGTTACTTCAAAAAGTTACTCAAGGCTATGTAGTAAGTAAATATAACGGTGCAGCTCAAAAACTATGTGGAAAAGTGTGTTAGCAATTTGATTGAGAGTCAACCACGAAGACAAAACAGTAAGAATAGAGCTATTATCTTATTATTTAAACTATAATTATAAAACAAGCAACACTGCACGCCTGGAATTTATATTTGTGCAGAATTTGAATCAAACATATTTTTCCACAATAATCTGATACACCTCTTAAGTTTACTTTCTCTTCATAGTGTTATAAATGTATACTAGTTATTAAAAAGGGTTCAATTATAGTATCAGCAATTTCCTCTAAAGTTTCCCCACATAGAACAGATAAAACAGGACATTTCCTCAGACAAAGCTGTAACACGTCTTCAGTCGCTCACACATGCAATCGATTTAAATTATGCCTGTGAACAAAACTTCCTGGACCTATAAGTCACAAGTGTCTCTTTTTGGATCCTTCTGGCGTGAATAAACGGTAAAGCAGATCAATCAGGTGCTGATTGGAGATAGACGGGTGATTCAAATGAAAATATGTAGTCTGCCAGATGGATAAAAGCAGACAAACAAAAACAACCTCTAAGGCACTTTTTCAGCTCCTTCAAGACTTCTTTTCTTTTTTCCGTTTTTATCCATCTGGCAGACTATATACATTTACCTTTTAGTATTGTATAGCTAGAACATATTATAGTGGATGGATTTATTTCCCAAATGGGCAAATGTTAATAGAAATGCTATAATCATTTTTGGGGCATTGTTCTTGGATAGAAAATATGTTTTGTGCAATTGTCATGATATCTACACCCAAGCTCAGGTCAACGAAATTACAAGATGTAAAAAATAATATAAAATAAGAGGATGTTGTTTACAAGGATTTTCACTCTTTGCCGTTTTCTCATTATGGTTAAAGCTTAAACGATTTCAGGTCACTGGTAAAAATAGTGATCCGATTGGTGACATTTTGCCCATAAGATCTTTATGTCAGACTAAAGGTTTGCATTTAACACCGAGACATCTTTTTAGTAGAGTCCAAAGTAGCACGAAAGTGTTTGGTCTGTTTTAGAGCCAATACTTTTTGATAATTTTGCTCAGTTTGTAAAAGCTCTGTTTTATATTGGGGTATTATAATAAACAAGATTACATTAAATGATTGAAAAAACAACACTAAAATAGAAATCTTTGTAAAAAAGTGGATGAAATAAAATGAATAAAAGGAGGAAAACAACTCTGGCTGTGTTAACCTCTAACCCACCATTTTAACCAAGCACATTTTTATAAGGCTTTTCATTGAGTTTTCATATCTTTTGCCACTTTGTTGTGGCTTTTTTTTTAGCGTTTTCATCATATTTTAGTTGCTTTTTCATCTCTCTTTAGTCGTGTTTTTGGTCACATTTTTTTGCGTGTTCATCCTCGTTTTCGTCGCTACTTTGGTTCAAAAAGCTTCTTGGAATAAAGTGTCAAACTGGAGAAAATGTGCTTGGTTCAGATGGGGATTAAGAGGTTAAAGAAGAGAATAAAAGGTTGAAAGGAGTTGAAGAGCAGAGAGACATTCAGTGAATTGTCAAACTCACAACACTGAGTTTTAAACAGTGTTTCATGTACATGGGGGCAGGTAGCCAGGGCAAAGAAGTAAAATGTGTGTAATGTTTTCATGTAACTGCCAATGGAAACAAGTATGTTTATCTTGCGTTCTTCATACTCACCTCTTTTCCTCGGAGCCAATTACTGACAATATGTTTAATGTCTGTCGATAGGTGCCTGATCGGTTCCTTGAAGTGGCTGAGATTACGCTGAGGGAGTTTTACATCGCCATTTGTTTGGGGAGGGATCAAGACCCGTCCTGGAAAAAAGCCATCTACAGAGTCATCAGTAAACTGGACAGTGAAGTTCCAGCACACTTCATTTTAACTGAGCTCATCTAAAAAACAATCTACCTATGACTGTGTCAGTGTTCAATGTGTCACTGTGTAGAAGAGACAGATGCAGAAGACGAGGTAAAGAAAAGGTCTGAGTAAAAGCCATATTTCAGTGTAATTAAGCAGCAATCATTATGTCAAGTTTTTACAATCAGCTAATTTAGACAAGGCCCAATCAGAAAAGTGACCAACAGAAGGAAAAATGTAGTTAATGTAATGAAAACCACATTTGTCAGTAAAGATGCTCTCCTAAAAAGTAGAACAAATATTTTTTGAGTGGTCGAGATAACAAAATAATAATGATGCTAATTGGACAGCAAAAATAATTCATTGTCGAGTAGCAAAACCTAAATTTTTACAACTAATACTTGGTCAGTAAAAGCACATAGTTTTGCAGTTTGAATGAGAACAATGGCCGATTTTTGTATATTAAGATACTGGAGTTTTTTTGTGCTTGATCTGAGGTTTATAAAAAAGGTTTGTCTTGTCTCATGTTCTTGAATCAGCTAAAATGCATTTGTTTTTACAATGAAAAAAAATCGAGATCGCTCAATATAATCGTGATTATTTGTTTTGCCATATTGCCCAGTCCTACGAAGAACCATAATATAATTCACCTAAAGAAAGTCTGGGTTTCCAGACTATCACAGTTGGCTTGGGCTTGAAAATAGTCAAAGATCCCTGGTGAATATATTTTTAATACTTTCATTAGGTCTCCACGCTATTGCTGTCCATGTTTTTTTTCAAAAGCTTTGCTATACGGACAAAGCTCAGGTTAGGTTCTGTGTCTCTGGCCGCATCAGGAAAGGCTGATAAACCTTTCCCTGCCCCAGGACATTCAATGTGCAACCACTCTCGATGGGACAAGAACATTGTGGCATGAGCACATTTAAAGAACATAAGACCTGGGTAGTAAGCAACATATATGTACATAAAATGTGTTAGTAAGATTTGCACACACACATAAGTAGCATGTGCTATGACAAGGGAAGAATTAGCAAAACAACTCGACACATAACAGATTAATACTCCAGTCATTGCACTTTGTGTGTGATCATAGTGTATATTAGGGCTGAATGAAATTTCATATCTCGATACTTTAATATCTAAAATTTACGGGTTTGGTGAAAACCAAGCATTTTTATAAAAATAAAATGATACAAAAGAGTGCATTTTTATTGATGAAAATCTATATCGTTTATATTTTGCTTTTTCGATATTAATATCTTGAATGTTCATATCTCGATATCGATACGATATATCTTTCAGCCCCAGTGTATATGGTTTAAAATCTCTTCAAGGCGAGCTGCTTTTCTATATCCCTTCAAGAGAAAAGAGAAGCAATGGTGCATCCCAGGTCGGTGCCAAGGCAAACATAAAAAAAACAAAAAACTTTAAAACCATGCAATGCTGTCAGAGCCAATGATGTGTGTAGGAGACCCTCCAGGAGGAGTTTGAGAGTCAGTGTATTGCCTTAGGAAAGTCAACCCAATGGTACTTTTCCTACAAAAAAATAAAATAAAATCATGACCAGGCTGGGGTAGCTGATTTTTACCTTGCCAGCAAGCTAAATTCTTACAGCGTTTGTGAGTTCATGAACATGCAAGAATCCATCTTGTTACTCTCGTATTTTTGTGACATTTGATCAGACAAGCAGTTTGAACTAAATATCGAAAGGATTTGTGGTTTTGAAATTTGGCTGTGATTCGCTAAAATTAGGCGAGTTTGATCCAATCAGCAACAAATGCAGCGCCACAAGTTTGTCCTCTCCAAAATGGTATAAACCAGTGCTAATGTTATTAGCACTGCCAATATCAATCTGGCTCTTGCCGGGGTAGCGTGATTTTTTATTTTTTAAAGTATTTTACATATAAACCTGTGCACCGAGTATCCCTTACTCAGTATAGTTCTCACCATCCCTCCTGCACATGCCCGATTGTTCATTTTAGACACAGGTTTCAGTTGTGTTTGCAGCTTTCTCGACACAGTCAGGGCGACTGCCATAGCAGTACATGGTGCAGATAGATGTCGCGACAGTGCTTCTGTCAGTCTCCCCCAGGGGAAACTGAAGCTACTAACGTAGCTTATCACCACCGAGTGTGGAGTGAATGTAAAATGCTCTCATGTAAAGCGCTTTGTGACCATGTCTGTGAAAGGCGCTATATAAATAAAGATCTTCTTCAGATAAATGTACTATATTTACTGCCAAAGGACTTTCACAAATTGCTATATTTAAAGGATAAACCTATTGTGGCAGAAGAAATTTACTCTACCACTAAAAGAAAATCAATCAGGTACCTCAAAAGAAATAACAAGCTCAAAGTAACCTCTTGACTCACATCCAGGTCAACAGGCTGTGATCACAGCTGAAGTCAATGGAAAAGGCACACACAGTTTATAACACATTGTGGAATTTGAGATTAGAACCTTTATTTGTTTTTGCTTATACAAAAGTTGAATTACATTTATACAATATATCTAAAATTAGACAAATAGAAAAAGTTTCTCATTAGCAACAAAACACTGCAATTTCATTAATTGCAATAAAATCAAATATATTTTCTTGATGTTTCCAGTCACATTATCCAAGTCTCTCTTTACAACAGTCTTCATTAGGTGAATCTGATGTCTCGCTCATTTGTCCTGGTCTTCTGTTCTTCTAACCGCTCAAAACGTGGAAAAATCTGCATCCAATACTTTGAAGCGCAAATGTCACAATTGAACAGTACTTCCCTTAAAAATCAGTTACGGGCCGTTTGCCATCGATCTGCAGAAAGGCACATAGTTTGCTGGCAATTTTGTTATTACCTTGTTAGTATTGATTTTGAGGTTCCAGGTTATGGTGAACCTTTGGCTGTAACCACATTTCCACAGACCTACGTCATGTGTTATTTTTAAATACACTTTCACGGGATTCAATCAAGTAAGTTTAAATTTAATTAAGTGTAAAACATATTTATAAAGAGAGCTTTTACACTACAGTATTGTGTTTCATTCCCTCCCAAGTGACGTTCTGAACTGTTTTCAACATCACTATTTGAAGTTATGAAACATAAAATAACAGCAAGTGTTTTTAAAAGCCCGAATACTGCAAAGTATAAGTTGATTATACTATATAAAATATACTATAAATTTGACAGAAAAAAGTTTTACAATTCGTCTCGTATGGTATGTGAAATTGTTTCATGGTTCAAGAAATGTTTACGCAATTGCAAAATGTAAAAATGATTTAAGGTGAAATTAATTATAAAAGGACTCGAGATGAAATGCAGCGCGATACAATGTTCAAGTTATTTGCAAACCGTTTCATAAAAATATGCACAATGTGAAGCCATCAAACATAGAAATATGCATCAGTGTTGTTGAACGATGGTCATCAAAGCCTTATTTGCCAAAAAGCTGTTAAATTTAGATATCGTATGCAAGTATGTTGGCAAATTAAACCTTTCATTGCTTGACAGTACAAATGGGCCAACGTTTTTATTATTACCTTCAAACCATTTTAAGAGACTCTTGCGCAAATAATGAGAAAAATTGCCCCACAAGTTTGTCTTTAAGATTGTAAAGACAATAGACAAAGTAAGCACACTGGGAAGGGCAATTGATCCATTTTATCCGACTCATCCACTGCTCAGGACCAGTGGGTGACTGCCGTGCCATCTCTTAAGATCTTAAGCAAGGATTGATGAGTACTGCCAAGGTATAGACCCATTTCATGTGACGTCTGCATATTAAATTAGGTGCATGCACATGCAGGCTCGGTGCAAAACTGGAAAACGACATTGTACTAGCATCGCCACGCGACTGACACTCTTTTGTTCTGATTGCAGAAACAAATACCAACAACCCAGGAGTTGCATTTTATAACATAGGCTACCGGTAGGTGCGCACCCTTTGAGGAGAATAGACGAGGCATATGGTTACGTGCTATCACATGAGGGACAAATGGTCTGAAGTTGAGATCGGGAATGCACCCCTTGCTGGAATTCGAATATGCTGAATGTGGCGAGGAAAATTGATGTTTTTTGCACTTCTGCAGTGACAGAGTCGGGTCTTTGACGCCTGACGCACAAAGAGACTGCAGTAAACTTTGTTGAGAGGGACGAGAGGAGCAGCTGATATAGAGAAACTATCGTCAGGATCCTGCTTCAGTCTGAGCAGGGTCATCTCTGTCGGCAAAACACTATTAACACGCACAAAATTAGCCACATTTTCTCCATCTCTTGCAACAATGACCTACGTGTCTTATTTAATTTATGATAAATGGATAAATCACATGTTTAAAGCACTGCAGGGTTTGAGAAAAACCTTTGAAGTGCCGTGACGCACCACGCTCCAGTGTGTGTTGAAACAGCACATGGACGCATGTCAAATGGCCTGTAGATTTATCTTGTATACTAGTGGTGCACTAGTGGTACATGACTCCTAATGTTAATTCCAGTATTTAAGAAGTACATTTACATAGCGAACAATGGCCTGGATGATGGTAGACCTAAATGTTCACCTGTACTTAAAGTGGGTTCCCATAAATAAGTGCCGCGTCCTCAGGTGAAATCCATCTTGTGCAGGTTGCACATTGTATTGAGAAAACCAATGAAACTCACCCAGACGCTGGGAGAACAGCCTGGCAACGGGACGCAGGGCTTTCTTGCAGCGAGGCGAAAACACCAACCACTGAATTAGCTATAATGGCATAATTATTATACAAGCATTATAGCAACCAAAGGCACTGGACTACATCACATGAGCTTCATAATTGTGTAGCTTTTATTGTCTTTTCAAGTATACATTTTAAGAGACACGGCTACAGAAATACAGTGAGCATGAAGTATAAAACGGGAAAAAAACTACACGTTACAAGACAAACTATGCACTTAGCTGATGGACATTTAAAAAACTAAATTTAATTCTGTAATTTAATTGAATTAAAGAAAGTAACATGTATTTGACAATCACTAGGTACAGCATGTTTCAGAGCAGCTTCAGTGTTGTCACATGACCTGCAGAAAAACGGAAAAATCACAAACTTGAGGTATTTGCAGATACAAATATGAGGGCAAAACATTCTAACATGAACAGCACAAATAAGCTCAGAACTATCAAAGTGCACTTTACAACTTTAACTGTAGCATAATAGACTGAAAGCAACAGAAAACATGACATTTTGTGTTTACTATGTTTATTGTTACGGGTCATGCTCTTTGAAAGTATTAGCCAGTGACTGATGCTTTTAAAAAGACATTAAAAATAATGCTTACCATGAAAAAATCATTAAAACGATGACTTCTCCTCTCAGAAATACTTTGTGCGGTTGAGAGCCCTCTGTGCCAGCTGCCCACTGTCGTCCGTTATCCGCTCCCAGTCTGTTTGACCCACGACGAAACCAATCGCACGTTTCAGGTCGGCGTTCTTCTGCTCCTCAAGATCTGCCCAACGCACCTGAGCAAAATCAAAGGTGTCAGGTCACGCTGCGAGTATGAAACACGTAACTACTAAATAAATTGTGGAAACAGCTCAGCGAGTTTACCCTCTTCTTCCCAGGTTGAGACATGCGTGTGGCATAGTCGTCTGGAAGCTGAAGGAAGTCCTCAAGCCCTTCACGTTTCCTCTTTCCACTGATGCTCAAGCCGTCCAGTTTATCTGTTTAAACAAATACTCCTGTTATCTAATGCCACACAAGTTAACACTCAGACTTTAGGTTGGGTTTTATTTTTTTCCAACTACAGTTGACCTTTGTTAACTTTAAAACATAGGTTAGACAAAATGAGTCGCAATTTGTTACATTTTAAAAATGTTTTTATTACTTAACGCCTAGGAGTAAGATGCCTAGTAATTTGTGCCATGGTACATTGATCTTGCATTATTGAACTAATGGTATGGTATTGCTAATGTGACTGAGTCAACGCAAATCTTATCACCAAAGTGTCAGTTGTACTTGCACTACAATGTAATTGATCAACAATCTTAGCGAGCCAGACTGATATCTTTATTCTCTACAATAGTAGTAGTCTGGTAGCCTCAGTCATTCAAATTAATTTTGAACAGATTGTATAAGTAATATAAACCCTTGCTTCTGTAAAATGGGTTTTTTACAATATTATTATTTTTTTTATGTCACTAGGGCAACAGAACCAATAAGAAACAGAAGACTGATCAATGAAGATTTCTATAGCACCAACAGATGATGAAAGAAAGCACTAATGCTGTAAATTAGTGGTAAGAGACAGTATAAAGTTCACTATGACAGGGGCATTTAGGGCAGATGTGATTTGTTTATGTTATTTTCTGCTGAAGTGAAACAACTGAGCGGTCACAAAATACATGCCTTTAATGTGAGGAAACAACTGAGACAGCAGACTTAACAGTAAATGGGAGGAGCTTGAAGGTCAGGCAAATGAATAATATTATAAACAATATTCAGGAGAAGGTTAGTGTGCTCAAACAAACACAATAGCTGAACATGTTAAGTTTTGAGACCTAATATACACGACAAAATTTGTAATTGACAAAGGGCAAAAAATAATACATACCGAGTTTTGCTTCAGATGTGTCCATCTCCCATTTGCTTTTGGGTAGGTAGACCTATATCAAATAAAAAGACTGGAAAGTTAAACCTCTTGGCGCCACTGGGACAGAACAGGGAAGAGCGCTTAGGCTGAAAGAAAGGACATGAACAAAAGGTGGAACAATCAATCAATCAATCAATAACAGGAAAATTATTTAAAGCAGTACTAAGTAACTCTTGCCCCTAGAGGCCATAAGCGCAACTGCAGGTGTAGTAGCAATTTGTGATTTTTTTTACTTATTAATTGTTTATGAGAGTAAATACTACGCTGACAGAAAAAGCGAAGAGAGGGATATTGTACATCCAAGTACACAATGGAAACATTTTTTTTTCACTTTAGCCCGTTAGCTTCTTCTTCGTGATACCATTAGTGTGTATTGTTTGCTCCGGTCCGGTGGCAGTCAAGTTGCAAATGTGGTTTTCTGGCCAGAGACACCGGAGGGAAATGAAAGACCCCCCCAATCATCCCATTAATACTTGTATTACCCCCAGACGGACTACGAAAAGGATTTATTAAGGTAAACAAGTTACTTAGTACTGCTTTAATTCCTGATTTTGTCATAAAAAAATATTCAAGTAAATATTTTAGCTTTTTAATGCATAACTTGTAAATAACTGGCTAAGTTCACATAAATGAACTAATCGTCACAGAATGTGCTGATTTGATGTCCAAATCTTTCATTATCTGCAAGAAAAAACTAGACAAAGAGCTCAGGAAGTCAATTACAAAATTAGTTTTTTGGCGGAAGGTGATCTAAAACTCAAGTCTTTTGTTTTTCTTCCATTATCTGCATTCATTTAAATAACAAAGTCAAGTGCCTGGAAAGCCACAAAACCTTCCAAAGCAAAGATTGTGAAGTAGCATTTATGGTACTTTCTGTCTGACATACAGTAACACATACCAACAGAATACATGTTGATACATTTTGATGGTATGACTTGTTCAGCTGTATTTAAACAAATATACAATATCTAAATAACCCCATTTATCGGCGGCTAATTTTCCCCCCAAACAAACAAGCTCCAGAATGTTATTGAGGTTCCAGTAGGAACACGAGCACCAACCATCTCTTACCAGGTTTCATCAGTTTGTTCTTGGCACACAATAACAGCATAATTTCAACTACTTGTTTTTGGTTCGTCAAGTGCAAAGTTTAAAAGATTTTTAGTTCATACTCCTATTTTAGAATATGATATGATTAGGGCTGCACAATCAAATTAAAATTGCATTTTTGAATGTTAAGATTAGCAAATTGCAAATACTATTATATTTAGAGCAGTAGGGGTGAAGTGGGGTTCAGTGCCCCCTCGGGGTCTTAAGAGGCACTACAGGCCCCCCCCCCCAAAGCTCGTCTACAAAACAAGTACATTGGAAAAATTACGTTAGAGAGGAAAAATACATTTACTTGGACATTTACTTAAACCAGTGGACAGTCAATAATAATAATAATGCCTTACACTTGTATTGCGCTTTACAAGCCTGTATTACCAAGTGTTTCTCAAAGCGCTACACTGTCGTCATTATTCATTAGGAAACCTACGCAGACACAGGGAGAACATGCAAACTCCAGAAAGGCCCCGTCCAGGTGGGAATCGAACCCGGGACCTTCTAGCTGTGAAGCCAGAGCACTAACCGCTGTGCTACCGTGCCGCTAGATGTTGCTTTTTATGTAATTTTTACTGTAAATAATAACAAATTCCTTTGAATAGAGTACATGATGATTTGGGGGACCCCGAGCGATTTTCAGATCGGTAAGGGGGCCATGATGTCCCGGAGTTTGGGAATGGCTGATTTAGAGAATATAACTATGTATTATTTTTAATTGTATAGAAAGTATAAACACAATATGTCTCCATGGATTCTTGCGTTTCAAATATAAAGCTGCAATGAAGAGATATAAACCTAGTTTTGTAACCATGCCTGAGTGCATTGTCCTTGTCAAATAAATAAACAGAAATCTCTAAAACCTGAATTGTAAATCGTAATCGCATCATTACAAATGCTTATTCTTCCAAGAATTTTTTTTAATACATGTTGTTTATGTTTCAATACTTAGCCAATATGTATTATTATTATAATATTCTATCCCTGTTAGGGGCATGCGATATGGCAAAAATAGAATATCACAAATTTGTAATAAAATCACAATATCATGATTTTTTTATAACAAGTAGAACTTAAAATACACAGTGAAGAAGAGGAATATTGAACGAATATATTTATTCATTCAACTTTGTGATAATCAACAGAGCATTAACATTACTTTATTGCAAACCAACTCTATAAATTATTAAACTCCTGAGTAAAACAATGAAAGTCAGTAAGTAAAAGAGTAACACAGTAAGTTTGGTAAATGCTTCTTTTTGACATCTGTGAGGTGTCCCTCTCATGAGGTCAAGCTGCTGAAATGTGACAGTCGCTGTCTGACCCTTTCACAATAAGACTTACTACAGCAGTAATATAGACATTTATTGTGTAAAAGGCAAACAGGATATATTTTAGACACTTGACAGAGAAAAAAAGACCAAGTCTGAAGTCTGGGCATTTTTGGGGTATTTTAAGAATGCTGGGGGACAGTTGATACAAGACAGTTATCCCGTTTGTTTGCAGGAAAAAAAGTGTCTGCTCAAGGCAGCAATACTTGCCACTGCTTTTCTAGGAGTGGGAACATCTTACACAAACTGTGCCATATGATGTTCTATTCCTGATGCTTTGCATAGCTTGTATATGCGCTTGTGTACAACTTGAACTGCACAAAGGTGCCTTTGTTTTTGTTTTGAGCGGGAAAAAAAATCTTTTGTAAATTGTAAACTGATGAAGGGCTGACTTGATCAACATACTGGATTATTATTATCAGTTTGAAGTAAATGAGTACATCATTAGTATTTATAACCATCAACGTTCCACTAAAATGATCACAGAGAAGACAACAAAGACAAGAATCACGTGTCTGTCATTCTATTTCGGATAAATGCAACAATTGAGACCGTCATGAAGTGATGAAAATATTTGACCCTTTTCCCTTTGTAAAAGCGGACTGCAAAGGTGAGAATCAACATATTAACAACTAAAACTTGACCAAGCTGTGGTGAAAATGGGCATGTCGTCATCTTGAGTCAAGTCATAAAACTATGAAGTATTTCAGTTTGAGAACGCTCAATGACTCAGGTCCTCTAGTTCAGGCCATGCCAGCTTAGGTGGCTGCTGTTCTTTAATGGAGGAAATTTGCTTCGGGCAGAGGCAGAAACAAATCCTTGTTTTACACAAGTCACAAGTTAGGTCAAGTCATTGGCTCCAAGTCCTAAATCTAAGACCCATCAGTTCACGATAACTTACCGGTTGGTTAGGATTCAATCGGACCAGAACCATTTGCTGTTTTTTGGGGTGGTCTAATTTTTTTTAATTGATTTCTATAATTCAACTTAAAATGTGAAACTAATATATGATATAGACTCATTTCATGCAAAAGTGACATTTGTCAAGCCTTTATTTGTTAGAATTTTGATGATTATGGCTTACACTCCATTTTAGGGGTGGGAACCTCTGGGTACCTCAAGATTCGATACGCGATACATGGCTTATGATAACGATAATCTCACAATACAGTACACAGATACTGTGATAATCGATATATTGCACAAAAATGACCTACGATACATCGCAACCTTTATTTTAACATTAAATATTATCATTTACATTTCTTTCCATGTGATTTTGTTTACCTCTTTCTGTGTTAATAAATGATCCCTGACTTACACACTGAAGATGGGTCTATAGATTTCTCAGAGCAATCACTTCATTTACATTTAAAAACTAAATAGAAACCACAGTCTTATTTCAAAAGGAATTAATCTTATGTGCTTAAAAGTGCTTAAAATGGTAGTGCTGCCCTCTACTGGCAGCACTACTGAATTCTTGATCATTATAGGCCTCTACCGCCTGTGAAAACAGTGGGGCACTGCTGCCTCATGAATATGAATGACGTTGCTCATTAACATGCATGACATCATCAAAAGTATCGATATCAGAATCGCATCATCCCACAAAATATCGTGATATATCGGAACATCGATATATTGTCACTCCTAGTCCATTTTCAGATTCTAATATGAGATTTTTTATTTGGGGTTTATACAAACTGAGCCATAATAATAAAAATAACAAATAAAGGCTATACATATCTTAATTTGCATGTAACGAGTATATCATATATTAGTTTCACAGTTTAAGTTGAATAACAAATGAAGTGTACATTTTTTGACATTAGGGTCTTTAAAAGGGTGCAAAATTGAAGGACCACACACGATATTCTAATTTTTCTGAGTATCACCTGTATAATACAGGTTGCAGGTCTGCACTGCACCGAGTACGTGCCCTTGTGAAGGAACCTAAAGTAAGTCAAGTCTCAGACCTAGACTAAAGTCTGATGCTTGTCCACGATTCTGGACTTAAAAAAATATGTAATCCCTTCATAATTTCGGGGCTAATGTAAAATACAACTTTATCTGCTTTGTGTGACTTATTACTTAACCCCTCTCATTGGAATTGCATCACATTGCAACTCATTTAACACAATGAGTGCGACATTAAGTGTTTTCTAAATTAAGAATACTTCTAGCATGTACATGTTATCGTAAGTATTTTACTCTACAGTTTTTGCTTGTTTTTCACAGATGTAAGTTTTCTCTCATCCTTAGCGGTGTGTTATACTCCCTCTTTTTGGATAACCAAACCCAAGGCTAAAGAATTTCTCCTTGAGGATCAATGAAGTATTTCTGATTCTGAAACCATGCAATACATGCCTTTAAGGCCGGCCTAAGCGATGTTTTTTTGAATTGTTAGTCAGTAGGTGGAGTAGTGAACCCTGCTCTGCTCCACCACCACCCCCCTCCCCTCACCTGGCTTTCCCCCGTCACCCACACCCCTCACTACCCTCCACACAATAAGTGAAATTGTAATCTCGTAGTGCGCAGCGCTTCCGGTCAAAGGTCAATCGGGATAAATGCCTCTCCCTCAGTAAACCCAATGTAAAATATGCATGAATAAAGATCGTTTTACAGCGATCAAAATTGTGGTACATTAACAGATCATCAAAAATATATCGAGGGTGAGTATCTGTGCGTCCACTAACATTTTGGACAAATATGTTTGTTTTAATTTCCAATTGCAGGTGGCACAAGCTAAATTAAACGTCGACTTTTTGGGTGGGCGGATAATTCTTTCCTGAAATTACACACTATATATAAATTGTACTATAGAAAAGCAGAAAGTAAGTCATCTTTACTTTTATACTACACAATGATTTGGTCTACATGAACATGTTTTCAGCATTGTATGGGGGGAGCAGGGATTATGATGATTGTGTATGATGGAAAGGCTAAATGGGATATGCCTAGAAGTTGAATAAAGTCCTGTTCAATGATCACATGCTTTTTATGTCATTTGTTGGATCTTTTATGATGACGCACTCAGCCTTAAAAGAAACTGTACTTGGCACTGAAGTAAAACATTTCCCTCACCATCCAAATGTATAGAAATGGAAAGCTTTTTTTTGTTAATAATCCGAATCCTAATTGGTTTTATTGCCATTGGTTCACAAAGTGGGCTGGTGCAATGTGATTTGGGCAGCTCCAACAGCTGCCCCCACGACCCAGCAACGGACAAGTGGAAGAAAATGGATGGATGGTTCACAAAGTAGGAATTTTCTTCAGAGCAATCGTGCAACATGAAACATAAAACATAAATAATAAACCATAAAAACTTTAAAACTAAAAAGGGCATAAAGTAGACCAAAAATAAAATGTGATAAAAAAAAAAGAAGCGCGTCTCCTCAAGCCCCAGTCGCAGACACTTCCAGACCCACGGTAAAGTCTGTCGTGGACATGATGCTATTTTCACTGATGTCACGGCACAAGCACATCGTAGATGGCCAGCAGTAAACTCCATCCATCTCGACGACCCGTTTCACTGAAGGAATGTTCAAAGGATCTGCCAGTTTCTCCGTCTTGTGTCGGCCAACAACAAGTCCTATAGCCGCTTAGCGTTAGCCCACGTTTCCACACAAATAATTTCAAATTAGCAATTGTCTATAGTCTAAAAACGGCGCGACTCATCTCTGTATCCTCCAACTGAGCCTCTCACTCAGTTTAGTAAGTTTTGCATATCATACAAACATATAACAAATCATTTAAACTACATTCATCTGCGCTCTGTCTCGTATTTGTATATGCTTCTGTGCTGTCAAAACATACTTCCGGGTCAAATATATCCCGATTGACCTCTGAGCAATCCCGTAATTCATCTTATAAACCTCACACTGCTCCGATTGCATTCAATGAGATACGGAAATCTCATTAATCTCACACATTTATCAGCATAAATTATATATGTAGCAAAGTTAACATTTTGAGACTTAATTTATTTGCTAAACTGCAACTTTCATGAAAGTTTGGCATTTAGAACATAATACTTCCAATTTAGAACAGACAAGTTTACAGTGTAGAACTTTTTTTTCCCCACAACCCTTAAACACCTCACTCACAGCCTCTCGTGCTGCTGTAACCATGAGGAGGAAGAGGCCTGACGGCTCTTGAAGATATTCGATCATTAAACAAACGGACGAGGATTTCAGCTGCATCAGAGCAGGTCGGTCAGATGTTTGTCAGTTCACAATCTTTTTGTAAACTTCTGCCATAATGCTAAACTGTTAGCCGCTAACTGTTGCTGGGTCTTCTGCTTCAAACATTTTCAATCCCTTGTTCACATGTTTGTGTTTACATGGTGCGGGGCATGTGGGGGGAGGTGCGGGGGAGTCTCCTCCTGCTGTTTGCAAGTGTGGTGCATCAAGCGACCCAATGGAGGAATACAACTATGCCGGACCGGCAAAACGGGATCGCTTAAGGAAGACTGTCAAGAAGCCTGGTGTGGTTTACACAAAGCCTGACTAGCCAGACGACACGATTTCTTAAATTCTTTACAAACACGTGCACTCTGGGACCAGCATCTGGTACCGCATGTCAATCACTCTAAAAGAGCATGATTGACAGGCGGTTAACCAAAGAAACGGTCAATCCAACATTACCAGAGTATAAAAACATGAAATATAACAAGAACTCAGCATAAATAAAAAGTTTGTTCTGAATGCCAAGCGAATTCTTCCACATTCCTAATCCCAGATGCTTTTGAAGGGAAAGCGGGAGTAGCTGGTTGACGAGGCCAGTTACCACCCCATGTGTGGCAGTTTGCTTTGGAAAATAGAAAGATCCTAATGCTACATGCACATCTAATGTGTCAAATCACGTTACGCGTTTCTAGTAGGTCTTGAAATTGTTACAGACGCTCAAGACACGCGGCACTGCAAACAACCTGTGCATATTTGCACAGGTTGTCAAATGAATTAATGATAGTAAATTTTGAATTTCAAAGGCAAAAGGGAAACAGAAAAAAGTTTGTACAATTTTTGAACTGTTTTGGATCATAATTTCTGTATTTCTGATGTGCAGCAAAATGTCATCATTTTCCAGAAATTTCGAATTAATGCCAGTTTGGATCTAAATTAATGCTTTTTAATGACATTAGGCCTTTAGTACAATTCAGTTAATGACTTTTAATGCTTTTTATGTTGATAGTGGAATAGTTTTATTACCTTCCCTCGAGACACTTACTCAAAGCTTCCGCAGCTTTCAACCCTCCTAGAGAGTCGGAGATGCACTCCTCGACACGGTCTCTCCCCAACCCCGTTCAGTGCGGAGGTAGCGGTGGCTTCTACGCCGTGTTTCAGAAATCTCGCTGTCGCGTGAATCACGCACGCAGCTAATTACATTTGTGCGCCTTCACATTGACAAACAAATCAGCCGCACCTGACGCTTTTGACACACCATAAGACGACTCCCACCCACACCCCAATACAACTCATCTTACCTCAATGTGCTGCGGCCAATCGGCCATGCAGTGTTAAATGGTTTCTAATGTATAATTGTAATGAAATACAATCATTATACAATCAAGCAGGTGCCCAACCAGAAACATTTGTTGCTGATGAGCACTAGCATTTTACTTTTAGCTTGCAATCTCAAGGAATACATCTGCTTACCACAAAACGGGTAAATGGCTGGTTAAAAATAATGATTTCTGGTTTTTGCCATCTTTTTCCTTGCATGTGCGTTCTTTTTATCTAATTACTGCATAGCGCAGCATAGCACCTCTTTTTTGGATGTAGCTCCTAGACCATAATTGCTTCAGCCCTCACTGTAGCGGGCTGGGTTGTCAGGTATCAGCAGCGAAACCTGCAAAAAAAGCATCTGAAAAATGCCCAAAACCGGCAGACATAGGGCACATTTCTAGGCTATTTTACTGCATTTTAGATTCACTATTACTAACTACCATGATCAAGTCCTTCCTCCCTTTTTCTGCAACCCAAAGCTGCCGTTATTAATTTGTTTTGGCTACTGGGAATTCGATAAAATACTGTGAAAATAACGTTTTTTGCATGAAGTAAATAGGACAGATGCGTCCTACCTGATCAACCTCATCCTCCTCTTCCTTCTTCAGTTCCTTTACTTCATCATCAGGATTAAAGTCCTCCATCTCCACCTTCAAAATAATTAATAATTATTCCTTAAAATGATCTACAATGCACTAGGATGTAATTTTTTTTTTCCAGAACTTGCCTCGTCTATAGCAGCATCCTGAAGGATGGACCGAACGTCTAAGCACACCATATGTCCTGGTGAGGGTTCCCAATTGTTGGCCATCTGTTTAATTGAAAGGGTGATGGTGGTCATGACACGGGCATATTTGAAAATACAATCAAGTTCTTATTCAAACCTTTGATATGTCCTTGTGTGCGCGTCCGTGAACATTTCTCTTTGCACAGGTTTGAACATCCGCAGTGATTTCAGCAAGATACACCTTTAAAACAAAGACCTATATAAGCACAGAAACAAGCCTCAATAAAGTTAGGAAACAGCCAATATCAAACCTCAAATCCTTTAGTCTTCGCTGCGCTCCAGAACTGGTCAAAGTGCTTCACTCTATCATTAACAGTGTCTAATATGATAAATGGGAAAAACCCATCATCTAGGGTTTTCTTAAATGTCTTAAGCATGCTGCTCCGGTAGGTTTCTTCCATCTCTGGCTCATATTCGTATTCAAGAACCTAAACAGATAAAATCCAAAAATAAAATATGGTTTGGGCAATACTCAAACGTACACAAAATATCTGTAGAAACAATTGCCAGAACTTGCCTTTGTTTTGACCCTTCTTCCTGTGTCGGGGTCTTTTTCCACTTTTTCCACTTCCGTCATGAAATAATCATCTAAAACTATAACCCTCGGTGGTGCACCTCCACAATGCACTTCTTTGTCCTTAATATATAAAAAAATAATAATAATAATCTAATCATAACAATTAGGCATACTTAACATTAAACTTCTTTACATACCCGAATAAGCTTTGCAACATGACTTTTTCCACTCCCAGGGAGACCTCTCATTATGATGACAATCTATAAAACGTGCATATGTTACCTTATAGACATATTGCTCAGTTATACTGTATAGAATACATTAAATCACTGGATACACAATGTTACCCGGTCAGGTCGAGTTAATCTGCCAGGCATTTTAAGGATATCATCAATGTTCTTCATTTCTGGTTTCTTCTCCAGTCGAGATGGAGGTAAAGCTGAAGACGAGGGAGGAGCTCGATCTTCGTAGCTTCTTCGGTTCACTAGATATGGAAGTTGAAAGATAACTTAAGTCAATTAAATTCCTTTTTGTTATTTTCCATTAATCCATTTCTATGTGGCAAAATATTAATATTTATTTTTTTGGCATCTTTTTAAGTGTTTTTTCTACCACTCATAGATGCAAGGCAGTGTCAGTGATCAAACCTGTCAATGTCTACAGTTATCAAGGACAAAACTACTATCTGTCCAGGGTTTTGTCTGAGGCTTATGCTATGATATTGAATAAATAGGGCAGCACGGAGGTGCAGCGGTTAGCGCTTGTGCTACACAGTAAGAAGGTCTCGGGTTCGTTTCCCACTTGGACAGGGCCTTTCTGTGTGGAGTTTGCATGTTCTCCCATGTCTGCGTAGGTTTTCTCCGGGTATTCCGGTTTCCCCTACCACAAAAAATATGTACAATAGGTTACCCTCTGGGGCCAGGACTACCCTAGAAATTAGATTCCTAATCTCAGTGGGACTTTCATGGTTAAATAAAGACAAAAATAAATACAGCAGAGCTCTGAATAGCCGCTATACAAAGTGTTGTTCATGGCTCAATTCCGCACACTTCAATGGAGAGATTACTTTGTCTTTCCATGATCAAATATTACAATTGTACATAAACAAAATGCTTGCTTAATGAGAAATATACACACACACATACACGTACATATATAAACATATATATATATAAACATATATATATATATATATATATATATATATATATATATATATAAACATATATATATAAACATATATATATATATAAACATATATATATATATATATAAACATATATATATATAAACATATATATATATAAACATATATATATATATATATATATATATATATATATATATATACACACACACACACACACACACATACATATATATATATATAAATGCCAACAGGGCAGGTACCACCAACATTAACAACTGGAAACATAGAATAACAACTAGGAGTTAACATTAGATTATGAAATAAAAACAAACAATACAATGATACAACCCACTCTTTGGGGTGAATAAACAAACTGGACATACTCGGAGGAGAGGGCACACGGCTGTAGCGCTCACGTTCCAGACTGGATTGCCTGTAAAGCTCTCTGTCGTAGTCAGATCTTCCATAATGTTCCCGATCACGACTACTACTATGGTCTCGCTCCCGAACATCCCTCTCTCTCTCCCTCTCACGGTATCCTGAGCGCGGCACTGCAGATCTATAGAAAATGTATTTTAACCAAACCATTATGAATTATCCCATAAAGCAACAACACAATGTGATAAGAGTACCTTTCTCCAGTCAAAGACTGTGAGCTTAAATTAAAACAAGCAAACAGAAAATATGATAACAGTAAAGCAATGGCTTTACATAAGTATTCAACCTAACATAATATAGTTACCTGTCATCTCTTGGTGGAAAGCGCTCCCTCTCGTATCTGTCTCTTTCAGGTAACTTTTCTCTATATTCTCTCTCTCTGCTGTATTCACGACGTTCCAAATAAGGGTCTCGTCTGTCATAGTAGTCTCTGCTGTACGGATCTCGTGGACCAAGTGGTTCTAGAATGTAAAATCATGAAGAAAAAATGAACTACTCTAAATGCAGTAGCTATACTCAAATGATTTATCATTAAATAGATTTTTATAATTTAATAATTTTTTTCTCAACAGTACCTTTCTCATAACCTCTTTCAGGATCTGGTCGGAGAATAATTCTTTCACCATAAGAGATTTTCTCAACTGTAGCACCTGGCTCTAGAAAACAAAAACAAAATATTTATATATTTTTTTTAATGGGCATTGATTTCTGTACGACTTTAAATGTTAATGGCCCTACCATGTCCATGTGCATAATCCACGGTCTTTGGAAGAACTGGGGCTTGAAGAGTTAACTGGTAATCAGTGACATGTTTGCTATCCGCAGACAAGGGTTCTTTTGTTGCTGATTGTGAAGCTATACCCTAAAGAGGAATAAAACTAAATTAAGTGACCTCTAAATGATTAAACATAGGTAGTAAGATCGTTATGACAATTTCATGACAAAAAGGGACCTTTAAAACACTTTTGATGTCCGCTGGAATCTCCAAACCAAGCAGACCAACAGGAATCTCAGGTAAAATGTCACGAGCAACTGGAGCAGGGTCTGGTTCCATGCTCGGGGGCTTAGTTTCTTGCAACTCTCTAAAAATGGACACATCAAAGTTATGGAAGTGATTTTGAAAGCATAACTAAAATGGAACCATGTGCACGTTACCTAATAAATTTAAGTTCTTGAGCAGCTTTCAAAATGATCTCGTGCTGCCTCTGGGAAAGAGCCAGCACACCCGCAGCACTAGCCCCTTGTGCTTCAGATTCAGCTGATGTTTCTGGCAAGTTGGACACAGGCTCAACAGCAGGTGCTGGTCTCTCTAAAGACCCCTCTCTGTCAATCTGATAAGAAGGTCTAGATTCATAGTCAGGATAATGTCTTTCTGGAAGAGGGGAGAGTCTAGCACGCGAAACAGAGTAAGAGGGATCTCCCTGACGATAATGTGGTTCATCTCTATATTCTCTAACTCTAAGTTCTCCTCTTGGCCGGTCTCTGTCTTCATGAGGATATGGATAACCCCTATCCCTTTCATCTGCCCAGGGGTCATCTCTGTATGACTCTGTATGAGGTGGTGGCACACGAGGAGGATATCTCCGCTCAGGTGGAGGAGCTTCTCTATCCCAATGTGATTCATAGTCATCTCGAGGATAATCTGGTCCCCTGCGGTACTCTCTTTCTCCGTGTCCATAATCTGCAACAAACCCCTCTTTCAAACCTTGTTCCTTATATTCTATAACTGGACCTGGAGGCCTTTTTTCTCTCATCATTCCATGATCTATAGGCGGCCTCTTTGCTTCATCTCTCTCCATAATCTCATGTGGAGGTGGAGGAGGACCACGACCATATGCAGGATCTCTCTCTTCATCATACCACTCTTCTCCTTGCTCAATCATTTCACGCGGAGGTAGTGGAGTCCCCCTTCCTCTTCCTGCTTCAGGGTGAATTGGATGTCCATGAAGGTCATGGTATATTGGGTCTAATTCAGGGTCCATGTCATAATGGTCAGGACCCATAGGTCTATGACCTGGAAAAGGTGGTCGGCCTCGAGTAAAAGGTGGACGACCCCGGGGTGGATGACCCCGACCAGGTGGAAAAGGTGGTCTCATACCTCGCATACCCCTGGCAGGTGGTCCCCATTCTTCCCAGTATTGGTCTTCAGGTGGGTACTCTGGATCCTCCCAGTGACCTTCTATTGATTGGGCAGCCCTAATTGGGTGACTCCCTCTACCCATTGGTGGGCCCCCTCTAACCATTGGTGGGCCCCCTCTAATCATTGGTGGGCCCCCTCGACCCCGTGGTGGGCCTGCCCGAGCCATTGCCAAGCCTCCCCTGGGCATTGGTGGATACCCCCTGCCCATGGGCGGACCACCTCTAGCCACTAGAGGACCTCCCCTACCCATAGGCGGACCGCCCCTCATGACTGGAGGATGCCCTCTGCCCATTGGAAAAATTCCCCTCCCCATCGGTGGACCTCCCCTTCCAAATGGCATCGGAGGTCTTCCCCTCATCATTGGATGCCCTCCTCTTCCCATATAGTGACTTTCTTGGTCTTCATAGTATTCTTCCTCTGGTGGATAAAAATGCTCATCTGGCATCCACAAGTCTTCGTTGGTTTGCTCCAAACCCTGATCAAACTCTGCATATGAAGGATCTTGCCAGCTATGCTCCTCTTGCTCCTCAGGTAAAGCTAATTCTTCTTCCGATTGCCCATAATCAAAAGACTGTTCACCCATGTCACTCCCAAATGATGCGTTTGGTCCACTAATTTCCCCGTGCTCTTTTTGCCCAAGCCCACGCCCTAGCCCACGTCCTCGTCCAGGCACCGGCGGCTGTCCACGGCCTCTACCACCTAAAGGCACTGAAGGGCCAGGCTTTGCAGCACCTTCCTTAGAGGATTGGGAATCTTGTAGAGTTACAGTTGGTTGATTTTTTTGAGGGACTGGATTTTTTGTTACCGACTCATCTTTTCTGAGGGGACTTTGTGCCACGGGTTTACATATCACATCAGACTTTTCAGATACAGGGGGTTTTCCATCAGCAGGTTTGGATTTTTTATCATCTGAGGCATCACTTTGCTGTGTCTGCGGAATAGGATCGTTTTGTATAAAAAAGGCCCCATTTCCAACCATATTGTCATCTGTCATGTCATTTTCAGACAAACTACCCTTCTTTTCTTTAGTGTTTGGATCCTTGTCAGCAACTGGTCCAGTCTTTGTTTGAGGACAATGTTGTTTTTGTTGTTGTGGTACAGGCATACGGGTTGGAGGGCCAGGATGTCTTGGGGGTTGTTGTCTTGGTTGTGGGCCACTTTGAGGTTGAAGACCTCTTGGTGGCTGATCAACTCTTGAAGGATCATTGAAACGCTGCCGTGGCTGGTCCAACCTTGGTGGACCATCAAAGTGTTGGCCTGAGCCATCAAATCGCTGAGGACAATCAAATCGCTGAGGGACATCAAATCGTTGTCGTGGAGCGTCAAATCTTTGGGGACCATCAAATCGTTGCAGAGGAGTGTCAAACCTTTGAGGACCATCAAAGCGTGGCCGCGGAGCGTCAAACCTTTGGGGACCATCAAAGCGTGGCCGCGGAGCGTCAAACCTTTGGGGACCATCAAAGCGTTGCCGCGGAGCGTCAAACCTTTGGGGACCATCAAAGCGTTGCCGCGGAGCGTCAAATCTTTGGGGACCATCAAAGCGTTGCCGCGGAGCGTCAAATGGTTGCCGCGGAGCCTCAAATGGTTGACGCGGAGCCTCAAATGGTTGCCGCGGAGCGTCAAATGGTTGCCGCGGAGCCTCAAATGGTTGACGTGGAGCATCAAGTCGTTGTTGCGGGCCATCAAATTTTGAACGACCATCAAAATGTTGCCTTGGGTCACCAATTCGTGAAGGACCATCAAATCGCGAGGGACCATCAAAACTCCGCTCCGGTTGGTCATAGGTTTTTTCAAGTTCCTGTCGCGTCTGGTCATATCTGGAAAACAATTAATATCATAGGCCTTCTTAAATGCACTGGGTTAGAATTTCTTTCTTTTTTAAACCAGTAGAAATAACTTACCGTGGACCTCCACCACCTGTGAAAGAGTAATCCGTACCACCTTGGTTTGCAGACTGATTCAACTGCTCATGCTCAGGTTTATACTGTCCCATTGTTCCACCACTGTATTGAGTTGACGCATAGGGAACCATAGCTTTAAGAGTGGCCATGCGTTCCTGAATATGAGCATTTGTGGCATTCATCTGCTGCTGCCACTGCTTCCATTGGTTTTCATAGTCCTGTAGCTGGTCTTTGTGTGGGTAGTTTTGGAACTGCTCATACCATAAAACAAACGTTCGATCCCAGTCTTGATATAGTGGCACAAACTGCTGCTGTTGTGTTTCATAATGTCTTAACTGCATTTCAGCAGACATGGTCTAACAAAAAAAAAGAAATACAGACAAATCATTATTTTTAGAAGGAAATAGGTTCATGAAAAAAGGCCATGTTATTTAGAGCTATATAACTGATCAGATTTAGTCAGAAAGAAGCTATTAAAGATTCTGCAACAAAACATTTGTCAGAAGATATCTTGGCAATTTTGACTTAGCATAACACTGGCAATGCTTTCTAATGTTTTATGTGTACTCCATAACATTGTGCAAGAAGAAAAACAAATGAGCACCTGCAGGTTTGGAGGTTGTTGAATAAGCTGCTGATATTGCTCGAGGATCTTCTGAAGCTTTTCATGCTGCTGCATGAGAGCCTGGTATTGTAACCCAGCTTTCTGCTGCTGCACCTGCTGCCACTGAGCCGCAGCAGCCTGGAGCTGTTGGAGGCGCGCAGCCTCCTCTGGATTCTGAGGGGTTTCAGGCTTTAAACGGAAACAAGGAAGAGATGAACTCAGCATCCTCTATGTGTACTGAAAATTGGTATATTTCATAAAGATGGTATGACGGGTTATGAAAAATAGTGTGATCTGCCACAGTTATATAGAATAATTTATACAGTCGGTTGAGTTTATTTATTCTATCTTTTGACACTTCAGGCAAATCAAAAATGATTGAAGGAAGGCGCTTTACAACTAATGCAATGTGAATGACTAAAATGTGCTAAAAGAAGCAAACCACTTTCAGTCAAGCTCGGACATACTGTACAGAGGGGGAGTTTGCTGACTGATACAGAGCAGTGGTGAAACAGAGAGAAAGACGATGTTAAGGCTCTCATTCGCCCGAAAGTTTTCATCACCTTGAAGCTTAAATCGTCAAATGTAGTCTGTGAATTCAAGCGAAACGTCCTCAACTCACACCAAACCCAGTCCAGACAACAATTTAAGCTTCACAATGATTATTTATGTAGTTAAAGAATTTAAAGAATGTAGTATTTTATTCATAATTGTGCATCCCACCCATAAGTTAATTCACTTTTGAACAGAATATTCACATTTCAATTTGAGTTCCTCACCAACTAATTTAAAGGGACTAGACCAGAGGTGGGAAAACTAAGGCCTGCGGACCAAATACATCCCACAAGATGATTAAATCCGGCCCCTGACTTGTAGAGCACAAATTCCAGCCTCTAAAGGGGCAACTTAAATTAAAGAAATGTACATTTAAAAAAAGGAAAGCATTTCACACGTGTCTAGTAGAGGGCACCAACATAATAAGAGATCAGGGTAACACATTATAGCCATGTGTTAAATGGCCTGTCTTCCCCAGGGCTGCTGTGGCTGTGGCCGTGGCCGCCCTACAATAGTAGCCACCACAGAATGTGAAGTGAATAAATAATGACTACAGTGTACTTTGAGAAACTTGTGATACAGGCTTGCAAAGCGCAATACAAGTGTAAGCATTATCATTATTTATTACAGTCGGGCTTTTGACCAAATCAGCTGCATTTTAAAATCACAGCTCCTTATTATTCATTTATTGGAAAACGGTTTTCTCAATAGTATTTTCCTGTTTTTTTTTTCCTGGATTTCGGCCCACGACCCAAAAGAGTTCGACACTCCTGGTTTAAAAAGTGAACAATATCAATATTTTCACTGACATGAAGAAGGATACAACATAACAGCTGCAATTTGTTGCACTTTTGTAATGTGTCATTACAGTCAAATTGAGAGTTGTACTCCAAACTGGAACGGCCCTCCTGACGAGTTTCAAAAACCCAATATGGCCCTTGCATCAAAAAGTTTGCCCATACCTGGACTAGACAGAATAATTTTTTTTTTTAAATGATGCATTTTCCACACCCTACGTGCTCCAGCAATTTCTATGCGGTTTGTTTTTATGAACAAAATTGAAATAACTGAGCCGACTCCTCTCGTGCATTAAGTAGATCAACATCAACCTTCCTAAAAGCTGATCGGTCTAGATTGGCTTTTTCCAGCAGAGGGCGCACTATCACGAGGGATCACCCTCGGCTCCGCGTCTGCAGATTTCCCCTACTCACCATCTCCATCGTCATGCACGAGCTTAACAGAGATTGCGGTTACGTGTCTGACCCGAGTCTTACACTCGCAGTGGCGAGTTAAAAAATGACAACATCCATCTAGTCCCTTTAAATTTGATCAATAAAATCACAAATTCATCCTACTTTGCCTAATAGAGGCAATTCCTTTATTTGGTTCAATACTTTTCAAAAATCTTTGGCTTGTATTTATATATTTCTACAATAAATCGTAAGACGAAACCCTTTCAATGTTGTTCTATGTTTCTGTGTCCTAAAATTTAATTCTTAATGTAATCTATAACCACCAATACATTCTTGAAACAGTCTTTGAAATTGACATGGTAACCGTTTTTGCCTTGCCAAGATTGTGTAAAAATACAACTTTACGTGTTAATTGCACAGCTATTTATTACACCATTAATATTGGTTTTGATGTACTTCTACATGTACTGCTCGATACCATAGTGCAAATATTTAAACAAGGTAAGATTCAAAAACAGAATAAAATATGGAGGGTTTTGCTGTTTAAATGTGCTTTACTTTTGCAATTACTGACATTCTTCTTGATATTTTGCAGATATATATTTAATATGAGATTTATAAGTAATTATGTCATAAAAAATCTGAGTATGAGTTTATTTGGGGTTAAATTATTATGTTTTACACAATTGCCTGTTTTAACGTTTACTTTTTATTTAATATAACTGTTCAGCCACTGTAATGCTTCACCTCTAATACTAGTTTAGCTTCAAAAAACGTAGCGATTTATTGCATTACTCAGGTCATTAAATCACTTTATTCCATATTTCTTGTTATCTATTGTGTTAGTTATTCATTCAGTTATATCAAAGAGCACATGTGATGTTGAGTGATTATTTCTAAAGCCATACTGATAATCAGAGAGTAATCCATTTAGTTATTATCATTGGAGTCAAGTCTAAAATTGCTCAAGGTTTGAGCCAAATGTTTATTCTAATTTTTTGCTACAGCACCAAATAATTTCTTTAGTCATACTGAAAATAAAATGTCAGCACAACACGTGGCATGAAGATGGGATAGCGTTGGTAATGGCACTTACTGTGTCTGTAAGTGTAGGTGGTTTATCGTCATTTTCCCTCTGAAAATTCAGGCAAATTATAAATATGTTTAGACAGCCTACTCATGAAAAAGAGGACAAGGATAATGACTACTACCCAACTACCTGTAGAGTCTGGCATACGATATGGCCACAGTCAGTGAATTCCTATTATACCACTTTATATGTCATATTAACACAAATGGGTCATTTTAATACCAGATATGCTGGGGGTAAATAACAACAAGCTATATTCAAAAGGGGAAGATGTTTTTAATTTTCTGTCAAAACCAAAAGGTGTTAACGTAAAGGTAAGATTATGCAGCATGATTGGCAAAGCCAGGAAAGCTGTCAAGCTGCTTAACAAGGTCTGGTGCTCAAGAGATACAAATGGATAAAAAAATATTGATTTTCCACTTGAACGTCAAATCTCTGTTCCTTTCTGACTCAAGAGACGTAGAAAACCAGTTAGGCTTAAGAAAAAAAGTTGCCTCTTTCATGAACTGATGCCTAAGAAGAATCTTTATGATCACGTGGCCAACAAATGTTGCCTACATCGCAGAGAATGGTTGAACAATGTCCTCAGTACAGCAGTGATCACTGTTGTTTACAACAGGTTTCACCCGATGTTTTAGTGAATGGCAAATGGCAAACAGCTGATGCATCCAGACATGTAGCATTGCTAGAGGGCAAGAGAACCATTGCACTGTTAATATTTTTTCCCCATCATAGAACTATATTTATTACTGCAGACTTTTATATTATATATTATATTAATTATTGCAGACGCTCATGTTGTGGGCTGCAGCAACTCGTTTGGGAAACTTGAATCAGCAAACATTTTTACTCACTCTATTCAAAAACAGTGGCATATGCAACAATTGTCGTCACAATGTAGAGCAGAACTTCATAAAGTGGGGGTGGCGACCCACACGAGAAGATATTGAGACAATAAAAATTAAAAAAATCACGGCATTTTTGTAGACCAAATAGGCCTGTAAAAAAAAAAGTAACAAAAACTGTTGCAGAGTGTCCGGTAATGGCAGGAGGGGAAGTGGGCCAATACCAGCCTCAAGTCAAGTCAAAAGGCATGAACTCCCACAGGGCGCGGACAACGGGAGCAAACGGGGTATTATGTTTTTTGAAGGTATTCCGTAATAATAATCTCAAACACATCTTTATCAGTCTTAAACTTTGTTGCTTGGAGAATACCATAGGGATAAAAAAATAAATAAAAAAAAACTCTAACACAAAATTTCCAGTAGTTTTATTTCCAGATTGTCAGCTATTTCAATAAAAAGTAGAGAAAATAAAATACAAAAAGGTGAAAAAAAGTCTGCAGATGGCGATTGTTTTCACTTCACGATTAAACTTAGCAAGAGATCAAGAGGTGAGGAAGGCATTTTCTGGATACCCAAGGCCTCAGGAGGAACATTTTAAGAGTAATATTAGGAATGTTCTTCTGTGTGTACTTTTTGTATGTACACGAGAGGGCCTCACTCTTGCTTCTACATTACATTATTTTTGCTTTTTCACAAGATTCCTGAAGTTCTGCTCCACCTGCTTCTCTGATCCAAAAGTCAGTTCTCTCCTCAACACTCCTCTCACATATGACCCCGCGCCCGTCCACCCAGTTTTTCTCTTCACTGCTATAAGTGGCACTAGGCCACTCGTTTTTAATGGACAGCAAAGCTAAAGGGATTCATCTGTGTAGTAATTATTACGGAAGTCAAATTAAACCTGGAGGAAAACGATTTTCAAACGAGTTTCAAGTGTACGTAAATGGATAGCTGCATGTCCAGCAGAGTGTTCAGGCTGCAGGAGAAATGTAAGAGAAACAAAATGTCCATATTTTACAAAGCTTAAGGATCATAGCGGCTCCATCAGGCCATATCCAGCTCTGTGTAGTGCACATGCGACTGAGATCAGGGGAAAGTCTTAAATCGTCTCAAATGCTTCCCTCATGTGTGTAGCTTACGAGCTACAGTATGAAGCTAACAAGTGTGTGTAACGAGCTACGCTAACAAAGTAATTAGTAGTCATGGCGATATAAATGATCAAACTACCACCACCACCTCCTGGAACTGCCACCCTAACCTGGTGGTGGGGTTTGAGGGCCCGAATGATCCTGGGAGCTCTGTTGTCGGGGGCTTCGTGCCCCTGGTAGGGTCTCCCAGGGCAAACAGGTCCTAGGTGATGGGTCAGACAAAGAGTGGTTCAGAAGCCCCTTATGAGAGACCAACAGGCCCGGTTAGAACCATGAGGCCGTCCTTCTGTGGACCCACCACCTGCAGGAGGAGCCATAGGGACTGGTGCAGCTCAAACAGCTGCCCCCACGACCCGGCAACGGAAAAGTGGAAGAAAATGGATGGATGGACTACCACTATATGTTCCCGATGCCACGCACATTTGAAACCCCTCTACACTTGATTGGAGCGCTGCAGGGTAGGGTTGTGCCGATGGGCGATGGATGAGCAACATCACGATGGAGAGCCACCATCGTGATGCCACGCCCCCTCCTGTCAGAAACACACGCTGATCTTCTGTGGGCCTTGTAAACCTACAAACTTTGCAGGGATTGCACTGTAAATTAAATATCGAACATAGCTAATATGCACGCTAGTTTAAGTAGCCTGCCAGAATCCCCAAGACATGATGTGTTGGCCGTAATTATTAAAATAAAGACGCAGCGCTGCTCTTTCTGACGCGCGGGGCTCTCTCTAAAAGAAGCTACTGTTTAACGCCGCGTGGTTTCACTTTGCTTTTCGTACGGAAACTAAACCGTTTTAAAATGCCGCGATGGATCTCACTTCGGAGCTGAGAGCACATGGGTTTGGATGTTCTCACGAAGGACCGAGAGGAGAGAGAGGAGAGAAAGAGGTGCAGAGGCACACGGACCGGGCGGCGTGTGGAACTTCTAAATATCGTCCCGTCCACTGTGTCTTAAACATTACGTTAAAATTTAGCAAATGCAAATAATAAGCTCCGATTCACATTTGTATTAGTGTGATAAGAGTCTTGTTATCGAGGAGCAGATGACGCTCTGAATAAGTCGTTAGTCGAGACTTTTACGCACGAGTTTTAACGCATTTCTGTTGCAAAATTCATGTCCCATGACTCTGTTCAGATCATGTTTAGTTTAGATACATTTATCCTGCAATCTCACATTTTTCCTAACATAAATAAAATGCAGCCTATATATAGGCTCTGTAAATGTCTTTAAAAAAATCCTTATGAGAGTTGGACGATATCATCGCCCATCACGATGGTTCACTGTAAACATCGCCAACTGACCATTAAGGGGACATCGCCCAACCCCACTGCAGGGCGAACGTGTAACCAGCGGGACTCAGGGATGGATCCCTGAAGTCTTAAGACAAACAGCTGATCGCACTGGGCTCAGCACAGCTGTGTGGATCAAAGTAGAGCTCCTTAAATACATCGTTCAGGTGAGTTACATTATTCACCTTGACTGATTGGTTTATATTGCCTAGGCGATTAAAATAGGCTAATGTAAAATAATGATAATGTTTCAATGGAATGGAATTCTACGTCTTTAAAAATGTTCCTCATTGTCCTGCTTTGTCCCTCGTAAAAATGCTTCATGTCCCACATTGGGCCGGTTACGATCTGGTCACCGTAGCTTTATGTGAACATTTAAATACAGATAATTGAAGCACGGTGGTTAGATAAACATTTGAGACTTCATAGAGTGACCAGAGTGGAAGAGAAATGTTAATTTTTTACACTCTTATGTACACAAAACATTATTTTATAATGACAACACTAGGACTAACAATAACAATGTTAATTGACTGGATGCATTGATTATCTTTACACAAATTAATGGAAAATTGGACCGCTGAAAAAACTATGGCAATGGTTTAGGTCGGGCGGAGGTGTACATTCAGTATAGGTGAATACTGTTAATTTGTGAATAATTGTAACAATCTTTAGGATGAGTTCATTAAAACTGCAAAGTATATTAACATACCGCTATGATCTAATTATTACTCAGTCGACGAAATAACACATGCCGTGTGATCAAGATGATGATTTTTGATTACTAATTTAGATTATTATGATATTGGATCTGCTGAGTGGTTGCAGCCCTAAACAACACAATTACTTTGTGATATTTGCTGCACAGTTACATAGATGTTGCTTACCTCTGAAGGTGGGGGCGGCGGTGGAGCTGGGGGTTCCTCTTTAGGTGGAGGAGGGGGAGGTGCGTGTTTGGGGGGCTCGGATGATGGAGGAGGCGGCTGCATTGAAGCACCAACATCCCTCTGGTTTTGTTTGCCTTTTTCTTGTTTCATCTTTTGAAGGTTTTGAAGGTGTTGTTTATACCACTGTTGTTGTTGGTTCTGTGGGTTATGTGAAAATGTGATTAGGACACAACAAATATATGACGCCGAGGAATACCGTGACATTTAGAATCTTTTATACAGAATCTTATGCTAATATTTTTTTTCATTACTCATATATTAATGTTGCACAATAAACAACAGGAGCACAAAGCCCAATAGGAAATCAAGTAGAGGAGGGATGCAACCAAGGCATTACCTGTAAAGACGTGGGTTTATCACCTCCCGATGCTGGAGGCGCAGGCTTGTCATCTATAAGTTTAGGTGCGTTGTTTTCTGGAGGTTTTGGTGTTTTCACTGAGGGAGGTTCTGGAGGTGGAGGGGCCGGTTGAGATTCTGAGGGGTGCGGTTGTGGAGGTGGTGGAGGCTGGGTGTCTTGAGGCTGGGCCGGAGTCCCTCGTATCGTATTAGGTGAGTTACTCTGAGTGTAATAGGACGAAGGCCCCCCACCACTTTCAGGTGACTGCCATGTAACGTTAGAGCCCGAATATGCAGCAGAGGGTCCACTGTTGTATGCACCACTGGGGGGAGGAGGAGGAGGTCCATGGTGGAGCACCGACTGGAGCTGTTTCTGGTGGAGCATCTGGAGCTGCTGCATCTGCTGGCGGTGCTGCTCTTGAAGGCTGGAGAAGATGGATCCGCCACTTGAGGCTCCAAACCCCGCGGCCCCTCCGGTATTATTATTGGCACCAGCTCCATAGTTCTGGGACTGCTGAGATCCACCGTAATTCCCCCACGAAGGGTACATCGTGTTGAGGCAATAATGCGAATACAGGGCCTTTGTGTTCGTTCACGGCCCCCAGCTAGTGAGGCTAACACACAGCTAACTTTGACCTACCTTGAATGAAATAGATAACTACATTTTTATTCTCAGGTGAGATATATCACTAATACAAAACTTCGTTTTAGATAAATGGTGTGCCTATGAATAAACAATATATGTATATGCTTTTTAAATAAGTAAAGAGCTCGTGGAGCTGGAAGCTCCGCTATCCTGCTGCTAACAGACTGCAGTACCGCAAAAGCACGCCTCTCGCAACGGAAATACGTCACTATTAGATAAACGAGTTTCCTACAAAATGATACATTGTTCTTAGTGTTTCTTAGTGTTTTATTAAAGTTTTTGTAATAAAGTTTAAATGGTGTTTCGATCTCAGTTTATTCAAGTACCATTTTTGCGTCCAAATCAGAGGAAGAGGAACGTAATGCTTTCATTTCAAGTGTGTTAACAGAACTCGCCACTAGAGGGAGACATGGACGCACCATAAGACCCAGAGAAGCCCCGCGCGCCTAATGCAACTTTATAACAAAAGTTGGCCAGACGATTCCGAGTAACCTGAACAGGTCATAGTCTTGGAACCAAAAATGAGTTTGTGTACAATGGAGAAATTATTTTTTATTCGCCCTAAAGGAGGCTTGATAGGCATATATATATATATATATATATATATATATATATATATATATATATATATTAAACTTTTGTTCATTTTAACTTATCAATATTGTCACAATATAGCTTTCACTGAGTCATTTATTCTATAGCAAACAGAAATTAGTTAGAAACCTTGTTCCGGGCCCCAGCAACTCTCTCGACGGCCCTGGGGCTGTACATTTTGGAGTTCCTTTAAAAAGCTAAATTGAACCTGAAAAACTATAGACCAAAATTTGAGGTAGGCTATTGACTTTAGATTGCCCTTGAGGTGTGGTGCACATAAGAGTATTTTTTTTTCTTAAGATCACTAGTAAATCTGTATTAATTTTGACCAGAACCACTTAAAAAGAATCGTTAAAGCGGATTAATCAAGCCCGTCCTGTTTAATGTCTCCCGTTAATTAGTTTGTCAGCAGTGTTTTAATATCGCCTAATGACTTCATATTTCATTGATGACATTAAAGGGGTGTTAAAAGAGGGGAAATGGCCCATTCAGGATTCAGTTCCTTCGCTTAAGACGCCCTCGAATGAATAAGACAAGGTCACAGAGGCCTAGCCTTTAGGGAGAGATACATTAACAGGGGGTGGGGGTGGGAGAAATCCCATAGAGGAAGTGCATTCCCCTCTAAACAGCATGACGGGCACAATGTGATTCAGTTATGACTTAGAACAATATAATGCATTGGGTATTCATCCGCAGTCTGTTTGGGTTAGCCCCACAGAGCACAATATAATTGAGAAGTGATGCCTGTTTCTTTGATAAACATTTGCATCACTCAAAACAAAAACAATTATTGTCTATTAAATAATCTTCTAAGTGGAAATGTAATTCAAACACCTTCAGGTATTCATCAGCACTTTCTAAAGCTCTCAAAGCAAGAACAAAGAAATCAGAAATCGTAAAGTTGTAGCTCCCAGTATTGAGGACACTGCATTTTCTCTGTGATGAAAATCCTATGTTAAACAAAATGCTCAATGGAAGCTAATGGATCCCGAACAAGTCCATGCGCTGCTTCCAAAATGCTTTGTTTGACAGATCAATTTTCCCATAACCCGGTGAGGAGAAAAGTGATGCGGATTGATCGGCCCCTGACTTTGTTTCCAGAATATTGCTTGATGGCTGGATAGATTAATTGGTATGACATTTGAAAGCCTTCTCCTGACTGTCAGCATCCAAGCCTCGGTACACCAATCGAAGTGTGGTCTAATTGTCTGCTCTATAATACCTCACTTCACAAATTAGAGACAGGCCTCCATAAACCATTCCCAATGTAAGCCCTAAACAAAATCACATTGCACAATCACACCTGAGTTTGAATAGGCCGATGCTGGCTGATAAGACAGAGAGCATTAAAGGGCATCACCCAAACAGCTACGCCAGCACATTTCCTCTCAGCAAGGTGTAGGTCTGAAAATACAAATCAGATCACAAGCTCAGAGAAAACAAGCTTCAGACCATTAGTCTACAGACTAGAGCCCCTCTTCCATTTAAGTTTAGTTTATGACTATTAGAGTGTAGGGACACTCACTAGAGACTGAATATTTAATAACCATTTTTAGAATTGTTCGTCATTTTGTGTCATGATTGTTTGTTATGTCTAAAACAAAGCGTACCGTACAAGTTAAATAGTTGTGTATGAATGTTACGGATACATGCAGTTGCATGTGCTTATTTCAGGTTATTGTTGTAGTTTAGATCTGAGCAAACATTATAAAAACATGAAACCATTATTCCTCTTGGTTCAAGTACTCTTGGTCCATTGTTTTTATTCAATGACTCTCTGTTATGGGCTCTGATCACTATAAATGTATCATTCACAATGACTAATTGCCTGACTTGGCTTCAATTTTAGGGGCTGGGCTTCTCTCAGAGCCAGCTGCTTAGCTGCCCACCTCCCTATCACACCAACACACCCACTCGCCTTTGAAAAACTGTAATTGAATGAGTTTATGTCGTCAAATTGATTAATCATATTAATTTGTACTTATTAGTGGGATGGTTGAAAGCCATGACAATTAGATTAATGAAATTAGTTAATTCTTCTAGCCACACCACACACCTCCAACTATAACAGAAAGCCGAGGCAGAGAATGGAGAACTGTTATGACAAAAATTGGCAATCAAGATTTGGCTGCTAATTGAATGTCTATTTTATTAATGATGAGGTTTATAAAAAGACCTTGAGAAAAGAACATTAATTGATTAATCAAAGCTCTATGAGCCACAGTTAAGCACAAGTTCAGACATAGACACAATACTGCACATAGTGCACAGTTTCTTGCGAAGTAAATCAAATATTTTCATTTTGCACCAGAACTAGCAGACATCTCATTAAAATAAAATATGAAACAGGCTTGTGAGAAAACACAAAAACAATGTTCTAGTATTTGTGAACATTTAAGCTTGTGCAGTGTTCATTCACTTGAGGAAACCACATACAGTAGCTTAATCATATGTGATTATTTGAATCAATGATTCATCGGAAAGGTTTATCATAATTCCAACGACTGTTGTGAACATCCCGTCAATTGTCATGTTCGAAGCGGAGAGAGAAAGTGGATATTTTTAGGAAACAGAGCCTCCTCGCTGGATGGAGCTGACCAGTGTTCGATCGCTGAAGAACCTGGTGTCACCATGGGGCCATAACTAGACATTCATCATGCCCGTGTGCCTTTTGTGCAAAATAACATTCACATAAATATATGTAAATATAGGTAAACAAAAGTGAGATGCTTGCACAGATAGACTGCTTTGAATTTCATTAAGCAACACGCTGTCGGCTGGTTATAAACGAGGCTCGTGAAAAAGAGGTGATGGTTGGAGCTGATAAAGATGAAATGTAATAGTTTATGCCACCCTGAATCTGATTGTAACGTCCACACTATTAGAGGGGCTGATAAGAGCATTTATGACTATTTGCTTTGTGTCATAAAGGGAAGTGGGCTGTTTGATTAATTCCAGCAGCCGCTTGGCCCGCTGCTGCAGCCTGTGCAGTTGCATATAACTTACCGAGGCGGTAATAGCTGGCCTTCCACACTCAGGTGCGTCCTGTCACACTTATGCGATAAGCAGAATTATGACGCCCACTGTACTCACAAAGTAAGATCCGATATGCATGCTGTGTAAATGTACGTGAGTAATGTTTTTGTTTTCTCTACAGGAATATGCACTTATGGCTGCAGATACCATCAGCTGGACTATACATAACAATCAAATAGGTTCCTTTCTACATTCAAAAAACATATAAATCTTGTGCGTATAGTTATGGATTACTCTTCAGTTGCAGCTATTCAATCAAGCCACAGGGTCAGTGCTTATTTCACCCACAATGCGATATATTCCTGCACCCATAACATGAATTTGAATCTATTTCAGTGGTAGAGAAAACATGTTTGACAAACTCTCCTCTGTTTCATGAAAAATGTAGAGTGAAAGTAATTCTCCTATAACAGACCACTTGCACTGTGAATGTGGACTATCATTTCTATGGTTTCCTGTGTACTACCACTGCTTGTAGGATTTTTTTAAATGCAGTTTCTCCCCTGAAAATATGTGCCTAGAAATCAAAGGTAAGCAACTATATGTGTATTGCTTATGATCCCATTTATATTGTTCATCTACACGTGGTTTTTCAAATGACAATTGAGCCTGTGTGATTGAATAATGCAACCACTTTTTGATGCTCTTTTGCACTTCACCTTTTCTTTTTCTTTTTTTGTGCTGAGCCTGACAGAGAAGTTTTTTTTTTTTCATATGGATTGATCCAAGTAATTACACATGTATTAACCATTCACCACGTCCAAACATGTGCAATAATAAAGTGCACCTCAGCAGGAATTTGTCACGTTTTGAAATTCTAAGTAATGTCTGTGTATGGAATTGGACTGTTTTGGTGTTTAACTTGTTGAGAAATTGAGATTACACAGGCAGTCATTTTGTAGCTAACCGCATGCTAACAAATGGATGCTCCAGGGCCCGATCAAAAGCTGCCACACCAGTCAGAGTCCATCACTGGTCCCGGCCTCCTCATCGGCACCTCCTGTCTCCTGTATTTACACACTCTTTAAACAGAGCTATCGATTCGAGCCCAGGTCAGGAAGCTTTAGCATCCTGCTCGTGGAGAGACCATGAGGTTTAGGATGCGCCGAGAGGAAGACGGGTCTCCCATTTGACTCGTTTGGCATTTGACCCGGCTCTCGGCTCTGTGCTAGTCAATGCACAGGGCTCAGTTTCAGCGTATAGTCAATAGTTGCCAGTAGTTCCGATGTGTGCGCTTAAAAGCAGAAATACAATGCATAACGGATTGGAGGTCAAAGGCCAACCGTTTGTTTGGACATTTTATTTTTTTAATTTGCACTTTTGTCTATTTGATTCACACTTATAACAATGCATAACCCTCTCTGACATGAGATGGACACTTGTACTGATTTGCTGTGGTTTTCTCACCTTAGATAATCGTTGTCCATGGAAAGCAGATCCTTTCGGCGCCCTGGCTCTTTCGATTTTCCGTTTTAACACTGTGCGTCACCCTTTTCTCTTAACCCTGAGGAAAGTAACATGTTGATGTGGCTAATTAGCAGCTATTAGTAATGTGATACTAATAGCTTGTTTGCTGTCATAGTGATAAAAACTCTGAAAATTAAAGCAAACCAGATCGGTCTGATTCAGCGAAATGAGTTCTTGAGAAGAGATTACTCGGGTGAATAAAACGCTTTCTCCAGTAAAGGTTTTGATGAAGGTCTCCAGGGAAACATATCCAATTATAGTATTAATTTTGTTGTTGTTGATTTATTCACACAAAAATACAATTCTTGAGACAATTATTCATCAGAAAGCAGAATGAGTCCCACACTTTAGAACCAGTTTGGAATAAGGATTCTCTTGACCAAAATCTCAGCACCTGTCTCTGAACATGTGACATACAGTACATAACTCCTTTATAGCTCAGTGACTGAATTCTGGGGATTCTGAGTTATAGTTAAATATAGTGTTATACTGAGTTATATATGGTATGGCCACAAACTTGTATGTGAGTCCGTGTCGTTTAAGGCAAACCCATTTTAGCGGTAATAACACCTAAGAGCACCGGCTCCTTGGCCTCCCTTTAATGTGGGGGAGACTTAAATGTGCTTTTCCTACATGAGAAACTGTTCAAAATGAATCAGATACAAGGAATGGCTGCACCCGGGAAGTGGTTATCACTGGGAAGACTGGTCGCCTGTTGCTTGCTCTATTTTACAGCTCCGCGCTCCACTCCATTAGCGACACAAGTGCCAGAACGGAGCCGATAAACCATCTGGCCACAGCTTCTGAAACAGATAGCAGCTTCTTAATGGAGTGAAAAAGTAAAAGCAATTAATGTCGCATTAGCACATCACTAATAAGGCCTGCCCACGCTGTGCTTAGGGGAGAATAATCGTTTGTTTTGAATGTGGCCATGTTCACACCGACACAGTGACACGCAACATATTGTAGGTTCTTTTTTTTTTGTATTGTGCTGTCGGTGTGACAAATGTTTTTTCTTTCTTTCTTTCATTTATTTATTTGAGCAGAAACTTATTTAAAACATTTTACAGAAGAAAACAAAACAAGACTATTGTGCTCAAAAGGAGTAGGAAGAAGTTCAAAGAACTTATAATAAACCTACCCCTTATCTCTCATTCAAGTAACACAAAATATCACAAAGGATTTATCATTTACAGTCGTACAAAATAAATAAAGGATTTATCATTTACAGTTTTACAAAAATAAATACACCATATGGTATTTAATATGTATAGCAATTATATTGCAACATCACTTCATCTGACTGAAATCGACACATTTTTTACAAACTCAATGCATTGAACTCATGCATGTGTAAACGTTCGGTTTTAGTGAAACATTTTATTTTTATTTTTTTTCTCATCCCTCTCTACAATACCTCAATCCTCATATACGGGCAAACCCCATAACAACAACAAAAAAGCGCGAGTGTGTGCCTGTCTGTGAAAATAATAGTAATTATGATACTTCACTAGCATAATTTTTAAAGATAATGTCTTTACATGTTTTTTTAAAGTGTACTAGTGTTTTGCTCTGTTTTGTCTCTTTATTTAGGTCATTCCACAATGTTATTCCTGCTTGTGAGATACACATACTTTTGAGGGTGGTGTGAACACACTGTTTCCTCATCACAAATTCTCCTCTTAAATTATAAGTTCCTTCTCTACTGCTGAACAATTTCTGAGTGTTCCTAGGGAGAAGGTCACGACTTGCTTTGTATAATACAACAAGAGTTTTAAATTTAATTAAGTCTTCAATTTTCATTATACGAGATGCTAAGAACAACTCATTTGTATGGTCCCTAAAACCAACGTTATGAACGATTCTTATGGCTTTTTTCTGAAGTTTTAAAAGTGGATCTAAATGAGTTTTATAAGTGTTACCCCAAACCTCCGCACAGTAGCTGATATATGGGAGAATTAAAGAACTATATATAACATGTAAGGCTCTATATTTTAGCAGATGTCTAGCTCTGTACATTACCGATATACTCTTTGCCATTTTTGATTGTATGCTTTTTGCCAACAGTTTGCCTTCAATCAATAGTTGGATCCAGATTTTTATAAACATAAGCCTAGACAATGAATGACAACTGCCAAATAGTGACATTACAGACGTAGAAAGCTCACAATTTGCAGTAAAGACGACTAAAAAGACTGAAGTAAGTTGTGGCGCTCAGCTGTGTTGTATGTCTTTGTCGCCGCCTGTATTGTTAACTGAGCCCACACGATCGCTTTGACCTACACCACTTTTAGCCCGTGTCTTTGAACTTCGATTCAAGTTTACCACAACAGCCGCCCCATCTCCAGAGCTTTACCCCAACAATGCACGTCCTTTACGGCTCGGATGGCTTAAATCTGCTTAGCTGTTGTCATTGACGCTGTGTTAATTGCTTACAAAAACCCAGAGCTCTGTCATTGTGGGCTAATTTGACTGTGTTGTGCTAATTATGTTGTGTTAATGGGGCTTTTTTCTGTTTTGGCGTTACACTCATTAACTCACTGTGACACTGCCCTTAATTGGATAAGAGGCCATTAAGTTAGTCTGCTTTGATTGAAATTATAGCGTCCTCCTTACAAACCATAAACAGCCATACGACATGAATGCTCCTGTATCGATGGCCGTTTAGCTGAGCCAGCTTTCTCTCTCTCTCTCTGACTTCCTTTCCTTCTCTTTCCTTCAAATTGCCTCCACTACGTTGTTATTAGGTCCAACTGTTTACCTTCTCAGTGTCTTTGACTCTGCTGCATTTTTTTTTTAGCACAAATATATAAGCAGTTGTTTTAAGGATATTGTTTAGTGATCTCTTTAAATCGGTGTGCGAGATGTTAACATTTAACCTACGTTTGGAGATTGCAGCTCCACGGTGACCCGTGCCTGTTTCCCCTTTCTACCCACTCCCATGGGTCGGCTCTTGTCGCGCTCTCATTAAGTGACAGCAGGACTTAACCAATCACGATGAAGTGGGAACTCTCTGAAGAAGATAGCCTTACACATCACTAGCACGGCAAACTTCTCAAGGCCATCCTTCAGTCCCTCCTCATACTCTGTGGTGCTACTTTAGCGTTTAACTCCGTGGGCCTCTTTTACCAACTCACGCAATTACTACATTAACAGACTAATTAGTGAAGTGTCATGCCAAAGGACACACAAACAGAATTAACTGGCCGGAGATCATTTTGCCTTCGTTCACACTCTGAGCCACTGTCATATTCTCAGCCAATTGCACCGCGTCTGATTGATTCCACACTGCGGCGCTTGTACTCACTCAAAATCATTCGAGTCATCCTACACCTGGAGAACACTGGAGCCCAATAATATTTTACGGCCATCCTTTTCTTTATGTGGCAGATCTCAAGTCAACAATGCAACGGATCACATCAAACACTGCACAAATGACTGCCTGCAGTGTCTGGGAAAGCATTGTTTTCTTAAAGGCACACCGCTGGTTTAATAAGGATGACTGTGAAGGGAGCAGCTCCACAAACCTACACCAAAATGTCAGACACTGCAGTATCATCGCTCACAGTAAATGGGCTTCGGCGTTTGTTTTCTTTGTTTCGTCACATTTGTTTTTCGAACGCTCCGGCGACGCAGAGATGTTGTGAACACATTTTCCTGTTGTGTAACATTTCGAAATGCACGCACCCTGGGCCTGTTAATGAACGCATTCAATAACGTACGCGGAGGGTGAGAAAATGTCTGACCCTCATATTGTCAACGGAGGCCGACAGTTACCATAACGTGGCTGAAGGAAGGGCATCTTTTGTAGATATCTGCCAAAACACCGGTGAAAGAAAAACAATTCAGTGAGAATGTTAATAGAAAAACACTCAACTATCTAGTCTAGTTGTGTGTTGTCAAAGAGTCAGGAGGCGTCAGTAAAGCTAAAACGATTTGTGTTATGATTTTTCACCTTGATTGAGAGAGGTCAGAGTTCAGTTGCCTTGAAGGGGGCAAGAGTGGACCATAGGCAGAAACGGAGTGAAGGGTGGCAGGGAAGGGAGAGAGTTCAGCTTCCTGGACAGCCTGGTGGATGAAGCTGTCCTCCAGTCAGCCGGACCTGGCCTGTATACTGTACAATCTCCTCCCTGACAGTACCAAGACAGTATGATGGACAGTTCACCTATTTGCTTTTGAGAATTTTGAGAAGTTGACGCAAAACATTGACCACTGACACTTTCTGACAAGGTGTTGACGGTCCACTGTACCCGAGTGGCCTTAGATGGACTTGGATTTTTGAGTTATAGAAGCACACATCAATAGAAATCGCCACTGCTATCTATTTAACCCAATACAAATGAACGATCCAGACCTCCATTTTAAAAATAGGCCCGACGTGTGGAGGGACCAGCCTGACACAGCTCTGGCTCTCCAATCCCCAGTCCCCCTGTTCCCAAACCCATGCATGCCCTCAATTACCCTATGAGCGCCGCGTGTGCAACATCATTAATACCATCCACTAATACTAATGCTGTGCGCGCGTCGGCCGAGACTGAGATTTGACTAATTACTGTAATTGTATTGGCGTCATGCTCATTAAATATGAAAATTGTGTTCTGTGAATTGAATGGGGGCCTCGTGATCACTCTTCTATGCGGACACACCAGAAATAAATTAGGGATTGGTTTCTCCGTCGTTGCAATTAACCGCAGCACACACAGCTCGCTGCCACACCCCTCATGGTTTGGTGGTGGTAACATATGGTGATAGGGGGGAGGGGGGGGGGGGGACTTGTTGCATGTCATTCTCCTTGTAAATATAGGCTATGCCGTAAGCAGGCGCTCATCTATGAAAAGACTTAATGTTAATATTGCACTGAGCATGAAATTACTATTGTGATTATGTTTCACGTTTCATTAATGAGTGGCTAAGTCTTTAGGCTATATGTGATTTCCAATTATGATGTATTTTTTTCTTGATTATGTTACGTATAATTGTACTGCCATACTACTGCACTGTTGTAGGTGTACTTAAAGCCACGCCGCGGAACATTTCAGCTCATATGTTGCATGTATGTCTCAGGAGCAACGACACTTAAGAGTCAAAACATACAGAAACAAGATATAATGCGCACCTATGAGGCGGAACAACAATGTTATTATTGTCGAGGGTCATAAAGCATTTTGTTTGGCTATACCTGTGGTCAAAAGAAAGCAGCAACGTCTTACAGAGGCGAGCAGGTGATGTCCCGCCCACAGCAAAGCGCCTGCTCACAGAAAGAAAAGTTACACAGTATAGCTTTAATGACATGTAAACATTTAGAAGTTTGCTCTCCTAAAAAATGATATGAATCAACTAGTAAACATTAGCTCCAATCTGACATTTATCTTTCCAAAGCGAATACTGCACTTTATATTTGATAACAGGCTAAAGATGTAAAAAAATTAAAATAAACATATACATAAGATAATCCAATCTATATTTCCTTTATAGCGGCACCATCTACACTGAGGCACATTATAAGTGTGTCATCTGTATGAACTAATGAGAGAGAGGATCTTGTCACAGATTTGGGCCAATCAGAGTGTGCAGCTGCAGCAGTCATTACAGTTCCTGTGAGGCCCTGTGCGGCACACAGCTCTCACACACACACCGCCAAAACTTGTTCAACAATAATGATCATCACTATATAAATGGCTCCAAAAACACACGCTTTATGAATAAAACATGACAGATAATTTACAGTGACAAATACCGCATTCATGTTTTATTTTTCATTATTTCTCCGGTTTCATATTGGCTATTGTGAATGCATCATTACTATGGTATTATTAACACACAAGTCCCAACAAAAATAATGATATCAATAATAAAGAATAAAGTGAACACCTGCAGGCAAATTTTACTGTAAAATATATAGAACATTTAACTTGAAAGACAATTTTACAGTAAAAGTATAGGCCTACAGTTAATTTATTCCCCCACGATGTTATAAAGAACCGGCCTAATAATAATAATAATAATAATAATAATAAAAAAATTAATAATGTTTTATATAATGAGCTAATTCTTAGTGGCAGCCATAGATTTGTTTTTGCAGTGCACCTACCTGTGCGCTGTCAGTGCGCAGACCTCTGAGAGAAAGAGGAACAGTTTGAGTCCAACTCTCTGCTCTTATAAGCGCCCTGACTCCAGCAGCTCCACACTCCTCCTCTCCCCGGGTCCTCCGGGAGCGCAGCAGCTGTCAGGACTGCGGAGCCTAGACGACAGCGTCTGGGAGTGGCTGCGTCCCAGAGGACCCGCGGTGCTTTTCCCACTCCCTGTATTCTTTAAGTGCGTGTTCAAGTTGTGAGTGAGGAATCTTGCAATGCAAATGTGGTACTTACCTTTACCGCCCAGTAACAAAACTGTGTCAGGGAGAGAGGCTGCGGAAAGGCCTGATTTAGTCTGAGCTGATATGGGGTGAGGAGAGGCAGGTAAACAAAGCATAATGTGGAGGTCAAATGGTAATGAGCGGCCCCGAATGTTATGTCTCTAGATGCAATAGCCATAGCGTGGTTTCAGATGTGTGTAAACGCAATAAATCATCCAAACAAAGAAGATATTTTCTGCTCAACCGAATTTAGGCTACAGTGTGACCTTAAAGGCTACACGCATTTTTTGAGGAAGCGGTCAATTTTTGGCCGTGCATTTGCTAAGTGGCCACAAAGTAGCATAACGTGCATTGTGGCCGTCTTTTTTCCCTCCTTTGGGTCAGATCCGTGTTTGCAGCTGTCGAGAGGCCTGTCCCGCACAGCTGCCGTGTCTGTCCGTGCGTGAAAGGATCTTTCCAGATGCGCTACAAGTGACGGATGAAGCCGAAAAACGGTGTACATGTGGACATTCCCCATCCGCTCTCACCGCTGTCGCCCATAGATGGCGCACTTGTTCATTGTAAAAGTCCCTACGCCGTCGGGCCGGCTGTCCATCACTAAAGTGCCACCGACCGGGATGAGCTGCGGAGGAAAGGCACCCTTACCTGTCCTTGAGCCAGGCGAGGGTGGGGGGGAAGTAGATTCGTGTAAGCGCGCGAGCCGCCAGCCATAAATCATGACCTTCTTCAATTTACACTGCGAGCATATTGATGGTTTCCTATATCCCCACCGCTCACTTTCACCTGGTTACATGCGCTAAGGCAGCAGCACTGCCCGGCTAACCATGACTGACACGTAATACTATCTTAACGTATTCTACATGTGCAGGCGAAAGCACGTGTGCGCAGAGTCAGGGTGGTCAGCAGGGCCACACTAGGGCAAATATAGTTTTTAAACTGTCAAAGCGTGAATATTTCACATGTTAACGTATTTGATTTAAAATGTCACTGTACACTAATCTAAACACACTTTTAATTATCAACCAACATGAGTTAATGATTTGGATTAAGCAAAAGGAAAACAAAATCTCTATACCTTTCCCCCCTTAGATAGGCTATTTGCAATGTGTCAAATATTCAGCACTTTTGCACACTTTAAATGTTCCTTTGTAAGCAGTGTTTACTTACACCACATTCCTATAGCTATTGTGAGATCAAAGCATCTTATAACAGCCGTTCATATTTCCAGACACTAATTTATAACAATAACATGGAGTGGATAATAATAATAATAATAATTTTTAAAAAAAAGGAATCTCTGACAACTCCATTTATTTGCCTAATTTATTCTTGTGTTGTGAGATCTTTTTTGCAGGGCATCATAAATGATTTGGTTTAGTGGCAGCCTGATTAAACGCAGCCCCCCACTCTCCGCAACCCCCCCTTGTATTGGCTGAAGTTGAAAGGGCAGTAAATGAAATGACTTCCACAGGATTGCACCACAAAAAGCGGAGTGTGTCAGATGTGCATTCAGCCAGTGATGTCGACAGTGCAAGGTCAAACGGGACACAGTGTAGACAGCTAACCAGCTGACAGTCGCGGGACAGGGGATACCGTTACACCCCTAGGCTGTAGCGAGGTCCCGCCAACGAACAAGTGCACATGTGGACAGTCACAGGCACACAAAGGGTTATTCCAGGGATGAATATCTGTCAATGCAAATACACACACAATGCGTTCATGTGTTCAACATCTCGAGAGATTGCTGTTGTTGTTTCCATTTGTGAAAAGTTACTTCATTCTATTTAGCACCTCAATATTATGACACATTCCTTGATTATCCTCATCTTGTCACTGGCACAAACGAGTCCCATCTTTGACATTGTAGGAATATTGTTTAAGTCTCTAATGCAATTATTTTAGCAATAAGCAACTACACTGACAAGTGAATGTGTGAATTTAAATTTGATCTTACTATAAGCACTTGGAATACACGAAGTCTGTAAAAATCCCTGTTGCAACATAAATGCAAATACAACGTTTGCATGTCTAATATTGATATTACAATATTATATTGTTTATTCTACTTCAAAAATTATTTAAGGATAAACTCTTAACTGATTGATCTTAACACTCTGTTATTGATAACAAAAAAAGATCTTTCAGTGTCAAACAGACACATTTATGAGTGAAGTCTGTGTGTTTCTGTGCTTCCCTCTGGGTTCTAGATCTAGTTTTCCTCTGCTTTTCAAAGAAAACTTATTTGTCAGCGTGAGGAAGTTCTGCAACAGACTGGTCAGAAAAGCTCCAGTCACGATTCCACAGCTATTTCAGAGCTTTTGTAGAAATGCATTTAAAATAACACACTTACTTTGCCACTACGAGTGAAAGGTTGTTGGGGTTAACGTGAATGAACCATACAACGATTAGATAAACCATGTGATTTTATTGTCACTGTACATTCAGTGCACTGTTAGGACCAACTCACTCAAAAAAGCAGATATTTACACATGAGTACAGGAGGCATGAACACAACAAACCAAACACCAGTAATGCCACGTAACACTGTCCCAGGCTGCCGTGGGCTCTCCCCTGCCCCGCACAGAGAGCACAGGGCAAGCTTTAATTAAAATGGACCAAAGTTTTCTCTTAAAGTTTATTCATACAACACAGTATTGCGTCTGAGGTGGAGAGAACCTCTTGGGGAATCACATGTCTATGGTACACACACCTAGCAGGGTTGGCCGGGGCCGGGTCCTGCTCGTTTTATGTAAATCCCGTCATCTCCAACACACACAAGTCGCACAAATGGAACAGCGAATAAGCAGCTTTCTCCTCCGAGGAACGAGATCCCCCACCCCCCCCAATTGCATGGAAAGGTTCATCTACATTTTTTTTTTAATACCCAGTCAGTGATGTCGCTTTATTTCTGTGCCAACTATTCCCAGGAGACGCCCATGGCCCGCTTCCACACCCACTGTAATTGTGAAGAAAAAAAAAATACAAATTGAGGTATAGGGTCTAGACTGGTTCACTGCGCGTCCTGCTGTGTTGGTATAAGCAAAATCGATGAGGATATACAAACGTGGGTAAAAATAAAAGGATATCCCGTTATATTTGTTTTAATAATGAGTGTTTCTTGAATACAAATGTATTCACGTGAGAGGAACAGCGTAACACATGTTGATGCCATGATAAGGGCGTGAAACACACTAAATGAAAAGCATCGAAACAGCATTGTACACTTTGTCCAGGCAAAACATTATGACCATGTGCCCAATTTGCATCTATTAGTTACTTGAATAACTTTTGACAGATGCTCAGCAGTGATTTTGGAGGTGTTCTTCAAATTTAAGTCACACGATAAGATATCATTTCATCACTTTTAGCCAGAGAAATGTCGAGCAAATTTAGTGAAGAAAATCTCTGTAGTGTTTTTAGTTGAACCACAAATCGTGATTAATCAATTATATTACTCATATTACATGGGAAAAAAAAAAAAAAAAACTATAAAATATGAGTACGTCTGTCATGCACTTCCCCTGTACCTGGTCATAACGTTTTGACTGACTCGGTGGCCACATTTGCCTTGCATAGCCAAGTGATCTCTCTGTTACGAAACTATTACCGAAGCCCATGAAATCGCCTTTGTGGAAGTGTTAGACAAAAACCGCCCCGCTGCCAGCTCGAAATTTCCCGTCCCAGAGGTAACAGCCAAAGCAGAATTTTAATTGCTCCATTACTATTGAGAATTTCAGCTTAGGAGACCATTAGGATTAATTGGATGAATTAGAGACGTTTTATAATAGATTAACAATTTTCTAATTTGAGAACGAGAGATTGACTAGTTACTTGGACGGTCTGAGATGGATGATTTTCACATCGCGTTTGAGAGCACCACGTTGTAGACACTGCAGTCTCGTGTGTACAGATTTGCATGGCTATGTTTGACACACAGAGCCAGTTACTGTTGATGATTACCTGTTTGCGAAGCAGCTAATGGCACTTCACACTGCCTCAAAGTGGCCGTAAGGGACAGGGACACTATCGTACACGTAAATAGCCTATATACTGCTATTGTGATATTGAGGTCACGTAATAACATTTGAATTCAGTCAAGCTTCAGGATTTCAACGCTTTCTTCAAAGATTTGGCAACTTTTTTTTTTTTTTTAGCAGCACAAATATTCAATGAGCAATTTCTGTAAAACTCAGGACATTTCTTTTAAAACATAGTGATACAGAGCAAGTGTCAGTATACTGTTAAAATAAATACAAGATGAATCGAAACAATGACTAAATGCTCATTACTGTCTTAAATATCCACATAAATAATACGTTAAAATAAACAACAGTCATAAATAGTCATAAATAACATGTGATAAAAAGGGGAAAGATGGATTTTTTTTTTTTTTTAGATGAGTGGACTGATAAACCTGGCAGAATTAGATTTGTAAATAAAATGAATGTATAATGTATAATTCCTATAGTGCACAAATATACTGACACTTGATTCAAGAAGAATTTTTTAGATTCAAAGAATTCTTCAAACATAAATAACAAAATAACATCAGTGCATATGAACGATATAAAACTGCCTTGACAGTGTTCGCTTGTTTCACATTTGCTACATTTATTGCAGACTATTGCAATGCATTTGCAGGTATACTGTTATACTGTTATCTGAAGGATTTGCTGTCGAGCCGAGGTGTTTGCCCCACAAGCCTATTATACAGTACAAGCTACTGTTTCAATTGAAGTTTGTCTTTTTAGTGTCCAGGGGGAAATTATTCAGAATTAGACACTGACTTCCCCATTATTGCCATGTTATTTATAGGTTTTCAGTGCAAACTAATCACTAACCAACCACTTTTCATCTGTAAGCACCAAGTTGACTACAACCACAGTCTGTGAAGCTACAGTGAGGTAAATATTGTGAGGAAACTGAGAATTGCTTCTCTGATGACAAATTTAAGAATATGTCAATAACATGTCCCTCTCAAACTCAGTGCAATTTCACACAATATACAGTACACATATTATATGTCGACCAGATAGACTATTGCTTCAACGACTTAGATTAAAACATGAAAGAAGAGAACAAAATGTTTACATTTATAACACACCTTGTTTTGGAGATGAAAATAAGATAAGAAATTCACAGAAGTTGATATAGAGCGATGGGCCTTTAGTTATAACAGGACCACAGTCGCCGTATTTCTGTACACAGCATTTTATTTACACATTACCCATGATATTTCTTTAGTCCCTTCATGTTTCAAATAATCGCCAAATTTCAAACTTTCATAGTCAGTTGGCACACCAGCTCTTTTTAGTATTCGCTGTCTCTCGCCTCTGATTAGTTGATGCAGCTGTCCATCAAACTCTTACTGTTCTGTGAATGTCAAGCCTTGGCCTCCAGCATCTCCAGGAAGAGTTTGTGCATGGGGACTTTTCCCTGCATTTTGATGCTGTAAAAGTGCTGTACGGCCTTGGTGGCGGTCTGCCGGAGCAGGGGCAGGGTCATTAGCAGCTTGCCCGCCCGCCGAGGGTCCTCTAGGTGTTGGGACGCTTCCAAATCCTGCAGGGCCTCATGAAGGGAGTCCTGCAGCCTCTGCACAGACTCAATGTTCTCTATGTGCATTGAGTCTGGAAACAAAGAACACACTGGTTAATATCGTACACGCTTTACTCACCAGCTCTGCTGCTAACGTGCCATTTCAGAAAGAGTTTCTCTTGTTAGTGGTTAATGACGCTCTTTAAATAAATGCCTATGCGTGGCCCGGACCCTGGGGACAGTGAGGAAGAGGCTGGTCCATATAAATACACGGACAGGAAAAAGATTCATTTCTTTTGGAATCATGGAGCACATACATCCCCTGCTAATGAATTCAGATGGCTGCATTACTGGGATATGGTTCGTCTGAATGATGGCGGCAGATGGCCTTCATTTCCATAAGAAAGAGCAGTTGGCCCCCTTATGTATAGGCTCTAAAATAAAACCAGTTGAGACTTATTAAAAACTACTCACCACGTATAAGTCAGAAAAAAGGAATGTCTTCCGAAGGACGGGCTGACAGCGAGCAGTGCAATGGACAACAGCTGTTTTCTGCCCATTTAGCCAAAATCCGATACAGTCAGCGCCCACTGTCACGCCATACATACATAATACTACACTATGACAACGGTACTATGATACATTTCATCTGTAAAAGTGGCCAGGAAAAATACATGAAAATCCAAAACGACTCCTATGTGTTGCTCCAATCAAACACAACATTCTTTGTGAACTCTTTTTTTTTTAGGTTTGTTTAATAGCAAATAAAAACACAGTATAGTCATCAGTTCTTGTTGTCTGAAGTGAGAGAGCTAAGTCGGCTCTTTTAAGTGTCATGAAAGTTGTGACTGAAGTGCTCCTGTGTATGATGTATGCAAATTAACCAGAAAAAAAAAAGAAGCAAAGTACAAGGCTAATTATGTTCCTAACTGACTGATTAAGTCTCTTTTACCAGTCGCCTTCTGTGTAAATTGTGTTTCTATCTTGGGAAATTAACTAGGCTACGTGGACCGCACATGTGTTGCTCACTCTCATTTGAATCCTTCATGTTAAGGCTGATCTGATCCCGGCTCGGCAGCGCGTGTGCGTCCGTGGCTGCGCGTCTCTCAGTGTCTGTGTGGTCAAAGCTTAAAACTAACTTTGAAGAAACAATTTCCATGTAATCCGTCAGCAGCCTGGCGTCAATCCCGTCGATACTCTGCTAATTACTAAATCAATGGCCATGAATTTCCACAGCTGTCCCACCCACAGGACCTCGGTGTTCAAACGCGCCGAAATCTGCCCCGTTGGCCCCCCTTGAACCCTCCTTTGACCCCCCCCCCCCCCCCCTCTTCCCTGTCTTCATCTCTCTCACACTTCTCCCTTACCTAGCCCGTCCCGTGGAGGGTTTGTCATCCCGGGGACCAAAAGTTACGGGCTCAGCATTTTTCATTTTTCCGTCAGGCAGGAGAAAAGAGTCCTAACAGGCATTGATTAGCGGGGGGGGGGGACAGGCGCAGCCGCATGAAAAGCAAACTGTCAATACGGGCGCTGCATCTTCACATCGGGACAAACGAGGCCCCCGCGCTCACCAACGCTCATTCCACTCCACTTAACACATTTTATTGACAGCCAGTGTTTTCCTAATGAAATGCTAAATATATCTCCGTCCGCCGTGGCGCGCTGGCAGCTACTGTTATGGAGATGGAGAGAATGAGAGTGCGGTGTGACAAGCAAGACACACACACAAACACACACACACACACAGAGACGCACACACACACCGGGCCACACATGCGACGGAATTAAAAAACACATGCACGTGCGCACATAAAGGCGATGTTAAATTAAAACTGCCTCCTCCTGACCTTTTTGTCCCTTTTTATCAGCAATTTATTTGGTGTGGATAAGATCCGATATGAACCCGCACTTGACATTTTTAAGGGGTTTTGTGCGATTGCAATTTAACCAGGATGATACTGCGGCGCGTTTGTAGGACAAATCTGTTTAGCTTGCCGGTCCAGTGAGACTTAACAACGGCAAAAAAGGGTGTATGCAAATTAGCCGCCAGTTAGTCAATGTAGTGATGCTGTCAACCAATAAAGCCTCAAATATATGCTAAACTATATCCAGATCGATGGCTATTTATACTTAATGAAAAATACTATGATTTGGGGATTGTAAATTGCAATAGCCTAGGAGTTGTGAGTTATAGTCTAACCCCGCTCCTGTTCACATAATACTGTCCTGCACGAAAAGAAAAACTACTGGTGTGCTTATTATCTGTACCTGAGTTGGCGAGGGCGATGGCTTTGAGCGTGACGAACTCCTCCTTCTCCATGCGTAGCTTCTTGTAGCGTCTGACCAGTGGCAGGATGGCGACGTGCAGATCTAGCAGACCGGAGATCCTGGCCTGTTCCTCGTCCACAATGTAGTCCTCCGCGTAGACGATCTCCTCCTCACAGTGGAGCGACCGGAAAACGATGCTCAGCACCAAGATCTCCATCCAGGCACTCTGCAGCAGGCTCATCTGATCGGCCAGCGACAACGTGGAAAATCCTACACAAGACAGAAAAAAAATGCACATGGACTAAGTTGGTCAGGATTGTTGAGGGTTTTGTTCAGAATAAAAAGGACGCAATACTGAATATTAGACATATTAAAAAAAAAAGCCAGCACATACACGCAAAATCAAGATTTGTTGCGGAGTGCAAAACATTTCAATACGAAACTGTGTAGGGAAGACAATTTGATCACAGACACGTTCAGAACAAGTTGAATGGAGGTGTATTTGCTTCAAAAACAGGGAGGAGCTTATCAAAGGTGGGATAATCGGGTAAATGTCATTTATCGCCATTTTTATCCATCTCTAATGGATGTAAAGAGCCAAAATGTACAGTAAAAAACACCACCTCTAGTATGTTTTTGATGAGGAAGCAACATTATCGGGGGAGACAATTTTGCATAATATTGGCCCGTAAACTGTGTAAACACTTGACGGGGTATTAGCGTAGCCCATTAGCCTCAGTGCGCTGTAATTGGCACTCCCAGGTCCTCCACATGTTTTATGGGCTCACTATATTATACTGTAGAATCCCCACACAGTCCGACATGAAACACAGGCTGACAACTGCAGTATGCACCGGCTTAAGGGAAGAATATAAATCTGTCATGTGTAAAGGCCTTTGAAACTTGAGCCAAAGCAACCCCACTTGATAAACAGAGCAAAACAGAGAGGGTCGGGTCACGTGTAAAAACAAGCTCGGAAATGTACAAAGGTTTTATTGTGTTAAATAAGAATATATATAAACACATTGTAGTTTAATATACTAAAACGCTATAATGTCACATGGACGGTTGTGTATCCTTCACAAAACTATTATTTCCCCATATAGTTACTTTGGCCACTACTGTGTATCTATAATTATGGCATACAATTACAGAACCTTGTGAATGCCACTGTAAATCTGGAATTTATTGCTCATGTGTGGCTTTGACTGTTACAAGACTATCTATTGACTTTTGTCGTAGTCCATGAAAGTTTACCGTAGTGTCTTCCCAGTGCTGAGCTTAGATATTACATTCATTCTCGACTGTTGCATTCCTACGGTGTGGCTCAGACTTGAGCTGCTGCAGCCCAATGCACGGAGGTGGTAGAGCAACTGAGGGCGTGAGAATGGGTTTAAGAGCTTAGGGCCAAAGGTGATGTTTTGGACGAGTAAAAATACATTGTTTGTGTTTCTATGAAACCAGTCAACCTTTTTCCATCATTCGACAAGAGCTTCAGCTAAAGCACAGACCTGACAATATGCAGCGTTAACACAAAATGTTTAGCTATTTCTCCAGCCCAATAAAGACGGAAGATTTATTGTGATAACCGAAGAAAAATATTAATAATTGTGTAATAATTTAAATAGACACAGACATGATCTTTGGGAATGCCCACAAATTCGAGGGGGAAAACAAAGAGAAAAAAGAACAACTCTTTCACCTGTCTCCACAACTACTTTAAAAATGCTGAATTATGGATGTATTTTCGGCCAAATAAAGCTATAGCGACATGGATCGTTTCAAAGTGGTTCAACATCCCAAAAAAATACACAAATAATGGAGAATGCTAACCACAATTCTAACGTTAGCTTCATGCTACATGCTAACGGTTGGCTTCGACAGCCGGTTTTCCACTTCTACTGGATAATCTGCTTCATTTTCTAATGTCAGATTGAGACAAAAAATTCCCAAGGACCCGAATTGGATTTGATTTTCTTTGTGTGTGCTAAATATTCGTATAGTCCGGCAGAAAACATCTAAAAAGAAGGACAAATTGTAATCCCAGAACAAGCTTCCTTGTCCCTCAAATAGGCCACGCCCCCTAGTATCTACATAACCATATTTTAGTCCAGTGCTTAGCCATCTGCACGTTTTAGGTTGATGGAGAAAACCAGAGCGCCTGCATATAGATCCCACCCAGACACGAGGAGAACATGCAAACTCTACACTCTGGTAATTGAACCCGGGACCATCTTGATATCAGGCAAGAGCGCAAAACCACTCAGCTTCCCATTTCTCTTGCCCCGTGTTTGCAGCGGTAAATATTCTCAACGAGCCAAGTGTGATCCCTCCAGTATTTAACCTTGTGAACTCCTGGATTTATCCCGGACGTCCCGGAGAGGTCGGCCCGCATCAAACAGACGGACACCTGAAAGGGCTTCGGCGCACAATGCCCCTCGCTCCTGTATGGTGAATAGCAGCGTGATTGGGAGCTATTGACCAGTGCCTTGAACCCGGAGCTGTGCGTACTTAAATCTGAGCTTGTTTGGATGGGAATGGGGCAGCTTGACTTAAAACGGGCCCTTTCCAAGAGTTCTTATCAAGCAAATAGAGCGGCAAGGGGGGCAAGAGGATGAGGGAGAAAGAAAGGAGGGCTGGGGGTGTCATTGATTAGTAGATTGTAATCAGTCCACCAAATGCGAACGGGGCATCGATCCAAGCTTCAGATCTGACAAACAGACAGTTGATGGAGGACATCCGGTACATGCTTAGTCGGGGGATGGGAGGACTTTGGGTTAACCAAATGTAGATACTGTAAGCAGCCTTAAATGTATCAATACATTGTTAAAATATGTTTAAACAATCAATTAATAATTAATCTCGTCTAGGCAGTGTTGTATGTTCAGTGGGGCTGCAGGATGGTTTGGAAGAATATCTAAACGTGATTTTCCTGACAAGTTATACTAACATCTACAATGAAAGAAGCGGCGGAAAATCCACCGAGAAACACACTCGAGAGGGATTTCCGATGGTGAAGGAAAAGACATTGGTGCCATAGGCTATACATGGAAACTGAACAGATAGTTAACTGTAGATCATTTTGCTGAACACGCTTGAGAGAGAAGGGAAGATTTGTAAAAAGAAACACTGCGGCTGCTTTTCACGTGACATTTAAGAAGCATATTCCCTGACAGATTTCCAACATTCAGTAAAGCGTGGTTTTCTCCAGACACCCGCGGTACTTTTTGAAAACATTCCTGCCAATTCGAACGCGGTATCTCGCTATTTATTGTATATCCAGTTTTACTTTCCAGTGTTTTTGTCCATCTGGGTCAAAATATGGATTTAGGATTTTATTAACCCCTTCTGGAACCGCCACCTTAACGTGGTGGAGGGGTTTGAGCCTGAATGATCCTGGGGGCTCTGTTGTCGGGGGCTTCGTGCCTCTGGTAGGGTCTCCCAGGGCAAACAGGTCCTAGGTGACGGGTCAGACAAAGAGCGGTTCAGAAGCCCCTTATGAGAGACCAACAGGCCCGGTTAGAACCATGAGGCCGTCCTTCTGCGGACCCACCACCTGCAGGAGGAGCCATAGGGGCTGGTGCAATGTGATTTGGGCAGCTCCAACAGCTGCCCCCACGACCCGGCAACGGACAAGTGGAAGAAGATGAATAGATGGATGGATTTTATTAAAATAGTGGCTTATTGCGAGACAGGGACAGGACAACTTCATCCATCCATCCATCCATTTTGGGTGGATGGATGGATTTTTGGAATTACAATTATATTTGCAATTTGTTTTAAAATCAAGTTTGTGTTCCGAGTGCACATTGAAACCATGTTTAGGGGCATTTCCATTGGAGATTAAACTTACTTATTACAAGAATCACATGGATTTCAGAACATGTTTGAGGTCTAATCAACAGTGTCATCAGATTTAAACGAAAACCCATGGAGACAGGACACATTGTTTTTTGCAAAGTGCAATGTACTGACAAAATAATTACAGTCTTTGACTATGTATAATTGTTCAGCTCTAATAGTATAAGTATCAGATAGGATCATAGTGGTTTGTTTGGAGAAGTACATAGGAAAAAAAAAAACAAGAAACAGCTTGAGGATGTGGAGTACAGTAGAGGTACAAATCAGATAAGTAATTGAATCCCTATTCAGTGGCATGAAGAGACTGAGTGGCTGGCAGTGAAGCTTGAAGCTGTCATTGAGAGCCGGGTCTAAAACAGACAGCAGTTCACTCTCTATTCATTTAGTATCATTACAGGCCTCCTAAGAGCCCTAATGGGCCTAATAAAAAGACAGAGGTAATAATGAGACTGGAGAGCCTGTAGGAGCGCAGCCGCAGCAGTCTGAGCGGGAGCAGGGGGAGTCAGGGGAGAACAAGACTGGGATTGAGAAGAAAAGACCGCACTGAACAGACAGAGAGAACAGTATTAGGTAGTCTGAGATCTTTGTGTAATCTCTCAACATATACTTAAGTGCAGTTGTAAACTTAAAATACGTCCCTTGACCCTCCAGGCGTGCAACAATATATTTCACCAAAACAAAAACAGAAGCCACTTCCTATTTCCGTGCCGCTCCCACATGTGAAGGACTTTGGCATTAATGGAGCGATGAGCAGTAACGATTCTTATTACCTCATCGTTAAGGCCATTTACGCAGCGGGCGATGGCTCTAATGGTGGGAGTGGACGCTTAAACTGTAGGGACCCCTTTTGTCTTAATCGCTTCGGGGTGACACCGTGACCCGCTGGCCTCAGGTAAAACGTCCCCCGAGTGTCGCAGGCATATTTAACAGCCCTGCCAGGACGGGATTAAGACTCCAGGCCAATACATCAATGTGGATCAATACGCAGACATGGGGAATGGATCAGAGATGGGGGCGGGGGAATATAATGGTGAGATTTTTTGCATTCGTTTAATCATTTGGGCTAATTGCCTTAAGATAAATGGGCCACAATAATGGGAGCCCATCTAACGCAATTGTGTTCAGTAGGTAGCCAGTGTTTCAGCAGAGACTATGGGCGATCCTTTGTTGGATTATGTTTTGTGGAGTAAAATATATCATTTATTGCCCCGAATACAAATAATACATAAAATAAATAAATAATAAATGGTCTAAAACTGGGAGTAAAAAGCGAAGATATAAAAGGTTCAAAGTTAAATCCCAGTTCAAGTTGATACATAAACAGTGGTTATTGTTATAGCTGTGTCTATTCGTTGTAATCATCCGCCTTCAGAGCGGAGCACGTTTTGTGCCGAGCTGTTAAACGCGCCGTCGGAGTTAGCACACATTCATGTTGTGCGGTGGAAACAGGTCAGAGCAGAAAGTGTGCATTTGGGTCAGGGATGCTCCTTTTGTCCAAGTTTCAGCGGTTTCTCAGAGCGGTGAGACAGCGGCGTCACTTCGGGACAATGCACCGCTGCCTGCGCGTCCTCGGCCGTTCAGGGGACTGGAGTCACATCGAAAAAACGTGATGCGTGGTTTGAGCGAGGGGTTTCGGGGCCAATTGGAAAATGCAAAAAATAAATAAAAAGAGCAACCGTTTTTTTTTGTTTAATACAATTGTAAACACGTCCACATACCCTCCACTGTAAAGAAACGGTGAAATCGTCTCTCTGAACTTTATTTTAAACTGGTGTCAACATGCATTTTCCAGACTGATTACTTCATTGATTAATTAATGAATATTTAACATATCACTCAATAGCACAATTAAAAATCAATGGAATTAAAAAGTCCTAAACTCATGTAATTAAATTAATTGGCAACACTTTGTACAAACTTAATTAGATCAATAGAGTGCCTTCGCATCAGACGTCACGCTCTTCATTTACTTGGACCTAAAATGACTGTTTCAGCAAACCGGGGCCGAAAGGGGCTTGAGGTGCATTTACGGAGCAGGTCCTATTCAAGAATTTGTGAACAAGACCTAAGAAAATCTGTCAGTGTTTCCCTAAATAAATCAATTCCCACCGTGGACTCTTTGCATTAGAGTCCTTAAGTAAGTAAGAGGATCGCTTGCTTTAAGGCGAGGATTGAAATGGAATACATTGACACAGGGGCGGACCTCGGGCCCCCCAGACTGGGCCGTCCCAGCCAGTCAAATCAAAGCCTTCAGATGCTCTTTATTGATTAGATTTCAGAATATGGGACTGGCTTCTCCCTCAGGTGCAGATGAGCAGCAGATGTTAATTATCCTGTGTGTGAGCGTGAATGTGTGAGGGGGCTGCTTATGCACACGACACCGTCTAATCCCTCACTGTATCGTTTTAGCAAATTACCGACGTGTGAGGCCAGGAGGGTTGATTTGGAAGTAGTAACGAACAGTCGTCAAAATATAATAGTGATACGTTGCTAACATCAGTCCTACTAGTTACATATAGAAGCATAAGACCTGTGCCTAATAATATTGGTGTTAAGTGGGCAGTATACTACCACAGGGCGCACACTGGTCTGGCATCGCTCCATACCTGGGATATGTTTAGCCCAGCCGATGATCACCACCAGCTCGCGGTCGGCCAAGTCGCACAGCGTGGTCAGAGCCTTGATGTCTCCGTCGGGCATCGTGGGGTCAGGCATGGCGTAGATTTTCTCTGGCTCCACCACCAGTAAATGAGACACGATCTTTGTCACTGAAAAATAGGAGCACGCCACACTTTTACTTGATCAAAAAGATTACATCAAGAAATGCAAGTGCAGTCGATGAAGTGAGCAGCGAATGAAAAGGATGAAGGTTGAGGCAAGGTGAAAACAGCGTCTGAACCAAAATAATGGAATAAAATCTAAGAGACTCACATGGTTTCTTAGTGGGAGGGGGGATGGTGAGGCCGAGGTAGCCGCCGTTTTCTGCATCCAGCCTCCTCTTGTACTTCTGCCGCCCACCTCGGACTCTGTCCAAACGAACACCTGCAAGGATGAACACATTTTTTTTTTTTTGTGTGAATTAGATTGAATTAAACCTTAACATATCACAAAAAGGCAAATAAAAATGTTATCTTTTTACTGTTACTGGAATGCCATAAGTCGAAGTTGGACAAAAGATTCCAGAGGGGCTTGTAACCTTTGAAAAGGCAAGGCGACGGCTCAATCTGAGTGAACAAGCTTAAGTATCTAGTTAGAATACAAACGGGACATATCGGGGATTATCCAGAGAGCAGTCTTAGAGGACACAGCGCAGACGCCCTGTGCGCTGGCTTCACGCGGCCGCATTAAAAGTTGTTTGAGCTCCAAGGGAGAGCAAACACATTTTACATGGTCAAGTGGAATTGAGTCGTGTGAGATTTCCCAGTGACTCATATAAATTCCTTTGATTCCCCTGGAAACAAAAGAATCCGATTAGGATGGTCTTTCAATTTCCTGACACTGACTATCCACTAACCTAATTACCCGGCGTGCCCAGAGGGAGCTCATTCTTCCCAGCAAACACACTGAGATCATTTTATGCCTGGCAGATTGAAGCTAAATCGAGAGCCCCTCTCCTAACACTGCTTTCCATTTGTACGCCTTAAAGTAATCAATAAGGCTCGCAAATAGACTTCTTGTTCTCTGAACACATGTGCTTGTGTTTTAATTAGTCAGTTAGGCAGCACGGGCCACTTTGTGAAAGATGGAGCCTCACTTGTTTTTACCATTACTCTTGTTTAAGGTAAATTTTAAATTATAAATTATGCGTCAGGACACTGTGCATGTACTCTCAATATTAAATCAGTTCAGTGGCTTCTCTCTTTTTAATGGCACACAAAGGTCCAATAAAGTGTGTAAATGCAAAAATATACAAAGCAGGTGTGCACCTTAAATTCATCCTTGTCAGGAGATGTGACAGTGAATTGTGGGAGCACAAACTGGTTTCATGTGGCAGCGACAAGTGACCAGCAGTCAGAGGAATCCAGCCTACGGGGGCCGTTTGAACTCCAACATCCAACTGGCCCATAATTAATAGACGCTGACAAGAGTTAAGAGCTCTGCACAAACCAGTTTCAGTTTACAGTCCCGCAGAGCAGGGGAGCACACTGAGACAGAGGGACGAGGAAGAGGATAACGCTGCCGTTTTTGGGAAAAGGATCATTTTCTGCAACATCTCTGCTTTTCTTTCCTGTCACTTTCTGTTCTTTCAGTCTCTTTTTTCTTATCTCAAAGCGGAGCATCGGGTGTACAGCTCCTTCCTGAGAGGCTGTGTGTCCCCGGCTAGCGCTGATCCCAGTGTGGGATTATCCCCTCCCCATGTGATACGGCGCACTACTGAGAATCTGACCACAACAAGACAGCTGGACTAGGCCCCTCGGAGAGGGCTGCCGTGGGACAGAGGGGAAGAGGGGGGCAAACTCTGGGCTTGTGTCATTGTCAGCAACACATTCCACACCTCCGGACCAAACCACAGCGACATGTTGAACCAAGACGAAGAGGGGCAGTGACATGGGAGCCTGCGGCCACTCAGATCTTAAAACATTTATGTTTTACGGTTGTTGGCTGCTACAGTGTGGTGTAGGGGGCGGAATGTGCAGCAGTAGTGAACTTTACGAGCTTTAGATCACACATAGTTCAGGGTCCCATGATGAAAGGGGTCTGTATGACAGAGACTCCTCTGAGCGCCTGTATGTTCACACGCATGGAAAAACTATGAGGCATGTTTTCATGGGAGCAATCTTTAGAGCCACCTGACCACAGCTTCGCTTTCACATTCAATATCTTTATCGACTCTGGCCCTAAAGCACTTTTATGACTGAAGTGGACACGGCCCACTGTGTACTATGTAATTCTAGCACATACATGATTCCAACCCAATGCAGTGCACCATACTCATTTGTGGTTCCTTCATAGATTGTGAAGGAGTGTACGTATTACTGTGTGAATGAGACACAATTAAAAAACAACCACCCACTTTAATATATCAGAATAATAAAACATGTGATCACATGTGCGGTCTGGGTCTCACACCACTATTCTGAGCCCCTCACCTGTCAGAGGCGCTTCTTTCTACAGAATATGTTAATATTGCCTCCGTGCCAAAGGCTTAGGATCAACACATTTTGGAATGGGAAAAATCAGAGTATACGAAATGTACAATGAGACAAATAGTCTATTGACGTGTTTAAAGGAGAATGACCGTGTAAAGCTAAAGGCAGCTTTTTGACAAATCGTGGATGGGCTGTGAGAGATATGGGAACTTCTGGGGTTGTCTGAGGATGAAGCAGCTCCCTCCCAGACAAAGCAACACGAACAATGGCATTTTACTCTTTCACACATGTCCACTTTTCATGACATTAAATGGTGTGCTCTCGTGAGAAATCATCTTGCAGTATATTAGACAGACCACAAATGTGTGCATAGCTTAAGACATCTGCACACTGGCCCGGGTCGAGGAAAACGCTTCCCGCCGTCTCTTCACACAACAACCACTTGATTTATCCACCCATTTATCCATTTCAAATTGCTCCATCTGTCCCCTGGTATAAGTGTACATTTATCTTGTACGATCATGAATTATGTTGCCAGTTGATATCGCAGCGTTAACATCGAGGACTGCGCTAAATCCCCATCTTGAGTGGAACACATGTTAGCGTCCGTGTCTGATGCGTCACCTGCCAGACAGTGTGGACAGGCCACGGCGGAGGATCTGGGTGGGCAGGAGTTCAGCTGTACCCCCACAACGGTTTCTTTTTACACCCTAAAATGCAAACAAACCCCTCGCCTGTGCCGCCACACGGACCCGTTTGTGCTACACGCCAGAATCAAGTTGCGAGGGGTCAAAGGGCGCGCCTCCTCTGGGTAAACACACCGGTCGAGCAAAAAAGACAAAAACAAAACCATGACTGCATAGCTTTATTTTTTATTATGATGACGTCATGTAGCGTATGGATTGGTTTCTGATCTGAGCCTATTGATTTGGGGAAGGGATCTGACAGTCCGTGATATTGGATACGGCTTTACTAATCTTTTGTGTATGTGGCCGGAGGAAAATAAGGCGGTAACGTTACCCCGGTAGCCACGTTCGCTCAGGAAAGACTGCTGATCCCTATCTGTGGTCGGGCCAGGGCGAGACAGCGGTGTAGGTTGCCAAAATAGTCTGGCAGCTTGTATTCATCCCACCACATTACAGTAGTGTCAGAAAAAAAAAAAAAAAAAAGCCCACAAGCGAGGAATACGGCAAACAAGCGACGCGCGGAAAAACACGTCATGTAGACATTTTGTTGAAACATATTTAGGTACATGGCACATTGCATTTATTTCTGTTTAAATATGTAAAAGATGGACAATTTCAGAAAGTTCAGTAGAGTCCAACAATAAAAAGCACTCAATTTTCAACGATTTTTTAAGAATTTCATCATTTGCCAGTAAAGCTAGGGGGTAATAGCTTAGAGCAATTGTGGTATGATCATTAGATTAAATGGACTTGACAAATGTCGGTGCAAGAAAGCTTAAATTGTAATAACTCACTTGGTCAAATAAGATTAAGCAGTGACTAAAACTTATTTCTCATTAAATTAAGGCAAGCACCGCAATGGACAGAAATATATTTAATACTGTTGGGAGAAAGTGGAACAGCAATGTTATAGAAATGTAAAACTCCTAATCACTTCCTGAATTCGTGCGTCATTTCAAAGTGTGTGGAGTGATGCTCGGGGCGATTAGCGCTGCGATTAGCCGCCGGCACCGGCTCCTGGCATTAGTGGCCCGCTTCATATCTTCCGCTGTAATTACGAGGGAGTTTTTCCCCGTCGGACCCGTGACCTTTTACCGCTCTCAGCTGGACTTTTAAAGGGTCACCAAGCAAGGCCTCGTCCCTCCACAGCAGCCGTCTGTCAGCGCTCTCCCTAACCACCGCAGAGAGCACAGTTGTCCGAGTAAAGCTGTCGGACACATTATGCTCCTCCCTCGTTTTGTGATCGATCACAGAAGAGGGCGAATTGACAAGAAAATGTAGCGTTTTCTTTTACGGATTGCGGATGTTTAAAGCGCGAGTGAAAATGGCGCAGGTGGGCGATGAGCAGCAGGTGCATTGGCCGCGGTCGAGCGATGGCAGGTGGTGCTTCGTGATTTTTTTAATTCAATGTGGCGAGCTTAACCGGCCTTGGAGGGAATATTACTTTTACCCAAGACTCGTCCCGTCGCTTCTCACAGCGACTGCGGCCCACAAACCGCACGAGCTGAAAGATGTTTCTATTCCAAATATGCTCAAGTCAAGTCATGTTCGGGGAGTGGAAGAGAACCCTCCAGGACAACAGGGGGCAGAGCGCAGGTGTAGTGTCAATGCCGCTGACTCACGAGGAAGAAAGAAGCACAATTATTCACAACGCTCACACATTTAAACTGATTGAATACTTGTCTGCAGCAAATACTTTTGTACTTTAACCTCTTACCTTAACCAAGTGCATTTTCTCTAGTTCGGAAGTACCGAAATCTACAAAGCTTCTGAACTGGAGAGCAACGGTGTAACGCCTCATTTCGAAGCTAAGGCCTACAAGACTGATTGCAACTTTTTTGATCTCGTTGTTTTTGTCGTCATATTTTCGTAGTTTAAAAAATAAATAAATCATGTTTTCACCTCTTTTTCGACATGTTTTTTCTTTTCTTTTTTTGTCGTGGTTTTGTCACATTTTTTAGTCGCCCTTTCACTATTATGTTGTAGTATTGTGCCTTTTCTGGCACAAATTTTCTGTTGCATTTTTGTCACTTTTTTATCCTTTTATTCGTGGCTATTTTGACACTTTTCTGGAAGAACCTTTCAGATTTGGGTAATGCCACACTAGAGAAAATTCAGGTGGGGTTAGGGGTTAACTTAAAGTGCATATGACACATTAGACACAATTTTCGCTAAAACATAGTTAACACGATTATATTTAAGGTTTTGCTAAAGATTGTACCCAGCTTTCTTTAGTTTGACCATTTTTGTGATGTTTATAGTTTCACTTCCTTATTGGACGCTGACAGGAAATGACATAGGAGAAGGTAACAATTTTAAACTGTATATTAAGTCAATAGGAAATGAGTGAGTTACACTTCCTGTAAGCAGCTTAAACATTCAAATAACTTTTCTCAACATTTCTTCATTAAAGTTGCTGCTTCACTGAAATAAAATGATAATTATGCAACTGATCCATCCATATACATAAGTCATATTTTCAAATGTATTAAAAACCTGTCATATGCACTTTAAGTGATCATTTGAAATATTTAACCAATATTATGTATACTTTTACTCAACTTAAGTAATGGTAAAAAGTACTGTACTTTGACCGCCACTGCATTTTCCCACCAACGTGAACAACCAATTAGCCAGATAAAAACTCTGAGGGTAAAGTATTATAAATTATGCAACAGAACATTAGTCAAAATCACCACATCTATCCAAATTAGGTAAAATGATGCCAGTTTTTGTCACCACTAGCAGATAATAATAATAATAGCCCAAGTGTGATATAACAGAGCTTTGTAAATGTCTTCAAGTTGAAACATGATAGCTCACACAGGATTAGACCACACCCAGCGACTTGTCTTTATTTCCAGTCCCAGGCACCTCATCCCTCATCCCGACGACTAATCATTGTATCTTATCATTTCCATTATGTCATGCAGAAAGTAACACAGACGTCTTATTTTCGGACTGAGCGGCTTTGTACACGACACCTGCATTCATTTTTCACCAACGATGAATCCTTTTCCATGACCGGCTTTGGGACACTTGTTCTGCTGTGATCTCATTACACGAAGTGGGGCAAGCCTCCGTCCCCCACTGCTTCCCCGATCAAAGAGTCAGTTAGGCCACGGCGCGGGACTATGCCGCGATTAAATGTCCCTCTTCCTTTTAATTGAATGCCATCACTTTTGGAGAAGGGCCTACTGTGCGGCGAGCAGCAGGTGGTGGGAGCTGCCATGTTGAAATCCGCCTGTGTCTCGCGATGATGTGTCTGCGGCTAAAGCTGGGCCCGCCACGCACACAACGCCACGCTGTTTTCCCTTAATAGTTATAACTTATTTTTTAGCTGGCAACATGTCAAAACCTTAGAGTGGAGTATGTGGGGCAGGATGAAGACATCAAGACGAGAAGCTTGTAAAAAAAAAGAGTCGACCCTTTATCGTCACAAATATATTAGCATGCGGTGAATGGCGAGCATTCTATTAGCAATCATGTTCCTATATCGTGTTACGACCTCAAACAGCATTTAATTGCCGTTAGCTGCTATTACAAGATGTGTTCGGTTTAGAGCTGGCAAAAGATGACAAACCAGTGTGACCACAGTTTATATAAAGTATATTGCGAGTGTTTGTGTTTCTATGGAAGCCTATAAACAAGTTCTCAAGACGAAAGTATCGTCTTTCAGATACAGCACATTATGTGCATTAACCTTGTGTGACATGCCATTCCTGTGTTTGAACACATAGATATACACATGTCACAGTATGGTATGAAAGTTCATTTATTTCAAAGAGTGAAGAAAGTGTCTGAATAATGAAAAAGAAGTTTAACCTTAAGTGAGATAAATTATCAAAGGTTAATCATTATGTCAGACTTCATGACTAACCAAGTCTCTTCCACAGAGCTGTGTTTACATTTTTAAATACATATCGTTGAAACAGTTTTGCAGAAAAAGTATTTTTTGGGCCGTAGGTTTGTTGTGAGATGATTTTTAAGTGTGAAAAGGACGTGAGTCTTAACTACAAGGCCATTATGTCACACAGAAAAAAAACATATTTTACTGAAGAAACTGACTACATGGGGCGACGGTGGTGCAGATGGTAGAGCGGGTCGTCTCATGATCGGAAGGTCGGGGGTTCGAATCCCGCCTCCTGAAGGTGCATGCTGTCGTTGTGTCCTTGGGCAAGACACTTCACCCACCTTGCCTCCAGTGTCTGCGTACACTGGTGTATGAATGGGTGAGAGGTTCCTTGCTGTAAAGCGCTTTGAGTGCCTAATGTAGGTGGAAAAGCGCTATATAAGTTGAGACCATTTACCATTTACCATTACCATGACTAATTACCATAGTTACCGAAACATCTGTTTTGGAAGTGAATTTAGTTTTTATTATTAAATATTGTGTTTTCATTTGGAAGCGTAATGTATCAAGAGGGAGAGAGAAAAAAGCCATCATCCCTGAATACCGCAGCACGTTTAAGATAAGGTTCACATTCATGAAGCTAAAAAAAATACAGCCTTTGAAAAATAAGAAAAAAATCTATGGGCTAGATTTTCAAGAGTACTCCCTGAGGTCTCAGAGGAGGAGGAGGAGAAACAACACATGCAGGAAGTGAGGCGGCGTGTTCGGAAAGCATTTAGCGGATCAATATGGCCGACTGAAGCAAAGGGGGGGGGGGGCAGAGAGACGGATAGAGTGAGCGTGCGAGTGCGGGAGACACCCAGCTCCCAGGGGACACCGAGGTCCTGGGGAAAACAGCCTGTGCTTTTTCAGAGTACGGTTACAGCTCTGAGACGGTCAGAGGAGGAACATCCCAACTCAGCAAGTTTCTGCCCTGTCGCCGAGGCAAAGGCTCCCCACGCTGACCAGAGCAGGAGAGGTAAGAGAAGACCGCGGTGATGTCACTATGTGTCCCCCTCAGGCCACAAGGAGCTCCCGACACTGACCACTAAACCACTACATTTCAGAGCATGTTTGTAGATATTTTGTTGCCCGCAGTCAACATTAAACCAAATAATTGATGTTGGTGATATAGTACTCATGAATGGCATTGTGTGTACCTCTATGGAGCCCTTGTAGTGGTCCTTCTCTGCTGTTTTCCTAAAGTGTTTCACTGTCATTGTTAAGTGCCCCGAGATCATGAAGGCTGTAAATTTCCTCTAAATAAACAAACAAGCTCCTGAATTAATTGCGCTCACCTTCTTTGAGCATCCCGACTTTGAGACATTTCATGAAGCGACAGGCCTGGCACGATTTGCGCCTCCTTTTGGTGATCTCGCATTCATTGGTGGCCGGACAGCTGTACTCGATATTCCCTGTAGGGGCGGGATAAAACAAAAAACAAAAAAAACATTGTCATTTGTTTAACAGTGTAAAATAAAGAGAAGGAGACATTTTTGCTTTAATGGAAAGAGGCGTTAAATGAAATGCCACACACAGACACCTGTCCCAAGGTGACCCCATGTGACTCTGCGCTGAAGGGGGGGTTTAGTGGCATTTTGATGGGACATGTAAAAAGCGCCGTCCCACCCCCACTTTGATTCACAGACAAATTAGCTTCATTAATGCAGCGCGTCCTCTCTCGGCGCTCACCGCGACCCCTCTCCGGCTCATCCTTCTTCACCTAAAGGATGATGGGAAAGCTGCCCTCCCTCAACAACAGAGCGGCTATAAGATGGACATATAGCCCCCACTCTGCATAATGCTCCGCCGTGAATAGCGCGCCGCTGTTAGACTAGACCGTCTCAGGCCGCCATATCATGTGGCAAAGCTCGATGTATTATTCAAGTCAGTCTCGTCGCTCGTGGGCTCGATTTGGAAATATTTGGCCCTATGGAATTTAATCACTCGGATCCAAAAACAGACAGAAACGCAGACACATTGAACCCGCTGCCACTAAAACCCCAGAAGTTCCCGTTAACATTTTCGTTTCGGATCATTACGCGCTCACTTCAAAAGTTAATATGACCCTGAGAATCCAATGACAAATCCCTTCTCCCAAGCTTCCAAATCCCTTGATCGAATGTTTAAACAATGTGCCGCTCCAGAGAAGTATTAATGGGAACCTAAAAACAGAAAACCAGGTGTTGTGTGTTGCGGACCTGCCAGCGCTCCCCTGCCTCCGCACACATACAACCTCGTGCTGGTCAAGGAGAAGGTGCCAACATTTGTCAGGATCCCTGGCATCAGTGGTGCCAGTGGGGTCACATGCACAGCGAGGGGCGGCGGCACCATGCCAGCAGGTTGGCAGAGGCGGCTGCAGCTTTCAGAGCAAGAGAGAGCGCTTTGAACGCAGAGAGCTCGTGCTGGATACACACTGCAGCAACGCATTGAAAGAGCTGTGCGTGATGTTGGAAATTTAAACAAATGCAGTTTTGACTGGGGGAACGACAAATACTGCGTGGATGTCTGTTTAAGTCTCCTCTGGGCGCTCCTGGTTTCCGTTGCCACTAAAAACATGAAATAACATAAAATAAGCTTCCTTCTGAGGCCATAACTCCCCTGAAAGTGACATTCTGAAAGATCACTGGGACTTTCCTGGAATTAAGGAAGAATAAAACAAATACATGAATAATGAACTAAACTGTCCGTCTTTCAGGTTTGTAAAATGCGAATCTTGTGCATGAGAACAATGTGATAATTAAAAGAGTGCTACTGATTACTTTTATACGTGGGTCTTATTCTGTTCAGTCATGTATAACTCTTCGGATGAATGTTCACTTTCTCTGTAAACAATGCTGATTTAATAAAATAAGTGTCTAATAGTGTAGACGCTGTTGTAAAATCTAAAAGGCCCAAGACTTGATGACAACTGACAAGCACACGCTGCCTGCTTTAGGAGATGTCTGTGTTAATACAAAGTTTTGAGCAGTGAAACACTTGTCATTGAGGCCCATAAGGATTGTATGATACAAACTGTCGCTCCCCATCAGTGCTGCACACTTTTGAAGAAAACAATAATAAATAGTGCGATTTTAATTTACTGTAGATTTTAAAATAAGATTCATATTTTAACAAATGAGTGAAAAACAAACTTTCAAACGAATACATTTCAGAACACGTATGTAGAGGAGTAAACTACGGGAATATCAGCTTGTAAGATATGTTGTTGTTTGGAAAATACTATTTATTTTTATTTGTTATGCGCAATCTGCAACCATTGAAATGACAACTTAAATTCTATTGTGATCAGTTGTGCAGCCGTACTCCTTGTCCTGATATAAATAACATTACAATAACAAACCCCCCGGTCACCAGTGCAGTGTGTGCATTTGTGGTGAAGCGCACCAGGTTCACAACAGGCTTAAATTATTTTATTTTATACATTTTTTTTTTTTGCCCCCTCTAAAAGCTGATGTCGCTGGAGCCTCTTAGTTAATCAGGTCTTGTGTCCACCTTTATTCCTCAAAGGACATTTCAACCACTCTAATATCCGTCCTTAACCTCTCTTATTTTCCCTCTAAATTTTGGTATATTATTATGCCATGCTATTATCCACGCGCACCCCTCCACTCAGGCTGGACCTCTCCTTGTCCTCCTCCTTTAGCGGGGCCGGGACCCCCTCTCTGATTACCATTCCATTAGAGCGCCTTCTCCTTTCAGTGAATGACCACGTCCTGTCCCTCGTCCCGCTGCCTTTTATTTAGAGGAGTCCTCTGCGTCTCCCCTCCGCTGTTATTGCCCTGGCCACACGTGCCTGAGCTTCTAATTGGGCCCTGTCCTGCCTCTGGGGGGGGGGGGGGGGGAGGGGGGGGCATGTTGTCAGGGCCCTGGGGCAAAGCACAGATCCACACCTCCCACTTTTCTTGACTTTCTCCCAATGAAATGCTGGCTCTTAATTACAGTCACCCAACACTGATTGTTATTGACTGAAACTCCCGTGGCTCGGGACGACTGACGGACAGATTAGGTTCATTATGGGCCTGTCCTCTGTGAAAGAGCGAAGGCAGGAGTGTGTGTGGGACAATGCAAAGTCCCATGTTACTGTTTACTGTACTTGAGTGGACTAAATGACTCGTAGCATACAAATAACCTGCACTGTGACAACCTTTATGTGGGATTTCCCTCAAAGGAGTGTTTTCATGTAACTGGTTCATTTTCTAAACATTGCTTTAAACACATCTTAATACAATGGCATCAGTGTACGATACGATACGATACAAATCAGGAAAATAATGTTTCACTTTGCATGTTCATGTTTGTGAGTTTGTAAGTTAATTATTGAAGGTAACAGTGCCGTCACATTGTTACGCTAATGGTAAATACCTTGGGAAATACCTTGTATCGTTCTTTTGAAGAAAGCTTTGCAGGCCTCACACGAGGCTACGCCGTAGTGGTAGCCCGAGGCGATGTCCCCACACACCAGGCACAGCCTCTTGGGGATGGCATTGAGCATGTACTCGCACTTAATGGGCGAATCGTCCACCATGCCGCCCGCACATTCCTCGTATCGGCGCAAACAGGCCCCTCCAGCTCCCAGCATGCCCGGGTTGAACATGGGCGGAGAGTCCAGGGCGTGGGAGCGACCGTTGCTGCCGTTTATGTAGCCGCCGCTAGCATCCGAGTTTCCGCTGGGACTGTGGTGACTGCCAGTGTCCACCAGAGACGAGGACGGACTGGAAGGCTCGGTTTTAACATAAGAACCACAGCTGGAGGTGAGGTGCCGGTCTTCAGCAGGCATTCTGGCTAGCAACCTGCAAACACACAAACAGACAGAGTTAGTCACAGGCTGCGCTTAAGTCAATAACATGTCCTCTGATGCTAAACACTAGACGCCATTAAATCTCTTACAAAGAATATGACTTGCATTGGTTTTCTAATAATGCATCTTACACTGGATTAAACGCAGAGAGAAAAGTAAAGTATTATAATCGTGTGAAGCTGCTCGGTCGGTTCTGCTGCTGGCTCACTGAAAGAGAGACTGTGATGAAGTGCGCTTGTCGAGCACATAACTGGTTTATCTGAGTTTGATAGATTATGTTACACACTCACAACCATTAATGTGCAGGAATGCCAAGTGATATACTGCGGCGGCTTATTTCTTCCAGGCAAAATGGTAACTAACGAGCTTGTCAACAGATGCCCCATACATCTTGCAAACAATGACCGCAATTGGTCTGGTGCCAGAAGGGAATGAATGAATGAAACTCCAGAAGGCGGTTAATGGACAGAGAGGTGTTACCCTCAGCAGCATATGGAAGATCATGGGTAATACATGACCCAATCGATAAGTGCCGGGTCCTCTGCCATTGGACGGTGCCGGGTTACACTGGATTTAAGAGAGAGGTTGTGGAGGAAGAGGTGCTGACCCAGGATTAAGTTCTCTAATCCCACATTTCATTATAAACTTCACAAATAGGTAATGGACGATGCGATTTGTGGATCAACAAGCAGCTGTTCCAAAAGTAAGTATTGGCAGATGTTTAAAACGGACTCAAAATCGTCGGTGCTTTTACTCCTCGCTGTGGATACAACGAGGACCAAAACCAAAACCGTCCACTTACGCGACGCCTGTGAAACAGTGTGGTCAGAAAGAACAATAGTGATTAGAAATGCTATTTATTTTTGAACAGAGATTAAGTAGTGCTCATTTTAAACGAGCCCAAGAGCGTTAACATTTGGAAGATTATTGAAACCGTGTTAAACTCAAAGAAGAATGGCGAATATGTTGAATCTACAGGGCTAGCAGGTTCTACACAGAGCAAGACCCCGCTGGAGAAAAGATATTTTGCTGTTTGCAGTGGACTAAATGTTGTGTCTCGAAGACCGCGCGGGACTGATAACAGGTTGTGCAAGTGTGGCTATTTCTGTCACTTCACTGCCTGGAAAGCCGCAGTTTGCTTGAATAAAAATAAAGTCACAGGTCCTAAAACGGCGAGACCCTCTGAACCGCTAACGGGACGAGCAGGAGATAGCCCTTACCCCATGGGCCCAGATCACATCTATTGATCCCCTGCTTCCTTCCTGTTCCAGATGAGGCATGAAAAAAATAAACCAGACGCCCCTTATGCATTTTTAATCAGCCAGCACTGTTAACATAGTTGGAGATGGCGCGATACGGCATTACTTTCATTTGGGGAGCGCTGTGGTTCATGACGGATGCAGCGGGATTGTGTTAAACCTTGTTATGGCCTATACCTATAGTCTATTGTAACATAAATTTCCTTTCATCTGAGGGAATTGTGGAGAGCGGCGCGCTAACAGTTAATACATCATCGCAGGCGGATGGAGGAGATTCCCAGAGGACCAGTACATTGTGGCATATGTAAAAAGTAGTTCATTCCGCACTTAGCACACACTAACGCTGGGGAGATGTTTTTTTTGTGTGCGTGTGAGATCTAATGGAAATTTCTAATGGGTGCTTTCGGATCTGTCCAGATGAAATAATAGCACAAACCGCCAATTTGCACGAACAGAAATAGCTCCGTTGTTTCATGTTTAATATAAGGAGATGTTTTGATTTGTTGCTCTATCCACTCACTTCGCCAAACACACACACACACACACACACACACACACACACACACGCAGCAATACTGTACGCGCCCACTCTCTAATGGGCCGGTGTTTGCTCGGCTGTGCAGAAAAAAAATGCAGCAAGTCGACAAGCAGGACTCGTCAGGCGGACGTGAAGGTCACCTGGCTTCTCTGTTCGGGACGGTCCTCTGTGAACGGAGCACCAGATTTCTGCCCGGGACTTTAGAGGCCAGTGTCTGGACTCGCACACTATCAGCATCTAGTTTCAATACCAACGTGCGATGGTGTGTCCTGCCAACGACTTAAAAAATCCCAAATGTTCCGCTTGCACACGTGTATTCTGGCACCTGTCCTGTAGTTGGCACCGGTGCAGATCCCGCTGTGTTCCCAACATAAATCCCGAATCCAGCTCCTCTCTAAACCATGAAATGTGTCTCCCTGTCTACACATTTTCATCGCTCTAATAAATTAGCAGGGGAAGCCAGACCCCACGCATATTCGTTTTTGTGAGCAATTGCCATGACCTCACGGTACCCTTGGCTTGGGACAGGGAGGGTTAACGTCCCTCTTTATACTTCGCTCCGTATTTTCCCACTGAGGGGAAATATTATTGTTAAGCATGAGGTTAAGCTCGTAGCAATGAGCGCGGCGTAAATCATGTTCCTGCGCTCACCGTGGAACATGGAAGCAGCGGCAGAAGGACAGAGCCACGGAGCCATGCATGAAATTAGTTCATTAATCTTTCTATGATAGGCTGTCCTTGTTTGGGGCAAACTCTATCAGCTTTAAACTGAGTGGCCCTTACCGCCTGACACATAGATTATACTGTTAGTGTGCAGCCGGGGTGTCTGGGAAATGAATGCCCACGCCAGCCGCAAAATGGGGCTACCGCGTGTCGCCCCAGTGTTAAGTAGCAACGGCGACGTGTGCAAATGAAGGTCATCAAAAAGTGCATTCGAAACATTTAAAAGCATGATTTATACTCCGAGGTGGCATATATGTCTAGAGAAAACGCTGAAGTAAACATGGATTCATACAAAGCATTGGTTTTACTTTGCACAGGATATAGAGATACAATAGTTTTGAATTTTGGATGTGGATATGTGCGTCCGGGAGAGGCACACAGTAAGAGTGTTTGTTAATTGGTTTAAGTGGGGGGACAGGGCATGTTAATGAACAAGCCAGTTACTGATAGTGAACCACTGGGGCGCCCTCGTTTTTTTTCATTTAAAGAGAGCACATTTTGGCCGTGTAAGTAAAGTAAGTTGTTTCTGTTTTTACAGTTGGTCAGGCAACACAATATAAATTGAAATGATCATTAATACAATATTGGGTGACGTAATATCCTCATTATCGCATGAGGCCACACACTGTATGTATATCCCAAAATTATTAGGTCTTTTATGGGACCAAGATTGACACATTTTCTTCCAACACAACCTAAATCAAAGGGTTTCTATTTATACAGCGCTTTTCCACCTACACTAGGTACTTTACATTTAAAAAACACGGTCACTTAAAATGTGATAAAGTTCAGTTTAGTTTAATCATGATTCACCATTTTAGCCTTATTCTAGTCGAGATTTAGTATTTAAAATTAAATGAAAAAAAAAAAATCGTTTTGGTAAAATATCTCAATATAATTTTGATATTTAAAGCTGGTTGTCAGATATTGCATTAGTTCCTCTTATTGTGCAGCCCTAGTGGTCAGTATCTACCAACTCAGCACAATCCGATTTGTACTGAACGTAGCGCTGTAATCCCGTGAAAGCATCCTCCCCTGGACTCCTCTTGTTGCAAAGCACCGGCGCAGACTCGCTGAGTGAGTTGGAGTGCACTCGTCCCCCTGGCACAGTCCCACTCTCTACCGCACAACTTTCAGCATATGGCCTCTTCAATGTCACGGCTCCAAACTGCATAGATTTCCCACATGGATGGTGTCTGCGTACCTGGAGTATCACCCCCCATCTACATACACGTCCTGCACCTCCAGGAAATTGCTCTCCGCCGCAAAGTCAAACACACCCCTAACTGCCTTTTAAAGAGAGCCACAGGAGCGAGGTTATGGGGGAGAGAGAATAAATGAGGACAGACTTAAGCCGTCATTGGGAATCACAGGGGGACTCATGAGGGACAGTTTCGATATTGATTTCATAAATAAACAGAGATGGCCATCGATCCTAATGTTATTTTGCATTTCAATTACTGGCCAGAAACATAACCTTCAAACGTCTGCTTCTCCACAGTAATAACGTCCACTGATAATCACAAGCCACTCTTGTCCTGTGCAAATTGGCTTTTCTCTCTCTGCTCTCCCAAATGTGTAAATGACACAACTTTGCATTTGCCTAATGGTATTAGGGCATGGGCTGAATTTCAAGTGCGACTCAAGATGATACAGTAAGCACTCCGGTCAATTGACACAATGCAAATGAAGGTGGTGAAGAGGAATTAAGTTCACAATGTGAGACCTCGCGCTGCTATGATGAGGCCCATTAAATTAAGCATGTCTCTGACCCGCGCTCTGGTTAGACACTCTGCGTCTCTTCATTTTATTTGATCAATAAAACAAACTCATTGGTTCAGTGAAAGCTACATTGGGACTGAGGGCATGGGCATCAGATATAGCTCTATCAGAACAGACAAACACATATTATTCCATACAGACAATATCAATCATCATCAATGACAGTGACTTAACAAACCAACACCATTAGACAAACCTTTAGTTTATCCATTTAAACTGTTTTCTGTAGGTGAAGCTTAAGGTCTAGAGCTTTGTCAGAAACTATTAGCTCTCAAAGGGCTACCAACAAGTGGCCTTCACTGTGACAAATTACTCTTTTTTTTTTTGACTGCCTCTCACAATTTCAATGACCGAATTTGAAGGTAGCACAAAAATATGTCTGTGATTCTTAATATAAGGTTGTAAACATTCATTAAAAAAGTTCAAAATGTCTGATTTTTGAGTCACAATTATTTATAATATTCTTAATGGACTTTGTATGAATTATAATAAAATGTGTATAATAAATGTGCTTACTTTGCCGCATAGTGTGTGTTGTATGTAAAATACATCTTTGAAAGCATATTTAAATGCACGCACAAAGTGTTTAAGTGATTTTATTCATACCACTAAAAGACATTATGTGCATGAAACAACAATGGTTGATGAGCAGAGTGTGACAGACACAGTCAGGTGTTGCACTAAATTTAGATTTCAGGTTGTTCTCATCTGTACGAAGTGAGCAGTGTGTAGTGTGAGCATTCCTAAAGGCCAGCTTTAGGAGCAGCACAGTGAAGGGAAAAGGCGCGCATGATTTATGGAGAAAACTAGAACACGCGTGTGAGGACTATTGTTAGAGTGTGTTTTATAATATGTACTGAATTTGTTTTCTCCATTGCAGATATTTTGTTTTTGGATAAAAATTTAAATGTTTCATATTCTTTTAAAAGGATGTATATTTTAATGTATAAATCTATATTAGATACCTCGTTTTATTGAATGTACAGCAGGTTCTTGTTGATTTGGACAGTTTTCTCTGGGAGGTGCAGAGTGGTTATTGAGACAAGTGTCTCTGAGGGTTCAGAGCTACGGTCCACTGCAGCCACTACAGGTGTCAGCAGATCTGCCGCGCGGACATAACAAACTATGAATTTAGTACGTCTTCGATCAGATTGTCCTGCAATCATCAAGTATTTGTAAATGCGTTTTGCTGTTTAAAAATACAGGTTTTGTGCCATAGGTTATGAGGAGTGCTATATTTATTATTGTCAAAATCAGACATTAAGTGTGCCTCTGCTTTTTGAATTAAGGTTTGTTGAAGTGCAAATGTAAAAACAACGGGTTGAATATATTCCGTGACAGAGTGTGCTGCAGCCGTCAAACACAGACTATACTGTAATAAGCCACGGTTTATCCACCAGCCTCTGCTGCTTTTACACTCAGTAAAGTCAGACACTCACTGATACTGTGCCTATAAAACCTTCAACTTATTGAAGAAACTTTAAGGTTAAGGTTTTGTAACACTGGCAATCTCACAAAAATACAAAATTAACAAAAACAATACACTTAAAATAAATCAAAATAAAACAATCAACTTAAATTACATCTTTACTGCAAAATCTTGAACAATACAAGCTTGTTTTGGATTTGTTTGGTCTAAAATGGAATAATAATAAAAAATACATTCGGTCACATAGGTCATCATGCGGATTTAAGAGGCTGTTTAATTTACTGCTTTTACTCACGTCAAAAGAAATCAGCTGCACTTTTTTCATCCGTCTCCCAAGCAATGATATCACTTTTCAAATCTAAGCATTGGCCCTGCTGCGGTAAAAAGGGCTAAGCAGTTTGAAGCTCTCCAATCCTATCTAGGGCCTTCATTTAAGAGGATGTCAGTAAACCAGTCGGTCATATTGGGTTAAAGGAAAGAAAGAAAGCCTCTTATTAGTCATGCAACCGTCACAATGAGACACAATAAGGCGGTCTGCTTTTTATAAAGAGTAAACACATTGGCCTCATGTCACTCCGCTCAAGATCAGGTTTGGAGACTTGTAAAAAAACTAATGAAATGACTTAACTGTGATATTTATGCAAGAAAACCTTTTTTGAAACTTGTAAAATCTCGCTGCCTGATCACAACGGGGAGTTTCATATCCATTAATCCCCCGCTGTCTTTTGTAGCGTGGGCGAAAACCTGAATCCTAATGCAGAGACCGGCAGCTGTAGGGCAGCGCTATAGTGCGACCTGGGCTACCCTGCACCGTCCCAGGACAGAGGAGCTGCACTCTCACTCTAAGCTCTGCTGCTGTCCCGTTTGAGGATCACGGAAACACCACTTTACGCCGCTTTGAAAAACTGACACGAGCGAAATGCACTTACTGGTTGTGGTAGCAAAGGGGGTCAGGGATGCACAGTTCTGAAACATCCATCAGTCCACTTTTATCATTCCCGGGGAGGCGAACGGAGCTGGAAAACAGGATGGTTTGGGAGTTCAGTTCCTTTGAATCCACATATCGTGAAAAGCAAACGCTGCTTAAAAGAGTTCTTGTGTGTTGCCTCGCCCCCCTCTCTTCTTTCTTCCTCAAAATAAAGTGCGCGTCTGCCCGGGCAACTCCACTCTGCAGAGGTGATCAGATTATGCTAAAAAAAAAGAAAAAAGAAAGACAAAAAAAACACTGGATTGGTTTCGAGAGTGGAGCCGGAGGACAAATGAGCACTAAACGGAAGACGTAGCTGGTCGGATTGTGATCAAATATTTGAGAGCGATTGGGATCGCCGGATGAGAGCAGCGGAGGTGGAGCTGCGCGCACACGGGCTGTCAGTGACGGGACTGGGGCTCCATTGAAACCACGGCAGCGCTTTAAGAAGGAGGGGGGGCGTGGCTCGGAGCATATGGAGCGGACGCGACTGGTCGGGATGGCGGAGGACGTCCCGGAGGCGGCCAGTGCGCTGGAAGGATTACCGTGATGGGGAGGGGCTTTCATTCAGAACACAGGGGAACACAGACACAGCCCACTAGATGGACACAAAGCTAATCAGACGGAGTATGAAGTGGATAAGCCTCAGCCCAAGCAACACAAAGATACAAAGAAATAAATGAGTGGTTTTGACCAAAGCTTTATTCAAGCTTATTAAACCGCTTTCTGCACCTTAACTATAACTATATCGCCAAATTATAGCTTTATTAACCTCTTACCACCCGCCGTAACCAAGCACGTTTTCTCCAGTTTGGCTTTACCTAAATGTAAAAGCTTGAAGCCTCTAGACCAGTGTGACGCCTCAATTTGAAAGCTAAGGTCGACAAAATAGGTCATGACTTCTTTGTTGCGTTGTTGCCATTTTTTGTTGCTGCTTTTTCACCTTTAGTTTGTCACTCTTTTGTCCCTTTTTTCTTGCGTTTTGTCGTCATTTTTTTTGTCGCTTTCTCTGCGAGTTATTGTTCCATTTCCAGCGCGTTTTCGTTGCTTTGTCACTTTTTTATTTGCGTTTTTTTTTTGGGTCACTTTTTCAGCACCTTTTGATGCGTTATCGCCGCTTTTTCCCGGTATGTTCTTTTTGACTACGTTTTCGCCCTCATCGCTTTTAGATGTGGGTAAAGCCAAGACAGCCTAAAACAGAAATGCGTGGCAACTTAAAAAGTGCAAAAGTTCAGTTTTAGTCTAGTTTACTGTTTTAGTCTCATTTTAGATTTGTTTTCGGCATAGAGTTGGTATCTTTTAAGCACACGTTTGACACAATTGGATGGAAAAGCTAATGAGTAATGAAATGATGAAAACGTCCTGATGGTGTCTGGACCTTTAACAACAGAGAAGCCTCACCTCATGACATCAGAAGGTGGGGGGCAATCATACTGAGCTCTCAAAAATGAAAAGGAACATGAACATGACCTGTGTTTTACAGAGCTCTGTGGCAGTTTACGCGGATCCCACACTCTTATCATCTCCCCTTAGCCACGACATTTCAAGCAATGCCTTCCCAGCGCTTCACAAAAAAAAAAAAAAAACATGGCACCAGCAAAAGGAGCATAGAATAATAAAGGAAAATCTGAACGCCAAAAACTCAAACGTGTTTACAGAGATCTAGGCCGTTTTAAATTGCACAGTGTGAAAATAAATTCATTCATGAAACTGTCTTGGATATTGAGATACTATTGCAAAACATTACATTTGATCAAAATTGGAAGAAGCTTTGATAAAAAACATCGCAATTAATCTCGCAGCCCGATGTACTGAAGTCAGCTGCTGCGCGATGATTTGTTGACAGAAATTGTGCGCATGGATCTGTGCGTTGGGCAGGACATGAGAGAGAGAGAGGATGCCCCCCCTCCCCTCCCTTCAGCCCACTTCATCAACCCACATTTTGCAAATCAATATAAAAGCCATCACAGGGGGGTATTGATCAGAGCGGTGCTGCGGTGTCGCCACAAGCCCTGGGACAGACTCCGCTTTCCCAACCATCTTTTGCGTATCAAAGGGAATTAGACATTTTGAACGTTTATTTCCCCCTTTTCATGTCACAGCCGATCAGAGTCAGGCGCGCACTGGCCGATTGCCGTAATAATAGAGCGACGCCACCTCAATTAAATTTCTGATCAATATTCTGGCATCTAGTGTACTTTCCCGCTGATCAGATTAAGACATCCAGACACAATCAATATGGGAGATATGTTTATGTTTTTAATGAAGCTGAGAAAAGGAGGCTAATGCTCGGATGACATACATAATTTCATACTGGGGCTTAATATTGAAGCGGAAGGACAGTGGAGAGTGAAATTCTTGTAACAGTGTATTTGCTTCTTTTTCCCCAGCAACCCCTTCTCTATGCGGATAATGTTTGGATCAGCGACATTCACTGTTTAGTGTGGACTAATAATAGGCTGCATGTTTGTGGCAGAAAAAGATCGAGAACATACAGTAAATCATGGTCATTTACTGCATTGTTGGGGGACATTATACTTTTACAAAACCACGGAATGTGTGTTTTCTATTTTTGCCCAATGGCAGGACAAACGATTAGTACATAGACATTTTAATCCAGACGAACTGACTACAATTATGTGACTTTGAGAAAATTCACTCTGATTATACCGTTTCCTTTTCATTCTCAAATTGCGCTTTTTTTTTGACAGGTTTGGAAGGCAATGTATGTAACTGTTGTTGCTCATAGTTATGACCAAAAAGAGCTGCATAATATATCGCCAAATTAACACTTTATTAAATCACTTTTCTGTCACTCTGTTGCTGCTATTTTGTTACATTTTGGTCACATGTTTGTCTCTTTTTATTGCTGGGTTGCAGGTTCTACAATGTGATGATGTCACTGGACCCAGCGGGGGGCAGGAGCCAGTTTTTCCTATTAACGGCATTACACTTTCATAAGTCATAGCTCAAAAGAAAGAGTATGAATTACAAACATGATCATTAGTATCAGTCACTGGGTCCAGGATCTCTCTGTACAAGACCGAAATTTTCCTCAAAAACAAAATAATTTTTCCTCCATATAATAGTATTGGCCTTTGGAATGCTGTGGACGTCACCTGCAACCCAGCAATTGCTGTATTTTGTGGCTTTTGCTCTCACTTTATCATAATTTTCTTGTTGCATTTTCACCCTTATTTTTTTCCTCATTTTAGTCGCTGTTTTGACACTTTTTCCAAGAAGCTTTTAGATTTGATTCAGGTGTGAGTTAAGAGGTTAAAGAACATAAAATAAATATGTACGGCCATGCAAATCATTAAAAAGCTCCTCATGACCTTCTTTGTTTAGAACACATTCACATGTCTGTTTTGATTTTGATACAGTGCGATTATGAACAAATGACATTTTGTCCCAGACTCATAATAAGTCACACCGTGCAGCCCCCGTCGCCACATCTAGGCGGCCCGATTATGACGCAGGAGCCCAGAGACGGCTCCTGCTCTGCCACTTCACCGAGGTGGGTCGTAAAGTCCGGGGCTCATCTGTTTCGCTTCCTTTCAGCTTGAGCCGCTGAGGGGAGAGCAGGCTTTCACGGCATCTGACGGGAAATCTATGAGTCTGTAATCCCGCTATCGCGCTACCCGCCAAACCATGGAACAGTAATCCAATCATTAAGTCTGTATTTAAGCAAAACAGATTTCCAGCTCCGCGGCCACCGCCAGTGACAAACTCTGAGCGGATCGCGGCTATAGTCTGGGAGAGTTTCCTTGTCCAATTAGAGGTGGGCAGTAATTACATGTGCTGAACTATGAACAGCCATTACATTAGGACAAATTAAACAAAATCAAATCGCAATTGCAATTTGAATGTTTGCAATTGTATGTAACTCAGTGCATGTGCAAAGCTGTCCTCAAAAACAGATCTTACCAAATGTGGGTCAGGAACAGAAGAAAATGTCAATAAATCCTCATCACACGTTGTGCAGAATGGCCCGACCAACACACTCTCATGTCACACAGGCTTTGTGGGTAATTAGCCCTGACTCCTGAGGACCCCGGGCCCCACGGCTGACCTCGTGACCCCCAGGGCTGGATGTGTCATGTCGTCTTCAGTACAGTGGGTTCAGGAAGTTTCAGGCCTCGTCAAAAGCCACACTACCCGATAAACACAAAGCGAACATTAATACATATACTTCAATAACCATGTACTCTTTACTTTGAGTGGGCTCGCCTCTCCTCAGACCTGACTCGTAACTTTATAAGAGCAGGACGTCACCATCTCGTCTCCTTGGAGATGCTCTTTTAAAGTGTTTATCTGATAATCCACTGCAAAAGTAACATTGGCTGGTTATTAGGCGCATGTTTGGCGTCACTGGCATGTTTCACAGTTTGGCTTTATTATTGGTATAAAATCATACACAGACTACCAACAATAATGTCTTAAAATCAATAGAAAATAATAGATAAGAAAAACAAAACTTTCACAGTAACCAAAGTATTCAGACCCTCTGAAATACAAATAATAATAAGATAATATACAAAATAAATAAATAGAGGTAGTACTGCCAGTATGTCTTCAATACAAACCCAATGGGAAATGAATTATGGACCAACACTGAAGCGGGCTACTTCATTATAGTCGTTACATCTCTGCACAAAGCTGCCCCAGGAGAAAGTGAATTATTAATTAGCCGAATGGTTTGTGATGCTCGCGACGGCTGTAAACTTTTATCTGTGCCATATTTCACCGCAGCCAAACACTGAACTGTCACTGATTTGTTTTAAATGACTCATTATAAGATCTCAAATCAATAGGCCTTAATCAAATGATGCTCAGATAAATACAGTAAACCGCAGGGGATAAAACATTTGATTGTTTCATTTTGTCATGATATAAAACTGTTTCTTCTGAGCTTTGTCCATGTAAGCATTTTATTTCCAGCTTTTATTACTTGGCTGTGTTTTCACCTGATGTCCACAGGAGGGCTGGGGACAGCTTTCTCAGCCTCCACAGTCTAGCAGCGTGACGGCTAAAATTAGATCTTTGCAGTTTGGGTGTTTTTCTGATATCAATAGCAGCTTTTGGACATTAAGACAGGGTCAGATCTGAGTGTTTTATGTCTAGTAGGCTTAAGGTTTACTTTATAGTCCACGTGAGGAAATGTGTCTTCTTCATCTAATGCCTCAAGGACAACCTGTAAAGACCCATGTCCAGATCTTGAGCGGGATTCATGGTAAGGTTTTGGGTGGATCCCAGACACTGAGAGAACATGCAAACTCCACATTATAGAAAGACCCGCACAGTTCAGGAATCAACCTGAGCACTAACCACTCAGCCACCGCGTCGACTGGAGTTCCTGGTTGGCATAAACAGTGTGGCTATCATGAGGTTTCATCCTTAATTTTGAACTCAATCAAAACTATTAAAGGGTCATATAATCTATTGGAGAGCACAAACACAAAACTAATTTAAAGGTATAGGGATGTAGCATCACTAACTTGTCATCTTTACAGAGAATCACACAACAGATTAGCTCTTATTACATTTCATATTTGCCTCTCGTTTGTTTGAACTGCACCACACATACAGCTACTATAGTATTTACACAGCTAACTAGTTAAAACGTCCATATTAAACCGATCATACTGCCACTTTTACTCTCCTTGCATCAGAGGTCTCCATGACGACGAGAGTCTAACCACGTCCAGAGTTTGGGTGGTTTCTGTGCGGCTGCTGCACTTGTTTGGCCCGCGTGCCGGAGGAGTGTGGAGAGGGATAATTGCAATAGCCACAGGGCTGCATTAATCAGCTGGGTGCTTTGCTGCGCTTTTATGATGTTCCCACTCCCCTTTGCACACCTCGCTGCCTGAGCCTCCGCCACCGCACCGGACCACTGCTGCCCAATCACGCTGGGTTAATAAATGCTATTAGCCTCTATCTTTTGCCTCTTAATTTCTAATTTAACCACGGAGCGCTAAAACAAACGGCCCAAGCGTGGTTTTAATCAGGGAGACTTAGCGGGACTCGGAGATCTTGATTGAGAGAACTGGACTCACACAATGAGGCACAAAGGAAGTGCTGGGAGACTGGACTTGTTTACACTGGCGCATGGATTCATGGAGTCATTTTACTGTCCGGCATCCATGTTGTTTCGGTTCAAGCGCAGACAGAATTATTGTTTTATTAGCAACTGATTTAGCAATTTTACAGGTAACAATGAGCAAATCACACATATGTCGCTGCATGTCTTCTGAAAAAAAATATATTTTTTATTTCCTTTGGGATTCGTCATATAAACTCAGTTACAATGAATTACAATGAGTTACAATGAGACCGCCGCTTCAAACATGTTTTCAATTGAATGTTATTCTTGTATTAGTTTAATGGTTCATATTCCAGTCATGTCTCAAGTGTTAATGCTTCTGAACTTGAATAAAATGAGCAACATGAACTAAATCTTTAATTTTAAAATGTAAATTGAAAGTCTAATTGGAACCACAATGCTAGTCAGAAAGAACACAAATAAACCCCCATCATTGCAGGGATCTCCAATTCTTATGTACTATAGTAGTAGATCAAATTGTAGATATTGGTCAATACATAAAAAAATTATTGAATCACCAATTCATCACCATTTGTGCAGCTAAGAATCTACATTCTCCATGTGTGGCCGACGCTGTTGATTCTTTTAAAGGAGAAAAAGACGCTTTAAGTTGACAAGGCCGTGATTGTTTGTGATTTTATCTATGGAAGGTGCTATATAAAGAAAGTGTCTTCTTCGTCCTTTTTATTTAATCAAATCTTAATATACTCAATCGCCTCTTAAATATAAGATGAAACTGCTGTTCGTCATCAGTAAAATGTGCAGCCCCTTGTCGACGTCACCTGCACAAGAGGAGCCTCCGGAGTCACCTCTAAAGAAAACATGTGGTGTCATTGGAATCCACGGCTGGATCAATACATTCATCTCAAGTTCATTTCAATAAGGCAGCAACAACACAGCTGTGGCGTCAGCTCTTTGTGACGTGCACAATGAAGAGGTCCAATAATATGCTTAATTCAGGCTTTTTCAAACTTAGCCTTGATATTTGTTACATAACACAATTATAATAAATGTATCTACATATTTCCCCTGGCGCTTCAGATGTCGGGCAAATTGGCCACAGACAGGATCAGAACAAGTTTGATGAAGGTGTCTACTTTATATCACAGAGATAGATTCCTCTGTATGACGCGTACTAGAGTGCGGGCCGGCGTTTTGAGTGGTTTACCGAACAACTCTCCAGATGGGATTTTAATACATTATACCTTGGTTGAAAACTAAAGAAGAGGTACATTTTGCGTGCTCTGCACTCTTGCCTTTTACTGTAATTGATTGATTTTCATGTTGATGTTTTATTGATTGATTTTATCTGTTTTCTTGTAATTTTATGCAACTGTGAAGCACTTTGAATTGCCTTGTGTATGAATTGTGCTCTACAAATAAACTTGCCTTGCCTTGCCATGTAAGCCCTTTCATCAAAAACACAAGTAAAGTGGAATTTTTGATCAGCTCATAAAATCATGTAGCCGTGTAAGTGGAGAGCTTTTCTTAAAAAATGCTCAAATTTCACATCACGCACCTGCTGCTATCCAGGCTTGTTCAAACTTCCAACACAGCGAACACCCACAGGGCATTAGTAACTCTTCAATTACACACTCCACCCCGAGGATCGCTTAACTTAAGTACAGAACTTCTGTTTCAAATGACTTTTGATAAGGAATTTATCCTCTTAGTTTGTCTCCTTCCAAAAATAAAAGACGCACTTTCAGTCTAAATTTTCCTCTGCGAGTTTGGGATCGTCAAAAACTTGTCATTGTGAACAGGAGTGTCAGGCTGAAAAAGAAATGTTTGTAGAATTATTCACCCACTCTGGCCTCAGAGCAGCAAAAAAAATTATGTGTCAGACCAGACGCAGGTTTCACATCCTTCATTGTGCGTCAAGTGAGGATACACCGATCAGATACTGGTATTGGAAATCAGAACCAATACTGGAAAAAATATGATACCAGTTTTGGCTCTCACCACCTGATAAACACAACTTTCACCACCTAAATATAAGTGACTGAGTATGGGTATTATGCCATTTTGAATGGCAGAACTTGTTGGAATCAATTGCGGTGTTACTTTTAACCTCCGCAGTTTATTTATTTGAGCAGCAAACATTCTGCTCAAAAGGAGTGGGCCGAAGCAAGAGATTATAAGCGCCCACCCCCAAAATCAATACAATTAAATCAATTAAAATTATCAACAGAAAGAAGCACAATTACAACAACAGTCTTGTTTCATGTACGAAGTCTAGTACAAAGCAAGTAACAAAAGACGATCATTACCTTTCTTTCAGATGGTTACCATTCCTACCATTGTTAGCATTACCAAAAGTCAATAGTTTTATGTTAAAAAGACACAATAATATACATATTATACTCAGTGATTATTATTATGTACATCTCCCCCTCCACCCAGAGACACTGCGCGGATCAGTTGGCTCCTGTCTTCACAGACATTTTCAATACCTCCCTGGAGTCATGCCACGTGCAGTCCTGCCTTAAATCGTCCACCATTGTCCCTGTCCCTAAGAAACCACGGATCACAGGACTTAATGACTACAGGCCGGTGGCACTGACGTCTGTGGTCATGAAGTCTTTTGAGCGCTTGGTCCTGCCCCACCTCAAGGACATCACTGCCCCCTCCTGGACCCGATTGCAGTTCGCCTACAGAGCCAACAGGTCTGTGGACGACGCAGTCAATCTGGCCCTCCACTTCACCCTGAAGCATCTGGACTCCCCAGGAACCTACGCCAGGATCCTGTTTGTGGACTTCAGCTCTGCCTACACCATCCTCCTTGAACTGCTACGAGACCAGCTCTACCAGCTCAACGTATTCGACTCCCTCTGCAGGTGGATCACTGACTTCCTGACGCACCGGAGACAGCACGTGCGGCTGGGAAGATCATCTCGGACACTCGGACTACAAACACTGGAACTCCTCAGGGCTGTGTACTTTCCCTCTGGCTCTTCTCCCTGTACACAAACTGCTGCACCGTCAGTCACCAGTCCGTTAAACTTATCAAGTTTGCGAATGACACCACCCTCATCGGGCTCATCTCGGACGGTGATGAGTCCGCCTACAGGAGAGAGGTGGACCGGCTGGCATCCTGGTGCAGCCGCAACAACCTGGGGCTGAACGCCCAGAAGACAGTGGAGATGATCGTGGACTTTAGGAAAGACACAGCCCCACCGTCCCTCCTCGCCCTGACAGACTCTCCCACCCCCATTTCCATTGTGGACTCCTTCCGTTTCCTGGGCACAACCATCACCCAGGACCTCAAATGGGAGCCGACCATCTGCTCCCTCATTAAGAAGGCCCAGCAGAGGATGTTCTTCCTGCGACAGCTGAAGAAACTTAAGCTGCCTACCAGGATTCTGGTGCAGTTCTACACGGCCATCATCGAGTGCATCCTCACCTCCTCCATCACTGTGTGGTTCCCCGGCTCTACAGAACGAGACAGGCACCAACTGCAGCGCATTGTGCTGCTGAGAAGGTGATTGGCTGTGAGCTCCCATCTCTCCAGGACCTGTTCACCTCCAGGACCCGGAGGCGTGTGGTTTGGATCACAGCTGACCCCTCTCACCCCGGACATAGACTATTCACCCCTCTCCCCTCAGACAGGAGGCTACGGTCTATCCAGACCCATACCGTGGGACCCATTTGTATCTTATTTATTTAATATTCCTTAAGAATGCCCCCTAAAGCCTTATAGTTTAAAGTTTTACAGCTTATTTATATCTAAATTCTGTGTTCTATGTTTTATGTTGCACGTCCGCATCAAGAACAATTCCTAGTTTGTGAACCTGTTCTCAAACAATGGCAATAAAACCTATTCTGATTCTGATTCTGTAACCTAAATAGCCTGTCATATACCCAATTATATGTAGTGTAAACAAGTGATCCTTGTTGTTTTCCCATTAGTTTGTCAATAGATATAGTAATTGATCATTGATCTGTAAGACTTTTTTGTTCTAAAAATGGAGAAAAGAAGACCATTCACTTTTTCACTCAGAGCAGCCACTTTTAAGAAAGTCTCTCAGTATCGGTTAATATTGGATATTGGCAGATTCTCAAAACCACAGTATCGGCATTGGTATCGGAAGCAAAAACGCTGGATTGGTGCATCTCTAGCATCAAGCTCACACACAGAGTACGATAGAGTTTGGAACTGTGTCATCAACACCACTAAGCAGGCCTATAAAGGGGCACCTTCCATAAAATAAAGCCAACAGAGATTTAAAAGGTAAAATGCTGGTGTGTTTTCTATTGTTTCTAGCAAATGTTAGTCAATGTTTTCGGTAGTTGTCACAAAATGGTGAATAGCTATGCTAAAGTTCAATAGAAAATATAAAATTCAATAAAAAATGTGCTGCCCTAACTCGTGTGTTAAAACTTCGATCCTAATCAACTCAGTTGGAAAATCAGCACGTTTCGCAGTCCGCCTGGTTTCAAAGAGAGCGGCCGCATCCAGACTTGGCGCTCTAAGATCCGTGAGGCCTGACTTTCATTCGGTCTCACCTCTCCCTCCAGCCGGGGTCACCCCTGTTGGTATAGCAAGCACAGCAGTCACATTGCTCCTCCATGCGCGCAGATTGCTTACCAGAACTGCCTGGAACCTTTCATATTTCCCAGTCAGCATTTTTACGGGATAATTTTGGCAGCCTTTAAGGATATCACTGCCTTAATAGGGGATATAAATAAACAGGCGATGGAGGGGCTATATCAGGCCAGTATAATCTTGTATTCTACACTGTGTTCGGCTACACGTCTGGCTTTAGCTACACTCAATGCGATTACACTTTGGCCCGGTTGATTCCAGAAGAGCATTTATCCTATTTTTAAAATGAAAGAACGTGTTTGTTGCCAACTATATCCAAAAAGGACGGTTAAATTAATTACAATATAACGGTGTAAATGATATTATAAGGCCGCGGCTTCTAAGAATGCCTTTGGCGCGTGTCCTGGAGAGAGATAGTGGTCAGCACATTCAGAGATGGCTTGCAGATAGATGTGTGTTTTGAACCTATATGCACATATACGGATCTGCCCGTCTGCATACATATAGGAATATTATATGCTATAAGCTGGCAGGCGTCTTTATGGCAGCAGTGACTGACTTCTGTTTAAAAAAAGAAAAAGAAAAAAAAGCTTGTAAAAATATCTCAAAGAAGCAAACAGCTTAATTCAATCAGCCCCGCTCCTTTCAAGACCACAAGGGAGTCGGCTAATGGTGTTAGAGACTTGAAAAGTTGGAAAAATAAGCTTGAGGAAGTTCTCAGTACCTGGGAAAGAAGTGTGTTCCTTGCAGCTTTCCTTTCGCGTATGATAGTAAAAGCTCCACTCTTCTGGGCCTTGTTGCTTCTCTGTGAGCTCAAATGGTGGATTTTAGTTTGTGCTCCTCCCATGAGGCACCAAGCTTTTGCAGAAGTTAGAGGAGGGTTAGATGAAGTTCAGTGTAAATGTTTTTCTTTTCTTTTTCTTCGTATTCAGCGAACTTTTTAAAATAAAAGACTATGGATCGAGATGCTCTGCTGAAGCATGTTTGGAAGCGAGTGCGCGGGGAGTTGGAGACATACAGGACTGGGTTAAATGTGAAGAAAGGCGCTGCTCTTTCTAAATAGAGGTCCTGTGGGCATTACCTTTCAGGATCCACAGACGATGCTACGGGGCGCCGTGTGACCGTCTGTCTTTGGTGAGAAGTGCGGTGCCCTTCCCCCCCCCCCCCCGCGCCTTCCGACATTCACCCACCACATTAATGCTTTGATTGTGTCTTCCTCTCATTTTCCCCCTCGTTATGCATTTAATGTTTCCAATTTGCCGTCATCACAGGAAAACGCCACAAGAAGCTATAAATTCCTTTCTAATTCCAAATAATTAGGATTACACGGACCAGTGGTTTTCAATCAGCGAGATCATCTCAGTGATAGATGGCGGGATAACTGGCCATTGCCGAGACATAAATATTGTGTCGTTCAATTAATCTGGTCTAATGAGGTGTCAGAGCTGCCAGTCATCCATCAAATACAATTAGGAATAAACACATATGCATGGAGACGGGTAATTAATAATTAGCAAAGCAAAGAAAACAGTATTGGTTTCAGCCGCCGCATTCACGGAGCAATTTAGCACAGCGCTTTTAATTTGCTTTATCAAGTCACTGAAACAATGAGGAATTTGAATCAAGTTTTTGTATTGACTTTCTTGTCTGGAGTTGGTCACACAGAACGAGCCTCGACAGACGAAGTGTGCCGACACATTCACAACAATAAGTCTGCGTTTGGCGTTAAAGTGTTATTTCATCCTGCCAAGAGAAGTAAAGGTAATGCAAGGTAAGGTGATAATGAATGCAGACATTTTGGGGCAATAAAAAGCAGAAAACATACAAGTATTTTGCATTTTGGGAATTGGGACAGGCATAATCAGTCTGTCTTATTGCCTCTCTAAAGCCCACGAGGCTCATTGTCTGGGAACTTTTATTCAGAACATTTACATTTTGCAACAATTAAAACCACAGAAGCCACTTAGTTACACTTGCGCCGGTTTCAAAGATAAAACTTTGAACTAATAAATGTTGCACAGAAGACTCCTGAAGCAAAAACTAAACTTCCACAGGCCAGGTCCAAAATGGTGGAGACGTTCAATGGCTTTTTTTGCAGGCCAACAGTATGCGGCATGATGTGTTTGTAATGTTTGCGACTTACTTACTGTCCAGTCCGTTGTCTCAGACGAGGCGACGATGGGACATGTGAGGAGGGCGCAGAGTCTAAATAAGGGTCCGCAGAAACACCTCAGTGCTCCAGCAGCAGCAGCAGCAGTGAAGAGGCAATTACCCAGAGGCAACGGGGCGAGCAACAGACGGGAAATCAATACATAATTTCAGCATTTTAGAGCGTGTTTCCTTCCACTGAGTCCATGGCTCAATTCGCCACAGTGACAGTTGTTTTAAGTGAATATGCTTTTCTATTCAATATAGGATAAAGAATCTACTTTGTCTTACGAAACCGTGATTAAGAAAGAAAGTTATATCCATGCACAAAAACAAAAGGTCTATAGAGTTGCCATATGCTCACTCAATGGCTTAGAACAGGGTGTATACAACAGTACTATTATAATATAGTTTTTTTTGGCCATATTGCCCTACACTTGTCCATTACTGCTGTACAGTTAATAAAAAAACACTCCTGTACATTTTACATTATGGGGTCCTGCAGCATTGAAGGCCACAGCTTCTGGGCTAATACAACAAAGCTGCAGTCGACACCTGTGGGCAGCCCATGCGACAAAAACACTCCGGCTGACCTTGGGGTAAACCGTCTGAGAGGGCTAGCCGCTGCTCTACATCCGGCAGCAAGTTCACCCAAAGTTTAGGCCAAACACACACAGCGTGAGGAGTTATCTGTTGCTGTTTCTGAATGGATCGGAAGCACAACCCCTGCTGATGCGGCGCAAAGATGGCACGGTTAAGTGACAGCAGCCAGACACAAAAATGAAACTAATCAATAGAAGCGTCTCATATGGAGGGAGACCAAACTGCAGCACTACATGATAATGACCAGAGAAGCACTCAAGCGTTTGAGGCTACCCCCAGAGAGGCGCGTGTTTGAATGGATGTAGGTTAGTATGATTGACTAATGGCCCACCAAATTAGAAAAGACCATAACTCGGAGCTTTGTGCCCACAAGAAATCTCAAAAGCCTCAACCCTGAATTCAATTATGCTCGGCTTCAAGTCTCACACCCCCACTGGACTTTTCCACAAATGAACCGAATTCTCGTGAAAATATTTGAACTCAACGCATTTTGTTTACAAGCTGGTGATCCTTCAATAAAAAATGAAAACACTCACGTGCACAAGGAATTGCGTTTGAATCGCTGGCGGTCGCTAAATTTCCCAAATACAGGAGATTCTTAAGTTAGTTTAGCAGTTCAAAAGTCAGTCTTCTGCTCATGTTAACCTCTTAACCCCCACCGCAACCGAGCACATTTTCTCCAGTTCGGCTTTACTCAAATCTACAACCTGAGAGCTCGCAGCCTGTTGGCCAGTGTAACACCTCATTTGAAAGCTAAGGCCTAAGGTTTTTGCTGTCACATGTTGTGTTTTCATCACATCTTCAATGAAGGTACTTGATTCATCTTCTGTACTCATCACATGTTTGTCGCTTAACAAAACAACAAAAACGTGACAAAAATGTGGCAACAACGACTAAAACCTGACAACAAGGAAGACGCTTAGGTGAGTGTTGCAGGTCTTAGCTTTCAAATATTATATTGGCCTATAGGCTGTAAACTCTCAGGTCAAGAAGCTTTAAGATGTGGACAAAGCCCAACTGGAGAAAATGTGCTCAGTTGTGATCAGATTGATTTCAAAAACATGAATCACAAAACTAATCACAACTGCAACACTAAAACAAAAAAGTCAATATCTTTTTTTTTCCAAAATGGATTACTACAGCACTCCCAGTTCGTGGTCCCAGACGCAAATGGTCTCGAAAATGAGCAGGCAATGTGAGATTCAGGTGTGTGAACCAGCTCTCTGGAGCTCCCTATGCCCCATGATAATTGTTCAACATAATGCTACTCTTCTTCTATAACCCGGCAATTATACCTACCACAAAAACTTCAGGCTCTTTCTCCTGACAAAAATGGTAATAAAGAGCTATTTTTTAGGATTAGATATGGCTGACTTTTATGTGGTAGATTTGAATATGAAAAGGAGGACTGGTAGCGAGCGCGGGTAGCCCAGGGGACCCAAACACAGACTTCCTCTAAAATGTTAATGGTTTGGCTAATTGAAGGTATGTTCTTTGTCGCTGCTGTTTTGGAGGGTCCCGTTTATGGCGAGCGTGCACTAAGGTAGCGCCGCTCTCAGATGTGATTGTATTTGACTGCTGCTGCTGTGCTGGGGCACCACTGGGCCTCGCGCTTTAAAGATAAGTTACTCGGGACATGCGCACACACCCGCGGGCGCACACACGGAGCCCTTATCCCGGTGATGTGTAAACCCCGCTCGGGCGCACGTATATCCACACACTGACGACACGTGTATACGCCAGCCATTTGCATTTCAAACCGCGGTAATTGCCTGTGGCGCTGGCTGAGGGAGTGTGGCCTCAGGATTCCCCGGGAGTGCCTCTGAAGTTAACGAGTCATGAGGCGACGCTCTTTTATACAGCGCAGTCACACCAACAGCCTCCCGAGGATCCGCAGGTACAGCGCTGCGCGAAAAGAGCAATTTACTCCGCGTTCAGCCACAAGTTAGAAGTTCGCTTTTGATAAAAGTATTGTCTTCACAAAACCTATTATGGGCAGTGTGTAAACAATTCATTGCATTGATTCACTGTCAGTTTAATGGCCCACGTAATAAGGAACAAAACCTATTCCTATTTTTTCTGTTATTCTAAATATTCTAAAATTCATATTGCGTCAGTGTTCTTTCTTGCTTGTGGCACTTGTCCCCATATTTACATGACAATAAATATACATCTATTTATGATACTGCAGACAAACAAGAAATATTAAGCCAATTGCAAATGGCTCAATCCCTGCTTTATATAATCTATCATTGTAAATACATGTAAATACACTTTGGGCAAGATAATACAATATTTTTTCCTCTAGCTACTTATATATTCTATATCATGCAAAATCGACTTTTTGGAGCTTTTAACCATGTTGTTATGCTATTTCCTTCTCAAAAACACCCCCAGAGTGGTTTTTGGATTCATTCACGCAGTTCTCAGTAATCCTCCTGAATCCTGCGCTCTGAGCAGCTGCTCCGCCCTCTCCTGGTAAACGACTGGCATGTTCAGTTGTGTCGTCACAGCGGAACGGAAGTGCTCGACGTCTGTAATCTAATGCCTTACGGCATGATTTTTCATTATTTCTGTCGTAAGAAAGAAGAAAAAAAAATAAACAAAAATAAGGAAGTGCCTGACGCGTGCTGCCCCTGCAGTGAAAACAAACGCACCCCCTGAGCGTCTGAGCAGATGTCGTGTTTGCACCGAAAGCTGTGAAGAAGGAGCTCTTTCTAACCTACTCCGGAGTCTGGACACCTGTTCTTTTTTCTAACGATAATGTCACGGAGAAAAGCGCGTTTGGCTACGAGGACAGGACTCTATTCAACCTAAAGAAGGCAACCACTCGCCAGAAGTTGGAATTTCTCTCCAGGATTCAGCGACTAGCAGCCAAAATAGTGTTTGTCTGTGAACGTCACTGATGGATGTTTGGTGAACCTTGGCCAGAATCAAAGTGGATTAACTTTTATAACCAACGCAAGTCCCATAATGGAAACATCAGAGTGGTGAGTCATCAAAATGCGTGTTAGCGTGTGTGTTAGCCATTTAGCCATGAAGCTGTGTTGCACATGTTAACTCCTTATAACGGCATCATGAAGTAACTTCACTTTTTGCTGTGATATATATATTTCTACTACTGCTAAAGTTGTATGAGCGGCGAGAGGGGGCGGAGTTAACTGAATCCAAGCGTTTTGTCTTCCGGGTTGGAAAAATACCTCCAGAAAATACTTATATTTATCACAAAAATTAGTGCTCCGTTGTGGTAGAGGTACAATATATCATATAAATGCCTATACTTTACTTTGGAATGGCTTAAAATAGCATGATACAGATCCTTTAAGCAGCTATGGGTGGAGTAGCCAAAATATCAACTCAAGTAAGAGTAACATTACTTTGAAATAAGTAAAAAGTAATGACACAATTACTCAAGTAAAAGCAAAAACGTAATTGAAGAAAATGTTGCTAAAGTACTGTGAGTAACTGAGTAATTGTTTGAGCAAAAAAAGATTCTGATTTGTGTGAAACAAAACCTAAAATCATGTGGAATCTATATTACAGATCAAAATGATGCATTTGCTGCTTAAATATTTACTCACAGTAGAAAAAGTCACTATTATTTTTACTCAAGAGTACAGATACTTTATTATCATTTTACTCAAGTAGAAGTAAAAAGTACCGTATAATAAACCTACTCTAAGAAAAAAATGTCCTCAAAGAGTTACAGTAAATGTAACAGAGTACTACCCGCCCCTGCTCTTAAGTAGTAGTTGTACCACAGAAGACCGTCCCATCCCTTGGCCAAGTCCTTTTAAAAAATGAGACCCTCCTTGAAAATAATTGGAGCGCCCTGGTGTAACTCACTCAAGCCCATCTCAAACCGAGCTGCCAAAACGCTTGTAGCAGTGACACAAACAGATCCGCAGCCACAGCGCCGAGTCCAGCGCCTCGTGAACTTCGGTCCCTGAAAACCAAGCTGTACCTTGTTGCTGGGAAGACTAATGGAGTGGCAGAAGTGTTATTTGTCTTGCAGTGCTGGGTGAGCCCTCACGTCCACTCAGACTCCGGAGGAGATGAAAAAGGGACGGACCGAGTGTCTGGAGAAGTGCTCGCAGTGCGCTGGAGGACGATCTGTCACAGCAGTCATCACTTTACCCCCGCGCGGAGCCACACCACTCACTCAGCGAGAGCCGCCGCCGACCAAAACGGGCGCATCGGGTCGAGCGTGATTAAAAATATGCATGAAATGAAATGCAAATCCTTTGTTCAAATCTGAATGTAACGCCGCGACGGCACACACGTTGATAATGACGGACTAGCCGTACGCGCCGTGGGAGTTTTTAGGGCATTTTCTAAATTGTTTACCCACATGTAAACAACGGCGAGCTTCTCAAACTACTCACAAACACACTTAAGCATCTAATAGAGGCTGGCATTGCACGTGGGGGTGAAGGACAGGCAGTGGGGCCGCCCTGTCTCGTGACACAATAAATGACTGTGATCCGGGCTCGAACAAAAACAAGGCCCGCTTTTCAATTCTGCCTCTTTGGCCCGGATGAGTGATGAACCCATGGTAAGAGGTGCAGTGTTGTGGTATTAATATACATCAGGGGCCAGAGCGCCACACTAAATCAGGAGCCTCCATGCATTTGTTATTCTAATGACAAGCAATAGCCTGAGTCGCCCAGCGTGGAGTTTGGGGGGGGAAAAATGAGAAAACGTAAAATATGGAGTGATTGGACTGGGTACTTTGAGTGCAGACCAGTGAGAGATGAAAGTCTGGTGATAGTAATGAAACTGATGAAGGCGCAGTGGCTGAGAGGCTTGCACTCAGGCCGCACAGCAACAAAATCCTGGGTTCAATTCCCTCCCTGTGTGGATGCTCTGGTTTTGCTCCAGGGACACTAAAGGATGGGTCAAATGCAGATGACATCATGCACTGGTTTACGGTTAAACATGATATGTAATTACCATGTTATTACACTTTTACCAGGCTACTACAGTGCAGTAAAAAGAGTGTCTACAATAGTCCAACAAGCCTTGAATGGAGCGGTTCACCGGACACTTTGGTTGAGATGGCTTATATTCATCTGTGAGGTGTTTAACCAGCAGCTGCTCCCTGGACCAGTTCCATCATAAATCAGCTCTTAAGAGAAGACAAAGTGAACAGAGGAAGACATGATGGACGATTCTGGTGAACTCTGTGGATTGAATAATCAATAGTGACAAAAATAAATGACTTGAGCATTTATCTGGGTCTGTGGTCAGTCTCCAGCTCAGTTCCTGTAATATATATTTCATACTCTTTTATACTCATTGATTAGCTGCCCTCTAGTTTGTAAATTACGTGTTTATTGATTGGCTCATCACACAGTTGTGGCTTTTACAGTCGGGCTGTTGCACTGCTGATAAAGATATCAACACCGAACTATGGGGCGTAAATCTTCCTTCTACCATTTTTACATTGCAGTGTTTGCGCAGATTGCAATTGCAAATTTAGAGTGAAATCAAAAAGGTTAACTTCACAGTCAAACTAGGTAAGTGGTATTTGATATCGTTTTACAAGGTGATCCGTGCAGCTGAAATATTGACTAAAGCCGAGAAATCAAAGATGGTGAAGAATTAGCGGGGGCAGCCACAACTGCCATTAATTCTCATTATCTGATGTTATGTGCGTATTCCACAGGGAGGGGCCCGTCCCAGTGAAGCCACAGATTACAGCACACATCCGATGAGAGGAGTGTACGAGTGGGAGGGAGAGGTTCGGATCAATGGCGCCAGATCAATGATCAATAGGCCGCCCGCACCGATACACTTCCTGCTGACGCTCGGGTCTCTGGTTACACAGATGAAATGGGTGGGCCGGGCCACTGTGATGATGATTTATGTCAGCTCCACAGATGTGGCGTTTTGGAGAGACACTCTGATAAAGATGCCTGAATGTCAACAGCTGGGCCCAAAGAGAGAGGGGTTTAACATTCAGCGCAATGGAGCTGCAAGTGACAGGGGGGACTGTTCACGAGGAGGACCTCACAAAGAGGCACATTTTAGGGGACTTAAAATTAAGAGAACGCAAACGATGACACGTCAGCAAAAACGAAGGATATTACTTGATCAAATGTCTGGGAATGGCAATAAAAAGATGTTGAATATGACAATATAATTTATATTAAAACATCAACTCTCTCTCCTCTCAATACTCTACATACGAAAGCGAATTAAAAAACAAAAAACTCTTACATCTGATTGTACCACAATTATTGGCACCTGAGTGAATTGACATATGAGTTCTTCTTGTTTCTCTCATACACACCCAGGAGGCTAGAAACAGAAAATTTGGCAATTTATTGTGGGGGTTTTGGGGTTAGAGATATAAGGTCACACATGGACCATACTGTATATGAAATAACCTGGAAAAATACACGTGAGTAACTACCAGTCATGAACAGTTTGAGAACTGTACAACCTTGGGTGTTGGTGTTGGAGAAAGCTGTCAAATTCATATCCACCATTTATTTAGAAGAGTTGCCAGAAAAACTCCTAACACAGACCATTCAGCCGTTCTCACTAACATTAAAATGAACAAATGGTGGGAGTCACTACTCGAGATGGTACTGCATTCAGAATGACACATGACACAAGCCACCCGAAGTGCTTCACACAGTTACTTTGAGAAAATGTGTTCTCCATTCACTCCACACACGGCGGTGGTGGTAACATATGCAGCTACAGTTTCCCCTGGGGTAGACTGACAGAACTGCGACTGCACACGTCTGCGCCAACGGTCCCTCTGACCACGCACACACATCATTCATCCTATTGTACATGCTTTTAGTGGTGGAGGAAACCTACGCAGACACGAGGAGAACATGTAAACTCCACACAGAAAGCCCTCGTTCTGGGATCAAACCCGGGACCTTCTTGCTGTGAGGCACAAACAATACCCACTGCGCCACAGGAGGTAACGTGAGGGCATGTGAGTCAAACTTCCCCTGAAGACAAGGGCCATGGAGAGTCATGGAGGGAAAGGGTGGCATTGGTGCCTTTTAGACGCCATTCTGTTGGATTATCTGTAACATCTGTAACTAAAGAAGCATGAGTGGCTTCAGACACAACCTGCCCACACACACACACACACACTTTAGCACACACTCTCTTCTGGGGCCTCGTTTCGACCTGTCACTCACCCATGGCTCTCGCAGCCAAGGTTTAGTGACAACTGTTAAATCGGAGCACGCTTTTATCACTGCTGTGGCTAATGCTGTTAACTGGGGAGCAGCGCCTCGGCTAACGTGCCCTGCTAACTCCTAATTACGCCCAGATGAAGTCCCTCCACATGATGCCCCCCTGTCCGAATCAGAAAGCATGACAGACCTGACGCCACCCTCTTGTCAAAGCGTCTCCTTCAGACGTGCAGCTCGGCCCCCTGGCTTCCTGATTCCGCCCCGAGTTACCTCGTGCAACTGTGTCCAAGCGGCTCTTTGCGGTGGTAAATTGGGTTAACGCTCACTAAGTGTCCCATCGTTAGCGTTGTTAATTGACTACTGCGTGCAATAATTAACAGGGAGCGGACTTCCTACCTCGCTAATCTTATTTAGGCCATTTGCATTTAAAATGGTTTTGGCCTCATTGGCGGGTCGGGGGGGGGGGGGGGGGGGGGGGGGGGGGGGGGGCTGAAATGTTTGATGGACAATCTGCAGGATATAAGAAAATACTGCATAGCGTGTGCAACTAAAACAGGGACACTGTTTAATTTCCCGTCAAGTACAGTTTGCCAATCAAAAATGTGTCCACATAAGAAAAGAGTTATATTGTTTAAAATAATGTAGACTGACACATTTTTTTATAAACTGCAGTCCACACTTCAGCAAACTGACCTTAGATTGTGTTTGTTTTGTAGTATATAAACGCAAAGTTGTCAGTGACGGTTTGCTGACAGCTGTTAGAGTTATTTGAAGTTTCGGATGTTTGTTCCCAAAGGCAGATTGTCCCGCTGAAGTTCATCACATCCCATTTCTCTTATTAACTGTGCCTGTGAACTCTTAATATATGAGGCTGACGCTGTGGTCGTGCTGTGATACCTCCAGATGAATGTTTCCTTTGTTGAAGCACCTTCTGTCCTATTTTGGCAATGACAGGCACGCTCTGGGTATTGTGATAAATAAATTTGTTTGTTTGCTAATGGTATAACCTATAACCTATAAATTCTTTGCTAAGGTCTACTGCACAAAACTAGGCCTCTCTAGTAGGTTGAATAAGTTCATGGGCCGTGCATTACAATAAGATAAGACTGTCTGTCTGGGATGAACACGGCCCCAAATGTCAAGGTTATAAGACCATATTTGGTGTTGAACAAAACATCCTGGTCCACAAATGTATCTTATTGTTTATGGGATGAGAACTGCTTACGCACATTGGGATGGACTTAACTAAAATGTTATAAAGTTATCAGGAGGGAACTTATTCGGGGGACTTGCATTCTGAACCTGCTTTGACCTGTTGTTATGCCACCTGCTGACGCCTGAATAAATGTCTCGTGTGAACTTCATCAATCTCTGCTCTTTTTTATAAGAAGATGGTCTTGGACATACGAATTCTTACATTTTAAATACTGACAATTTGGTGACCCTGACGTGATTTCCCGTGGAAGACGAAGATCAAAAGATGGACTAAGGACGATCCAGTTTTTTTTCTTGTAAGAAACGTCGGAAAGAAAAGAGGAAAAGACTCTGCCCGTTCAAGGACCGAGAGGAGAGGACCGCTTCAGCGCGAACACCAAGGAAAAAGCACAGGAACACAAATACGCATGCGCCGGCAGCCACGGAGGGAGCAGAGGCAGAGGGAGTTCAAACCAGGACAACTCAGGACAAGTCCCCGTAGAGTCCAGACACAGTGTCAACACAAAAAAAGCGGTAAGAAAGACGCCTTTTCCAAAGTCTTATCAAATTGGCTATAGAAAAAAAACAAATAAGTGTGACGGCTGGGACTTTACGTATGTATATATTACTCAAATAATGTAAATAATAAACAAAAAATGCTTTGTATATAAGACGGCTTTTTATAAGAAAATATATGAAAACTTTCGATACCGTGTTTTTTTCTTACAAAGCTACGAGCGGTTCTTTGATGACACGAGAGAAAATATGAATCAAAGGAAAGAAAGGCCAATACGTGCGGTTTTTATAACAATTAAACAGTTTTTGACGTACGCTTAAAGCTTCCGAAAAACGAGAAAAAAAGAGTGAAACAATTTGATTGACAACTGTGTTATTTAAAAAAAAAAAAAATAACTATAAACGATACAAAATAAATGAACGTTCATATATGAATAAGGAAAGAAAGGCCAATACGTGCGGTTTTTATAACAATTAAACAGTTTTTGACGTACGCTTAAAGCTTCCGAAAAACGAGAAAAAAAAAGAGTGAAACAATTTGATTGACAACTGTGTTATTTAAAAAAATAAATAACTATAAACGATACAAAATAAATGAACGTTCATTGAAAAATATAATGTAATGTAAATAATAAATAAACAAAAAATGCTTTGTATATAAGACGGCTTTTTATAAGAAAATATATGAAAACTTTCGATACCGTGTTTTTTTCTTACAAAGCTACGAGCGGTTCTTTGATGACACGAGAGAAAATATGAATCAAAGGAAAGAAAGGCCAATACGTGCGGTTTTTATAACAATTAAACAGTTTTTGACGTACGCTTAAAGCTTCCGAAAAACGAGAAAAAAAGAGTGAAACAATTTGATTGACAACTGTGTTATTTAAAAAAAATAAAAATAACTATAAACGATACAAAATAAATGAACGTTCATATATGAATAAGGAAAGAAAGGCCAATACGTGCGGTTTTTATAACAATTAAACAGTTTTTGACGTACGCTTAAAGCTTCCGAAAAACGAGAAAAAAAAAGAGTGAAACAATTTGATTGACAACTGTGTTATTTAAAAAAATAAATAACTATAAACGATACAAAATAAATGAACGTTCATTGAAAAATATAATGTAATGTAAATAATAAACAAACAAAAAATGCTTTGTATATAAGACGGCTTTTTTATAAGAAAATATATGAAAACCTTCGATACCGTGTTTTTTTTCTTACAAAGCTACGGGCGGTTCTTTGATGACACGAGAGAAAATATGAATCAAAGGAAAGAAAGGCCAATACGTGCGGTTTTTATAACAATTAAACAGTTTTTGACGTACGCTTAAAGCTTCCGAAAAACGAGATAAAAAAGTGAAACAATTTGATTGACAACTGTTATTTAAAAAAAAATAATAACTATAAACGATACAAAATAAATGAACGTTCATATATGAATAAGGAAAGAAAGGCCAGTACGTGCGGTTTTTATAACAATTAAACAGTTTTTGACGTACGCTTAAAGCTTCCGAAAAACGAGAAAAAAAAAAAGAGTGAAACAATATGATTGACAACTGTGTTATTAAAAAAAAAAAAAATAACTATAAACGATACAAAATAAATGAACGTTCATTGAAAAATATAATGTACAAAATGTAATATAAACGTATAAGAACAGTGTAAAATAGTAACCAGTATAGTGTGCGTGAAGACATTAAATAAATACATAAAGAAATAAAGAAATAAAACGCCTTATTTTTTTTGATAAGGAGCATAGATAAGACAACAATGTTATAAATAATATTGTTATTCGTAACAACTAGTGAAAATTGATAATCCATTACAAAAATAAACGGTAAATCAAATAATAATTAAATAACAGGATCCAACGATAATTAACCAAAACTTTGGATTCATCCCCCTTTAACTAACCATGGCCAATCTAAACATTTACTGCGTGTTGGTAATTATAGCACTGGCAAGCTTACGATGTGACGAAGAGCACCAGAGGAGAGCAAACATTCTCTGTCTGCGCGTAACGTACCCGTATGGGAACGTGATGACGTCACCTACTTATGACGGTAGTACTGTGTTATAGCGCCCGTCTGAGGAGCAGCCCAAGACGAATAAACTGTATATCCAAAACAATAAGTCACGATTTGATAAAGAGACGGTAGAAGCGACCATAAGTCCGTTTATAACGCCACAATCAGTAGAATACTTAAACTCCAACATGTTGACACAAAAGCGGAACCCACAAGGCCAAAGAATGAATACTTGCATGCGCGCGCACACCACTCTGTGTCAAGCGTTTCTAAAAATAGCACAGGGAAACCGTGCATCTAAACTCACACACCTGTGCGCCGAGACAGGAAAATAAGAGCGACGCTTTCGAACTATCTTTTATCCCAGTTAAAGGAGCTAAAGCGGTTATTTAAATAGAACACGCGAAATGTAATGTGTAAATTAAACAAATTAAGAGTCTATTTGCGCAAATGTTAAAGCAACAAGAAGCACAAAGAACGCGCATGAGCAAGACACTTCCCCCGTCTTGTTTCAAGTGCCTGCGTGCATAGCTGCATGCATGACACGGAAAAAGGAGGAGTATTGCAAATCATTTGGAGTTAGATAAATATATAATGTTGATAATAGTGTCGTAAGATCCCATAACGTCACAATACTATATAGAAATTATTAATGTTGGTCTAAAGCTAAGGTTAAATTGTATGTAATTGTATAAAGCTGTTTACACATAAGTTGAAGACACATACTATCACACAGGGATAACCATGAACGCCCGCCTTTGATTTAAACAAATAGGAACAATTTGGACACAATCAGGGCTTCTTGTAAAAGCAGAAGCCATCACAAACTCTAGAAAAACCCTGTTTAAGTGCAGGTCAGGCCAAGACCTGGTTAAAGTTGTAAACGTCACAAAATAGATGACGCCTCTGTCTAAGCATAAAGACAGTTAGACGCTCATGAGCAAGGCACTTAGCTGACCCATATCTAAAATGAAAAAGGGCGCAGGGAAAGTTTTTTTATTTTCTTAAATGTGGGGTGGGTTTCCATGCTCTGAAGAGAACATTTTAGGCTCTAGCTCGCTCGAGCCCTTCAGACCAAGGCTTTATATTTGTGGGATGGGCAGTTGAGAATTAAAGGGGCATGTTTATTGTATGTTGTGGCATTGTTTTATAAGCTATGTATTTTTACACCAAGGGAGTAGATTAAATAGTACACTGTGTTTGAAAAATGTACATTTATAGCCGATTCAATGATCCATAATGATCAATGATAAAATGTAGCCATAAATAGAGCATCAAGCCCCTCCTCCAAGAATTTATCATAGAATAGGAATAGTATATTAATTGTGTATGCATGGTCCCATGTAAACAAAAAGAATAAATAAGCGAAATAAGGAAAAATAATAGTTAACGGATTAATTAATTAATACAAAGTAAAACAAAGAAAATAGGAATAATACTTATCAATGTACGCTCTTATATAATGAATAATGGCAATAATTAAGTCGTAAAATTTCTAAAAAAACAATCTATTGTAGCAATAGGTTCATCAAAGAGTAGAACTAATTAAAGCAATCTTTTCTTTCCCTTGTAGAAACAAAGACTGATCCAAAATCTCAGCGCGACCAAGAAAAATATAGTGGCCTTGAGGGGGCGAAACCAAAGCAACAAAAAGTATAATAAATAAATAAACGACCAATCCAAGAGTTCCTAAAACATAGGTAAAATTACCATACTTACAAAAACCATACTAAAGTGAACATATCTAAAACTATAAGCCAATTTACGCGATAGATTAGAAAACAAGCACGACTAAATTATAATTTGTAAGTGCGATAATAACATAAACATAATTGCCAGTAAAATGTCCCAGTTCGTCACCTTAAGCCAATTGAAACAATTTTGAGACTGCAAGGTTCTACATCATGAACCTGATCCAAAAAAGGCAAAAGTCTGTCAATCCATCATACGACCCCTGCTGAAGAAATACGCTAAAAAAGGATTGATACACAAGGGAAAGACAGCCATCGCTCCGACAGAAGACCAAGAGGAGAGCTTCATACGATATCATGAAGCAAAGATTCTACATTACAAGACACACCCCATTCGAACCATCCGTGGAAGAAGATTGAATAACCTAAAAATAAAAACATGAGAACAAGGGAGCCCTGGATAGAAGAATGCATAAATGGAAAAGAAGATAATGGAGAAAGCGGGAGCAGAAATGGAGACAAAATGAGTTGAAGAATCAAAGAAAGTGGACAATGAAGAGAATTTGAACATGGAATGAAGATAAGGAAGTGACGTTTGATGACAAGCCACTTCAAGGAAATATACCAAAGAAACTGTCAACAGGCATCTATCCAGTAAATGGATGCAACACAAGCTCGCAACCAATGATGACACAAAACGATCATCACGACACATCGGCAGCGGAAGGAGATGATAATCTCAGAATGATAAATGAAGAAGATCCAAGTGAATTGTCACCACGAAAGCGAAGACAAGCACTCAACACCTACGACAAGTCTATACCCATGGTCACTCATCGCAAGCGCAAAATCCAGCGATGCGCCGAAGCCATCAATGACGCCACCGACGCCTCGAATGACTCACAGAGTCACAGGGAAACATTAGCAAACCTGCAATGCACCCCAAATCTAACCAACCTTGAAGAACAAGTCAAATCAGTACAAAATCAAGTGACGGCATTGACCAACAGAGAGAATTCTAAAGGAACTGGATAACTTCGTACAAGAAGAAATACCAAGAAGCAAGACTCTTTGATGTTGGAGCTGCCAAAACTAACCAAAGGAGGCATTCCATGGATGAAAGCCCTCATGAAACATCCCGCCGGAGATAAAAGTTGGGGAGACATACACACCGCCTTAACCAAGACAACTGCAATTAACATCAAGAATGCAGTGGAACATAGGACGAGAATGGTCCTACATAAAAATTCTTCAATACATGTGTTTCGAGTTACACTGGAAGAAGAATTGAAGTCAAGATTTCCATGTATAATGACTGACGAACTCATGTCACTACGGATGAAGAGTGATGAAGACTACTATAGCTACAAACAACGTGCCAAAAGCCTGTACCACGATGCAACGGGAGAGCCGATTCAAGCAGGCACGATAATGACAGTCATGTTCTACTCAGCCCTTGTCAAGGGGATGCCAAAGCCAGTGCAAGACGTCTTAAGTGACGTGATGGGCTTATACACCAAAACTGAAGAAGAATTTGACGCACACTGTAACGCACAACGTCACCAAGTGGTTGAACAATATAAAAGAAACTGACTCCAAGAAGAAAGAGATGGAGATAACAACGATGAAGTTACAACTACAGAAACTGCAAGCGGAGTCCAAAGACAAGAAGAAAGAAGAGACATCGAATATCAAGACAGTCAAACGAGACAACACTGAAGAAGACGCGCCGATAACGACAAACCAATTGGCAACTGCAATCAAGAGGATAATGCAACCAAAACAGACACAAGAAGCACCCGCAACGGAGGCTGTACAAAAAAGATCAGCCCTCACCGATTCCCGCCGCACCTGTAGTGATCTACAACACCGCCCCCTTTGCTAACGGAAGAGGGCGAGGCAGTTTTGGACGAGGAAGAGGGAACAACGTGGGAAAACGATATGACCAATGTCGTGCATGCGGAAAAATGGGACATTGGGCAAGAGAGTGTCGTACGGTGCCCCAAGGACAAACGTATAGATATAATCAGCAAGGTAACCTACAACAACAGATGGTAATGCAATCATGCAGCTGATCAAGCCACAAAAGATGCAGCTGTCTATAACAACAGACACATGCTTATTCGAGACGCTGAACAAGCTGGAAGTGCATCCGAAATCTGCATCATCGACACCAAAGATGTAAAGGGAATTCAAGAAGCAGCGTGAAAGTTAAAAGGGGCAGTGAAAGACACTGAAGAAATTATTTGGAGGAATTATGAAGAAAATTGTGGTTCCAACCCTTTACCTCAAATGCTGTTCGACAAATACCACCTCCCGACACATCGAAGCTACAAAGACATTTTGACACATCGATTTGTGGTGGCACCCACAAATGCAATCCATTCTACAAGACTGAATTGATGATTGTCATGTCTGTCAAACTAAAAAAAAAAAGACATTGCAAACGCTTCATCTGACAATACGGAAGACAAAGACGAAGGCTGTTCAACATCTAACGCCGATGATGAAAACCACCATTCGCCACTTTCTACCCTTGGAGCTCCAAGGGGAGAAAAAGGGGAGAAAGAGGGGAGAAAAGAAATACTCAAAGACTTAAAACAATTTTTTTTAACATAAACCTTAAACCTTCTGATATAGAGTGAGATTTTTTGACATAACCTTAACTTCTTGACATTTTAATGAAGTATTCTATAACGTTTTCGTGATATACGTTTTTTATGCTAGTTACTAATCTAGATGTTGCAATACAAAAAGCTGCGCATGCAATCATAGAACAAATATATGCCTAAATGCAAACTCACAAGATGCAGAAAAAATAAGAATTGAAAAAGTACAAAATGCCAAATAAAAAGACATTGTTGCCTATAGTCAAAAACCAGATGATCTGCCGGATGAACCTTTTCCTTTACAGGACGGAGAAACACCAAATACTGGAGAGACTGAATCTTAACAAGGACGATAGAAAAAGGACCAGTCATCATCCAGGTGGGAGAGTCCATGTCACGCGCTGTGGACGAGGCCCAAGGCTGTGAAGGGCTTCAAAAATCTCCCTGAATTCATCTCTCCCACCTGTTGAACTAAAGGTATTATAATCCACAGAAAACAACCATCCAAGTACAGGAAAAGAACACTGTTAGAACTAGATAAAGAGCGGGTGCTGGTAACCGCAGCTCTACTGTAGAAACATGGATGATCGTGGTCACATCATACACCCTGCACGTGACCAGAAGCAGATGACGGCATCATGAACACTTTAAAAAAAAAGCCTGCAGAAAACGGGTTGCTACCCTTGGATGGTAATATGTGGTTTGTCAATGTTAACAATTTTGATTGTGTTTTCCCATGTTACTGTTTGAAAAATGGTTGAAAATAAGTTCTGAAGTTATTAATAAACAATACGTTGATAGAAATAATGCATCATTATCAAGCTAACATGTGGCGATAATATATAAACTATACCGCCCACCTTGCTAATAACAATGACTGCTATGTATTCACCTTCCAGTGTCGACTACACACACCGGCATTTATGCGACCACACCGAACGACACCCAAATTCTAAACAGCACTAACAATGTTGGACACATTAACAGAAATCATTGCCAAAACATAATTATTTTGTGCCCGCCCATAGATGAACCAGCACATAATGGCATTTGTTGTTGAAAATAGGAATGCCCATACTTGCAGTTTTATTGATAATTTCCGTAGTTTTATGCTGCGTAATTCCCTGTCTGCGATCCTTAGTAGTAAATCTAATCACAACTAATCTTGCGCGTCAAGCTCCGACATCACAATACATACTCCTTACTCCAGATCTCCAATTAGACCCCGAAATGTTTGAATAGAGTTAAATAACTAATTTGAAAACATACTTATGATTGTTTGTTTTGCTTAAGCCATGCTAAACTTCTAACTGATTTTTTGCAAATAATAGATATATATAAAGCTATCGCAGTTGTGAAATTTGTGTTAATGAAGGTGTATACATGTATGATGTGGGAAATAGCGACTTGCTTCTCTCAACTTTAGATGCATCAAGATTTTGTGAAATTTATTTCTTGTTTATTACATTTAATGTAATAATGAGGGGAAATTGTGATAAATAAATTTGTTTGTTTGCTAATGGTATAACCTATAACCTATAAATTCTTTGCTAAGGTCTACTGCACAAAACTAGGCCTCTCTAGTAGGTTGAATAAGTTCATGGGCCGTGCATTACAATAAGATAAGACTGTCTGTCTGGGATGAACACGGCCCCAAATGTCAAGGTTATAAGACCATATTTGGTGTTGAACAAAACATCCTGGTCCACAAATGTATCTTATTGTTTATGGGATGAGAACTGCTTACGCACATTGGGATGGACTTAACTAAAATGTTATAAAGTTATCAGGAGGGAACTTATTCGGGGGACTTGCATTCTGAACCTGCTTTGACCTGTTGTTATGCCACCTGCTGACGCCTGAATAAATGTCTCGTGTGAACTTCATCAATCTCTGCTCTTTTTTATAAGAAGATGGTCTTGGACATACGAATTCTTACATTTTAAATACTGACAGTATCTACAGGACACACAGGGCTGAGCTCTCCTCCTGACTCACACAAGCATTACCACAGCACATTAGCTCAGGCGAGGAGTGGGAATGAACGATGGGCTAACGCCGCTGCCCCAGGCAAAGTGAAGACATACACTACAGCCAGCTGCCATCTATTATGGATGGCCCGGGCCGACCCCCGCCGTCCGCGGTGCAGGGGTGACAGTGCTGTCCTTGCCGAGCCGGTGACCTTCGATGGAGGGGAGAGGGCGCTGGGCAGATTAAAAGTGGACTGGCTCACTGAGCAGTCCAGGCGTGCCCCTGATGTTCCACCCAGATGGTAACTACACACACAAATAAACGCACACTTCCTGGTGCATCCCGGGAGGGCAGATGTAGGCGATGGGCTCAGCAACTCCTTGGGGCACCCGGTGTTTCTCAAAACAACGTTTGTTTTCTTTGACAATTGTTTTAATACAAGTGACCATCAACAATAATTCACTTAATCAGTTTAATTGCAGTAATGCTTAACATAAGTGCACAGTGAAACAAAAAGTACACATGAAGGTCCTTAAACACTCATTCAACCTAATTTCTGTTCTGGAGTCATTTTTATTTTGCAATAACTGCTGTAACGCAGCCACAGATCTGGAGCCCTGGAGTCCGCAGGTCTAACCAAGCAGCTCCTTCAGGCTGCTTCTGAGTGTTTCTGCTTTATGTATGTGAATCATCCATCACTCACTCAATCAGTCCATTGAATTTCATTTAGTGCAGTGTTACACAGGGCATGTGATTGATTCACTGCTACCTTTTCACTGAAGCTTGAATGACACACAGCGCTGCCGCAGACCCTCTCACTCTTACACATAGTGCTACTTAAACTCCACTGCATTGGTGCTGCCAGAGGGAGCCCCGAGCGCCCATGCTGCCAAAGAGGACCCTCTGAGACTGAGTCAAGGTTGCCGTGTCCAGCAGGCTGCGCCAACATCTGTTCAGAATGGCCTCAAGACTGGCAGGAGAGAAGCCCGACAACGCTGCTTGACCTTGCATTAGCAGTCACACATGGAAATGTAGCAGCTTATGGCTTACTGGACGGCACATATTTGTGTCCACTATTCAGTAAATTGGCAATGTCTGGAGAAAAAAACTGAAAACAGTTGTAATAAGTACAAGAACATTAAATTGCACAAGGCCTTCAGTGTTAGCAGGTGTCATAAATAAATGAATAAAAATGACCACTGAAAGTATGTCTTGGAAATACAGATACATATTGAAATGGGTCTTGTGTTTGATTCGTAAATTGTGTTTTTAAAGGAAGATTGCGTAGACAGAAAAATGACTGACCACTACCAACACGTTCCTTGTCTAAATTCTTCACGGAGGTTGTTCTCTGCCAGCGAGCATTGATTTTTCTATCAAATACAAAAACAGGCATTGTGAGGGGCCGCAGAGGTCAGTGTGAATTAGACAGAGGTGTGTGTGCTTGTGAGTGAGCATTCCCTCCCCTACAACCCCATTGTCACTCCCCAAAGGCCTTTCTGTTAAATTGGCTGACAGATAATACGATCATACAGCGAAGTACAGACACAGAGACCTTTGTCCCACAATCCAAGTGTCTTACTGTAAAGCTACAGGACTGCATCACAGGCACAGCAACACGGCACTCATTTTCTAAAGAGGAGGCTGAGCCTAAACTGATTTTTGATAGATGGATATCTACTTCTGCTGAAGCAAATTACCTTCAGATATTTCTTCAGAATGTCTTTCAAAATTAGAAAAAAAAAAGAAAAGAAAAAAAGAGAAATACTTGTGCAGAGTCACAATAGTAACGTAATGTCTTTGGATGAGCATCAGATTCAGAACCTTCACCTGAGTGTCATCATTCTCTACAAGAGCCAAGAAAAACTACACAAAAGATTCAATAATATGATGAAGTTGCAGTCACAAAAACATGCACTTTGCTGAACTCTCTAGTATTCACTTTGCAGGGATCTGTGCACTATGTTTTGAGACTGCTCCGGTGTTTCCTAATAACTTCCTGAGTGAATCTGGGTTCAATCCCAAATGAGCTATTCCCTCAGCCTGTCTGCTTTACATGTATCTATATTATTCATATTGAGAGGTGCAGCCCACCCTTTCCCTCAGCAGCCTGGGTACATCCCCATAGCATGTCCTTAGGCCTTCTGCCCCAAGGGCTCATGGGATACGTCTGCTCCCTGGGGCTGGTGTTTTCAGAGCCTGTGAGAGAAGCCCTCGAGAGGAAAGCCAGCAGAACAGTGGAGCCGCAGCAGCAGCAGCACTTCTCTGTTTGCTTGATGTCACTATAATGGAAATATGCACAAGTGAGAAGGCAGAGCGGGCCTTTGGGGCCTGAGAAGTACAAATATTTTAATAACAAACACTTTCAGTGTTTGCCTCCTGTTACGGCACCTGGGTGTTATTTCACACAGAATCCAGCCAGAGCGAAGTGAAGTGTGTGCAGAACAATATAGATATTTTTTTCTTTTACCAGAAGTGTTTTTATGGTGGAGAAAGTTTTGCTGGTGATGTGTCCTTTGGAAAACTGTCATTAATCAAAAGTCAAAGTCACCTCAGATCCCACATTAGAATAGACCAGTTTAGCAGCAGCTGAAATTGCGACTGACCCCTCTTGCCCTGAGCACTTATTCAAAATCAGAAGCACGGCCATAGGGGGCTAAAACAGCTCAATTGAGTGAGGTTGCAGAAAACTAGCATGAATAGAGAAGCATCGAATAAGGCAATGCCAACTGGAAATCTCCAAGGTTTATTTGCGCTGTCCGATGGGTGACTTACAGCTGTGTGTGGTCACTAATGTAAAGAGGCTATTCTACGAGACAATAAGGAAAGTAGGCAGAAATGGTGCCAAAGAAACAAAACTGCAGTGCAAAAACAGACATTGCAAAAAACTTTAGCAAAAACAGTGCTAAAGTTAGATGGCACATGACTCATGAAAGTTACTGTAGTTTTCAGAAGTGAAAAACCAATCTAGTGACAGAATAAAGCATTAGTGGAGGAAGTGTGCGCCAATACGCCATGAGAGAATAAAACAGAAAAGGAACTTAAAAAAGGGTGTGATTTTGGTAATGAGCTGTCAGTCATTTTTCAGTGGCCAACAACTTTCATCTGCCCTGATTCCTCCCAACCTCCTCCATTTATCAGTGCTCTCTCTCCTCCCTGACGCAGCCCTCCGACGCCCCGCGTCGTTTATCACGTCCGCTGGAATAGAGTTTCTCCAGCTGTCAATTTAGGAAATGGAGTGACGAGCGGGACCCCTGGGAACCCACACTAATCTCACACTCCAATGTTACTGAAAATGATGTACATCTGCAGTCAGCTACACGAGTACAGGAGTTACCTGCCCTCTCTTATCTGTCAGTAAACAAACCACTAATCAACACAGCAGGAGAAGACTTTCCTCTGATACAGTGAAAGTCGCCAGGAGAATGACCCTCAATACGGCGCTGGCTCTAATGGTCAGTGTGGTGAAAGCTGTCAGAGCCATAGGTGAAAAATGCTGGTGTCACGCGGTGGTGCGTCCCACAGGGAACAGGTATCACAGAGGGTTACCTGACAGGTGTGTGAGAGCGGCCTCATCACTCTCCTGACCGCTCACCACTGCACTACAGCAAACACATGTTCAACCGTCTCCAGAGGTGGGACTACAATTCCAACAGAAGACAAGTAACTACAGCTGCACGATAACCTAGTAGATACCAAGGATACCGATAACATGGTCTCATCCCGGTTTTAAGGATGAATTGTCCTGTTGGGTCAAAAACATCTTAAGAAAATTCAAAGTAGTGATGTACAAAAATCATGTTGAAAAATAACTATGTCTGAAGAGAGATTCACTTACTGTCAGGAACAAAATGTATCTCTGTTGAAGCACATGTTACCTCCCACTTTTATGGACTGGGCAAATGTTGTTGTTCAATAATTTGACTCGGAACGTCTTTTTCCCCACATTCATTGCAGCAAATTGGACAACAATGCTAAAGTAACCAATACTGAAATGACCAAAACAAGGTTAAAAAACATAATTACCTGAACCGTTGCACATTTTCAAGTAAACATTTTGTTTAAGGCTGTGTCAGCAAACAAAGTGTGAATCTAAGTCAGATGGAAGACCTCAGTGATCTGACAGCATATGAAGGGTTCTTGCGATGTGGATATTGCGTCACCTAATACTCATAAAATCTATGGCAGCGGAGATGGTTGTGACAAAGGTGAAGTAGCCAGACCACAGAATACCAAGTAACTTGCATTAGTGTGACTAGTGACCATCGGCAAAGAGTGGCATTGGTGATGGTCTTCCTGTAGCACATTGCAGAAACAAGACGACTGATATAGTTATGCTGTTTTTTCTTTGTTTAGTTTATGATCAAGTCTGATATATAATCCGTAAATTTCTCTAGTTCGAACTCTGTAGAAGTAAGTTTTGTTTGTCCATTTAATGGACAAAGAAGATTAATTGTAGTAATCCATAGGTAAATGTTGTTTCTTGATGTTTTGAAGCTTTTCTTCGGATGGAAAATGTAACTATTATTTTTTATTCACATAAGAGTACAGTAAAAATGTTAAAGTACTGTATGGATACAATACTCTAAGACGTACAGTTACTTCTATAAGTTACTCAAGTTCATGTACTTGAGTAAATGTAATTGTTGTCTGCTTTTGTTTAGTTTTTTCGGAACTATTATTTTGGATACGGACGGATTGTGCAGTATCACCGGGAAATGTAAATGTATATCATAGTGATTACGGGGTGGGCGTATATATAAGCTTCTGGCTTCAGCCTACTCCTTTTCTTTTTTTTGGAGCTCCTCTAATAGAATGATGTTAATGTGAATGTTGTTCAAATGTAAACTGCTCAAAAAAATAAAATAAATAAATAAATAAAAAAATAATGCCAATACACATAACATTTGACGATATATTGTGCATCATAGCTGGTTCTGATTTTCCCCCTTCTGTCCACCACACTTCAGCTCGTGTCTTACCACAGACTGAGGAGGTGAGGAACAGGGCTCTAATGGCTATAGTACTGCAGTTATGCTGTTGGTGTGGCTACTTGTAATCACCCTTGTGGTTTAAAAGGTCAGAGGTCGGGGGTTATGAGAGATAAGGACCCACGGGACCGCCATAAAACACTTGTGACACTCGGGCCCTCGTTTGTCATCCGCAGTTCGATATCACTCATTTGTCTTGGTTAGGAAAGTCCTCCCTTTAATAGACACCTTATGTCATAGTGCCACATTGTGACTACCGCTGCATTCTTTCAGGACATATTTTTAGGTACTACTAGAGACATAAATGTTGAGGTTATTTTTGTCCAGTGCACAAATAGAGAAGGAGCTGGACTGCGTCGTCAACACTAGTAGTCAACATTCCACAGCAGTAAACCCAAAGGAGATTTTGAAATACTGGACTTATTGTACATAAAAGCTACAGTTTGTTTGGTGCCTTTAACCGGTGGTGACCCAGTTGCTATTTCTTTACTATTCCACATAGTTTTAAGCTTGTATTAGTCTATGAACAATGTTTACTAGTTCCCTATTCATCTTTAATAAAACAAAAAAAAGCTTCCCCTAAAATGAGGATTTCCACGGTATCGTTCAATCTATACCATTCAATCCAAAATGATATTGTAAATGTGAGGAGTGTGTTTCTATATATCAGCAGAAGTTTGATATTTACACTTAATAAAATCAAAAAAGAGCTTCATGTTTTCACGGTAAAACAGTGCTCATACGTTAAGGGGCAACAGCCGAACTGAAGGGTACGCCTCTGTCTCATCTACATATTGGACTATTGTATTTGCCGATGCAGAGAGGCACAATCAAACGGCCAAGCCAAACAAATGAGATTCCCTTACATTAGGCAAGCGTGTAATCACATTTCCCATGTTGTCTCTTTGTGTATGCTCTGCTTTGGCTGGGAGCTGCCGGGCCGAGGGTCACAGCGCAGCCCGCCTTACAGGCCCGCTCGGGAGGGGGACCCGCCGTACGGGACTTTTCTCCTGCTGAGACGTCTCATTTTAGTGAATCTGCAAACAGCATTACAGGTGGAAAGACTTGAGGAGATGTCTTGCAAGCATTAATCCCATTTGTGTCCTAACTCATTTCAAATGTGCGTCCCGCTGCACTCATGCAATGAGAGGCACGCGGCGGCGCTCAAACATTTCCAAGGTCTTGAGTCGACTCGCACAAAGGAGATGTCATCGCTGGGAGCATCTGCATTCAACACAAAGGAGGGAGCATTGATGCTAAAACACGCCACAATAGGACGCTGATTGAATAAAGCTTACATGTGGAAAAGACGCGGAGGGGGATTCTGATGATTCGGAAAGCAAGTCGAAATACATTATTGTGTCCCAACAACTCAACAATGGCAGGGAGAGTTTTAAGATATAATGGCTAAGGTCAACAGAAACGCATGCATCAAAAATAATTGTTGATCTTTAAGTAACAAAACGATCACATTGAAGAAAATAACTCATGGCATTTAACTCTTTTAACACAAGTAACTTAAGAGCAGTTTTAAGTTACTGGTTTGCTGGTAAGAATAACAGAAGAGATTTTTCTCGCCCTTGTTCCTGAACTCCACACTTTTCTTTTCAGTAGCTGTTTTAAAGTAATAAAAAAAAGTAATAAAAAAAGTTAAACATCATTACATCATAGAGGATAATAGCCACATAAAGTATAAACCAGGCCAACGTTGTTTTAAATTTGAATGCAATGAATGTTTGGGATTTCAACGATAACACTGTAAATAATTTGACATGTTGGAAGTAGTGAAATACTACCCTCTAGTGGCCACTGGGGACAGTCCTTTATGTCTCATGAGCTTGATGACAACTTGAAAAGTTCACAGCACTGGACTGGACATACTGCATGTTGAGTTATCTTGTACAGGTGTTATAGAAATGCGATGATTTGAACAACAAAAGACAAACGTCAATCAGAGCTCAGTAAGACCTGCATGAAACGCCATTTATTAATACAACACTTCAGCCAGAGAAAGGTTGTGGGTAAACCGTGCCAACAAACCTACTGCTATTTTTACTGCCTGCTCTTGAGAAGAATGATGTGCGCCACAAACTCCATTTCGTCCTGCCTTTTAGCATTCTGTGACTTGGTCGCGTCCAATTAGCCATCCCCTAAACACTCTCTCATTAGGTTAGCCATAACCCACTCATCGGGCCTTGATTTGGAGAATAAATCACCCTCTTTCCAGACTGTGTTGGGCTGCTGTCTCTTTCAGCTGTGTCTCTCCCTCAGCCTCGTTAACCCTGTCCAGAGTTTCTACGGCGACAGTCTCTGCCGGGCCGCTCATTGGACATGGCAGCCGGCAATTTGCATGCCAGACTATTTCTCTTCATCATTGGGCCTGTTTCTCGCCGCTCATTCGCCCACTCCCTCTTCTGCCCGATGCTAGAAGAATAGAGAATAACTCAGCAACTGACGGCAGACGGCATGCACGTCCTTGTCCTACAAGGTTACAAATCCATTTCATCTGTGCAAGAGGGGAGTGAATTAAAATAAATGATGGCCAGACATTTATTGCATTCTGGGGGTGAAGGAGCGACTGGGGAGGAGAGGCACAAGTTCTCCAGTGCGACTTGTGTCTCATACTGACTGCGTCTGGCGGGCACTTTGGAATCGACTGGCACAAACAATGAAGACAATAACGTGTTCTTCAGCAGATCTGAGAGTCGACGTGTTTGTCTTTGAGGGCACCACGTTTCAGACTGGGCTGTGGGATCACACATAAACATTGATGTCATTGATGTCTATCAGCAGCACATGGTCCGAGTCAGACCAGGACAGGTCAAGGCCACACTGGACCACACATCTTACATAGCAACAGCAGTAAACTCAAATAAAGATGAATATAGCAACTTTTAGTGGCAATGTATCAAATGTCACTGTAGCGTGAGCAAAACTGCATATTAGAAACATATCACAGGTCAACAGAGATTACAAAGATCTCATTTGAAGTTGTCATGCACGTTTAGAAAAATACTCAATTGAGAGTAAAAGTAAAGGGTTTGGAGGGTTTTCACTGCGGATGGACCCTCTCACCAGAAAACCTACAAAACAATTCTGGAACGTTGTAGTGACCAGTATGATCGAAAGTAAAGGCGCCACGCTGAGCACTCATACAACCACTGGGTCACTATAAGGTCAAATCCGCACAAATATCGACTTTTTTTTTTCACATAAAAAGTTGCATAATGCACCTCTACACGGAGTTTAAAAATGTAAAAAAGAAGTGTTTTCCTCCCCCTACATGTTCCAGCAATGTCCTAATGTGTAGAAGGAGCCCAGACCTATTCACCACAACTGCCTCTAAAATCGTTGTCACTGTCACTCAAAAAGGTGTTAATTGCACAAGCTTAAAATAGAAACTGCAGTTACGCATAAGACCTGAGGTGGCAGTAGGGAGTATAAAAATGACCAACTTGCATCTAGTCCCTTTACGGTACGGAAAGAGCACTACCGTAAAAATTGTGATGCTGGCTAGTTCACAAAATACATGAATAAGTACAATCAAAACACTACTACTGCCAAAGGATTTACAGCGATGTCATTAAACAGCACACACTAAAAAACGTTAACTCTGGCTGTAATGTCCATAACTGATAACAACAGCCTGCATATTGTTCCACTTGGTACAAAAAGCTTATTCAGAGTTTGCTGGATGACTCATGACTCAATTGCTGTTTATAGAAAGGGCTGCTACTGTTATAGCCACAGCTGCCCTGGGGTAGACTGACGGAAGCGAGGCAACCAGTCCGTGCCATCGGCCCCTCCGACCACCACCAACCACTTTGGTGTTACCAAACGGTCTCCCATTCAGGCCCTTCCCTGCTTAGCTTCCAAGGTCTGATGGGATTGGACATAGCAAAGGCGGTATGGCCAAACGATATCACTGTACTGATGTCTTCCTTATGATTGAAATGTGCACACTTTTCCTATTTAGTATTATCATTGTATCCTTGTTTTGGCTCTGCTTTAGTCTTCCTTAAGTTTTGACATTGATAGTTTGTACTCTTTTAACGGAAGGTACTGTGTCACGAAGGTAAAAAAAAGTAGAATATCATCAACGGTCAAGACAGTAATTGCAACCATTGATTATTATGACTGTTTGGTGTTCCTTCATACAATCCAGAAATACCTCAGACTCAAAGGATTACTTGCATTTCCTTCCTGTTGAAAAATAAAGCTATCAATATGTCTGCCTCCTGCCACTGGGCTCTCAGTGGGCGCACAGGCCGGTGTCCGAATGCTGACTGCTGCTCGCCGCACCTCTCCCCTGGACCTGCTCCAGAGCACTCCATTGTAAAGTTATTTTTAGACAAGCTGACATAAATACATATTTATAGACAGTCTTTACAGGTCAGAGGTCCCAATGAAGCACTTTGGACAGCACAAAATGAACAGCATGTAACTCAATGACGTAAGGAAAAAATGAACACACCAGTGCAAGGATGGATGAACTGAAGACTTGCAGAAATATCCAGAATGATGAGTGAGATGTATATTATTGTGGTCTCATTTTGGACCAGAACTTGGATCAAAAGGCCTGTAAATGTGTATGTCATCGTTGTTTCTCTTGCAACGTCTAAAATATTGATTTATTATGCATAATAACACATAGAACGCTCGGAGAATCAATACAAAAAGCTCAAATGTCACTGAATAAATGCATGTTCGCTGCTGTTACTGTGGTGAGGTCTATAGCGGCTTAACTTAGCAAAGAAAACGCTTCACAATCACCCACTTCTGCAGCTCGTACTCCTGGATCAAGACCTACAGTACGGGTTATTAAGGCGCGCCTCGTTTTCACACTAACCTTTGACCTTCTGTGGACCACAGCACGCGGCCGCGACAGAGGCACTCATCACCATTGCTCAACGGGCTCATGATTGTGGAGGAGGAACAGAGTGAATGCCCACATACATCCAGTGGCTCTGGGTGACAGCTCCAAGCCCCGCCCACCTCTCCTTGACCCCTGGCCCATTCCCGGCGCCCCATATTCGTCCCGCTCCCCGCTCTGACCTCGTCTTTACAGGTCCACTGGCCTTGCCGCTGACGGCTGAGTTATTCTCACAATTACCCAGGAGGCATTGCAGGGACTGGCGGCCTGGCAGTGGCTGTCCATGTTTAACAGAATATTTGGGTGTTTTATCGGCTTTAACTCGGCCCCCGGGGGCAGGCGCGAGGGCCCGCGGTGATAAGAAAACCACTCATGTGGGAAATGAAGAGGGGCGCTCACAGACGCAGTGAAGAAGAGGATGAAATATTCTGTTAATGCAGCTGTAGCACATGTGTCATAGATCCTCCAAGACCAGGTGTAAATAAGCTCCTACATTCAGCTGCTGTCGACCGGACGTTCTGCATCACGGCTGCTAAATACACACTCATTTAGCTCATGCACTGGAGAGTAGATTTACTGACTCATCTAAGTCTTATCAATTATATTCCCTTTAATCCCCAGCTTCACATAGCTACTGAATCATCTCACCAATAAAGTCTAAAAACATCTTTGTGTATTTTCTCATACATCTACCCAGTTAGAGCTCCATGAATATTCATAGTAAAAAAACGGTGCCATTCTGACATACACAAGGGTCACTGGCTTCAATCCAAACATGCAACATTGGCTGTAATCAGGGCGTGCACATCAGAATTAGTTTTTACCTTTACACACACTGCCCTGTCAGCCCAACAACGAGAAACTAGAGACACAGGTCACCGCATTAGCATCCCATACATACTGTTGTCACACTATTTCTATACGACTACCCATCAAATATGTCCGATGTGGCACTTAGCCGTGTGTGCCCATGTCTGATTATGCGGACCCATCTGTGTGAGGTCAGAGGTCACGGCTGGTCCTGGCAGGGGCTACAGGTGAGCAGATGAGAACAGTAGGGGCTCACTTTAATTTAGCTAAGCACTACAGGACGCTGTGCCGCTGCACCTCAGAAGGACGGCTTGAACTTTTCACACAAGGCCTCGATGCATTTGATGAAGAGGAGGAAACATATCACAAACCGGAGTTGTAAAACCTGTTTTTGCTTTTTCAATATATCAAATCGACAAGGCAGGCACTAGACAGAGAAAGTGCCTAATATACAACTGGAGTCTCATGCTTGGGCTGCATCAATATTCAACACTTAATCAATAAAGGCTTTTAATTTTGACATCATTTTGACATTATTCATAAACCAAAGGGCCCGCAAAGTCTTCCGTTACACTTGCGGGTTGTGAAAAGTTTTCTGGACTACTTTAAATCATCCGATACATGTAGTTTCTATTTGTAAAATGGTGCAATAATACATTATACATAGACATCGAAAACATTTGAAAAATATGACATTTAAAAACGTGAAAACATAGAAGTAGGACTATGAATACTTCGCATTGAGTTGGCTTGTGTACGAAATGCGCGGTATAAATAAAGCTGCCTTGCCTTGCCTTCCTGAACCCACTGTACTGTACCCTAGTTATTTTTAACTTTTTAATCTTACTAACTTGGAATTGGCTTTACACACATAAAAACTTTTGTCTGTGAGCATTTGAGGGTGTGAGAGAAAATCCCTAATCTGGCGCAGAGCAGCTTCCTGTCTAGACTCAGCGCAGCGAGGCCAGCGTTGACCAGACCAGAGCACTGTACTCTGTGTTTGTGTAACTCGTCTCAGACATCTACAGTGTGAGAACATATTTCTGCTCCACTTCCTAAATGTGAACCAAATCATTGGCACGCGGCGGTGTGCCGGTTGCTGTTTTTAATCTCTCTCCTGTCATAAATGCATGGCAGCAAAATGTCCAAAACATTTCCTCATTTTCCAGCTGCACCATTCAGGGGAAAAATAAAATATGGAATTGTAATGTTGGATAGAAACAGAAAGACAGTCTGATTAGCGGTGCAAACTTTCATAGGAAAGTCCAGATTTCCTCAAATGTTTATCCATGATTTAACTTTTACATACACATATATTAGCATAGCAACAGTAACAGAAGATTCAATTTCAAGCCAAAGTAAAGCATAACATTGAACAGATAGACAAGGCAAAACAATCCCGGGCGCTTTGGTAACACGAATAAACTGAACGACAAGTGGAACTGCTGACGACCAACAAGCGCCGCGGTCAACCTGCCATTAGTAATCACAACAGACATCTCGGAGGACAGCAACTTTCTCCCATCTTCCCCACGGTGAATCCTTATCACAAATGCTAAGCGTGTTCAGCTATGGCAGACAGTATTATTGTGAATCAACATGACGGTCTTCCCGGCTATTTCATATTCATGCAGAGGCCCAATGACACCTTGTCCTCTGGTTCCCAAAAGGCCTAAGTCAGCACTTCTCCAGCCCTTTAGCCCCAGATGTAAAGTAAACAGTCTTCACCTCTGTGACATCAGATCAGCACACTGCGCCGCCGCATGGGACCGAGCCCTCACAGAGCTCTGACACAGACCGCCACTATGGACACGGCAGGCCGCAACAGAGAGACGCAAGTTTCGGAGATTAAACAAAATGTAAAAGTAGTCAAACTGTCAATAGTAAAATTATAGACGCCAGTGGGAGCCTAATTTGAGTGTGTCTATTACTAGCAAAAATAGAAAATTGTAAGCCATTATGATTATTACATTATTATGAAATTAGTAGATGTTTGTTGACATGGCAACAATTGCAATTCATTTCGAGTCATCAAGTAAAAATAAGCTACATTACATTCAGCATATTATCAATCAATCAACCAAAAGGTATCACAAAGTGCTTTACAGATTACAACATTTAAAACAAGCATCATATATATATATACATACACACACACACACACATATATATATATATATTATGGCCCTCGCCTCTGAAACGACCTGCTGGAGGAGCTCAAGACCGCACAGAACGTTCATGTATATTGTGTGTACATGTATATGTGTGTGTGTGTATATATATACATATATATATATATATTTACCATTTTACCATTTTACCATTATATATATATATATATATGATGTGGGTGTATTGTTTTAAATGTTGTAATCTTTAAAGCACTTTGTGATACCTTTCGGTATGAAAAGCGCTTTATAAATAAAGTTGATTGATTGATTGACATTATGTAAAAACCCAATGTGATAAAAAGGTAGAACAAAAGTACTAGATGCTTTCCTAAAGACACAAATTGTGTAAATACAAGGCTAACAAAAAGATGAAAAACAGACTAATGACAACAACTTGAGTGTCCTCTTCCTTAGGTCAAAATTAGAACAGAAGAAGGATCTGAAATCAAACTATAATCAGTATTAGGGCAAGGGTACCGTTTAACGATACCAGTCTGGTATTGAAAAAAAGGTTTAGGTACTACTGGTATTGAAAAAATAAAAGTATCAAAAGCAGGTGCCAAAAATAAATATAACATCTTTATATTCAAGTTTTGATGCTGTTGGTCATCAAAATGTAAAAGTAAAAAAAAGTTAAATACAAGTTAGAATTTTGGGGCAAAATTGGGAGGAAAATAATGTGTGTGTGGGGGGGGGGGGGCTTCTGCCCTTTTTAGTAGTTAAGGGAAGTTTCTTGGTTGTTTCACTTCAAACAAATATTATAGCATAGGTATCGGAAAAAGTATCATTCACGTATCGGTATCAAAAAGTATTATTAATGTACGGGTATCGGGGGGGAAAAATTACGGTACTCAGCCCTAATCAGCATCCTATGTTAGGTGCGACACTGCAGCAATATTTTGTTCATGGTTTATTTTATTTGGTCTAAAGTTAGATCTAACTGAGTCATGTATAAGTGTGCACTCTAGTAATAGATTCATAATAATAGAAGATCAAGACACAACAGTTCTACATGACTTAATCCTCAGTCACTGTCTAGCCAGTCCTATACATTTACCGCTATGACTCGCAGAACACGGTCACGTCAAGTGAGTCATTTTAGTTGTATGACTGGAGTGCCTTTTGGGGTGTCCTTTCGGGGTTCCTTCCTTCCAAAATGTCTGGTCCCGTGTGACTCACTGTTACCCCTGAGATGCAGCAGACCAAACCACGCTGGCATGTGCACACTGCTGATTATGAGGACTACGGCGGGTTAGTATTTGTATTTGTCGGCCCATGTCTTGCCAGGATTCGTTGTCTGACTCGATGTATGAGTGGTCAGAAAGCCCTGGTTGCAGTTACGTCTTGGACAGGCCCAGTAGACAGGACTCTAACCTACATTTAGGGAATATGAGCACATTTTCCTTCCCATTACTTGCGGCATGTGTTTTTATTTTCATGATTTGGTCTGGAGCTGCATTCCTTTTCTGTGTGCGACTCGAGACAGCGAGATTGCCGGAGAGTGACTCACTAAAAGCTGAGGTAATCATTGAGGCTGCTGCGTAGTAAAATGAGTAAAAAAGAAAAAAAAAAGAAGTGAACTTGAATGGGGATATCTGACTGGGATCATGTCTATAGTGCCCAGACAGTGCGGAAACCTTGAAAATATAGGGGTAGGATGAGCTCACTGGGAGACAGACACTGTCACACAATAGTCTGTCCCAGCTTTGGACATGAATATAGATTAGACTAGACTGTTACAAACTGAAAGATTAAAGAATAAAGCAGATATTTATTCATATGTTGCATTTCCAAATTTAATTGTTTCAATTAAACTAATTCTGAATATTTAGATTTAATCTTAATTAATGTATTGATTATTTGGCTTTTAAATATATAGTAATTGATTTTGTGTGCATTAACTTTACTTTGTTTACGTTGTATATTTTAAGCGCAATACTCATTTTAGAAATGTTGTTCACACCATTACCAGTCATTATTGTTTGTGAAGCAGCATCACCTGCTGGCTTAATGGAGAATTGCCAATACTTACAGCTAAACAGTAGCTGTAGGTGTGACAAAGGTTTACACGAGTTTAGCATAAGTGAAAATTACAACACAAATTTCAAGTATATGTGTAGCTTAAATAGGATTAAATTGCAATGCTATCCTCTTGTTAAATGATGACATCATCACTCTACTTCCGGGTCTAATGGAACTTTAGCCACATCTGATCACACAGAAATATTACATTTACTCTGGATTTTCTAGAGCAATGCTTTTATTACATTCATTATCAAATGATTTGTTTCCCATACACAATGAAGGCTTATTTTATTTTCAAAATATGTTTATTTGTTGTTAATTCTGCAGGTAAGAATAAAGTTGCTGCTTTTGCTGTGTTTGTCCACTGAACTGTCAACAGTTTGGACCCGGAAGTAGCTTATTATTGTCTGTGATGTCACACTTAACAACCCAATAGGATGGAGAAGTATATTTTCAAATTAAGCATTTGGGTAAAGGTATTGATTGATGTCAGAAATTCACAAATAGATCATGACAAAATAGTTCCTGTTGTAATGTAGATTACAGCAGGCATTTTTAAGTTTGGATCCCTCTATTGTACATACACTTGGTTATGCATAAACAACAACTTCAGCACTAAGTCTACTCCAAATAAGTACAACTTCCAATCAAATGTTTTCCAAATTTGGACATTAAAATAATTTTAGCCACCAAATAGAGAGTTCCATGTTTGGAGAAACGGTGTCTTGGGCGTATGAATGACCGTTGTCCTAAAATGGCTCTGGGACAAATATGACTATGTTCCATGAATTATAGAATAAAAATAGGAAACTTCAATAGGCCCTCAAGCATACACTTGAAGCATAATTATTCCTTAAAAAAAAAAGAATCAGGAGGATGATGGGAAAAGCTTTAGATACTGACAAAACAGTACACTGATTATAAAGTGGGAATTTGAATAGATATCGTTAATCTGAGTAGCATACCTTTCAATGTATTGGGGGGTGGAAATGTCTTTTCAAGTTGAATTGTGTATCTATAGCTCGAGTTTACATGGTATTGTTTTACAGTAAGTGAAATGAATTAGGCCATACGGCTCTGAATTAAATAATTACTATCTAAATGCAAGTACAATGCAGGGCCACTAGAGGACAAATGCGAGTTAGTGTCAGAAAAAGAAACAATGGTTTGCTGTTTTGCAAATAGTCTAATAAAAAAAGTGGTCATATTTGTTGGACTAACACAGCATTACTATGTGGCTACACATTTTAGTAATAGACTATCACTCTTTATTGTCTCGTCTCATCGTCTGGTCTACGCGGTTTCCAAAGGAGCTTTGGGTCCAGCGGTCGGTCCCTCCTCCACCGCACGTCAGAAAGCGCTGGTATAAAACAGATTAGGTCCACACGGATTGCGCAAAGTGCCTCGTGTTTATCAAGGTGACAGTCAGCAGTGCAACTTCGGAGAAGTGTTTATCCGAAGAAACAACAGTCTGCGGAGCTGCGTAAATGGACAGGGCTCATGTCCGAAGGAAAAGTGCGCTTGTTTCTGATGACCGCTCTCTGTCGGACAACTGCAACACACGTGGACGCGTTTGATGCCGGGATGGACCTAAACTAATGTCTGATCTATAAACATGTTTGGATGACATCAAAAGGTTTTTACAAGAAAGTGGACAAAGTGTCGTTTTTTTCATGATTTTAGAATCCGAATCTGCTAGATTATCGCTGACATCGCAATCCAGTTTGAGCGTCTAAATCCTGGCATAAACAAATGCATAAGAATGCAACTGGGTAAAGTTTTCCTATTTATCCTCCTTCTCAACTGCGCAAGGCTGAGCTCGTCCTTGTCGACCTGTGCCACCGTAGATTTTGATCATGTGAAGAGAAAAAGGGTCGAGGCCATTCGCGGACAAATCCTGAGCAAACTTCGACTCACAAGTCCCCCAAAATCCATGGGACCGAGCAAAATCCCGTTTCAAATCCAGGCACTGTACAACAGCACCAAGGAGCTACTAGAGCAGCTTGGGAAAGACCGGCAGCAAAGTTGCGGTCAAGACAACACAGAGACAGAATACTACGCCAAAGAGATCTATAAATTCAACATGGTCTACCGCCCGCATGAAAACAGTGAGTACGCCACTACGTCAGCATGTTTATTTTGGTGCCACGCAAGGGAGGGCTGCGTAATTACGCACTTTTAAAAATGTGCCGCACAATGAAGGCAATATGTTCTCAGCAATTGTTCGTTTCCAGCTGTTTACCCTGAGCTACCTGCCTGTTGTATGCAGTAATAGTATTTTTCCCTACCTCACTCCATTGGTCAATGTTGGTGTTTCCGTCTGTCTGTAGATCCTGTCCATCTTCCCAGATGTTCCCATTTCCTTTCCAGTCAGACACAAATAAGAGGGGACATCTGCCGCAGCAGACAGGAAGTCTTAGGGGGATGGAGAATGGGAAAAGTTAACAGTAGTTGATGGTAAAATGATGCCACAGGGCTTCCCTGGTTCACTGTCTGGAGTCTGAGGAAACCTTGACACACAGAGGATATACCTTTACACTGGGTTGAATCCTAAGTGAGTCTTCACAAAGTGTGTGTGGCCTTTTTAATGTGACATCCCTTACACAGGACGTGTATGGGTATGTACATTGTGCGTGACAGTACCACACAGATGAATATACATCGTCCTGCTATATTTTATACAGACGTTGACAAAACCATTCTTTGACACAACTGCATCCTTCATAAGAAAAAGTGAAGTGAAGCTGCAAAAGCAGTGTGTGTCAGCACTAGAGTGAGTGCAGCAGCTTCTGGATGATCAAAAAACTAGAATGGGATAAATAAATACTGTGTGAAAGGAAGAAGCACAACTGTCTAAACCAGTGCAAAGAATGTTGTATTAAATCCTTTGAAATCAACAGGTGTTCTCAAGACATTTCCCTTTCAGCAAAGCTCTGTTTAATCTGTAAAACATTGTTCAAGCTTTGATGAAACCTGGACCCATCCATGTAGTTGTACTGGACAGTGCACCTTTAGGCATTTTGCTTTGCTTTAGATTAAAGAATTGAACTTTTTCATTTTCTTCAAAAACAGAAAGTGTCATTGAAATATTAACACAGCGAGAAGAAGGCAAATGTGGTCCTGGATGGAAGTGCCCTTTTATAGCATGGCATGTAAAGAGAATCTGGCACACACCAGGGAGGGAGGTTTTCCTCTGGTCGGACTGATTTGAAGTTTTCCAAGAGGGAAACTGCTGATACTTCACAGAGGGCAGTATCAGTAGTGCGGTATAGTTTGTATGCACAAAGATGAAGCTGCCATAAACTACGTACAGCAGATTAAGCCCAAACGATGTGACACATTTGATTTGTAATGTGAATTATCGTTTTGTTTCAGATGATCTTAACCATTGTCTGAAAGGAGTCACCTCCAGGATTTTTCGTTTCAATGTTGCTGCCATGGAAAGGAATGCCACCAACCTCTTCAGAGCCGAGTTTCGTGCTTTGAGGATCCCAAACTCGAGCGCCAAGAGGAATGAACAACGTATTGAGCTCTACCAGGTGGGTGAAGGTACTTGTGTGTTCACACATATTTTCTCAGGTATGAATGATTTGACTTTTTTAACACAAAGCCTGATGGGGACTTATTATCATATTTGCATACAAAAGTTATCTTTTTATTTTAAGACACTAATACATGGGGTATATGTTTATATTGTTACATATTGCAAATTGTCTTAGTAATAAAACTTATTGTCTCATAGCATGTTTTATGGGTCTGTTAATATGCCAGTTTATTATTATTGATTAATGAATTAGTTGACTCAGCAGATTCACAAGACTCAACTGTTGTGGCACACACACACACGCACACAACAAAATATGTGTGTGATTATTTGCCAGCCTGCTCTGCTAACCAAAGAGAAATCTACATAGGTAGTTATTGTACAGCAAAGCTTGCAATTGCAGGCCTATGTGCTGTTATCAAAATCTTTACCGACTTATCAATACCTGCTGTGGAAACTCCACATTCACTCTGTGCTCTTGGTTTCAGATTCTCAGGCCAAATGAACACATCAGAAAGCAGCGCTTCATCGGAGCCAAAAATATTCTGACAAAAGGCACTGCTGAGTGGGTGTCATTTGATGTGACTGAAACTGTGCGAGAATGGCTCACCAATAGAGGTAAAACAGCCTTACTTTTCTTTACATGTAGATCAGACTTCAATTTCAAAACTAATAATTATAATTGTGCAGGATCCAACATGGGCTTAGAGATCAGTGTACACTGTCCATGCCACACTTTCAACACTAACGGTGACATTATCGACAAAGAGAATGAAGTTCTAGACGTCAAGTTTAAAGGTAATTGTGAATTCGGATACGACATATAAAATATGAGTGATCTATATCTCTTAGTCCCTGCATTACCAGAAAATATTTCATAGGCATTGATGGAGAAGAGGAGCAGCAGAGTCGCTGGGACATGGATAATCTGAAGAAACAGAAGGACCAGTCTCTGCCTCACCTGATCCTGATGATGATCCCACCTCACCGCCTCGAAACACAGTCCACACGAAGACGCAAGAGAGCCTTGGACACAAACTACTGTTTCTCGTAAGAGCTGCATGCACGAGTATTTACACTCGCCAAAGAGTCTTAGCTGTTTACCGTCATTTCAGTCTGGTCTAAAGTAACGTTAACGTTTGCAGCACCACGGAGGAGAGCTGCTGTGTTCGAAAGCTACACATCGATTTCCGGAAGGACTTGGACTGGAAGTGGATTCATGAGCCAAGTGGTTATGACGCCAACTACTGCTCTGGGCCTTGCCCGTACCTGCGCAGCGCAGACACCACACACAGCTCGGTGAGATAAACAAATTACCTCCAAACTAAATCAAGGATTATGACATTATCAATCATCAATAATAGAAATAAATATTTCTAATATTTATATGAAAGATGAAACACAATGTTGTTAGACAAAAGTGCCATTGACTGATCTACATAGGCAGGATAATACATGCTACAGATGCTTATAAAGTACTAAGTTTGTATCTATTGTATTCTTTTGTCCTAAAGCTGCTGAGCCTGTACAACACTTTGAATCCAGAGGCGTCAGTCTCCCCTTGCTGTGTTCCTCAGGAGTTGGAACCACTCACTATACTGTACTACTCCGGACGGACCCCCAAAGTGGAGCAGCTCTCCAACATGATTGTGAAGTCCTGCAAGTGCAGCTGAGATGAGCAGGGTTCTAGACTTTTAGCTGTGATAAATACTTTTACCTTTTGCCACAGTCTCACAGCTCAGAGACTTGGAACATAATTTAACGTGTTTAATATTAAAAGGATTAGTTTACAGTATTTTTGTCCATTTCTACACATACGATAAATCAAAGTATCAACTTGAAGAGTCTATTGGAACAGCAAATATGTACAAAAAACTGTTTGCTCAAACTGAGTGTACAGCTCAGACTTTAATCTAAGCAATTGGCTCTATTCTGAAATCAAATATTTTGCCCTCCAGTCCTGTTAGATCGGATTTCCTCCTTGGATTTGGGAACAGTGGGCATTATACTGAAACACAAAGGGAAAAAGGACAGACCTGCTGCTGTATCCAGAGCCATAGTTGTGGTCAGGGAAGGGAGAGCTGAAAGGATGACTGTTGGATTCACGAATGGAAAGTGGATGAACGAAAAGCTGAGCCAAGCGTTTCTTTCTTTTGGCAAGCCGGCGATGATGAACTTTTTGTGAATTTAATATAACTAATAGTAGAAGAAAAACAGAAGGACTGCAGCAAGAGAAGAACTGTGATGGAAACTTAAGCCATGAGCGCATGGCCTTTTACTGGGCTCTATCACTCTCCATAAACTATTTCTGGACAAACAAAAATGCTGTAACTGGAAAAGAAATGGTTACACAACCAGTTTAACATGATTTATTTTACTGTAAAAGCAGATCTGGTTTGTTATGCAACGTTTAATGTAATAGATTTTTCATAAATCGGATTGATTTGTTAAACCAAATACAGTATGTGGGTTTCACATTGAGGCCATAAAAAAATAATAATAATAATTTAAATAAGAAACGTAGCTGTTTGAATTTAAAACCAGCCTTTAAAACAGGAGTGTTTGTTTTCTTGTACCTGCAATTTTAATGTTGATTAAAAACTGGCTTAATGTTGTACAGCAGACCTCACAAATCCATGTACTGTGTGACATTCACCAAGACCACGGGAATATTGCCAATGTTCTTACAAATGGTCTGTGATACATTGATAATTTTCATTAAAAAAAACAACAACATTAAAAGGAATGAACCAATAAATCATTATGATAAAGATACTGTTATGTAAACCATATTTGTGTCATACGTGTCAGCCATCTTGAAATTCAATTTAAAAAGCTCGCTCTGGATTCATGCGGCATACAGTATTTTTTATGACTTATATTTCAACAGCTGCTTCCTCGGGGCAATGAACAGGCCTGACTGTAATAAATTCACCTCTTTTGCAGCTTAACAACTTTTCCAGACGCAATTATTATTCATCCTTTTTACACAGAAATCCCAAAGTATGCAAAGTTTAATATTTTTGTATTTCGTAGCTAGTGTCATGTATTGCCGGTCAAAGACTCTCCACTCAAGGGGTAAATGCTCACCTTTGAAGCCATGATAGTTGTGTTAAGATAATAGTCATATATATCCGAAACTAATGCTTTTATCGTGTTACTTTTCCGACCATGTTTCAAAATTCACAAACCCCCAAAGCACAAGCGCATCCAAAAACTGATCAGGCGCGGCATCGAAACGATTACAAATAGTCCCCCCCCCCCCCTCCCGCGCTTAGATACTCAGGTAAAAGCTTTCATTTCGGTTTGGCTAGTTTGAATTGAGCTAATACAACATGACAAGTGGCCAGAGAGAATGTCTTTTCTGTGTGCGCCCACTATTGGCCCCTGTCACAACCAATCACGGATGGAGCAGGACGAACGTACAAAGACCAGAGGGCACAACAAGGGCTAAAAACAGGCGTCTGGGCCCTGGCCTCTAATGGCTTTTACGGGACGGCCTGTACCAACATCAACACATCACAGGGAAGAGCGGCCAACACACGCATGATTGACTTTTAAAGTTCAACTCTAATTAAACATCACGCTGGAAAAATAGGCTTTCAAAATTTCAAAAAGGGCTTATTATGATAAATCAACTTTCAGCTTTCAACCACATTATTGTCTTTAGGAAAACACATGGACTTGAGTTATATTTTGCTTTAGTCACACAAGCTGAAGTAAATCTGTGGTGTCTCCGAAGCATAAGTAGCGCTCTGCCCTTTTTTGTTACCTAAAAGTAGCCCTCATTGAGGAATAAAAAGGAAAGACTGGAGCTTGACAGGTGAATTAGATGATGATCAACATGTGTGGCACGTTGACTAGTTTTTCACAAATACTGCATTTGATCAGTTAAAGACATTTACATTGGCTTTAATAATGCACAATCACAAATATGGATTGAGTATACGGTAAAATACAAATGTTTTCATTCGCTTAGTGCCAATCCCATAATCTAAAAATATTAGGTAATTTTGCCATTTCATAAGTAAGGATTTAATCCAGAGCAGTGATCTGTTTATGCTTTAATAGTTTTATAGCATTGTAGCAATGTAACGTTTTATTACTACAAATAAAGATTTGAGCAAAGCATAATTAATAGTACAATTTGATTCCTGAAATGATCGTTAAAAAGTCAGGGGAAGTTGTCTGATTGATAGCAAAACATCGTGACATCAGTGTGTATAACTAAATGAAATAACACACCTCCAGATATGTTTTTGATGAGGAAATATCACTGCAATGTGGTTAAAAGCTTGAGTCGGTTTAGCAGAATACTTTATCCAGGTGTGAAAACTGTCAGTATCTCGCTGCCTCTGCTTTCTGTCTCTTTGCACCCGCGACCTCTCTGTCTCTTTGTGGGAGATCGTCACAGACCCCCACCTCCACGCCCACTCACTACTGTAACATAAAGCACTGTCCGATGCAGACCTCCCATTCATTTGTTTAGTTCTTAAGGCCTATGAAGCTGTTTACATATTTGTGCTAGCCTTCACTCTTTCCAGTAAGTATGCCCACCGGCTTGACTTGTGTACAGTGCGTGCTATGGGAGCCCCAATCACACAGCAGCGGGGGCCTGAGAACTGCTCCGATGTGACCCGATGATTTTATTACTGAGCACACACACACGTACTCTCTTTGTCTTCAGTCTACACATCTGTTAATCTGCTCAGGGAATAGAGGCACTGTGAGTTTTCCAAACCTCTGTGCATTTACGTGTCATGCAATTCATCACTGAGGCCTTGGGCGAGCCACCGTTGAGAGAAGGTCCAAACCATTGACACAATCAGAAGAGATTAGCTCCTTTGTAGCCTGGTGCTATGGACAACAGTTATGTGGGTTTTATGTTAGCATGGTCAGTCAAACAACAAAGACACCAAACAAGTGGAGTACTAATGCATCAGTCGATGAACTGCACTCATGTTGTACTTTCTGTTCAAAAAGTGAGATTCATGTTTGCCTTTTTTCTTTGCGTTCTTGCCTCATATGAAGTGTTTTTTGTTAATAAAAGTCCCTTTCTATAACAACTGTGACTATGTCAAGTGTCTTGCCTAGCCGAACGCAATGCAAGCTTTTGTAGAATAAAAAAACAGACTTGATGAATCAGGACTGAAAATGTTGCATTCGGAAGGGCAACTGGTGCAAAGTCAATGCAAAATGCAGCCTGCAGCCTGCACAATGCAATAAACATGGACACAATGAATACAATTACAGAGGTTATTGTTCAACTAACAAACTAAAGACTGTGTGATTCAGTTCTCCAACACTAACAAAAGACCTCGTGTAACAGTACCACAGCGGGGTCATTGGTTCCTAAGGATTTTTGGGGCTGTAAACACCTTCTCTCTTTACACCAGTTATAAAACCCAAGTTTTACTTACAGCAATAAACATCAAGAGTAACACAGGGACATTTGGATAAAGCTCCCAGAGCTGCGTGTGTCTATGCATAAACATCTGCTAATGCATACATTATGCTATAAGAACAGGGGCTCCTAAATCACACTGACATATGAGTAGCAGGGGATTATCCTCTTGGTGATGGTAATACAAACTCTAAAACCTCAGACCTGCAAACAAGATGGATGCTGGGAGTAGTCAGGCACTTTACGGACTTCTCTGTGCACAACACACAGTATTTTAAATGAATAAGCAGATAGGGCCTAAGCTGCCCCTGCAGCCATAAAAGACTTAAGAGAAAGTTTAATATCATGTATCATACAGAGTCATAGAAATTAGTTCTCACAGTTAGTGTGGGTCAAACAAGTGTCCGCATTGATAACATGATTTAAGTATAAGAAACAATATCAGAACAAAATGCTTTGTTTTGGGGCTATGTACAATCATAATTTTGTTTATGTGTATTTTATTGCAATTTCACACTAGTTTAGCTTTTCAAAGAAGCACAGAATTGAGCAGATATAAAGATGATAACTAACAAGATACATCTTCAGTTTTTGAAGCATAAACACAAAAGTAGAATTAGTAGTTAGTAGTTAATTAATAGTAAGTGGCGGTACGGAACAACACAGAGTAAAGTTTTTAATGATTATTATGCTTTGCTGCACAGGTAACCATGCATAATACAATACAACATTCAGAACAGCTATGGAGCATTCAAATCAATTATATCTTCAGAAAAAGGACAATTTTCAGGTGTTTCATATAGATTTGCAATATAACGTAAGTAAAGGTATTTGGGCCAAATCTATAAACAGGTGCAGCACAAGAGCCTTTTGTCATGTACATTTTTACTAAACTGTAATTTATACTCAATTAAAACTTTGCAGCTGCAGTTGAGGGAAAGGTTCTCCTCTCGTTTAAAACAATGAAAGCAATCCAGCTGCTTTATGACCACTGACAGAGTTCACTTTGAGCTGTGGAGGGGCAGGACTCGCCACAACTTATTGCTGTATGTTGTAGAATAGACCTTTTTTTCCTCATTATATCATGCACTGCACACAAATACAATGGACAGAACTGAATTCACATAGCATGCAATCATCAGGTGAAAATCAATTGGTAACCCAATTCCTGGTGAAGGCATTTTATCTCGCCTACTCCAATCACGGGATGTGGCAGCACCGGCCACTCTGCACTTGCCAAACTCTGTACAGTTGCTAATAACAGAAAGAGTTTCCAATTGCACCAATACAATGCACTTTTTGAGCGCTCAAAGTTACTTCAATCACATATCTGCATTGCCCGGTCTAATACTGATATTACTCAACACAAATGGAAAAAGGAGAGTTTGTGCATCTCTAATGGCGCAGTAATTACTTTTCTATTAGTAACTTGATATCTGGGAGTCAGAGTAGCCAAGGGACCGGCAGAGGCAAAGACACGCTGTTGCTCGACAAAGCCAATGAGAAACACGTTTGGATTGTGTATGCCCATAACTCTGCACGAGACCTCACGACTCCCCGGCTTGGCAGCGCTCCACGGGCCACTGCTGCTCGTGTGTGTGGAACAAAGCACTGTATGAGGTGCTGCACTTAAGGATATGGGCTCACCAACGCCCAGTGGCTCGACTCTCTTTGAAAAGGTCTAAGCAGCTTTCACTTCCAGGTGCTTCTGCATTTCATTTGCATAAATTCTACACTAAATGAGCATATGACTGGCCTGGACATGGTCAAGTAGCATTCAACCAAATGTCATTGACTCATTGCATTGTGTTTTTGAGAATCGGCTCCTGACAGTATGCTGAGGGTGTCCACTTATCCAATTTAATAAAGCCTATGGACCACCCAAAAAAAATGCAAACCAAAGAAACTAAACAGCTAAGTTTTTAATTCCTCAATATGCCCCAACACAACACAGACGTTTCTATAACACTGTATTCCCTCGCCTCTGCCCCACTGTCGTCTGGGGTGGCACAGGGTTCCATCCTTGGGCCGGTCCCGTTTTCACTTTACATGCTGCTGCTCGGGTCCATCATTGCTAAACATAATTTGTCCTTCCACCTTTATGCTGACGATGTCCAAATGTATTTGCTGGTGCTCCCCAATACTTCCTCTGCTCTCGAATCACTCTGCCTTTCAGACATAAAACAATGACTGGCTCAGAATGTCCTCCACCTGAACGAAGCAAAATTTGAGTTTGTTGTTTTTGGCTTCGGGGATGTCCCTCAAATTCAGTCCAGAGTCATAGGTCCAGTTTCCAGTCAGGAACCTGGTTGTAATCTGAACTTTAAACAACAAATAAATGCAGCTCCAGTGAAGCCCTTTCTCTCGGGCCAAGACCTCGAGAAGGCAACTTATCAGTTCTCGGTTGGACTACTGCAACGCTCTATACTCTGGCCTCCCACAGTCGTCACTCCAACGGTTACAGTTAGTGCAGTGGCTCCCGGTCCGTTTTCGTATCGATCCGGATTAAAATTGTAATGTTTGTTTTTAAAGCTCTTCATGGCCTTGCTCCGTTATATTTAACTGAGATGTTGACCGTACATCGCTCCAGCAGAGCTCTCCGGTCTGCCAAACAATGGTTCTGTGTGCCCAGGTCCCGGTACAAACAGTGGGGCGATCGTTCCTTTGTGGTTGCAGCACCCAAACTGTGGAACAGCTGCCCCTCAGTCTGCGTGTTTTCACAGATCTGTCCCTTTTTAAATCCAGATTCTAATACTTAAAACACACTTATTTACTGTTTGGCTAGGAGTGAATGCGAATGTACAATTGTCTCATTTAAAGCGCTTTGTGACCATGTCTCTGAAAGGCGCTATATAAATAAAGCTCTTCTTCTTTTAAGTCGTATTATCTTTCTGTGAAGCACTTTGGTCTTCCTTGTGTCATTGTAAAGTGCTTTATAAATAAACTTTGATTGATTGACTGTAAAGTTGCATTATCCAAGTCATTTTCGACTTCAACCTGACAAGAAACCTGCAAAAAACAAAATAGTTTCCCTTTGTCACTTTCTTTTGGACATATCGACAGCAACCCCTGGTCCTTATTCCCTTCATTGGCTTCCAAATAAAACCGTGGTCAGTGCGGCTACAAATGGAGCTGATCAGCCGTGTTTTGTTATGCTTACAACACAAACAATAAACATCCTGGTAGTTAAGCTGCAGGGCCAGCACTGGTCGCTCAACGACACATCTTTCTTTTATTACGTGGATTGGGATCTAAATGCAATTTTATCTCAGCATAATGAGAAACAGAAGCACATAATCGTCACTCCGGAGTTGCGGTGACAGAGTGAGAAATAATGCTTTACAAATTGAGAAAAGTTGCATGTTAAAGTGGATTACTATGTATTTACACATTTATTTACACATTTACATCATTAAAATGAAGTAAAAAAAAAAAAGGTTGGGCAAGCACTGATGTACTTAAAAAAGACTAATCTAAGGTTAAGCTCGAAGGTTTTCACCCTAATAAAAGGTTTTGTCGACAAAACACATGTGGGGACATGCATCCAGCTGTGTTGACCTGTCATAAAGTTATACTTTCACTTCATTGCTAATAAACACAATGTAGGTATAATACGGCACATGTTTAACAAAGCATTCGGGGGTACAGAAACTAATATTAAGGACTGCCAGTTTGAGTACACTGTTGGCATTGAACGTACAGTGGTCTTGTCCTCAGAGTATTGTTCTCGCTCATGTCTGGATGATACCTGTGTGGTGCCTCTCGGTATAAACCCCATATGTCACCGCCCGTGCTGCTGAGGATTAGCACCGCTCTGTCAAGCTTAAGTCAAACAGCAAAAGGACTTTGTTTACAGCGATGCAGGACCGTGCCAATATCGCCTATCACTGAATACACTGCTCAAGAAATTAGACAGGTCGACAGTGGAGATTACTAAAGAAGTTTGATGAAACTGTAAAAAAAAAGGTTAATTCCAAAAGGTTTGTGAATCCAATCACAAGCCGCTGACATGCAAACAGTCTGAAATTTCCTACTTTTACTACATCCAAAAGTCGTCGATTCAAAGTCTTCTTATCGATGCCGACCGTCCAATCAAAAACACCTCGTCACTGAAACTTGTTATTCCACCACTGAAACTCTACACTTCAATTGGTCTGAAAAGTTACAGCCCAGTGCCCACTCATTCAGGAGGCTGCCCAAACATCTGCTATCATTTTGAGACTTTTTTTTAATGGCATAATGCGTTTTACCCATACTCCCTTAAAAAAGGGAAGCTGAGGCGCAGTGATTTTAATGAACAATTGTGTGTGCAGGTCAACCATCAAACACCAATAATTACAAACGTACCTTATAATAAAAGCAGCCAGAACCATATTGGAAAAGCGTGACCCTTAGAGGTGACTGGTGATAAATCATGCATCCCATAACCAGTGATAACCCAAAGCAGACTCGCACAGATCTCACCACATGAGACAATTTCACAGCCACATCAACTAAGAAGCAAGTGGCTTAGAATGTTTTAAATAAGCTGATGGAGGATGGCAAAAGAAAATGGATTTTTAAGGCACAATGCAAAACTTTGGAGAAAACCCAAGCATTGTAGCAGTAGCAGAAGCCTTGATAGACAAAGGCTTCACAGAAAGGCCAAAGAAATGGATACTTCTCATCTCAAAGAAGAAGAATGTATTAAAATCTTAGCCCAAAAACTTAGCCCACATTCACTTCCTGGAGCCAATCAAACATTTCCTTCAGTATCTCCGAGTCAAAAATGTGTCTAATACTTGCTCGAATATCAAAGTGAGTAAAACCCAGTGCATTACGTAACCGCTCCACTGATCAATCACAGCTATTCAGATTCAACTGGGAACTGATCCTACACAAAGATCGCAGATTCAGAGCAGAGAAGCATAAAGGAATGCAGCGCAGCCAGGAATCAGAACAAAGGTGAACTTGACTGAACTGAGAGATGAGACAGTAAAGTACAATTTAATTTTTGCATAGAAGAAGAAGAAGATCTTTATTTATATAGCACCTTTCACAGATATGGTCACAAAGCACTTTACATCAGAGCATTTTACTTTCACTCCATACTCAGTGGTGATAAGTTGCGTTAGTAGCTTCAGTTTCCCCTGGGGGAGACTGACAGAGGCGCTGTCGCAACTGCACACATCTGCGCCAACGGTCCCTCTGACCACCACCATACATTCACACACACATCATTCATCCTGGCCTATTGAACATGTTTTTGGTAGTAGGGGAAACCAGAGTACCCAGAGGAAACCTACGCAGACACGGGGAGAACATGCAAACTCCACACAGAAAGGCCCCATCCAGGTGGGAATTGAACCTGGGACCTTCTGGCGGTGAAGCACTAACCGCTGCGCTACCGTAGATTTAAAGTAGCTTCGTACGGTATACAGAAAGTTCACTTGCATCGATTGAGATGTTGCTCCCAAGACGACTTCAAGATTAAAAAAAGAAAAATATTGTCTCTGCATTTCTTAATTTGGGCATTTATTTATTTACTGTAAATGTTGCTTATATTATTATGAACTGCAAATTACATTTCACAATAAGGGTTCCCACCTATCTGCATAGAAACCCCTGAGCTTGGCTTAGCTTAAGAAACCAGGGTGAAACAGGTCTCTAAAACAGGGGTTCCCAATTTGTTCAGGCCGTGACCCCCAAAATCACTCAACCTGTGTAAAATGTAATTTGCATTTATAATAATTTACGTTGCAAAACATTTAAACTCTGGTGTAATGGTGTTAGTTTTGATACTGTATTTTCATATTTGGGCTTAATTTCACAAAAATATGCTGTTTTCAATCAAAAATACACATTCAAAATCAGAAATGTGGGAACCACTGCTGTAAAGGACAACTACACGTTGCTACAAATTTCCTGATGACAGAATTGGTTTATTTGGTAAGGACAGTGCATGTTAATGAACATACATTATGCATGCATGTAAACACACCACACTGGATTGTAGCCTTGGGCTACTTTCCATCCATCGTCCCCCATGCGCACTCTCAAACACACTCTCATTGATCCTGGCCTGTTGTACATGTTTTTAGTTGTAGGGGAAACCGGAGCACCCGGAGGAAACCTACACAGACACGGGGAGAACATGCAAACTCCACACAGAAAGGCCCGGTCCAGGTGGGAATTGAACCCGGGAGCTTCTAGCTGTGAAGAACAAGTGCTAACCGCTGGGCTACCGTGCCGCCCCAGATGTATAGTTTAGAGCAGGGCTGTCCAAAGTGTGGCCGAAATAATGCTGTGGTTTTAAAGTTAAAACCTCTGCTACTCTGTGTTATACACGCTATGGCGTATATAACACCTCAGTATTTGGCCCCCAATGAAAAAAGTTTAGACACCCCTGGATTAGAGCAATTGGTGACTGGTTCCCAATCTGGGGGGTTTGGGATTGCAGCGGGGGCCCAGGGCCCTGTCTGGTCAGTGGGTCAGGATCACTGAAAATCTGCTTAATGAAGTAAAATACTACTCCAGGCGTTTAGTAGAGAAACGTTACTTCACCATTTAACCTAAATACCAAATAAAACAGGACATACAGTATTATCTATGTCAGAACTTGCATCTTTTCTCTCCAAACTTCTTTTTTTAAACTCACCACAAGATACCAAAATTAACTTCTTCCTCTGTTCAAGGCAGGAGATAAACATCTCAAAAATCTTAGAAAAAGTTTTCAATTCTAGACTTGACAGCTTTACCAAAAGGTGTAATTTACTCTCGGACAATCAGTTTGGTTTTAGGAATAATCACTCAACCTCACACGCGCTATTTGATACCATTGAAGAAATAACTAATGCTGTAGATAACAAGAAATATACAATAGGTTTATTTATTGACCCGAGTAAAGCGTTCAATAAACTATGATATATTAATTAATAAACTAGAACATTATGGAATTAGGGGCTCTACAGTGGGTTACCAGTTATTTAAAAAATAGAAAACAATCTGTGATTATCAGTCGAGTTGTCGACAAATTGTGTGTGGTTTACCTCAAGAATCCATTCTGGGCCCAATTCTGGGTTGCGGGAACGTCTCCTAATACTACCCATTCGGAAAACTAGAACCCTCTGGACCGCGGAGCCGAAGTTCAGGAGGGGAAACCACAGGCTCACGGGTAGGTAATGTTACGGAGTTGATGGCTTCCTGCCCTACGATTGAGGTTGACATGGGAGGGGTCCGGGTTTCTTGTCTAGTGGACACCGGTTCCATGGTGTCCACTATTACAGAAAGCTTCTTCCGGGAATACTTTGAACTGTGGGGCCTGGATCGCCTCCACTCCTGCCATTGGTTGCAGTTACGCGCAGCCAATGGCCTTGAAATCCCTTACATGGGCTATCTGGAGTTAGATGTGGCACTTTGTGATAAGAAAATGGGTCATTGTGGGATACTGGTTGTAAAGGATCCCCCTGGTACTGGACCGTTGGTTCTGGGCATTTTGAGGATGAATATTATCAAGAAGTGTTATAGAGAACTTTTTTGGGCCCATGGTCCTTCCTTGTTTGATCTGCCTGTTGTGTCACATGCTCCGGGCCCAGTCGTGGAGGCCTTACAGAAATGCCACCAGACGGCTCCTCAGAGGCCAGTGCCTGTAATTGGCACGGTAAAAGTGCGGGGGCCTCGAGCAGTACAGTACGGATACCTGGTGGTACGATTAAGTTAGTTGCCAGCACCTGTCCTGAGCAGTTTGCTGGTCAGTCAGTCCTGTTCAAACCTCCTCAGTCGGGATTGCCAGCTGGCCCACTTGCCTCTGCCTGTCTCATGCAAGTGGACCAGGGCACAGTCTATATTCCAGTTGTTAATGTTGGGACGACTGCCGCCCTGCTCTAGGTGGTGAGTTTGCCCGCTGGGGTCACGGAGGTAAACACCATCTAAACACTGTGTCCTCTCAGGGGGTTACACCTTCGGTGTCCGACTGGATGGAGTCTGTGGACTTGTACGTCCTAGGGAGTGACGAACAGGCAGAGGTGAGGGCTTTGCTGCAGAAATACAGCAGTGTGTTTGCGGCACATGATGCCGACCTGGGGTGCACTGACTTGACCACCCACGAGATTCCTCTGCTTGAGAACGTATCCATCCGACAGCGCTATCGGCGTATACCACCATCCGAATATGAGGCTGTTAAAGCCCATATCAATCAGCTCCTCGATGCGCAGGTGATAAGGCAAAGCAGCAGCCCTTATGCTTCTCCCATCGTCCTGGTCCGAAAGAAGGACGGTAGTCTCCGCCTTTGCGTGGACTAGCGCCTAAATAGTAAGACCAGGAAAGATGCGTTTCCCTTGCCGCGCATCGAGGAGAGTCTGGATGCGCTGTCGGGTGCCCGCTGGTTCTCTACCATGGATTTGGCCAGCGGATACGATTAGGTCCCGGTCGCAGAGCAAGACAAGCCGAAAACAGCCTGTTTGAATGAAACAGAATGCCTTTTGGCTCGTGCAATGCACCGGGAACCTTTCAACGTCTCGTGCAGAGGATGTTCGGAGACCAGCAGTGCCAATCCGTGTAGATGTATCTTGACAATATAGTCATCTTCTCCACTTCGGTGGAACAGCATCTCGAGCGGCTGGAGCTGGTCTTGGGTCGCCATCAGAAGGAAGGCTTGAAGGCCAAACGGGAAAAGTGTGCCTTTTTCCAACAAGAGGTGCGTTACCTTGGGCACATAATCTCCAGCGAGGGCGTCTCCACCGATCCCTCTAAAATCGAGGTTGTTGCCCAGTGGAAGTGACCTGACCATCTGTCCGAGCGGCGCTCCTTCTTGGGCTTTGCCAGTTAATACCGGTGCTTTGTAGAAGGAATCGCCAAATTGGCTGCACCTCTACATAAGATCGTGGCAACCCACAAAGACCCGGAAAGGTCCAGGGAAGCCTCTGGGTGAAGCCTGGACTTCTCAGTGCAAGGACAGCTTCAAGGCTTTAAAGGCCAGGTTTGTTTCAGCCCCCGTGTTGGCCTATGCCCATTTCTCCCAGCCTTTCATCTTGGAGACAGATGACAGTCTTTGCGGGCTGGGGGCAGTGCTCTCCCAGGAGACCAGAAGTGGCTTACGGCCAGTTGCCTATGCCAGTTGAGGTCTGAAGCCCACTGAGCGCAACATGTCAAACTATAGCTCTGTGAAGTTAGAGCTGCTTGCGCTCAAGTGGGCTATGACCGAAAGTCATCTCGCAGTCATCTCTCCAAATCCGCGTTGATCCTACTCCAGCAGTGGGACAGGTTGGTAAAAAGGGATGGTGTACTATATCGTCGCATCTCGCGGTCTGATGAGGCATCAGGCAGTGGGTGAGAGAATGTGAGCGTTGCCAAGCTGCAAAAGATTCAGCTCCCATTCCCCACAGCTACATGAGCCATCTGCTCAAATCGAAACCAAACGAACTCCATCAAGCCATCAACTTTACCATTCTGGAGCCAACTCGAAGCTGGGTTGAGAATCTAGGACAACCCCATAACATCCGGCGGGAAACGGTCAATGCAAGCGGTTTAACCGTACGCTCCACAACCTTCTGCGGACGCTCCCCTTTCCCCACAAACAGGATTGGGCGTCTTGTCTCTCACAGGTGCTTTATTCCTACAAAACCACACATCACCAAAGCACGAGAGAGTGTCAGTTCTTCTTGATGTTTGGCCGGGAACCCAAACTCCCCATCAATTTCATTCTTGGTCAGGTCCCAGACCACATTGCTGGAACTGTTCAGGACTGAGTGGCGGACCATTGTTCTAGATTGAAAGTAGCCTTTGCGGGCGCTCAAGCCCGTTTAGTTGCAAATGCTGATCGGAGAAAGGAGCGACATGATCTTCGTGTCAGGGAAGCACCGTTGGAGCTCAGTCAACTTGTCTACCTTAGGGACCATAGTAGGAGGGGCCGCCATAAGATCCAAGACATTTGGTGCTCCAAACTTTACAAAGAGATGATGGCTCCGACCGGCAATGGGCCAATCTATACTGTGGCCCCTTTGTCCAATTTGCAGGCATCTTGTAATGTTCATAGAGACATGCTTAAGCCTCAGGCCAAGTCCATGCTTCCGCCTGACCTTCCCTTGTCCGAGGTACCAGCTGCTAACACACCCCTCAGTGAATCGCCAACAGACGGCCAGTCCTGGCTCTGGTGTTCTGTGCCGGTAGCCACGATGCCCCCCTCCACAGGGCCTCCAGTCGTCCATCCTTCCCCTTCTGTCGCCACGGGCTCTTCCAACAACCATGATATTGCCCCTGTTGAGGACGCACCAGTAGGGACCGTTATAGCCCACGGGGATGAAATGGCAGCGTTAGTAATCTGCCGTTCCTTGTGTGGAGCACGTTCGTGCGCCGGGGTGCTCTGGTTCGGCCTGGGCTGCGAGTTCGGGGCTTCCTGTTCGAGGTAGGTCGTCCGCCTTGTCTTTCTGGCCTGGGCCGAGGCTTATCCAAATCCCGCCCCTCTCTAGATCCTGAGCCGCAGCAGGGACTAGCCGCTGATTCCACACCGGTTCTCCCCCTTATTTGGAAATCTCATATTAAATATATATCTACGAAAATTTCTAGAAGCATTTCAGTAATAGCAAAAGCAAAGTACATTTTAAACATCAAAGCTCTACATATCTTATACTGTTCTCTGATTTTGCCCTATTTATATTATTGTACTGGGGTTGGGGTAGTACTTATAAAAACACAGTTAAACCAACAGTATTGTGGCGCTGCTGTTCTGCTTTTGCTGGGGCAGAATAAGTGAAGTGGTTGTCTTGACCCCCACATGTTATACATTTTCGGAAAGCTCTGACTAAGGCGCACGTGATCCCTATGACGGGGAAGGCCTGTCTGATTATTTTCACAACTCCATACCATGCCGATTTTTTTATTAGAATTTTTCAAGAAAAAACCTTTAAGGGGGCGTCAGTGGGTCACTTTTGGCGATAGTGGCTGCGTTTGCACATGGTTATGTCCAGCTCGAGAATGTGCACGTGCGCCGTATTGGGTCCGTTGCAATCCGACAAAGTCGGAATTTGTCATTCACACAATGTAAACTGCTTTGAGGGGGCGCCACTAAGCCATCTTTTATTATTTTCTCTCGCGGGCCACACCCAAAATTAGAGCTCCCGGAGCACTAATTTCTGATCCCTGTTACTTGCATATCGGTTCACGTTTGCTATGTGAATTCTTGCGTTTTCACTCTTTTTTAACAATTCTAATTAGTCCCTCGCGGGACACTGCGTGTCCGTTGCTCGCCTAATAATAATAATAATAATAATTAAACTCAAATTATATTGAGGATGGTAATGACAGCTGGGAAGTAGCAAGATCTCGGAGTATAACAAGTATTCATGCTTTTTAATGCATTAGATTATGTAGGGCTTTCATAATACATTATACATGAAAAAAAAGAGGAAATTGTACACAAATTGATATTATACTGAGGATGGTAATGACAACTGGGAAGTAGCAAGATCACGAAGTATAATATGTACTGCATAGTAACGTGCCTTTATAACATAAAAATAGTGACACTCGGTAATGTTACCAAGGTTTGGCATTGATAACATGCTGAAATATATTATATTATGGGTTGTCTTTTGTTACTTGCTTTGTACTAAACATCGAACATGAAACGAGATCGTGGTTGTCGTGCTCCGTTTCTGTTTTCTATATGAACATTTCAAACAACGCTTTGTAATTTGGTCTGTGTTAAAAAAGCCGATTTGAAGTGTAACTGGTTTTCGTTTGACATTGATGCAAATCAAAATATGATGCTGCTAATTGTATGATTGATAATGTAATTGTAATAGGATAAAGTTATTATTATAGTTCTGTCATGTAATGTCTTTATGTAGATGCTATATTGTAAATGTTGTATTGATTTTGGGGGTGGGTGCTTATAAGTTCTTGCTTCAGCCCACTCATTTTGAGCAGAATGTTTACTGCTCAAATAAACTAATAAACTAAACTAAACTAAACTCTCGAACCTAGAAATCATGTTAAAATGTTAAAAATAGCAAGGAAATCTGGAGGCCGTTCAGGTATGTTGCTGGTGTGGTTCATATGGTAGAGCCATCGCTGGTACATTCAAGTATATCTACAGATGTGGTCGCCCTGCAGATTTAAGCCAGACTCGAGTGAGGGCTCTTGGGCTGAAATCAGATCAGATGTTAATCTTACGTTTGTAGTCAGTACTTTAAGAAAAACTGGGTGCTCTTGAACAAACACCATGAAAACGTATTAGCCCCAGGGCATCGATGCGAGCTGAAGAACATAGGCGCCATTTCTAAGTATAATGTGCTTTTAAAGTATACTTTGAGCAGATATAGATCAGTGCTAAGTACGGCTGCCAGGGAGGATCTTGAACAGGCCAAACTAACGCCCCAACTGCTTTCTATCACCCAAGTCAGAGCCAGAAGTATGAATCGCTAAAACAAACATTAAAAAAAAGAGCGGACCCTATTGTTCATGTTTGTTAGTGTTAGGGGAAGGCGGGGCACATGGAGGAAATCTACGTAAACATGGGGGGACAACTCCATATCAGTCTTGAAGCTAATGTTGTAGAGATAGAGACATAAGGAATACAACGTTTGGACAATAGTACATGACAATCCAACAATTACCTGTGTATAATAGTATTTCAGTCTCTCTAGTGTATTAAAATACTTGACATCTACTGTATCTTTCAAAAACATACTGCTTTTGACCGTTCTTCGCCCCACGATTGCGACACACGCTGAAATCAATTAAAGGAAAATGGATCTGCATTGTTATATCTGCACTGGGTCCAGGACGCCCTCTGCAAACAAACAAGAGGAAGCTTCATTGTAACCTCTCTGGCCTGTTTAGCACAATAAAGGTCAGTCAAGGCGAGTGAGTAATTATATTTTTAGATACTTCTACCGATTGATTCGTAAACCGTTCAGATGAGTGAAGGCTTCTGCTTTCTAATGCAACACATGCTTCTTACTGCACACTGTAATCTCCCTGATCAGCTGTAAAATTATCTGTGAGAGTGACTCTTATTATTGACTTCAGCTGCGGGTTTCCATGTGATTGCACTGCCTTTTTACAAGCCCTAAAAAAAGCAAAGAATACGCCGCACAGCAAAACTTCAGGGGACTGGCAGCCTGGAACATGGTGGGGGCCCGAGGACAAAGAGGCTGGATGACGGATTGAGAATGAAAATGTGTACTTCTGTTTAAGTCGTTATTTTTTAGCTGAAAGTACTGTACACACTGCTGCTGCACCCATGAGGAGCACAAGGCAAAGGCAGGAGGCTCTTCTTTGCTAAAGATTACAATTGAACTAATAGGCAACAATGACAAGACCAGAATACCAGCCCTCCTCCGATTATAAGGATTTAGAGTATTTAACTTAGAACATTCTGTAATGAGTGTCTATGAAAAAAACAAAACAAACAATGGGGGACTAGGGCAGATGGAAATCCATATGCACATAGGACTGAAAACTGTGACACTAACATCAATTAAATTCTATTGTATTGACTTACAACCTAAATTTCTTTAAAATAATTGATGTTCTTTAAAATATTTTATGTTCCTTGCTCATTCTGCGTCTTCTCACGCTCTTGCGCAATCGCTTTCACACAAATTCACAGCCAATTTCCTCTTATTTATTTATTTATTTTCAATTCATCATTCAGCTGCTGGAGGCCTTATTAAGCTCAAGTGCAAGGGGGGCCTGCCATTAGCAATCTTCTCTGTTTCTATCCTCCTCCTCCTCACACGCTTCTTTCCCACAGCCTTATCTGGAGCGCGGGCTGGACATAAACAAGACATGTGCCCCTCTGGACCGTGTCAGGGCTTGCATTGTGTTACTTGGACACACTCTCACCACCCCGGGAGCCATTACGGGGCTCAAATGTTGCAACGAGGGGGAGATTATCTGGGCCTCTTTAAGATGATGTAATTAATTGTGATGTTTTCTACAGATCCGGCGGCACTAAAAGGCGATGTTTTGAGGCTATAGGCACATGTGGATGAGCGGCTGGAGGAGAAGAGCAGTGGAGGATAATGGCTGGGTTGTTCACATTAAATGACCTGAGTGCACCTAATGTCAGGTTATAGCTGGGATCACCGCGACCAAAAGAATGCCGAACCTCGTGGACGCTTATGGCAACTACTGTGTCCAGTTGCGTGTGGTTGAGTGAGTAAATGGACTGGTCAGATGCCATCCAGCAGAACACAATAGAGATAGTGTTGTGCAATCGTGCTGCTTTTTCTTGCTCGACAACAACACGTATAATCTAAAAGGGATAAACAAGGTCCACAACCAAGAAGTTCAGAGCACATACGTAGGCAAGCAACAAGGAAATGCCAATGTTCAGCATTATGTCTGAGGTTTAGGCACATTTGTTTAAAGGTGCACTATGCAACTTTACGTGCGGAAAAAAAAAAGTTGATATTTGTGCGTATTTGACCACTTGATCACTTTTTTTTTTCGCATGTAAAACTGCATAGTGCACCTTTAAAGACAAAAATAATGATAGGTATCTGCCGTAAATGCCATGTCAATCTCATATGTGGGACGGTATGTGGGAAATCTGGTTACAACCTGATATTGGCATTATTACATCAAGAATGAAAAGGGTTAAGACGGAGATGGCAGGAATATAAAACTGCATAAATGTCAAAACACACACAGTCTGACCATCTGATTACTTGAGGTATTGAGGAGTGGAGCTAACGGCTCTAAAAGAGAAATGCTAGTGTTACCGTTTAGCTCGTTAGCTTGACTGTGACTTGTGCCCATCGCTGGTGAAGTGATCAGCCTTTTTGTGTAAATTATGTCGGTGCTGTTTTACATTTCTCCCTCCATCAATCACGACTAATCTTCAAATGAAACCGTCAAAAGGTGCCGCTTCTTGCCAGAACCGCGAGAGGGTTTCCAGCGCAGGGATGATGATCAAATGGGAGCAAGTGGCTGGAGCATTAGGCTTGTGCAAACGCCCGATCCTGTTTTGCAAAGATTTAGGCGCTTCTTTTGAGTCAAGGTGTGACTGAAGACCAGCAAAAACACAGGCGACTGTTTTCTTTCATTATTATTCTGTTCACTCATAGTGGGTTATGGGCTTGTTTTGGTTTTTAGCCGTGCTGTATTCGTCAAAGTGATGATTGGCTAAATGAACCGCCTTCACCGAACACATCCAAGGCTGGCAGTCTGCACCAAACAAAAGAAAGCAACTTAAACACGTTGCAATTAATAAGGCCCGTGATAAGTTGTTTGATCCTCAGTCAACTTTATGAGTCAAGCTCACGTCAACATAATGAGGATCCAAGACGCCGTAAAGGACAATTCTACAAAAGAGGAGAAAAATGAAAGCATTACTTTCTGTCATCCAGCTGTTCCAGGCCGGGTCCCGTGCCTGGAATGTGGTGCCATGTGAAGAAGACATTCATTTAAGGATTAGGGCCCAGACTTTGGACACTTGAATGAAAAGCAGCTGACAAGACAAGAATGAAATGCTCCAAATGATAGCGAGAAGGAGATGTGGGCGGCAGAAGTGGCGGCTATCAAAACAAAGTGTAGATCTCTCGCATGCAGGTTGAAATAACACAAAACGTTTTCAGGTGTAAAGGACGGCTCATATCAAAGAAGCATGACGGTCTCTGCGAGTTCTTTTCCGAGGGGGGATTTGAACACGGAGCGATAATCACAAGAGTACAGATGCAAAAGTTCAAAGTTTTCAGTAATTTTTTGGTTAGTACAACAAATACAGCAGATTAGGTCTGCGTGATTTTGGAAAATAATTGTGATTCTTCAGACTTCAAGTTTTGCGAAGGGAAGACACAGCAGGCGAATAGGGAAAAAGGGGAGTGAGAGTGCGAAGAATTCAACCACCTGTGCATAATATAGTATGTAATCGTCCACTGTGGGATCTTGTGGGACACAATCAGGCCTGGACTTTGAAGAATAACTTATACAGTAATGTAGCCATGGTCTTGTTTTGACACAACAAGATGAAAAACATATTTTTGTAAAGTACTACACTCATCTTCAATTTGGCTCATCGAGAGAGAGAGAGAGAAAAAGGAATCCTGAATGCCATAAAAGTGGCAGTATGTGTGGTCTGCTGCTGAAGGAGGGACGAGGGCCAGTGGATTTCCTAGAGCTAACACAGTAACGCACACACACACTTCGCCTATACACAGCTTACTGACAGCGGGCAGACGTGGCAAACTGGACTCCCCTTGTTCTCACACTCGGTGCCAAATTGGGGGGGAATTCTTCCAGTGGCGAGTATCAATTACTCACTTAAAACAAACACCCACGGCTTTTGAATATCAACGGGGTGCGTGCGTGTCTCCGCTGTATGGCATCTGATACAGGGAGGACCACACACACGCAGTCACCTCCAGCGTCACCTTTTTCCACTTGTTATGATTTGCCGCTCAATGTACAGAGCTGCGCAGGGCAAGACCCAGTTAGATTTAAATGAGCAGGATGACCTCAACAAGTTTACTTCAAGCAACGTACGAGTAATGTTTGGGACAAGGCGATGGGAAACATACGATTGTGTTTTCTGTCTGTTTCACCGTACATGAATTGTTATAACTCTAATTGTGACCCGGTAGTTGCCGAACCGAATTGCCAGAATGCCATGTAATTGGTGAACTACGGTGCTCCCTGAAAAAAAAGGAACCAGCTGAAAGACATCTGTTACTACTGCTTTGCTGCCTCTTGTGAAGCACTTTGTGACTTCTGTCTCTGAAAAGTACCACACAAAATAAACTTTACTTGTTGAGGCACTGGTTGGAGGAAGGGTCAAATGCAGAGAATACTTTTTGCTGCGAGGGCAGTAAAGTAATTACCGGATTTGTCTTTGCCTTTTATTGTTGGCTGTAGTTTGACGTATTTACCGGATTTTGCATCATTTGTCTAAACGTGTGTACGACACTTTGGCCAACTGTAAAGTTTTTAAGGTGTGTTATAAATAAAGTTAATATGGATTGTGATTTATCTTGCCAAGCCTACATTTATAGTACAGCATATAAGTTTGTGTCAATAATAATTATGAGCTTCGGGGACATTTGTATGACTAGTGATGATGCGCTGGGACCGTGTTTATACAGTTAATAACATCCAAGCAAACAGTTTTGCAGCACCAGGACAGTCATTCTGTATGTTTTGATTATTACCATAGAAGCGTTTGTTGTTAATGAACAAATAAAATACTTTGTCGATAACATCAACATGAACGTCATCAATTTAATAAACGACAGCAACCAAGTGAAGTGTGACGTCTCTCAATTAAACACCCCACATGTCGCACCATTTATTTATGGTATCATTTTAAGAGATCACTTTATCTGGCAAAAGCTGCATCAAAATAGCTACAGTTGCTACTAAAATGTGTGAATTTAACAGGGCTGCAAGTTTACCAAAATAAGTGGATTTATATGTAGGCTCAGACCCCGCACATAAATCAGCAAAGCAGCGACCGAGTCATCCAATTTCTATGGGATAAAAATATGGTTGAATTTACTTTGGTTTGCTTTGATAAGAATAGCATACAATTGTGGGCTCTGAACCAGTTTGTTTAAGAGACAGTCACTTCACGTTTTTGTTTTCCTGCAACTTGATGACATGACCTCCTGTAGCTATGAAGCGTTCAAGCCAAAATCTAGTACGGCATGTTGCTTCGTCCTATCCTTTCTGGCTTCTATGGTCGACAATCATTCGTTTTCCTGCCAAATGAGATATAACTCTGTCCTTGGACGCGTTCTGCAGCTTTGAGCTCCAACTGTCCATAAAAACGCCTCTATGACTTGCCCTGTGCGCTCTTACACAAGACAACGCTACCAGGCAGTAATTACTTTCAGATAGCAGTGAGGATCAACGGCGTAGTCATCTATTGAGGAAAAACCACCAGCAAAATGGGCGCATGGTGGAACCGATGCGTATGTCAGCACCTCGGCAAGTTTTAACAAGAAACTATGCAGCTTGACGTCTCCAAGTGAGAAGAGAATTGTGCCGTGTTGAGTCAAAAGGCTAACGGCAAATAGAAAACACGAGGGCCTTGAGGACGGGGAAGGGAAGAAGAAGCTTTGATTTGTTGGTGTGCTGACAGGGCAAGGACACTTTATTCAAAACGCTTCCTCGCACTGGGTCTTTACACAGATCCCAGCGTGAGACAAACTGAGGACACGAGGCTTCAGTGTGAAAAAAAGACGAAAGAGCAAAAGGTGGAAAGAAGCACTTGGAGTGCATGAACCTCTGACAAGGCAGTAGCCCTAAATCACAATGTTAGGGACATAGTTTCAAGACCTGATCCCTCATTTATAAAAAGGTGGATGAGACTCTGACTGGAAAAGTGTGTAGGAAACTGACTCGAAATTCAGTATGACATTTTTTCCCGATTTATAAAACCCTGCGTATGCGCCAGTACGCCTCCATTTCACCGTAAAAGGACAATGCAAAGTAACTTATGAATGAGATTTCCCTAAACATGAGGCGGTAATGAGTGGGTTTTACACAAGCTCGAGGATCTGTAGTGAAAAGTGAACTCTGCTTCTCTGATCACACGTATTGGAGAAGGAGCAGCTACGCAAAGTATTGGCCTTATTTTGTGTGTAGCGAGCTTTATAAATGAGGGCCCAGAATCTAAAAGTGAAGATCTGTCAGTTCATCAGTTCTTAATTCTTAGACATAGTTCACCGTTAGAGAATGGATAGAACGTCGCAAAATGGGGCAAAATCCATTGACAGCAGATGCTTGTAACATGCATAGTTACATTAGCAAAAACAATAGACAAAGCAAACAAAAGAGCAACTACGCTTTGAGGGCCTGATCTTGTTTTACTAAACACAGATTATATCGTAACATTTTGCATTTAGTATGAGCGCACTTTGAGATCTTGCAGCTTCTAGACGCATTTAAGTGGGTAGTACGTGGGGTGGAGAAACACCCATGGCCAATGGTGGTGTTATATGTTGCAACAGCCTTTTTGAGGTGAGAGAGAGGGGTTTGTTGGGGAGTGGGGGGTGAACATGTGCATTTGTTTTCGTCGCAATTACAACCAAGCAAGTGCCGATCCTTTCACAAACATAGCTCACAATGGGGTTAATAAAGTTTTTATTTTGAGCTGTGTACTTCTTAAAGAAGAACACAAGGCAGCTTGATATAAACGAGGAAATGAATGTGAGGCTGCCATCAGAGCACCTTCAGAGCTCTCAGTGCTGCTTGAAATAAACCACGCCTCAGCTGACCTCTTCTCTTGGCACCGCTGTTCTTGCACCAGGCACAAAATCTGTCCCTAAGAGTTTAATTGCAAAAGCAAATAAAACAAATAAAACCTACAGGCTTTATAATAAAATAGTGAATAAACAAATAAACAAAAATACTGGGTGGGTGAACCTGGTCATGATCAAGCACTACTTTTACAAAACACTAATGTTGTACGGTACATTATTATACATATAATGGTGGGAGGAGCTTTTCCAAGAAATTGTAAAGGAATTGACCATAGTTTGTGGTATTTTTGGTTTTACATCAACATGTATGATTGTTAAAAGTATTTCTCAAAACCATGTTGAGAACCAGAGGATCTGATTCCACAACCCACATTTGGGTCCTGACCCACCAGTTGAGAAACAGATCAGGTAAGATGGGATTTTTTTTAATCTCACAATGGAGAAATTCACTTGTTACATCAGCTCTCAAGAAACACAGCTCTAAACCAGGACCATAATGAAAATAATAATTTAGTCATTGGTCCATTAACACTACATGTCAGTATAAACAGAAATGTATTTGTTTTTTACGACACTTCTGCACAGTACATTGGTCAATTCTGATCATAAAAATATAAACTCTTCTTTATAGTCTACCATTTTCTCTTGCAATTAGGGCGCCAAAATCACATCCAGGTGTCACATAATAACTACAGCAGCCTCTCGATGAACCTCACTCCCCGACATGCGTCCAAGGCAAATAAAAGTTCTCGCGGTCGCCTGTTCAGGGACTGATTTGCAAACAGGACCAGTGGGAGGTTAAAGAAATCACAGGCTGGCTTTTAAGCATGAGAATAAAGACACAGCCGGGGTTTTCAAATCGAAATAACCAGAGTCATATGGAGAGGCAGAGGCATCAGTAGCACACACACGGGACTGATGTGGTGAGCAGCGAGAGATCGGGACAGAAAGATGTTTTCCTTACACTCTTTACAAAGCCTGAAGGGGGGAGTAACTAGATACCTCTGGTCAAGTATTTTTCACATCAATGTTAACATTTCTTTTAAAGCCTTGTAAATGATTTATAGAAGTAAGTTTAAGAAATACAGAGTTGAAAACAAAGCAAAGTTAGCTATTTTTGAAGTCCAAGTCGTGTTTTGACAAAATTCGAGGAAAAAAGAAATGGCTTATAATTTTTGTTTAACCTCCGCCTGAACCGAGCACATTTTCTCCAGTTCGGCTTTACCCAAATCTAAACACTTCTTGAAAAAAACACAACAAAAAAGTGACAAAAACACACACACAAAAAAAGTGACAAAAAAGCAGCATAAGAACAACAAAAAAGCATTGGGAGGACTACGTAAGGAAAAAGATCAATGTTGATGAATTATGTAGGTCTTAGCTTTCAACTGAGACGTGACCTTATGGATTTGGGTAAAGCTGGAGAAAATGCACTTGGTTAAGGCGGAGGATAAGGGGTTGAATGTAATGGCAGGGAGTGTGTTGGAATTGTTTAGTAAAATATCACAATGTCACACTATCCAAGACAGCTATTGAATATTGTATTGTTTTCTCATTTAGTGGAGCTCTAGTGACTTCAGCTTTTGTCACAATTCAGCTAAAAAGACACCCCAAAATGCGAATTGAATTAGGACTAAAACCACCAATGAGAAGTCCCTTATCTCCACTGCGCCTCCATGAGGACACCAGCACTTCCAAAATAAAAGCATTCAGATCACCTTTCACTGGGAACCCTCTCACCAGAGGGCCCCCATAGGCTTCGAGAAAAACCCTAATTTCCTCACAAATCCCGTGCAACAATATTAGTTTAGAACCAGAAAAGCACTTTACGTCACCTCCAGAGAAGCCAGCGCAGCCACGAGTGTCGGAAACCCTGGAGAAAAGGAATTCAACACTTAATCCAGGAGGCAGGGGAAAGAGCACAGAGTTTCATTTGGACAAGCAATGACAAAACGTCACAGGTGACAGATAGAAAGTTATCTACATTTTATTTTCAGGGGAGATGAGGGGGCCCAAAGCTTTTCGGGGTGCAGCTAGATTAGCGCCGCACGATTTGATATCTACAATCACAAGCGCGAAAAGAGTTGAGATTATTTGTTATCACATGCATTTTAGGGAAAGTTCATTTTGTTTGCATAGCGCTTTTCAAAAGTCACGCAAAGCGCTTCAAAGCAGTGGACAGTCCGTTTGCTTGTTGACGTTGCGATTATTCTTGCAGCTTGACGCAATTACCAAAATTGTATGGTCACATTGCGCCAGCATGTCCTCGATAAACTCAGGGCTAATCAAAATGCAAATCACTGTACAAGAAGAGAAGGATTACAGCGACCAAAGAGAGGAAAAACCCAAAGGGAAAAAAAGGGGAAAATGTTGCTTTATGTTTAGCTGACGGAGGAGAAATCGTTCCCTGGCGAGCCACTAAAAACTCGGAGTTTAGGTGGACTCAGCATTGACCAGTCATTGATCCACAAACCCTTACAATAAAAAGCATCATCTTTCACTGTGAACAAATCTGTTGCATCACTTTGCTGTTTCATAATGACTGATTTTATGAAGCCAAACACATACAGTGGCTAATTACAGGCTGGGAATAGCATAACAAAGTAGTGCGTATAAATGTCAAGAATAAAGAAGATGTACTGGGTGTTACACCAAATTTGACCTTTTGAACCGGTTCTCATTGTAGGTTAAAACACGCAAGAAACCAAAAGAAAACCTTAAAATCTCCTAATGTGAGAGTTTACTGCATCTAAATGCAGGGTGTGGAGGAAAACTGTCTTTTTGACAAATTTAAACTTTGTCTTTAGAGGCACCGAGTTCAGTAGTTGACCTAACAAAGCAAACCGGCGTACTACACTCTCATCAAGCTTTGCAAAACGATCATAATTCAGCTGGCCCGATTGGATGACTGACGTAACTTCCCTTTTTAACCTCATGAGTCACGTTAATCCAAAGCAGCCGATCTGCAAATCTCAAATACTTTGCACTGATAAGTTAGTAGTGAGAAGCATCGAGCCACTTTTGTTTTGATACAGCATGAAAATAAAGTCAATGTTTGGACACACTATCATAGCACAAGATAATATTTCAAGACTCGTCAAGCTTATTAGAAATATACATATATAACCTTTAGGGAGGTAGTCTGAAAGAGGTGGACAGATTATCTCAAAATATAAGGTTTCTTTAACTGTGGTCATTTTTGCTCACCTTACAATGAAAGGATCCTGAAAGCAGTAAGCCTGCACTAGAGCTCAGCCTTCTTCCATCGAGGGTCGAAAAGATGCTGAGAAAGCAAACATTAAGACTCTCCTCTCCACAGAAATGTCAAATGCAACAAAGATTTTACAGTACATGAGGCAATAAATAAATAAAACGAAAGATAATAAGGGAGGATAAGAGACTTCACACTACACCCTAAAATCCCACTGAAATGTATTTATACTCATGTTAGCATGATGTAACACATGGAACTAGACAAGTAACACATTATTAGAGCATCTATTTTTAACCTCTTAAACCCCGTCTTTAAACTTTACCCAAATCATTTGAAATAATTTGAAAGCTAAGACTTAAACTGATCTTTTTCCTCTCGTTACCGTGACAATTTTTTTCCATTGCTTTTTTGTTGCGTTTCCGTCACATTTTTGTCACTTCTCTGTCACTTCTCTGTCACTCTTTTGTTGCTTTTTTGTTATTTTTGTCAACTTTTTTGCCACATTTTCATCACTTTTCGTCACTAATTTGTTGCGTTTTTGTCCCTTTTCTATTGCTCTTATGTGGCCTTTTTGTCGCGTTTTTATATTTAGGTTTGGGTAAAACCAAACTGAAGAGAAAGTGCTCGGTTCAGGTGGGGGTTAAGAGATTAAAGCCACACAGCAAAACCTTTCACACAATAAATAAAGAAAAACAATATTTCATTACAGACACTGGTGAAAAATGTCTCGAATAATGTCTCTTTACAACAAGCAGCTTCAAGATGTTGCTGCTTTGCAGCCAAACATGAGGTTAAAACACACTGTGTCCTCTTCCAATTGCTTATTCTGATTAAATATGATAGAGGTCAAGCTGATCTTTAGGACAATGTTTGGCATGTTTGTTTAGGTAAAACATATAACCTGGAATGTCCCGCCGTGTGCCTTTAAACTCCCATAACCATAACATTATAAATACAGTTGTACCTTTGCTTCAGTGTCACACATGGACAAGACCCATCGCCGGGCAGCTGTGCGCACTCTGCAAGTCACAAACAGGGCGTGTGTCAAATTCTCGGCTTTCATCTTTATCCAGACAAAGATTGCTGGCTGAAGAAATCCATTTCTCTTGTGACCTCACTGAAGTCTTTGGTGGATCAAAGTGGACAGGACAAAATATCTCTATAGTGACAGAAAGCGATGAGTTTAATGTGTTTGGATTGTGTCAACATGAGTTTGGAAAAGCCTTGAATGATGTGAAGAAGGAGCATCTCCAAACAAATACGATTGGCTTTTACTTTTATCTCTATAAAAGGGAAAAGGTACTTAAAAAAAAACAAATTAAAGCCGTACTGCATGATATATGGAACAAAATACATGCATTAAATTAAATGAATGATGCAAGTGTTTTTATTCGTCTCATACTTCAAATAAACAAGATTTTTTTTTTTTTAGGGGGTCACAATAACATGATTTTAATTTTTATTTTTTTATAATTTTAAAACTTTAGTGCAGATTTATAAGAAATTAAATGTATATGATTTTTGGTCCAGGCTGCAACATAATGAAACCCAAATAATTAAAAGAGATCTGAACACTGTCTGAAGCCACTGTAATAATAGCTGGAACAGAGTTTAGAATCAAAACGATTGATTGTGGGCACCTCTTGAGTGAGTGTGAGGCGGTGATTAAAGCCAGGCCTGCGCTTGGACACCTCTGGGCTGGATTTTCCGAGAGCAAGGGACTTGGCGCCGAGAATCCTGGGTATTTTCCAGCTCCATCTCTGCTCCGGCACAGAGGCCTAAATTATGAAGTACTTTTCACTGAGTGGCCCTGGGGTTCTCTGTGTACAAATACAACTTGTGTGAGTAAACATCAACTGTCACAGACCTGTGCTGTATAATAAATGTGTAGAAGTAAAATATATAAGTCAATAATCCAATCTAATTGCATTTATCGGACAAGAAGCTGTTCAGATTTGTAACGAGACCGTGCATGTGAAAGGCGCGATACAAATTAAGTCCTTTCCTTACTGTTGTTTAATCGTCTTCGACGTGAAAATAGGAGGCGACCTCGCTCTCTCCTTGTGCAGTCGAGTTTTTTGCCTTTTTCTGTGAACTGCATTTGTAGTTTCTGTGTTCCACATTGTTTTTCTGGATACCTTTGTACGTCTTTGCCAAGTTTTTGTGGAGGTTTGGTGGATTTGTTTACTTCGAGTTTACTGAAGAAAGCAGCTTTTTAAAGGTAAACAAAATGCTAGCTTATCAGCTAAACCCATTTGAGACCTACACATTTCTTCTTCTGAGACACTGAAGAGGCACCAAGAGCCCCCACAGCTGCAGCACAGTGGGGGCGTCACAAGAGGATCTACAAGAAACAGCTGACCAGTGCAGGACACCACGCTCTGAAACAGGGACAAACCCAGGAGGCGGTGCACTGTTTCAGATGTTCAGAGGAGACGGCGAGAGAGGGCAGCCAGCCAGGTTTCTTCCGAGTGCTAGGTCATGCGGGTCAGGTTGACACAGTGGCAGCGCGGCTCAGCCGCAGCAGCTCAGGACTAACACCTGAACACTATTTCATTGTACACTTGTACAATGACAATAAAGCACTTACTTAAATAAATTACTACAGCACATGAGGATTTACCATCTCTGCTGGGAAAGCCCTTATGGCCCAAAGTCGGACGGCAGGATATCTCCATCTTAAAGTCACACCTTTGATGACAAGGAGAAAAAAGAAGAAAAGAAAACCCTTTACTCAATAAGGGATGTTTAATATTCAGTTTTCCCTCTATTTACAGTCACGGCCATTTCACGCTAATGAGCCAGAGACCCAACCCATGTCAAGATGATAGGACAAACAAGTGTGTGTAAATATGAGCTGCTGATACAGATGCAATTGAAAAGGTTGAGGATTGCTTTGTTAGAAATGTGGAAGCAATCCAAAACGCCCTTCCTATGAGAACAGTATAAGTCCGGGCTCCTGCAAATGGACTACGAGTTGCTGATGAAACCTCTTGAAGTGAGAGGCTGTAAAACTCCTGTATGACTGAGTGCTCTAGTAAAAGTATTCATGTACAAGTATTGTATTCCTTTGCACCTCCGGTTTTGATTGAAGTGGACAGGAATAGTTATCGAAAAAAAAAATCATCAGTACATGATAAAGTTTAAGGGTAAATGTATAGCGTCTATACGGTGTGATTGTGTCTGTTTTTGTAATTGCATCATGGAGTTCTGTGGGGTGCGAGCTGAGCGTCTGGTGGTGAAACGTCCATTGAAAGCGAGTGTGTGGAAGTGTGTTTATTTAACTACTGAGCAGGTTAATCTGGAGCTCTGAGCTGGTGCCAAGGCCCACAAACCTCCACCGCTCTGATCCCACGGCCAGCTCTGGAAACCAGAGCACCCCTTCCACCTCCAGCCCCGGGGCGCTCCTCCGACTAAAGGTAAATCAAAGACACTCGCATCAATACCCCACTTGTCATAAAACACAGTAAAATGTTCCATATGGGCCTATACTCTAGTGGTTATAAAGTGTCGGGGACAGGATACAGCGGCACTTTCACCTCTACGTGCCCGGACGCTTTTATAGCCGTCCAGGTGCCATGGGTTGCTGCTAACGCCAATACAGTAGCTGAAGAAAATGAAGTGACTTTTTCCGATTTAATTTTCCTCGGAACAATTAAAAGCAAGCGGCGCTGCGGCGGAGGAAATGATACCAGAAATGTTGTTGCTAATCAACACAACCACAACATGACGTGACACATGTTTAGCACTAATGCAGCCAAAACACATTGACAAGCCCTGGTTAACCTCAATAAACTGTACAATAAGCACAGAGCGCCGGCTACTTGAACTGCTTATGCTGCATAAAACTGATGCGTTGTCTATGATGTAAACGTGCCTTGCAAAAACTAAAATTATTTCGTGGTCAAAGCGATAAGAAGTTAGAAAGACATTCATTTAACAGCAGAAGTAAAAAGTTATTATCTTATTCACTTTTAGTAAACCTCAGGAATGTTTTACAATGTGGTATTGAGTACAAACTTCAGGATCTACCCTTTAATATCCACTGCCAACATTAATTGTGTCCTGTTTTCTGTGCACCCTCTCTTTTAAATACTTTTTAAACGTCGAAGAGAGGGCTTTTCCGAACTCGCTGGCAAAAAAAACAAAAAAACAAAATAAAAAGACCATGAAACTGAGAGATGCATTATCTTCTCTGTGGAGTGTTGCAAAATACAGCAGTGGTACCTAGCACTGCTCCTGGCTCCCGTCCAACGGTAAATATGCTCAATCAGTTCAGAGTGGCCCCTCCCTTCTGCAGCCCATCTGTGGATCCCGTGGGAGCCTCACACAGAGAGCTGCTCCATAACACCATCATTGGATATCTGGCCTAACTTAACAGCAACCTCCCTCTCTCTTGGTACAGCTGCGTTTTTTGCCTTTTTCTGTGAACTGCATTTTTACTACAGAGTCCATAATGGTCCTGAAGAAAGCAGCTTTTTAGAAGTAAACAAACAGCTAGCTTATGAGCTAAAGACATTTGAGACCTACACATTTCTTCTTCTGAAACACTGAAGAGGCACAAAGAGGCACCAAGAGCCCTCCACACCTGCAGTACAGTGGAGGCGTCACAAGAGGCGCCACAGGAAGAAAAAAAAGGGACAAACAAGGAGGTATCCGGACAAGACTCACAGCTAAGCCACAAAGCTCTTCTATCCCTAGTATTTTTTCTGGATGTTCACTGAAGAATAAAACAGATTAAGTGCTTAGCTCTTCCCAGATGATGATGAAAGACTGTTGTGGAGCGGAGGGAGCTGCAAAGGAGGAAGAGGAAGGAGGAGGTGGAGGAACTCACCAGTGCAGGACACCACGCTCTGAAACAAGGACCCAGGAGGCAGTGCACCGTTTCAGAGGATCAGAGGAGCAATGAAGGCAGCCAGCCAGGTTTCTTCCAGGTGCTATGGTTTCCCCGACCTCCAAAAACATGCTGGTCAGGTTGACCCACAATGGCCGAACGGCTCAGTGGCAGGGCGGCTCAGGACTAACACCTGAACACAATTTTGTTGTACACGTGTACAGTGACAAATAAAGCAGTTACTTACTACTTACTTACTTGGTGCTGTATGAGAAACGGTAGTCTCAGAATGATGCTCTAGAGTCTAAATGCAGAAAAGTAGACAACCTCACTATTTACTGCTGCTGCAGCCTCAATACATTTACTACTGATACAACTACTGTATTTTTAGCCCATAAGCTTTATTGGACAGGATAGCATGCAGCATGAAATGGATGAGAGTGGACAGTGATCTTCAATCCTCTCTCAAAGCACAAGGGCATGAATTGATCTCTGTGCCAGGCAAAGTGCACTCTGCAAACTAACCCCCAGGCCATCCTACTGCACTTCACTCATGACACATCTGAAACTACTAATACATAATCTTTACATATCTGCTGTTCTATTTTCTAGATTTAATATATTCATGCTAGAAAAAGTAATTTTCTTCAGCTGTGTTAGCTTACATGCTCAATCCCTGTTTAAACAAGCCCACTAACCGTCTACTCTCAAACACCAAGTGGCGTAATTTGTTTCTATTTTATAATCTCGTGTACGAAAACCTACAATCTGGTTCCCTCCACAAACACAATCCAGTCGCTGCAGATTGCCGTGTCTCTTCGTAGTCAAAGTAAATATAGTGTTGCTGGTCTGTGGTTGAGGATGGATCACTGTGTGTGCATATAGTTGATAATATCTGTAAAGAGCCAGGAGCGAGATAGGATCGGCCACGTTTTGAGAAATGACGCACTCCACCACCATGCACCATGCTACACCAGCACATTATGGATACGAACCGACGGGCAAAAGGCTCGGGTCAGCAGTCCTGGGAGATGGGAGGTGGCCGCATTTACTCATCTATGGAGTGAGAAAACTTTTTTTCACATGTTGAGATATGAGGCCTTAAAACCTTCGAATAGGTTTGTTCTAGGGCTGCACAAAAAAAACGAATACAAAAGTAAAAAGAACAAATATCTGATAACTATATTGACTATCATACATTCCATTAATCTAAACAAAATAGTAAGCACTGAATCAACAATAAGACCAAAACAAGATCGAAACTAGGGAAACTCATGACTTAAACTGAACCTCTGCACACATTTTGAGATGCATCTTTCTTTTGGCAAAAGATGTTACAAATCGGACAAGTTGGATGAAAAACTTCATCAATGTATGGGCTTCATGGTGGCTTCTTCGTGCGGTGGTAGGTTGGTGATATTGTGCATCCTTAGTTTGTTTTTTAAAATGACTTTTGGTATAAAAAAAAATTGTCCTACTCGCAGCTTCTGGAGTTAATATTGGATCATGGGCCATCATTATTTGACATCACAACAGTCAACTTGTGCGTAAAAACACTCACACATACATGACATTACGTACACTTACGTTTACTTTGCAAACTTGCATGTTTGTGAAAAGCCAATAATCTAACCGTAATCATGTTTGTTTGTTTGTGTTTGCTTTTTAGAAACAAAATGCGCTGTGTCTGAAAACGTGTTGACAGCAGGCAAGGCGACACTAATGTTATAGAAGGCTATAACTTAATAATGCATAGCTAGGAATACTTATTACTTAATTTATTGTTATGTAGCGAAGTAGGCCCTGGTAAATGCAACTAATTTACCTGAGATAGCTGCAGAACCTTGATTTCACTCGGACCCTGTAGCAGCAAGAGAACAAAAAAGTAATCGCATCCATCGCGGCCGACTAGCGGCCATTTTTATGCCAAAGTTCAATCATTATCGCGGTAAAAAACAATGAGCTCATCAAAGAGTCAGTCAGATGGGAAATGCTCAGAGTACTGGACCAAAACCAGCGTGACCTCAGCTCACAAGCGTTTATCTGTACGCTGTATGCCAACAGAGCACAACCAGGTCTTACGCAATTCACAAAACCGAACTCTGCAAGAGAAAGAAATAACCAACTAATGCAGGTTGGCCAGGCAGCGCGTGACAGCAGAGACATGTTTAGTACAATACCACACTCATGTGGCCAGATGGAGGATTACACTAAGACTAGTACAATGACAGACTACACTGGTACAAAACACATTTAATGTAAACATGATTAGTTTTACAAAAATCAATTCTTGTTTTATACATAATTACAAATGGTTTGAATGTTACAAAACGAATTGTACACGTCATAATGTCAGTGTTCTGGTCAGATCAAAACATCTGCATAACTTCATCATTATAAACCGTCTTAAGCATGTTTGACTATACATTTACGGTTACAAATATTTCACAGATTTAGTCCAGATTTCAACGGAATTAAAATCTTTACATTGTTAGTAAAATAACTTTGATCCTTTTTTTTAATTCAAAAAATCTATTGGCAGCATTTTATGTAATAAATAATAACTATAATCAGGGGCATGTTTAAGGGATGGCCAGAGGCCAATCCTGGATTCTACTTGGCTGCTCGAGGTGCTGCCCAATGCACAGGGGCTGAAGGAGTTTTAGGGGTGTGTGTATTAAATGTGAATTAATATGTCATCAAACTACTCTAAACAAACACCACTTTATGTCTCACTCTGGTATAACTAAGTTCCCCCATGGGGGCACCTGACATGCCCCTGACTATAGTGTGTGTGTGTCTTAGCTATAAGAGGGGGAGTGTCTTCAGATTGCACTGTTCTTGAAAGAAGAAGAACATGGTTTGTTCATTTAAAACTTTGCCTCTCGGAGGATTATTGCCGATGGGACATCACTGTTTGGACAATCAGGAGTTCCCTGTGGATCCAAAAAAGGTTTTTAAACATGGAATCCTGTTAATACAACTTTCAAAAACACACACACACAGCGATTAGACATAACATTATGGCCACAGAGGGACAAGGAGTCTCGTGGAGCATCTCTGAAGAGGTTTTGATCATAACGAGCATTATCACGAGCAGTGAAGAAGGCTCATTTTTAAAGGTTTTTGGGAAAAACTATTCAGAACCCTCATAAAGATTAGAGTCAGGTGTTTCTGGGGTCGTAACAAGCCCCTCTTATTGGTCAAGGAAATAGCTAGTGATTCCTAGCGATGAAGCATTTTGTGAAATTGGAATGAAACAAAAATCACTCTTTAGCAAAGAATGATCTGGGCAATTGTACTAGAAAACAGGTGGTCATAATGTGGTCTCAGCATGTGACATGTACATGTAAACAGCAAGTCAAACATACAGTAGGTAAGATTGCAATTAAATGAATTCAATTATGTATTCAAATGTATTGTCTGTGTAGGCTCTTAGTCGTACAAGAGTTGTCCAACCTTCATTGAAGATTAAAATGTATTGGCAACATGAACTTTATTCGACACAAATGATTTTATTAATTGAAATAATATCATAAGTTAAATTTTCTTATTAGTAAAGTAAAGGTATGTAACAAATCCACAGAAATAGATCACACTGGGGTTAATAGTGAAAAGTTAATAATCATGTCAGGAAGAACAATCATTTTGACAGAAGCTCCTACCTTTACACAGTTGTGTGTTGAGCAAAGATTTGAGTAGATTTGTGTGTTTTGGAAGTGGAAAGGTTTAGGTTAGTTCTTGAGAGGGAGGAGGGGGCTGCGTCTTGTCTGTGATTAGGGCTGTGGCTCCATAGTCCTGTCCCAGCATCTGCCCCGCGGCCTAAAAAAACACTTCCTGATAATCAAGCGATCACTAACACAATGCGCCACTCTGAGGGAGCAGTGTCCAGGGGAGGGTTTGTCACTGAGGCTGTAGGAGGTATTTCTTCACTGTGTGATTTGGTACATGTTTTTAATCTGAATTTAAGAGAAAATGTATCATCTGTAGCTTATGTGCTACCAATGGCTCAGTGAAAAAACACATCATGTTCCATTTTTAGATCCATAGCCTCTTTGAGAACCAAGTCAGAATAATTCAATGGGCAATAACTTTTTTTTCTAGTGGTAATGTAAAATTATGTAGTTCAAATCAAAACCTCAGTCACCATAACAGGTTCTGTTATTATAACTATAGACTGAAAAATGTCAACACTACGAGCGATCGCAATGTTGTAACGTCTGGAGGCTGTGGAAAGAAATGTAATGTTTTAAATTTATACTAATAGTTCTATGTTCACATTGGCAACAGGGCATTTCTTCCCTTGCGCTGCAGCAGTAATTTTATAAAACAGCGTTAGAGACCTGGATGCGTTTCAGCTGTTGCTTGCAATTGTCCAAACAAATATCAGATTGACTTAGTATACCTCCAATGGCCACAGTGACTTCAATATTAAATTTATAGAGGATAAAATTTACAATTTCACAAGAAACTTTGACATAGTTAGTCATAAATCAACATAATCAAGCTATTTACTTTTAGCCTTGTGTTTCAAAAAGAGATACTCAGGGGACTTACAGCGGCTTCAGCTGACCTGTTGGCATTTTGTCTTCGTAGCTCAGACTTGATCAAACCTGAAATATAGAAAAACTAATGTCAATGTCGCTTTCCATTTTAATTTAGAGATTAGATGAGAAGGAGCTCTCTTAACCCGCCTCAAATTCTTGTTATTTTTCCTACTGCAGTGACTAAGGTCCACCAGCAGAGGGCCCAGTTGTACAAATAAACGGTTCCAATTTGTCCACAGTTTTCCTTACTTTAAATTCAGCATTTCAGATCAGTGTATTTATTTCGACTGTCAAAGTGTTTTAGGTAAAAGGCATGACAAGTTTTATTGTGTCTTGAATGTTAATGTATGCGCCAAATTAAGTTTTTCCTCCATAAACTACTTCAGCTTCAAACATCAGCTTTAGTGAGTCAGTTCAGTGACCTTTCACGCACTAGAGACTCTGTGAATAAAGCTTAGCACTTCAGTGACTAATATGATTTTAACAAGTAAAACATTGGACATAATGAGTTCAAATGGTTTTCATAGTAGCTACTGATTGCAAATGGGACACTTCAACAGAAATCTATAAAAAAAATATATTAAAAAAGACTGAAGATAAAATGGTGAACGCATCTTGGATCCTTTTGGAGACAAATAAATATATTTTTTAGTATTAAAACATGCCTCACCAGTCATTACTGTGCCAATCAGCAGAAATACACATAAGAACATGTTTCCTGCCAGTGTGCCATAAGCGTCGATGATCTTGCCCTGGCTGATGGTGAAAATAATGCCAAACACCTGGATCAGTGGAAAAACATGTGGTTAGTGTTTTCAAAGTCCAACAAACAAGCTCCAAAACTATTGCAACCCCATTGACAACAACTGCAAACCATTTCTTGCTAAACAGTTTTTTTTTTTATATTGATTTTTACTGGTAAAATGTACAGGCTTCAAATGAGTTAAATTCAAAGAGAGGCAATCGTTTTCATAAATCACCTGATAAACATGTTTAGGTCAGATTTTTAACAACCACATAAAGAACACAGTGATCCGATGTCCACTTTTGCAAAATACTGTATATTGAAGGTGATTTTTCATACTGCAACAAAGATTTCATTTGCATTCAGGTTTTTCGCAGGTACAACAGATTCATTATTAAATGAAAAGTAGAAAATGAGTGCTGCTGCAGGTCCCACGGGTGTGAAAGGCCTGTGTCCTTCGGGAGCTCATCCAAAGAGCCAGCAATGCATGAGAACAGAAATATGACTGGTGGTGAGTGTGAAATGTTGTCAAAAAAAGTAGAGGAGGCACTCCGTGGTTATCAAAAAAGTAAAAGTCTTTTATTAAAGCATGGACAAAGTAAAGTTAAAAAACGCCAACGCGTTTCGACTGATGTGTCTTTGTCAGGGCAGTTTTGTGAATGAATTACTTACAGATGCGCTAAATACTCAGATAGCTCACTGAGGGATGTCACATGACCCCCAAGAAAACAAAAAGAAAGAGAAAAACACAAGCATGTGGCGATAACACATCAGTCCAAACGCGTTGGCGTTTTTTAACTTTATTTTGTCCAAAAGGACAAAAGGACTTTTACTTTTTTGATAACCACGGAGTGCCTGTGTTTGTTTTCACAGATTCATTATTAACCTGAACACAAGCTCTGACAGCTTTGTAAACAGTACCTGTGCGGAGCAGTTAAGGAGACCGGAAGATGTTCCCTCACACTCTGGGTAGGTCAATTCCACAGCAAACTCAAAGCCAAGAGGCAGGTATCCAGTCATAAAGAAACTGGAAAAACAATAACAGAAATGTCACAAGAAGGCAAGCTGGTGTGTCACAAGCACTGCCCAAAGCACAAAGTAAACACGGGATAATGCACACTATTTCAAGATTGACCTGTCTTTCCTGTCAAGTGAAAAAACAAACACTTTATTTCCATAACAATAAACCAAACCTCTTAGGATTACTTTTTCCTTGATAGATATTGGGGAAAATCTCTAAAATCCAAACACATTAGTAACTGCTGTTGTAGTAGAAAATAAATTGAAGTACAGTAAACTTCCACAGATAGTGTACAGCAGGGCAACGGGGCCAAATCCGGCCCTCTAGCATAAAACTGGACCTTAGATGATTTTGAGAAAGATTATAACATCAGACATCTGTGTGGGTGCTGTCCTGTGAGCGATCAGGTGGAGGTGTGGTGTCTCTGCCGCGCCTCCTCTGGGCTACAATGCCAAACAGTGTGCCAAACGTATTGTTTAAATGCTGTAAAAAATTATTAAAGTATGAAAAGCCCTTTACAAATTACATTTGATTGACTGATTGATTGATTGACTGTTATGTTTGCCTGGATATTTCATTCGCCGGAACTTTACATTGTCTTATTTACTGCTCTGTTTTATTGCCTTAATGTTTGGTGTAATGTTTGATTGATTGATTGATCATATTTAAAGTACTATAGAATCAGCCCTCCATTAAACTAACTTGCATACCCCGGTGTACTGTATGTGTCCCTTCCTGTTTGAGTACAATATTTCAAGTGACTCCTAAAGCTGCTCGACTAGTCACACACCCTTTCTGCCTTCGTGTTGTATGCATGTCTATATTTATGGTCTATTTAGTGCGTGCACATATTACAGGAGCAATGACAATACTGAAAAATTATCTCATGAAGTAGCAGAAACAAGACTAGACAACTAGTAATAAAAAAGAGTCATATTGGTGCTAATAATGTGCTGACAGATCTATAGTCTTGACCTTTGCACAAGTGGTGCCGCAAGCTCACTGACCTCATGTTCAGAAGTTATACATATATATATTACCTACAGCTCTCCACAGGCACAAGGTCGCTTAAATAATAGGGTGACTAAAATAAAAGGTAAACGTAGCTTTGAAAAAAAAAAATACTACTTAAAACTTGCTTGTTCACTTTGGGTATTCAGTTGCAATTTATGCATGTCCTTAGTTTAGCCTCTTATGCCCTTACCAGTTCGTTACGGTCTGGGTAATTTTTAATGGAAATCTGTTTATATAATGAGTTAATATTTTGTTAACTAGGTTCATAAATTCTTTAATTGCACCTTCTGTTGTGGTGTGGTCCTTGCTAGTGAAAGTGTATTCATTACCTTATTACACAGCACAGCAGTATATCAAGTAAAGACAGTCTGAAAACATGTCCCCAAATTCATCAAAAAATATGTGACAAAAAATGTGACAATAATGTGACAAAAATTTGACAAAAATGAGACAATAATAAAACATTAATTTGAAAAGAAAAGAAAAAAAAGGTATGTGACGAGTAACATTGTTATTTCACTGAGCTCAATGTAAAAACAAAAATGCATAGAGCATACCCAAGAACTCCAGCGGTGATGAAGACCACCCAAAGGTGCCCCAGGTTGAGAGTGGCGGCATAAACGATCATCCCAACCAGTGACATGAAGTACACCAGGAAAGTTGTCTGCCTGAAGTCACACACAAAGTAATACAGTGTTTTAAGACTTTGTAAAAGGTTCATACTGTCTTCTTGGTTAGACTATTACTGTAGTAAACTAGTAAAGCAGGTAAACAAACCTTCTGTTTTACTAAAAGAACAGAACATTAATGATACAGTATTTATTGCTAAATTGGTTAGAAATGACTGCTGTTACTGAATCACCAGAGAAATTATCATAAAGGTGGATATTTGCTCAACCTACACCCACCGCATCTTCAATCAAACATAAACCTATAAAAGGCTGCTTTTAACATGTTTTAAATCTAAAACCAAACCAAAAAAAGTATGCGAGTAAAACTATAAAGCCAACCATAAACTTTACGCTGTTAATGAACCTGGCCGGGCAGAAGACATTCCTCGCATTCCCATAGAGGCCACAAATCGCAGGTAGTCAATGTGAACTGGTTAACAGCTAAAAGTCTCAATAGAACTTTTTAAATGAGGAATTTTTTTTTAGCGCAAGGGCACTTCAACGGGGTTACAAAGTACAGTACTGAACCTGTACTCACTGCCTCTAAAATAAACTTTAACTTCCCAAAGGTAAGCTTTTGGACCAAAGCTTAGGTGTAAATTTCCGTTTAGCTTTGTCTTAAGAGACACATTTAGAATTCAAAGTGCAGATATGTTTACACATGTACAGTACACTTTCATCTGCAGAACAAAACTGAATGGACGGGTGTGTGAACATTAGCCCCCTGGACCGGACAACAATGACACGTCCAAGAGAGGTCGAGTCACCTCACGAACACCTGAAAAAACATTGTCCTGTCAAACAATGAAACGGATGGACAGACTAACTGGGTATTACTTGTATGTCTTGGTTCGGTCCAGCCACACTCCACAGATCAGTGACCCGACCATTCCTGCGATGACTATGGTAAGACCTATTCTCCCAGCATTCACCTCTTCTCCCTGAAAGTCAAAATGACATAGATTAACCAGACAGATAAGACATGTGTTAACAAATAAGTAAAAGATGATACTTTAGCACTTACAGGGTAATGCTCAATGATCATACGGTTCAGCAGGGTGCCAACAGCGTAGAAACAGCCCACATTCAAGCCTGCAAATAAACACGCTGTATTGTAATGGAGCATTGTATATTGCATTGGTTCACAATGGAGTTTGGGTTAGAGCTGTGTGTCCTCAAGCAAACTTTTTCCAACCTTGAAGCCATGTTTCCAAAACAAAGATTCAAGGATGCAATAATACTTCTAATGGTTCTTAAAGGACAACTAAGCACCAAATCAACTTTTTTTTAGCTTATAAACTGCATAAATATGTTTCTTATAATGCTCTCTGCATGTCCTGGTCAATTTTTTTACATTTTAGTGCAAATGAGATAAAATCTCACTTTTGAGCCTAAAACCGTCTGTGTAGCGCCCTCTCTACATTTTCGGCTGCACTGAATTTCGTGCCTGTCCTCCCCATTCGCTTTGCCAGCTGTGTGACGTCCGTCGCTCGGCTGCTCGGGTATAAAAGCAGCCAAGTCTCGCACACGCCCCCGTAGCGAGCTGGAGTTGGAATAGTGAGCGAGTGTTTCACATCGATTTTCATATTAGCAATTTATGACTCACAGACACCGGGGGCAGCGGTTAGCCATCCCGAGCTGCCTTTGAGGCTCAGAGCGGGGCAGTGTGTGACTGAGTGTCCGCTAAAGCCAGGAGGGGGAACGGGGAGATACGAGCGCTAAATGTCCGGCGCGTGTGCTCGGCATGTAGCCGGTACGACAGGCTCGAAAGTCCGGGAAAGTGGCGCCACATCGTCTAAATGCGGCATAACGGGAGTCAGTCAGTCCTGTTCACTCTAGCCCTTGGTCTGAGACTGTCAACAGAGCAGAGACCGCTCACACACTCCCCCTCCCCGCTCTACGCTGAGTTTTTGGAATTTTGAGTGAGTGGGTGGAGTAAGCTCTGGAAGGGGTGTTTAGTATCTCTTTAAATAGCTGTGCGGCCTGCGCTAAAAGCGCTATAAACCACGACTGGGAGTTGGGGGTGGCACGGTGGCGCAGCGCAGCTAGAAGGTCCCAGGTTCGAGGCTTTTCTGTGTGGAGTTTGCATGTTCTGCCCGTGTCTACATAGGTTTTCTCCCAGTACTCCCGTTTCCCCTACCACTAAAACATGTACAATAGGATGAATTAGAGTGTGTTTGAGAGTGCGAGTGGGGGACAACAAATGCATGTGTGTGTCCCATAAATGTTCATTAACATGCACTGTCATGACCAAATAAATAAACAAACAAGTGAAAGGAGTGGTTGGACCCTCATTGAAGCGAACGGGGGGTGTGGCTCCCATGAGTAGGTTTCATTTGGGTCCTCACCCTACAACTAAAACATACTGGTCAGTTTGACCCAGAGTGGAATCTACACAATTTTGTAGCACATACAATTTTTCACAATGTTACATTCACTTTTCCTTCAGAAACTTTTCCTAGTTCTCAAATGTAGTTGAAAGCAACCGTAGCCCCATCATTGTGATGGGACACCATACGTGACCAAAGGCCTCTTAACAAGCAGGTCTGTTTCCTGTTTTGTCCTTGTGAAGGGTCAGTAGTGTAAACTGACAGAGGCAGGTGCTTCCAGGTACATCTGAATGTCTGTGAAGTTTTAACAGCTGAAACTAAAGGCCAGCTGCACAGGCAAACTAATAGAGACGTGAACAATTCATGCCATGACAGAAGAAGAACTCCTTCCTTTTGAATACGTGGCATAATATGGATAAGATGTGTTATAATGATCAAACAAGTCGCCATAAATGACCTTAGGACCGCTCTATGACACATGCACACTTGGGTTTAGCTGTATACGGTTTTATGGATTGGCTTAATTGGAATTGCAGTGTATTTTACTGGGGCCTGTATGTTCTGGTTGTGAAGCAGGTGCATGTATTTATTTACTGATAGTGTTAGTGACCATAGGTGATGATGAGGAGGATGAAGGGCTTGTTTCGCAGCAGTCTTAAGATGGAGGCGGTGTAAGAGTACTGCTCTGGGGGGATACTGCGTGCCACGGCCTGGGCCTGAGTGGGGGGTAGTTCAGGACGTTCCTGGAACACTGCAAAGAAACAAAATAAACATTAATTATGATATAATACGATATATTCTTTATTAGTCACAAAGGAAATTCAGTTTATCAGGTGCATACATAAGTCGCACACAGACATTGTAAGAATTGTCTTAGGTTAGGAGATAGAGAGCTTAATCAATTTGAGCAAGGGCAAAGATGTGTCTGTGTTAACTATTCAATCATAAAAACAATAAAACAGTGAATAATACAGTGTGAATATTCTTTAGGAATGGGGAGGATCTCAGGCTCACCAACACTGTGAGACAGTGGTTCTCAAACTGTAACACAAATGGTAGACTTTGTACTTTCAGGTCATGGTTTAGTTAGAAGTTAATTTCTGATTTTGCTTAACCGATTTTGGGTAAAAGTTCAGGGACAATTGAATAATGTTTTATTTGTTTTACATGTTAATGAAATCCTGCTCTATTCTCGGTTTTTATCCGGACTTAAGGTCATCAAGCAATGGGCAAGACTAAGTCTTATCTTTAGCTTCTTCAATGTGTGAAGTTTATAAACTACTGTTATTTTATTTATTTGATCAGCGAAAGCATGGGAAATGTACAAAAGATACTAAAAAAGAAGAATGTCATATGCCAGGTTATAGCAAAAAATGCTAATTTCCACCCGCAGTCCCTGGACTGGTTGAGGTTCCACTTACAAAAGGTTCATACACAGAATAATAAATGGATCATACAGCATCATTATTTCACTCACATCATGAAAACACTTCCCACTTCAGGAGAATTTACACCATTCATATCACAGTCATTCAGTGCACACAGGTTTGCTTTAATAATAAGCACTGTTTGGCCAGCCGTGTAAATGTACTATAGTCGCAATAATGAAATCATTTGGTTTGGAAGAGTGTTCCAAAGGCTCGTTATAATTGACTAATTAAGGAATGTTCTTTATGATTAAAAAGGGAACTTAGCCACAGTTCTTCATGGTAACAGTGGGATTCTGTCTGCCCCGTTGACTCATAGGTCTGTAGCAGGACCGCAGATGGGGTGGACAGCAGGACAGCCCTCACACATGGCACCTGGCGTAAGCGTGTACGAGGGTGTGTGCTGAGATGTGTCATATCAAACTACTGCTGCCGTGAGGTGTAAGCACAGCACACACTCTGTACAAGCCTCCAACAGCAAGTCCAAAGGCTTAGAATAGAGTGCATTTCATTTAAGAGTGGCTTTTTATCTTTTGGTGTCCTCAATTACGGTTAAAAGCCATGCGGACAGTGTGAGTGGTGGTCACAGGCTTACTATGGAATGCCCTCACAAGCTTCCTTTTGTATTTCTGAATGCATAACTTTTAGCTCAAGCCTACTAACCCTCCCCCATGGCACAACTGCGTTTTCCAGTGCAGGCAGTATTGCTTCAACTGAACTTAATTTTGTGTTTACAGCATGACAATCTGTAATTAGTTTCCATATTCAATTAATCTTTTTTATTTGAAGCGACGTCGCTCTCTTCTTGTGCAGAGTTTTTTCCCTTTTTCTGCGACCTGCATTTGTGGTTTCTGTGTTCCACATTGTTTTTCTGGATACTTTTGTACGTCTTTGCCGTGTTTTTGTGGAGGTTTGGTGGATTTGTTTACTTTGAGAGTCTAAAATGGTCCTGAAGAAAGCAGCTTTTTAAAGGTAAAAAGGAGGGAGCGGAGAGAGGAAGAGGAAGGAGGAGCTGACCAGTGCAGGACACCACGCTCTGAAACAGGGACAAACCTAGGAGGCGCAGCACCATTTCAGAGGATCAGAGGAGACAGAGGGCAGCCAGCCAGGTTTCTTCCGAGTGCTACAGTTTCCCCAACCTCCAAGGTCATGCGGGTCAGGACTAACGCGGGTCAGGTGTTAGTCATGCAGCTCAGGACTAACACCTGAACACTATTTCGTTGTGCACTTGGACAATGACAATAAAGCACTTACTTACTTACTTACTTACTTATCTGAGTTCCACAAAGTTCTGCATATAAACAGAGTTCATCACAGTAATCAAAGCCAAAGAGAGATACATGCGTAGGTGAAAAAGTAAATCATTAAAGAGATAACGTGGATATGATGTTCAAAAGGAGTCGGCAGAAGCTTAAGCTTGTTAGCACCTACCCCCTTAAATAGATACATTCATTTACTAAAGCATAATCAAGAAGATATGACACATAGTTATTTTGTCCTATTCCAGAGACTTTACAATCGGCAATATTAACGTTACAACCATTCTGATGATCCCGAGGCAAGGAAAGAAAACACTAACCTTTTCTTCAATAATTACAAATACCCATCACTGCCATCACCCATCACCAATCTTTTAATTTGATCATTTGTTACTTGTTTTTATGATTTTTTTTATTTGCTTTTAATGGACACAATATTATTGATTTGTAATACGACCATAACGACCATATTATATGATTTATTATTAATGTAATTTATTTCATATTTTTTACAATTATATTACCATTATTGATTAACTAATTCATTATACAATTATAATATTATTTTATTACTATTATTATTAATTCATAATCAGTCACTTCGTTGTCACCATCTACAGCAGACTATGTGATAGTGTGAGCCCTATTCTGTGAGGTGCATTAGAAAGACGAGTTTGGGCCAGGCGGGAGGGGGTAATGGACCCCAATCAACCGGCCCAACCCTGCTGCCCTGAGTAGTTAACTTTACAAGTGATGTTGGTAACCTGTGCTGTATGATGCGTCACATGACGAGTTTAACGAGCCCATTGGGAGGAGGGGGGGCCCTTCTCTCCCACAGGTCCCTGTCTCACCTGCCCTTATCCTTTATAGTTGAGGAGCAGTGATGGTGACAACAAGCAGCCACAATATTGTGTTTAAGTTTTCTTTTTGTTTCTCTTAGTTTAGTTATAACACATCAGGAAAAGTATTGGTGATAGTAAATGATCTAAGTAGATCTAACAGCAATCTGCATTTGTACTTTAACTTCAGATTCACATAGTTAATACATAACAGAGATATGTGAAGAAAATAAAACAACAAAAATAATATACATAAGCGGATACAATCCGTTGTTTTTTTGTTTTTTTCCTGCATGACCACAGTATGATCAAGTAAATAAACAGTGATACTTCATCTTTAGTTTGCCAGTTACAGTAATACAACATAAATAGATTACTCTGCAGTTATTTCCATTTCCACACTCAAGGACATTCCTCCGTCCTGTACTTGGACAATATGAGTTATTTATACTTTGATTTGAATTGATATATGGATGAGCACTGCTTGAGTTGGGCTCCCAGTTTATTCCAGAGCCTGACACCACACACACATACTTTTCCTCGTGGTACTAATAGCTGGTACGTTAAGTTGACCACATCCCTACAACTTGTAACAGTCATCTTTTTTTATGAATAGTTTTTGAATATTCGCTGGTAATAGGTCCCGGTTAGCTTTATACACTAATTGTGCAGTATAAAAATCGATTAAATCCATGTTTAAGCATGTTACTTTGAAAAACAATATATTTGTGTGTTCGAGGTATCCAACTTTATGAATAGTTCTGATTGATTGCTTGTATGACAGGATAAGACTGGAATACAATATATACAGCGCCTTATGATCTAAAATGTACTTAGCTTTGTTTATAATCGCAATACTTTTTGATATCTTTCTCAGTGTGATTTCCAGCTCAGTTTTTTGTCTATTGTGATTCCCAAAATTTCTATTGTAGTACCATTTATACTTCACAGCTAGAGCACAAATGCCACAATGTGACTTTTTATCATCTGAATGTGAGACTCAAATTAATGTCAGTGTCTATACAAATGTTTGCTACCCTTGACTGTTCAGTTGCACCTACAAAAAACTGCCATCATCACACAGTGGTTGTTTTTCAAAGATATGAGACAAATTTGGGTCTCGATCAGTGACAGGTCGATTTGACCAAAGGACAGCTTTATCCACCTTGCCTCCCTATGCTGTCTCCTATTGTGTACATATCTATTCAGAATTGCTCTTTGTAAAGTGTTGTTCTTTGTCATGTGCTTATTAATAGTACCACAAGTCCATTTTTTTGTTAGATTTTGCCGATTACAGTCTTAATCTCGTGACTCGTCTCATGACCCGGCTCAAACACAATAGTAGCCTTCCTGTCACTTTTGGTCTGTGGGAGGAATTGCTTTGGTTCAACATTTTCTGGTCTGCCCTTTTTGCCAGTCCACTCAATGGGCCTGTTTTGTTTGGTTCAAATTAGATGTAAACTAAAACCAATGAATGGGGTTTCAACTGAACAGTCAATTGCCCAATTGTTACTTCAAAAAGGTAGAAATAATGGACACTGAAAACATGGTGATGGATGATTTTGCAAGAGCAGGAAAAGAAAAAGAAAAAACAGGAACAAGAACAAGAAGGAACAATCCGGTTTGTCTTGTATTTCACACAAATGTAGCAACACTAGAGCTGATAATTTTCAAAACTAATGTATTCAAATTATTACAAAGTAGCAATTTAAGTGAAAACTAAACCACTGGCTTGGTAAGATAAAAAGTTTCAGATCACTACTTAACGTTTTTCTTTGGCTGTTGCAATCATCTGAATGACGCACAATATATATTTACTTATTTGGACTCTTGATAACAGGGTACCTGCTTATTGGATGGACTGCCCTGGATTATCGGAAATTTCGAAAGACCACAGCTTTCAATCAGACCACGTTGCTGTCCATTAAAAATAATAAGCACTTTGGAGCAGAGAGTGACCGAGGGATGCAATTACACCGGAAAGTAACGCACAACGATGGACTGTTGTATTCGACCTGGCAGCTCGCTGTGGAGACGGACTATATTTTTGGGAGGAAAAGGGATGAACGGTGAAGGGAACTACATGCTCTGGAGCTGAACTAAAGCTAAGACCAAGAAAAAAGCTAATTCATTATAAATTTATTAACTGTTACTGGAATAATTCTCGTCCTCCTGAGAGGACGTTTGAAGCAGCTGGACCTCTTATCTCGCCGTCAACACTTCCCTTCAAGGCCAAGCCACGGAGCTAAACCTGATAAGGACTGAGCTCTCTGGGTCATATTTTGCATAACACTGACTTTCAGACTGTAAATAACCGCACACACATACCCCCTCCCTAACCACGCCCCCGTCGCTCTGCGTCTGCCTCAACACGTTTCTTCAGCCCCGCCCCCTGGTCAATGGCCGGTCGTCCTTCCCCCTCCCCAAGAAAAAAATACGCACGTGACCTCGTGTGCTGTGTATTTCCCCATGTCTTGATGTGTCTATATATGTGCTTTGCCTTAACTTAACCTGATTGTAATTTCGCATATCTTCTTTTGTAAGGCGCATTGAGTTGCCTTGTGTACGAAATGCGCGGTATAAATAAAGTGGCCTCGCCCAAGGAGATAGTGATTGACCTCCCGGAGATATGCTTGTTTATAAGAGGTCTTTTGAGATTAGCACATACCAAAGACAACCAGTATGAAGAGTAGAGTGGCCACGCCCGCTGTGATGTAGAACATGATGCTGATGTTGTGAGCCAGCTCGTCCAGGTCTTCAACATTTGGGACAAGAATGGGAGGTAATAGGAAACCAATGGCAACACCCAGCTGTAGAAAACAAAAACATCTAGTTAGTTACATTAAAATTTAGGCCTGACACGCCTGGAAAAAAGGCCTGTGAAAACCTATGGGTGATTTCAGAAAGGACCCCGAAAACCTGAAGTTCCAGAAAACCTGAAGTTTCTGAAGTATTCAGCAATTGTGTCAACGCCTATTAAATGATTGATTTCTCAGCCTCTGTAGCAGATAGGAACAACATTCAAAAAGCATTTGAGAGCATACACTTGGCTTTCCTGAGAAATTGATTTATTTAGATACACCTTCACAAAAATAAAATATGTAAAAGCAAAGTGAAATAAAGTATATGGCCCTCTTGTACTAAAATATAGGCCTATATTTTTTATGTTAAACCTTTGTAATTTGTCTTTTGAGGTCACTTCAAAAATGTCTAGCCGCTTCTCTCTAAACCCAAAACAATATCCACTCTTTAAAATACAATTTAATTAATAGTTTTATATAGAAACGTGGGAAATAAATATAATAATTATTAAACTATAAAGAAATGAAACGCTGGTGATGGGGAAGGGCAGAGTATCCTGCTCCAAACGGATTTCTCTAGACACAGCAAGGAGGAGGAGAAAACCCCTCCCCTCACTGCTGCTCAGCACCATGGATGTATTATAATAGAGAGGAGAAGACGCAGCTCTCCTCTCGTCCCGCACTTGACTTCTTAATAAAACTATGTGATGGAAAGAGCAAAACAACTGTTTTCTGATCGTTTTTGAGTAAAACCTTTTGAGCAAATTCACGTGTAAACTCTATAAAACGGACTGCAAGTGAATATAAAGTGAATATCTACACAAATATTTCACTAAATTACACGAAACAAACAGTGTTGTGACGCTGACGCTCCCGCGCCTCTATTCTGTTGCAGTTCATTGGCTCAAAGGCCGACAATTGATGCAAACTTATACTTGTACTCGAAAAATGACGTACATGCTTTCCCGGCCTCAATGGTTGAATTACGCAAGAGCAAACCAAAGTCTGCATGGGGCTCATTTTGCTTTTTAATCAGATAATACAATGTTTAAAATCTATATTTGTTTTAAACATTTAAACATACTGTATTGACTTCATCCATGGCCCACGTTTCATTCTGCTAATAATTTGAACTTTGTTTTTTGTCAGTAGATTTAAGATTTTACACCAAATAATCTCTTGAACAGACGTCTTACACTGATTAGAGGTTTCAGGCCAGAAGGATTGCAAAGCGCTCCTTTTGTTCTTTCACCCCACCACACAAGAATCTCTGACTTTGGCTTCTGGCTTTGCGTTACACAAGCTCCACACAGCGAGTTTAAGCCTCGCTGCATGAGCCGGCTGTAGATATGCAGACCTTAAACTGATACATTTATACAGCAATACCTGGTTTCCAAGAACTCCAATACAACAGGCTGTGGAAACTTCTTTCTCTCCAAACCAGACTGATGCAATGTATGAAGGAATCCCAAGAAGAAAAACAGTGGAAATGGAACAGACAAATTGACCGAAGAATGTTACAGAGAATAGGTCTGGATGAGCGCTCCCTGTTTTGATCCAAGCGCCGATGCAGTTGAAAGCTGCACCTATAAGGACGGTTTCTCGGATTCCCCTCCTGTCCAAAAGCCACAGAACAGGCAGAATGACGGGGATGTAGGTAAGAAGATAGATAAGAGACAACCAGTCAAGTGCAAATGCCTCAACATTATAAAAGCGCATGAAGATATTGCCTATAATGCTATACTCAAGCCACATAAAACTATTGCAGGCTGAATGGAAGAAAAAAAGAAAAAGTATGAGCCAGCGGCGATGGTAGAGTTTAAGTTCAGCTGTTGGCACGCGTTGAATGGAGTCGCCATTTATGGTCTCAATATCCAAGCGAGGGGAAAGGGATATTCCTAAAGGTCCGGGGCTCCATGCAAGAGAAGCCAGACTAGGGGTGACGTCCCTAGAAGCTTTTCTTGTGCAGGGTTGGGAATTTGCATCGCTGCCTTCCATGTTATTGTTCTGTGGCATCTCGATTGTCCCAAAGCGAGGTTTGACAACCCGGGGGAAGCAAGTAGTAAGACTTGAGGTGGCGTGGTCCAAACTATTTATTCAATGAAGTAACAAAAAGCTGATGCTACATTCCCAGCTACATGTGATGCCAATGAGACACAACTCTGCTCTGTCCTTTATACTCTGCAGCAACTCCATGGGTTAATAAAGTAAAGTTTAAGCTTACTTATACAGTATTTGGTGAGGAGATTGCGTGAATATGTCCTGGCTTTAGTTAAAGTTCACCTAAAAACTGAGAAAAAGTTAGGTGTTTATAGTTATTGGTCACACAGTATTTTATGTTTGTTTCATTGAGTTGCCGTGTGAACGAAATGCACGGTATAAATACAGTTGCCTTGCCTTCTTGATATACAGGTAATGTGATAGTCAGAAAAAAGTCTGATTTGTTTTGTATTGACAGTCAATGGACAATGTCCAAATTCAGAAGCACACACCTTAAAAGCAGCTAAAACATTTCCCCCAGATAAAATACGACAAAATGTAAATAAATTAAACTTTGTTTTCTTGATATTCTCAATATTTTTTATTCTGTCCTAATTTGTATTATTTATAAATTTTGCCCTTTAAAGTTTTATATTTGTTGTATACCTCTAATTACTATTACTTGATTGCACATTTCCTGACTATTCATGAGGTCAATAAAGTCCCATCTTATCTTATATATCTCTGTTATGTGCAACTTCTACAGAGGGACTATAGAGAGCATCCTGACCAGCTCCATCACTGTGTGGCACGGCGCCAGCACTGCCTCCTGCCGAAGGAGCCTCCAGCGCATCGTGAGAGCAGCGGAGAAGATCTGTGGAGCTCCTCTCCCCTCCATTAAGGACATGTACTCCACCCGTCTCACCCGCAAAGCCGTCAGAATCACCAGGGACCCTACGCACCCATCACACAGTCTCTTCAGAGTAATGCCTTCTGGGAGGAGACTGCGGAATCTACGGGCCAAGTCGAGTCGCCTTAAGAACAGTTTCGTACACAGGGCCATCGGGAAGCTGAACTCCCTGCCCTCCCTCCCACCCCTCTTCCCCCACCCCCCGCTTCACGATCAAGGATGAGAGAAATATAATTTCGAATCAGTCACATGGTTTGACAAATAAAACAATCTTGAATATGACAAGTTGACAACATAATTGTTTGTCACTTAGGCCTATAGATTTAAAGAGTGACCAGATGTTTTACTCATGTCAGAGTACTGATACTTTAAAATAAAATGACAAAAGTTCTCTGTAATAAAACGAGATGCATAGTTACTAAAACTGCATGTACTTAACTTACGTAAGTGTAACTAAGTACTACCCGCCACTTGCTTTAACCCCTTAACTGCCGTCTCCCCTGATCTGGAGGCTAGGGTTAGGGTTAGTTAACCCTAATCTGGATATAATTAGGGTTAAGAACGACAAATGTAACGCAAGTTGTGTTTCACTCACACAGATCTCACACATATTTTTAGAAACTAAAAGGTCTTGGCTTTCAAATTAGGTATCACACTGGCATATAGACTGCAAGCTCTCCAGTCAATACGCTTTGAGACTTGGATGTAAATAATTGTTAACCCTAACCCTAACCCTAGGGTGGCAGGTAAGTGGTTAACCATGTCTGGCAGGATGTTTGCCTCAATAACATTTGTTTAAGTTGTTTTGTTTAACTGTTAGGACCACTCGTTGTAAAATGATTTACTGAATATATAATATTTATTGAACGACTTATTGAAGTGACTTCCAGGGTAATGAGTGATGGACAGGATATGTATTTAACGTTGTGAAGCATTTCCTTTTACCTGATTCCCAAACACTCCGATGGAGCAGGCGGTGGACACCTCCTCCGAACCAAACCACACTGAGGCGATTCTCGAGGGCATCCCCAAAATAAAGACTTGTGCGAAGGAGCAGCAGAACTGTCCGAAGAAGGTCACTGCGAACAGGTTGGGTTTGACACTCAGGACTTTGATCCACGTCCCGGCACAGTTCAGAGCCGTGGCCACAAGTGCAATGATGCGCAGACCTTTCTTGTCCAGCAGCCAAGTGACAGGGAAGATGAACGGGATGTACGTAAGCATGTAGATCATGGACATCCAATCTATTGTAAAGGCGTCCACGTTGTAGAAATGCATGAAGATGTTGTTGATGATGCCGTATTGAATCCATTGAAAGGAGTTGGAGAGGGAGTAGCAGCTGAAGAGAAAGACTATGAGCCAGCGTCGCTTGTACAGCCGAATCCGAGTTGGTGGAGTAGACAGGGTCACGTCACTGTCCAAAGTCGTTTCGTCCCGGACACACTGCTCCGTCCCATGATCTCCTTCTGCCAGAGTTTGCTTTTCCAAAACTTCCACCTGGATGTCATTGACCTTATGGTCCTCTAACGCCTCCGTTTCACTCATAATATCAACTTTCAATCAACTGTAATCGAAGAGTAGCTAAATCAGCTTCTTTGTAACGCATTAGTTCCCGATCGTGCAGCTGCTCTTATTGACAAAGTAATCGAAGCACAGCTCACTGAACTCTAGACACAGCTGATAAATAGCTTCCACTTTCTTACTCACGGTGTCACCCTAGACTATCTCATTTCCTGCTGTCCCGGCCATTTGACTGAACTTTGAAATCCTTTGCTGTATAGCCTGCTTGAAGTTGACCCTCTTCGGCACACCGTCCGAGCACGTGTACTACCCTGACCCAGGATAAACCCCGCGTAAAGCGCTCCCTCTGTACAAGTCGGTCGAGCACGAGGAGGACTCCGTACCATACACAGGCAGGGCGGAGTTAAAACTTTTCCAGTTGAACGTCCGGTAGACCGACTGTACATGCTTGACACTGGAACACAGGTATGTAGAATAAAGGAAGTTGGTTGGATATTGGATATTGAGAGCGGGGAAAGAAGCGGCTGTGAGGCCGCAAGACACACACGGGGAAGCGGCTTGCGCTTGTAGTTATATCCGGTCCGATTTAGGGACCGTCAGCCAGTGACAGTACTTATCACCCCTAAAAATAAGGCGCACATAAAAAGAGCTTTGTGGAGAAATGCTTCGCTATAACACCACAGATCTGTTATTTTCATACAAATCGAATGATTTTTAATATTTTACACATTTTTAACAGTATAATATTTATTAATTTTCAAATACTTTTATATAATTTCTCAACGATCCTTAACCCCACAACATTAATGCAATGGCTAGGCTATGGGGCCATAAAAGTTATTATAATTATTTTTTGACAGGAAATATCGTTTTTTCCTCAATAACGATTATAACAACTGACCCAGTCACCCCTAGCCTGGCCTTAGTCATCCGTAAACTCCGGTCAATTATCTTTACCTTACATGTTGACATGTTGTAACTTGTACTTGTAAATTATAACTGAAGCCTTTGAATGCGCGAGGAATGCTCCCAAGAGTTATGATAGAGTTATGGTTATGATGCTGTTTTCCTCAATAGCTTCTAGGGCATTTGACCCAGTCGCCCAAACCACTTTTCAAAAGTATTACTAGCTCTGGTCAATGGGGCTCAGGCCATGAAATTCTGCTCAGAAGTTTTTCAGGTCTTTTTCACGCATTTTTGATAGCAAGTATGGGTTTTTCCTCAATAGCTTCAAGGGCATGTGACTCAAAATCACTTTACAAAATGAGTACTAGTTTGAGGCTATTGGGCTCAGGCCATGAAAATCTGCTCAGAAGCTTCTGCTTTATTTTACAAGGGTTTACCACTGAAAATATGGGTTCTTCCTCAATAGCTTTTAGGGCATTTGACCCACTCATCCCAAACCACTTTACAAATGTAATACTTTATTTAAGTAATATTTCAAATTGATTTGGGGTCAATGGGTCAAATTCCTCAGCAATTTCCTTTGCTAAAGGTATTTAGCAAAAACACTACATTTTACTAGAAAAATATTGATTAAAAATCTGTACATGGGTTTCAGCTAAAATGAATGGCTGAGCCCCAAGGCTCTGAGGTGGAAGTAATATTTAAAACTCATGATTTAAAAATTGTTTAAACCATGTAAACTAAAATTGAATGGCTTTGCCCCATGGACATAATCTCCCCTTTTCATGTTTTTGACGTATTTATAAATGTATTGGATTATTTAGCCATTAAGCTTTTTTTATATATCCACTTTCATAATAGCGAAAAATTAGAGTAGCGATAAATGTTGATGGTCCCTAAATATGGGAAGAGTAACGACTCGTACGAGCACATGTCCGCTCCGCACTCCTCTCAGGCCGGCCGATGGCCCCATCGCTTCCCCGTCTGAATATCTGTTGAATATCCAATATCCAACCAACTACACTGCGGTTGTATACTGCAGACATACCCGGATAAGATACCGTTTGGGCAGTTGGATCGAAGTGGGGGCTTAGGCAGCACATAATAAAACAGATACAGGCCTACATTATTGTTTTGCGTCAAAAATCAGGAGCAGTTCATTGGGGTGGCTCGGAGGGAGCACTTTTGCGACAGTGGTACGAGGGCTGACCCAAGCCAAAAACCTTGAATCAAACATCGGAGGTTCACTGGGCAAATACTTGATCACCCTTGTCATTTATATTGTGATGTACTGTAAAGCCAAATATAAAAAATATGAAAATAGTTTGGCACCAATTTTTTTTTTAGATCCGGGCTTGGTTGCATACAAAACATAATAATGCATGATAATCAATTTCCTCATAATTGATGTAGTTTAAAGGTCCTATATCATGCAAAATCGACTTTTTGGAGCTTTTAACCATGTTGTTATGCTATTTCCTTATCAAAAACACCCCCAGAGTGGTTTTTGGATTCATTCACGCAGTTCTCAGTAATCCTCCTGAATCCTGTGCTCTGAGCAGCTGCTCCGCTCTCTCCTGGTAAACGACTGACATGTTCAGTTGTGTCGTCACAGCGGAACGGAAGTGCTCGACGTCTGTAATCTAATGCCTTACGGCATGATTTTTATTTGTAAAACAGTTTTTTTTCATGATTTCTGTCGTAAGAAAAAAAAAAAAAAAAAAAAAAAGGAAGTGCCTGACGCTGCGCTGCCCCTGTACCGAAAACAAACGCTCCCCCTGAGCGTCCGAACGGTCTGAACAGATGGTCATGTCATGTTGCACCGAAAGTTGTGAAGAGGGAGCTTTTTCTAACCTACTCTGGAGTCTGGACGCCTGTTCTTTTTTTCTTACCTCACGATAATGTCATGGAGAAAACCGCGTTTGGCTGCGAGGACTGGACTTTATTCAACCTTCCCAAAGAAGAGGCCATAGAAGTTGGACTTTCCCTCCGGGATTCAGCGACTATCAGCCACAATAGTGTTTGTCTGAGCCTGTCGCTGATGGATGCTTGATGAACCTTGGCCAGAATCAAAGTGGATTAACTTTTATAACCAGCGCAAGTCCCATACTGGAAACATCAGAGTGGTGAGTCGATCAAACTGCATGTTAGCGTGTGTGTGTTAGCCATTTAGCCATGAAGCTGTGTTGCACATGTTAACTCCTTATAACAGCATCATGAAATAACTTCACTTTCTGCTGTGATATATATATTTCTACTACTGCTAAAGTTGTATGAGCGGCGAGAGGGGGCGGAGTTAACTGAATCCAAGCCTTTTGTCTTCCGGGTTGGAAAAATACCTCCAGAAAATACTAATATTTATCACAAAAATGAGTGCTCCGTAGTGGTAGAGGTACAATATATCATATAAAGGCCTATACTTTACTTTGGAATGGCTTAAAATAGCATGATACAGGTCCTTTAACACCCTTTGAGTGGCTTTTTAACCAAAGAAATAATGATCTCTGGTAATTTACCATTTATAGTGGGTTGGGGCAGTTAGTCCTGGGTTAGGGTTAGAAATAGTCACATTACAATGAAAACAAAAATCACATATGTCCTGCTTCTATGTAATTACCATCATTTTTTTATTTATTTTTTTATTTATTGGTTTATTTGGTCGGGACAGTGCAAGTTAATGAACAAGCCACACCGGATTGTAGCCTTTGGCTAATTTCCATCCGTCGTCCCCCATGCGCACTCTCAAACCCACTCTCATTCATCCTGGCCTATTGTACATGTTTTTAGGGAAACTGGAGTACCCGGAGTACTCCACACAGAAAGGCCCCGTCCCTGGTGGGAATCGAAGCCGGACCTTCTGTGAAGCACGAGCGCTAACCGCTGTACTACCGTGCCGCCCCTTAGCATGTTATTATACTTTTAAGTACCATTTTATTTCCAACCCATAACCACACATGACTAAGAGTGAGGTGCTACTAAATACTGCCATCTAGAGACATACAGAGACATTGATAGCATCAAAAACAGTTGTGCTTTGTATCATCTACAGAACAGGCACGCACACCCCGTCTAACGGCAATAAGAAAGTGCATGTGAAAGACAGGGTTTAGAAGAGGCGCGAGGCTTCACATTTAATAAATAGGCTATAACGTATCTCTTGTACAATCACTATTCAGATATCACAATACAAATGGTCCCCTCTCCTGCTTTGGTACATTCTGCTTGTCAAACAATCGGATCTGTCAGTGGCTCCTGAGCAAAAATAATTACATAAAATGACTTCATATACAAGACAACATTCATCTTTGTATGACACTACATTAAAATTGCTGCTTACAAAAATACTTTCCTCAATAGCGTACAGTAATTGGTGTCATGTCTCCCTTTGTAAACATTGACTGGTACAACTCAAGACAGTCACAGATCAAGACAAAAATGAGCAGAAGCTAAAATAAATAGTGACTGTGTTACAGTTTGCTGTCATTGACTTGTGTAGACAGAATGCTGTTGTCCTCAAAGCATAATTGTCATTTTAAAGCCACACTGCAGAACATTCCAGGTTATGTTGCTGCATGATGCCTTCTACTTGGCTGAGGACATAACCAGTGATACTTAAAGATGCAGCAGTTTTGGGAGAATAGAAAGAAAGAGGAATAAAAATTTGACTTCGTGCTATGAGGCTGATGATGTGTAAGTACAACTCTGGTCGAGTCGCTCCATTGAGGTGGTCTGTTGGGGCAAAAGGGTGGGTGGGGGTCAGTGCTGGTAGTGTGAGGCGGCGATGTGCTGGTGGAAGGCGCCGTGATGGGATGGGTAGATCAGGTCAGGGGTGGTGGGGGTGAGGCCCGTGCACAGAGGCTCATGGCTGCTCAGCACAGAGGACAGATACTTGGCCTCTTCAGTCAGCTGTTTGACTTCCTTCCTCAGTGCCGCATTTTCTTTCTCCAAGTTCTCACTCTCCTGAAAAATACATTGTTGGGGAATGTTAACTGATGACTATAGTTACGGTTTTGTGTTCATAACAAGACACCACATCCCCTACCAGTACTCTCTGAATAGAACAGTAAAATACTTCTGTATAATCGCTTTAGGACACTGATAGGGACATGATAGCTGTTCAGTTATACTTTACTTCCAGATCTTGAGCTACATTCATGATCAGCTGTGCCGAGCTGAAGGATTAACCTAATCTGCATGTTTTCAGACACGAAGAGAACATGCAAACTCCACACAGAAAGGCCCACACTTACACAGCCCTAGAGACGGGCTGAAGATGGAAATGTGTCATATTTTTTTGTTGGTTTAAATTCAAATTCAGTTAACTTTATTTAGTTTCTCAGCCACACATTCATCCATCTAATGAGTACAATACAATAGTGCAGTGGCTCCCTAAGTGGGGTCCGGCCCTGTAGGGGGGCCCCAAAGCATGTCTGCAAGACAAGTACACTGGGGGAAAAAAATAAAAGTTTGCTACATTATGCTATAAATCAGTTTACTGTGCAGTCATGGCTAAATGTTGCTTTTTATGACATTTTAGATGTAAAATAATTACAAATTCCTCAGAATAGAGTAAATATATTACTATTGGGGGGCCGCGAAAGATTTTCATATCGATAAGGGGGGCGCAATGTCCCGGGCTTTAGGAATGGCTGCAATAATGGATAATACATAAATAAGTCGACGCCATAATAGATCTAAAAATGACATATTATGTATAAACGTTGGGACAGTCAGTGATAGAAATAATGAAAAACATTATGCTTATACGCACATGTGGACTGGTGTCAAAAGAAAGCACAGCCTACGTATACCTTTGAACGTCTCATTATAGTAAATGTTATTTTTGTGGGGTACTTTTTCATATTTATCACCTGCGAATGCCACATGTTCTTTCCCACTTTTCGAGTGAACTGTGAGTGCAAACAGACACTTTGGTAATGAAAAGGTCACATCTCGCCCGACCATAACTGAAACGGAGATGCTGGTCTTTACTGTCACACAGCTCTGGGTAAACCCCACAGACTCATGCGTCACTTAGCCAAACACTGCCCACTGCTCTCACAGCGTTTACAAGAAGTGATTGCAGTGTTTCTCCCCTGCCTCAGCCCACGACATAGAACTTCGAACCTGACCAAAAACTACTACGGAGGAAACAGGAAGTCTGCCTGGTGTCACCGCGGGAGGAAAATAACCTTCCTGTTTATCAAGCGGCGCGATAAAAGCAAAACCACAAAAGTGTGTTTGTGAAGTACTGCCGGGGAAGACTTCATAGGTATTGTTTGGGCGTATTACTTCCAATCACATTGGCTTTTATATTGGCCTAATAAAGGTTTCAATGCATACTCAATAGATACTGGCCCTAGCTAAAATTGTAGTATAACTGCAATCGATGTGTAGGGCTGGGAAATTTGGCAAAAAAATAAATGAACATCACATTTTCCTCTCATATTAATCAATCTCGGTTTTGTTTGTTTGTAAATGAAACCAAATTAATGTGGCTTTTACTAATTCACTAGGAAGGCATTTGAAGAAGAGCCTCAGCTTAAACAACAAATCAATGCTTTCCGCTCCAGTAAAATAGTCTTCCTAAGCCCAAAATCCACTGCACTAAAGATGTGTTACATTTTAAAACTAAACAAAGAGGTAGTTGGTGTATTGCAAAAGTTGTAGTCATCCTCTCTGGTATGCTAAAGAGGGATGCCCACACGTGCTAATTTATTCTTGAGGCTTCTGTAAACTTAGACAAGTGACAGCAGAAGCCATGACACATCGCCACATGGTCAGGTACCATAGACAGTAATTATAGGGCTATCCTAATTCTGGCGGCTTCGAGTGTTTTGTCAAGAATGAAACACAATAAAAGCTGCGATGTGTTAGTTTCAAAGTCTTACCAAATGTAGGCTGTCCGCTTTCTGCGTTTGCCTCATCCTGCTTTTCTGAGCAGCAATTCTGTTCTTCTCCCGCCGCATCACCTTCTTAACATCGTCTGAGGAGCCCTGGTCAAAAATAATGGCAATAAAACACTATTCAAGCTTTCTGCGGACTACAGGTGTATGTGCGAGTGGCGTGCTGCCTGTCTGACAGCCCGACAAGGAAAGGGCTGGGTATGGGAGTGGTTGAGTCATCGGTTAACTAGAACGTACCCATTGCTTCCTGTCCGTTTGATTTTTATAATATTAAATGATAAGACGTGCTGTGTCTGTTGCTACACAGATCAGTGGTTCTCATTCTTGTCCCACATGTCACCATCATCTGCAATTTGAGCCTTTATTCGCTTTAATTGGAGATGAGTCATCATTTATGCTTCTTTAATGGATTTTAGTTTGGCGTTTCTCAGGTTTAGACATGGTTTTACACCCAGTTTAGACATTTGAGCTTGGCCAGGTGATACCTTGAAGGTCAAATATTTTAAAGGTTGTGAATGTTGTTTAAAAGTTGTAAATGGGGTTAATGCGAATCAGATGTCAATCAGCTCTACATGGCTAAATACAGGATAAAATTAAAAAAAACATGGTGTAAAAATTAAGCTTGTAAAATGCCATACACAAAAGTCACCTCAGTGAACAATTTGTTTACACATTTTTTTGTTTTTTACAATTAGGACACAGTACTGTGGACACATGCAAGTCCAACACACTTTGTTCCTGACACTCGCCCTGTTATTCACAGTTTGCGCCCTCGAAACCGACAATGGATTCGCTCTAATTAGGCATGAGATGAATAGTGCAATTCACAAAAGCCTACACACGTTGGTTGAGTAATGCCTGCAGCCCATGTGTGCATGTGAAAACCCATTTCGACGCCTTAAAAGTGGCCAAAATGGGCAATCAAATGCATGCGCCAATGGTACATATAAACTGAATACATAGAATAGGCAGAATACTCACCGCTCTACTTGCTGGGGACGGGGACTTGTAGCTTGTGTCATTGCTGTCAGAGCCCTGTGCCATGGCCAAGCTGCCCTCAAGCCCTCGTGCTTTCTTAACGCGTCTGCTCTATGAAGTTTGTATCTGTGTGAGAGAGAAAGTAGCTCTCAAAGGGCTTTTGCTCGAGCTAACCACATGAATGACTAACTCCTCTCTCTTCTCGTCTTTGATTGCCTCCCCCTCTCTTTCTCTCTCACTCACTCCCTCTCTCCTCCCATCTATCTTTTGTGTTTGCCTAATAAGTTTTGATGCAACTTCTGGTAAGAAAACACAAGTTGCATTACCCTGGAAGTCACATGTCTAATGGAAACCCAGCCCCAATGTGATAACATGGTAGCTGGTAACAGAAATAACGCAGGGGTTAACAGGTACAAGATGTTCTAAAAAGGCTAAACCTGAAATATAAATATATTTTTATCTTATGTTTTGGTCTGGTTTCTTGGGGACTCCCTCTTCCTCTTTCTCAGCCGTTATGTTTTGGCTTGATCCCCAAGAGACGGGCCATCCATGTCCACGTTTGATCGAGACTTCACTGTGAAAAGCTTTAGGTGATTTCCAGAAGATTTTGCAACACAGCAACTGCGAGTAAAAAAATAAATAAATTGAGAGAAAATTCCCATGCCTTCATACATTTCAGAAACAATATCACACCTGATCTTGGACCTTGTCAAATATGATTAGCTTGTTTGTCCCCATCGCGAGGTGGCATTTGGTGGTGCAAGATTATAGCATGCAGAAGAAAAAAAAAAAAGAAAAAAAAAAGATCAGGACCAAAACAGCTTTGCTTGGCTGAACAGTCCTCCCACACAAAAACATGTTCTCCCATTGCTGGAATTTTGAAAAGCAAGGGCACACATTTCATATACTTGGCATTTAGCAGTGTCCAAATGAGTTGACAGAGAGAGAGAGAGAGCGAGAGAGTGAAAGCTGATTGACATAACAAAAACAGAACTAGAAACATTTGAACAAATAATTCCTATTTCTATTCTCCCTTTGCCATTTGGTATCACTTAACCATCACTTGAAATCCGTGCGCTTTGTTCTGGAACAGGTTCAGAATGTTTGCCAATCTTTAAGTATTTGATTTTTGTTACATAAAACTTGTCAATTGGTCAAGATTCCGCTCTAAACACTTCACAAATGCATTAAAAATAGACATTTAAAGACTGAGGTATCAACGCTATAGATGCATTGTAACAAAGAATTTGAAAAGCAAATTAAAAATATGAAAGGGGCTATAAACAGGGTACTTTTCATGATGCATAAAAAAGGCCCAGACCAATCTAGATTAGAAGTCCACATTAAAAAAGAATAGAATCTTTGACAGTGATACTCTCCTCAAAGGAGTGATGTGTAGTTTTACCGTGTCTTGTGAGTGTTTATTATAGGCCGCAAAAAGAGACAGGGGCGTTTAAAGGGACAACAACAAAGAGAAACAGTGTATGCAAAGGTTATTTTTTTTATTTTAAGTCAACTAGTCCCCTGAAGACCTTTGAGGGAAAAAATGTACAGAGAATTTTTGATGCAGGAAGAGTGCCTTGGTTTTTCTTTCCTCCCATAAAACAAAGTAGATTCTCAGTCATCCAGGTGGTTGATTCAATCTTGTGACATCATCAAACATAAAACTGGACTTACATTTACTTCTTTGATTAACAGGTATGGCAGAACTGTGGTGCCGTGTTGCTGCTCTGCCCGGGAGGAGTTTAAACCGTTGCAACAACATGCTCTATGGGAGGAGTCAGATCTGCCAATGGATTCTCTTTTGAATCCTTGTTACTAATGTAAATAAAGAAGGGTGACAAGCTTGAGACAAATACACTGTTCAATGTAACATGTTTAATTTTTTTTTTCCGTGTATATGACAACATGACATGCTTATGAAAACATAATAAAAATTTGCTCAATAGAATAAAATAAGAATTATGTCCATAAGGGAGAGGATCCTCCTTTCATCCTCTGGGGAGCATTAACTAAAAAACAAACATAAAACAGAACATTAGGGGATAGTTATATATATATATATTTATGGTTAATTATTATGGAGTAGGGCCACACAAACTATTCCTTTACATAATTATTGCCATAGCTCTGTAACAGAATATCACAAGAACCCACAACACGTTGCAAAATCATTTTTGCGACTATAAAAGTCTGTTAGTTCTGATTTTGAAATGTTAAAGTCTTGTTTTGATGAAGTAAAAAAAAATATATTTTTTAGAATTTAACCCTCGTGTCATCCTTTAATTTTGCACCCTTTAAAGACCCTAATGTCAAAAAATTTACACTTCAAAAAAGAGCCTGAAAATTACCACACATTCATATTTTTTTCTGCTTCTTTTTACAAAAATCCTTCAGTGGCTTTTGGGCCATTTGGATGGGCTGCGGCTCCAGTGGCTTTCGGGTCAAAACGACCCAAGGACCACACGAGGGTTAATAGAACGTACTGTGGTGAAATAGTTCAGTAAAATAGAGTAAAGACAGTTTTTCTCATATTGTGTAGCCCTAATTATAAAATGTGTGTACCTGGTCTGGGCTTTTGTCCACTTCAGTGCATGTCTTGGTGGTACAGTAGTGGTAGGGTGGTAGAATGAACATCCAACTCGTTTGCACTGCGTAGCGAAGCGACAAGCCTGTCAAGGGGCACAGACGTCATGAGTATATTGAACAAAAGCACTAATCAATACATTTCATGCCATGAATCCTAAAGCCACACTGCGTAACATTTCCCTCCATAAATAGAATCGAACACAAGGATTGAATTAATCATGGGTGTTATTGGTGAGCGGGTTTTTGCATCTCCTCAGACCTGATGTGTGATGTGAGGAGCGGGACACCACCAGTTTGTGTTTGTGGAGATGCTTTGTTTTAATTGCAGTTCGAAGGCTTAGATCAGCACAAAAAGCAATGCCTATGTCTTGATCGCTTGGAAGACAATTGTTTATTAGCATATTGCAGTGTTTGTTGTTTCTGTTGTGACAGCTGTGACCTGGAATGTTACGTAGTGTGGCTTTAAAGTAGATCTAATACTTGTAGCCTGTACCTTGGGGTGATAAAATGGACAGTCCATTTTTTTGCAGTCTGGGAAAAAGCGGCACACTGTAGTAGTCTGCACTGGTGGCGCTAAGAACATACGGAGTGCTTGGTTAGGACAAAATTGTTGAAACTACGGACTTTCTATTTTCAATTGTTTAGAGAATAATAAGGTAAAAACAAAATATGAACCTGGTCTTGACGGAGGCACAGCTGTAGCTCTTCGGCTGACGTGAGTGAAAGGACAGTCTGGCTTTGTGCACCTGGCGTCATATTTACAATTTGGGTGGATGAAAAGGCATTTATCCCCAAATTTACAGCTGGGAAAGGTCCTACAAGAAATGTATCACATACATTAACAACATTCAGGAATACTTATTGCAACATTCAACATATGACACTTACTTGCACGGAGTTGTAGGGTGATGGTATGGGCACTCGTCTCCACTTTTGCAGGCAGGCCAGAATTTGCAGCGTTCCATAACTTTTTGTCTTTTTGTTGGGATGTTCTCGCCCTCTGCTGCTTCATAGTCCATCATCTCATCTTATATAGTAAAACAATATATTAAATAAGTGACATCACGATTATCCAATATAAAACGTTTAACACGGTATGCAAGATTTTTTTTGAAAATATCTTATAATCATTGACCAATTTGTGTCCCCAGTTATGAAGTAAACAGGATTACGTCTCAACCTTCTCTCACTTCCAAAGTCCCAGCACCCAATACCTGCTAGAGCAGGCCTACAGTAGATAAAGTGACGGAATTCTGGAGGTTCTTGGCTTTCAAATGAGGAATGGTAGGTTCACATATAGGAAAAACGTGCTTGTGCAGTGAATTGTGGTTCAGTTGTAGCCCCTTTTGGTGCTCACAGAGGTCAAGCTCCAGAATAGGAGAGAACTTCTTAAATGACACAGATAGAACATGGAGGTCTTCAAAGCAGGACCAGCTAGCTGTGCCACGCACACATTTGAGACGAGGGGAGACTGGAGGCTGAGAACCACTGAGTCCACAAACTCTTTTAACAAGCCGTAGACTCATTTATTCATTCAGACTTGCTTTCTTGAGTTTTATATTATGTAACATCCAGGTGCATATCATATTTACACCAATACATTTTTGTATTTTATTATTTTAACATTGTATTCTTTTTGTATTTCACATTTTATTGCCATAGTTTTATTGTAGCACCTTGTGTGCCTTGCCCTGTAAAAGGTGCTTACTTCTTTAAACTATTAAGATTTCTTACTTCAAACATTACCTTTAAAAATCATATTTTTGTTATTGTACCTTCAACCAGTGGATGTCCCTGGAGTCTCTGAAGAACGCTGACTTTAGCTTGACTGTTACTCTCCATGAGCTCTTCTCGTGGAAGAGGTCTAATGTCATCCATTTCCATTTCAAAATCCACGAAGTTCCCCACCGGGCTGGGAACACCATCCAGGGTAACGATAAACTTTGGACTGGCAGACTCCCCTGGCTCCTTACTGAAAAACAAAGAAGAAAAGCACATCATCCTTGTGGCCCTGTGGTTCTCAAACTTCACGTCAAGTATTTAGCTTTCGGAGTACCACCAAAACCACCACCTCGCCACGCTTATTTTGTCGGTACATCTATATCTTTTCTATGTAGTTTTTTCTATACTTGTATCTTCTGTCTTCTGGATGAAATGTATAATGTATGGATGGACAGAGAAAACCTACAAGAAACCCTAAAATAAAAGTAAAAGTGTAATGCTAAGTAACTACCCATCCTGAGTCATTGAAAGATCTAATACACACTAATAACTTATTTTCCACATAAAAAGTTTCATCTTTAAAAGGCATCATCCAAAATCCTAAAATTAAATTGTTCAATCTAGAAATGCGGAGGAGGACAGGAGGCAGCCTGCATACCACAGTTTGAGAACCACTGCTGTAGCCCATTAAAGGGTATGGTACCTGGACTGGATGGTGCGCAGTGCTGCAGATGGAACATCCAGGGAACGGTGTGAGGTTCTGACTGGAGGCTCTTCAAGTTGTGGTTTACTCATTATGAAAGAACGAGTATCAGGGCCTCCAGCTACTTCCACACCTGCACAATATTTGAGAACACGTTAAAATAATTGATAAAGCCATGTTCTTATTGAAAGCCATACTAGGCAACACACAAACATACTCTAAAATGCAATAATTATGATTATGATTAATAATGATAAAAATATTAAATAGGTATCGTATGTGTTAGTGAAAAATCACTAAAGAAATCGTGTCTTTACGGCAAATAATTGAGCCACCCCTCGGACCTGACTTAACTATGCTGAGGGTGGGACATTACCAGCTCTTCTACAAGGAGACGAGCTTAAACCTTATTTTCAAAATCTGAAATAATTCCAAGTACCCTCACAGTTTGGGAAACACTGATTTAGACCATGTTTGGTATTTGCTGGCATTATTTGTTTAATAGCAACATACAACTTGACACTGAATGGCCATCAGTGTGGCTTTAAAATGGTAAAAACTGACTTACTGACTGCAGCTTGCACCCCTGCTTCACTGCCCTCTCTAGAATCCAACTGCAGCCGTGATGCTAAGGATTTGGAGGAAGCTGAAAAGAGAGGGGACGTTCATAAATAAACAAGTCTCAAAAACAAAAATAACACTTCAAACAACAGCTGATAACAGACTGGTTCTAGACTGAGGTAGCTCTGTGGAAGTGTAGGCTCTGGGGGCCAGGCTGTGAAGGTGCTCCTGGACCAGCTGAATGGCTGCAGTCATCTCCTCGCTTGTGGACAAACGGGTTCGAGGGGCAACGGGAACAGTCTGTCGCTGTGGGACTGTTACAAATACATGTATGAGAAATAGACAACACTCTGACGATTATATCTATATAAATCATGTTTAGAGTGACTATGTGGAACAAACGGCTGACAACTGTAGCATCTACAAAAGCTACTTTTAAGAAGCTTCTGAAGACATTTATGCTAACTAATAGCTGGACTTTAGGGATTTTATGGATAAGCAACAAACAATAGAAGCGGTCTTGGCCATCTTCGTGTTACTACAAACACTCAGGTTCCCAGAGTTGTCAGCTATTTTTCGATCTGGAAAATTAATTGTGAAATCAATCCTAAATTTAAGTATTGTATTTTAATTATATGACATTTCATAAGTAAATCATGAGGGTTTCATACATAAATGTGGTTGAGTTGATATCAGCCGAAAACATCATGATCACACATAATTTGGACAGTTTATGCTAATAGTTATTGGAAAAATACACATTAAAGAGGCAACAAAAATTCTGAAACTTTAGCGGAATACCCGGCATGCATATTTTTTTAGGATTGAACACCATTTCTATTAATTTACTACAACGTGAAAACTCACTTATTGGGTATGCTGTGGTTTTAGTGATGGAATCCTGGGCTTCTGATATTGCCTTTAGAATCAGATTCCTATTCGCTTGTTTTGCTGGTGGCAGGGTAGGTCTGAAAACACAGGGTTAGGGTTACACTTTACAAAGTCAAAACACAGGGGAGGCAAGTGTCTGAAGTGAACAGGAGACTGACTTTCGCTCTGGTTTGGAGGGAAGGGACACACGACTGGACATTCCTCTGCTGCCGTAGTTTGCCTCTTCATCTTCAACTTCATCACTGTCCTCCTCTGCCGTTTTGCTCACACGCACCACTGAGCTTGCAACTGGAGCTTTACGCTTCCGTGACTCCTCCGGCTAAACAAATTGAATAGCATAGACCACTTTAAACACCTTATTAATGGGAGAGCATGAAATGAGAATACATCTCACAATACAACTGTTTTCAGTATTGCAACAACAATAGTGTGATATTTTACTAAACCATTCCAATACAGTATGTCCCATGATAGTCCAGTATGTACAGTATATTTCTGCTGTAATCTCTGGTGAGATCCTTCTTTATGTCTAATGCATGTGTGACAAGACACAGTCAGTTCTTTTCAATTAGCTGCCGAGAGCTCACAGATTTTAGATCTTTGCAGCCATGTTTGAGTTTCTATACTGAAAGAGTCAAAGCATAAGTATGTTTGTAAGTAACAGGTTTAGTAACATTATGGTGTTATGATAAAAAGTCTGAAAACTGTGTAAACTAATGAGAATTGATGAGAAATGTGTCAAATCCTCTGACAACGGGGTGTCATGTTGACATAATGTTTGAATGACAAGATAAACCTGGCAACGGTTTCAAACAATGAGCTAAAATTGTAAACTGTGTCAAAGCAGGACTTACTAAATCAGGACCAAAACAAAGTCAAACAAAAAAAAAAAATAACAGGAATTTTGCACATTTATAAGTTACAATGGCCCTCATTTATCAACATTGCATAAAAAAAATGGTGTATGCGTAGGTGTATTTGCGATATACGCTAGAGGGCGCGTGACATTTATGAACCTGTGCTTTCCGCTCAGATCTCATCGTACGCAAGCGCAGCTGAAGGTAAATGCCACGGGGAAATCCTAGCATCATTTGAATGAAACGCCCACAAATATTCACGTATGAGGAGGCCTCACCCATGGGTTTTACGGCACGCACGCACAAAACACGGCAAAAAAAAGAACATTTCTCCAACCAGGAAATTATAAATAGTTGTTTTTAACACAACAAACATGATAATTTTGCGCATGAGGAAGATTAAAAAATCTGTCAGTAACCCACGTTAACCTTATAGCCAATCCAAGATCATATTTACTAAATAAAAAAAGAGGGGAAAAAAGAAATAGGCTAATAATAAAAAAGTGACCTTTATTAAATAAGCTGTAGGCCTAAATAGCCTATTTAAAAAAGGGTATAAAATTAGACCGCATTAAAAAAAAAGTGTGGCTATAACGCTGCAATACAGACTCTGCTGCTTTTCGCTGGTTCAGATCATGGTCCAGTCAGCTCCGCGGACTCAGCGCTGGAGCCGGGAGCAGGACTACGTGTCTTTTGGCCTGAGCAGAGCTTTCCTCCGGGAGAAAACAGGTGCGCGGAGAGCTGACAGCCGACCAGAACCTAACAAACCCGCCCGGACCAAAGACAGCCCTTTATTCTTCTTTATTCCCCTGACGAGAGGAGAGCACGCGGTCAGCAGACCCTGTGCACGCCGCTCAAACCCGGACTTTACGAACCCGTACATTTCTTGTTCGAACGCAATACCAAGTCGTTAAAACGTATTGATAATTCGTTCTAACATAGATGACAACTCGTTTTAATGTGTTGCTAATGTTGTTTTAACACGTTGCTGCCGAAGTCGTTAGAATGAATGATGAGAACAACAATATCAATTAAGAAATACGTTTTACTTGCTTTACTTTCACGTCGGTGAGCCTTTTCGCAGCATGTTGTCATAAGCAACGTGTATTGTTGGGCGCAATTGTGCCCATACACCGTATGGGCACAATACGGTGTATTGTGAGCCTACACTCTAAGAAATTGTTCAAACGATTATTGCAACACGTTCTAACGACATTGGCAACACGTTGAAATAACTTTGAACGAGTTTGCAATACGTTCTAACGACTTGGTATTACATTCAAAAGAGAAAGCGCAAGTAAAAAATGTTTTGTCACACTGGCAGCTCAGAGTTACCGTAAAAAAAATTGTTTTAATATTGCTGATTTTTACAACGTGGATATCACCTCATCCCATACTGCAATAACAATTTGCTAATAAGTCTTAGCCCTATTAGTAAGCCCAACAAACAAATGTCTATAAATTGAATGTCGGCTATACACACCTTACTGACACTGGTTCTGGTTGATCTGCTGCTTCTGCTTTCCACATGCCTGGAGTGCGACTCCGCAGAGCTTAGGGAGCTGAACTTGCTTTGACCAGGTCTGTAGATTTCAAGACTAGGTCGGCTTGTTGAACTGCGTGTGCGGCTGACATTGGCAGCGGTTTCAAAGTGCTCGTCAGAAATCAGGTCGTCATCCATGTCAGGTTTGATGTCAATAACCGCTTCAGAAAGAACAGATTCCACCAGGGGTTTCACAGCAGATGTAAGCCTGGATGACGAGCTTCTTCTTAAACACAACAGAAATCATTAAATCTTTCGATCTCCATAACCAAATTCACACACCCTCCTCAGGACAATGTCAGAATAAAGACAGGAATTTCTCCCTTTAATCCTGACATTACATGGAAAATGCAGAGGGCAGGGGCGCATGTGTGAAATTGGTTTATTATAAACAATAGATAAACATTATTTATTTACCTGTTTTCATACGCAGAACTGGACACACGCGCCTCAGAGCGGGAGCTGGAAACTGATTTAGATTCCTCAATTCTGCTGCCTTCAGAGGGGCACCTTTTACCACTGTCTGACTCCAGTGGATGTTTTGAAGATCCAGGCTCTGAAATACATTTACAGTTGCATTTAAGAAAATTGCATTGAATATTGTAGATATACATTAAGTTAAAATGACAATTTACACCACTTTGACATTTATTATTCTAATGCATTCAGCAAGATACCTAAAATAATAACTAAGTATTACGTATTTATCTAACACGACATTAGCAATAGCATATAATTACTTAACCACAATGTAGACATATTAGAAATACAGATGAATAAGACACAGGAAAGTGGTATAAATTGAAATTGTGCAACTTTCATTCACTTGATGCATGTCAGGGTAGGGGGGCTGAGGGGGAGGGGTTAGGGGAGAGTCCAGCTTCCAGACAGCCCACATTTTTACAATGTGGATATCACCTCATCCGACCAGCTCATGATGTTAAATGATGATGATAAAATGTACTTTGATAATTTGTAAACATTAAGTGAGCACTTCATAGACTTACCAACTGCCACCGATCTCAACTTCTCAAGAACACCATTTAACCTGCATCAGAACAAATTATGTCAGAGTCATAACACAAACTATTGGTAAATGATTGACAATTCAAACATTCCTCATACCAGGCTGTGAACTTGATAGTGTTGCTTCCCAAAAACAGAGACAAGTCGTCAGCCATCTGTTGGGGTGTTTTCTTGTTTGCTACCATCACCATAATGTAATCAGGAAGCTCTTCGTCTAAAGCACCACAAGCCACAACAAAACAAGGGTTAAAATTTAGCCTAGATTAACAATAAGCAGCATCACTCACCGATATAAGCACCGAGCTCCTGAAGTTTGCCCTTGATTGCAGTCTGCAAAACAAGAGTGTAATTTGATATGTTAGCAACTGCAGAATCTAGAACACGTTATTCTCTTTAATGTACCAGCAATTCAAACACTGAACTGTGATTTTTTAAAAAGCATCCAATTAGTTATAAGTATTCTTTTCCAATTACATGTTGCCGCTAAAGCTATCGCCTAGCTACCATCATGGCTAGAAACACCCATCGGATGTTTATAACACCTCTGAAATAAATAATGCACATGCCACTCTACTCACTCGTATTTTCTTGCTAATTTCCGTTCCGATTTCCATCTTTGCGTTAAAACAACCCTACAAATGCTCTGTTTGATAAATTAAGCCCCTTTGAACTGATGAACCGCAGCTAGAAGGTTAGCTAGCCCTTCTGCACCGTTCTGCAGCTAGCGGCAGTCACGTGACCGGAGTTACGGAAGCCGGAAATGGATAGTTCTTCTTCTTTGTCTGCGCATCGGACGGACTAATTTAGCGCACCCTCCAGATGTAGATTGTACATGAACATCATTATGGCTTACATCTTTGGGAATAATGCAGCCTGCAAGCTACAGGAAATAAATAAACACTTTACACTTTAATCAGTGAGTCCGGTGTGCTTTAAAATTTAAAACATATATTTTGATGATAAACATTAGATTAAAAAAAAATTCAAGAAAAAACTTTCCCCATTGTTCTCTGTTTTCTTTTAATTAAAACCCTTTCTCTATTATATTTCCTACACTTCAGAAAGACATGCTCCACTGTTTCTGGCACATTACACATCTCGCAGTTTCCTAAATTATGTTTTCCTATTAGATGCAATGTCTTGTTTAGTGTGACCTATTCTAATTCTTGTAACAAAGGCCTCTTCTTTTCGACACCTTCCTATCCACTACCCTGACCAACCTAAGGATTACTTTGCAAAAACCCCTCCCTTTATCCCCCCAACCCCCATTTATCTTGCCACCACTTTTTTTTCTACATGTTTTTTAATCACCGACTTAGCCTCTGATTTTGATATTTTACACTGAATAGACACATTTGCTTTCAAAGTAATCTAATTAATAGGCTACATTTCCCTTTCATATTTATTTATTTTTATTTTCTTCATTTATTTAGGCTATTTATTACTTTATCCGGACAATGTACAAATACAAGAGCGAAGATCTTTGTACCAGACTGTAGCCTATCAGACACATTTCCGTTTGTGCTGATAGTCATAGAAAGCTGAATGAATATAGCTCATAGTCCTATATTCAAGACAAACTACATGAGCTAAACCCCAGGTAAAATAGGGTAAAATATAGAAAAAGACGGCTTTATTACTTTACAATTATCATGTTGAACACACGATGGCACCAAAGACTATCTTATACAAGGCCCATTGTATGTGTGTCTTGAAAGAGACACAGTAACACACAACAAGCCTTTGCAACAACATTTAAACTTTTGATAAATCTATCCACAAAAATAGGCTAAAACAAGTGAATTTTAATAACAACAAACATGCTGGGCCAAATATGCCTGGGTGTTAAAGGCCCTTTACCTGTGTTTTTTGCTTTGTGTTTTCTATTTTGTTTTTGTTTGTTTTTATTGTTTGTTAAGTTTAAACTGTCAGTTGTGTCCAAACTCATTTTCAACTTTCCTAACACATTTCTAACATCTCAGTTCTTCACAGATGAGTTTATAAACACGTTTCACAACTCTCAGGGTCACTCACTGTCACAATAACTTTAACAATAACTCACCTGCAAGTTCTTGAGCAAACAAAGGCTTTATAGTTATACCTACGCAGTGTCTTTTAACATTGTCTACATTTACAATAAACAAATTCCACTACCATGAAAACGATCAAGTCCAGGATCTTAAAGAGAAACACAAATGTTGACAGATGACTAAATAGTTGCTAATTGTATTTATTGTATTAGTAAGCTCATTTCTAAATTTGCAATTAGTTCTGCTTATGTAAAATTATGTTTTGTTTTGCAGCCAACAATCAGTGCACGAAGCTGCAGTCTAGACAAGTGTGTGAGCCAAGGCTGTCTGCTGTTAGATAAACTTTACACTGGGTAATGGTGTCTTTAGTGTTTATAAATGTTTAGGGAGGCTTCTGTTGTCAGATATTTGTCTAATGAAATTTAGACTTTTATTTAGCTATGTGTGTATTCAAACCTGAAAAGGGTGTATTCAACCCTTTTTAGAGTGTAGCCTATTCAACCAACCCCTTTCAGTTGGTGTATTTTGAGTAATGATTACTGCTAAAGCTAAGCTTGCTAACACATTTGGAGATTTTCAAAGAAATATGGTGTTTTGTCATTCCCATGGCAATCATTTCCATCATAATAATAAAAAAACACCAAGATAAATGCCCTGAAATGACTGAGATCACTGTGAACACTCAGTATGTTCATACCAGATTAAAAAAAAAGAAATGTTGTGGTCACCATGTCTCACAACTTCCTTTTAAATGGAGCAGGGGAACTTCACTGGTGAACCGGCAGATGCAACAGCTACATGTGACCTCAAGCCTCATATGGCCATGCTTCTTTCTGTCTTGTACATCTGAGAAAAAGAGTATTACTTTTTAGTTTTACATTGCACTGCAGATATCTCTCCCTGAGGGTGGAAGAAGGACGTCAAATACTGAACCAAAAGGCCCTTTTCAACGACATGCGCGAGAAGATAATTCATTGCACCTGCTTTGACAATGTCCAGTAACCCAATACTCACTTTCAGAGTGAGTATTGGGATAAGATGACACCTGTTTGAAAGAGGCTTGTTGGTGGTGCAGAAAGGAAGGAAGACTCACCCAGTCACACATGGAACCCATGGAACTTTACGACATACTGTACAGTGGTGGAATAAAGCATGATATCCAGTAGGCTCAACTTTACATGCACATACAAGACATTTAAATGTACACATCAGAGGGTGTCACTGGGGATTTTGTTTTTAACTTAACCTTGATTTCGAGTTTTTGTTTTATGGGAGAGAAAAGTGAAACCAATTCACTCTTGCATTAAATAATAAAGCATTCTTTATTCATATTTGATCTAAAAAGCAATTATGACATGGAGGCTCTCTGGGTGGAGAGGGAAATGTAAATCCTGTCATTTTACCTTTCAAGATTAAATTAACCACCTGGATGTCCAAGAATGTTAAACTGTGATAGAACAAACTGACAAAGCAAAAGATGATAAATGTGGCCTATTATGTTTGTATTTGATCACTTATTCAAAATAAAGCTGTGATTTTTAAGTGTGCTTCACATTTCTACAAACCTATAAATGAACTATTGCATGGCTATGACTTCCTAGAAATGGCCCATCCTCAAATAAAATATACAGTAGTGGTGCTGCGAGTTTGAGTGGCCACGGGCACATACTTGCCCCACGAGGAACCAGGGGGGCAGGCCACTTGTTTGAACATAAAGTTTAGCCACTTGCCCCGGGTAAGCGGACAACTGTTAATATTGTGTCCAGTATCATTTCTAAGGTCCATTTTTGCCCCCCTTATACAAAGGTCAGATCAGCACACTTCACTGAAAAGAAAGTGCTAATCTCTGCCTCTGATTCATGCCTGTAAATCTGACACACGTGAACTTGTAATAGTGAGGAAGTGGTGGAACCTTATTAAAATTACAGCTGCACTAATGGTCGTAGCCAAAGTGCAAGAAGATGTTGGAGCGGTCACTGCAGGAGTCAGAGCTGCGCGGCTGGAAGCATGTTCTTCTCATTTATTATTGAACAAGACACTTCCATATTAAAGTCATTCAGGTAATTATGGAAGCGGAAAAACATTTGGCACAAGTTTTGGTACAGCGGGGGATGTTTTGGAAGACTTGCGTAGATTCTTCATTCGTTTTTTGACCTTGACACATTTTTACTTTACCTCATTCAATCATGGATGAATAAAAGCAGTTTTAAAAAGAACGTAAACCAGCAAGAAGAGTTATATATACATGTTTGGTATTGAGCCTCAACATTAAACAAGGCTCCATGCAGTTCAAAACAGGTCCAACCAAACTTTTAACTCCCTGCGGTTCCCAGTTATTTTCAAGTGGTTTTCAGGTAAAGAAGTTGGTTGTACAAATTTTGTACAATAAAGAATTACTTTCACTTTAAGGTGAGATTTTATTTTAGACCAGTCACTGGACAAAAAGGATCAAAATTCGTGAAGATATATTAAGATCATAGTACATGGATCTGTCCGATATCTAGGAAGTGATTCTCAAACTTTTCTCCTAGTGACCCCTATTTTAACAGTGGATACAGTGGCAGCCCCCGCTTCTTTTGCCAACCTGACAAACTATTGTGTTTTAAGGATTTAAAGCATAAAATAAAGTATAAAAGATGTACACGTAAGAGTCATCCCTTCATTAAAAGTCCAAATCAGTTTGGAACAATTGATTAATATAGAATAATAATAATTAATTTTCTAGTAGTAATAATAATAATAATAATAATAATAATAATAATAATCAATCAATCAAATTCTATTCATAAAGTGCTTTTCATACCGAAAGGTATGAAGTGCTTTACAGACAGCTTACAACATTTAAAACAATACGCCCCGCATATATATGTATATATGTATATATATATATATATATATATACATATATATATATATATATATATATATATATATATATATATATGCAGGGTGCATTTATACACAGCGTGTAAAAGCACTGTGTAACATTCATACACAGTGTGTATGAATGTTGCATGTGCTTTAAAATGGGGGTGATGATGAATAGTATTCCTCACAAGCTTCCCCTGACTTATAACTTCTGTTTCTACAATGACACACACTTCTCCTCTTTTTTCTTGAATTGTGTCCTCAGACAACCTTGACTGATTTCAATTGCAGCTGTTTGGTTCCCATTCAAATTGACAACATGGGGCTCTTTTGTTAGATATACCCCCTTTTCCTTTTTCAATGATATGAAACTTTAACTTGACCAAAATTACTAATGTATTAGAGTAGAAGGTTATTTTGTTTAGTACTTTTTACATGACACAAGTCACTTAGGTTTTAGGGGATTAGTACTTAATTTACTCCACACACGGTGGTAATACATATGTAGCAACAGTTTCCCCTGGTGTAGACTGACACATCTGCACCAACCATCACTATTCATTCACGCACACACATCATTCTTCATGGCCTGTTGTACATGTTTTTAGTGGTAGAGAAAACCGGAATCTGGACTCATCTGGGGATTGCACTCCGGACCTAAGAAGCACAAGCGCTAACCTCTGATGTATTATCATTGTTTAATGCTTTATAGACATACTGTCCCCAAATCGCTACTGACCTTTTCCAACAAAGATCCTCACTCTCATTGGAGCTAGCTGTGTGCAATGTTTAGCCTTAATTATAAGTGGTAGCGGGATGCCAAATCTAGCTTTCATCAGTGGATCAGAGCTGAGAGAAAGCTCACAAAAGAGACCCCTGCTGTGCCCATGCCTAATAATTATGATTTTATATGCATCGCTGATCTTATTCTTCATTTACGCTGCGATCATTTAGCACAAAAGATATCGAAAAGGCACAGTCTTTTGCAAAAAGTACTGTCTCAGCAGGAGCATAAAGACATTAATGAGAGTATGTAAGACTCAGCACAACAATTTTTTTTTTGTATGTATTTTTGCTTAGATGCACGAGGTAACAAGGATTTTCCCCTCTCAACAACATGTAACGAGAGTAATGGTTCTTTCTGAGAACCATGGCGTTCATATTTCATTTAATTTAAGTTTTATTTATTTGAATCGTTCTGAATATTCTTTTATTTTTACATAAAATAATGCTGATAAGAAAAAATCCTCAGACAATTGAAAAGGAGCACAAAGAAGACAAACGTATATTAAACAACATTTTCAACATGTTCTTATGTAGCAACACATTAGTCACAAAAAAATAACAATCACACAACTAGCAACAAACAGTCGCAGGTGTAGAAAACATGCCACAAGCAGGTTTTGAACGTCAAAACAAATAATCTTCTTCTTTCATTTAATGTCCAGTTCATATGATTTAATTATTGTTTCCTTAAATAGTCGTTTAAACTGAAAAACATTTGTAGAATTTTTTTAAAGCGTATTTCATGGAGTTCCACAGCTTGACTCAGGCCACATCCGCTTCTGGGTGGTACTGGCAAAAGAATAAAGTTAAGTTTAAGTTTGTGTCGGAGACGAGAGTCGGATTTAAATGAGAATAGTGTTTGTACAAGTCGAGGCAACAAATGGTGTCTTTCCATATACATTATTGGCTGCATACTATATAAATATTCAAAACTGTGATACAATATCAATGCACCGCTTGAATGAATCACAGAACATTCTGTTTTGGACACTGGTGAGTCAGTGCCATACGTTACCAGTCAGCTCTGTGGAAGCACTGGAGTTTTTCTTTTGTAATATTTTTTTTATCCATGTTGTATTGTTTTGTTTGTGTGTTGTGTTTTTATGTGGACCTCGATTCTGATAAATAAAGATGATGATGATGATGATGAATGCAATATCTTACTAAACGTCTTCACAGTATGCTCCGTTAAATGGTAAGCAATTGTTTCTTCGTCGGCCCATGGTGCAGATTCTCGCTTCCACCTCACTTCCGTCAGTCTACCCCAGGGGCAGCTGTGGCTATATACTAGTAGCTTACCACCACCAAGTGTGGCATAAATGAATAATGATTGCAGACCCCGTGAACTGCTACCTTAACGTGGTGGGGTTGTTTGAGTGCCCGAATGATCCGAGGAGCTATGTTGTCTGGGGCTTCATGCCCCTGGTAGGGTCTCCCATGGCAAACAGGTCTTAGGTGACGGGTCAGACGAAGAGCAGTTCAAAGACTTCTATGGACAATATTACAACAAGGACCGTGACGTCGCCCGGTATGGCGCAGCCGGGGCCCCACCCTGGAGCCAGGCCTGGGGTTGGGGCTCGAATGCGAGCGTCTGGTGGTCGGGCCTCTGCCCACGGGGCTCGGCCGGGCACAGCCCGAACGGACGACGTGGGCCCGCCCTCCTGTGGACTCACCACCCGCAGAGGGATCCGTAGGGGTCGGGTGCAGAGAGGACTGGGTGGCAGTCGAAGGCAGGTGCCTCGACGACCTGGTCCGCGTGCGCAGCTTCTGGCGTTCGGGACATGGAACGTCACCTCGCTGGGGGGGAAGGAGCCTGAGCTCGTGCGGGAGGTAGAGAGATACCGGCTAGATATAGTCGGGCTCACCTCCACGCACAGCCTGGGTTCTGGATCCCAACTCCTGGAGAGGGGCTGGACGCTCCATTTTTCTGGAGTTGCCCGCGGGGAGCGGCGGCGGGCTGGGGTGGGTTTGCTCATAGCACCCCAGCTCAGCCGTCACGTGTTGGAGTTCACCCCGGTGAACGAGAGGGTCGCGTCCCTACGCCTTCGGGTCGGGGACAGGTCTCTCACCGTTGTCTCGGCCTACGGGCCCAACATCGGTGCAGAGTACCCGGCCTTCTTGGAGTCCCTGGGAGGGGTACTAGATGGTGCTCCGGCCGGGGACTCCATTGTTCTACTGGGGGACTTCAACGCCCACGTGGGTAACGACAGTGAGACCTGGGTGGGGGTGATGGGGAAGAACGGTCTCCCCGATCAGAACCCGAGTGGTGTTCTGTTATTGGACTTCTGTGCTAGTTACGGTTTGTCCATAACGAACACCATGTTCGAGCACAAGGATGTCCATAAGTGCACGTGGCACCAGGACACCCTAGGCAGGAGGTCGATGATCGACTTTGTAGTTGTGTCATCTGATCTCCGGCCGCGTGTCTCGGACACTCGGGTGAAGAGAGGGGCTGAACTGTCAACCGATCACCACCTGGTGGTGAGCTGGATCCGCTGGCAGGGGAAGAAGCCGGTCAGACCTGGCAGGCCCAAACGTGTTGTGAGGGTCTGTTGGGAACGTCTGGTGGATCCCTCTGTCAGTAGGGTCTTTAACTCCCACCTCCGGAAGAGCTTCATCCAGATTCCGAGGGAGGTAGGGGACATGGAGTCCGAGTGGACCATGTTCTCCTCCTCCATTGTCGATGCGGCTGCTCGTAGTTGTGGCCGTAAGGTCTCTGGTGCCTGTCGCGGCGGCAACCCCCGAACCCGGTGGTGGCGCCCGGAAGTAAGGGATGCCGTCAAGCTGAAGAAGGAGTCCTATCTGGCCTTGTTGGCTTGTGGGACTCCGGAGGCAGCTGAGAGGTACCGGCAGGCCAAGCGTGCTGCAGCTCGTGTGGTCAAAGAGGCAAAAACTCAGGTCTGGGAGGAGTTCGGAGAAGCCATGGAGGAGGACTATCGGTCGGCCTCGAAGAGATTCTGGCAAACCATCCGGCGCCTCAGGAGGGGGAAGCAGTGCTTCACCAACACTGTTTACAGTGCGGGTGGGGAGCTGCTGACCTCGACTGGGGATGTGGTCGGGCGGTGGAAGGAGTACTTCGAGGATCTCCTCAATCCCACTGTCACGTCTTCCGATGAGGAGGCAGAGGCTGGGGACTCGGCGGGGGGCTCATCCATCACCCAGGCTGAAGTCACCGAGGTGGTTAGAAAGCTCCTCGGTGGCAGGGCCCCGGGGGTGGATGAGATTCGTCCCGAGTACCTTAAGTCTCTGGATGTTGTAGGGCTGTCTTGGCTGACACGTCTCTGCAACATCGCGTGGCGGTCGGGGACAGTGCCTCTGGATTGGCAGACCGGGGTGGTGGTCCCCCTCTTCAAGAAGGGGGATCGGAGAGTGTGCTCCAATTACAGAGGGATCACACTTCTCAGCCTCCCTGGTAAGGTCTATTCCAGGGTGCTGGAGAGGAGGATCCGGCCAATAGTCGAACCTCGGATTCAGGAGGAACAATGCGGTTTTCGTCCTGGTCGTGGAACACTGGACCAGCTCTATACCCTTCATCGGGTGCTCGAGGGTTTGTGGGAGTTCGCCCAACCAGTCCACATGTGCTTTGTGGACCTGGAGAAAGCGTTCGACCGTGTCCCTCGTGGTGCCCTGTGGGGGGTGCTCCGGGAGTATGGGGTCCGGGGCCCTCTACTAAGGGCTGTCCGTTCCCTGTATGACCGTAGCAGGAGCTTGGTTCGCATTGCCGGCAGTAAGTCAGACCTGTTCCCGGTGCGTGTTGGGCTCCGCCAGGGCTGCCCTTTGTCACCGGTTCTGTTCATTACTTTTATGGACAGAATTTCTAGGCGCAGCCAGGGGCCGGAGGGTGTCCGGTTTGGGAACCTCAGAATCTCATCTCTGCTTTTTGCAGATGATGTTGTTCTGTTGGCTTCATCAAATCAGGACCTTCAGCACGCACTGGGGCGGTTTGCAGCCGAGTGTGAAGCGGCCTGGATGAGGATCAGCACCTCCAAATCTGAGGCCATGGTTCTCGACCGGAAAAAGGTGGCTTCCCCGCTTCAGGTCGGTGGGGTGTCCTTGCCTCAAGTGGAGGAGTTCAAGTATCTCGGGGTCCTGTTCACGAGTGAGGGACGGATGGAGCGTGAGATCGGTAGACGGATCGGTGCGGCGTCAGCAGTGATGCGGTCGCTGTATCGGACTGTTGTGGTGAAGAGGGAGCTGAGCCAAGCGGCAAAGCTCTCGATTTACCGATCGATCTACGTTCCCACCCTCACCTATGGTCATGAGATCTGGGTAATGACCGAAAGGACAAGATCGCGAATACAAGCGGCCGAAATGAGTTTCCTTCGCAGGGTGGCTGGGCGCACCCTCCGAGATCGGGTGAGGAGCTCAGTTACCCGGGAGGAGCTCGGACTCGAGCCGCTACTCCTCCACGTCGAAAGGAGCCAGCTGAGGTGGCTAGGGCATCTGTTCCGGATGCCTCCTGGTCGCCTCCCTCGTGAGGTGTTCCAGGCATGTCCTATTGGGAGGAGGCCTCGTGGAAGGCCCAGGACACGCTGGTGGGACTATGTCTCCGAGCTGGCCTGGTGTCGCCTCGGGGTCCCCCCAGAACAGCTGGAGGAGGTGTGCGTGGATCGGGAAGTCTGGGCATCTCTGCTGAGACTGCTGCCCCCGCGACCCGGCCCCGGTTAAAGCGGAAGAAAATGGATGGATGGATGGATGGATTGCAGAGTGCCGCTTTGAGAAACTTGGTCGCACAGACTTGTAAAGCGCAATACAAGTGTTAGCCCATATTACTCTTGCCTTGTCAAATTAATATAAGACGAATAAACCATTTTGGTGCAATCTTTCCCCTCATAGCTGTTGCAAAAAGTAAAGGCGGTGCTTCTAAAATTGCAAACGAATGTGTCCTTTTCATGAAACTGTGAAGTTGTAAAACGTTTGTATCTTAGTTTGCATGATAGTCAGTTTACCTCATTTGTGTGATGTAAATAGCTTATTTACGCACAATTGTTCTTTAGATGGTGGTAACAAATGCATGTGTCACCACATTGATTTGATCCCAAAGCAATGGAGGAGAGGCAGATGTTTCTGACAGTCAACTTTTTTGGCCTTGAACTTCACCTTTTGACCTTGTCCTCTCAATTCATCTTTCAACACCCCTCCTGAACTCTATACCTACTATACCGCTCTCAAACTGAGCAACCTAATCCTTACTCATTTAATGATAAAGAGAACAAAATCCTTTCCTTGTCGCACTCTCACAATAATCCCAAGAAATTCTAAAAGGCAGCTGTTACAAACACATATAATGCCACACAGAGAAAATCCTCAAGTATAAGTTTTCACTAGCAGCTATAAGCCAGTCTTTCAGCACTTGCATTGGCCTTTAGCCCCTGCAAGCCTCCCAGCTATAATTATCTGCACGGTGCCCCGTGAATGGAGAGGGCCTTAGGTTTCCAGATTAATTACATTTGCAGTGAGTTCAGAACTGGTGTAGCGGCTTGAATAGAGCTGTCGACTAAACTACACCTGACGCCTGCGAAGAAGAGGAGAGAGTAATGAAGGCAATGTGGTTTTGGAGAAGGCGTGAGATAATAACGTCACTTTACGTCTTTTATTACTGATCATAGACAAAACAATAATGTTCTAAGTTACTATAAGATATCAAGGTTGGATTTGGTGGAAAAATCTTCCCAACAGCTTTGTTTTAAAATAGGTGGACTTTACTTTATAATGTTATTTTAAATGGTTATTATATTTCACATCTAATTGGTTTCTTCAAATAACAATAAACCAAATGAGCCAAGCATCACTGGTTTTCCCATTTTCAACCTATAGCCCAATGTTCATATAGGGTTTGTTTACATGCGCTGGAGTAACCTGGTTACTAGGCATATCCTGGTTATAACAATATCCTGGATATTTAGGCTCCAGAGAGAGGCGGAGCTAATGACAAATATGGTAAGTAGCTAAATACTTCAGCAGTGTTGCTAACGCATGGCTTTTTCGGACATTTCTCTAGCACAGAGACAAGAACTACCGAAGGAAGCACTGAAAACAGTAGAGTTATTTCCCAGCTTCAGCGACAGACGTGAGAATTGAAAAAATAAAATAAAATAAAACTTGGTTTGATCCGAGAGCTGCGCTGAGTGACTTCCAAAATGGAAAATGGTAGGTGTTTTTAAAGGGTACTTCAATGTTTTAATTATACAAAGATTTCAAAGCCCAGGTACCAGATCAAATGACTGTAGGAATATTTTTACTCCGGCCATATCTGTTTAAAAAGTTCGCGCATGCTCAACCCCGGATAATCTGTTTACATGGTATCCAGGAAACTGTGGGAATATCCTGGTTTCTAATAACCTGGATATTGGCTGAAACCAGGATTCTGTGTTTACATGAACCAGACAAAACCAGGAAACTTAACATTTACCTGGATACTAGAGTGCATGTAAACACACTCATAGTAACAGTCACGCAGTCTCAGAGTCTACAGGTCAACCTAGCAGACAGAGGACAGCTTCATCCACCGGGCAGTCAGGTAGCTGAACTCTCTCCCTTCACTGCCCTTCATTCCATCTGTATTCCACTTGCATTCAGTTAATGTATTATGCTCTATATATGTCCTTGATCATTGGTATTTAAGTGGCCCACCATAAAAGAGCGCATGCATACAGAAAGATGTCTGTACAAAATGCCACGCAGGGTTGATAGATTCTCCGCTGGGTTTTGGACCGTGGTGAAGTTAGTTTCACGTTGGACGTTGGATATTCGGCTCCAGCACTTACGGCGGGAGGAGCCTTTAACTGCGTCCCACCCGCTCAGTCAGGGTTTAGGCAGGAACACGCTGAATGCCCCGCTATGATCTCCGGTCGTTCGAATTTAGGGACCGTCAATGAATTACTATCAAAAAATGTACGTCTCATGAAAAGAAAAAGAAAAAAAAGCTTTAATAAAAACAAATACAACTACGGGAGAAAAAACAAAAACAAATGTCATGTGCAGGTGTATTTAATGTTATTAATTGTTATTTTATTACATTTTACAACCATTTTTGAATAGGCTATAACTATATATGTCAATAGCTTTGGGGCCATGTGACCCACACACCCCAGTCCAATGTATAATAGTTGTTCTAGTCCAAGGCTACAATATACACCTTTTTCTTTCAATTTTTGGGAGTTTTACCATTTTTTGAAAAATCAAAATGGGCTAAAATCAGCCAAAATCCACCATTTCTGTTCAATGGCTTTTGGGCCATGTGACCCAGACACCCCAATCTAATTTATAATAGTAGTTCTAGTCATAGGCTACCACATACACCTTTTGGTTTACCCTTATTTGGGGTTTACAATTTTTTGAAAAATCAAAATGTGCCAAAATCAGACAAAATCCACTATTTCTGTTCAATGGCTTTTGGGCCATGTGACCCAGATACCCCAGTCCAGTTTATAATAGTTGTTCTAGTCCTAGGCTACAACATACATCCTTTTGTTTACCCTTATTTGGGGTTTACATTTTTTGAAAAATCAAAATGTGCCAAAATTAGACAAAATCCACCATTTCTGTTCAATGGCTTTTGGGCCATGTGACCCAGACACCCCAGTCCAATGTATAATAGTTGTTCTAGTCCAAGGCTACCACATACACCTTTTTGTTTATCCTTATTTGGGGTTTACAATTTTTGAAAAATCATAATGTGCCAAAATCAGACAAAATCCACCATTTCTGTTCAATGGCTTTTGGGCCATGTGACCCAGATACCCCAGTCCAGTTTATAATAGTTGTTCTAGTCCTAGGCTACAACATACATCCTTTTGTTTACCCTTATTTGGGGTTTACATTTTTTGAAAATTCAAAATGTGCCAAAATCAGCCAAAATCCACCATTTCTGTTCAATGGCTTTTGGGCCATGTGACCCAGACACCCCAATCTAATGTATAATAGTAGTTCTAGTCCTAGGCTACAACATACACCTTTTTGTTTACCCTTATTTGGGGTTTACAATTTTTGAAAAATCAAAATGTGCCAAAATTAGACAAAATCCACCATTTCTGTTCAATGGCTTTTGGGCCATGTGACCCAGACACCCCAATCTAATTTATAATAGTAGTTCTAGTCACATGCTACCACATACACCTTTTTGTTTATCCTTATTTGGGGTTTACAATTTTTGAAAAATCATAATGTGCCAAAATCAGCCAAAATCCACCATTTCTGTTCAATGGCTTTTGAGCCATGTGACCCAGATACCCCAGTCCAGTTTATAATAGTTGTTCTAGTCCTAGGCTACAACATACATCCTTTTGTTTACCCTTATTTGGGGTTTACATTTTTTGAAAATTCAAAATGTGCCAAAATCAGCCAAAATCCACCATTTCTGTTCAATGGCTTTTGGGCCATGTGACCCAGACACCCCAATCTAATTTATAATAGTTGTTCTAGTCCTAGGCTACAACATACACCTTTTTGTTTCAATTTTTGGGAGTTTTGCCATTTTCGAAAAATCAAAATGTGCAAAAATCAGCCAAAATCCACCATTTCTGTTCAATAGCTTTAGGGCCATGTGACCCAGACATCCCAATCTAATTTATAATAGTAGTTCTAGTCCTAGGCTACCACATACACCTTTTTGTTTATCCATTTGGGAGTTTTACCACTTTTGAATAATCAAAATGTGCCAAAATCAGCCAAAATCCACCATTTCTGTTCAATAGCGTTTGGGCCATGTGATCCAGACACCCCAATCTAATTTATAATAGTAGTTCTAGTCACATGCTACCACATACACCTTTTTGTTTACCCTTATTTGGGGTTTACAATTTTTGAAAAATCAAAATGTGCCAAAATCAGCCAAAATCCACCATTTCTGTTCAATGGCTTTTGGGCCATGTGACCCAGACACCCCAATCTAATTTATAATAGTAGTTCTAGTCCTAGGCTACAACATACACCTTTTTGTTTACCCTTATTTGGGGTTTACAATTTATTGAAAAATCAAAATGTGCCAAAATTAGACAAAATCCACCATTTCTGTTCAATGGCTTTTGGGCCATGTGACCCAGACACCCCAGTCCAATGTATAATAGTTGTTCTAGTCCAAGGCTACAACATACACCTTTTTCTTTTCAAAGCTATTGAACAGATTTTTCAAAAATTGTAAAACCCAAAAGGGGGAAATAAAAAGGTGTATGTTGTAGCCTAGGACTAGAACAACTATTATAAATTAGATTGGGGTGTCTGGGTCACATGGCCCAAAAGCCATTGAACAGAAATGGTGGATTTTGTCTAATTTTGGCACATTTTGATTTTTCAAAAATTGCAAACCCCAAATAAGGGTAAACAAAAAGGTGTATGTTGTAGCCTAGGACTAGAACTACTATTATAAATTAGATTGGGGTGTCTGGGTCACATGGCCCAAAAGCCATTGAACAGAAATGGTGGATTTTGGCTGATTTTGGCACATTTTGATTTTTCAAAAATGGTAAAACTCCAAAATGGGTAAACAAAAAGGTGTATGTGGTAGCCTAGGACTAGAACTACTATTATAAATTAGATTGGGGTGTCTGGGTCACATGGCCCAAAAGCCATTGAACAGAAATGGTGGATTTTGGCTGATTTTGGCACATTTTGATTTTTCAAAAATGGTAAAACTCCAAAATGGGTAAACAAAAAGGTGTATGTGGTAGCCTAGGACTATAACTACTATTATAAATTAGATTGGGGTGTCTGGGTCACATGGCCCAAAAGCCATTGAACAGAAATGGTGGATTTTGGCTGATTTTGGCACATTTTGATTTTTCAAAAATGGCAAAACTCCCAAAAATTGAAACAAAAAGGTGTATGTTGTAGCCTAGGACTAGAACAACTATTATAAACTGGACTGGGGTCTCTGGGTCACATGGCCCAAAAGCCATTGAACAGAAATGGTGGATTTTGTCTGATTTTGGCACATTTTGATTTTTCAAAAAATTGTAAACCCCAAATAAGGGTAAACCAAAAGGTGTATGTGGTAGCCTATGACTAGAACTACTATTATAAATTGGACTGGGGTGTGTGGGTCACATGGCCCCAAAGCTATTGACATATATATTTATAGCCTATTCAAAAATGGTTGTAAAATGTAATAAAATAACAATTAATAACATTAAATACACCTGCACATGACATTTGTTTTTTTGTTTTTTCTCCCGTAGTTGTATTTGTTTTTATTAAAGCATTTTCTTTTTCTTTTCATGAGACGTACATTTTTTGATAGTAATTAATTGACGGTCCCTAAATTCGAACGACCGGAGATCATAGCGGGGCATTCAGCGTGTTCCTGCCTAAACCCTGACTGAGCGGGTGGGACGCAGTTAAAGCCTCCTCCCGCTGTAAGTGCTGGAGCCGAATATCCAACGTCCAACGTGAAACTAACTTCACCACGGTTCCCTTTGGTTGTATACATCGCCATTATCTATTCAGCTCCAAAGGACATCCAGGGCTTTTTTTTCCTCCGGGGAATTCACTCCACACAGCTCCACCACGGGTCACGGCTCTTTCTACTGCTGTCGCACATTAGCAGGTAATTACAGACCACTGCTGCAGCTATGGGGGCATGTCTGAACAAGCCACGTGCACATACGACACTCACGATAACAAGAGGGTCCATCGTGGAGAGAGTGGAGAGCCGACGCACGAGCCACGCTGTGCTTGTTTCCTGTGTTTGGATCTATGAGCGTACACTGGCTGCGAGAGGCTCTTCAGAGGGGCGCTTATATGGCTAGACCTTCTCAGAGTTTGTAATCTGAACGAAACAATGGTGCCATGAGACAACCCTGATGAATTACGCCACGCACTGTGAATAGTGTGAATGCAAGACGGGCTGGGTGAAGGCTAACAGCGGCTGATGGCGATGTTGTATTTAAAAACTAGTTGTTGATAAAACAGATGAACAAAGTCAGTAAAAGTTTTAGCCCCTAACATGAATGTGAACAAAAATGCAACTTGTGTCATATACAATGCCTCACTGTCTGTATGGACGTTCTCCATTGATCCACGGTGTAGAAATGTCCTCATGTTTCACCATAGGATGACCTAAGATTTCTGCTGGTGGGCTTTGGTGCGTTGCCCTTTGTCAGTCGAGTGGTGCTTGGGTAAGAGGAGAAGTGCGGCTCGATTGAGACAGTCTTGCTCACACAGTTCTGATCGTGTTTCCTTTTGTCTGCCAAACCCGTGGATTACTCACTGCACCATAAAACCACACTCTCATTGTCTGCATGCACTTACCAGCATCTATACGTTGTGCCTGTTATATTGTTGTCAGAATAGATGTAATGTATTTTGCCTCATAATAAAAGTTTCAGACAATTGCACTTTTTAGTTTATTGACGACTATGTAACATGACTTGTACACAAATCACAGTTAATTGGCATTTTAGGCATAATGTTTTACATTTAATTTGTGTTGTACACCATGTGGTTGTAGTAATCCTTTACCCCATCTAGCATAAGAGTTTGAAAGTCCCAATAGTTGAGCAATTTCAATTGTTTTTCCCCTCCCTGTTTTACATTAGTTTTTTGCATTCATGACAATGATAATGTACAGCATATACTACCTACTCTTCAACCACACTTGATATTGTCCATCTCAAGTTGCTGTCATGGGTTGAAATTCAACATGATCTTGTTCTCGTCCAATAAGGTTAATTTGTTTTCTGATATTGTTTCAGCCAGACCTGTAAACACACAGGTCTGGCTGTAAGAACATTATTGTCATGATCTTCTGCACTCTAGAATAAAAGAAAAGCAAAGTGTAACAAAAGATGTGAATTGAGAGTTTTTCAAACACATTCATTTTGTTGACATATATGGAGCCATCGTGATGCTTATGACCTGGCCCTTACACACTGGGCACACACGATCCGCATCAGTCAGCTCGTACAGAGACAACAGTGACTCAGAGGAACCATGGGAAGTCCTCTCCTCTCTCTGATCCCAGTCTGGGAACAATACACTCACTCGGCTCATTGTGAGTCCGCTTCCTACTCAGGAAATATCTGTCAGAGCACATTCACAGTATTTGAACCTATCTCTCAGCACTTGGCCACGGGGCAAGAACAGAGGAGACTTGGGTGATTAACAATGGGCGCTACAGGCACACACTCACTGCACACCTGAACTCTGCGCTGTATGAATGAAAGGCGGCACTGTCGTGGTCTGAAGGCCCAGTGATGCCCGGATAAAAAACAACCATGACCTGAAACTTAATACAGTAGTGGTTTGTGCTTGACAGTGTTAAAACAGGAAATTTCACAATATAAGCCAAGGGATGGGATGTGCCCTTTATTGTACACACTTCCATTTGCATTATTTAATATAAAGGAACACTAAAGTAACATAGGCCCCTGACCCATGGAGCAGGTAGCTCCGTCCCTTGTGACACTTATGTGAGACATTGTTGAAGATAATGAGCTGTTTTTAACCTGGTTTATATATAGTTAATATTGCTGTAATTATCTGCATGACATGAAAGAAACTGGCAATCTCTCTCAGTGCAAATGAACTAACGTGAAACAACAAGCGCACACGTAAGCCAGAGTAATGTGCATTTGTTTGTTTTAAACTAAGTAGTATGTTTGAAGCACTTCACACACATTTCAATCTTCGCAAAAAATGGTTTCGTGACTGGACGTCCTCCCCTTACCCTCTGAATCAGTCCAAACGTGGGAAACGCGGAACACTGGTTTGTGGGTGCTTGTGAAAACATATTATTGATCAATTTAGATTGTGTCCTTGCCAACAGAATAATAAGACCAATTTCTCTTTTCTTATATTTCAAAGCTGTGCAGAACAGCCCCGGCATAACGAGTGGGTCAGTGGATCACTTCTGTGCCTTTGTAGATAGTCCGATCCAGCTTTCATCCAGCCTCTGTAATAAACTGTCATAGAAGCAGCTCCCATCGTCTCCCTGTAAATCCGCTCTGACAGGACTGCTGAGATAGCTCATGTGCTGCTGCTGCCTCTCTCTCTCTGTCCACACGGCAACACGGACTGCAGCTCCACCAATCAGGATGCTCCAAAGGTGACAGGCCCGGGCCAGGTCTGCCTTTGCTCCCTGTCGCTATGGCTGCTGCTGCGGCGGCTCTGGCGTTTTGTTTTGACTCTGAGATAGATGGGATGACAGTATAACATCGCTCCATAAAACTGACACGCAAAAGGCCTACTGTATTTTAATTAGATGAGGATGCAAAGGAAGCTGCTTCCATAAAGTTTAACGGTCGTGCAAAGGGCTTGATGCCATTGGCCCATAATAACAAGCTACAATTAATGCATTTGTTAAATAAGTCGCTATTTTGCAGTACTCTGGTCTATCCTGGAATATAGACACAATTTTAATATCTGTAATCATCCAGATTCTATTATATATTCTGTTATATTTTACTCAATCATTTCAGCAAAGTATTTTCCAGTTCTTCAGCTCATATGTAGTGTCAAAACTAGACGTAATACTTAAAGCCACACTGTGTAACATTTTAGCCAATAAATAAAATTGAAATACAAGCATTTATTTTATGACAGATATTTTCATAGTTGAAAAATACCTCATAAATGCACAAACAAACATGTGCTTTTGCTGCGAGCGGCTCACCTCTCCTAAGACATGACTGTAACTTTACCGGCAGTGGGTACGTCTCTAGCTCGTCTTCATGGAGATGTGACTAAAGTAAGCAGAATTTCAGATTTGAACAGGTCCTCATCCAAATCCATTCTTTGATCACCCACTGCAGTAATAGCATTTTCTGTTCAGAGCTGGTCACGGGAGCAAGTTTTGTATTGATGGCAACAGTATAGTCCAAAATGCTATGCAGTGTGCCTTTAATAACCGACCACACTGTTTTTTTATTTGTGCCATAAATATGTAGCTCACAATCAGATTGAAGACCTCAGTGTTTGTGCTGTATACTGGTGATAACACGCTGATGGAAGCTCAAATGATATTTACATAAAGTTCAGTTGAGCAAATAGTATTTCAGTGTTTTAATCATATATCACTTATTGCATGTTTGTCTCCAATACATGTCGTTCTCAATGACAAGCAAATACAATATGAGAGCTATGACAGTTGAACGCCGTGGGATTATTATATTGACATGCACGCAATGTAACTACACTCTGCTATATTCTATTTGTGAATGGTGTTTCCCCAGTGCTCAGATAAAGCACTTGGTAAACTTACCAAGCACGTTATAACTTCATTCATTTCATGTCGTACTTTGAAATGAGACATAAGATAAAATATATACTATATATGAATGATAAATTAATATAAAAATGAAAACTTTAGTTTGATATCTGGTACCCTCAACCTTTTAGTGACCAATTTATTTTTTACAAAAAATGTACTTTGTGAATGCCCAAACTCAACGGATCTCGGAAGGGACGGGCCTGGTTTGTGCAGGATGGGAGACTGGAAAGAAAACCATGTGGTCCCTTTGAGCGCTGTATGTATGTGTGAATGAGTGGTGCATGTAAGCTTACTAGGATCTGGGGTGAATGAAAATCGTCCTGTGTGAAGCATATGTGAAAAACACAAAACAAATACAGTAAGAATCCCTTTCCCTTTGTTTGGCTTGCGTTTGACCATCCTGTGCTGGTCTCTAGTCAGCATGACGCCTTTACTTTTGATAACAGTGGTCTCTAGGACGCTCCAGGATCAATGGAAGGTTTTCACTGCTGATGGACCCTCTCACCAGAAAGCCTACAACACCTGGGGCGTTGTAGAGACCACCGTGATCGAAAGTAAAGGCACCATGTTGACCACTCAAACAGCCCCTGGGTCAATACAAGGTGAAATACGCACAAATATGGTGAAATGCACAACGTTTTTTTCTCATAAAAAGTTGCATAACGCACCTTTAACACAATGATTTTAGCGCCTCTCCTCATTATTTATTCTCGCGTCTAATTGTCCGATTGTCTGGTGGTGCACTGTACTGTGGGGAAGATTAGGTCTAAAGCGAGAGTGGTGTCTTTGAAAAGCAGTCACAAAGGATTTATTGTGTGTGTCCTGGCGTGACCTCGCTCTCCTCTCTCGCTCCGTCGGCTGTGAGGAACTGTGCAGCCTGTTGGAGTCCATCTGGGAGCTTGGATTGGCTGCGCTCGGTCCATGCCAAAAACAATACTCTTTGCCTATGTGGCCTGTCCGTTCTCCTGGCACCTCTCTCCGCCCCATCAGCGTCCTCCTGGCACTTGGGCCCGTAAGTCCCAATCAGCGGTTCCAATTGAAAGAACATGTCCAAACACCTAAAAGACATAGCGATGATGACCTTTATGTCTGTCCGTTAAACTTCCCTTTGTGCAAGTATGTCCATGTTCGAAAGAGGTGCGAATGAAGTCATTACAAGGAAAGCCAAAATTAAAGTTTACGCAAATGTCAATTTCACACTTGGAGAACTTGTGAGTGATTTGTGAATTGGCTTGATAGAAGTTTTGCCGCACAGACTTCCGACTTGTACAAGGGAATAAAATGTAATATCTAAGTTTGCCTCGGTGTTTAAGCTTCAAAAGTTGAATATGTTTCTATTTTTTTGTGCTTATGCTGATCTCAGTGACGTGAAGTGGCTGCTGTGATGACTAGATCTTAGTTAACCCCATCCGCTGCTGTCCTCGCCAGACGCACTGAGCATCCTTTATTGTATAATGTCTGATACAGGGATGAAGGAGGCCAGAGCTTGACTCTTTATATAATTGCCCTATAATATGTGAGTAGACATCATTGACTGTTCTCAAAAATCACTGTAATACTAATCTGTAATCCTTTAGACATTGGCCTGAGTTAAACTTGCATTGTCTTGACATAGACACAGAGGGGTTTGAGTGCCTGAATGATCCATGGCAAACAGGTCCAAGGTGACGGGTCAGACAAAGAGCGGTTCAGAAGCCCCTTATGAGAGACCAACAGGCCCTGTTAGAACCATGAGTCCGTCCTTCTGTGGACCCACCACCTGCAGGAGGAGCCATAGGGACTGGTGCAATGTGGTTTGGGCAACTCCAACTGCTGCCCCCATGACCCGGCAATGGAAAAGTGGAAGAAAATTGATGGATGGATGGATGTCTTGACATAGGTTGACACAATGGCTTCTTCATGTGAGACATACTCGGACACGTAAGATTGTAAACATTCGACATGTGTCCAGTCTGGGGTTGGACCGAGGTGGGAGGACTGTGAGACTGAGGGCCAAACCGTGTCAGCTGCTGTCCCAAACTCCACCACAACAACAACAACAACAACAATAGAGTCTATAGCCTATAGGAGCCAACACACAGACACAAGGACAAGCTGCCGATGAAAACACTTCTCGATGCCGACAGTCAGTTCATTGCACACTTAGAATCACATTCAACTAGTTTCTCAGGAGCAGTGGGTGACTGCAGTGGCCATCTTGGTTAAGGTTACGTTTTAGGCTGCTCTGCATATCTTGGGTTAATGGGGAAAGCTACAGAACATGGAAACTCCTTCTGCGTGGAGTGTATCACATACTACAAGTTTCAGTAGATGTGGACATGCAATTACGCTTTCGAAAGCCAAGACCTTCCAACCTTTAGACTCTGAGCTTTAACTACTGGAAACGGCACCAATTAGTTGGGGACTTGAGCTGAAATTGTGGAAGAAAGAGAGAGTCGCCATAGAAATGACAGAAACACTGTTAGTTTTCTGAGCCTGTTCCGAACAAATGTGCACTGTTTGCCAATGGTTTACCAGTTTGCGTTCTATCCCCATACAAATAAATGGTGAAGCCAGGCTCTATATTAAAGTTTGGCAAGGTATGACAAGTCCGTTTCATGGCATTTATATAATTTCTCTGGTTTCTCCATCATTAACATAATACGTTAATAATATGTTAACATCATCATAAGATGATGTTTAGTGGCTATTGGATGTGTATCAGACACCACAAAATGTAGAAACCTTCACACAATCAGCGTAATGAACTTTCCCGGACTAGCTGGCTTGCTAATTATCCACATACATTAGGATTGAACACCGCTTCTACTTTATATTTCTTTATACATCAGTTTTATATAGCGCTTTTCTGGACACTCAAATACGCTTTACATTGCACTATTCATTCACTCCATACTTGGTGGTGGTAAGCTACTATTGTAGCCACAGCTGCCCTGGGGTAGACTGACGGAAGCGAGGCAGCCAATCTGCGCCATCGGCCCCCCCGACCACCACCAACCACTCACATCATTCATTCCTGCCTATTGTACATGTTTTTGGTGGTAGGGGAAACCGGAGTACTCGGAGGAAACCTACGCAGACACGGGGAGAACATGCAAACTCCACACAGAAAGGCCCCGTCCAGGTGGGAATCGAACCCGGGACCTTCTAGCTGTGAAGCACAAGCGCTAACCCCTGTGCTACCGTGCCGCTGTGAGAGTTGCCTTATGTTTTCCAAGCTTGATTTTGAGATGGAATCTGGCAACCTTAAGAATGGTGCTCAGTCTGCTTTCTGATTGGATAGTCATCTTGAGTCAACAAAACTAGAATTAGTTGCTGAGGGATGATAACAAGAAATAATTTATAGTGGAAGCAAATTGAGTGCTGAAATCATCCGAAGAGTCAGTGTAGCGCAATAATTGGCCCTATAAATGATTTCAAGCATCTGTTTAGAGAGCAATTCATATAACACATAATCTGGCAACTCTGAGCACACACTGGAGGGCACTAAATCTTGAGTCCAATCTCCTGCTCATAAAACGGTCTGCTATCATTGCAGTGGAAATCTGACACGTGCGACTTGGACACATTTGGCTGTTAACTGTAAAATTAGCTTGAATTGCTCAGCTGGGCCATCGTTCCTGTGCTCAGCTGACAGCGCTATCCAAACACCGTGCCATATTTCCCACGCTCCACACTTGTCCCGGACAGTTTAGGGCGACAGGTGCACGCCGTTCACCGTGACCTTGAGGAACAACACCCTTCGCATGCTCGCGCCACCAGCCTCTGGTTGTAAGCGCTATTATTCCATTCATCCACTCTGGAGCTTACATGTAAAGCATTTTCTGCATCTACATCCCAAATTGTTCTGGGCAATATTTGACTTCCTTCAACTTGTGTTTGGCTGCGTTGTTGGAATCAGTCCAATTTGGCAGCGTCAAGACCCGAGGCATGTTATTGTAGAGCACTGCAGGAGTTTACATGACCCAGATGGGCAAAGGCTGAGATTGTGAAAGATCAGTATTTGCTGTGCTGCTCAAAATACTTGAGCATACAGCCATTATGGCAGTAAATCGTAGTTTTACCGATTTGTCTTAGTTAAATAATTGTTTTTGTATTTTACTATGTGCAGTCCTTTGGAAAACTGCTTTGCTGAATAAAAAAGGGGATTGGATTATATTTTACAACTTTAAGGCAGAACTAAGTAACTCATGCCCCTAGAGGCCATACACACCACTGCCGGTGTCGTAGCATGTTGCGTTTTTTTACTCATGAATTGTCCGTGAGAGAAAAGACACAGGGAGAGAGGGATATTGTGCATTGTGCCACAACCCAATTACACAATGGAGATAATTTTGGAGTGACAAAAATTATCTCCATTGTGTAATTGGCTGTAATACTGCTAAAGTAGTGCTAGCCCACAGATAGCTTTGCCCGTTCGCTTCTTCTTCGTGATTCTATTAGTGTGTATTGCGCCTCCGGGTCAGAGCAGGGAAGGTTGCAAATGTGGTTTTCTGGCCAGAGACACCGGGGGAGATGAACGATCCCCCCGATCATCCCATCAACACTTGTATTACCCTCATAGGGACTACAAAAAGGATTTATTAAGGTAAACAATTTACTTAGTTCTGCTTTAAGGTTTTACTATAGGAACTTAACTGCAGACTTGTGGTCAATGATAAAACAGAAAGATCAGGATAACACAGTAGTCATTGTGTCCTTGGGCAAGACACCTCACCCTCCTTGCCTCCAGTGGTGTATGAATGAGTAAATGAATGAGAGTGTGAAATGTGAATGGGTGAAATGTTCCTTGATGTAATGCGCTTTGAGTGCCTATAGTGTTGGTAGAAAAGCGGGACATAAATGCGGCCTTTTATCATTATTTACCATTTAGCACACAGTGTCATGGTGTCGTGGGCAAGTCACTTCAACCTCCTTGCCTTTGTTAATGTCATGGAAGCGAGTTATTGGAGGCCCTCTGTGCAGATCTGCAGTCATGCCTCTCTTAATAAAACCCAGGGTGTAGCAACTTTGTGTGCCCAATAAAGTGCCTTATGACAACAGCAAAACATTATTTTATTTGTGACATACTTATACATTTGAACACAAATCTCAGTGCTACAACCCTAAGACTAACACATTACTGTAACAACATACAATGAATGGAAATCTTTTAGGGCTGTGATTGGGTGTAATGAAAATGTCACCGTGACCATGGCTATTAACATTCTACCAATACCTTAATTCAACCTTTTCCGGGCTGTTTCTCTTTATTTTATAGCTTGCTCTTCAAACACCCCAAACATTTCTCTCTCACTGAAAGTTTTGACCTTCTGACCCGCGCCATGGTTCGCCTTGACCCCTTGCACAAGTGCTGACCTCCCCCCCCTCCTGTTCTGCAGTGGGACAGCAGTGCGGGGCGGCGTGCCTGGCATAGCTGCAGCGTGGGGTTGTTTATGGAGAGAGGTGTGCCAGTGGAGCACATGAGCGGTGCGGCAGCTGCTGTGTGTAAATCTGCCTGCTAAGACGCTGCGATACTACTGTGGCATTCTGTGGCATACCGGCCCACGGGCTTGTGGGGCCTGACGCGCAGATAGTGATACAGGAGGTGAGAATGCGACTCGTGTGCGTGCGTGTGGGGCTGACTCTGTGTTGATGATGTATAAACAGTATCTGGTGCAGAGCAATGTGGATACATGGGATTCCGGACGAGATATGCCCCGTATGCAGAACCAGGGGCATGTCAATTCATGTGCCAGTGTTATTTACTATGGAAACCAAACATGGCTTCACCAGATAAAGACCCGCACAGAGTTTGTGGACAGAAACAGTGGATTTTTGGGTAAAAAAAAAAAAAAAAGGATGCAATTGGCTGAGCAGGACTTAAAGCCACACTGCAGAAGAGAAACTAATCAAAAGTCACAAAAGTCTGCTATTTTTGCAATGCGGAATCAAAGTTTGTAAGAGGGACTAATGTAAACAACCTGTAGAAGGAGCAAAGCCGCAACATCATAATGGAGGAGCTGGTGATGACATTTTCTGAGGTTTATTTCACCTATGAAAACACTCATATCAAAATTAAAGCTTTAACATATTTGGTTAGAAAAGTTACACTGAATGACTTTAAGATATTTTGGACAAAGAAAATAAAACTGATGTTAAGATGGATTATCTTACAGTTTACAATGAATTTAAAATCCATATGCCATTCTGTGGACAATTATACCATATAAATCATCCAAACACAACAGGCCACAGGACTGAAAGTTCTGTCACAGAGAAACAGAGGGTCATTGTAACAAACACCATAGCTAAAACAACAAGATGAACAAATGAAAAAAAGATACCAAACTTTATGTCTTTGCAGCACACGGCGTTGACCACTATGTGACATTGACCGTGTGGTGTAAAAGGAAGCCCGTGAGAAACAATGCGGCACACACAGACCATTAAAATGCAGTTTGTAATTCAGTGATAAGCCTCCATGGCACGCTGCTATTTCAGGACAAGTGGGCTCAGGGAAAAACAGGATATCCCTCCGTGTTTGTGTAGCTGCACAGAGCACATCCAGGACAAATTTCAGAGCAGATATCGTCTGTCACCAACACACTTTTGCGTTTTGGGCTTTTTCTTTTATAGTGACGTCTGAGTTTTATGCTTGTTTTTGACACGGGGTTGAGATGGGGGTCGCGTCTAAAGGGTCGCCGGGGTCAAAGCCGGGGTCACAGCTGGTCCTGAGAAAATACAGCTGAAAGTGAACAGTGATTCTGTCAAACAACTCAATGTTCGGTTTTAGTTGAAAAAACGCCACATTATGAATAAATCCAAACTGTTTCTTTCTCTTTATTTGGTAATGACCTTTTTATTTACTCACACATAAAGAAAAAGTAAAATAGTAAATTAACATAAACCCAAACCCTTTGTAACAGTATACGTGCAGCTGATGTGCCTTTGAGCAACAGCTTTTCTACTTCATTTCATGAGGATATGATTATTCCTACCTCTAGCCTCATGTGAAGACTGAAAATCACCAGTTAATATGTTGGATAGTCTCCTGGTAGTGATGTTACGAAATGTGTTCCTTATGTACCTTATTACTGCGTTGTAAATAGCCTTTATTGCAACAAAAAATCCACCATTAAAGTGGTCAGTTCAACACCATACCCCGAATATAAACTAAGCCATTATCGGATAGACCATTAGACACTACAATTATTTTATCTAATACGTAATTTCATGTTTCATTTAATCTCAGTCACACTGTGTCGGCTTCAATCCATTTCAGAGTGTATATAAATGTCGGGTCTAATCTAAAGTGGCAGCTCCAGCGCGGGTTGTTTAGGAGCGTCCTCCCGTCCCTCTCCCTCCTCCTCCAGTCTCATGTTACTGTCTGTGTGTTTTACTGTCAGCTCACTGCAAACACAAATTCCCAGCTGGGACCCCGGCCGGCCGGGGAGACACAGCTGGTGCTCCCTCCCCCGAAACAGATCTCCCAGCTCCGACTAAAATTATAACATGTCACGGGCTTGGAGGGGCTCTTGACTGGAGTGCAAGCATCATTAACTGGCGACCATTAATCTGTGGCGATCACAGGTTGCACATTTATCTCGCACTCCTCAGCACATTGCCATTTCACATTTTCCAACGTGAAAGTTTAAAGCGTGTTGAGCTCTTGAAAAGGCAACAAAACACAGCTCCAGTCGCTTCACAAGGGGACAATACGAACACATCTATAATAATGAGCATTTAAACAGCCTCAACACACAGCTATAGTTCTACCTTATCAAGATTAAATGATGATCTTTTACATGAATCATATGTGACGTCGGGTTTGTTTTTGAGAAACAGAGAAATATAGTGTCTAGAAGTACTTTTTGGCATCTACAACAATACATGCAGCTGCCCCGTGGTGAACTGCAGGTCTTCCCAATGACCTCTGCTGCGTTTGAGGAGCTGCAGGACGTCAACGCTGTAATCTAACTTTAGGAATAATGTTATTAGGTTTGTTAAATGGTAAAAATGCATTTACTTAAAATAATTTACAATGACTCTGAGAATTCATACTTGAGATAACTGCTTAGGTTTTGAGCTGGATATAGGCAATAATTATGGTTTCTCCCGTGATAAAAGTGTAGTGAAAACTGTGTCCAAACGGACTTTTAATGTCTCTACCACAGCTGGAGCTCATTATGTCTTTTGAGAGCCAAACTCCAGTGAGCAAAGTTCAATGTTCTCCACAAGCTCTCATCTGTCGGCCTTGACAGCGAGCGCAGCCCATTTTACATACAGTCTAGCCATAGCATGTGTGACATAGATAAGAAACCCAATAGAGAACAAATAGACCTTTTTTTCTGAGTCTTTTTAAGATGCTCAGATCACAAGACAATATCAGCCATTTATCGCCATGATTATGTCTGCACACTTGTGATCATTACATCATTTTTAAAAACCCATAGATTAATATTGAGGAGGTGGGCAACCATGATTTACGTCAAATCAAAAGTCATACCGTGATTGGCATCTTGAACCGCAGGGGAATTGTTACTGTTGTATCAAAAAAGTGGTGTCCTTATTTAATCACACAGGCACAATTCTTGTCAGCTTAAGCTTTGGGGCCATAAGACTCAAACAGCTGGTTTAGAGGACTAATTCCCGGCGAAACAAATGATGGGGGTGGACATGGATGTTTATGTTTATGCTTGTTTGTTTGTTTCAAAATGCCACTCCTAGTTACTGTATACTAGCCTCTGCCCTTCATCTAGAGCACAAACTGAAGTACTCTGTCCCCTTAGGATGTCAGATAGGTTTGGTAAAGGTGTTGAAGTGTCGGTATTCTTCATAACACTTTTTCCTAGGCCCTGTTGTAAACATGCAGGTGTTCAATTATGCATGGCCAAGCAGCACTGTTTAAAATTCAAGGTTAAAGCATCCACCGAGCCCAATGTCTTCTTTCCTTTTGGCCTTTCCATTCTTGGACAGTGGTTTGCATAATAATGTTGCATATGCACAGAATGCCTTCCCAAAAGAATGTGCAGGAAAGTAGCGCCAGTAGCGACACAATTATGTTTAATTTGCCCAAAAACAACAGCAAAGTGTGAAGTTAGAAATAGAATACAGTTTGTGAGTGTATGTGAATAGCCTCCACTCGCTCACTGTGTCTCAGGTCTGTACGGTTTGTGCATAGGGTCGCTGGCTTGAGAGACACAGTCCATCGTGTGTACTGCTGTTCATTTCTGGCCAAGAGCATATTTGGAGCACAAATCCAGATGTTGTTTCTTCTGGAAGTGTCTCAAACTGTGTCTGCTCTGAAACAAGCCAGAACCCATCCAAAAGCACTGTTTGCTGTTAACCTAACCTAAAGAGCCAGATTGATATTGCAGTGCCATTAGCGCAAGGCTCTGGCTTGAATCTTTCAGTTAGGAGAATGACATTCCTTTCCCAACGCATCCCAAACATTTACAAGTACGTTTTCACACCCTTCAGGGAGCAAAGTGGCACGGTAGTACTAACAACCACCAGGTTATTTGTTTTTAACATGTGTGCTACTTAATGGTCTACAAAATGCAGTGCACACAGTATAGGGCAGTTCTTTTTTGTCATAAACATCTGCAGATACAACAAGGGGACAAAATAAAAATCTGTAAAATACAGGTATAGGGCCTTTAAAGTAGTCCTATAGTAGATGCTGTGCTGGCAAAGTCCAAAGTACTCCTAAAAGATTTCTTCAATTAGCTACAAATGGTACCAAACACCCACACACGACAGAGGCACAGCCGGTAGAGCAGGTCGGAGGGTCAGGGGGTTCGAATCCTGGCTCCTGCAAGTGCACACTCGTTGTGTCCTTGGGCAAGACACTTCAGCCACCTAGCCTCCCGTGTCTGCGTACATTGGTGTGTGAATGAGAGTGTGAATGGGTGAGTGGTTCCTTTATGTAAAGCACTTTGGAGGAAAGCGCGATATAAATTGAGACCATTTACCATGTAACACTTTTTGTTGCACACTGAGAACAAACCTGCCGGTTTCCATCCATCCATCCATCTTCTCCCACTTGTCCGTTGCCGGGTCGTGGGGGTAACTGTTGGAGCTGCCCAAATCACATTGCACCAGGCCCCTCTGGCTCCTCCTGCAGGTGGTGGGTCCACAGAAGGACGGCCTCATTGTTTCAAACGGGCCTGTTGGTCTCTCATAGGGGCTTCACCCATTCACACTCTCATTCAAACACCAGTGTACGCAGACACAGGAGGTAAGGGGGGTGAAGTGTCTTGCCCAAGGACACAACAACAATGTGCACCTTCAGGAGGCGGGATTCGAACACTCGACCTTCCAATCATGAGACGACCCGCTCTACAATCTGCGCCACCGTCGCCCCCTGCCAAACAAACCTGCCAAAGATACCAAACATTAAAACCGCCGTGATCAAATGAACGCTTTTCTTCATTCTCTTAACTGGCAGACATGTTACCCAGTATGAATTTACTTATGTTACACCATTTCACAACAAGGTTATTATAGTATAACTCACAACTCTCAACACCGATGATGGCAGCTTCTTAAAAATGTCCTGCCACTAAAACTTAAATAACCCTAACGCCAGCCCCTCTGAGTGTCACAATGCAGCCCGAGCTTTATCAGAAGGAAGTGAAGCGCACGGGGCTATTCGGTCACTGTTTCCTTCCCCACCTTCACTCAGCAGCAGCTCCCTGCGCTTCCTCCAATAGAGAGCGGCCTTTCAGCTGTTGTTCACGTGCCATCGGGAGATAAATCGCCCCAGGCTGCAGGGCACAGCCACTGAGGGGTAAACAATATCTCAATACAAGGATACATGTGTACTCTGTGGTTCACTTTGTAATTAGATGTAACTGCTGTCAAATAAAGGCGCCTCCACTGGAACCTGCATGGCCAGTTTAAGTTCCAAGTGATACGGCTCTGCAGTTTTGGTATCTTGCGTGTGCCTTCATGCAAGTCTTGTTGGACCTGTTTTTTTAATGAGAGCAAAAACAAATCAATTATCAACGATGATGTCATGCAAAACCCGCGTATGATATAATGACAAAAGCAACAAATGAATTATAGATTGTTATGAAACAGTGAGTAGAAAGAATACAATCGTTCAACAGCATCATTAGCAATGAATAGACATATTAAAGTAGGAAAACTCTCTGAACCTTCAACCCGGTATATTTGGACGCAGTTATGGGATTAACTGTACTTGTTGCACCTCTGCTTTGAACAATAATACTGAATCTTGGCCGTGTGCACTGCGATCTTGCCAGAACAGGATTGTGTATCAGTGGTGTTGAGTTGCAGAGCTGCTGTGTCAGAGTGCCAGCCAGGTCACAGTTTGTTTGCACAATCGGGATGAGAGTGCAAACGTATGTGAGAGCCATTGTCTGTCAGTATCTACAGGTGGTGTCAGTTTTACTCTCGGCGGTACAACTTCACAACTGGAAAATACAATTCAGCAGAAGTGACTCGGAAGGTGTTACGAGGGAAATGAGAAGGTGTAGTTTTAGAAATAGATGTGTCTTAAAAGGGAATTATTGGAATCAATTTGGAATCTATGCCAGGACATGTTATCCTAAAGTTTTATGTTTGGCTTCAACAATAAACAATTTCAGGGTGTAAAAGTGCTTCTAAATTCATGCATGTGAGGAAATGGGGTGTGAAGAATGGTTTGTGAGAACTAGAAACGAGTTGGAGCCACGGCTAACAGTTTAAATTGAACTTCATCCGTTTGTTGCTGTTTAAGTATAGGAGAAATTGAGGGCCTTTAAGTGGTTAAGGAAATAGACAAACTTTTATTCAAAGTTATAAAATGAAAACATGAAAATGTCTACATGTGCTTCCCTCGTGCTCCAGGGATTTAGTCGATGTAAGAAAGTGTATTGTTTGATGATTTCACACTTGGCATAACAGGGTTTTCCATCATTTACAACGCTCAGATTTTTTATTATTGCCAAACTTTTTCTTGAGTGAATGGCGGGTTATCAGTAAACAAAAGCTCCATCTTATCCCTCTAACTTTTGTAGGATTTTCACTCTTGTCCCAGGCCAGACGTTTACCCCATTACAGTCTGTCTTATTAGGCCTGCTCAACGGACATCTGCTCCTGTGCCCAAATATTGTTTTTGGCTCGAGTCTTTGCAGGCTCTGCTGCGAGAAAGTATTTATAACTCAGTGAGATAGAGTGTGTAACATTCAAAACAATGCTTCTGCCCCAGCTACGAATAAGCTCCCTTTTGACTTCATGCCCAGAGAAATAAGGAATCAAAAAGCATATTAAACAATATCTCTCTGCATTTTTTACATTTCAATGACTGTTTATGATTTTAGCATGTTCTTCAGGTAAAGGGGTGTTTCCACTGGGAGGGCAAGGCCGTACCCAGCCCAGTGCCTGGTCAATCCGGTTGGGCGAGCTTTTCGACTCCCGAGGGCAGGGCCAAACCAGTCTGACCAGGTATAAGTTTTGACACCGACCTCTGTCTGTGCCAAAGCGCGAGACTAACGTGATGTGAACAGACACTGGCCTTTGATTGGCAAACGAGAGAGAGGACAGCCCTCACTATTAACATGCAGGTCATACAGGTCATATATTTAACCTGTATGACCTGCACCAGCGTGCACTGGGTAGAGTAGATACGTGACAAGGCAAGTATATAGACCAAGGGATACAAGCGTGTGTTGTGTGGAACTGTGGCTATAGGTCTGACACATGTACAACAGTTAAGTAGAAATGTTTCAGTTAGTTCAAAGTAAAAAAATAAAAATAACATGACCTTATCTCTCAATTGTGCCTTGACACTTTCTTTTTGCGGCCCACCTCATTGATCCAAAGACTCCACTGGGCCACTTAACTGAGCAAATGCAGTGAAAACCTGAGGTGGAAAAAGCATGACTATTGACTTAATATTATTTTCGAGACGTTTGTGTAATAAAAATACATGCTTAATGCAATAATTTTAAAAGGTAAAATAAGGTATGTTCTCATTATTATGGCACTTACCTTGTTCTTTCTTACACTAAGCAGCTGGTGGTTATTCTCACTGTGTAGCGCTGCTCAGTTGCCGACAGAAGCAGAGGTTTAATAATACAGTAATGTGATCTGAAGGCACGCAGCACCAGCAGTCGTTATATTCTCTTCAAACAAGTCTCATCCCCTGCTCCGTTTTCATTACAATTAAATCAGACCGGCCATTATTTCCTCCAAGTGCTAACTAAGTAAGGTTCCTGCTTTAAGTGTGGCCCTAATAAGAGTCTCATTGTGAACCTAAATGTGAATGAATTGGACACCCTCCAGGTTCTGGGCAACAAGTGGATATGAAAATGACTTCATACCTCATGGGACATGGCGAGCCAAAAAGGAGGAACCAAGAACTCTTCCTAAAGCCGACGTATTGTGTTTTATCAGTGTTTGTGAAGCTGGGCAAAGAGCTACGCGATGACAGAGGGTTTAAAATTATTACACGTGTGATGTGTTTATCAAACGTAAGGAAGAATATTTCATCAGATATGGCATAAAGGGGCAATTAGGGGCATATCCAGGACCTGTTAAAGAACAATTTAGCCTTTGTCTCACTGTTAACATCTTCCTGTTAGTCACGCTGTATAGGTCCAAATAATAATTTACAGGATGAAACAAGCAATTTGAACAAAGTATAGTTTGGAGTTTTGGCCTAATGTTATCATAACTAATTTCACAAAAAGGAAGTCTAACTCAACACTTTACGACAATACAACTATTAAGGGTTCCAACTCGGCCCCACTTTAATCTACTGTGATGTGTAAGAAGTAAAATGTGCACAGAAGTCAAAGTCAGGACACGCACAGCTCGCTAATGATCATACACAGACACAAAGATAAACTTACCAGCATTACGCAATCACAAATAAGATCAAATTATTATTTAAAGCCGCACCGCATAGAATTGTACCCACTAACTAAAATGGAAATACAAGCATTTATTTCATGGCAGATATTTTTCTCATTGAAAAATACCTCATAAATGTACAAACAAACATGTGCTTTTGGTGGCAGCTCTCCGAAGACATGACTGTAACTTTACCGGGAGTGGGTACGTCTCCAGCTCGTCTCCATGGAGATGTGACTAAAGTCAGCAGAATTTGAGGTTTAAGCAGGTTAGGTTCTCATCCATATCCATTCTTTGATTAGCCACTGCAGTAATGTGTTGAGCTGGTCATTGGGAACATGTCTTGTACTGATGGCAACAGCACAGACCAAAATGTTATGCAGTGTGCCTTTAAGCACAACATCAACAGTGAAATAAAGTAGCCTAAGCTAGATAGAAAACAGAGTAAACGATTACATTTTAGTGACCAAATCTTCTTGATATTATAAACAATGTCATTGAGGTCATAGAGTCGTGATGCAGTGGGTGATATAATGAAAATAATTGTACAAAGAGATTCCATATCATCACAGCTTTAATGCAAAAACCTAGACTTACTCCCTTGATAGTGTAATCTAGTGGAGATAGGACTCGAAACTTGCACTTGGAAAAACCCTTATCATCTTGTGTTTGTCTTGTTATAAGTCATCCATGTCAGGCCTTTTGTTCTCAGTCCCATTCATCACTTTTATTACGAACTTTGCTAAAATATCTTGTCTGTCTACATACACCGCTTATGTCTCCAAACACGTCATTATTCCCCTCAACTATTGTTAGTGTAAGTGTTGCTTTTACCATTGGATACATAGAGCACCACACAATAATGGAGCTGGTCTGTTGTGACCACATTATGTCACTGTTTAAACTGAAACCAGGATAGACTCGGGTTTCTGGAAGTCGACACCCTTATCCACCAGCCTTCAGTCGTAAACAAACCTATGATAACACACCACATCAGACATGTGTAAACTAAAAACGCATTACTAGTTGCAACAAAAGTTATACTTGGGACAAGCCATGCATGTGTTTGCTCCCAATTGTTTTCCGAATGAGTCTGTTGCACATCGCTGTGGTTTGTTTGCATTTCATCACACTTCATTGCGAAAGCCCTAACCCTGCATAAATGGATATCAGGATTGGACGGCCTTCAAGTAACGGGCTGAGGTACTTTTCTCCTCTTTTCAAAACGGTAAACTGTTGCTGCTGCACCAACTTGTTTTCAGCTCTCGCAATACGACAGCTGGGTGGACCGCAGTGGAGATACATTTACTTGTGCTTTTGTTTTGGCAATGAAAAAAAAAAGATACGCTATATTTAGGCAGGGGCATGAGGTCTGTTTTTTTCTTCTTCAGAAATTGCTGCATATTCAATATTCTCTATGGTGACAAAAATAAATTTCCAACAAGAAAATAAATTGAGCACCCTTGTCTAAAACCTAAGCCAAATCATTTTTGAATCATAAATGCTAGGAGGCATGAGATCACCTGTCTGTCTAGAAAACACATGCTTCAAGGAAAGAGCCTTTTGAATTATATTTATTTGAGCGTGTGATATTTACCACTGCGAGTTGGGGCCACAGCCTTGGTCGAGGTTGATCAAGTAAATAACATGATGAGGGATTGAGGGGAGGTTTTCTGCTACAACTGGGAAATGTAGTTTATCTTGAAACATTGCAAATGATAAAGAACAATCTGCTTAAATGATATCGTGAGATTCATATGAAATAAGGCATGATTTTCAACCATATGCGCCGTATGGCACATTTTAGACGGAAGTGGTATGTTACTCTATATGTTCCTCTAGGCCATCTGCTAACGGCTATGTCATAGTGAACATTATTGAAAACCACACATATTGTTTACACATAATATATTTGGCAGCATTTGACTGTTTTACATGTAATATCACTGATTCAAATAACAGCTTGTTTTCCCATATGTCTTCAAAGGCTGCTTCTGCTTTGGGCATTTCACCACGCATCTGCCTTGAATTAAGACAACAGTCACCACCGCATAAATACCCTCTTATCGAGGGCTAAACCCCCCTCCCCATACAAGCCTTGGACGACACAGACAACAGGGGACGCCCCATATACTTCTCCCCCAGAGGCATGTCTGGACTCATGGGCTACACTTAAATTTTACTGCTCAAAGACATGGGCCTGGCTCCCATCCCTATTTGGGACGGCTGCTTATGCTGGTGGTGGTGTGTGTGCGCGGGGGGTGTACGGTTGTAAAGTCCGTCACAGCGGAGCCAGGTAACTCAGGGCTATAACACCAATTAGCACGGACTTGCTAAAATTGTGACTAATGTTAGGTTCCGTATGGGGTTATTTTAGGCCTGCTATAGGGGGTCTGTGGTCTGGACAGGGGAACATTTCTCCTCAGTCTTTTTTCCTGGGAACTGTTGAGCCTGCATGTGAATGGGATAAATCTCACAAAACAACATTTACTGTATTTCAGTTATAGCCATAATTAATGAATGTACAGTGCCTTGCGAAAGTACTAATACACCTTGAACTTTTGCACATTTTGTCATGTTTACAACCCTAAACATAAAGATTTTATTTTGAGTTTTTTACTGAAAGTTCACACGCAAGGAACAGACAAATGTGAAGTGAAAGTAAAATTATTCATGATTCTGTTATTTAAAAAAAAAATAGAAAAGTGAAAAGTGGGGCGTGCATAAGTATTCATACAGCATTTTGGAAGTGCATTAAATTGCCTTTATAACATTCCTAATGACTGCAGAATGTTCACACTTTGCCCTAACCATTACTCTCAGTCTAATTCCAGCTGTTCTGTGAGGGCCTCAGAGCTATGGTCAGAGTGTATTGGTCACTAAACAACATCATGAAGGCCAAGGAGCTCACCAGAGAGGTCAGGGATAAAGCTGTGGAGAAGTTTAAAGCAGCGTTAAGTTATACAAAGATTTCCCAAGATTTGAACATCTCACAGAGCACTGTTGAATCCATCATTCAGAAATGAAAAGAGTATAGCACCACTGAGAACTTACCAAGACACGGGCATCCACCTAAACTAACAGACCGAACAAGGAGAGCACTGGTCAGAAATGCAACCAAGTGCCCCAAGATAACTCTGGAGGAGCTGCGACGTACTGCCGCTGAGCTGGGGGAATCTGTACATGGGACAACTATAAGTCGTACTCTACACAAATCTGGCCTTCATGGACGAGTGGGAAGAAGAAAGCCATTATTGAAACGGGGGCATAAGAAATCCCGTTTGAAGTTTGCTGGAAGTCATATGGAGTCAGCAAGAGAATTGAGGCTGGGGCAGAGATTCACCTTCCAGCAGGACAATGACCCTAAACACAAAGCTAAATCTACAATGGAATGGTTTAAAAACAAACATATTAATTTGTTAGATTGGCCCAGTCAAAGTCCTGACCTAAATCCTATTGAAAATCTGTGGAAAGACCTGAAAACTGCTGTTCACAAACGTTTTCCTTATAATTTGACAGAGCTTGAGTTGTTTTGTAAAGAGGAATGGGCTAACATGTCAGTGTCTAGATGTGGAAACCTTATAGTCATACCCCAGAAGACTTGCTGCTGTTATTGCAGAAAAAGGGGTTTCCACAAAGTATTATTTCATGCTGTATGAATACTTATGCACGTCCGACCTTTCGGTTTTCTATTTTTTGAAAAATAATAGATATCATGTATCATTTTGCTTTCACTTCACAGTTGTCTGTTACTTGTGTGTGAACTTTCAGTAAAAAAATCAAAATAAAGTCTTTATGTTTAGGGTTGTAACATGACAAAATGTGCAAAGGTTCAAGGTGTATTAGTACTTTCGCAAGGCACTGTATATATTCTCATAGAGCTTGTGTCAGAAATGCAAAGATTTCAAGCTCTATTATAATAAACACTAATGGTGACTTTTACATGTAAAATGCCGTAGTTATTATTCACATAAAAGCTTTTGGATACAACAGATGAGTTAACCAGTAATGACCCGGCGGCTAATGGAGCTAATGAATTAGCATTTGATTTTAAACCCTATATATATAGTTGACTGGTGTGGGCTTAATGAGGAAAAATTGAATACATTGCAACAATGATTGTGCTGCTGATTTTAGAAACCAATTAAAACTAGCCTTGCTATAACAAAGAGCATGTTTGTGCAAATAGTAGGCCTACTGCAATAGACTGGGAGATGAGAAAACATGAATTTGTTCTAGGCCCATCTGTAAAAAAAAAATATTTTGTTTTAAGTGTGTATCTCGAGGGGCAACACTACGTGTCTACTGACCAGACCTAAGCTACTGTAAATGAGCCAAATTGGGACAAAACACAAACTATCACATGTCGCATCCGAAAAGCACAAAAAGATCCAGAGTGACTAATAAAGGAAGTGGTGCTCCCAAGGGACTCTCTTTATCCGCAGCTGCAGCGTTGGCCTGTTTTGAGCCCACACCTGCTACAGCGCTGCACCTGAGTGAAGCCTGTACAGCGCACCTATTCTCTGCGGACAGGAAGCGCCAGGCCCCTCAGGATGGAGACGCCCTCTTCTGTAACGTGGTGCCAAAGGATTGGTTTTCAAAGGGTCAAGTCAGTTCAACCATATCAAAAATAACAGACTACCCACTGGCCACATGTGTTAAGTGCAGGGAATCGTTTTAGCAGAATCAGCTAGTTTGCATCACCCACTTCATTAAGTGGTATCTCTTAACGTTATTTTCAGAGTGCTATAAAGGCTTCACATGTACTTTCTGTATGAAACTATACTTTTACTGACGACTTTAGTGCGATAGTATTAGTTTAAGTAGTTGCAGTACGAGTGAGCTTTTTAGAACAGTATGTTAGTACAATCAGTAATAATAAACTAAGCTACATACCTTTATGGAGGACAGTTATCTCTACACGACGACAATCTCTACTTTCAGTCAACTTCATCCACCAGGCTTTCGGGATACTGAACTCTCTCCTTGCCTTCCTTTGCCCCCTCCTATTGTGTACATATTACTCTCTATAGTGTTTGCCATTGTTGTTAGGGCCAAGCGTTTGAGAGAAATACAATTACAAGTCTCTGTAAAAGGAGAAACACACAGATCTTCACAGGTCAAAGTGACGAACACCTATAGTTTGATTGTTCTCCCATGTTCTTTACAGACCTTGAGGCAGCGCTGCATTTGCCACAACAATAGTAGCAGTTCTTTGTGTGAAAGAAAAAAAAAAACATCAGTTATATCATGGTACATTATGGACCTCAGTCTGACAGAGCTGCACAGGAGACACATACCCTGCTTTGACCTGTTTCTGTGCAGACCTCAAAGGCACCGCAGGCTTTCTGAAGGTGATAATTGAAATATCATCACTCTGTAGGATCTCTATGGAGATAGATTACTATAAAAAACAACAACGTTTGAGACAACCCAGACAATTGCTGTTGATATACAGTAAAAGTATCTATTTTACCGAGTGGACAAAAATGTATATATATGCTTTTTGCCATGTCTACATTATTGTTGTTCCCTGAGATAATATGGGCTGTTGTTGAGGCTGAGATTGATCTTTTTGTATGTGTAATAGAAAGATGGGCCTAAATCCTTTCACACCAAGAACCACCTTATACATATTTGACCTTGCAAGTATTACCAGGCTAAATAGAAACAAGGCCTTAATTGGACACTAAGTCTAAACTGGGAATAAACCATGTCTGCACCAGAAAACTAAAGTCAATGACCTTGAGTGCCACCTTATCATAAAACCTCATTAGAGAAATTAAAAACTATGTGTGACACTGACAATAGTTCTGTGATTAACTTTTGGGTTCCTGCCCCCCTGTCGAGAAACACTAGACTAGAAGATTTTTGTGCCCAATGCCCATCCGCATATGCTACTTGTTTCTGAGATCAATGAAGTGTCTTACGTGATAGTCTGCCTTTTGGTGAGGTTTGAATTGGTGTGTTTTTCCACATTGCTAATGGGCTATATAGAGGGGATTCAGGTGATGTCACTGCATGACAACAGCATGGTAACAGAATACAAATGAGTGTCAATGGCAAGTGGGTGTTAGCTTATGGAAATGATGTTATTATTTTTACTGACAACATTGAGGGTTCTGTTTAGAATGGAAATAAGCGCGTCTTCTCCATCTCCATTGCCTGTATTTGCTTGATGCTCCGTGAGTTTGAAGGATCCAAGCCGGACTTTGATTTTCAGAAACTATCACACTTCAAAATGGGGAGACAGAAAAACAACAACCTATGAAAGGGTTAATACGTTGCGCCCATTGAGCCCACAGCAGTAAACAAAAAGAGCCATGGAGCGAGTGGCCACAGAAGTCGAGGCGTGACCCCCTGATAGGCACCGGTCTATCATGAGGGCGTCTCCTAAAGCGACTGGAGCGGAGAACAGTGAGGCCTTTGTCGGGGGGTTTGTGCGTCTGAGTTGTGCGTCTGTGCTTAAGCGCTCATTTGTGTGTGTGTGTGTGCGTGTGAAAAAGTGCTGAGACAAGCAAAACCTCTGACTGCACAGCCCCGCTCCCTCCCTGCCCCTGCTTTTCTCTCCATAGACACACACACACACACTCACACAAATGCTTTATTTACCAGAGCTCCCCAGGGACTGAACTTCTCTTCAGCTGGTGGGAGAGTTGGACATCTTTTGTGGTTCAAAACATGCACTTTGGGATACAATCATATAACATGCATTTAAATAACTAGGGCTTGACATTAACGTTTTACTCACTGGCCGAATGTTCTTAGCCACTAAGAGGTTTTACTAACCACAATATGATGACTTAATAGTTTCATTAGCCTCATAGAAGAAGAAAAAAAAAAACACTTAGAGCCTTTGTGAAGCTGACTTAGCTTCTTTGACTGTAACAACCCTTCTAAAAATACCTTTGTCTATAATAGGTGTACCATACTTGTATACATAAGTACTGTGCATAGTATTATTACAGCCACGCAAAACAGCAAACAGAACTGGTTGAAATAGAAATCTTCCAGCATGGCTTCCGATATTTGTTATTGTCAAGTCCTATAAACTAATCCTGTTTAGGCCTGGCTCAGATCTTTGGTTTACACAGAAGGGTACTCTTGTAGTACTTGGTGTGAAAGTTTGAGAGTCACTGCTGTAAACAAAACCCAGGGCAAAGTTATATTTTGTCAAATGGTTTCTCTGTCCCTTAATACAATAACTGGCTGTTCCCCCCCTTTAATTCCTTATTTATTTCTTTTTTTGCATTTTCCTTTCACATTTCTGCAAAGAGGGCAAAAAAGCTGACACGCATTTCAGAGGATGTTGTTTATTCCCAACAATATGAAAGGCATGTTTGATCATGGCTTTATCCACAGCTTGTCAGAGACTTTTGAAAAACCGAGGCTATTTTAATGAGCTGTTTGCCTCGCCACTTTTGTTTTATGCAAATTTAAAGCAGACAACGGCCCTAATATACGTGCATCTGATGTGTTTGAATGCAAATGTTAATCAGAACATTGTAAAAGATAAATACCCTTTAGGTGACATTGTGAAGTATTAACCCTCCTGACTTTATTTCTCCCTGCAACAACTTCCCCCCCAAAAAAACAAAAAAAAAGTTTTTTCTTTTGATCTTTTTCTTTCTGGAGGCAATGTTTGGTTCCCAGAAGACGGCAGTTTAAAAAAAAGTGCAGTGACAAAGAGCTGAATCATAACTTTATATTAGTTTTGCGCCTTTCCCATCACTGTGAACAAAAGTAGCACCAAGCTCTCTTTCCGGGCTTATGAAACACATCCACTGTTCATCCTAAACGCAGAGTTTAGGGACTTTCACACAAAGATAAATCCCCACTTTATTCTGTGGAGAGCAGCGCTGTGATGCTTCTCCAGTGTGACACATGAAATAAAATTATTTCATTTTTACAGCTCGACTGGTGTGAATGCTGTGACTGTTAAGCAGCTGTTGCCTTTATTCCCTTAATAAAAGAACTGGGGCATAACTTATTTAAATCATGACTACTAGTGCATTGCAAGGTCACCAAGTTCAACATTTATGCATTTTTAAGACCCAAGTTTAGTGTAGAGGTCGACTGATATGGGTTTTTCTAAGGCTGATGCCGATTTTTTGGTCGATTTTTTTTTTAAATGTCTGGTCTATAATCCTATAAAAAACAAATATTTGGCCACTCCAGCATTGGTCGATTTTAGTTTATTGCTTTAGGTGATTCAGTCATAGTTTCTGTCCCAGCTTTGAGGAGTTGCCGTTAGCATTAGCATCCTGCCGTTAGCATCCTAATCCCGTGGCATTTTGAGCAGAAATCCAAATTACAATTGTGGAGGTTGAGACTCGAGGAGACTTGAGTACGCGAATGATCCGAGGAGCTATGTTGTCTGGGGCTTCATGCCCCTGGTAGGGTCTCCCATGGCAAACAGGTCTTAGGTGACGGGTCAGACGAAGAGCAGTTCGAAGACCTCTATGGACAGTTTAAGAACAAGGACCGTGACGTCGCCCGGTATGGCGCAACCGGGGCCCCATCCTGGAGCCAGGCCTGGGGTTGGGGCTCGAATGCGAGCGTCTGGTGGTCGGGCCTCTGCCCACAGGGCCCGGCCGGGCACAACCCGAAAGGACGAAGTGGGCCCGCCCTCCTGTGGACCCACCACCCGCAGAGGGATCCGTAGGGGTCGGGTGCAGAGTGGATCGAACCCTGGATCCAGGAGGAACAATGCGGTTTTCATCCTGGTCGTGGAACACTGGACCAGCTCTATACCCTTCATTGGGTGCTCAAGGGTTTGTGGGAGTTCGCCCAACCAGTCCACATGTGTTTTGTGGGGGGTGCTCCGGGAGTATGGGGTCCGGGGCCCTCTACTAAGAGCTGTCCGTTCCCTGTATGACCGCTGCAGGAGCTTGGTTTGCATTGCCGGCAGTAAGTCTGACCTGTTCCCGGTGCGTGTTGGGCTCCGCCAGGGCTGCCCTTTGTCTAGGGTGACCAGATATTCTGACTAAAAAACTGGGACACTATTTGGGATTTAGTTGCACGGTCAACCAGGGAGCCATTTCTTGGCTGTTTTTCCTAAGCTAAATGGTAAATCTGCTTGTTACTATCTTACACCAGGCACCAATCAGCATTAACATGATAGACTTGATATTTTTTATTGGTTTCTACTTAGTAATGGACATTTGCATGGCCCAAATGAATGAATTTTCAAGCAAAGTTTGTTACTTTGTGGATCATATTGTCCAAAAACTGGGACACTTGGGACAGATCCTGTGTAAAACTGGGACAAATTAATGGTTTTGGAGGAATGTGTGGGGACATGGGACAGAGGACTCAAAACTGGGACTGTCCCAGGTAAACTGGGACTTCTGGTCACCCTACCTTTGTCACCGGTTCTGTTCATTACCTTAATGGACAGAATTTCTAGGCGCAGCCAGGGGTTGGATGGTGTCCGGTTTGGGAACCTCAGGATCTCATCTCTGCTATTTGCAGAAGATGTTGTTCTGTTGGCTTCATCAAATCAGGACCTTCAGTGCGCACTGGGGCGGTTTGCAGCCGAGTGTGAAGCGGTTGAGGGTCAGCACCTCCAAATCTGAGGCCATGGTTCTCCACCGGAAAAAGGTGGCTTCCCCACTTCAGGTTGGTGGGGAGTCCTTGCCCCAAGTGGTGGAGTTCAAGTATCTCGGGGTCCTGTTCACGAGTGAGGGACGGATGGAGCGTGAGATCGGTAGACGGATCGGTGCGGCGTCAGCAGTGACTGCTGTATCGGACTGTTGTGGTGTAGAGGGAGCTAAGTCAGGGGGCAAAGCTCTCGATTTACCTATCAATCTACGTTCCCACCCTCACCTATGGTCATGAGATCGCAAATTCAAGCGGCCTAAATTAGTTCCCTTCGCAGGGTGGTTGGGCGCACCCTCCGAGATCGGGTGAGGAGCTCAGTTACCCCGGAGGAGCTCGGAGTCAAGTTGCTGCTCCTTCACGTCGAAAGGAGCCAGCTGAGGTGGCTAGGGCATCTGTTCCGGATGCCTCCTGGTCGCCTGGTGTTGCCTCGGGGTCCCCCCAGAACAGCTGGAGGAGGTGTACGTGGATCGGGAAGTCTGGGCATCTCTGCTGAGACTGCTAAAGATGAAGAAAATGGATGGATGGATGGAAGGTTGAGACCTACTCGGCAATTACATTCTCCAGGTTCTCTGCTTCAAAATGACACGCAACATGTCCATATTGACGGAGGTTTAGTGAAACTTGTATTTAACAAACTTGTAGTTAACCAATTTTCATTGCAATATTTCTGTGCTCCCCTGAGGCCTCGTTTTAAATCCCAGACTTCCTGCTTTCCAATGCAAAAGACGAGACGTCTCTATCAATTTCAGTCCCGGAGAGATTGGCTTTTTTACGGTGCAAGATCGTCCGATAGTCGATATTGTAAAATCCTCAATATATCGGCCAGAAAATATTTCAGTTGACCTATAGTTTAGTGCATTTAGTCTGTTGACTGTAATAAATGTTGCATGCATGTATATAGTATAGAAGAGGTAATAAAAAGGCGGAATCCATCAAATTCAATCATCAATAAATTTTAATAAAAATAAAAAAACAGCAAATGTATGTACCCATTTAACAACAGAAATGAAGAGAAAATGTAAGATTTCGAGAGCTCTTATGTACAGCGTATTGCACTAGAAAAGAACAAACATCCCGCGTTCCTGGTGTGTCCTTCTTTAGTCCCTCCCGGTTCCTGGTGTGTCCTTCTTTAGTCCCTCCCGGTTACCCGGCGCGGTCCCCCGAGTTTGAAAACAGAACCGTCCCGGAGACTCCACAGCCACTGCTTCAAACAAACACTTACTGCTACATGTGACTGGGTCCTAGCTTCATGGATGTGAAATCTGCGAGACCGTTCTGCACAAAAAGAGATCCGCGCCAAGACAAAACTACTCCCACGGATAATGGTTTGAAAAAGTTTCCACTGTCCAGTATGAGATTGTGTGGTTTTTCATTCCATTGAAATTACATTCAAACCCTTAAGATACAGATTTTTTAATCAGGAATGTCGGACATGCATTTTCCTATTTCTTTTTTTTTTACATATATCCAAAGAAAACAGCCCTTGAACTGAGAGTGACACAGCAGACTTGGCGATATCTAAATATGAAAAGATGCCACAACATTTGCGATATAAGCCATTATAGAAAAAAAAAGCAAAAATAAAAAATAAACGTGTTTGTATTTCATTTCTTACAAAAAAAGTCATGGAAAAATTCTTTGCTTAAAAATTGTTATAAACTTGTGTCAAATTCATGTCAAATGTATAAAAGACACCAAACCACAAGCACTTGACAGTAAAAGATGCACTCCGGCTTGGTTCATTCAAATAAAAAGATAAAAAAAAATAAAAAATACATGTTCGAAAGACACTGAAGGTTGAACTTAGAAACTTAAGTCAGCAGTAGTTGGTACGATCCGGCTCAGATAAGAACTCCTATAGCTGTTTGCCCCACTTTGTGTATATAAACGATACTGGGCACCCATTCGGAAAACCCATAGCCCTTCTAGATTCTAAGAGATAGAGCAGACAGAGACCCAAGTTAGTTAGGCGGGGCCGGTCCAGCATATCATCGATCTTTAAAAAAAAAAAGCTCAGACAATCTAGAGGGGGGGTAGTTCAGCACAGGAGTAGAAAGAGAGGGCGCTGAGTATACAAGTAAAAAGAACTCATTTGTTTTTACAGTGCACATTGATTGCAAACAGTCTGATATTAGGAAGTGGATGATGCCAAAGGTTGAGCCCGTGCCTCCTCGTGAGTTAAATCTGAGCGTGCAATACATTTCGCGCACGCTAGAATGATCTCACAAGTGTAAAAAAAAAAAAAAAAAAAAGAAATAACAAAAAAAAAGGCTTAGATGCCGAGTGGTGATGATACAAGGCACATTTTGTACATTTTTGATTGTCCGTTGTTGTCGTGGTTGTTGTAGTTTATGCTTTTTTTAATGTTATTTGGCGTTATAAAAAATAGCCAGTCGTGTGAGATCACGCGAGGCACATGGCTTCAGTTTTGACTCCGCCCTCCCGCGCACAGGCACCAATCACGCGACTGAATTGCGCATCATCAATGAGGAAGTAAAACGACTGTACACACCATGGATCTATACAGTAGCACTGAGCAAATATACACCAAATAAATAAGGAATAAATTAAACAAAACTAAAAAAAACATATATTGAAGTTTGTAGTAAGAGAAAGGGTACAGGGAGTAGCTTGCACAGTGACAACGCAGAGATGTGTGTCACAAAATTTGGCTCAGCGTTCAGTGTTTGCAGGAAAAAAACAAAACAACTTAATATGCGTTTTAGCTACTTAAGCTAGTAGTCAAAAATTAACCTCAACGGACTATTTGTGACACACAGTAGCAATCATGGTTAACTACTCCCTGAAGAAAAACATAAAAAGGAACAAAACCTATCAGTGCCTTCATAAGAATCTACAGAAATGAGACTTATCAATGCGAAATCTGGGTGTCAAAACTTATATATGTATGTGGCAACTATTTTATACATATCCGCTTATCGAGTGAAATGTCGCGCTGGCAGTTTCTCGACCAAAAAGCACTTAAAGGTTGATTGAACCTCAGGAAATCTCACTCGTTCGTAAAAGCACACGGGATGGGACTAGGGAGTGCTTCTGGATGTTAAGGCGCACTTTAGAGAAAGAAAATAAGAAAATGATAAGACTTTTTTTTAATAGACTTTTGAATACAATTGATTGTAGATGCTATTATTGCCAATTAATCTCATTTGCAGGCGATTCACAATGCAGCGTGGTGTGAAGATCGTCCAACCACCCGATGAGAGGAATCTGCGGATTCAGGGGAGGGCGATACGGGAAACATTCACATCTGAGCAGAGAGCGGTTTGGATCTCGGTAGAAATAGGTTCAGTTTTATATACCACCCCCAAATGTCTGATTGTTGTTAACGTCCCTGATCACAAAACGACTAGTCCAAATCTACTTGTGCTTATTTGAATGCTTTGAACAGTTAGCACACCAACCATTTATGCTTAAAACTATTGAACCAAAATGACTGTATTGGGATGACACTGGTATTCAAGTTAGATGTCATCACAGTATGTACTCTACACAGGGGTCCAGATGTGACACAGAGGTCTATAACACGTGTGAAAACCTGACTGTGAATTGAAAATCAGCCAGCGTGTGTACTGATATAGGGCCTGCTGTTACATTTCTGAGAATAAATTAGAAAAAATATGCCTCAAGTTCTCAAGTTTTTTGGAGTCTGTATCTTTGTTTGTTGCAGACAATGTTCACACTTTCAAGACAAAACTTGGCTTGTCTTTTTTTTTTTGTGCTGATTGCTGTCCTTGACGCGATAGAGTCTGCGGCGGGAGAGAGAATAAGGCATTCTCTGGACTTGACGGAGGTCCTTCAAGACTTGAATTAGCAAATAAAACTGTACAAAATAGGTAATCTTACAAATATTCTTGAAAATATCTCTTCAAAACGCAATGGCTTCTTCTCGGAGAGGCGAAAAAGACAAAATAACAGGACCAAGAAATTCAGTAAAAAGAAAGAGAAGAAAAAAATCCTCACAGTCTCCGTCCGGCGGTGACCAGTGTGTGTTCTTCATCTCATCTTCATATCCAGTTAGAAAATGAAACAAAAATAACCCGTGCTTCATCTTTTACAGTGCCATCTCTGTGTGAAAAGTCCCTTGTTTCCACAGTGTCCGTCAGTCAGTTACTGAGTGGGCGTGACAAGGAGGCACCCAGTTCATCTCTGCTGCCCCTGGAGGCGAGGGAAGAGCGGCTCTCTGGGAAACAGGAAGCCGAACAGGGCCATGGTGAGGCGGATCCAGGCGGGAAGATTCTGTTGCTGGTGCTGCATAAACTGGGGAGAAGGAAAAAGAGGGGAAATCACGGTTAAAACCATAAAAAAAAAATAAACAGAAAAAAGTGTCAATGAATATGAATAGTTTATGTCAGTCCTGTTGAAGTCCATGTTTGCTTCAGTGGTTTATATTGGTATAGGTCAGTAAGATCCAACCACTTTTTGACCTAAGCTGTGGTAAATACTGTGGAATCTAGTGTCACAGAAGGGCACACCTAAGATGAGATTTCAATTCAAACATTTCCATAAATATATAATTCTTTGCTACAAACATGATGTAAGCCTGAAAATGAACTGATGTAATGAAGTTCACAGGTCGGGAGCGTACAATATCAAGGGCCCAAGGGTGCTGCCATTCACCCGATAACTATCGCAAACTCTCTGTGATTAGACAGGACGCCCTATTAGCTGTTGTACTGTCGACTCCCCAAACGGCTTTCTGACGGCACGACGCCTATTTCATCACTTTGCTACTTCGACATCAGCGCAATAATTACCAAAACAAAGCAGAGGAAACTACAACAGCTGCCTCCTACCGCGGCGCTTCCTTTAGGCGTGCGTTTACACTTTGGATCCCCTCCGACTGATGAAGGGGATTCTTGTAGCAAGTCTTAAAATCCGCCCCGAACCGCGCCGCTACACCTCCCCTCTGCCTTCCCTTCTCATCCCGCCGGCTTTACTGAACCCCCGCGCGCTGGTGTTGCAGCCCGTTGCATAAGCGTTCTTCTTAAAATCTTTGTAGCGCTCCGGATCACGAGTTCTACCAGGCTGAAATCACAGTATGCCCCGGGCTATTTGATGCAGGAGTAAGAAGTCTGAACTGCATTGAAGACGCACCGCTAAATGTTACTCTAATTGTCCTTAATTGACTTAATTCTACAGTGGTGTTCTTGTTAAAACAGTGCCTGGGTTTGTTCCACTAGTCGCTGTGCTCTATTTAGCGTGGGCTGAGCGTAGAGTGCATTTTGTACGGCTCTTTTCAGTGTTCGTGCAACTGAGGCAGCTGAGGATTGGAGCTGCTTTTCTGCACATTAAGATGAGTTAATGCATGAAATAGGATTCGAACTGGAAGTAGAAGAAGAGATACTGAGTAAATATTTGCACTGAAAGTTAAAAGGTAGTTCCGCCAAGCCCGGCTTTGTCTGCTCATGTAGAAGTAAATGTATATCGTAAAAAAAAACTACCATTTTGCAACTACTTTACAATATCCCCTACCGAACAAATACTTCCTCTCATTTAGTTATTTGTACTTTGCTAGACAGCGCGTGAGTCCTAGTCACTTTTAATAGAGACAAAAGCAACCGAAACCTGCTTTGCATCAACACCAAACAACAAACTTCTGCTTAGCGAGACAGTCTAACAATAGCACCAATATCAGAGGGAAAGACGATGATTGGATATCCACTACTGCCAAATCCAAGAGAGCGTCCTGCAGGAACAAACCGCCTCGATTCAGGCGTCTAGTCAAAAAAACTAAAAACATATAAAAAAAAACTTGTCTCTCATCTCTCTGTGACAAAGTGAAACGCGCACACTCGCTCACACTCAAACGCACACAGAGTTGGCGGGACAACTGAGGTATTGTGGTTAGTTGTCATGTTACTGGCTGCGTCTATAAGTGAGTGAGTCAGGCTCTATTTTTAGACAGGCATATAAACAGCCACCCGAGTCTACCCAGACACAGGCGCGCAGCTCGTCACACCTGCTGCCGGGTCCTAAGGCACTTTTGTGATTGTTTTTCAGTATCATTAAGAGCAGAGTTGTCCTCTGAACCACACCTTGCAAACAGATCCCCCCCCCCCTCCCCCGTGGCACTCGAGATAAGAGACTGGTACAATGAACTCCCTGACCTTTTTATCAGAAAGACTGTTAAGGTGACATAGGGGCGGAGCCTGTTGTGTTTGTCTCATCCAAAGTCAAATAACAAGGACCTTGTCACAACTTTTTTTTGTGCCATATTCAGTAGCAGGAGACCATTTTTATCCAGTTCTAGAGCTATGACTATTTTCTTACCTGTTCAAAACTTTGTCAACCGTATGCCACTAAGTTGATATGTTAAATGGCCTGTTATGTCTATGTTTTTGTCCCAAACAAAGTCCAGTCCAGGTAATAACATAAAATATTCAGCCAAAAGAACTGATAAGTGGGGTAGTAAATTCAATTGCAGATTCATAACCCTCTTATGTTTTTATTCTTTTCTCAGACTAGTTAGATTCAAGGCACACACGATCCCTGAAAATCACTGTTAAAAGTACTCTGTTGTGTTGTTGTGGCACGTGCTTACCACGTCCATGTGATCCTCGTGGAACTTGTCGCCGATCTCACGGAGTTTGCGTCCGATCTGAGCCTCGACGCTCACCGCGGGACGCTCCTCGTTCCTCTGCTCCGAAACGTTCTCTTCCTCCTCTCTGCCCTCCTCCTCCTCCTCCACCGGCCTCTCTCCCCGGTCCTCCATCGGCTCGAACTGAGCGGGGAAATGTGCGCGTAATCCAGCGTTGCCTGCACAGAAAAACACGTAGGATCATTATTATTAGCCCTGATATCAATAGCTATACAAAAAAAAATCCCTGAATAAAGTATAGTAGAGTATGGAGTGATAAGACAAATGTGTTTTATTACATGTCTACAAATGACCTGGCCCGGATGACTACTTTTTAGAACCTTTGTCACATGGAGGAAAAAGAGCTTCCACAAAATGCATGTCTACTACATAAAATTACACGTTAGACACCAGAAGGGCAGCAAAAGCACAAACAAGAAAGTGAGAGAGTGTGCAGGTATGTGGTTCTCAAACACCTTATTAAACCAACAGCCTCAATAAACCAGTGTCGTTTTGTGGCATGTGTCATTGGGTTTACTTATTGCTTCTAGCATGCGCCTCTGCAGTCATGCCACTCGGAGAGAAAACCCTTTTTTGTGTTATCAAGAGAAGAATGTTGTTCTGTCCCATATCTGTAAGAAAATGTGAGCAGTCTCTCTGTGTGGAAGGAGCTGGCAGCCGGCCAAGAGCATGACACCCATTACAGCTGAGATTACTCTGAACGACAAGGTAATAACATGCTGTGGTGTTGTTTATTGATGATTTTATATCACGAACAATATGTGACTCTATGCACTGACACAGCAAACAAACATGCTTCTCAACATGGCCTCAATTTAATTAAGGTGACGATTCTGTTCGAGACATGCAAAAACACTATTAGATTAAACATAACTGTTGTAAGTATGTGCCGTTGTGGTGCCTGGATTTTATATTGTTTTCTCTTAGTCCTTTTAGAAATGTTACTTTTTAAAGTGCAAATAGAAGCATTCCAAAATGTATTGCATTATGGGTAATATGATTAGAAGTAATCACATTAGGGAAAACTGCAAGTTAATGAACTTGGAAAGTCTAAACAGTAAATAAATGACTCCTAAAAATATAAATAATTGAAGGTTCCCCCCAAGTCTATTAACTAAATGACAGGGACTTTCCTACATTGAAATACATTTCAAACAAACTGCTTGAAGCTTTGAGTCAGTTGAGCATTATTAGCCGGCACTGGCTCATGTGTTACTCACCGTGGAAGGGGATGCGTGGTTGCCAGTGCAAACTGCAGGGCAGTGCGTTGATGTTGATGCTGTGGCTTTGCGGAGTGGGCACTGCGACAGTGACAGCAGCCAGAGCCTGTCCAGCTGCCATCGGTGAGGTTGGGTCTTCGTATTTGACGTCCCTGAAAGGCGTTCCCCAGAGCTGCGAGATGGGCCTGGACATGTCCCCCTCCTCATCCTCCATACAACGCCTCAGCGGTGAAGTCCCTGAAGGTGATAAGAAGAGAGAGGGAAGTTTAGTCAGGAGACAAAATCTTACCTGGTCATATGGTATGACCTTGTCAATTTCAGTGTGAAGAAAGATAACGAGCGTAACTACCAAAGATGACATTTTGCCATTTAGCATTTAACAAAGTGTCTCACCGCTGACATTGAAAATAACTCATTAGTCACCATAATGCTCGGTAAGAGGCTTAAAAGTGCGTGAGGTAATACAAAACCAAAGCAAAGGTGGATTGTCTCGTGAGCACAAATGTGTCACTCTAGATTTCACTGTTTACACACGACTATGACTCTACAGGAATCTGCGGCAACATACAGCAACATAAGCTCCCCAAAGGGACGCCATGGCACACCAGTAGGTGTCTAAAGACGTGCCCAAGAGGCCTTTTCCCCCGACAGTTACCTTGAACTGAAGTAATCTGCCACACATCAAACTACTGAGAGGATTTCAAGTCTCTCTTTGTGTTATTCTGAACCACATTTCACTGGAAGGCTGCCCGTCTCCGCCATCTGTGTGTGAAACCACCTCAGTGAAACCAAAGTTTGGCCAGACTGTCATGTGCCGTGTGCCACAGCTACCGTCTCCGAGCGGATGATGAGATAACAACTTTCATCCAATTCCCCGCCGCTCCAGCTGAACGCAAACGCTTGTACTTTCTTCTTCATTGGCCGCGTGCCACCGCCTGATCTACTGTTGTTGAGGGTTTTTGTTTTTGCCTCTTGTTGTGTAAGTGGAGACAAGTGGGCAGGGCTGACGGGCAAATGCAAAATGCTGTAACTGGATACACTGATATTGTGTTTACCACGTCAGCGGCTCCTGTTGAATATGTCACTGCGAGTTAAACGTTTGAGCGGTGTCAAATCAAACGGAGTCACGCCAAGTGCCGTGCAGGTGTGCCTGGGCACTCACTCAAGACACTGGAGAAGGATTTACGTCAACAAACAAGTCTGACCAAGAAGTCCTAAGCCTACGTATATTTAATAAATGACTGTGTTGTCACTTTCCCTAACCGTCAGAACACATACTGTATAATACATTTCTCAAGTCACAACAATGTTTTATTGCCAGATCATGCACCTGCAATTATGGAGTTTGGCTTTCATTCCACTACTGTCAGTAGCAATGCAAGCCCCTTCTTGAATCCCCCCTGGCAGCCGACTCTAAACTGGCAGCAGGATGACAACAGTGTTAGACACAGGCAGTGAGACACATGCACACAGAAACACACCGCCCGGGGCATCTCTGGGGCCTGGCAGTGAGCACCGAGCTGCTGGTCAGAGAATCAAAGCGACTGCAAAAAGTGGCTCCCTCTGCTGCCCCCCGCGCGCACTTGGCTCAACTTCTGCACCTCTCCGGCGCGCTGGAGGGGTGCAAACAAGGTGAGCGGAGCCGCAGTTTCGCCTCACGCTTCATTGAACAGCCAATAGACTCGATCCTGCTGATGACAAGTAGCCTGTGGTACCAAAACAATACAAGCATACCATGTATTCACGTATAGTTTGATAATAGACACATATAAGGCAAAGCGTCAGGTGCCGGTTTATTGAGCACAAGGTAATGCCATATGAGAGACAATCACTCGCAATGAAAAATGGGTTTGAATGTAAAAACTTTGATTTCCGGCAACAGGTTTGTTTATCAAAGCTTTTATGGGACCACCTATGGAGAACGCACTCCCACTCCCTAAAGCCGCACCAAAGGCACTATTTCCCGATGAGCCGTGCGTCGCACCGTCGCCCGCTGACTTCACGGTTCAGTCGAAGGTGGTTTTAGGGCTTAACACAACAAAATGACAATTCGGAATGGTAAAACAAAGATTTTGTAAACGTGGCAGCATTTGCCCTGAAAATAAAGAAAACGAGGTTACATTTAAACAGTCGGCCAAGACAACAAAGCAGCGCAGTTTTGTAGCCTCCCATTTTGTTACTGACATTGTAATAACTATTTACGACCCATAACAGGTCGCCGATACATTTCTCTGCTTGGGCTACGACACAAACAACAAACTCTCTCTAAAGGATCGGTGCGCTCTCGCGTCACCGTGGCTCGGGATGTGCGAATGTATAACTGTATAAAGTTAGTTTACAACCGGGATGACTAACATGAGGTTTGTTTTGACGTGTGTGTGGGTGGTGTTAAAGTGTGGAAATGAGCGGTACACACCATAGCAGCTCAAACACCGGGACTGTCCGCGTGAATGTGGTCTTTTAAACCAGTCGATCAGCGCGTCCTCGTTGAGTATAAGGTAAGAAAAACACTCGTTCACAAGAAAAAGTGGGTAAAAATACTTCAGTGTGTGCCCTTTGCCATGTGCCAGCAGTCTGCGAGTCCGCTCATCCAGGAGTATCTGCCCGGGCATGCCCCAGCGCCAGCTGCCCGCTCAATTGTTGACAAACTCAGAAACAGCGAGGGAAGGCGCTCAGAAGAAGCCGCTTCGGTCCGAGAAAGGCGCGCAAACAGTGGCCAAACTCACCGCCGGGTTTCCCTTCGTGGTCGCTGGTATGTTGACAAATTGGTGATGACTTGTTCCCTAATGATTGTTACGGTGTGGCTCGTATCCTCTTTGCATTACTGACTCGTGGTAGATGTTTGCTGACTGACTCGGACTTGTTTTTTTTCTGCCACAGCGGCCGCCCCGATGGACCCGGGGACCCGCCCCTCGTTATAGACAGGGAGCAGCAGCTACAACTGTTATGCAAATGCACCACAACCAATTCACTTTATTATCGATTTAAAGTCCACTAAACACATCGAAATGCATCTAGTGTTGACAGCTAAAGAGGATTAAATCAATGCATGCTGTAAATGGGAGAGATAAGGGGCTGTGTGAAGTCCATATCTTATGGATTAAACAGATGAGGTATGCAGTGTATTTGAAGGCTCTGTGCACACACCAATTTGCTGCATATTAGTCCTTGGTCTTATTGTCATATTCACATTGGTCTTAGTCTAAATACAGCAACAAACATTGGCAAAAACAGTGAAATGCATCTTCTCGTGGTTTTTGTTATCAGCACAAAATCCCCTCCATATGATTTCGGCCAAAGAAAGATTAACATTGAACATTGTTTGATGTAGAATGGTCGATGATTTCATGGTATTGTGTTCAAGAAGTAAATATTGCGGCTGGCCCTTTAAGAGGACAGCGCAGTTGGGAGCCATGAGCTGGTGACAAGCGCTCAGCCAACCACGCGGTTTGTTTTGGTCCCGCCTTCCGCTTCGTGTATCTGGACACGTGGAGGGGAAAAAAACACAGACCTAGATAAGACATGTGACTGCTGCGGCTCTCGGTGCTTTGCTCAGCTGATTGGGAGCTGTTCTACCCGCCCTTATTACTGGGGTGTGTGAGCGATGGGGTGTCATCATCTACCGTGAATTATAAGGACGCTTAACTAATGTGTGTGTGTGTACATTTTTTATGCATTTCTCTGTTATCAATTTCCAATAAGCAGTAAAACTAGTGACCTTACACGGATTGTGACACTATTGGAGACTTTCAGCCCTATCCCTGAGGGCACCTATTGTCGACTATGGTGCCCATTTGTGATCGATGTACAGTGACAATATAATAAACTACAGACTTTGCTGGTAACCCCCACAGCAATGTATTGTTATGCTCTAAATAGAAGAAAAACAGCTAAATCAAGCTTGATCTGCTCTGGGGGTTACTGAGGGCAAAACATCCAGGCTTCTCGTGCTGGACTGTGGTGTGAGTCAGAATATTTCCAGGAGAGGATTCCTAGATGAAAGGGATGCTGTAGCTTTGAACCAACAATTCTAAGAATATGCCCCACTTTGGTACTACAGGCGTTAATGTGCGTGTATGCGATCAGCCGGCAGCTTTTCACTCTGTTCTGAATCTGCCGTGTGTTGGCAGGTATTTGGATGGAAACAAACAACCTTCCGCTCTGCCTGGTTCAAGCTGCTACATGGAGGATCCCAGCCCCCAACTCTCATCCCACCAGCCCCCCTTTGCTCCAGTCCTGCAGCGTAAGGACCCCACCCATTTTTTTTTACAGAGAAGCTGCAAAACATGAATGGCACTACTATGGCTTTCATGCAGGAACACACTTTGACTATATTGTACAATGAGCTTCACACTTATGCCAATAACAATAGCATGGATTTAATCGTGTTTTTCTAGTGCTACTGATATGCTCTAATTGATTGAAATTCACTTACATTTAGATATGTTATTTTCCACAAAGGAATTTCTTTTAGCCTATTTTGCCACAAACCTCTGACAACACATTTACATATTGTTATTTTTAATCCATTTGGCCGTTGCTTTTTACTTTGCAAGTGTGGCACAAACGGATGGTAGTTCCTAAAGACTGTAGGTTGCAAAGAACATTTTTGTATTTTTGTACAAAGCCCCGATGTCTTGCGGTGAGAGTTTTACATTATTGATCCATTGTATTGACAGTTTTTTTGGAGCGCTAAGATCAATGCCCTCAACATTTTGAGCGGCCCCATGGAAACTTGTACTTGGTCGAGAAAGAAGTCACCTGGGAACAATTACTTATAAACACTTCATTCTTAATTGCCTTTAATTGAGTAAAACAATTAAAAACAAACAAAATGGAATCCCGGTGGAATTAGGAAGTGAAAACATCAGTTATTTTGATGTAATATTCATCCATTTTGGACCGCAGAGGTGGAGCTTTTAAAAATTAATTAGCCCGTACTGTGATGCTTCTGCAAAACAAAGAATGGAAGAAAAAAAAAATCCAATGCCCTGTTTTGTGCATTTTTTCCCCTCTCTATTGCCTCTATCAATAACTAATTAGTCTTCCCATTCCAAACAATAGCTGCAGGAGTTGTGAATTTCAATCAGTCCATTACCTCATTGCCAGTAGACTCTCGGGTATATGCTAGTTTTGTCAGTGATTTGGCAACCTCTTTTGAACACTTCACCCCTTTTTTTTTTTGCAAATCAGATTTTTGGCTGTGTGTTTTTTTTCCCTTTTTTGGTACTGAAGAAAAACAGCCGTTTTCCTGTGTTGTCCTTGTACACAATAAAGAGTATCACTACGACGAGTTTACTTTTCCCCTATTTTAAACATTACCTTTAATTGACAACACTGCGCATTCAAACTGAAAAAGGAGTTCAGAACCGTCAAAATCTACTCTTACGTAAAACTAATAAAAATACATACCAGGAATTGATGACAAATCAAGGAGTTCAACTTAGACGTTTTATTCCCTAACATGTCATCTTAATACAGAATTCTGTCTTTCCCAGTGCCCTATCAAATGTGTCTGTCAGCAGCCGTTCCCAATGGGCATACTGACTCTTCCTGGGGAAGCACAGTATTTTTACACATTCCATTGTTTACAAGATTTATGAGTCTAAGACCACATGTAATGTTTTCATCGTTCCCATTGGCTCCCACAGCTGTGCATTCAGCTCCACCTTGGTCTCCCTTGTAATTTGAACCCTTTATTGACCATGTGGCCAGTGGACTGGGTGGGGGTCGCTGTGTCTCAATCTTCCCTGAAACAAAGAACTTTTTTGGGGAAAACCACACCTTTTACTGCACTGAATGAAAACTTTTGGTTAGTTTGCTAAATAGCCAAAGGAACAAAACATCGTATAAAAATATTATCTCTTCAGACCCCTTTCTGACCTCTAAAAGGAGGTCAACAAAACCATAATATTTTCAAGTTCACAAAAGTACAGCCTGTATCAAAAATCACAGTACAATTTCACATATTATAACACCAAAAAAACATGTTCACTTTATGTAGGGCATACTCAACCAGCCGCTGAGTGGTTACAAAATCATCTCTCTCTTCCCATGTGTAACTTCCGCTTACTAATCTTTCCAAGCGGAACTTGGCTGGTTTTTATTCCGTGTCAACGGTACATTTCACCTTTTACGTCCCCCTGGGACCGTCTCTGTTTGACACAAAAATAAACATTCCTGCAACACAAAACACAACAAGCACAACAACACCGAACAGTGTTGTTTAGATATTATCTCCACCACAATATTCTCCATCACAGCCTTGTCGGGGGTCGTTCCATTCATATTTCAAAGCCTGCCGTACTCTTTCCAAGTACAGGCTGGGACCACCCCCTTCTTGCGTTTCCCTTGTCCTGAGCTCCGTGTCCCCCTGGGACGCATCACCCATGGTGTAGATGCCCCCAGTGGAACCCAGAGCCCTGGAGACCATGCTGCGAATGAGAGGCACAACACAACAAAACAAAACACAACAAAACAAGAGTATTACACCTATAAGAATACCCACCTTTTGAAGGATATGGATCCAGGAACCGGAATTCAACCAATTTAGCCAGGTCCACTGAGGACCCTGGTCTTCTTGAGACGCGAGGAAGTCTTTGAGTTCCTTTACTTTATTTTTAATGGCTGTCCAATTGCCAGTGTCGTCGGGAATATATGTACAGCAGTGGTCAAGGCCAACTGCTGCGCACATACCACCCTGTTCAGCGTACAGCGCGTCTAACGCCACTCTATTTTGCATAGCCACAACAGCCACTGCCTTAAGTTCTGGACTCCGTTCCATTTGGTCCAAGATGTCGCCTATTACCTCAGTTAGGTCCTCCAGGATCCACCATACCTCATTTAGACGCTGCATGGAGGCCGCCACACCGATCATAGGGATCAGCGTGGCGATAAATCCTTTCCCATCTCCGAACAGGGGCTTACGTCCGCCGTTATCAGAGAAAGGTACGTATGATTGACCGAGGGTACGATCTCCCACCTTCAGGGTGTCCCTTTTTCTCATGCCGTGCTTATGTAGGTTATGGTGTCTATATTCTCGTACGGCGTCTTGCATTAGTGCATCTGACACCACAATAGATGAGGGCTTCAAACGAGCCAGAGTGCAGGTCCCACACCACCCCCGCGGCAGGGTCAAATAACTATTATCGCCGCATAGCCAGATGTGTCCGACCGGGGTGGGAAATCCCCCTCTCAGTGGGACTGATACTACCGCGGAGTAGGTTAGGGGAGTCATTTCCACTACCCTAGCCCAAGTGGTTCGGTTCAACGGCCATGTTTGTCCGAAAAACGGATGCCTTCTATGTTTTATCTCGCTTTTTTCTACGAGGTCACTGTGGAATTTCACTACTCTCTCGGCCCAAGTTTGGTTTCTTACAGAAAACCCATCACCTATGTAATCTAAACACGATGTTTTACCCAAGTACCTGTCCCCCTGCCCACATTCCCGCTTAAACCCGAGGGGCGCTACTAGCTCCTTCCTAAAATGTGTCACGCCAGCAAACCGTATCCCCTTCCTCAAGGTGTCATTGGTTCCGGTCGTCCAATTCCCTGGCCAGACCCATTGTAAGGGACTAGCATACTTTTTGTATGGCTCGCACCCCGGTAGGACCCTATCAGTCCACCTCCACCAATGGTAGAGCCACAATAGACACACCGAGGCCCTTACCGAAATCGGGACTGGGACAGTGGACGGCACTTCTGCAGCATGATGGGGCCTGAGGGAGCACACCCAACATGGCGGGGTTGAGTTGGTAATTATGGCCGTGTGCTTAGCTAATTTTACCCATTTATTCTCTCCTGGCTTATGACCCCCCGTATCGAAAGACCGTCGCTTCCTAGATCCATCTCCCTCTGTGGAAACAGACATGTTAGATACATCATAAATCACAGGTTTCAAAACAGCATAATTTGTTCCTTCTTTGTTTTCCCATGTTTTTATCATTTTTTCTGTACAATGGGTGATCCAGTCTAGGGTGTGTTGGTCCGACACTGCTTCTCTCATTTTCACCAACATTGTACCTGCATTGTTGCAGTAGATGACCAGATTTTCTCCAGGTGTTTTACCTACTTCTTTGCATACCTTGTAGAGGGCCAATTTCAATTCTTTGATAGGGTGTCCTCTGACCCGTCCCTCACAACTATGTGGATCGTCTATTTTTATTACTGTTGGTATGATGAGCAAGCAAAGAGCAAGTGTCAGGGCCCACACCCCGTATGGACACCTTAAAGGTCCTGGTTTTAAAACCCAGGCCTTAAGTCCATATTTGTTAGTCTTTTTTATGTCTTTGTGATCGTCTGGGTTGGGGTTGGTGTCCCCCACCCCCTTCAGTGGGGCTGTTAGACCCACTATCATATTCAGCAGGATGTGTCAACCGTCTGGGATGCGTATGAGTCCAATGTAAGCCTGTTTTCTCAGAACAGGGCTTCAAGTGTGACCAGTGGTACCAGTTGTCACGCCCCTCAACCTTAACCGCGGTGGCAGTCCTTTGAGTCACTTCAAAAGGTCCTAAGTATCTGGGAGCGTTCCAACAGGTCCTGGTGTGGTTTTTAATGTAGACCCTCGATGGTAAGTCCGCTGTGTAATCAGAAACAGTGGTGTCAGTCGCCACAATGGGTGTTAGTTCCTTCAAAAGTGTATTGAGAGCCTCAAAATACGGTCTGAACTGGAAGATGTTAGTAACTTCAGGCAAGGTCGCTGAGTTAGACTTAGGCAGGCACCCGGGCATGGCCCTGCCAAACACAAGTTCAAATGGGGTGAAATGAGTCGTGTTATTCACAGTGGACCTAAGGTGAAGTAACGCAGCGGGGAGCGAGGACAACCAAGTGGCTTTAGGGTTGTCTCGCAGCATTTTGGCAAGAACACTCTTCAGTGACCGATTCATTCTCTCCACTTTAGCGTTACCTTTAGGGTAATATACACAGGAGAACGATTTGTGAACACCCAAGAGACCACAGAGAGTCTTAACATCATGGGCCGTGAAGTGGGTCCCGGAATCACTGTGTAACTCCGAGGGAACCCCAAAGAGAGGGATCCAGTCTTTCAGAAGTACAGCCATGACCTCAGCTGAGCTTTCCCTTTTGCATGGGAAGAACGCCGGCCATCCCGAGAACGTATCTACAATACCCAACAGAAATCGCTTACCTTGGTGAGGCACGATCATGTCCGTGAAATCAATCTGGATCACATCACCAGGGTAGCGTCCAGTTTTCACCGCACCCGCACCTCGTTTGTGGTGTGGGTGAGGATTAAAGGCACCACATGTCTGACACGCACGTACAAAGTCTTTACACAAAAAGAGAGGCATCTTATGGTAGTAGAACTGTTCCAAGATGCTGGCCATGCCCTTCGGACCAAGGTGATTCAAACCATGTATTTCCTCTAGAACACGTTGTTCCATTGATGGCGTCAAGAATGGCAGGCCATTAGGGCCACGATAGACGCCATCAACGTACGCGTCAGCAAGGCGATTTCGTGACCAAAAGTCCTCACCGTATTCATCATGATAAGAACGGCACTCGTCGACACTCAGAAGTCCCTGAAAAGCAACAGGCGTTAAGTGGGGCTTCCAAAAGGTGTCTAAATGAAATTTAAGGCTGTGCGCCCTGCCTGGCGGCAAGTTCTCCACCAAGGTTCCCAAGCGATCCCACACTTCCATGGGCATCCAGAGATGACCTGAGTCAGTCAGAGCAACATCATGACCGTCAATTGTAGAAATACTGACCCATACATCCGAGACCAGCTGCAAGGACTCCAACAAAGGAGCCTGAACAAGTCCTACCAACATCAAAGGATTACACTCCCCTTCACCGGGAGAGTCAAAATGATAATCACCCGCCATTTTCGCCGCAACATCCGCCGCCCTGTTGCCAATGGCAGTCATTGTGTCCGCCTTAGAATGACCAGGAACCTTCACTACCGCCACAGCAGCAGGGAGCAACAGACTGTCCGCTACTTCTTCGCAAAGTTCTTTATGGGCTACAGGAGTGCCCTTAGCGGTCAAAAAGCCGTTCCTTTTCCAAGACGACAAATCACGCAACACTAGGCCACACACATAAGCCGAGTCGGTGTAAATCGTGACACGCTGACCCGAAGCAACCTCCAACGCCAATTTCAACGCCATCAACTCCGCAAACTGGGCGGAGGAGCCACCATAGGGGCCCCAGCTGGAAACTGTGCGAGTGTGGTTCGGTGGCGAAAGTTCAACAACCGCAGCCCCAGCTGACAGGGACCCATCCGGGAGCCTGTGACAATGTCCGTCCGTGAAAAGCAAACGAGAGCCCGGTAAAGGTTGGTCTGATAAGTCAGGCCTAATCCGAACCTGAGATTGAGAGAAAGACTCACAGCAATGTGGGGAGCCAGTAAGGGTCAGCCCTGCCGAAACGTTAGGAGCGTCATCGGCAGCAAAAGTTAAATTTGGGGCAGTCAGTTCCCTTGCAAGTCTCAATTGTCTTTGAGGAGTCAGGGCAAAGGTTTTAGATTGTACATAAGCTACCACCGAGTGAGAGGTATACACCACCAATGGATGACCCATCACTACATGAGCCACCTTCTTCAATAAGGAAGCCAATGTATCAGCAAACAGCGCACAATCAGTGGCCTTCTTGGCAATTGGGTCCAACAAGGTGGATGCGTAAAGTATGATATTACGCTGACCACTCGCTCCTTTCTGCCACAAGACCGCATGTCCGGAGCAATTGGTGATGGTGGTATCAAGATGAAAAGGCTTACCGTAATCAGGAATGGCAAGGTCCGCACAGGAAGCCAAAGCTGCCTTTAGGTCAGTAAAGGCTTTGTCAGCCTCCTCCGTCCAAGACAGGGAGGCTCGGAGATCTCGAACCCCAGCTGCGCGGATGATTTCTCGCAAGGGAGCAGTCTTACCTGTGTAGTCCAAGACATGGTGTCTGGAGTAATTCGCCAACCCTAAAAAGGAAAGAAGGGACCGTACCGTATCCGGACGGTCGGCCGTAAGAATGGACTGCCTCTGGGTGGCACTAGGGGTAATATGACCAGCCGAAATAACCTTACCCAAAAAGAGAACTTGGGGTCGGCAACATTGTAGCTTCTCCTTTGAGACCTTAAAGCCACATTCAAGGAGACGTGACAGGACAGCGGCCGTCACGTCCAAACAATCTTTGGCACTTTCAGCGCCAATTAAAATATCATCAACGTACTGTGACACAACAGCACCGGGAAGTACTTCAATAGGGGACAAACAGTCCTTCAAAACTTTATTGAAGATTCCTGGTGAGTTCCGATGACCTTGAGGTAAGACCTTGTACTGCAATTTCACTCCACCATATGTAAATGCAAATTGATATCTACACTCCTTAGCCAAGGGAATGGTGAAGAATGCATGTTTCAGGTCAATGACTGTAAAGTACTTCATCACAGGAGTCAGGATAGAGAGACATTTGTGAGGGTCTGGAACAGGCAAGAGAGGTGTGGTTGTGACTTCGTTTACCTTTCTTAGGTCATGTGCAGGTCTAAAAGTGCCATCATGCTTTGGCACTGGGTTTAAAGGAGTATTCCAAGGAGAATCAGAAAGCTCTAATACCCCAGCTTCCCATAAGTCTGTTAGGGCAGTTTCAATGCCCTCCCGCTGTTTGTCCTTACGAAAAGGTCTTTGCGGGACATAAACACGAGACCCCGGGGCAACATCCAAAGTTACCGGGTCCACTTTCGTGCAATAACCGATGTCCGATGGGCCCCTCGCCCACAAGTCCTCTGAGAAGCGCTTTAACATGTCCTCCGCACCTTCATGGTCGGTCAACTCGCGGCCATGAGACCGAGAAAGAATCTCTTCTTCAGCCATTGTTTCGTCTATCGCTAAACCTAACTCGACCTTGTATGCCTGTGTACTGGAACTGTACATTACCCCATCCATACCAGTCTGCTCCCAGTCCAGAACCTTGTTAAGTTTATGTGTTAGGGGACCCAACTCCCTGGCCTCATGGCCAGGGCCTAAGAACAGTGACACGTGTGGGTCAGTTAGAGTGTCTCTTTTATAGAAACATTTTATGTTTTCCGGCAGAACAACTGGGGCAACAACACCTGATTCATGTACATACAAATGTGTGGATGTGATAGTATATGTATTACCTCTAACCTCACTATCAAAAGCCAACTGGTATTGGGCGTCAGCACTTCTGTCATAGAAGAGAGTGCAGTGCAGTGGATCAATTGGAGGGGCATATGGGTGGAGCATAGTGAACCATGGTTTCCATTCGAGCATTTTTGCGTAGAGTCCAGTCATGTCAGGAGTCCCTGGCTCTAGGAGTAGCCAATAGATCGACACTCCCTCAGCCATACGCTCTTCCCGAAAAACATAAAGTCCATGGGACCGTGCCGGTGTGCAGGTGATGGAATATCCGTTTGGCCAGGTAACATACATGGCGTCAGGGGAACAGTTAATAATGGCTCCTGTAGCTTGAAGGATGTCTCGACCAAGCAGATTCACCGGAGTCTGGGGTGAATATATCAATGACGATTTGAAAGTCTGTCCAGCCAGTTTGAAAGTCAGTTCTTTGGTCATGCGTAGAGGGGTTGCCTTTCCCGTGAGTCCTGAAAGGTTAATGCTTTTGTCACTTAGCATGTGTGGTGTTGCTTTTCTAGTCGTGGAATGAGTAGCTCCCGTATCCACGAGCATCATCAACGTTTCCCCACCCACCTCTACTGGGACAAATGGTTCTGGGGTGGGTCCAGGACTCACTGGGCACCCCTAGTAGAAGTCCTCTTGACCGTATGGGAGGCAACCATGAGTGTCGTGTACTGGATAGTTGCCACCACCGCCCCCACGAAACCACGGGGCTGGTCCAGAACGGCCAGGTCCCCCTGCCGGATGTCGGAGCTGTGGTGCCCCACGCGCTCCTCCCAAAGGCACACGAGCAGGTGGGTTGGGACAATCCCTAGACCAATGACTGGGGTCCCCACAGTTGAAGCAGCCCGCCTGTAGGCCACCTTGGGTACAGTCTCTGGCCCAATGATCCTGCGCCCCACAGTGAAAGCAGGCCTGGTTGTGCTCTTGGCCCCGCCCAGCTCCAATAGCCCCATAGCCCGTACCGCCGGACCCCCTGCCTCTTGATCGTCCCCTTTTGTTGCCTCTACCCCTACCCCCTGAGTTTCCTCCTATCCCGTGAACATGAATGTGCATTTGTGATGTTGGCCCTAAGGGCTGATTCTGGGAGGCGTATAGGACGCTTGCTGGTGTAGGGACAGGTGTCAGGGGTGTGTGTATGGGAGTTGTTGCCACCATTTGTGTCTTTTTGTTATCTTTTTTGGCAGCCGTTAATTGCTGCCGTGTCTGGTTAAGCTGATTCTTCAGCAGCTCTTCCTGCATGATTTCAATGTTACTTTGTCTGGCACTGTGTTTTTTGTTGAAAATTTCAGCGTGATGTTTGAAATGAGTCAGAAATGTGGTTGAGTCTGAAGTCAGTCCTGGGACATTGGTCAGACAGGTCTTAATAGGTTCTGGAAGAACGTCCAGCACGTTCTGAAGGAACAGACAGGATGTCTGTGGGTGTCTGTACGGGTGTACATGCATGGATGCAATGTAAAGTTGGATACATTTATCCAGAAATTGGGTAGGGCAGGTGCCCGGTACAAATGATGGGAATGTGGGAGGTTGGGGGGATGGTGGTGGATACATAAGATCCACCACTGTCAGGAAATTCTCTGCCAGTGGATCAAAGGGTTCATGGACCTGCGCGTTGTGCAGGTTCGCGGTTCTCAGTAGGTGGCTTACAGCGTGAGGGGCTGCACACGCGGACACCAGGCCCTTAATATCGCCGACCGCCAGCTGCGCGTTGGCGCATTGTAGCTTTAATGTGCTAAACCATTTTTTGCCCCCTTCCTGTAGGGGGGGTAAGGTGTCCCTAAGGTGTCGTAATTCAATACTACTCAGTGGTTTATAGGCCACTGGGACCGGGCCCCCTGCATTTACTGGGGGTCCCGTCTGAATAAGAGGATAAGTACCTCGATATGTAGCTCCTTGTGGGAGCTTGGCCAATTCCTTAGTCTTTTTTTCAATTTTCACCTGTAGGTCCGCTACCACCTTTTTTGCCTGTTTCAGCTCCACTTTCCAGTCCTCCTCCTCATCCTCCTCATAGTCTCTATTCTTAAGTTCAAATACGCGATCCAAAGCGCCTCTTTTTTCGGTGTAAAGTGCGCTTAATTCATCCGATATTTTGTATGACTCCACATTGGCCCGACAGTGGCCTTCGTCCTCGCTATCATCCGAGAACTGGGAAAGACTAATCTTTTCAGTTACTGTCTTCTTTTGTTTCACCACTGGGGCCGGCTGGGCCACGTTGGCCTTAAGCGCAAGTTCCTGTAGCCTTTCAGTCAGCTCGTGAACCTCAGCCTTTCTTGCTTCCGTCTCTTCATTAAATCTTTCCATTAATTGTTGTTGCGCTTTTAGATGATCTTCAGTCACCTTCTGTGTCTGAGACAGCGAGTGTGTCTTCAATTCTTCAAGGGCTTGCATTGTTTCCTTGGCGCATTTTTCTGTTTGTTCCACCACCTTTGTCCCCCACAACTGTCCGCCTGGATCCCTTGGTATTGTCTTGGAGTCAGTGTAAGCGCGTGTTATCAAGGACCTAACATGTTTATGCTCGTCCGCTGATAACAAGTTTGAAGCCGCCACGTCCACGTCCACCAGTCCATGAAGGGTTAACTGTGGGTATAGAGAGGACCCACACGCTCCGCTCTGGTCATACGGAGGAGGGGCCTGTGGGGCCAAAGCGGGAGCTCCTCCGCTCGGGAGGGGCTCTTGAATCCCTCCCCCTGAAGTGGGGGAGATTGTAGCAGGGGCCTTCGGCTCCACGGCGGGAGCCCCTCCTCTCGGGAGGGACTTTTGAACCCCTCCCCCTTGAGTTGGGGAAAAAACCTGTCTCTCTTTCAACCATTGTGCTGAAGCAAGTGCAAGGACCGGGTCGATGCGTTTTCTCAGTTTTTGATACTTACTGATCGTGAGTTTCAGCAGTTTCTTCTCACTCTTCGAGAGTCCATTACTCCCCTTTAATTTGTCCTCGTCCTGCAATTCCCTCGTGCAGAACTCCACTGCACCAGTCAAAACCCCGCAGAAAAACTCCAGTGAATGTGGGACCGTGGGGTCCCTCTGAAGCAGCTCAAAGCCTTGAAAACAGGCCAAAATCGCCTTGTTCAAGTCTTTTCGCGTGGTCTTTGTTAAGAGAGGCGACGCCTCCGTGACTGCCTTCCCCCAACCTTCACAGTCCATTAATTCCAGCATTTTCTTACCTTCTTTGTCGCGTCACACAAGTTTATACTTACCACCACTCCAACTCACCTTAATACCGTTTATGATTTCCAAAAACCAAACATAAATTCACCGAATTTACTATGTTTTTTTTTCTCGTTTTTTTTTTTTTTTTTTTTATTAATTAATTTTTTTATACCACTTAATCCCGTATTTTTTTTAGAATTTATAGAACCCCGTTCTAAAGGCCTCAAACCTGTTTCTATGTAGAATTTATAGGATCCCCGTCCTAACGGCCTCCAACCGTTTATTTTAGACAGACCCCAAATCTGTCAACGACTATATTTCAACGTTTTATTTCAGACCGTGCGTCCACGGCCTTGGGCGGTTCTGCCTACGTGCATTTCAGCTTTTACAGGGGTAAAACCCCAACGCGCAGCCCGTTAATTACTCGTAATTTCAATTTATCCCACTTTTTTTTGTGGTATCTAAGATATCAAATTATAACGTTTCTTTCCTTAATTCCACCATCAATTCACAGATTACACCACACAACAGACAACTCCGTTAAAAAGTAATCTAAAATTTGGAAAAATATGCCAAATAGACGTACTTTGAGACTCACACAATAGTAGGGGTCAAAAGCAGTCTTACCTTTTCTAGATGGACGTCCATGAAATTGTTGTTGTATGATGTGGAATGATAAGGACCTGGTATGCCTGCCGCAAAAGTGGGTTTTTTTTTTCTCGAAGACCGAACCTCGTCGCGTCTCCGTTTGACGGCTCTTCAGCACCCCCTTCAGCCCGTCGCGGTCACCAAAATGAAGAAAAACAGCCGTTTTCCTGTGTTGTCCTTGTACACAATAAAGAGTATCACTACGACGAGTTTACTTTTCCCCTATTTTAAACATTACCTTTAATTGACAACACTGCGCATTCAAACTGAAAAAGGAGTTCAGAACCGTCAAAATCTACTCTTACGTAAAACTAATAAAAATACATACCAGGAATTGATGACAAATCAAGGAGTTCAACTTAGACGTTTTATTCCCTAACATGTCATCTTAATACAGAATTCTGTCTTTCCCAGTGCCCTATCAAATGTGTCTGTCAGCAGCCGTTCCCAATGGGCATACTGACTCTTCCTGGGGAAGCACAGTATTTTTACACATTCCATTGTTTACAAGATTTATGAGTCTAAGACCACATGTAATGTTTTCATCGTTCCCATTGGCTCCCACAGCTGTGCATTCAGCTCCACCTTGGTCTCCCTTGTAATTTGAACCCTTTATTGACCATGTGGCCAGTGGACTGGGTGGGGGTCGCTGTGTCTCAATCTTCCCTGAAACAAAGAACTTTTTTGGGGAAAACCACACCTTTTACTGCACTGAATGAAAACTTTTGGTTAGTTTGCTAAATAGCCAAAGGAACAAAACATCGTATAAAAATATTATCTCTTCAGTACCGTGAATATAACATGATGCGCCGTCAATGCCAAAGATTTGGAAGCAGAAAGCATCAGGCATTTTGCAATCTCAGTTTTTTAAGTCATTTGCTGTCATTTACTTTGAAATGCTCCGCTGCTACCGCTTTGAAGCTGCCTTTTGTGTTATTACTGAACTCAAGAACTTGTCATCTAAAACTTCCGATGCCTCTTTTGTGTCAAGTAAGCTGGCAGACGATGTGTCCCGGACCATTTTTGTTTCAGCATTTTTTTCCCCCGGTGAGACAGTCACATATTCTCCACACCGAGTTATTTCTGACTACGTGCCGCCAGGAGAGGTGAGAAGGCTGTAGATGTTGAAAAACGTTCAAAGTTTGCCGCATAATTATATGAATTTGCTTGGTGCCATTTCCTCTAATAGTCCCTGACACCCAGACGCTTTGTCTTTATTTTTCAATCGGTTCCACGACAAAACAGCTCTGCCTGAACTGCACCACAATTTTTTACGGCTAAGATCCGTTTCACGTTTAATTATCTCCCTAAATCCCTGCTCCTGGAGACTTGTTTTTCACATAAATTGATTGTGAAATGACGTGACAGAAATGCGAAGTTTTCACACATTATTCAAACCCTCTGTCCGCCTGTACGCCTCCTCCCGCTGCCTTTTCTGTCAACACTTCCTGATTTTAACCATAGGTGCAGTGGGGGCCCAGCCAATAAATGTGGGCTCTCCGGGTTCATCCAGAGGTAACACATTTGAAGCCTGGTAGCACCACAGGGAGAATCTTGTGATTCAGGGCATTTTGACACTGCTTTAATGCCAAGCATTAAATATAGCCAAACATAGAAATAATAGGCACGTCTTGGTGGATGTCTGTAGGTTTGAAGTGCAATTGTTGCTTTGTGTCTTTCAGCCTGTCTTCACCAGTATCCAGCTGTGAGAGCATAATGTGAATGAACGTTGGCTGATTATTGAGCAGCGCCAGCAGCACAGGTTGTAAACAAACCATTTGTCAGGCGGACTGGCACGTCTGACACCTGTGCAACCTCCGAGATGATTTCCACTTCCAATTTGTAGGTGAGTTTTGTGCCACACACACGCCCACACAATGGGTATGTGTCATAAAATTGTTTTGGAACTGTAAACCGGACAAACTTTGCAAATTTATCAACAAGAACACACATCAGTCACAGGTATGGCACAATATTAAAGTTTGCTTGAGAAAAGTCAGAAGTCATAACAGAAAGTGCTTAGCTTGAAATGTTTTGGAGCTCTATAATTATGGATTCGGAACAGGGCAGCATGGTTTTAGAAAAATATCTAATTGTGTTTACCGCACTCAGACAAGAATCACATGCATTTCAGAACATGTTTGAAGGTCTTATAGTTAGCTGGTTTATAAATGAACCACACGGAAACACAATGTTTAGTTGTTTGCAAAGGATATTGTTTTAAGATGCAGTCTTAGTAATTTACCAATTGCAACCATTCAGTCTTCCACTAAAATGTTGCCCCGTAACTGTGTTACAGACATTTGTTGTAAAGTGTTTTTGCAGAACCAAAGCCTGTGTCACATTACACCTTGACTAAGCTCCACCTGATGACCTAACGCTGGTCAGTCACTTCTTCTTTACATTGACCTATTGCTTCTTTTTACCCCAGGACTCCAGATACAAAACATTGTTTTGCAGATCTTTCAATTAGCAAATTCACCCCAAGTTGTAGAACTATAATGGAAATTGTGGTATGGATGCGTTACAGCTGTAGTATAACGTCTTTCAATACGTTCTTGTAAAATTGATCTACTGTCTCAAGTAACAAGCCTAAGCAGTTAGTGTCAGATCGAATCAGTTTAGATGCCAATTGGCGACAAGAATCAGTCGGTAACTGGCATTGATCGAGGCACAACTTCTGTACTGACAAGAGGAATTAGTAAGATTAGACATTTGACATGCTTTCGACTCCATTGTAATCCTACTATTGAGTTAGTATTGAGTTTCCTGTGCACCATTGGCACAACAGTCATTTTTTCTCAACGTCTAGAAGTGCAAGTGCAATCACAAGTCAATGAAGTTTATTGAGAAGGAATCCTGCCTCTTCTCCTTGGTCGCTTTCATGTACCAAATTCATAATTGGCTATTAGAAGTCAGTCAGGCATGTCATGCTGTGTTTTGAAGAGTGTGCTCAATGTCCACCCGCTCGCTGATCTCCAGTGTATTTCTTGTTTGACCATGTGCAGTGGAGTTGAAGTAATTGGATATTGGCGAGCATGGGATGTGACTAACTGCTTTCTTGTGTTGACACTAGGATTTCCCGGGGTCTGAAGAAGTTTGCAAGTTGGCGCGAAATATCCCTGAGTTTTTTTTTTCCGGAGAGCGGGGCGTACACCAGTCACCTCAGCTATCGCATAGTTAATCTTGGGTGGCGGGGGTGGCCTGTTTTTGCAGTCAGAAGTTTTTTGCCGGTGGTTGGAGACATGGCTCAGCATTTGCAAGCCGCTCTCCTCGCTATCTCGCCTTTACAGTTATTGAAGATGTAATGCCTATTCAGAGCCACTTCATTGGCCAATGAAGTGTTGGTAGGTAGGTGCTGTGCGGGGAGATTAAAAAAATAAAGCGTGGATAAATCATTGAAGGAACATGGATGGAAATAGAGTTAGAGTTGCTCTTGTTTCTACGGTAACTGTCGGCGGGGAGGTACCGGGCGATGAAAGTGGAGGAAAAACAAACCTCCCCGCTCCGATGGCAACAGCTCAGCAATTGGTTCTCATTTCCTGTGAGGACAAGTGAGAGAGAGAAAAAAAAAAAAAAAACATAACAAGGTCCCCTCGTAGCCCAGGAGACACGGCTCTATGTTGCATCAGAAAGCAAGAGGCAGGGCAAAGCTAACCCTCACCCACAAACATGCACATATACAATCACACGCTCCACTTCACCACAGCCAGCATGACCCCTCCTACCACTCGCAGCACACGCCCACTCTCCCGCCAAAACATCTCCAGCACGTGAAACCTGCCTAGAAACCAGGGGGGGCACTTCCGCTCGCCTCCCATTGGCCCGGCTCCCTAGCAACCGCGTATGTCTGCTCAGCCAGTCAGGCGAGCGGAGGGAGGCACACTGACCCAATGAAACAGATTATTCAGTAGCACGAGCAGCACAGTGACCTGGTAACAGTCAGGAGAAGAAGTCAGAGAGGTGCTGGAGGGAGAGAGAAGCGGCGACTGCGATTGGCTCACGGGTTTTTGCTCAGCGCCTGGGTTGGCTTAGATGCTCTCTTCTTTGCAGTCATTCATATATTTCCCCTCCTGCCTCAGCATTAGCCACTCCGTTTGCCCGCACTGCTATAGACCGCGACTGCTTTGGCCGCCCTGCCCGCAAGGAAATCCAGCGCCCAAGGTCAAGGCGAAAGACCGCGCTCGCTCGAACGCCATTGGCTCAGACATGCCCAAGCCGAACCTATCCCAGTAACAACAAGTCTCCCCCGTCATGTTGGAGCAGGATTAGCTCTCGTAATCAACAACTTGTTAAACAACACAAGTGCTCTTCCTCCAGCCACTGCTGATCAGCTTGTTATTGTCATTCTGAGTAATAGACACAGCAAGCGCAAAAATGTAATTAGCCTTTGTGTTAATAATGCAGCATTTGACTGGGCTCTACTTGGGGCAAGCTGAAGAAACAAATTAGCAAATGGTTAAAGTTTGGGTTTTTTGGGGGGGAGGAAGATAAGGGGAAGAATTTTTTAACTATTCAAACAGCCTGCTAGGATAGTGTGGGGAATTTGTGTCAATACCCCGCAGGATCAAGAGTTCACATTGCATAGTTAATGAGTTGGGGGAAAAGAGATGGACTCCAGTAATTTAGCAAGAATTTAACATGCTGCGCATACTGTCTAATTTAACATAACCAAGGGCAAAAGCTCACCCAGGCAGGAATATTATACTGCTATGATTAGAAAAAACAACATTACCATCCAGTGAAGGAATAGCTCGTAGCTCCGGAACAAATGAGTTTACCAGATAACTGAACGGGCTGTTTGGCAAGGAACAAACAATGCCACACTGCAGTAAAGTTGGTTTTGTCAACTTATATTTTTAGATTAGCGTATGAAGAAATGTTTAGGTCAACAATTATATTCACGGACTATTTACAACAAATGCTGGTACAACTTCCTGGCTTATGCTCAACAAGTGACAACACAATTAAACCAAATGTTTTTATGTTGCGTCATGGTGATCTGTTTATGTGTCTGACAAGCTCTACACAAATGAAGCAAGGAAATGGAAATACTATTTAAATACAGGTTTCAGCAGACCTGAAACCAAAAGCACATGGTTATTTCAACTGCAGTTCCATCGGATACAGGGCCAAGGCATAGGGGGTGCCGAATTGCGGCAGAATTTTTGAACCCCATACTCCCGCCATCTACAACATCGCCGATTTTCGGACATAACTTTGGAACAGAAAGTGATAGAGACTTGCGGTCCTTGTACGTCCCCAGGGATCCGTGTAACATCGCAATGAAAATTCGGAAATCTACTTCAGAAGTGGAGGTTCCTTCTCCAAAAGAACTGTTGTGCACATCACATGCTCTGATTTTTTTATTTTTTGTTGTGTATATAATCATAATATAATATAACAATGATAAAATAAAAACAAGCCTTAACCATATCCAAAAAAGTGTCCAAGAGGATTGGAAAGCAAAAGACAAACAACTATGGCATGCTATTTGGATCAAGAAATACGCAGAAATATAAATTAAAGAAGAAAAAAAAAGGAAAAGGGGTGGGGGGCGCCAAAGTTCTATTTTGCCTAGGGCGCCAAATTGGCTATCCTGATCGGATAATTGCATCGTGCCAGCGTTCTTTTATGTCATGGACTAGGAACAGCTGCCTCTAAAGAAGTAGTTTCTATAAGATCAAGGGCAAAATAGACATCAAATACAATTTTTTCAGTGACATCACATGAAGGGAAAAAAATGAATGTCTTAATTTATGCATAACAGATTCAGACACCTGCCAACTCTAGAAAAATATAATATTGAATAAATTACAATTTTCTGCCACTTCATTCATAGCAGATGAGTGTGACAGATTCAAACTACAGCTAATGCTTGTTACTTATGTGTACTCGTCAAGTAATGTGCGTACAGTGAAACAACTCAGTGGGAAGGATGTTTTCAATGGCAAACAATGTTTTCAAGTCAGTTCTTTATGATGATAAAGAAAAATCGGGTGCTTAATGTGAGTAAATAGTGCATTATTAGACAGTGCCTCCAATGACCTCACCCTTCCAACAATGTCACCCAATAACGGGTTGTTCTGTCGTGCCGCATGGCTTACATTATTAAACATGTGGACAAGGCCATATAGGTCCCCCAGAGCCTCAGTACAGACAGAATGTGTGTATGAGTCGAACACGTCTGACCCAAGATGTTTTTCCTATTTTAGATTATGTCAAAGGTTTTTCCGGGAAGTTTCCCTTTGCCCTCCAGTGACTTCACCTCACTGTGCATGTGGTCTCATTAGCATGCACCGTGTCTGCCATTCCACATGTAAGACTTTGTTCCCAAATGAAACAATATTAGGAATTCCCGGGGTGTTCCGTAGCCTGAGGAATAGTGACTCTGAGATCGAATTGCATTTAGCGGATATCTTAGAAGGATTTCTCACTGGGTATGTAGCATTTGAAGTGGGTTAAAGTTAAACATACGGTGAATGCCAAGTGGGATATCATCAATAATGGCCTTCGTCTATGGAACAAGGCAGGTTTAATGTTGTGTGCACTTTAAAGTGGTGTTGTCAGCATTCCTCTAACAATGCTGGACTCTATTAGTTCCCGAGGAGACTCTTACCTATTACTAAAGGTCATCCAGGCGTATAGCTTTCCTTTTGTGCCCCTGGCCCCTTTTATGTCCAATGGCATGACATCAAGGCAAACAATATAAGGGGTCTTACCAAGAGGCCCATAGTGACTCACAGAATTTTAAAGTTGTATTTTAGGACATTGTAAATCCCCCTTTCCTTTCATAGAGCCTTCGGTTAAGCCAGTATGTGTCATGATTTTATAAAAGATTTTGGCATTACGTCATTCTTCCTGGCTTGTGTTTTGGGAGATGGAGGGGGAAAGCGGCGCTGTTTATCTCATCCGTGAAATGACCTATTCAAGTTTTTTTTGTCTGTCCTGTTGCGGATCACCTCTGCTGTCTCTGTGTAGCTAATTAGATACACCGCCAAAGGTTTTTATAGAAGACCCAATGTGGAACCGATCCAGGAAATAAAATATAAATCCATTGTGTTGAATTGTAACAAGGAAAGGACTGGCGCAGAGACAGATGAAAGGTGTGAAACAGGTCCCCGATTCTTCAACATGAGCGTCGAGTTCGTTTTGCTTCCGCTGGATGTAGTATTATTATGCAAATGTATGCTTAAGCAGGAAATGCCAAGAAAGGGATTAGCATTTGCAATTTCATTCACAGTGAAAAAAAAACATCCATGAAATCTTCCAGATGCTACTAAGCTCAAATTTGTATCAACAGACCAACTGTACAGATGTTATTGTGGACAAATTAGAAACCCGTGAAGTTGTAACTTTAGATTGTCCAAATGGTCCAAACTTTATACTGTAAGTGGTATGATCTGATATCTCAAGCACATATACAGTACAATGACAGTAGAAGAAGAACTAGGTATTGGAAGTGGATAATATATCATCCACAAGGTATTATAATTGTTGTTCATTTAGGATAGAGCAGTAATAGTGTAGAAGCAGTTTCCATTTTCTAGTATTGAGTGTAAGATCATACCTTGGTCCAAAATGTAAAAACCTGGGTGTGGAAAGAATGGATAACATATTATTAAATGTGGTTATTTGTATGTGGTTAGCGTTTTGTATTGCATTCTTGGGGGCACTTATCTGAATGGCAGTGAACGCAGAAGAAGAGAAGGTTAAATATCCATGAAAAAGACACCAAAAAACCCCAACTAGAAACTATATACAGTATGTATACTGTAGGCCTGATGGCGTTATACATCTGCACGTAAATTATAATAAAAGGTCAATTATAATACTAGGGAATATTTTTAAGAGTAAGGGTTAGACACTGCAGTGTCTACAGTGTCTTCTGTATGCATAAGATAGAGGTGCATGGATGGAGTGTTTTCTAAGCAACTATTGAAAGACTCTTATTTTATTAGCGGCTATTTTGCCTATATGGGTCCTTTAAACAAGGAGATGTTTTACCACAAGTCTGGCCGGGTGACTCTAAACTGCACTCAGACACATCTAATGATTTAGCAGAATTGAATGGCTCTGCTTACTTAAATTTTGGTGGCCGCTGATGCTCTCAGATGCAGCGTCAGTCCCCAGCCGGGCTCGCAGGTCACCAGGACCTTGTCCCGTCTTGCTTGGGGTGCCAATTATGTAGGATCTTTAGCCGCTTCTTTGTCCGGGATGTCTTCAAATTCTGAACTTACTCTAAAATATTCTAAACTTAAATAATACAGCTGGAGACAAAAATCACTGTATTGCAGAAGAAAGCTGCTTTTATTTAAGTGTACACAGATAGCGTTTAATAAAGTATAAGTGAGGAAAATCAAGACTCAAGATCTTCTGTCCTAACTTTTTATATCCTAAAAGGGGGCCAATACCTAACTTTAGACAGCTCAAAATCATATAAATTTACTTTTGAACCAATCAGCATGAAGCTGACTTTCTTTCCTGGTGCCATCTGTAACAGGAAACATAGGCCCCATGCAGGGCCCATGTACAGGCCCTGCATTGCCTGGGCCCGTCCAGGGGCCGACCGGTTCTCACAACGCTTACGCTTCCCAAGCGAGGGATATGAACGCCCATGCAGTGCCCATTTATCACTACCGCTTGACAACCTTCCTTTCATTTTACCCCCTCCGTGCCGTGCCGGAGCTGCTGCTAACATCCATCCTCCCCCTGTTTTGGGATAGCCAGATCTTATCTCAGCTTGCAGCCTGCCCTGGCCCCTCCTGTGTCTGTCCAACCCTGTGGTATGCCTGTTACCCTCTCTCGACCGCCTTTGCTCTGCCCGATCCCGTCAGACCTCGAAAGCTAAGCAGGGAAGGGCCTGGCTTGTACTTGGATAGGTGACTGTTTGGGAAAACAAGGAGCCTGGGTGTAGTGAGTGAGTGTGTGGTTGGTGGTGGCTGGAGGGGCCGATGGTGCAGACTGGTTTCCTCGCTTTCCATCACCGAGTATGGAGCGAATGAATAACGCATGAAATTGTAAAGCGACTTTGAGCGTATGGAAAAGCGCTACGACTAATGCATTATTATTATTATTATTATTATTATTATTATTATTATTATTATTATTACTTATCCTAGAATTTATACAGATATACTTTTTTATGAGTAAACATGTAATAAGACTTTAAGCGTGTGACCACGAGACATATTTGTAGATAAACATAACAATACTGCGTGATGCAACTGGATAAGGATGGCGTGCTCAGTGCAAATAATATATTTGAATGCAAAACAGCATCATAGCGTTAAAATTAAAACTGACACGTTTAGCCCCAATTTAGCCTTAGCTTGCATCTCATCTGTTGCTCTTATCAACAGGGTCGACGGTGTGTTCTTTGAAACAGACTCTTCCCAGCCTCTCGGGAGGGGGTCATTGGCTCAAAGGCTCTCCTCTCTGCTGCCACAGATTGCCAGGAGGCAGTGACAGCCGCCCTGTGATCTACCGATGCCTCTGAACTTCTAAGACTTTGCCCGTTCTGCCAGTCTCCGGCTCTCCAAACATTAAAGGACGTGGCACTCGAACGAACCGCGCACAGACACAGCGTGAGCCCTTAGTTTCACCAGAAAATAACAGAATAAGGAAATGTGTGGTGGGGATAAGGGGGAATGGAGCTGGTGGAGACAGAGGCAGGTGCCATAGCGGAGGTAAACGCTTGTGTTCTGTCTGTAAGGCTATAGTTGTTTCAAATTGGTGCAAAAAAAAAATCACACCAGCTGTTAGTTAACACAACAAACCACACAAATTTCCTAGCCCAATGTGTTACCGATAAAATACATAAACATAATTTAAACTTGTTACTGTTGCAGCTGCATCGCTCTAAAGTACATTAATTTGCGCTGAATATATATTGAGAGTCTTACAATGCTGCCTTTGTTTTATATTATTTTCAAAACCCGTGCTTATTACATAATTTGTTTACCGGTGTCTAACAACCAGCAGAAACACAAGCCTTATCCTGGGGAATCTACACCAGACCACAGTGCACATCGATACTGTTGCAGCTGAAATGTGGCCAATTACGTAAACGACATGGCACTAAGCAACAGGCACAAGCAATTAAAAAAAAACAAATTTGACAGTCTCCAGATATGGCCTAAACCAAATAAAATATTGGTTTTACTGAAAACAATTGTAATGCTGATTAATTCACAATGAGAAAAAAAAAGAAAAAAAAAACTCGGAAAAAAAGAATGGTTCTCAAAACAATTATCCAATCAGAAGGTAGAATAAGCCCCACACTTAGGGTCCCACTAGTGAAACTTGTGCTTATGTCCTTACAAGATTGAGGCAACCCAGAAGTTTAACCACCCTTTTATGTTTATTTGATCAATCAATCACTGTATGCTACTACTATAGTGTTTCCTATTCTGTTATTTAAGTATCCGGTTGAAAAGGCGCCCTCTAAATTGAGACCATTTGAAAAGCATTTATTTCAAGAGTGTTTTTTTATGCATCTGCACTCCTTCACCCGTCTTATTTGATGATTTCGTTGTTTTACCATTTACCCCCCTGCTGCAGCCCCCCCCCCCCCCTGGGAAGGCCCGCCCCCCCTGGTTGGGAACCCCTAATGGGCTTGCTTGAAATGTTTAATGCTCAGACCCAGGAAGGGAAGCTGTTTAACCTGCCACGTTTCACACCACACACAAATTGCTGAATGTGCTGCTTTGGCTGCGTTTTCTTTTTTTTTTTGTCTTTCCTAAATTGTGTCAATCAGTGTTAAGGGTAGGATCCTCTTTCCAAATTGCATGGATGAATTTTACGCATGGGGTATTTCATTTTCAGGGCAATTTATGAAAGAAGAGGGAGGCTTTCGAGGAGGATTTGCAAATGAATTTCAATGTGCGGTGTTTTGGCTGGTGGTGTGCTTCCCCCTTAGGGTTTTGCTTTTTGGGTGAACGAGCAGTATTCAGTCCCCTCCTCAATGTTACTTGTATACTTTAGGCACACGCGCCTCCATTTTAAGGGGAGATTGACAGACCCACCTGTAGGCTGGGACCACCTGCGCCCAGCTTTGGCAGCTGGCGCATTTCCTCGGCTTTGAATTAGACGTGTGGGTGGGGTACGGTGGTGGTGAGGCTGCCGCTCTGCCCTCCCTCTCCAAAACGCCCTTATCCCTCAATCTGGAGAGCACTCCTCCTAAAATATTCAAATGATGAAATACTAACCTTGGGCCATGTCATTTGAGAAAAGTGCAACTCGAGGCGGGGACATCCAACTCTCTCCCCGCCAGAAAACTTCCAGCACGAGCCGCCACTTGTGTTCACGCCAGAGCATAAAATATGACAACCTAATGAGCACAAATCACAACTTGTCTGAGAGAGAAGCGCATCAAATATTTATGAATTTTCGGGGGGGAAGATTTTTTTTTTAATTGCAACATTCGTCTCAGCCTTGGTTAATAATAGAATACACCAGGTAGGCAATGTAACTCGCGGTAATGGCTGGAGACATTGCTTTCTGCTAGGAGCGGTTTTGTGTAGATCAAACGTCCCGGGCATCACCGTGACAGCCATATCCTAAAACTGAGAGTTCACAGAGTGTGCGGATGTGTCTGCGCCTACTTGAGAGACACGGAGGAGGTCTTTCCTTAGTGGATTTGAGCCGGCGATGGCTGGCCCTCTCGTCTGCGGGAGGGAGTCAGTCTACCCCAGTCAGTACAGTAGCTTCGTCCCCGGGGGAAGTGGGGAATTGACGCGCCATTAAAGAGGCTTTGAAGGGAAACTCGGCTGTCAGCAACACCGGCTTTCGTTTCTGCGGGGAGGGAGAGGCGGATACATCTCAGTTTGTGTAGCGTAAGATGAACGAGGGATTGCCGAAAGTGTCTCGGGACTTAATAGGCGCAATTAGTTTCATTTATTGACCGAAACAATCCATCAGTGGCAGCGATCAGTCAAGTGCTGATTGGCATGTGAACTGTTGGTGTTTTTTCAATTGTCTGAAATTCATTTAAGTGTAATCATCAAAGCATGGTGAGAAGAATTTAGGAGGAAGGACTTCTGAGCTATGCGCGCCAACGATACACATATTGTGTGGTAATGTGTGGTAAAATGTATTGAGCTATAGCATTTGTTGGCTTGATAAGATAGAACTTTAAAATGTAGGTGAGCAGTGTGGAGTGACATTCGGCAAACGCCGATATTTTTGACCGATATTTTTGGCCGATTTTTCCAAATGTCTGGTCTATAAACAAATGTCTGCAAACACATACATACTTGGCCTCTCCAGCAGTGGCCAATTTAAGTGATTCAATAATAGTTTCTGTCCCAGCTATGATTAGCCGCCGTTAGCCTTAGCATACTGTTGCTAGCTGCGGCATTTTGGCGGCAATCCAAAATACATATTGCGGAGGTTAAACGTGACTCAGCGATTGAATTCTCCAGCCTATGTACTTCAAAATGACATGTCTACAGCATGTCCATAATTGACTGAGGTTTAGTGAAACTAACTAACTTTAGTCAAACTTATAGCTAACCAATTTTCATCGCGGTGTTTCTCCGTTCCCCTGAGGCTTAGGAATTTGTGGGAGTACCCGGAGATATCGGCTTTTATCGGCGCTAGATCGGCCGATACTTTAGCCAATATTGTAAAATCCCCAAATTTCGACCTCTAGTACCGCACATAGTTTTTTCAGTCAGATGTGGCAACTTAAGTGGTGATGTGCTGATCTTCAAGGGCTCCAATTAAACCTTTCACAACATTTATTCCCTTCTTTAATCATACCAGAACATTTTTTTTCACTGTAGAAAAATGGAAAGCTTTAGTGGAGAATTTGGAAACTGCTCGAGAGCCACCAGTATCTTCCAAGCCGCAGGATGAAGACCCATTATTACTTGATTAAATTTCATCCCCGGGGCATTGTATTTCAGTTTGTAACGCTGTGGTGCCAAGTTTGATTCCCTGAGGTAATCTATTTAGCAAATTTAAGACTATTGCATTGACCCTACATTCATTACAAGGTGGACTATGTTGTTGTTTTTCTTTGCTACGGCTGCTTTACATAAATCATTTGTAACAATGTCTATCATAACTCGAGCCTACACCCCATTAGATTAGATGTCACGATTACATTATACTCATGTCATAAAGCATAACAGCCAGGAGCCACTTTGTTTGTGAGCAATATTTTGTGGATCCATTAAACCAGTTCACGCGGCGTGTCGAGGCAGCCATAAATTACATTATCCTGCTGCGTGTGAATCTGCCACGCGACGCTCCCGCCGCCAAGCCCCGATTTGCATACAGTTCCTTGAATAATTTTTTTCCCACAGGTCCCGCCCCCTTCGTAGCTCAAGTAGTGTGGGATCAAAAGAAGCATGTAAACAACCAGGGAAAAGGGGTGAAGCTCCGGGTGACAATATCAGTCAATTACTTGTTTTTCCCATGAGGAGTTAAAACACCAGCTGATGCCTGATGTTATGGGGCCGCTATGCTTTACAATCCAACGAATAAATCCCGCTCATCACAGTTATGGTGTTGGTAATAAATGTAATGTAATGAAATGGCTTCTAAATGTAACCTTGTGGCTTTCATTTTGCTTGTTCAAAGATCAATAAATCCACAACTTTAGCTCAGCAGCGCGATTTGAATGCTGCGGCAGGATTAGGAGGCCCGAGGCGGTCAGAATAGTTGGCCTTTGACCTTGTTTGTGCCCGCATGCAAACCCTAGTCTTAAAGTGAGTGGTTTAAGTGAGTGAAAAAAAAGGGCTATAACGTTGAATCAAACACTGAAAGTAAATAGTATTGTTATTGTTTCTTTGAGCCCACCAATGTTTTTTACATGACTGATACCATTTTTGAAGTCCAAAGTAGCCGATAGGGACCAAAATGTGTGGCTGAATTATACGATCTGCTCTGTAACTTTGTTAACGTCAATACAATGCACTGATCTGCATTAGAAAAGAACAACAAAGTGTACTTCTGGCTGAAGCGGGGGCGTGAAGGTTTTTTGTGTCCACAAAAACCTTCAAACCCCTGGGGAAGCCACTTGCCCTTTTGGTGGGTTTAAGCTAAAGCTGCAGAATAGCAACACTTGATACACTTTGATATTCTTCTGACTTTTTTTTGCCTGTGTCTGAATTTAGTTTTTGAGTAATTTTGGAGAACCCATCATGGGGTTTGTAATTTAGTTTATACCAGTGATTCTTAAGCAAACAAAGCCATCTCGAGGACTGTGGAATTGCTCTTACGTTTCACTGCGTATATATTACATGTCTATTCACTTTTATACATTTGCTGTACATATTTATCCTGTTTGTGTGCTATTGTCTGCGGTATGATCTGCTATATGAATACTAAAATATTTTCTTGTTTACTATTAGTACTACTAGTACAAAAACACACTGAACTATGTATGATTGTGCATGTAACATGCAAACCTAATCTAATATCTTACAGTTGATATATGAATGGGCCTCAGGGTGCTTTGTACTGTAAAAGTTGGAAAAGGTTTTATAACATCATTATTGACAAATTGCTGCCACAACATGTGCTCAAACAATATACTATTGATATTTTGTGATACTTGAGAGTGCCTAAAATAGTATAGTACTCTTTTCAACTACTTTTTTCCTGAAAAGCATTCGTCAGACATGCCATTTATAGCACCTCTTTCTAGTCCTGTCCTTAAATTAGCAAAGGAAACTGTTAGTCGCAGAGTCAGAGGAGAGGAATGCGCCTGGGTGAAAATAGCTGTACAAACTTTCACTGGTCTTTTTTTCAGTGGGTGGATCAAGGACTTTGGAGAAACCTCAGTGAATGGGGACACAGACCTCACCTCCCACATAAATTCCACCATCGCAGATTCTCGTGTGGTGACTGAGGTGTCAACACATCAGGATTAGGTGATGTCACTCAGCAGGCGGCTCTTTTTGTGGCCTCCCAGTGGGACCCTCTGACCCCATGGGAGCTGCCACCTGCATTTCACATAAACATCACATACGCGCTTATAAAGGGCGTTCACGTAAGGCCAGACACGGGATGAGCAACAATGGGCGATGGACACAAAGCACACATGACAACATCACCACATTCCTGCGCGATGCAGTCAACGGGTCTAGGGGAAATCCACTTCAGGAGTCCTCGGGTCAAGAGGTTCAAACAAGCAACAAGTGCAACTGTTTTACTTTGTCTACCACATATATAGCTAGATTTACTTCATTATTTGTCTAATTGAATATGTTGAAAGAAATATACGCTAATGTAGGTTACAATTAATGCTGTGGTAATACAGGTGCTCGTCATATAATTAGAATATCATGAAAAAGTTCATTTATTTCTGTAATTCAACTTAAAATGTTAAACTAATATATGATATAGACTCGTTACATACAAATTGACATATGTCAAGCCTTTATTTGTTATAATTATGGCTTACAGTCTATTTTCGAAATATTCAAATTTTATGAGATTTCTAATCATCAAAATTATTACAAATAAAGGATATACATATGTCACTTTGCATGAGTCTATCATATATTAATTTCACAGTTTAAATTGAATAACAGAAGTGAATGCACTTTTTCATGATATTCTAATGATATGACGGGTACCTGTACAATGTTGCATTGGTAGTAAAGGTCCACCTGCTCTGACAGTCACGGTACTAAATCACGGTAATAAATAACTTAACACAGTGTGGTCAAAGTACTTGTTTTCATTACTTGAGTTGCTACAGCAATGAAAGTAAAAGTTGCTCTGCTAAATAAAAAAAAGGTAATACTTAAGTATTTTGGCTGGGAGCCCAAACATTGACACGTAAAGAACTTGGGATCCCCTTTACATAAAGTCATTCCCTCGTATGCTACTTTAGGGCAGAAAAAAACATTTAAAAATCAAGTTATGTACTTAAAACTGTTTACTTTGGATATATGAAAGGATTTCACAATGTATATGCTATTTTACACCTCAAAAATATACTAAAAACAGTAGCATTTTTATTTGTATTTAATCGTGAAATCATCTGGGGGGCCCCCACCCAAGGCCTTGCGACGCCCCAAGGGGTCCCGCGCTCCACTTTGGGAACCACTTTTCTAAGTAACACTTACAAATACATCGGGTGTAAAGGTATTCACTTCCCTTTTTCCACATTTTGTTATGTTACAGCCTTGTTCCAAGATGGATTCAATTCTTTCTTTTTCTCACCTATCTACAAGCAATACTCCATAATGACAAATATAACTTTTTTTATTTTTTTTTATTTTTGCTAATTTATTCAAAATCTGAAAAAACTGAAATATCACATGAAAATACCAGAAGTACATTTTCTTAATCACTATTTTATCTCCTGTTGCATTTTAGGCAGGCTACCCCTCTGCTTGAATCATATGAATAAGTAAAAGCACTATGACATCAATTTGACCGTGCTCCATCGACTCCGGCTCTTCATGACACATAATCTGCTTTAAATAACTGTTTAACCTGGATTTTTGTGCTCACAAACACGATGTCCGTCGGGCTATTAGTCATATCCAGTGTTGACATACAGTATGGGCTAAACTAAAGGCAACAACGTAAATATAAATCCTGTTCTTTATGAGCTTAAGTGGCCAGCACAGACAGAAGAAAATAGGGGAATCTACAGACAGGGGATCAGGGGCTACATGAGGACTCACCAAATCCCCCTAATGACCGCATTTAAAGACAAATAACGACGTGGGTACTTATGAATAGACTAAGCTTGTTTTCACTTCTCTGTTTCTATTCTCTATTGATTTAAAACAGCGACAACATTTACACATTTACCCGTAAACTAATCGAAAACTATATATATTCAATTAATGGCGATTATCATAAGAGCACCGCAGGCATTAATTAGTCTTAATTATATCTGGCTTTCGAATCCTTTACACAGGTAAAGCATTCAATTAGCTTGCATATTGATTCTTATAAAAGCATAGTCAATATTTTCCCCCGGTGACTTATTATAATACAAAACATCCATAAATCTTTACACCTACGTTACTTGCGTGCGGCGCTCTTTAATAGCCAGCTGCGGTTAATAATAACATGAAGTGATTTAGTAAAAGGTCGGCAGTTTCTCATTTTTTAATAAGCCCTTGCGGTGAATTAGGAAGAATGTCGTACATCATCACACAGGGTCTGAAGCCACGTGTTATTAATGTCTTCCTAAAAGCTACATGAATAATAAAGCAGGCCTGGGTAAACCGATTTCTTTCTTAAATTGAAAAGGTAATTTTTTTTTTTGCTGTTTTAAATGGATTCCCCCTGGAGTGTGGTTTAAATTGTAGTACTTGGACATTGTTGACTAAGTGGGTTTATCATAATCATTGGCCATGCTATTATTATTAATGCAAAGACAATCTATTTGAGCCCAATTTGTGCACAGTTTATTTTAAAGGGATTTACAGAACAGGTAGCAGTAATAGTAGTTTCATACAGAGGCATAACACTGATATGAGATCTTTACGTGTTGCCTTGAATGTCATTTATAGCGTGAAAGAGTGCTGTTTTCTTTGTCAATTGCTGAAAATGGAGGAAAACAAATCAATTATTAACACTGGTTCTCAAACGTTTGACCACCTAATAATATTTGGCTTTCGTTGTCCCATGCTTTCTAGCTCTATCAGTGGACTACAGTGTGTATGAGCTATACACTGCATTAAGAATTATTATGCAAATTGTGTTACAGTGTCATAAAGGTAAAAAAATATATGTTCAAAGAAACTCATGGATGGTATTGTGTCTCCGGGCTCTTTGAATCACTGACATGAATCTCAGACTGCTGTGATGATTAGTTGTCAGGTTAAGGGAAAAACTACTGAAAAAAGACATTCCACATTTTTAAGCAGACCACCATGGGAAAGAAAAAGGATCTCTCTGCTGATGAAAAGCGTGAAATAGTTGAATGGCTTGGACTAGGTATGAAAACCTTCGATATTTCATGAAAGATTAAGTGTAATCATCGTACTGTTAAGAGATTTGTGGCTGATTCAGAGCACACACAGGTTTGTGCAGATAAAGGCACAATGAGGACGGTTTCTGCCGGACAAACACATCAGACTAAGAGAACAGCTGCTACAAAGCAGCAAACAGGCATTTGAAGCTGCTGGTGCCTCTGGAGTCTCCCGAGCATCAAGATGTAGGACCCTCCAGAGGCTGCAGTTGTGCATAAACCTTCTATCCGGCCTAAACTGTTAATTGAATGCACACGAGCAGAAACGGCTGCAGTCTAAATCGGATTAACTCATAAGGCCAAAGTTGTTCTAAATGATGTTAGGACTTGGTTCTTTTGTATCACGTGAGAACACATATTTGGATATAACCAAACCAGACACTGGAGATAGAAGTTGTCTCATAGAAAAGGCTTTTATTGCCATTGTTCCTAGTTATAAAGCAGTATAACCAGCTGGTGACTTCAGAGAAAGAGAAGAAGTCCTGTCCAGACCTCTGTTGACAGTTGTCTTATATCCTAGTCTTGCTCTTCTCTACACAGAGAGGGTGGCTGCCTATCAGTGAATCAGTTGTTTGTGTCTATGTGCTTGTACTTTATCTGTACTTCACGTTGTGTTCAGAATAATTATGGTGTTGACCGTTGTTTATCAGCTAATCTCACTGACATGGCCTTCTTGTTCTGTAGCGCGTAAGCAAAGCATGAGTCCGGAGCTTGTTCAGATTTCGTTATCACCTTTACAAGGTGGTAGTACACAGTTTAGCAGCCAGTACTCTTGCAGTCACAGTAGCAGTTGATATTGCAGCCATAAAGCTATCAACAATAAGTCATTGTAAGTAGTTGCTTTACCTTAGTGTAGTGTAAGTATAAGCCGGTGTGAAAACGGTGACAGTTTTGGCAATGATACAGCTGACTAGCCAGCAGTAAATACTTTCCCCCACAGCAGCTTTATACCTGCGCGTTTATTTTTATCTTAATTAATGTTTCGATCAGCCATCCAGTGAGAAAGTGTGTCACAAACAGCCCTGGGGTGATAAAACAGGCCTCTCCTGATGCATGTGTAATGAGTCCATCAGCCTGTCAGAGCTGCATCCTTAGGGAAGCTCATTCAGCGCCACTACTCCATTCAGAATGCCATCTGTCGTTACATCTCCGAACAAGCCTCGTGTTTGCGTTTTGCATTCAAGTATATTCATGGGAGAGGGCGACCGGTTTGTTATTCTGACAAAACAACAAAACAACTTCCTGTCACATGTCTAATGACTGTCACAGGAGACGCGTTGAGCCAATCGCACAGGTGGAAATGTCTGGATATTTAGATATTTATATTCCAGGCTGGGTTCACAAAGAGGGTGGTTTGTCAATAAGAAGTGCAACTAGTCAGAGGGAATTATGTAGACTCTAAGGACAAATTCGGGATATATTAGTTTAAATCAATGCTCATTTCATAGTCTTGTGCCACTAACCTGTAGATTGGTGATTCCCATGTGTGACATCACTCATGATTACTGGATTCCAAGAACATTTCTATGGCCCTATCAGTGAGAAAATGTCATAGCTGAATAACTTCTGTAATTCACAATTTTCTCAGTCCTCAGAGAACTCCTTGTGCAGACTCCAAGGAGTTCAGCAAGGTAAAATGGAAAAGGTTAGGCCCATACATTTGGACCCCCATGAATCCCTTGCCCGTTGTTTTGAAGCTCCACCTAGGACAAGGTGTTATCTCTACAGTCTTCAGCCCTATCCACAAACTCCCATTAGCACTGAGTCTCCCTTCAACGGGTTTCTCCTCACGGTTTCTCTTTTAATTTTATTTTCCACACTGATAAAGAGGGTCTAAGGACAAGGGGACGCACTGGGACACCATACAACTATACGTTCGCTGCTTCACAGTCTCCTCTTGGACTCTTGGACATTGCAGTTGTCTCATTGTCGATTTCCAAACGGTTCTTGTGTTCGATCATATCAGCAACACGTGGTCAGCCCTTTGAGACAATAGTTATGATATTGGCTTTTGTGTATCATACTGAAATTTGAATACAACAGGCAACCCAGTTATGTCCCTGTATCGTTACCTAGTTCTTACTGTTCAACTGTGTTTTTTCCATCATTGTCTCCAACAGGTCATGTTTCGACTGTCACAATCTGGCACTCCTACCACTCAAATTGAGTGTCAGATTGTCTGCCTATGGCCCTGTGCCTGTAGTAGTGTAAGTCTAATGGAAACAAGATATGAATGATTCAGTCTTGGACACCGCATAACCATATATAGGACTTAAATAATTAATGCATGTCCCACCACAGTTTTATGAATCAGGTGACTCAATCAAACCCAATGCATGTATAGATGTATAGCAACTTGGCTTAGTGCTCGATGGTTGGTCCCTGGGGTTACTCTCCATGCAGTGGAAAGGGTGAAGTAATAATAAAAGCAGGTCACAGATGAGAAAATGAATGTTTTAACCCTGAGTCTGTCAACACTCAGAAAGTCATTTGCTTTCCCTCGGTAAATATTCCTCCGTGTCCTCTCTGCCGCAGCTCCTCAAACTGAAAAGCTTTTCATCAGTGCCTCCGCTCGCATGCAAACATCATATTACATGTCATCATTCAGTAATTTGCTTTTATCCCGCACTACCTACAGGAACAACTTCTTCTATAGCAGAGTGAAAAAAATAAATTGGCAGCTGTATTATGCAGCGCTTCACACCGGGTCAAATGAGATTTCTTTTAAAAACAAGGAGGCTGCGCAAAGGCATAAAAGGGAGAGGCTGCCAGTCTTTTTGCAAACACGGTTTTACAAGGATGCTCAAGCTCTTTGACACCTCGCTGAATCGCAAACAAGGAAACTGCAGAATCCAATTTAAATATGGGTATTATCATAAGAGTGCTTTACAAATCGAATCTGCTGAGGTTCTAACACAATGTCATGGGCCATGCACTGTGTTCTATAACCACTATCCGGGCAACTGTAAGTGCTTTACAGACTATTGTTTTGTGGGGAAAGGTTATTATTGCTCCATATAGCCTGAACTACATTTTGAACAGAATGAACATTCAAAATGCCGTGTGTCAATCAGAAATGGTACTGTGCATTAAAGATCCCTCATAGTAATGCACGATATTAGCATTATGTTATTCACAGCAGCCAGGTAAGAGAAAAAGTCTTTGGTTGGACCGGGTTGAACATGAAGACTATCCCAGCAACTATGAACCTCAACCTCTTAACCCCCGCCTTAACCGAGTGCATTTTTTACTTTACCCAAATCCATAAGGTCACAGTCTATAGGCCAGTGTAACGCCTGATTTGAAAGCTAAGACCACCGAAGCTCATCTCAATGGAGCTTTTTCCTCGCGTAGTTCCAGCGTTTTTGTCTCTTTTTTGTCGTTGCTCTTTTTGTGCGTTTTTGTCACACGTTTTTGCCACATTTTCATAATCTTTTTGTCGTTCTTTTGTTGCATTTTCATCCACGTTTTCATCTCATTTTTGATACTTCTTTCAAGAAGCTTTTACACCTGGGTAAAGCCAAACTGGAGAAGGTTATGCTCGAATCAGGTGGTTAAGAGGAACTAATTAAGATGCACAAAATATGTAAGCTACCTTTTTTGTGCCAGCCCCAAGCCACATCAGAAAGAGTCCTTAGAGTAAACCCACTATCAGCTGCACATCAAATCACTGCCTACTTGTGCAAGCGTTTTGTTTTTTTCTCACATTGCCCTTGATTTTCAATTACTCAGGAACAGCCTCTCTGAAAATGAACCACGTTGTTTATTTGTCAGTTACCTTCCTGCAACATATGTTGGGTATTGCTTAAGGTGTCCCATTTCGACCCTGTGTCATAATGATAAATACGTGCAGATGTTTGGACTATTAGACATCTGCTCCCATGGCATACAGCTCATTATATTGCATCATAGCCTTGTTTAGCTGTCAAGGAACAGAATTTTGCCAATTTGATGAAAAACATTTCACTGTTTACCTGTTAACAACATAAAGTGTATGCTACAAATTAGTTTTTTTTTTTTATTAGTTATTTTTTTTTACATCTTGGCTTGAACCATAGAGCCATTATTTCCTGCTACACGTGCGATTCCTGTTTTTTTGCGGCTAAAATCTATGGACTGTTGTTTCTAGTCCTCCTCTCGCTATTGCTTTGATCCCGTAGGTGTGAAAAGAACCCTTTTGTGGAGCCAGGAGTGGGACCTGCTGTCATTTGGTGATATAAGGCAGATGCTTACGTTCGTTTTGCCCAGATACAGCCTGTATATACAGTATGTGCGTGCGTGTGCGTGTGTGTGTGTGTGGTGGTGGTGCTGGTGATTGTGGGGGGTGGGAACTTGTTTACAGCTCCTCTCATGCTGCTCTTCTCAACAGGGGGAAGAAAGACAGCCGTACAGCACAAGTTGGTGGAGCGAAAGTGCACAGAGCTGGAAGGTGAAGCACTTCCAGAGATAAAAATACTGACGGTGAACTGCAGTGCGAGAATAGTACTACAAAAACCCCTTTAGGCTTTTGAAGCAGCTCCATCACTGGCTCTGAGCCCGGCGCGCTCGAATAGGTTACACCAAAATCTCCGTAATATGGAAATAAAGCGGTGGAAAGAACTTAGTGATACAGTCCAAATCTGAATATAATTTCTGCATTATATATATATCACAAAATTGTATCAAGATATTTTGGAAAACTGTTTAATATATTGTCACCATCAAAATACTGCTGCACATTATTGCATATATGTTATGTAGGTTACACTAATGCTCAATACATTAATGCTATACTGCAAGAGCAATCTATTCATGGATTTATCACTAGACCAAGTTCTGGTAAAGTCACTATTTCACGCCATATTATTCAGGCTGCCAGAATTTTCCGGCACAATAGAAAGAAGTGCTTAATCCCCCAGCACTCGGGTTTAATACATAATACATTTAGTGGGAAAAAGTGTGTGAAGAGACGGACGGCATAAATGAGCTGATCCCGAGGCTGAAGTATAGCTGTAGCAAAAAAAGGGAGCACGCCGCCCCTGCAGCCTGGCAGCTCTGAGCTTGATTGGTCTCAGTGGGCAACTATGGGATCGAGGGAAGAAATCCTATTTACATACACGAGCACGTGCACGGACCACATGCAAGCTGTCCTGGAGTAATGAAGTGGAGACGAGTGGACAGTATGTCCTTCAGGAATCACTCTTTTTTTTTTACATATATCACAAATACAAAAATGGCTACGGCATTAGGTACATCTGAGCAAACATGGTATTGTTGTATCAAGTCAGAAAATCACAAGTTATGAGTGTAAACATTGTTTACATCATTGATGTAAACCGTTTCTATTTATTTTTCATACAGGGAATGTAACAAAGAAAACAAAATGAAAAGTGTCCAATTCAATGGGCACTTGGACATTTTTTAACCTGCGGTGGATTAATGTAGTAGAGAATCCGCTGTATTGAAACTAGTACACATACCACTGCCGCTAATGGACTCACCATCACATTACATCAACCCAATAATCAGAAAGTATTTGACGAGACACTGCCCTGCTATGTGGCCAATTGAAAGCAACAACTTCTCCTATGCTTCAGGCTCTGAAAGACTGACCGTCCACCTGCACCGCCACGGCTCCGATGGGGAGGGGGGAGGGAGGAGTGCGAGGCGGGGAGGGGGCAGTGAGTACAAGAATGACATCACCTCTCCAGAAATGTCACCATTATCTCAAGCTCTCCAGCGTTAGCCGTCGACAAGAGGTGACATCATCCCCCCGCCTTCCCCCTTTTCTCTCTCTCTCTCTCTCTCTCTCTCTCTCTCTCTCTCTCTCGCTCTCTCTCTCTGTGTTTGTTTGTGTGAGTGTGCAACAAGGAAGCATTTTCAAAAGCGGCGCGAGCAGCGGAGGATGTTTGTCTGCGCTTTTATTCCATTGTACAGCCCAAAATGATTAGTGTCTCAGTAAGAGGTTATTAACAGAATGCAATTTGCCCCGTGTGTCCCAGCAGCAAAGAAGGCAATTTTACCATCCAAGCTCCCTGTTGCATGTTACTTGAAATAACCAATTTATTGTCATTACATTGTGGCGGCCCATTTGTGTATAGCTATTAGAGATTTTTGGGGACACACACAAAGCAGTCCCCCTCATTTTCTGAATAAAAGGCTACGTCCACAGTAAGAATTTCATTTAGGCCCAACATAATAACGACCAGAAATAACTACTGTGCGTCATCATAATAATCTCCCTTGTTCAAAGTGATGTTTTAAGGTTTAACCCAAACTTTGTAGTATGAGGACAAGGAGCCACTAGTTGCTTCATAAAGAAACAACAATACAGTAGATTACAACAAACAATACAATAAAATACTTTAAACTTCTACTATCAGCACTCTTCCACATTTTGACATTAGAAAAATACATTCAAGTATTTTATGTCACACACAAACATAAACTAAACTTTCTAGTCTATTTTTTTTTTTTACATATTGTACTTATTGTTTGGAAGTAGTTTCACGACACAATACTTTTACTGCTAACTGAGGAAAGCTGTTTTGTTTGTCTGATTGTGTCACTACTTAACCTCTTAACCAAGTGCGTTTTCTCCAGTTCCACTTTACGCAAATCTAAAAGGTTACAGCCTGTAGGCCAGTGTAACGCCTCATTTGAAAGCGAAGACCTACCAAACTCCTCTAAACTGATCTTTTCCCTCGCGTTGTTGTCACTTTTTGGGCATTTTTTTTTTCTACTGCTTCTTTGTTGCATATTTGTCACTTCTTTCCCACATTTTCAACGCTTTCTGTCTCTTTTCTATTGCTCTTTTGTGGCTTTTTTGTGTGTGCGTTTTCGTCATATTTTTTGTTCAATTTTTATCACTTTTTTGGTCACGGTTTGTTGCTATGGGTAAGGTTAGGTAAAGCCAAACTGTAGACAATGTGCTCGGTTCAGGAGGGGTCTTTGCTCTTCCTATAACGTCCATCCTACAAATAACCGCGTACGTACCGGACTCTTAAAAATCGCACAAGAAAGGAAGCCCTAAATCTCTGCCCTTTCGGTGTCGTACAAATGGCTGGCGAGTGGCCCACATGGTCCCCCTTTCGCTCCCATTAGCCCGCTGTACTTTCTTCATCACTGTCGCCGCGCCCCTGACCTCTGTCATGTTATTACACCATCCGAAGCCCCTAGCAGCTGCGGCTATAGTACGAAAGCCCAATGAGACATGCCAGCCGTGCCATCCTACGGCCCGTGAGCAAGTCCCAACACCCCAGCGGATAAACTCAGCGCAGATGACAGACCGTGCCGCTGCTGATGCCAAGTGGAGACCGTGGCACCGGGCCCCAAGGGTGACAGGTATCAGCGAGTGTCACGGTCACCTATGTAGAATAGACTTAAAAAACATCAGGAGGACTTTTTATTTTACCTGAACCTGCCTGTTTAAACTTAGCTCGGTAGGTTATTTTTATATTTTATTTAAAGGTGGTCTTACAAATTAAATCACTCTACTTTCCAAAAACAGACAAGTAAAAAGGTTTATACAGTGCCACTGTAAACCTCAAAGATCAGAACCTGGAAAGTTAAATAATCCGTGTTTTAGAAGGGCAGGGTTTTGTATGAGCGGATTTTAAATAAACTCGCCGCACCAAAAATAACCCAATATCACGGCATCTATAACAGGTGCGTGACCTGGAATTCAAAAATAGCCCCCGATGTGTGTCATCCCACAGAAATCCCCTGCGAGTCAACAGCCCATTTTCTCCACGTGTCCCAGTTTCCCAGATACCCAAGAATGCTTCGTACCGTTTCAAATTAAACCGTGAAATATTAGTTTCTCTGTAGTGTGTTACGCAGATCAGTGGTTCTCAATGTTTTGACACCAAGTCCCACTTTATAAAAGTATTTGGCCACCGGGACTTGACAAAGTATACGCCTAGACCAGAGGGAGGGGCGTCAGGTCCCAAAATCACCTTCCATTCATAAAGTAAAATACAAAACTCAGCACCTGTCATTTTGTCAGACTCATGTAGTGATTTGAACTTTTGCAGTGAATAAATATTTCCTGAAGTTTTAGACCCGCCAGTTGTGAACCCCTGATCTAGGCTACACCAGGGCGAAAACAGGACAAAATATGCCCAATTACCGGACTATATCAACCACATATTATCTTAGCTTTCAAATGAGGCGTTGCACTGACCGTAAACGGGCTGTAAACAAAAAGACGGAAAAACATAAAAAAGCGACAAAACCAAAACATGATGAAAAAAAAGCAACGAAAAACTGAAGAAGAAAAGCTTCAAAATTGAGAGACGTGACATAAACGTGGCGACAATGCAACAAAAAAAGTGTAGCTCAGTCGAGAAGCTTTAAGATTGAGGTAAAGCTGAACTGGAGAAAATGTGCTTCTTAAGGTGGGGATTAAGAGGCTAAGAGTAAATTGGGTTTAAATCAAGGAGGAAAAGTCACATTTAATGCAGAACTTTTGCAAACTGAAAGACAGCATTTCATCGTACTGTTTTACTTCCTGTCTTATTTCCCTGTAACTTTATCTAGTGAGGTGACAACTTCCCGTAATTTTGTTTTGAGAAACACTTCAACCCTTTATTTCCTCCACTTTGTCATCTCTGTGTGAAATGCAAATTAGCAAGGCTAAGGCTACAATACGGTGTGGCATGTTTACATGCATGAGACCCATGTATGTTCATTAACATGCACTGTACCGACCAAATAAATAAATGACTTCTTCCACTGGTCTGACCGGTTTGTTGACCAGTCAAACCTGTCTTCAATGCTTTTAAAGTTTGACTAAACCAGACCGTATTAAACCTCCACTGTGACCTTTTATTGTTGTGCAGCTGGGCCCTAATTGTAAATCATCTGCAAACAATGGGGGCAGTATTGACGCTGACCCTCTAAAGAGATGCATGATGGGAGATTGGTTTTATTTCTTGTTTGCCGAGCAGTAACTCGTGGGACTCCAGCTGGGGTCTCACCTCTATTGTGATGCGGAGCGGGTCTATAATCTGCTCCAGGCTGGACCTCTTCTCACCTCAGTGGTCACTCAGACCTCCCGCTGTTCGGGCACGGCTTTATGGACCACGTAACATTACGGCCGCGACACCTGTTTCAAACATTCCCACTGTCAGTTTAATTTGTGATTTTGCTACATGTCGGGAACATGTAGCAAAGGGAAAAGACAAAGTCCATTAAAGTCTCTTCCTTTTACCCATTCCTCCCACACATCACAATTACTAATGTGGATTCATTTTATACATATTTTGGGTAAGTGTAAAGCTTTGGAGGAGTTCAAGTATCTCGGGGTCCTGTTCACGAGTGAGGGACGGATGGAGCGTGAGATCGGTAGACGGATCGGTGCGGCGTCAGCAGTGATGCGGTCGCTGTATCGGACTGTTGTGGTGAAGAGGGAGCTGAGCCAAGCGGCAAAGCTCTCGATTTACCGATCGATCTACGTTCCCACCCTCACCTATGGTCATGAGATCTGGGTAATGACCGAAAGGACAGGATCGCGAATACAAGCGGCCGAAATGAGTTTCCTTCGCAGGGTGGCTGGGCGCACCCTCCGAGATCGGGTGAGGAGCTCAGTTACCCGGGAGGAGCTCGGACTCGAGCCGCTACTCCTCCACGTCGAAAGGAGCCAGCTGAGGTGGCTAGGGCATCTGTTCCGGATGCCTCCTGGTCGCCTCCCTCGTGAGGTGTTCCAGGCATGTCCTATTGGGAGGAGGCCTCGTGGAAGGCCCAGGACACGCTGGTGGGACTATGTCTCCGAGCTGGCCTGGTGTCGCCTCGGGGTCCCCCCAGAACAGCTGGAGGAGGTGTGCGTGGATCGGGAAGTCTGGGCATCTCTGCTGAGACTGCTGCCCCCGCGACCCGGCCCCGGATAAAGCGGAAGAAAATGGATGGATGGATGGTAAAGCTTTGCCAACCAACAAAATGTGTTGATTCTGTCTCATCCTTAAAGTGTGTAATATTTAGTTACTAACAGTTCATGTGGTCTGTTAGTTACACCTTTTTGTTTGTGTAGCTTCTATCACTGCACAAAACTGTGTTAAAAGCTGTATAATATAAATTTTCTTCTGAGAATAGATGGCATTTTTCATATGTATTGATTATTTTCATTATATTAGAACACATTTAGTAGGAATAATACAAACATGTTTAATGAAGTTTCTTTAAAAGGAATATATCTCCTCTTAAGAGTCTATATGTAGTATTTATGGGCTTGTGTCGATTTATTATCTTAACTGTCTCACAATCTAAAAGCTGAAAAGGAAAAAAAAAAGAACGCAAGGTATATGAAAAATGATACAGCAAGCAAACAGATGATTATAACTGTGAGCACCCAGACAACAGTAGTTCCTTCTTTGAATGAAACAAGCCTAAGCCACATTTCCTTGTAAAAACAGTCAATCCCCCCTCTTTCTCCTCTTATACTCCCGCAGGTGTCCGTCCTTGTGGTCAGAGGTGAACAAATACAGGGTCTATAGGCCGAGTTAAGCCATTAGCCAGAGTGATGATGTCAGCAGTTTGACCCGTAGAGGTCGGCGATGGGACAATGAGGACTCGATGACCATTAAGGGAAAGACAAATATCCCAGAGATGATTCAAGTGGCAGAAGGTGACCATAATTCCAATCGGAGCTGGATCAAAGCATACCATCCTAACTTGGGCCCTCGGGCGGGCTCTGTGGTCTGGTCAGGGTGGGATACTTGAGGAGCATTTACAATCATGAAAGAGCTGATTGTAAAAATAGGCACTGGGAGCACATGGGCTGGACAGCAGTATTTACCTTTAAGGTGGATAAAGGAATATGAACGTAAGTGCAGCGTTGGGAGAAAAAAACATAGTCTCATTGAGTTCACAGTGGAGCGTCACACTGCATTAATGGCGTGATGAATCCCCTAGTGGAGAGAGAGTGCACTGCTGTCTTCACTAATCAGGCCTGACAAGGATAGAACGACAGGGAATACTGCAGGTGGTGCACATTTAATACATGTTAATACATATTTATAACTGCGTAGCACACTGTATAATTTAGGTGGAACATGCTTGAAAAGGATGTTGAATCATTAAACTTACAGTAAACTTTTACATCTTTTACTTAATTAACTAGAATGAACAAGGTCATGATGGAGAAAACAGGCATTTACTTGCTACTTGTTTTGTTCAGTGGTTCTAAAGCTTATCGGTACTAAACTGGATCTAAAAAGAACCTATAGTCGATCAATTGGACAAAAAAATATGTCAAAAACAACTATGTGTGACTAAATGCCAAACTAAAGCAAATACCAAATGAATGAAGTCTAAAAATTGGACGGGGCCTTTCTGTGTGGAGTTTGCATATTCTCCCCGTGTCTGCGTAGGTTTCCTCCGGGTACTGCGGTTTCCCCTACCACTAAAAACATGTACAATAGGCCAGGATCAATGCTGTGTGTGTGTGTGTGAATGAATGATGGTGGTCAGAGCTACAAAGGTATGTATGTGAATGTAAATGTCACATTTAAAGCGTTTTGTGACTATGTCTGTGAAAGGCGCTATGTAAATAAAGCTCTTTTTCTTCTTCTAAAATTGCACATGACCACGAGTAGCTACCAGCTGAACTCTTACCACAGTTTGAGAGGACTAATGTATAGTATATTCAAAATGGTAAATGGCAAATGGACTCAACTTATATAGCACTTTTCCTTCACAGTAAGGAACCAGTCACCCATTCACACTCTCACTCATACACCAACGTACGCAGTCACGGGAGGCAAGTAGGGTGAAGTGTCTTGCCCGAGGAAACAATGACAGTGTACACCTTCGGGAGGCGTGATTCAAACCCCCGACCTTCCAATCATGAGAATACCCGCCCTACCAACTGCGCCACTGTCGCCCTATCCAAAAAGACAAAATCGCCTAATTAATGGTTGTTACACTTTGTATATTGTTTGGAAAATGTATTTGATAGAAAAATGTATTATATTTAGTTGGAACGGAAAAGTGTTTACTGAAATGTATAAATCCATGAAATCTTTAGTGTCTAGAAACTTGTTTTTTTTAATATATGATATGCAACAAACATAGATAATCCAATAGTGGTAATCTTACAAGTAACATACACATTTCATCAGCCCCTCACTCTCACTCTCTCACACCCCAATTGCCCCAGTTTTGGTCGCATATTGTCATCCATCTGATCTCTAGCTGCTGGCTTGAGTGTTCAACCTGTGGAGATCCATCCAAATAAATGAAAATAACGACAAAAAAAAAAAGATGAATAATGTGACGGTTGTTGACAGTAGGTGCTTTGTTGTTCCTCTGACCACGTCTATTATAGCTCCTTCTGTGGCACGGCCATCATTATCAACCGTCCTAAAATACAAAAGGATTCAAATAGAACACAAAGTCTAATTCAATACAACATATATAAGATGGCCCTCATTGTATCAACACCATCTTCATCCATGACAACAACATTACTGGAATTACTTTGCGGAATATTATTAGCCCCACTGCTGCAGAAACACAAATACTCTTCTCTCGTCACCGACTTGAGCGAGTCTCCAGAGAGGTGCAAGAAACATGGGCATACCAGCCTATACCACCTGTGTCCCCCCTCGAGTGGGTCTTAAGTCCTGGCACGGCTCCACACCCTTGCGATGTGGAGAGAGTGCTGATGTGGGCGTTGGCGTGTCCTAAATGGCGGGGCGCTAATGGTCCCATACCGCCCCAGAACACTGAAACCATTGTATGTGCTCGGGCCTATAGCATTTCGCTGCCTGTGACTGCTACTGTCTAAATGCTGGTTGGAGCGTGAGTTTGAGGGGCACCTGTTGGAGATTCTTGCCCTTGACAGTGCGCTGGTTGTGGGGATACAGCGGGTGGGGAATGGCCCCGGAGTGCCCCAGACTTGAACCGCCTCACAGCTGTCAGGAAAATGGGGAGATCCAAAACTCCCTTGGCACCTTGAGGGGAGGGAAGAAGTTCAGTGAAGGAAAGTGCCAATGACAAGTAGACTGCTTTACATATTTGTGTATGATAATGTATTCTCACTCTCAAGGCCACACATGCATTAAAGGTACGGCATAGACTATGTACAATGAAAATGGATTGTTGTCGTCAAATAACTTTAAATATAAAACAAACTTTATTTGTATAGGGCATTATATAAATCAGGAAATACTTGACATGGAGGGTCTGATATAAGTTATATTTTTTTCATTTCCACCTTTTGTAATCTATAAGATTGCGAGGACTGTCATTTTGGGACAATGTGTTTACCAATACTGATGATATTATTCTTGATCTTGAGGACTCTTTTTGGGAAAGTTACCTGAAGAAGTGACTGAAAAACATGATAAAAATAGAAATAGGTGACAAAGGGCCCCTTTTTGAACGGAGCAATAAGGTTTGTAGAGTAAATATGGTCCCTATGGAGATGTTGACTTTCTTTTGTAGAGATTAAAGGACATTTTATTAAACAGGACAAAATGGTGAGAAAGGAATAAAAATAGAGGAAAGCTTGAACTATTTTATGACTAGTGATGTCATAAATATTACCATTAAATCTATTTGGTTTTGTCTGTTGCTGTGGTAAAATACATATATAATATAAACATAAATATACAAGTTTTCAGTAAATAGATTTGAGCTTACTTGTACAACTGTTGGAGCTATTTAAATTCATGCCTGACCTGGCTTGAACCCAAGATGTGTGACTGCAAGGCAGCAGTGTCCGTGTAACACACTTTGACATCATAGTATTGATTAATTCACTTTCTTGGAGATGAGACGAGTATATAAATGCAGTAAATTACTATTTATAGCAACATCATAATGTCTACTGCTTCTCTGTTGACGTAAGCCAGCACGCGCAGAAGCAAGCGTGCATCCCTATGGCAGTAGTGCCCTCTGCTGTCCTTACAGTGCAATTGCATGTAGTATTACTTCAAAGAAAACACTTTGACGTTGAAATAAATTATACATTCTTTACAACACTTACATAATGTCATTGATTGATTAATTGGCTATTAGAAGCAAAACGCATATTGTTATTGTAAGCCATTGCTTGGCCTACATTGTTTTTACATTTTGCTGCAGAACTGTCTCCTCTGATTTACCCACGTGCTTTAATAATTCCTATAAATCTCCGAAGGCATGCAGGTCCCGTTTATTCGACGCATTGGGGATGTCGGCCATGTTTCTGTGGTTGAAGTTCGGAGCAATAAGGAAGTGCTGAGGCCCGCAGAAGGCGAGTGGAGGTGAGGGAGTGGCCACCTGACTTTGCTCGACTAACAGTGCACAGACCTCTACTTCAACAAGACCGGAATAAACCTTGTTTTCCTTTATTCTATTTTAGTAAAAATCGTGACGAGGCCAGACGAATAATGCTTTCCTCCTCCTCAGTGTAGCGCAATATATTTTTCCCAGGTGAGTAACTTGTTGCATTATTATGCATGGCCTATGCGTGTGGAAAACTGTACACCACTTTGTCAACCCTGCTGCTTGTTTTAGATTTGTCCAATGGTAATTCATATCTGCTTATTATTGATAGAATTGAGTTCTTGGTGGGATATTTGAAAAGATTATTCTTCTTTGAGCATACATAGTGTGAGGAAACAGCCTGGTGTCTTATCAGTGCAAGTCTGTGCAGGTGAAGAAGCAGCGAGGCACATTCCTGCGCTCAGGGATACACAGAGCAATTATGCAGACCCTCAGCAGAACAGCTCAGGGAGTCTGTCTAACCTGCCTTTGTTGACACTGTTGGCGCTGTTGCTGCTGTCATTTATTGGGGTTTCCATTCCTACAGTCTGTTTTAACACACTAATCACAATATACATAATAAGTTCCTTTCTTCATATATATTTGGTTAAAATGTGCCTTTTTATTTATTTCAAGTAGTTGCACAATTGGCTATTGACCAAAAGGTGCAGAGTGAAGACTACTAAACCATGGTAATGACTTAGTTTCTTCATGTTTGACAGATTGTGCTTTCATTGCGTAAGAATGAGAGTTTCTCAGTGGAGTGGGAACACAAATAACAAAAGGAGTTTGTTCAAATAACTTCACAGGAGACTGTTAACCTGAGACTGCTTTAACCTCTTAACCCCCACGTGAACCGAGCACATTTCCTGCAGTTTGGCTTTATCCAAATCTAAAAGCTTCTTGACAAAAGTGTCAAAAAAGTGACAAAAATTAGACGAAAATAAGAGGAAAATGCAACAAAAGGGCAACCAAAATGTCACAAAACACAACAAAAAAGTGACAAAAAAGCAGTAAAAGAGCAACAAAAGAGTATGACAATGTGAGAAAAAAGTGACAAAACACAACAAAAAAGCCACAAAACAGTAACAGAAAAGTGACAAAAATGTGACAAATGGCAATGAAAATATGGCATCAACGCAAGGAAATGTTTCCGTTTAGATGAGTTCTGTAAATTCGGGTAAAGCCTAACTGTTGAAAATGCACTTGGTTAAGGCGGGGGTTAACAGGTTAACTATACTAAACTTGTTTAGACCAAAAATAAAAAAAATATACAAATGTTCAATATTTAAAAAATCCACATATTTAGCAGCTGCTCTCTTTTGGCTCAGTTTCAACAAAGTTTCTCTATTGCCCTGAATTAGTCGTTCTTCTCACAACCCCTCAAAATTCAATACAAAACAGGAACAGACTTTGCAAAAGTCAGTTCCGCTTCATGCACATTTATCTGATCTGAAATGTGACTTGATTATATTATAATTATCTTGTGGTGATTCACAGATAGAAATCTCCTCGGAAATAGTTGTTACCATAACAACTCAAGTCAAGTGTGAACACGACAGTAGTTGTGAGTGTCGGCCCTAAGTGAGAAATGACTGTTCTTAAGTTTGTTGTGTTTAGGAACCGGATATTTTCTGTTGAGATGATACAGTTTCCTACATTTACATTTTCTTGTGTTATCTGCCCATATACATTGGTACAAATTGCTTTTAGATTTTTTTCATGATCTATAACTTCACATAAATACGCAGTAGATGCACTAAAGGAGCCACATTACAAGCCCATAGTCGATTCTTTGCGCAGCTCACAAAGACCTACTTCAATGTGCCAATAATAAACATCTATAGAGTTCTCTTTCACTGTGTTACTTGTCAGTAACTAAGGTTTGCCTCTTTTCCTGCTAGTTTTCCTTGAATCAGGTGCCACATCTTTTTCCCTTTTTCTTGTCTTCACTTCGCTCACAGTCACACACTCCACTCCCACTCGGTGCTGTGGCTGGGGAATTTACGGCCTCAGGCAAACACAACACACGCCTGTCTGACAGCGCACAGAGCCCGAGAGGATATCTGACTTCTTAAAAACCCATAATTTTACGAGAGAAGCACCTTGGGCAGCTAAAGGACACTGATTTTGTGGACTTTGCTTTGGGGTATGTAGCCAGCAGAAATCTTTTTTGGGGGGGGGGGAGCATTGTGTAAAAGTGTTTGACTCTCTTTGGCTGTGTTTGCTTTGTCAATATGATTTCAGAACGAGATAATGACGCTTTTTCTAAGGGTAAGGCAGCACAGGAATTTAGATTTATATTCTCGATAGAAAATATGTAAACACTCCGATAAAAGTTTCAAAACCTCATAGTGTGATTCATCAAGAGGTTGGAATAACATTGTGATTGCATAGCTTGTCCATTGACTGCGGATTAGTGTTGACATCTTGGTTTTACGACATTACTGCTTGTTTGCTCAATATAGTTTCCGGTGCCGGGTTATCTCTCAGAGAAAAAGAAGAAGAAAAAAAACCCACTTTCCTGCTTCTTGATCTAGATGCTGCATCTCTCACTGACTCTGTCTTGTTTTTTTTCTGTCAGAATAATTTATCACTGATATTCTCAGAAAAGGAACTTGAATTTATAATGTCTGTCTTCTAATCCCTTAAGTCAGTGTGACAATATCAAACTACTGTTCATTGCTCTAAAGCAGAGATATCGTTTTTGAAGAGAACATCTTCACATGAATTCCACAATTTGAACCTCATTGTTCGTTGTTCAGGAATAGGGGTAAAGGACAGTCAACTGAAAACTGCCTGTGACAAGCCTGTAAGTGTTATTGCTAGTTTGTGAACCGTTGTACAGAAATGATATCACTTCAGTTCATATGTGCTGACAGTAGAAGAGGTTGAGCTTTGTGCCAATTTTTGTTCCGTGTCGTCCGGATAGGCTTAGTAATTGCCCGGACGCCACTGTAACCACGAACCCGTCTCTTCCGTATTGTCTCGGCAGGGTGATGATTTGACGCGGCCCCTCCACCAGTGAAGATGTACGAGGTGATGTCCGGGGACACTCTGAGCTGGAGCGTGCCCCCTCCCAGGACCAGCGACTCCGACTCCAACCCGGACCCCACGCAGTTCACCGGAGAAGTCAAGATCCTCAAAGTCTGCTTCTGCAACAACAACACACTGGGCAAGAACTTCAAGCTGGTCAAGTGCGACAGCTCGTGGCAAATCAGGGTGAGCCTCTAAAACGTCACGGGCAAGGTCATGGCTGTGCACGATGTTTATGTTTTGTCATTACTCGCAGAATAGAGTACACAGAATACTGAATTTCACTAAATATATAAATATATTGAAGTGTTCTGTAAATGTTTGTTTAAAGCCAGTGCAAAAAGTTGAGTTTTGAAGCCCTCCATTGAAGTGGCCAATCTTAACACTTTTTGAACCACTGACTCAGGTGTTCTTATTGTCACCATATGGACATGTGTCTTCTGCATTGGAACTATCCTTTAATGCCGCTGGGCAACTTGTCAGATCTTCGGTTTGATTTATGGGTAACTTTCCCGTTATATTTTTAGGCTGATGAGTCTGAGATGAGACCAAAACAAGTTTCTGCATAACAGAATAAACAAACCACCACCATCCGACAGAGGTTGAAATGCCAGTGTTGTCTTTGTGCTGATACCAAGCTGTTTGATAAATGTGGTGCCAAGAAGAGCATGAAACCAATGCCAAATCACCCAGAATAATGTGGACTATATTCAATTGACCAGATGCTGAGACAACCTTATACCAATTGATGATGTAATATAATAATATAGTATAATAGTTCAGTCAACAACAAAAAAACGTGCTAAATGTTCTCTTTAGTTTGATCAGATTGCATGTGACTAACCGTGCACTTTTGCAGGCCATCATCCGTTCGATCTTGATCAGTGGGCGACTGGGGCCGGATATCGAGCACAGCAGGTGTTTTGGTCTCCTGCTGAAACATCTGAAATCTGAGGAGATCCACTGGCTGCACCCCGACCTGACCGTGGGCGAGGTGGAGCAGCGCTACGAGAGCCACCATGTGGAGGCCGAGTGGAGGTACTATGTCCAGAATGAAAGAGAACCCAGTATCGGCCACAAGGTTGTTAACGTTACCCAATTGCTTTTTCATTTTGGCTCGCAAACACGAAGCCCCACTAGCCACTTCGGCCAGTTAGATTTCATGCTTAATGTGTCTGGATTAATAACTAAGCCTGGAGTCGCCTTCTGGATTTAACCAGACGTTCTGATCTGGTTGCTGCAGTTGGTCAGGTGTAGGTTCAGCAACACCAAGCGCTGATCGAGGGATGGGTTAAATGCAGGGCAAATGAATAAAGTGTACTAATACAATATGATAAAGTCGAGGCTTGATCGTGGTCAGAAAACTGTATTTGTGCATCTATCTACAAGAACTGATAAAGGGCATGTTACTGAGAAAATTGCACGTGTGGGTGTCTATTTGGAGAAAACAAAGTGGCATTAAAACGTGTGAAGTCCTGAATGTTGGAGAGCCCCGATTGTTGTGTAAATGTTGTAACGTTGTGATTATAACGGTCTCATGCTGCTTCTCTGTCCAGATACGATCTCCGTATTAGATACATCCCTGTCAATTTCCTGGAGAGATTTAAAGACGACAGATCAACACTAATTTATTTTTATCAACAAGTAACTATCCCCTTACCCATTTACTTTCCATTACTGGCTTTCTGTCAAATGTTTCCTCGTTCATTCTGAGGCGTGGGTCTTTGCAGGTGCGTAGTGACTACATGCAGTACCACGCCAGTAAAGTCAGTGATGGGATGGCGCTGCAGCTCGGGTGTTTGGAGATTAGGTGGGCCGTGTTACATAATATACTGTAAGTCATCATTTCATGCACATCAGAAAGGCTTAGAGTTTTCTGTTTTTTTGTAATTACAGGAGGTTTTATAAAGACATGAATGCAAAAGGTCTGGAGAAGAAATCTAACTTTGAACTGCTTGAGTAAGTTCCCTCTTACAATTAGGGCTGATAACGTTACCATCGTATCTTAGTTTTTTTGCATTTTAACATTTCAAGTATTATAAATATACAATAAACAAACTCTTTCTCTTTGTAATTTGCACAGAAAAGAGGTCGGGTTGGACCTTTTCTTCCCCCAACAACTGATAAACAGCATGAAGGTAATTTTTAGTCACGTGTAATTCAAAGCAAAGTTTCCATTATAGCCCCCAACGCTCTTGTTGTCTCTCAGCCAAAACAGTTGCGGAAGATGATCCAGCAAACGTTCCAACAATTTGCCTCGCTCAAAGAGGACGGCTGCATGATCAAGTTTTTTGAGACTCTCAGAGATTTTGTCAGCTACGACAAGGAGGTCTTCCCTTGTGAACTAGTGGTGAGTGATTTTATCTCAGGTTGAACTAACCTTGTTTTTGCCTTCCCTTCTTTTAACCCGCCACAAGCAATCCTCTTCCTACAGATTTTTTCTGCATCCTCCGTTCTCACAGGCTATGCTATATTTCAGTCCAACCAGAACGGTCCTCTTTTATCTTTGTTGACGCTCCTTTTTGGGCTGTGCAGTTAATCAAGTCTATGTTTAACCTCAATTATTAGCATGGGGCTTTTTAATTGCATTTATATCCAGTCCTGTGGCGTTGACGACTCATTGATGGAGTTTAGACTTTGAGGGAATAAAATGGACACTATTTTGTGTTAAATGGTGTTGGAGGGGAAATTTGAACTACTCCTCACCATTTTTCCATACTGAGATAATGTTCTTACCTGAGCTTAGACGAGTTGATGCGTAACTGTCTGCAAAAATCATCAGATTGTGAGGAGACAGAGAGCCGCCAGCCAGGTTTCTTTCGAGTGCTACAGTTTCTCCGACCTCCAAGGTCATGCGGGTCAGGTTGACACAGTGGCAGCGCGGCTCAGCCGCAGCAGCTCAGGACTAACGCCTGAACACTATTTCGTTGTGCACTTGTACAATGACAATAAAGCACTTACTTACTTACTTAAAAAAAGACCAAAGATGTTGTTAGCATTTAGCCTCTCCTCTCCTCTATAGAGTCAAAAGAGGGCGAAGTTACAAGCGACCAAGCTCTTCCACGTTTTCCCTATTTAAATACGGTTACGTGAGTAGTTAAACGATCCAAGTCTAGTTAAACAAGATGAAACAGGTCAATGTTCTAAGTGGATAAAAAGGGGTACTATATTGTGAGGCAGTGCTCCAACACCTTTGGAGCACTTCGCCGTCCGCACAGAGAATTCTATAGGAGTAAAGATATTACTACCAGCTTTGGCTTTTTGCGTGACTGAGCGCACGCATAAAGAACAGACTCGTCTATGCTCAGGTAAGAACATTCCTCAGTAGGGAAAAACGGAGGCTTATTCCTCTAATTAATATTTGGCCATACCGTCTTTGCTCTGCCCGATCCCGTCAGATTTCAGAAGCTAAGCAGGAAGGGCCTGGTTGGTACTTGGATGGGAGACCGTTTGGGAACACCAGGAAGCCTGGGTGGATGTAGTGAGTGGTTGGTGGTGGTCGTAGGGGCCAATGGCACAGACTGGTTGCCTCGCTTCTGTCAGTCTACCCCTGGGCAGCTGTGGCTACAACAGTAGCTTACCACCACCGAGTATGGAGTGAATGAATAATGACGACAGAGCAGTGTAGCGCTTTGAGAAACTTGGTAATCCAGGCTTTTAAAGCACAATATAAGTGTAATTCATTATTATTATTGATATTTTTTAATTCATAACATTATTTCCAAACATCCACTGTAGCTGATTCCTCTTTCCTTAGTGACACTGCTGGCAGCAGTAACTACAATAAAATACCTCAGATTAGACAAAGTTCTATTTATTTTAACTAATGATGTGCCGTACAAACAGCAAGGTTGGAGTCTGTCTGTGGAGCTGCTGATTGGAGGGCGGGGCATTCGGCAGCGAACGCAGGAAAACGCAGCAGTGAGTTTTTTAGCACTTTTTTGGGATTTAAAACTTTCTGTGACCGACCCTGGTTTGTATTTGTGCAGCCTGTGGTTTTAGCAGACTTCAAACAGATAAAGAGAGTACAATGCATACCTCAGCCTCAGGGCAAAGCTCTCCTCAACCTTGATGTGGAGGGAGCCAGACAGGTAAGAAGCTCAAATACTCCCAATGTAAACAGCTGCTTATAATTTATTCAGTTTGATATGCTTGATACAGCATTGTATTACATTATTATGTTGTGTATTGTTTCTTCTTTTTGTCTTTTTGCAGCATTTATCAATTAATGTGGCGTCCATTCCCAGAGCAGAAAATATGATGGATCTTATTGACGGTTATTGCCGTTTGGAAAATGACAATGATATTTCTGTTATTTATAGGGCTCAAAAATCAGGTAAACCACAAATATTATCTTTATTATATTTCAAAACCATGCAACTTGACTTTTTGATAGGATCAATCTAATAAAGTGATAACAATACATTTACAATATAACGTGAAAGTGTATTTTGTCTAGTAGTGTTTTAGAAGCTCACTTTGATTTTTTTTTAAAAACGATATTAATCCTAGATACCAATGCTCGCAGTTCCCTGCCGGAGATCCCCTCAGGGTAAGTGGATTTTTGCTTCAGGCTTTTACAACTTACCGCAGAGTCCCATCTCCTGGGATGCTTTGCTTGTACTGTAATATGAAATTAAAGGTTATCGAAGAGAGCAGCTATTTTATTGAATATGCCAACACTCTTTGGAGCTGTAATTAGAAAATGTATATCCTGAGCCTTTAAGTCTGTCTTTTTCCCTGAAGCAGCAAAGACACCATCTCCATCCGGCAGAGCAGGGGTAAGCGACTAATGCAACTAAACCATTGCACTGATGCAAAACCAAAACATAACTCCCATTTGTCTTACAGATTCTGATATCTATTGTGAAATCCTGGATGAAAGGCCTAAGTCAAGTAAAAGGCTGTTATAATTAAGTCTCTTTTAACATTTGCATTTTGCTATATTTATTGACCAGCGATCTTTTGCAGTTGTTAAATATGGGATTGCTCGACAAGACATTGTTCTCGGGCGGATCCTTGGGGAAGGCTTTTTTGGAGAAGTGTACGACGGAGTTTACAAAAAAGCTGTAAGTTTGCCATTGTACAAAATTATTTAAGTTCCACTTTGCCTGAGCCAATATTGCATTTTATCAAACAGAATGCAGGAAGAGTCAACGTTGCCGTAAAAACGTGCAAAGACTGTTCGCCAAATGTCATGGAGAAGTTCATGAGTGAAGCAGGTGTGTGACAAAACATCTATCATTTAAATTAACAACACAATTAACAGCATTAGTTCAAATGTCTGTCATTTTGCAGTCATAATGAAGAATCTGGACCACCCTCATATTGTCAAACTGATCGGTATCATTGAGGAGGACCCGGTGTGGATTGTAATGGAGCTCTATCAGCATGGGGAGGTCTGTTCCAATTGTACAATTAGAATGACACATCATTGTAAAAGAAACTGGATTTTATATGCTGATGGTATTATGGACATGTGCAGCTCGGCCACTATCTTGTTCAGAACCAGGAGACGCTAACAGTCATTACCTTGGTGCTGTTCAGTCTGCAGATCTGCAAAGCCCTTGTCTACCTCGAGGGGGTCAATATGGTGCACAGGTGAGAATGAACTGCAACATTTTACTAAAAGCCCTGTAACCCCTTTGTTTACATTTTTGTACTAAGCTTTTCTGATCATTTTTACGTTTGGATAATTTTAGCATTTTAAATCCAATAATTAATTCATTAATCCACCATCTGTTTCTTCTCTATTCTTGCCTGGCTCTGCCATACTATTCCCTGTCCATTCCACGCAGGGAAGTTAGTCTGGTCATGGAGGAATTGGAGCAGTTTGAACGGGCGGGCCTAATGCGCACAGATTATCAGTGAAATAAACCAATTAGCAATTAGCGGACGTGACGACAGCTGTAGTCCAACTCACAAAATATGAACTGATTATAAACTCACAAGAAAGCGGAGGCAAAATCCTGGACTACTTCATCCATGATTAGTTTTGGCTAATGTTAATGTTGATTGAACTAACAACATAGGGGTGCAGCGAGTGACAACGTTGTCAATTCTCTGTGACAGTCGTGATCGGTTCGGCCTTAGCCGCCATTCAGCAACTTGTTTACCGTGTATGTCCAGACCCACCTTCTTTCGTGCAGAAAAGAAGTGGGTGTGGTTTATCAGGCTATCCCTATTCACCACAAATGTTCATCAACTTAACACTGAATTTGCTTTAGCAGCTTGTGGGAAATAGACCTCATGTATGATGCTTTCACACATATGTCTGCATGTTTATCACAGAGACATTGCTGTTCGGAACATATTGGTGGCCAGCCCAGAATGTGTGAAGCTCGGAGACTTTGGTCTGTCACGGTATATAGAAGATGAAGAATATTATAAAGGTAATGAATATGTTTTTATTTTTCAATAACAAGCCTGAGAACTTTCCAGTTAAAACCAGTATAATATACACCAGACCTGGGCAAACTCCGGCCCGGGGGGCCAGATCCGGATCCCGCCATGCAATTTAATCCGGCCCGCTGCTAATTTTCTGTAAATATATAATTTTTTGGGCATTTTCTGCAGTGCTTTGAGGACGCTTTCACGATGCATTCGCTCAGCTGTACGACCAGGAGACGCATTGTTGCATCAATGTCCTGGTGACCTTATTCCTCCTCTGTAGAGTTACGTATGGTTTAGTGCTTGGCAGAAAATTATAGTTCTAAATACCAGTACCAGCTATAAATATTTTTAATACAATTTACAATAGGATAAAGTTGAGCAGAATAAGTTCAAGTTATTGTGGATGCGGCCCTTTGACCCAATTGAGGTTTCTTATGTGGCAACATTAATTAACATTAATTCCCCCCCCCCCCCCCCGATATACACAGCAGTTTTCTCTATGTCTTACAGTGTTTCCCACACATAGACTATTCTGTGGCGCACCGCCGCCACATATTGCGTTTCATATACAGTATATATATTTTTTCGTTTCATTTTTTTAAACGCTATTTAAAACACGCATCGTATAGAACCGCCGCAGCGGTCAATTTGACTGCGGGGAGGGGAGTTTAAAATGCGGCGGCCCTAGTGTTAAGCTATTCCTGCGTAACTCTCACTCACGCGTCTCTCCCACATAGCCCACATACACAGCCCCTCCCCTTCGTGCACACCGCATGTCTCCATCAGCGATCATCGCTGGAAGCCTGGAAGCTTTGTCTATTTGGTGCAGAGATGACGGCTGGTGAAATTCACTAAAGGCCTCCTGACCGCAATAACACCCATACACCCCCACCCCCCACCCCGGTCCGACCACCACACATTGCCTTCAAACCTGTGGGAAACACTGTCTTACTATATCACTTGTGTAATTTTAGCTTCTGTAACCCGGCTGCCAATTAAGTGGATGGCTCCAGAATCGATCAACTTCAGGCGCTTCACCTCGGCCAGTGACGTCTGGATGTTTGGTGGGTTTGTCATCCGTAGTTAGGATCTGCTGTTTACCAGTGTTTTTGAATACTTTAGGCTTTACTACTATACAGTGCATACCTTAGATTGCCCCATGCTAAATGAATAAGACTTTGTCTAAGATCTTGTTTGTTTTGCTACGTAGCGGTATGTGTGTGGGAGATAATGAGTTATGGGCAGCAGCCCTTCTTCTGGCTGGCGAACAGGGATGTCATTAACCAGCTGGAGCAGGGCATCAGGCTGCCCAAACCAGACGACTGTCCCCCTGCCCTGTACTCACTCATGACCCGCTGCTGGTCCTATGACCCGCGCGAGAGGCCCACCTTCACTGAGCTAGTGGTTAAGATCAGGTGTGTAATTTAAATTAATCACAACATTTTGTTTTTGGCAAGTGCAGTCCTTATAAATGAGCACTTTTCCACCCAAAAACCTTATAATATGAATCTGTCAGCGATGTCAACAAAATGGAAAAGGAGCAGGAAGTGGAGAGAGAGCGGGACAAAGCCCGTTCCATGAAGGTTTTTGAAACGAAATTGAACTTAAATGAACCTCCGCCAAAGGTGAGTGTCCCAGTCAAATTCTGTCACTGCTGCAGAAATATATCTACCACTATCTGTACCCGTGGAAAGTAAAAAAAAAAATTCCACTTTAGCCCTCAAGAATGAAGTCAGGGCGGTTTGGAAACACACTCAGTATCGGCCTACACATCCAGGTACAGTCACCATTACAAATCATACTTCCATCTATTATAATTGCGCCAGTTACAGTAAACCAGCCCATCTTTTTCAGCTGAACGAGGCATTGTGTGCCAGCTCTCCAGACCTGGCCAGCCCATGTGATTACCAGTCCCCTTTTGACAACAGAAACACTTTAGTGCTGCCCGTCACATCCCCGCGGCGCCGCAGCATGGGGGTAAGAGCATAGCGGGACTTTCAACACTCTGGTCCTTGTACAGGTGTGTGTGGGTTACAGACTGTTGTTTACTTACCACAGGAGGGTGACGTCCAGCAAATGTGGCAGCGGGAGAGGCTTCACATGCACGACACCCTTCGCAAGCAGAAAGAGGAGATGATGGAGGATAAAAAGTGGCTGGCAAAGGAAGAGAAACTCCTGGTGGGAAACCGAGCATCATTAGCGTTTGTCAACCCCCTGTCTGTGCGTTTGAACCCCCCTGCTGAGTTTGCTGCGGCCCTGGCCGCGACACTAAACCCCACAGCATTAAACACTGTCAGCCCACCTGTTCGCTCCCGGCGCCCTGCTAGTCTTATACTGAACGCTCCTTCGATAACAGTCCCAAAGAGAGGCTCCATGTGCATTCCATATAAAACGAACCTGCCTGTTTCTTTGCAGGACCCTATGGGACCGGAGTTGGTGGTCAGCCCCATGGTACGTGCCTGCTTAGGCCTCAGGATAGTTTATATATATTTTTACATGGCCAATGTTATACTGTAGTTGTGTGTGACTGTCAACCTAAATGACCACAATAGTGTTTATAATGAGTTTGTGATATGTGTACTTGTGTGTCAAGACAGAAAATCTATGTTTCTCTCATGCCTGTTTTACTTTTTTCCCCTTTAGCCTGAAGAATCAGACGGTGGTAAGTTGCAATTATGGATTTCACAATAATCTTTAACAGACAGATACAAATTGTGAATAAAAATCTACAGTACATGTGCCTTTTATATATCATAATAATTGTGTTTCTCTAGCAACACCAGAGAAGCCACCACGACTCACAGCTCAAGTAATCATGGATCTTTTTTTAAAATTCTAATCTGATGTTCTTAGAACTTGAATATATTGTCAAAATCACTACTTTAAAGGTGTCGCTAATTCAGTTAAATGGAAATGAGGCCACAGTTAATTCCAAATCCGTATCTATTGATGTATCATTTTAAGTCTGATGCTGATTTGTATATTACTCCAGTTTTTGCACCGGTTCTTACCTCATGATTGAATCTTATTATATAAAAAAAAGAAGAAAAAAAAAGAAATGTATAATGATTATAGCATCAGACTGGTAATTCAAACTGGTTTAAACACTGACTGAGTGACTGATATTGTGTTAAAGCCGGCACCTACTGCTGAACTAGACCGCTCCAATGACAAAGTGTACAAGAACGTGATGGACCTGGTCAAAGTGGTGGTTCAGCTGAAGAACGACATCATACAACTACAGCCCGAACTGTACTTCACCATTATTAAGGTACCATTTCCTGCTTTCTGTTTCAAGTTGACGCTCCGTATCCTCTTTATTGATGTGTTGATGGCGAGTGAATAGCAATATACAAGACATGTTTCCTGATTGATGAAGCTGATTAATTCCTGAATTGATTTCTGCCTACAGTCTGTGGGGTTGGCCTTGCGAGACTTGATTTGCAGTGTGGACGAGATCCTGCCCACATTACATGAATCTGTCCGGACTGAGGTACTGTTTACCCCCCGCACCTTGTTAGCGCTCATCTCCGTATTTCCTGTTTTTCTATTGATTTTTCCCTTTGCTGCCAGGCTGCCATTTATAAATGGGTCTCATGGACTGATGGCATTGCATTCAGAATTTAAAATTACATATGATACCTATTTGATTGTCAAAAGGGCACTGCAAAAAAGTAATCCAGAAAAAATATATAGCTTTACAATTAGCCTAAATAAATGGATGAAAAAGCTTATAGCGCATTTAGGCAAATTGGCCATATACAGTACAACCCCCTGCTAATGGCCTGCTAAAAAAAAAATACAGTATGCCCTCTAGAAATGTGAAGACTACACCACTGACCAGACATCAACAAGTATCCCATATTTGTTGACGTTTGGTGATATGTAACCACTTGAATAAGCACAACCGTATAGGCTATTTTTAATTCAAATTTTGCTCATAGTCTAGGTCTGAGTTGTTGACAGGTGTGAATAATGGCTAATAATGGGCCTGTTCATGTTACAGATTGCGGGCACTCAGAAATTGCTGAACAATGACATGTCGGAGTTGATCAGTAAAATGCGACTGGCCCAGCAGAACGCCATCACGTCTCTAAAAGAGGAGTGCAAGAAGCAGATGCTCACTGCAGCGCACACTCTGGCCATGGACAGCAAGAACATGCTGGATGCTGTGGACCAAGCACGAGTGAGAGCAAACTTGGCTAAACCAGCCGCCCCCTAGTGGACAATAAAAAGTCATTCCGAAAAGGTTCCCTGTTATAAAACGCAATGTTGTTCATTTTGTATATTGACATGCAACATGTAAATGTGTAATGTTAATTGTGGATAGGTGCAAACAAAGGAGGAAAACTGACAGATTCGTGTTGTATAAACTCCTGTCCTTCATGCTTGGCCAGTCATTCCCATAATTACTTTTTTTTGCTGATGAATTCCGTTTGGTCGTAAAATGTCTTGTGTCACATAAAGCATGCCTTAAACAAAAGCCTCAGACCCATAATTCAATCAAATGCCCCAGCGCATGTCACTTTATGGACCCAATCCAAAAGGTAATGCTTTGTCCTTGGCCCTTCTCACCAGGTTTCATACAGACAAAAAGACGGACAAAAGAAGGAGTGAAGCTCTGGGTAAAGGAAATAAATATTATTTTAATCTCCTGCATTTCAAGTTCATGATGCATTTATGTAAACATTTAGGATGGAGACAGCAAATAATTGTCTTTTAAACTGGCAGAAAATTGTTGCATTGTAATTCCTGTGTTGAACTTGAAAAGGTTTTTGTAATTATGTCATCACTTTCATTAGAAATATCCAGTGCACGAGAAGGTGGCAGTGCAAATACTGTATGTATGCCATGTCTGTTAATTAATGAACTAAATGAGGAACTCTTCAGCTTCACAGATATTTTGCAAAGCACTATATTATCTGAAAGAATCTAGCACCTAAATGTCCAAATATTTTTAAACACAGACTTTTGTGGCATTTTCTTGAAAAATAAAGGAAAGGAAATAAAATAAAAGGTAATGGATTTTGAAAATATTCATACCCTCCATTGTTATTAGCCATGTTAAAATGTGAATTTTAACATGGCTAATAAAAGTAACTGTTTCATGGACAATAAATGAAACTTACCACAGGCCTACACTTAATGAATGTTCAGTAGCGACACAACTATGACTGGGAACAATTGTATGGCAATTTATTTAAAAAAAACTTTTATGTATTTTGTTGAATAGTATGAGTGGCCCTTTACCAATAAAAATAATTTTTAAATCACTGCTCGCTTACATAATAGAATATAATTAATTAAAAAGAGGTCTGAAGACTTTCTGAGCCCACACGTTTCCAAATAGCTTCTGCAGACACTTTTAAAAAAATAAATTAGGTGGACATGAGAAATGCTACAATCATGCCATTGTCCGAACAATAAGTAAAAATACATTTGTTGCAAAAAGAAGAGAAAGTAATAGTTTAGAAGTCCCATGAGTAATAGTTCATATGACTCTGGCTCAGCCTCGCTTAGATAATGGTGTCTGTCCCCAGGAGCCCCCACATGCTCCGCTCATGCTACACTCAGCGCTGGCTATTTAAGAACCCGTCAGAGGTTAGTCACCATCCTTCTGCTCATCTATTCGCCTTTACCCTTCTACCTGTCAAAAAATATTACCTCTGGGGAGTAGAACTTGAGAATTTGGCCCCCAAAAAACTAGAAAACTAACACAGTCACAGCCTTAAATTGTCTGGCTGCAAGAGTTCATCCTAGATCATGCCAGCGAGCCACGGCGGCAGGAAGAGGCCAATGGTGCCGAGCAGACACACGATAATGAACATCCACAAGAATATGCGGTCGATCACCATGGCGACGTACTTCCAGTCTTCTTTTACCTGTCGGAAAATGAAAACACAATTCAGCACAACACATAATTATGGCGACATGTATAAGGAAAATTATAGATAACCACACCGGCTGTAAGTGAACCTTATGGAACATTCTGTGCACGAAGTTGATAAAACAAATATTTGAGTGAGAGAGTAAAGCCACATTGCAGTAATTATGCATATTCTTAATGTAGCCCAGTTGGATTTAATGTATGTTCTTGTGCTCCAAACACTTGCCCCCCACCTGCTGATGCTCCCATTTAGTTACACTGCGTCACTCCCCTGGATTAGTATGCGTTCCGTTTGCTCAGGAATAGGGCTGGGTTGCTGTAAGTTTCTCTCCCTAAAAGTGCCTTCATTTGAGTTATCAAATATGAAAATGCTCCTTCTGTGGACCCAACACCTGCAGGAGGAGCCATAGGGGACTGGTGCCATGTGATCTGGGCAGCTCCAACGGCTGCCCCCCACGGACAAGTGGAAGAAAATGGATGGATGGATGGAAATATGAAAATGCAATGGTAAAGTGTCCAATAGGCCTGAATCATAGGACCTTTTTTGACTGGACAGCACAAGCGATGAACAAGAGTTTAACATGTTGAGGCTGTGTTTTGGGAACCGTTTAGAGTAACTGATAACAGTGGCTCTATGTTTCTTGATACTCACGCTGAAGTCTGCGTCCTCCGCTCTCAGGTGGTCTGCGATGTACTGCACTCCCTCCAGAGCCCGGATGACACTCGGAGACAGCCTCAGTGTCGAATGTGACGCAGCAACGTCCATATTATTGGCCCTCTGTGTGGCATTCACTCTCGTATTGCCCACCTGCTTATTCCCCGCTCCACCGCTGTCCTGCCTGTTTGCGGCGTGTTTCTGTTGCGTTGGCGGGGTTGACCCCATTGGCCTTGGCGACGGCGGCCTAAACGAGAAGTACGAAGTCAACGTCCCCAGCTCCAAATCCTCGTAAGAACTCCGCTCCTCTTTTGAATCATCTCTCAGCCAGTTCGCGGAGGTGCTTAGACAGTTGCCCGACTTGTGGCCCGGTATCCTACACGGCCGCCTCCCCGCGGCTGCCCCCTGCTGAAGTAATAGCAGCCGGCGCCTCCTGCCATCTGGAGCGGGCCTTCGCATGAACAGCCAGCGCGGAATGAGGTCCAAAAACACTGAGTGGACCCAACGGGGCATTTTGTGGGTGCTTGGCGAGCGGTGATGCACGTTGAGAACAAAAACAGTTATGACTATGGACAAGGTGACAAAAATCATGGTGAAAAGGAGGTATTCGCCAATAAGTGGTATGACTAAAGACGTTGACGGGATGATTTCTGTTATAAGAAGAAGGAAGACAGTGAGAGAGAGCAGAACTGATATGCAAAGGGTGATCTTTTCGCCACAGTCTGACGGGAGGTAGAAAACTAGCACTGTGAGGCAGGATATCAATAAACACGGGATGATGAGGTTGATTGTGTAAAACAGTGGGAGCCGTCGGATGATAAAGAAGTAGGTGATATCTGGGTAAATCTCATGGCAGCAGTCGTATTTCTTTGTGTTGTACGTCCCCACAGCATTGATGATGGCCCATTCGCCGCTCTCCCAGTAATTATTCAGGTCCACCGTGTTTTCAATCTTCTCCAGGTCGATCTTGGCTTTGTCGTAGGTCCACGAGCCAAACTTCATTTTGCAATTCTGCTGATCGAACGGGAAGAAGGTGACGTCAATGCTGCAGGAGCTCTTGTAGATGGCAGGAGGGACCCAGCGCACTTTGCCCGTGTAGAAGAGGTGCGCTTTGGTCATATGGGTCACCGCGAATTCCCCATCAGCGCTGCAAATGGAAAAAGAAGCACACACAGTGATGGAGAGGGGTGAGATAAATGGAAATGTCCAATACCATCCATCCATCCATTGAAAACGACAACCATCTGTTCTTCCCTTGGGAATGTATCGCCTATAAAAGATACCAGTCCATACTTAATAAATACTTAATAATGCAAAGCTGTATTTTTCAATTATAGGCTTTCTTGTAGTTTAAATGTAATGTCGAATTTAAATGTAATGTCGTAAAAATGCAATAATTTGCTGGACTAATGATCAAAGATGTGATTTTTTTTTCCTGTTTGAACAATGGAAGTCCCCCAGTTACATTTGAATTAAATCTCTTAAATTAAGAATAAATTAACCATTGTCCAGAAGATGGCGCCATTTCCAAATGTAAAGCGGACATGGGCAACGCAGCACTCACCTACAATTACAGCAATGTCATTTCTACTGTCACTACTACTACTTAGTTACACCTTGTTTCGCATACAACACAGAAGCTGCAAAAGCTTTGTAGAAATGTTTCATTAATCTCTCACTTGTTGTAGAGAACAATGTCCGGCACCCAGATCAGCTCTGAGGGCACTCTGATGGACGTCACATTGTCGTAGTCGGACGGTCTCCAGCGAAGTTTATAGTCGTTCCACTCCTAAAACATGGACATAATAGAACTTTAAACAAAAATCACATTAACAGTACACTTTGGCTTTGACTTCTCACCTGCTTAAGCCACACGTTTGTGGTCATCATCTGATTCTTTTCGTCCTAAAAGAAAGAGTACGGAGCATGTTGAGAATGTGGTCTATAATATATTTAAATCAATATTGCAAATACTGTCAATAAGATCAAACATGAACAATTGAAAAAGTTGTTCAATGCAATAATCCTTAGTAAATACATAGTAGATGTCAGACAGGTGAAAACTCACCACATCAATAAGCTGCGCAATAGACAGCCCAAACTTGACAATGACCACATCTGAGATGTTTGGCACAGGCCTGGACCACTTGTTGTAAGCAGCAAACAGCGTTTTGAAGAGTTCATCCTCAGCATGCGAGTGTGTCTGCTCATGACAGAAAACTGCACAAAGACAGCGTACAAGGACAACATGATCTGACAAGTTTAACTTCATTACATCTTCATTACGTCTGGAAAGTGGGAAATAAATGTTTCTGAAAACAAAGTGTTTCTGTATTGTACTTTGAAAAACACTTTATATAGCTCTTTGAACAATCCCAATGGTCTGAAAATGGTTGATTTTATAAGTATGAGTTCATTGAAGGTGAATGGAAGCTTGAGTATAAAGGTTGTAATCATACAGTCATATTCATGTTCATCTGTGTCCCTGCAAAAGCCCCACTTCCACAAAAGCAGAACATCAAAGCTGACAGTGGCTTTAGGAGAGCGTCTGCGAGCTGCACAAGTCTTTTGTGTTGTCAAAAAGCCCTGCTCTAAACATCTGAGTATTTCCTTTCTAAAGTCTGATCGACTTTTCCACATCTTAGCAAATCTTTTGAACCACACTTTCTTCGTGTGGCGCTTTCTAAACTCTCTCAAGGTGAACAGGTGGCGCCGTGAAGCACATCTCCCTCTGAAGAGTTTCTTTTTCTTTTGTCTGAGAATCATTCATCTACAGAGATTTCACTTGAATCTGATAACCTCAAACATATTTACATGCTTCATTTTGCAGATCTGTTACTTAATATTTAAATAAAAGACAAACGCCATTGAAATGGTGGAGTTGCAGGGTCCCTGGGGATCAGCCCTTCATCAGTTTAGTCAGAGCCAATTACACACATCATTAGCTCTCTGTGTTAAGTGGAGGTGCGCTCGCTTTCAGACACTGTTTACTGTGAGCTGTCATTCACTAAATGTTTCTAGTAAAATGTAAATCAATAGAAACTTTATTTGACATCAGAGAACATAAACTCATAATAAGTCATGTTTACACTGTAAACATGACTTAATACAGCTATAATACAGCTATTTTTACAGTACCTCAGTAAAGTACTCTATCTATCTATCTATCTATCTATCTATCTATCTATCTATCTATCTATCTATCAGGGTCCGTACATTCTGGAGTGATGATATAATATAGTGGTGCGAGATTAAGCTAGATAAGGCTTTTTAACTAAAATTACATAAGATACAAAGTACTGGCAGTATTCTGGTATATTAGATAAATTAAGGTGTGCCGGGAGTTTTGTCACTGGGGCAACTGTCAGGAACATAGGACCCAGGGACCCATCTCCAGATCTTGAGGCAGTTTTGTGGTCTGGATCCTTTCTGTGTGGAGTTTGCATGTTCTCCCCATGTCTGCGTAGGTTTCCTCTAGGCACTTCAATTTTTCCACCACTAAAAGCATGTACGGCTCCACATCTGGAGATGGGTCCCTGAGCGCTCCACTGCGGCCGCCCACCGTCCCAACATCATGGAAGGATGGGTCAAAGGCAGAGGACACATTAAGAGGAGGGCTGCGGCTGCAGAATCACTACGTTGGTTTAGCATACTGTATATTGTACATTATTTGGGCTTGTTAATAAAGATTTGAAAAGCCTGGATGTCTTAAACACTCAACATAATCACTAAACATAGTATTATTTATTTAGCAAATTTTAATCCAGGTGCACTCTGTCATAGAACATGTGTTTCTCTATTTAATTGTACAAGTAACATCTGGCTACAGCTCACTTTTGGCCAAGGTGACCTGAGCACTTGTGGGTGCACACAGGCATGTGTTTATAGCCCCCCAACAGTGAGACGGACCATTGGAGGGCGAATAGCTGTTGTATTGAGCCAACATGCAGATCTGGTGAGGACTGGACCAAGTCCAGCACCTGTGGCACGTGTTACCCTCGGCCCTACACCTGATGCAGCATATGAATATATAACTTTCTCTCAAAGTGTTCTTCACCGTCTCTTCATCAACAATCATGGACTAATTTGATCGGGGGCAAACGACCTACACCAGGACAGCGAGTCATCTGTCCGTGCATCTGTGAAGGACCAGATGTGATGTTTGACAAAGTGCTGCCGGGTGCCATAGATCAAAGTCTGCTGCCGACAAAGACTCGAGAGGAGATGACACCTCAAACGTTATGCACACGATACAGTGGGTGAAACTGGAAGAAAGACAAAACATCTTGGAAAAGTGCAATATGACACTGACCAGTTTAGGTGATCAATCAACAGCTTAGAAATGATAGAAAACTTGGAATCAGTGGTGGAATTTTGGTGAGATACAGAAGTTTTCATTTGTCTATAACAGCTGTTTGCTGTTTCCAAAAACATACCATTCACATTTTAAAGTCTTGAATGGAAATGGTATAGCAGTCAAAACCAAATGTCATACTCTACTCGTAGGCCTATATTATTATCGTTATTTAATACAATTTTCACTTCTCCATTTCTTCACTGGCTACCATAAAAAAGTGGGACGTCTTGCCAATTGGCGGGCCATGGCTGTGTGCAGGTGCAGGAGATCCACTGACAGTAAATGAGTACAACCACAAGAGGGGCAGGAGGTCACCTAAGCAAAGAGCGAGACTTTTCAGACAAAACTGGCGTGGCAAGTATCAGCAGGATTTGATCTGATATTAGATCAAATTCTGCCAACAAAAACAAAATTCAGCAAAGGGTAAACTTCATGACCAGCCAATATTTAAAAAAGCTACAATAATTGAGCAGTTAGTCAACATAAACATATGAGTTTTGACTTTAAATACTCTTGCTAAAAGAAGTAGAAGGTTCGTCAAACCTGTGTCACTTGAGCGGCACTTTTAAGGCTCTGGGGCGGAAAGCATTATGGGAATAGCGGACAACGTTTAAATACACGTTTGGACGACACGGTGGGTAATTCAGTTTTTCCTCTAAATTATTTGATCTTTAATGACATAGTTTTAGACTTAGAGTTGTTAATTCGACATTTTGTAAACTCATAAAACAAAAGGGGGAAAACGTACCTGTGAGAGACATCAACAGAAAAAGTGTTTCCCTCGTTGGGAACAGGTGGTTGTTTCTCATTTTGTGAAAGAAATTCACGTCCATCGGAGATCACCGAGCGCCCGTCCAGTTCAAAGCGTTATCTTAAAACCGTGCTGCACTCGAGCAGCAGGTCATCTTCATAGTTTGGAGGCATGGCAAAGTTAGTTTAACATGATAGCCTTTAGTTGCTGTGCAAATGATTCCAGCTCAAACTTCCATTAGAAACTCCGCTGTCTTCTACGATCTAGTTCCGACCTCGCCATCCTTCGGTCAGAGCGAACAACAGCGGCTCTGTCTCTGCCACGGGGCACATCACTTAATTTGCCTTTAGTGCTAAAACATACGGTCTTATGGATAGTTCACATTAAATTGCTGTAAATTCTGACACAGCTTGTTCCACATTACGCACGGTACCAAAATACGACACAGTTTGGATCGTGAGGGACCGCATCTCACGCAGTGGCATTCTGTCTGTTTGACTCCTGCCTTTCATCCGCCACCTATAGGTGCTCTCTCTCTCTCTCTCTCTCTCTCTCTCTCTCTCTCTCTCTCTCTCTCTCTCTCTCTCTCTCTCTCTCTCTCTCTCTCTCTCTCTCTCTCTCTCTCTCTCTCTGCACCCTCATCTCCCCCTCCACCCTAGAGGACACACACACACAGCAGTCAGGATGTCCAAGCAGGAAGCCACCTCCTCTGTATTACAATAATATGAAAGTAACAGATTTCTCTCTCTTTTCATATACAGTATGCAATGGCTGAACAGCAGCTCTTATGCTTAACATGCACCGTTATTCTTATAGCTGCCTATGGTCTGCAGCGCTGCTGGATGTAAATTGTCCTTTTTACCAACACCACATTCACAGATGAGAGGACTGCTTGCTCCATCCTCGCCCTGGAACCAGATGGCTGATCCATAGCTTCATCTGGAGAAGTCCAGCACAGTCATTATAGTTGGTCTCTCTAGGCCAATCTGCTGTGATCCATAAAATGGTGCTTGGCTTACACCCCTTAGCGCTTCACGATCTGACCGTTCCAATTTCAAGGAAGAATAGATGGAAAATGCTTTTCAGATCTCTGAGGTTACATACACATCGAAAGGAAAGGGATGCTTTTACTATAAACAGAAAAAGTATACAACCGTAAAAAGGTTTCTACAAAAATAAATGAATGTCTCGGCACTGAATCAGCTTGGACAAAATGTCCTGTTTTTTGAAAAACTGTGCTCTTAGTGATGCGTGTTGACAATATGTTTCAGTTTCCTGGTGAATGAAGCATGCAGGACTTGGGCAGAACTCTCCAGCCGACTGGCGATGTCGGCTGCTGCAGAAAGCATGTCTTCAAAGGCCAAGGACTCTTCTCTCACTCTGGAAACCAGCACAAAGACAAGGCAGGTATGAGTGGGTGAAAAATTATTGGAAATAACATTGTACGTACAGAGGACTTCAGGGAGTGAAGTAAAAGCTATGAATTATCAGTGAAGAGATAATATTTTTATACGATGTTTTGTTTCTTTGGCTATTTAGCAAACTAACCAAAAGTTTTCATTCAGTGCAGTAAAAGGTGTGGTTTTCCCCAAAAAAGTTCTTTGTTTCAGGGAAGATTGAGACACAGCGACCCCCACCCAGTCCACTGGCCACATGGTCAATAAAGGGTTCAAATTACAAGGGAGACCAAGGTGGAGCTGAATGCACAGCTGTGGGAGCCAATGGGAACGATGAAAACATTACATGTGGTCTTAGACTCATAAATCTTGTAAACAATGGAATGTGTAAAAATACTGTGCTTCCCCAGGAAGAGTCAGTATGCCCATTGGGAACGGCTGCTGACAGACACATTTGATAGGGCACTGGGAAAGACAGAATTCTGTATTAAGATGACATGTTAGGGAATAAAGCGTCTAAGTTGAACTCCTTGATTTGTCATCAATTCCTGGTATGTATTTTTATTAGTTTTACGTAGAGTAGATTTTGACGGTTCTGAACTCCTTTTTCAGTTTGAATGCGCAGTGTTGTCAATTAAAGGTAATGTTTAAAATAGGGGAAAAGTAAACTCGTCGTAGTGATACTCTTTATTGTGTACAAGGACAACACAGGAAAACGGCTGTTTTTCTTCATTTTGGTGACCGCGACGGGCTGAAGGGGGTGCTGAAGAGCCGTCAAACGGAGACGCGACGAGGTTCGGTCTTCGAGAAAAAAAAAACCCACTTTTGCGGCAGGCATACCAGGTCCTTATCATTCCACATCATACAACAACAATTTCATGGACGTCCATCTAGAAAAGGTAAGACTGCTTTTGACCCCTACTATTGTGTGAGTCTCAAAGTACGTCTATTTGGCATATTTTTCCAAATTTTAGATTACTTTTTAACGGAGTTGTCTGTTGTGTGGTGTAATCTGTGAATTGATGGTGGAATTAAGGAAAGAAACGTTATAATTTGATATCTTAGATACCACAAAAAAAAGTGGGATAAATTGAAATTACGAGTAATTAACGGGCTGCGCGTTGGGGTTTTACCCCTGTAAAAGCTGAAATGCACGTAGGCAGAACCGCCCAAGGCCGTGGACGCACGGTCTGAAATAAAACGTTGAAATATAGTCGTTGACAGATTTGGGGTCTGTCTAAAATAAACGGTTGGAGGCCGTTAGGACGGGGATCCTATAAATTCTACATAGAAACAGGTTTGAGGCCTTTAGAACGGGGTTCTATAAATTCTAAAAAAAATACGGGATTAAGTGGTATAAAAAAATTAATTAATAAAAAAAAAAAAAAAAAAAAAAAAAAACGAAAAAAAAAACCCATAGTGAATTCGGTGAATTTATGTTTGGTTTTTGGAAATCATAAACGGTATTAAGGTGAGTTGGAGTGGTGGTAAGTATAAACTTGTGTGACGCGACAAAGAAGGTAAGAAAATGCTGGAATTAATGGACTGTGAAGGTTGGGGGAAGGCAGTCACGGAGGCGTCGCCTCTCTTAACAAAGACCACGCGAAAAGACTTGAACAAGGCGATTTTGGCCTGTTTTCAAGGCTTTGAGCTGCTTCAGAGGGACCCCACGGTCCCACATTCACTGGAGTTTTTCTGCGGGGTTTTGACTGGTGCAGTGGAGTTCTGCACGAGGGAATTGCAGGACGAGGACAAATTAAAGGGGAGTAATGGACTCTTGAAGAGTGAGAAGAAACTGCTGAAACTCACGATCAGTAAGTATCAAAAACTGAGAAAACGCATCGACCCGGTCCTTGCACTTGCTTCAGCACAATGGTTGAAAGAGAGACAGGTTTTTTCCCCAACTCAAGGGGGAGGGGTTCAAAAGTCCCTCCCGAGAGGAGGGGCTCCCGCCGTGGAGCCGAAGGCCCCTGCTACAATCTCCCCCACTTCAGGGGGAGGGATTCAAGAGCCCCTCCCGAGCGGAGGAGCTCCCGCTTTGGCCCCACAGGCCCCTCCTCCGTATGACCAGAGCGGAGCGTGTGGGTCCTCTCTATACCCACAGTTAACCCTTCATGGACTGGTGGACGTGGACGTGGCGGCTTCAAACTTGTTATCAGCGGACGAGCATAAACATGTTAGGTCCTTGATAACACGCGCTTACACTGACTCCAAGACAATACCAAGGGATCCAGGCGGACAGTTGTGGGGGACAAAGGTGGTGGAACAAACAGAAAAATGCGCCAAGGAAACAATGCAAGCCCTTGAAGAATTGAAGACACACTCGCTGTCTCAGACACAGAAGGTGACTGAAGATCATCTAAAAGCGCAACAACAATTAATGGAAAGATTTAATGAAGAGACGGAAGCAAGAAAGGCTGAGGTTCACGAGCTGACTGAAAGGCTACAGGAACTTGCGCTTAAGGCCAACGTGGCCCAGCCGGCCCCAGTGGTGAAACAAAAGAAGAAAGTAACTGAAAAGATTAGTCTTTCCCAGTTCTCGGATGATAGCGAGGACGAAGGCCACTGTCGGGCCAATGTGGAGTCATACAAAATATCGGATGAATTAAGCGCACTTTACACCGAAAAAAGAGGCGCTTTGGATCGCGTATTTGAACTTAAGAATAGAGACTATGAGGAGGATGAGGAGGAGGACTGGAAAGTGGAGCTGAAACAGGCAAAGAAGGTGGTAGCGGACCTACAGGTGAAAATTGAAAAAAAGACTAAGGAATTGGCCAAGCTCCCACAAGGAGCTACATATCGAGGTACTTATCCTCTTATTCAGACGGGACCCCCAGTAAATGCAGGGGGCCCGGTCCCTGTGGCCTATAAACCACTGAGTAGTATTGAATTACGACACCTTAGGGACACCTTACCCCCCCTACAAGAAGGGGGCAAAAAATGGTTTAGCACATTACAGCTACAATGCGCCAACGCGCAGCTGGCGGTCGGCGATATCAAGGGCATTCCTGGTGTCCGCGTGTGCAGCCCCTCACGCTGTAAGCCACCTACTGAGAACCGCGAACCTGCACAACGTGCAGGTCCATGAACCCTTTGATCCACTGGCGGAGAATTTCCTGACAGTAGTGGATCTTATGTATCCACCACCATCCCCCCAACCTCCCACATTCCCATCATTTGTACCGGGCACCTGCCCTACCCAATTTCTGGATAAATGTATCCAACTTTACATTGCATCCATGCATGTACACCCGTACAGACACCCACAGACATCCTGTCTGTTCCTTCAGAACGTGCTGGACGTTCTTCCAGAACCTATTAAGACCTGTCTGACCAATGTCCCAGGACTGACTTCAGACTCAACCACATTTCTGACTCATTTCAAACATCACGCTGAAATTTTAAACAAAAAACACAGTGCCAGACAAAGTAACATTGAAATCATGCAGGAAGAGCTGCTGAAGAATCAGCTTAACCAGACACGGCAGCAATTAACGGCTGCCAAAAAAGATAACAAAAAGACACAAATGGTGGCAACAACTCCCATACACACACCCCTGACACCTGTCCCTACACCAGCAAGCGTCCTATACGCCTCCCAGAATCAGCCCTTAGGGCCAACATCACAAATGCACATTCATGTTCACGGGATAGGAGGACACTCAGGGGGTAGGGGTAGAGGCAACAAAAGGGGACGATCAAGAGGCAGGGGGTCCGGCGGTACGGGCTATGGGGCTATTGGAGCTGGGCGGGGCCAAGAGCACAACCAGGCCTGCTTTCACTGTGGGGCGCAGGATCATTGGGCCAGAGACTGTACCCAAGGTGGCCAACAGGCGGGCTGCTTCAATTGTGGGGACCCCAGTCATTGGTCTAGGGATTGTCCCAACCCACCTGCTCGTGTGCCTTTGGGAGGAGCGCGTGGGGCACCACAGCTCCGACATCCGGCAGGGGGACCTGGCCGTTCTGGCACTATGCTCCACCCATATGCCCCTCCAATTGATCCACTGCACTGCACTCTCTTCTATGACAGAAGTGCTGACGCCCAATACCAGTTGGCTTTTGATAGTGAGGTTAGAGGTAATACATATACTATCACATCCACACATTTGTATGTACATGAATCAGGTGTTGTTGCCCCAGTTGTTCTGCCGGAAAACATAAAATGTTTCTATAAAAGAGACACTCTTACTGACCCACACGTGTCACTGTTCTTAGGCCCTGGCCATGAGGCCAGGGAGTTGGGTCCCCTAACACATAAACTTAACAAGGTTCTGGACTGGGAGCAGACTGGTATGGATGGGGTAATGTACAGTTCAAGTACACAGGCATACAAGGTCGAGTTAGGTTTAGCGATAGACGAAACAATGGCTGAAGAAGAGATTCTTTCTCGGTCTCATGGCCGCGAGTTGACCGACCATGAAGGTGCGGAGGACATGTTAAAGCGCTTCTCAGAGGACTTGTGGGCGAGGGGCCCATCGGACATCGGTTATTGCACGAAAGTGGACCCGGTAACTTTGGATGTTGCCCCGGGGTCTCGTGTTTATGTCCCGCAAAGACCTTTTCGTAAGGACAAACAGCGGGAGGGCATTGAAACTGCCCTAACAGACTTATGGGAAGCTGGGGTATTAGAGCTTTCTGATTCTCCTTGGAATACTCCTTTAAACCCAGTGCCAAAGCCTGATGGCACTTTTAGACCTGCACATGACCTAAGAAAGGTAAACGAAGTCACAACCACACCTCTCTTGCCTGTTCCAGACCCTCACAAATGTCTCTCTATCCTGACTCCTGTGATGAAGTACTTTACAGTCATTGACCTGAAACATGCATTCTTCACCATTCCCTTGGCTAAGGAGTGTAGATATCAATTTGCATTTACATATGGTGGAGTGAAATTGCAGTACAAGGTCTTACCTCAAGGTCATCGGAACTCACCAGGAATCTTCAATAAAGTTTTGAAGGACTGTTTGTCCCCTATTGAAGTACTTCCCGGTGCTGTTGTGTCACAGTACGTTGATGATATTTTAATTGGCGCTGAAAGTGCCAAAGATTGTTTGGACGTGACGGCCGCTGTCCTGTCACGTCTCCTTGAATGTGGCTTTAAGGTCTCAAAGGAGAAGCTACAATGTTGCCGACCCCAAGTTCTCTTTTTGGGTAAGGTTATTTCGGCTGGTCATATTACCCCTAGTGCCACCCAGAGGCAGTCCATTCTTACGGCCGACCGTCCGGATACGGTACGGTCCCTTCTTTCCTTTTTAGGGTTGGCGAATTACTCCAGACACCATGTCTTGGACTACACAGGTAAGACTGCTCCCTTGCGAGAAATCATCCGCGCAGCTGGGGTTCGAGATCTCCGAGCCTCCCTGTCTTGGACGGAGGAGGCTGACAAAGCCTTTACTGACCTAAAGGCAGCTTTGGCTTCCTGTGCGGACCTTGCCATTCCTGATTACGGTAAGCCTTTTCATCTTGATACCACCATCACCAATTGCTCCGGACATGCGGTCTTGTGGCAGAAAGGAGCGAGTGGTCAGCGTAATATCATACTTTACGCATCCACCTTGTTGGACCCAATTGCCAAGAAGGCCACTGATTGTGCGCTGTTTGCTGATACATTGGCTTCCTTATTGAAGAAGGTGGCTCATGTAGTGATGGGTCATCCATTGGTGGTGTATACCTCTCACTCGGTGGTAGCTTATGTACAATCTAAAACCTTTGCCCTGACTCCTCAAAGACAATTGAGACTTGCAAGGGAACTGACTGCCCCAAATTTAACTTTTGCTGCCGATGACGCTCCTAACGTTTCGGCAGGGCTGACCCTTACTGGCTCCCCACATTGCTGTGAGTCTTTCTCTCAATCTCAGGTTCGGATTAGGCCTGACTTGTCAGACCAACCTTTACCGGGCTCTCGTTTGCTTTTCACGGACGGACATTGTCACAGGCTCCCGGATGGGTCCCTGTCAGCTGGGGCTGCGGTTGTTGAACTTTCGCCACCGAACCACACTCGCACAGTTTCCAGCTGGGGCCCCTATGGTGGCTCCTCCGCCCAGTTTGCGGAGTTGATGGCGCTGAAATTGGCGTTGGAGGTTGCTTCGGGTCAGCGTGTCACGATTTACACCGACTCGGCTTATGTGTGTGGCCTAGTGTTGCGTGATTTGTCGTCTTGGAAAAGGAACGGCTTTTTGACCGCTAAGGGCACTCCTGTAGCCCATAAAGAACTTTGCGAAGAAGTAGCTGACAGTCTGTTGCTCCCTGCTGCTGTGGCGGTAGTGAAGGTTCCTGGTCATTCTAAGGCGGACACAATGACTGCCATTGGCAACAGGGCGGCGGATGTTGCGGCGAAAATGGCGGGTGATTATCATTTTGACTCTCCCGGTGAAGGGGAGTGTAATCCTTTGATGTTGGTAGGACTTGTTCAGGCTCCTTTGTTGGAGTCCTTGCAGCTGGTCTCGGATGTATGGGTCAGTATTTCTACAATTGACGGTCATGATGTTGCTCTGACTGACTCAGGTCATCTCTGGATGCCCATGGAAGTGTGGGATCGCTTGGGAACCTTGGTGGAGAACTTGCCGCCAGGCAGGGCGCACAGCCTTAAATTTCATTTAGACACCTTTTGGAAGCCCCACTTAACGCTTGTTGCTTTTCAGGGACTTCTGAGTGTCGACGAGTGCCGTTCTTATCATGATGAATACGGTGAGGACTTTTGGTCACGAAATCGCCTTGCTGACGCGTACGTTGATGGCGTCTATCGTGGCCCTAATGGCCTGCCATTCTTGACGCCATCAATGGAACAACGTGTTCTAGAGGAAATACATGGTTTGAATCACCTTGGTCCGAAGGGCATGGCCAGCATCTTGGAACAGTTCTACTACCATAAGATGCCTCTCTTTTTGTGTAAAGACTTTGTACGTGCGTGTCAGACATGTGGTGCCTTTAATCCTCACCCACACCACAAACGAGGTGCGGGTGCGGTGAAAACTGGACGCTACCCTGGTGATGTGATCCAGATTGATTTCACGGACATGATCGTGCCTCACCAAGGTAAGCGATTTCTGTTGGGTATTGTAGACACGTTCTCGGGATGGCCGGCGTTCTTCCCATGCAAGAGGGAAAGCTCAGCTGAGGTCATGGCTGTACTTCTGAAAGACTGGATCCCTCTCTTTGGGGTTCCCTCGGAGTTACACAGTGATTCCGGGACCCACTTCACGGCCCATGATGTTAAGACTCTCTGTGGTCTCTTGGGTGTTCACAAATCGTTCTCCTGCGTATATTACCCTAAAGGTAACGCTAAAGTGGAGAGAATGAATCGGTCACTGAAGAGTGTTCTTGCCAAAATGCTGCGAGACAACCCTAAAGCCACTTGGTTGTCCTCGCTCCCCGCTGCGTTACTTCACCTTAGGTCCACTGTGAATAACACGACTCATTTCACCCCATTTGAACTTGTGTTTGGCAGGGCCATGCCCGGGTGCCTGCCTAAGTCTAACTCAGCGACCTTGCCTGAAGTTACTAACATCTTCCAGTTCAGACCGTATTTTGAGGCTCTCAATACACTTTTGAAGGAACTAACACCCATTGTGGCGACTGACACCACTGTTTCTGATTACACAGCGGACTTACCATCGAGGGTCTACATTAAAAACCACACCAGGACCTGTTGGAACGCTCCCAGATACTTAGGACCTTTTGAAGTGACTCAAAGGACTGCCACCGCAGTTAAGGTTGAGGGGCGTGACAACTGGTACCACTGGTCACACTTGAAGCCCTGTTCTGAGAAAACTGGCTTACATTGGACTCATACGCATCCCAGACGGTTGACACATCCTGCTGAATATGATAGTGGGTCTAACAGCCCCACTGAAGGGGGTGGGGGACACCAACCCCAACCCAGACGATCACAAAGACATAAAAAAAGACTAACAAATATGGACTTAAGGCCTGGGTTTTAAAACCAGGACCTTTAAGGTGTCCATACGGGGTGTGGGCCCTGACACTTGCTCTTTGCTTGCTCATCATACCAACAGTAATAAAAATAGACGATCCACATAGTTGTGAGGGACGGGTCAGAGGACACCCTATCAAAGAATTGAAATTGGCCCTCTACAAGGTATGCAAAGAAGTAGGTAAAACACCTGGAGAAAATCTGGTCATCTACTGCAACAATGCAGGTACAATGTTGGTGAAAATGAGAGAAGCAGTGTCGGACCAACACACCCTAGACTGGATCACCCATTGTACAGAAAAAATGATAAAAACATGGGAAAACAAAGAAGGAACAAATTATGCTGTTTTGAAACCTGTGATTTATGATGTATCTAACATGTCTGTTTCCACAGAGGGAGATGGATCTAGGAAGCGACGGTCTTTCGATACGGGGGGTCATAAGCCAGGAGAGAATAAATGGGTAAAATTAGCTAAGCACACGGCCATGATTACCAACTCAACCCCGCCCTGTTGGGTGTGCTCCCTCAGGCCCCATCATGCTGCAGAAGTGCCGTCCACTGTCCCAGTCCCGATTTCGGTAAGGGCCTCGGTGTGTCTATTGTGGCTCTACCATTGGTGGAGGTGGACTGATAGGGTCCTACCGGGGTGCGAGCCATACAAAAAGTATGCTAGTCCCTTACAATGGGTCTGGCCAGGGAATTGGACGACTGGAACCAATGACACCTTGAGGAAGGGGATACGGTTTGCTGGCGTGACACATTTTAGGAAGGAGCTAGTAGCGCCCCTCGGGTTTAAGCGGGAATGTGGGCAGGGGGACAGGTACTTGGGTAAAACATCGTGCTTAGATTACATAGGTGATGGGTTTTCTGTAAGAAACCAAACATGGGCCGAGAGAGTAGTGAAATTCCACAGTGACCTCGTAGAAAAAAGCGAGATAAAACATAGAAGGCATCCGTTTTTCGGACAAACATGGCCGTTGAACCGAACCACTTGGGCTAGGGTAGTGGAAATGACTCCCCTAACCTACTCCGCGGTAGTATCAGTCCCACTGAGAGGGGGATTTCCCACCCCGGTCGGACACATCTGGCTATGCGGCGATAATAGTTATTTGACCCTGCCGCGGGGGTGGTGTGGGACCTGCACTCTGGCTCGTTTGAAGCCCTCATCTATTGTGGTGTCAGATGCACTAATGCAAGACGCCGTACGAGAATATAGACACCATAACCTACATAAGCACGGCATGAGAAAAAGGGACACCCTGAAGGTGGGAGATCGTACCCTCGGTCAATCATACGTACCTTTCTCTGATAACGGCGGACGTAAGCCCCTGTTCGGAGATGGGAAAGGATTTATCGCCACGCTGATCCCTATGATCGGTGTGGCGGCCTCCATGCAGCGTCTAAATGAGGTATGGTGGATCCTGGAGGACCTAACTGAGGTAATAGGCGACATCTTGGACCAAATGGAACGGAGTCCAGAACTTAAGGCAGTGGCTGTTGTGGCTATGCAAAATAGAGTGGCGTTAGACGCGCTGTACGCTGAACAGGGTGGTATGTGCGCAGCAGTTGGCCTTGACCACTGCTGTACATATATTCCCGACGACACTGGCAATTGGACAGCCATTAAAAATAAAGTAAAGGAACTCAAAGACTTCCTCGCGTCTCAAGAAGACCAGGGTCCTCAGTGGACCTGGCTAAATTGGTTGAATTCCGGTTCCTGGATCCATATCCTTCAAAAGGTGGGTATTCTTATAGGTGTAATACTCTTGTTTTGTTGTGTTTTGTTTTGTTGTGTTGTGCCTCTCATTCGCAGCATGGTCTCCAGGGCTCTGGGTTCCACTGGGGGCATCTATACCATGGGTGATGCGTCCCAGGGGGACACGGAGCTCAGGACAAGGGAAACGCAAGAAGGGGGTGGTCCCAGCCTGTACTTGGAAAGAGTACGGCAGGCTTTGAAATATGAATGGAACGACCCCCGACAAGGCTGTGATGGAGAATATTGTGGTGGAGATAATATCTAAACAACACTGTTCGGTGTTGTTGTGCTTGTTGTGTTTTGTGTTGCAGGAATGTTTATTTTTGTGTCAAACAGAGACGGTCCCAGGGGACGTAAAAGGTGAAATGTACCGTTGACACGGAATAAAAACCAGCCAAGTTCCGCTTGGAAAGATTAGTAAGCGGAAGTTACACATGGGAAGAGAGAGATGATTTTGTAACCACTCAGCGGCTGGTTGAGTATGCCCTACATAAAGTGAACATGTTTTTTTGGTGTTATAATATGTGAAATTGTACTGTGATTTTTGATACAGGCTGTACTTTTGTGAACTTGAAAATATTATGGTTTTGTTGACCTCCTTTTAGAGGTCAGAAAGGGGTCTGAAGAGATAATATTTTTATACGATGTTTTGTTTCTTTGGCTATTTAGCAAACTAACCAAAAGTTTTCATTCAGTGCAGTAAAAGGTGTGGTTTTCCCCAAAAAAGTTCTTTGTTTCAGGGAAGATTGAGACACAGCGACCCCCACCCAGTCCACTGGCCACATGGTCAATAAAGGGTTCAAATTACAAGGGAGACCAAGGTGGAGCTGAATGCACAGCTGTGGGAGCCAATGGGAACGATGAAAACATTACATGTGGTCTTAGACTCATAAATCTTGTAAACAATGGAATGTGTAAAAATACTGTGCTTCCCCAGGAAGAGTCAGTATGCCCATTGGGAACGGCTGCTGACAGACACATTTGATAGGGCACTGGGAAAGACAGAATTCTGTATTAAGATGACATGTTAGGGAATAAAGCGTCTAAGTTGAACTCCTTGATTTGTCATCAATTCCTGGTATGTATTTTTATTAGTTTTACGTAGAGTAGATTTTGACGGTTCTGAACTCCTTTTTCAGTTTGAATGCGCAGTGTTGTCAATTAAAGGTAATGTTTAAAATAGGGGAAAAGTAAACTCGTCGTAGTGATACTCTTTATTGTGTACAAGGACAACACAGGAAAACGGCTGTTTTTCTTCATCAGAAAAGAAAAAATTTAGAAAAAAAAAAACATTACAAATTTAACTCTGAAGAGTAATGGGTTAGATAATGATAAACAGGTTATTTATGATTTACTTGTATTAATTAAATTGATAACCCGCATGTGAAATCAATTTAAAAGCCTTTATATGTAACCACCAAACAGAACATTAAGACCAAATATGATGTTGGGAGAAAGGTGTATAACTTATTACTGTTGGAAAACAGCTAGACCCCAATACGTCTATTCTTGCTTTAATAAAATAAAGCTTTGGCAGTGGACCTAATAATTTAAATATGAGTCAGGTTTAAGGGGAGGCAAGTAAAGACACATGACATTCTTATAAATACAACATCCATAAATAAATAAATGCTTGTATTTATTGGGAGAAGTGCTATACAGTACGGCTTTAAAGTAGCGACAGTGGGGGGAAAAATACAACCTTTGCTTTATATCTTTAGCATCAGACTTTGGATTTGGATGTAACAGCGGGCGACCCTGGGGGAACCACCACTGTTACCTTGGAAACTGTCCATCAAACTGATACGATTGCACTCACTTGTGCATCCCCGAAAGAGCGTCCTGCGCCTCCCCTTCCAGCTGTTTCTTCAGATCCTCCTCCGCCTTCTCTAGCGTCTCATGGCAGCTCTTGTGCTCTCCCTGAATGCCGATGATATTCTCCTTAATAATGTCTTCGTAGCGCTGTTGCCCCATCTCTGCCCCCACGTACTGCACCAGGTCGTCCATTATGGCCCTGTTCCCGTGCTGGATGGCCTGCAGGTACGCCATCTCCTCTTGGTATGCTTTGAGGCGCGGAGAAGTCTTGGTGCTGAAGTGAACTGAGCATTGATCTGGCTGGGGTTCATATAGGAGGGTCGGGGCAGGGGTCGGTGGCTGATTTGAGGGGATCCAGTCGGGGTTGTCTGGTGTCCTCACAGGCTCGTCCCCCACAGTGCGGGACGTGTCGTTGGTGACCATGAGCGAGTCGTCCATGCCAAGCCCCGAACCCCAGTCGCCATCTCCACTTTGGCAAAGAGCCGGAGAGACGAGAGCCACCAACACAATGACAGACATCCAGCATCGCCGCATGGTCATCTGAAATACACACAGACAGTGAGTAATGTAATAAAGTGGGCAATCATGCAGCTTGGATTTCTTTGGAAGAAGTTATTGTTTTTATTGCTGGCAGGAGATTTTTAACACACACAAAAAATCAGCCAAATTTTGAAAAAGTTCCACTTATTCGACTTTACCTTACTGTTCTTTGCCTTAGCTCAGAGTAAATTGTATCTGTATCGATCCTACCGATCTTAATGCATAGGATTAATTGCTGACAGTTTTCTTTAGGTACTTATTAAAGGCGCTGCTGTGCTTGTGGAAAAATAGGCGCCATTCACTCTTTGTGTTTTTTTTTGCTGGGGAAATGTGTTAAGGTAACACTATTAACTTGAATGTCGCTTTTTATAGTTCTTAATTGTGGATAGTTGTTTCTGTTGTTAAGCTAGGATTGTATTCATGAGCACCAGGTGTGATTCTCTTTCTGCAGTTTTTGAGTATTTGTGAAGCCTGTGTTACACATTTTAGTCAAACAACCGCTGCATCATTTTATGTCCCTCCATATATTTCACGTCCAGTCGGAGGATATATGGAAATGCTTTTGAGGCGAGGACCGAGCTTGTTACACTGAGGAATGGCAGCGCGCGTTCTGTCGCCGGAGCCAATTTGGTTTCTGCTCGAACCTGCTTTATTCATTTAGTCTGTCACACGGCCCAAATACTCGTGTGACCCGCACCAGTAAAAAAAAAAAAAAGAGTGGTTGGGAACTTCAAACAAGCAACTTTGATTTGTTCAGCCATCATGGTATTGAAAAATGTTTTGGTATAAGCAAATTTAACAGCACATCCTGGTTTTCTTTGAATATTATGATAGGTCAAAATGAGAGTCAGTATGCTGCATCACCGAGAAAAAAAAGTACAGTGACTGGGCTGCTAACTAGAAGCACATGCACAGAAGTCTTTATCTGGGCCACTCTGCCGCAGTTTCCTTTGTCTTTGGAAACTGTCAGCTAAATTTCCATGCCGCTGCTCCACGGATAAGTTAAAACAGTGTGTGCTGTGGCCTCTGTTTTTATGGGAAAGGTTGTTGTCATTGTGAGGTAGCTTGTATTGGCAGCCTCTTCTTGGCTTTAAATAGGCAGAGGGGCAGTTGCTTGCAGAAAGTGAGCAGTTGGCTACTACACGCTCATAAAACTATTTTAGCTTTGTTTGTGATGAGAATATACCCTGTTTTGTAAATGGTGCCAGCATAGGAGTTTATAATTGGTTTCAAAGTATTGGTTTCAAACATGTGGATATCAGTGATCGTATATTTTTACTTCTTTCTCTTTCACCATTTTGAGTGAAGAGGCAAAATGCTTGACTTGGATAACTGCCTGTCAACAGTCCTTACTTGCTTGCTTTAGAAGAAGAAGAAGATCTTTATTTATATAGTGCCTTTCACAGACATGGCCACAAAGCGCTTTACATGAGAGCATTTTACATTCACTCCATACTCAGTGGTGGTAAACTACATTAGTAGCTTCAGTTTCTCCAGGGGGAGACTGACAGAAGCGACTGCACACATCTGCGCCATCTGACCACCTCCATGCATTCACACACCCACCCATCATTCATCCTGGCCTATTGTACATGTTTTTGCTTTTACATGCGTTAGATAAAACAACTACTACTGTATGACATCAACGTATGCAATAAAAATGGGACGCTTTAGAACTTCCCTGCTCAACATATTACATCTTACAGTGCTGTCAATTGTGTCTACAAACTGGCTTGCCATGCTTTCTCACACAAGCTCATTACACACTTAGTGAATTTCTGTGGGGAAAAATAAAGAACATTACTAACAAACATATGGTACCCACAAGAAGTTTGAACAAAAAGTAAAAAGAAGTCTAGAAACATTTCAAACTCACCCTACTGTTTGTCCCGGTCCACATTCCGTCTACATTCATAAAGCACTCAGTCCGTTTCCGTCTTCATATCAGGGAAAATGCGGTCACATGGGTCTGCACTTAAAAGTTTTCTGGTTCTGGTCTGTGGCCCCTGTCTGGGGAGAGAGGGCTCAAACGGAATGATTTCTTTCTTTGCTGTGGAAAGAGGGGCAGGCATAAGGTGGGCTGCAGTGAAGGGGGAGTAATCACATTCACATCTGTGGGCTGCGGTGGGACAAAAGGGCTGAAGGGGTAAGAGGCTGTGGGATGGTCATATTTTGTGACCAAGAGCCGTACGTTTTATTGTACTGTATAAATAATAGCCTCGGCATTTGAAGTAAGGGTTAGTTTCCATGGAAAGTGACAGCAAACTCACATTTTAGCAAAAGAGTGTAATTGTTTAGGAAGCACAATATCTCTGTACACAAGTCTCTCCATTGAGACTTCCTTTGTTAAAAAAAAAAATGCTAACCCTGTAGTTACACATCTACAAACATGTTCTGAAATGCATGTGAGTCTCCTTTCAAATGTTAAATGCTCTTGGACGTGTTGAAAATGTCCGTACATATTGGAACTGGTGGTACTCAAGCGCCTCGGCATTTAATGAGAGTTCTGTTTACATTTTTATCCCTCGTTCAGGCTTTTGGACTGGTATACAGTAGTCTAATTTGAGAACCAGTGGGCTAGGGGATTTCAGTTCAAGTCCAAGTCTGAGCATCATATCAACCAATCAATGCCTATCACATTGAAAATCTGTCAGGCCTTTTTTGTTTACTGTCTAAAAATCCTTTTGAACGTTCCCCCATTGACAACACTGTGTGTAACATCAACAAAAGAGCATAAATAGATTTTCCATAAAACAAATAAAAACGTCCATGCACTGTAGTCCTTGTCAAGGCCAAACACATTGACTCGTTTGAGGACAGCTGACAAGCCGTTTCATGATAGTATTGACACAAACCACAGGTATCTTCCACGCAGAGCTGTAAGATCAGAAAGAAATAATTCAGTGCTTAAGGGCAGCGCGGCGTGACGGCGTCTGATGGCGGTTAATAATCCACATCAGTGACATTTAACATTGATTGATGAGAGCTGTGCAGGCTGATGTTTCACTAGAGGCTCCGAATGACATGAAACACTTTTATTGAATTTGAACCATGATCACACGAACAACAGGACGCATTCCCGACATGCTTAATGTATGTCCGAATTAGATGTGGGTAAGTCTTACTTAAGCCCGTCACAACAATGACTGCATCGAGTTAACGTTCAATATAATGGAAAATGGAAAAACAAAAATACAATAGGACTTTTTGGTGACCTGCAGTCCCTGTAGAGGGCTCTGATTAATGGCGTATGACTTTAACTTATTGTTCAATCTGATTTCCCGAGCTGGCCATGGACCACATTCTTACACTAGCGTTTAACCAAGATGATTTTACTTGGAAATCAGATAAGACCGTGACTTCTCAGTGTTTTAAGAAAGAATATATAGTATATTATTGTGTTTCATTGCAGTTCAAGTGTCATTCAATACATTATGGAGATTACAATGCCTTTGGGTTACAGTGGCAATTATATAACATTGCTTTTTCTGCAGCAATATTTCAACACTTTAAAAATGTGTTTTTGTGACAGGCCGGTCTTGATCAAAGTTTGACATCCTGTTTTTTTTCTGAATCCGAACATGATCTTTCCTTGTTCCCAGATGTTTTGAGGAGACAGGGAGAAATGCAAAAGCATTGGACCACACGTGTTCACAGTCTCGGCGCAGTGAGCAGATGGTCTCTGTCAGAGGCTTGGGCTGCTTGTGTTTGGACATGCATGTGCCCTGTCTCTGGTGTTGTTTGCCCCAGAGGAGCGCAGCCACCATAAGGGAGCTGTTTTTCGGTGCCAGAATAAACCATGGCACACGGGTGACTACAAATATGGCCTACTGTCTCTGTTTGTCTTCCATGGGTGGTCACGGCAAACCGTCTGCCTCCAACGTGATTTGGATATTGATTTAGCTCGGGTTTTTTGTTTGGATTCAACGCTCACCATTTATCCAGGCCCAGATATAGCAAGTATATTCTGTGCGGCTAGTGAACGGAATTTAGATGAGTAAAATTTCCTCCCTCCCAACGTATTCAACATACCACATTTCAGACGTGGAAGTGACCGTGAATGTATTGACAGATAACGGTTTGAGCGTTGTCTAATTGAGCAGCACCCGTTGCGCCCTCAGGCCAGTTATTGACCAAGGACAAGGACTCGCCGCTGTCTGTTGCCACTTATCCACAACCGCACGAGCCCCAGTGCCACAGTGTGCTGCCACTGATAAACTGCTAATCCACTCTGTTGCAGCCCAACACAGCTCACTGTCACAGTCAGGGGCTCTGCCAGTCCGCCCCTGTCCTGTGTGAGACCAGATTTAGCTTTGGAATAATCTCTAAGAAGTATTGTGTAAGAATTAATAAAGTTGCCTCTGGAAATGTTGTATTAAGATGAGAGTTGACATATTTTCCGTGCAGATAACATTTAAAAGCCCTGTACCTTATTTTGTGTGTGTGTCGTCCTCCTTCAGTATAAACAGCAGATGTTGGAAGAAAGAATGATCGTGAACAGGTTAGTTGTTGCTCCTTCAAAGTTGTGGAACATGCTTACAAAGTCATCGAGATGTAATTAATGTGTCAGGAAAGTTAGGCATAAGTGTAAACCGCAGGCCACAGTTTTGACATTATATCCCCTGGCTTTCATTGGGGGCGACAGTGGTGCAGATGGTAGAGCGGGTTGTCTCATGATCAGAAGGTCAGGGGTTCGAATCCCGCTTCCTGAAGAGTGTAAGAATGAGAGTGTGAATGGGTGACTGGTTCCTAGCTGTAAAGCGCTATGAGTGCCTAATGTAGGTGGAAAAGCGCTATCAACAGTGTCTCTCAAAAGTACACCTTGAACTTTTGCACATTTTGTCATGTTTACCATAAACATAAAGATTTTATTTTGAATTTTTTACTGAAAGTAACAGAGAAGTGACAGTGAAGTGAAAGCAAAATGATACATGATTCTGTTATTTTTCACAAAAGTGAAAAGTGGGGCGTGCATAAGTATTCATACAGCATTTTCAGAGTGCATTAAATTGCCTTTATAACATTCCTAATGACTGCAGAATGTTCACACCTTGCCCTAACCAGTAAATAGAGGCCACCTGTGCATAATCTACTCTCAGTATAATTCCAGCTGTTCTGTGAGGGCCTCAGAGCTGTGGTCAGAGTGTATTGGTCACTAAACAACATCATGAAGGCCAAGGAGCTCACCAGAGAAGTCAGGGATAAAGCTGTGGAGAAGTTTAAAGCAGCGTTAAGTTATACAAAGATTTCCCAAGATTTGAACATCTCACGGAGCACTGTTCAATCCATCATTCGGAAATGGAAAGAATATAGCACCACTGTAAACTTACCAAGACACGGCCGTCCACCTAAACTAACAGACCGAACAAGAAGAGCACTGGTCAGAAATGCAACCAAGTGCCCCAAGATAACTCTGGAGGAGCTGCGACGTACTGCCGCTGAGCTGGGGGAATCTGTACATGGGACAACTATAAGTCGTACTCTACACAAATCTGGCCTTCATGGACGAGTGGCAAGAAGAAAGCCATTATTGAAAGGAGGCCATAAGAAATCCCGTTTGAAGTTTGCTAGAAGTCATATGGAGGACACAGCTACCATGTGGAAGAAGGTGTTTTGGTCAGATGAGACAAAAATTTAACTTTTGGACCAAATGCACCATCCCCAGTGTCAAATATGGTGAGGGGAGCATCATGCTATGGGGCTGCTTTTCCTGAGCAGGGACTGGGACGATTGTAAGAATAGTTGGGAAGATGGATGGAGCCAAATACAGGGACATTTTGGAGGAAAACCTACTGGAGTCAGCAAGAGAATTGAGGCTGGGGCGGAGATTCACCTTCCAGCAGGACAATGACCCTAAACACAAAGCTATATCTACAATGGAATGGTTTAAAAACAAACATATTAATTTGTTAGAATGGCCCAGTCAAAGTCCTGACCTGAATCCTGTTGACAATCTGTGGAAAGACCTGAAAACTGCTGTTCACAAACGCTCTCCTTCTAATTTGACAGAGCTTGAGTGGTTTTGTAAAGAGGAATGGGCTAAAATGTCAGTCTCTAGATGTGCAAACCTTGTAGAGTCAAACCCCAAAATATTTGCTGATGTTATTGCAGCAAAAGGGGGTTCCACAAAGTATTAATTCATGCTGTATAAATACTTGTGCATGGCCGATTTTTGGAAAAATAACTGAATCATGTATCATTTTGCTTTCACTTCACAGTTGTCTGTTACTTGTGTGTGAACTTTCAGTAAAAAAATCAAAATAAAATCTTTATGTTTATGGTTGTAAACATGACAAGATGTGCAAAAGTTCAAAGTGTATTAGTACTTTCGATAGGCACTGTAAGTTGAAACCATTTAGCAAAAACTAAACAAAACAAAAAATCAGGTACAGCTTTTATAATTTTTAATTCGCAGGTTTTTATTTTATTTTATTTTTTTACAAAATAAGAACTCTTTCGGGTGAGTGAGTAAGATGGAAAAGGTTAGGTATGATCAGCATCACATTTATCAATGTCAGTGTCAATGTCAACTTTATTTAATTTAAAAACAGCTACAAGAAATACAATATGAAACACTAATGATAAGCATATCACCGTATTTGTAGACTTTTATTTTCCCCAAAAAGGGCAGTTTTGTTATTGACATTTGAGCCACCTGGGACCTTCCTGCTGTGAGTCCAGAGTGCTAGCCTCTCAATCAGGGTGCCATCAAAAACGCTATTTTAATGTGATTGTCTAACTAACACGCCCTGTCCTCTAGCAACATCTAGCCTAACATTTATGATTTTTTAATATTTATTTAAGTTTATGGAGCCTAGGTGCTTGTGGCCCATTTGAAATCCTTAAACCTTCCCAAAAGGGACAAACCACAAGATTTCAAATGCATTTTTTCCCCCGCTTACAATTACAGGACTTCCCTAGAAATAAGACTTTAAGATCAAATAAAAAACCTCTACCTTACTCCCTATGCTACATATTGCCCACGGTTTGTATTACCTCGCTAAAATCACCCCTTTGTAAAGATGGATATTTTCTTTTTCCACAGGGCAGGAGAATGAATCAACTTATCCTGCACCAAATATCCAGCTTATATGTTTCACAGCAGTGGCCACTCTAGAATAAAGAATAAAACAGACCTCCCTCTAAACCTCATTATACAGGCCAACTAGCAGGAAATGAGAGTGCCTAAGGATATGTAGAGCTCTGATCAATCACTCTGGCATGGCCCGGACCATTGGCAACAACAAGTGCCTGTACGTATCGAAGGCCTTGCTATTTACAGCGCCTTGTTCTCTTAAATGTTTTTAATATGACTTAACTAGCCCCAGACGAATGTATAAGATAAATGATTTGAAGGCAATACTAAAATTTAATCAGGCAAACGTAATTATCCAGTTTGGAGTTTTCTGGAGACCACGACAACATAGCACAGTGCTGCATAATGGCGGCTCCATCTTGTTATGACCACGGCGCTCACTAGAAGGACCTCCTAAGGAAATTAGAGAGAAATAAAATGAGCAGCATTCCTTTTGTTTTATTGAATAATGCTGTGCCAGACTGGATTACATCATCTTAAGCAATGATGACACGTTCCATAAGCTATAGAATAATGCTTTCAAATGAAGAGCTCGGTCTTATCTAAAATCTGATTGAGTTGTTAACCACGCTGTCATTTTATACTGTCATCAAAAAGTACCTGGAGTGTTGTTTTATATCATGTGTGCAAGTTTCAGTTATCCACATTGAGTTTTCCCCGCACTCAAAACACCAGGGATTTCCTCTCAGTTTTTTTCTGAATTTTTTTTTGTCTAGATCTGTTGTCAAATTCTGTTCCCCGCACTGATTAGCACGTTTGCTGGTACTTACAGTAGTGCACCCTCTTCTGGAGTGTTGTATAACTGCATTTTATAAAATCTGAAAACAAGATGTTATTTAATACATACAATATTTTAAGTTAAAATTATATGATCTAGGACATTTAAATTAGCCCATAATGCAAAGAGTTACCTTATAGAAGCCAGACCTTTAAACGAGAGGGTGTTTGGGCTGTGCAAAATATTGCAAATACAATACGCATATTAAAACGAACAAAAATGACTGACACAACACGATGAGGTTAAATCATATGATTGTACCTATGACAGAGATGTACCAATTTCTCTTCCTTACAAAGCCTAAACTTAAAGAGCCTGATCGTGTGCTTCTAAATACAGGCTGTAGACCAGACCAGAAATCTTCAGCTTCGCACCTGACGCAGTAAGTGGGCTTGACAGGGGCTGGACAGACACCCATGGCGATGTTATGTACACAACAGTGGTCCCTCCCCAAGCTTTTTCCTCCTACCACTGTCTCGGGACATGGACAGTGCTTAACTCACAGTGGGAGAAATAAAGTTTGTAGTTTGTTGTGTGACAGCTTAAAAAGGATGTTGTAGAAGGGGAGTTTTAGAACACAGGACACAAAGGGGTTAAATTAGTAGTGTATTATGAAGATCAAGACTAAAACCAGGCTCTTTAATTGTTCTACAACATATTTAGTATGGCGCAACAACCGTGTAGCTCAAGACGAAGTTGGTATCTTCTGAGGGTGTTGCCTAGAAAAAAGGGGTCGACTGAGGCATGGTGTGCTGCAGGCCGCACTGACTACTAGGCCTGTCACGATAAAAAAAGGTCAAAAGATACCAGATACTTTCAACTTTAAAGCATGAAAAAGACAGTAAACCATCTGCCATCTGTCAAAAGACATAATTGTGACAAACCCGAAAGGTCGAGCTGAAAAAATATAAATAGAAGGAAAATATCGAACTTGTTATCAAATAGGAGTAGTGATAATATGTGGTAATGTAATGTGGTTTAGAGGTAGTCTACCTGGTTTCACACACAGTTCCTAGTTTTAACAGCGAGAGGTGCACTTTGTTTGCTCAGGCACGTCGACGCTTTCCTGCTGGAAACGCTTTGGTGTCTTTCATTTGTGTGATTGTGTCTGTAATAGCGGCCCCTGGCCCTGCAGCAGGCTGTACTTGCCGGAGTAGATAGGAGAAATCACGGCTGATAGGAAAGAGCTCCAGAACAGTGTTTGAGGAAGTTCTTGGCTGATTTGCTACAGTCCGTCACGAATTGCAAATGGTGAAGCGATACTGCACGGTACCAAAGAACGAAAGTATCTTCCCCAAGCTTTTGTACTTTAATTTAGTCTCTGTGTCATGCCGATTACTATTTTAGGCTGCTTTTATCGTTACCCAAAAGTTTAGGACACTGTGACAAAAGATAAGAAGCTTTTAGGCAGCATATTACTGACTCTTAAATATAAGGAACAAAGAAAGAATCTATTTAATAACTGGGAAATCTCAGTCAAGTGAGAGTATCTTTGAGTTAGGTCATACCTGACTGGTGCATACTGGTGTAATGTTTAGGGAGAGCTCTTGCCTAAGATACAGTATGGTTACAGAGGCCGAATATGAGTTATATGCTGTAGTGCTTCTTGAGGAGGTAGTGGAGGAGGTCAGAAGGAGCACTGTGGATCCCAGCTGTGTCCTCGTTCAACCTGCCACTTTTAATCAATATGAGGCTTCAGCAGAACGCACGTCTCGAGTGAGAGAGGTCAGGGTCAACGATATAAAACGATATTGTGTCCAAAATTGAACACTGGGAAATCTGGAGTGGCAGAGGCAGTCCGAGTACGGGCCTTACATGAACCCATTTCAGCAAGATGACAAGTAATATTTAAAGTAGAGTTACCAACTTTTTGTGGAAGAAAAAGTAATTTACTGATCAGGCATATGTTATGAGCACCAACTTATTAAACACTAAGAACGCATGGAATCTACATCGGTTACTTAACAGGTGCCGCCTAACTCCAAAATGACAAAACTGTAGCAAATGGCCATAAATAGGAACACACTAGTGCACCAAAATGCTAAAGACGTGAGCCTGGCTCCAATGAAAAAAATCTGGATATGTTTAAATCAAGTGTAATTTGAGATAATTTGTTTTGCCTGGCTTTAGTTAAAATCTGTAGCTCCTGTGGGGTGTTTCCAGTCTGCAATGGTCAATATAAATAGTCCAAGAACTGTAGGGACAGTTGTGAACCAGGTGATTCAAGCGGCAAGTGAAACAGAACTAAGTGAGGGATTTAACTAGAGTCATAAGATGTAGCTTGAAGCCGCTAAAGAATACAGCTGTATCATGTCTGAAAACAAGGGGCAGTCTGCTGCGTAAGAGGCCCTTATGTAAGAATACTTAATTTTATTACCTCAAGACATGGATAGGTGTTCATTTCATGCTTGATCGGGGCTCAGTGGCTTTATCTGACACATCATTATTCCAATTTTGTTTTTTGTCATAATCGCCAAAATGGACACGTTCACTTTGGGCAAAAGCGTTTGCCCTTCAGTGTTTCATCTTCCCGCCTAAATAATGGCACATTTACACTTTTCATATCCTCTCACTCGGGGCCAATGCGGGAAAGAGCGGTTGAGTCTCAAATTGAATTTGCGACGTTACATTGACTTCTAAAAGGGTCTTGGAGACGTGTAATAACCAGGAAATAATAGGCTCCTCCAGTGAGTAGCGCAGTAGATGATTGAATAATATCACATGAATGCCTGGATGAGCCACAAACACGTCAGATAACTGTGGCTGCAGTAGATGTAGTTTATCCATACTTACTGTAAAACATTGTAGAGAACATTGTCTAAGCTCACCGTGTCTGGAATGTATCATGTTTTGACTTTTGTTAATATATTTTCTGTTCTCGAACAATCTTAACTCCAACCAGCTGTGACCAGGATAATTTTTCCCATGGTGCAATGGTTTTGCTCAGAGTGTTTACAAAGAATTGATGACATTACAAATTGTTTGCAGAATAGTCGTATATTCCCAACCTGGGGTTTGGACCCAAATTGGGGTTGCAATAGTTTAGCAGAGAATCCACTGAGCTTGTGAATAAAAGAGATCCATGTTCCCTGACCCATAACTTAGCTTTTATACTTTTCATAGGTAGTACTTGATGTACTACACTTCACGATAAGTATTTTTTATGGAGAAGAAAATAGAATTTAATGAAATGTAAATATTTTTTTTTATTTTCTATTTGAATACATTTGTAGTAATTATTGCAATGTAATAACTGTTAAATGTTCAGTGTGAAGTTTTACATCAGACTAAGGACAAGAGTATATAACATATGTAAATCTGACAGATTTACATATGTTATATGTTCGTTAATATGTACTGTCCCTATCTATTTATTTATTTATTTAAATAAATAATAAATACAGAAAAATGAATATGTAATTTTGAAATAAAAAGTTACCTGATTTAGTTATTTTAAAGCTTTGTCTAAAAGTTGCTGCATCTTGATGCATCATCTTGTTTTGTTTGTCTGATAATGTTCGGGAGCCCCCTGGTTTGCTAAATATAGTAAAATTAGTGGGATTTAGGCACTGGTTCATTTAGAATTAGAGAGCTGATTAAGTATTTTCTATAGTCAGGCTTTGTTTGATATTTGATTACATATTCTGCCTATGCAATTAGAGTGTCTCATTTTCTTGAGGATGCTGACCATAAATCATTTTCATAGTTGTCATGGATTTATGAGAAAACCATTTATCTCCCAACAAAAATATTAATCTAGCAATTTACATGAAATTTTCCCCAACATTTCTTGCAGGGCCCACATCGGTCAGTGCCTGCTTATTGTTGATGTGAGTGCATTTCTGTGAGCGTCCCACACTGCTGAGTGATCACTCCTGTTACCGGATCAAGAGACACAGCCAGTAATAGTTTAGACTCGATTTGATGTGAAAGTAACTGCGGGCAACTCCCTGCATCAGCACCTTTTACTGTGCATCAAGTAAACAGACATTTAGCACCGACATGCCATCTAATCTCATATTAGGCTGCACATTAAGTCGCTGTGGCTTTATGATAAAAAAATCCAATTAAAGGTATTACTTTGCGGGACTTTGAGCTGGAACACTTTAATGAAAAATATTTTTTTCTCTACCTGCATCCGTGATCAGTGTGACTAAGTCTCTTGTACAGTGGTTTGATCCCAGTGCATATTGACAATGTAATGTGCACGAAAATTCACCCACTTTAGGATTGGTCACAGAGGCACAGATTAGCTGCCATGTTTCCGTTCAGCAGCTCCAGAGCAGCTATGGTTACACAGTTCATTTATCACCCCCTTAGTCTGAGGAGTGAATAAGCAATACATTGTAAAGTGCTCTTGAAGATGTTACATTAATGCAGGGTATTATAATTACTGGAATAATTTAACAATCCTAAGTAGGTGGTTATAATGGCATGTCTGGCTGTTTATTTCACAGTCCATTTTAATGAGTAGGTTGCTCAAAAATAGTGTTCTTGATTTTAGCGCTCCTATGGCATCCAGACTCTCGCAGAGAAGCTCCTCTTTCCTGTGAAACATTGTTTTGAGTTACGGTGGTCCTCAGCCTCAAGGTTAACAGCCTGCCGTTGGCCGGTCATAAAACTATCCACACACATTGGACACATTTTATAGTGTGTATGATTATAGTAGTGGCTGCATACCTGCCATGCATTTAATTGAACGCGTGATATATTTTATTACAGGCAAGAAGTGGGCAAATTGTTAAAAATTCAATATTTCACAGGTCAGGATATGTCCTTGGCGCTTTTTCCCACTTTATCCTTGTTGCTCCCTGCCTTGGGCCCAAAGTTGCACCTGTGACCTCTATAAACGATCTGCAAAACAAACTGAATGGTAAAGAACGATGGATCAGATGTAATGCATTGGGGATAGGGCACTGAGGTGAACTGTTATGCCCCTAAAACAGTCCAGTCAACAGCCATCCGTCTTTGTTCTGGGTCAAGGGCTCGGTTCGGGACAACGCTGCCTCGTCCGTCTCGTGTTTCTCTGCTTAGTCATACAACCAGCTGATGCTTTAGGTCAGGCACTGCTGTCCATCCCCAAAGATCGGATTCCATGATGTGACCTGTCGTTGAAGCCACACTGCGGAACATTTGAGGTTATATGCCGCTATGTCACAGGAGCAACTAAACTGTTGCGAAATCCTGTCCGCTGCGCTTCCACGCACTGAAACAGTATGTCGTGGTTCGTAATTGTCAAGACTAGAGATTTACATCCTCCATGGCAGCAGATGATAACCACTAAAGGCTTTGGCTGGACGTCGTGTGCCCACTCTTCCATTATAATGATTATTAGCACTCGGGATATTGGCAGATGACAAGGAGCCAAATGGCAGCTTAAACATGATTTACCGCTTTTGGTGATAGGAAACGAAGCCTGCTCTTACTTTGAACTGTAGCGGTGCACAAATGGCAAACTGTTTCTGGCTTCTTTTTTTGGTGGAGGGGCAAAGAGGACCATTGATCTCAGAGTTTATAAGCGGTGCAAATAAAGATTCCCGTCGTTGAATTCATTGTGAGGTAACTAAAACTGGTAAAGGGTGCAAGGCATTTTAAAATGAGGCTGCACCCATTTGCACGTCTGTTGATCCGTGCAAAACCCATTTTTGTTTTACAATGAGTTCACTCCAGCTCCTCTCTTCGTTCAAAGCCCTGCATGTTTTCATTTGTGACTGCACTTTGTCCCTAATTGAATCAATGTGAGTGTCATTGTTACTCTGTTAATGGCTATAATGTCTAATTGTTAGCCGTGTGATTAGATGGCCATTATCCCGGGTTGTTTATTGGTTACCACTGAAGAAAAGGACTGGGCTATATTAATTCCGTTCATTGTTGACTTATATTTGTGCCGGGTGGCCGTTAAATAGAAGTTGGCTGTTACCGTACTCCAGGGTCAGCCAAGTTTACCTTTTTTTGTGTTGGTTCACGCTGTCAGAGAAAGTGTTCCCATTATGCAAATTATGGCTTATTGTTTTCAGGCGACGACCTGCAGTGTTTGCCGAATGTGAAATAGCACTATTTTTACTCGAAAATTTCTGGAGACGCAAGGCAGAATGAAAACGAATCCATTCACTTTGAAGAGACATAGTTTGAGCTGGGACTGGCTTTCACGCGGACGCCTAAAATCCTCGGAAATAGGAGGCAAATGAATGCTAATATGGTAAAATGGGTTCTTGCTCGTTCGATAGACGGAGCGCGGCGTGCATTATTCTTCTGATGGAGCTCCGGGGTGAGACTTTTAGGAAGTGCGCTGCCGCTTTGTGCGCCCTCATCGCATTAATGAAAGTGGAAGGATTTTGAAGTTGCTCAAAGGAAAGCCAATTAAGAAGCCTCGCAGAATGATTTACTGTGCGTTACAAAAGCATTGCTGGCTCCAAATTGAAGATTTTACCCCCGACTTTACCAGCTCCATAGGTTTCCTCCATGGTTCTGAATGACGCCTAAAGCAGGTTTACAATGCCTGATAGTATTACATAGCAATGGCAGCTCACACAGCGCAATCTGGATCTTATCGAAAGGTGGCACGTTGCAATACAAATAATCCGTATTTATTTGTTGTTTGTCTGGTGCGGCGCATTGCTGATAAAAAGTCCGCAGCATATTTGAACGCTTGAGCTAATAAACAGTCCTGGTCAGTCCTGTTCTAATATTTAAAAGCGCTTTTCATGGCCAAATGTTGAATACTGGTTAGAGTCAAAGATCGTGGCATGATGAAGTGCTGGAGATCTGTCACAAAGCAGTAAAATCCATCACTTTGTGCCAACGTTTAGCCAAAGTAGAACTGAATGTGCTTCAGATTACAAATGGCAACTTCTATTGACTAGACCATTGTTATTGTCGCTGGAGGTTAAGGCACAGCAATTACGTTTGAGGCGAACCGCATTTAGTCTTTGTTAGGAACATCATGTGAACAATGTGCCCTGTGCCACCGCAAGACAATCTCGGTGCTCCAGCTCAGGTCCTGCGTTTTAGAGATCTAAAGTAAAAACAATGAACGCTTGGATCTGACCACAAGAAGCCACCGCGTTCTCTTAAGGTGGCCATGCCATGTATCAGGGGTCTGCATGCGCCTGCGGTGTGACGGATGGAGCTATTAGGTGAGGATTAGGCCCAAATTAGGCTGATGGAGGCAGTGACAGCGTGAGGGATGTACTTCATGGGGAACACGCGCTGGGGGCATGACTAATAATGTTTTAGTCCGGTGGTCGTGCCCGTGACTGACAGCTCTGGTCGCCTGTGGTATTCATCATGAAGCGATGTCTCCCCACAGCAAACAGTATCGCATTCCTCCACAAACAAAGCGCCGGGGCGACAAAAGGGACTGTTGAATAGTGCGCCTAAACAATTGGCTGTGTTTTGCAGGCTGTAGAAGTGATAAGACTTAAACTGTGGGGTTATGGTTGGGAAATGTATTCGCTGTATTTTACCCCTCTCCAGTTCTTGAGATACGTTTAGGAAAACCAGTGGCAGGACATTTGAGCTGTGGGAGTTGGCCCACTCTGCCATGCCCCAGACATCAAGTTCCATTAGAGTTATTCAATCTTTATAAAACCTCTATTTGGAAAGCAGACAGATTTTAACAACCTAACAAGTCTGGCATTTGTACTCCTCTTTTAATGTTGCCCTGACAGAAATCTTTTGAAGTGGTCCAAAACTGCTTTTCCTCTCGCGGTTACCTTTGCCAAATGAGCCTATTCAGAAATATTTTCTCTGCCGTCGTGGCGCAGCTGTGCCGCGTAGTGTTGCGGCGATGACTCTGCCTGCAGGAATTAATTATGTTGAAAGCAAGTGTGGCAAAGACCATGGGCAGGTGGCGCGGGTAATTTCACATTTCTCTTTGCCCTGAGAGTAAGGATGCCACTTTGTATTACCGCTCTGTGGGAGGAGAGGCTCGGCGCGGGCCGTCCAACTGTCAGTGCATTGGAGACGTTGATAGCCAAAGCTGATTAGACGACACGAGCACTACAGTCATCTATCTTCACTGTCTCCAAGTCAAACGCAGGCTGCAAGAGGCTCAGACTGTTCAGCTTTTATTACAAACGGCACCTCCGGTATTGTACTGTCAGAGAGTGAGGTGACATGCAACTTTGAAGCTCAAAGTAAAAGTGATGCACTCTGAACAAATAATAAAGTTGTAGTTGCGGACATAAAACCCAAAGGACGTGAGTGACAACTTAACAAACTTTTTACAGAACCTGGCAAAAGAAAAGAACCATGAGTAATGAATGAAATATGAGCAGTGCATACACTAGGGTACAGCATGTGTGGCAGTCTTAACCGCTCGGCTCTCATGCGGCACCCACTGTAATGTTATGATTGTTCGCGTGTAGCTTTTCCGTCACAATGTTGCTCTCGCTCAGAATCCTTCGCGCTGATCCTACACCTGCACCTGCCGCTCTGCCATGTGACACGCTCATCCTGGACAGTAGACCTCAGGTGCACAGATAACCAGTGTGAACACTTGAGTCATCACGCCTGTCTTTGTTTCTCACTCGCGTCAGTTTACTGATCGTACTGTGCTATTGCAAAGTCTGACACAGATGGGTCTATTGAGGTTCACAGAAACAAATCTCTGTTGACATCTGCTAGGGCTATCTCCTATCTCACAATGGTAAAATGGTTCAGGGGTAAATGCTTTTTATAATAAACAACTAATCATTTGTTCTTTGTGAGTGATTTGTGTGGTTGGTTTTATATCCAAAATGATCAAAAATCCCTTTAAACGGTAAATGAATAATAATAATCTTGCTCTATATGACAGTGGTTGAAGCAGGAATGATCAGTGGGTACTTGGAATTATTTCAGATTAAAAAGGAAGATGGGGCTGACTACTATCGTCAACTGTCGTTGTGTCCTTTGGCAAGACACTTCACCCTACTTGCCTCCAGTGTCTGCGTACATTGGTGTATAAATGAGAGTTTGAATGGGTGACTGGTTCCTTACTGTAAAGTGCTTTGGGCCTGATAAAGGTAGAAAAGCGCTATATACGTTGAGTCCATTTACCATTTACTATTAGAACATTATATTAAAAAGAAAGGCTGTTCAAGCAACGCTTTAATTTTAGCTTTATTTTGAACACACAACATTGTCTTAGTACTAATTAAAAGTCATTTTATTGATCTACCCCAAATAATCTATAAGACCCTTGAGCTAGTTAGTACACTATTTATACCAACTATATACCCCTTTGTAAAAAACTTCGTCCAGTACTTTTTTATATTTTCTGTTCCTATCAACCCGACTTTTTGTATACTATAAAGTAAAATAATATTGTCTGTCCTGTGACGGAGCTAATCATGTGTGCTATAGACTCCAGTTCAGGAGAGTCAAATAGAAGACTAAAGGACAGTCCACAGCCGACGATGTTTGAAACGAATGAGAATCCAATTTCATTTCAGATAACTGCATTATTAATACTGCCTGTTTTACACAAACATCAATACAAAGGCACCGCATTGCTTTGTGCAGTGTTGTTTTTGAGCGAGCTTTATTACTTGCGCTCATTGAATGGCGCTTCCCCTTGTTAGAGGTTAATAATGCAATATGAATCTGGAGATGCAAAGCGAGTCTGATCAATGAAAGATCGGGAGGCCCCTATAGGAAAGTTAGCTCAGACCAGCAGAAGTCGATGTGCTCCTGCAAGTGTTCGGCATTTAAATAGTAGGAGCAGAGAAGGCCTGACAAGTTTGCGATAAGAAAAAGTAATGCATGTTTTGCCAATTGAAGCCCGTCTTCCATTCTGATAGATACATACCGGTCAGTAGTTTCTCATTAGTGGCATGTTTTTGTAAATATGCAAATTGAGAAATAAATAAATGTCGTTTTAGCTGCGCAATTTTGGGTCAGAAATAAAAAATTTTATCTGTGTTTGCCAGTAACCTGCAGTGCAACATTTACTCTCATGAAGTTGAGTTCAGCTGGGCCAGCGAAAGTAAAATAAAAACAATAAAAAAATAAAAATAAATAATGACATAATAAATTATGTTGTTTGATGATGGTGTTTTGTGAGCTTGTGACTGCTACTTCAAGAGTGTAAAAAAATAAAAAATTGTTATAAGCATAAGTTCTCACTCGTACAGGAGATTGTCATCTTCAACATCGTGAACTCCTTACTTTGATATATATATTTGGTATGTGACTATAAGATGATTGTATATTAGTATTAGGATTGCCATTTCTTTTCTCTGATTGTTTACAGCTTTACCTGTGTAAATATAAAAATGTTCACATGATTTTATAAACTTTTTCAGTCCTATTACTTCACTAAAACATATATCGCTCAAACTGTTTTTTTTTTTTTACTTTTACTTGAGTTTACGGGTCAGTACGCTTGGCGACGTGTAAACAAAAAGGAACCTCCCTCTCTCTTGGTACAGCTGCGTTTTTTGCCTTTTTTTTCTGCGAGCTGTATTTGTGGTTTCTGTTTTCCACACTGTTCTACTGGATGCTTTTGTAAATCTTTGCCGTGTTTTTGTGAGGTTCAGCTGTAGAGAGTCCATAATGGTGCTAAAGAAAGCAGCTTTTTAAAATTATACAAACTAGCTTATGAGCTAAAGGCATTTGAGACCGACACATTTCTTCTTCTGAGACACTGAAGAGGCACCAAGAGCCCCACCTGCAGCACAGTGGAGGCGTCATGAGAGGCGCTACAGGAAACAAAAAAGGAACAAATGAGGAGGTATCCGGGCAAGTCTCACAGCTAAGACACACATGCCTTCTATCGCTTCTATTGTTCTGGCTAATGGACGTTCACTGGAGGATAAACGACATTAACTGCTACGCTTTTCCCAGAAGATGGTGAAAGACTGTTGTGGAGCGGAGGGAGCTGCGCAGGAGGGGGAAAAAAGGAGGAGGCAAAGGAGCTGCATTGCAGGACACCACGCTCTGAAACAGGGACAAACCCAGGAGATGCTGCACTGTTTCAGAGGAGACTGAAGGCAGCCAGCCAGGTTTCCTCCGGTTTCCCCATAAGTTGAAGTGCCTGTGAAAGGATGGGCTTTTTAATTGTCATATTCATCTGCCTCATATAGCAACTATAGACTGCCGTCAGTAACTTCAAGCAGTCAACACCAGAGACTTAGGCCTTCATTTAAACATTTATATACGGGCTGCACTATATGAGAAAAATAAATATATATATGAAAACCAATTAGTTTTTTCAACAAATTGTGTCAAAACAAGATTTAAACAAAATACAGGGTCAACCAAAGATTAAAATGGAAAAGATTATGACAAAAACTCAAATTATTGTTAGCAAAAAATGTGTAAATCAGATGGAAGACCTCTGTGATTTTGTGATGTATTGTAGCTTCTTGCATTAGTTTAGTTTAGTTTTGTTTATTTGAGCAGCAAACATTCTGCTCAAAAGGAGTGGGCCGAAGCAAGAGCTTATAAGCGCCCACCCCCAGAATCCATACAATTAAAATAATCATTTTACAAGAACATAGTGAAACAACAAAGAAACAAAATAGCAACAAGGAAACAACAGCAAAACAAAATAGACCCTACACACCCGCAGCATCCGACCATACCCCAAAACGGAGCAATACTGATTACGTAACGACCAATTACGAAACAACTCTGATAAAGCTACATACTTACAAACTATTTACAAACTATTTACAAAGAACTATAACTTACAAACACTGTTTGAAGTGTTCGTACATCAACAGAAAGAAGCACAATTACAACAACGGTCTAGTTTTAAGTATGAAGTCTAGTACAAAGCAAGTAACAAAAGGCGATCATTACATTTCTTTCAGATGGTTACCATGCCTACCATTGTAAGTATTACCAAAAGTCACTATTTTTATGTTAAAAAGACAGATTAATATACATATTATACTCGTGAGTATTATTATGTACATTTATTATGTAAGCCCTACACAGTGTAGGACAACATTCTTCCTTTTAATAAAAAGCAATGTGATCCTATTGCCCCCTAGTGGCAACTAATTTCTTCTTCTCTATACTTTGCAAAAATCTTTTGCTTGGATTTATATTTGAACAGGTTGATGTTTGAACCTCGTTTCATCTCCATCTCCAATTTATTCCACAATTGTACCCCATTAACTGTCGGACCAAAACGTTTCAAAGTAGTGCTATGTTTCTGAGGCCCGAAGTTGAATTCATCACGTAATTCATAACGACCAATAACATTAATTTGTTGATATACTGTTCAACCGTAAATTATAGTGTTTTCCCAAGGTTATTGTTCTTTTGGCCAGTGCTGTCAGAGTCTCGATGTACAGCTCCAAATGTTAGTCTGCTGTGTCAGTGATTTATTTAGTATCTCTAACAAGGACACACTGTCACTCGATGTTTACTTTGCCAAAAACGACTCATCAAATTACAGTGCCCATACTGCCGAGATAATAGGAAACATCCATCCACGGCTCTGTTTGTGTCTGTGAGGGAAAAGGACGCCGCAGTTATGGCACTTTTGCTCCAGTACACCATATTAATACTGTAGTCTGTGTCCTTTCTGCATATACTGTATATTGTGTCGCTGCCATCTCTGTTGTAGATCCACGTTATTGTTTTGGCCCAGAGGTGACTATAGGGCTGTTTTGTTTTGTTAATTGGTACCTTCTTTAGCATTGTGAATTACATGTTTATAGTCACTCCAATAGCATTTAGCCGCTAAGTTTGAATCAGCTCATGTGTCTTTAGCAAATTCTTTGCTCTCCAAGTCAGACTTTTTTCTTGCTTATTTATTCTTATTTATTTTTTATTTTTTTTGGCTTTTTGTGCATAGCGTAAAAATTATGCGTACAAAACATGATATATATTTTAAAAAAGATGTGTGTGTGCGTGTGTGTTAATTACTGGCATTTCATTTTTATCCTGAATGGAGGGATAGTCACAAATGTACAATGCATGGTGTTACTATATTACAATCCAAGTTGTGCTTCAAACATAGTCCAAACTTCATTAAGTTAACATTGGTATAAATGACAGGAAGCTGGTCTCTGAAATATTGTCACAATAGTGCGAGCTCCATCCTTAACCCTCCTGCCCTTCGAACGGCACATTATATATATAGATTGTGTTATGTTGTGTGTATTTGAACGGGGAAATGATCAGACCACATTTCTGCCATAAGCCGTATGTACAGTGTGCACAAACGCACTTGAAGAAATTGAAGAATTTTGTGAGGACAGACAGTAGCGCCCCCAAATCAGACCTCATAAATCTGTGCTTCGAAAGTCAGAGAATCAGCTCTTGAGTGACATGTCAATCATTCTCCGCTCATAGACACCGACCTGCCGATACAGTATCTCCGCCTTCCTGAGCCCGAAGACATTTCTCAACAAGGCAGCGACACATGATTGATGCCTACCTGTTCATCCGAGCCAGGGATTGCGCCTGATCTGAATTATTCATGCCACCTGTTTGTAATCTCAACACATTAACCTTGAGCGGCTGCTGCCAAATTGGGAAAAAGCAGGGCAGACTTTAGATCTGGTTTCTTCAGAGGCAGCAGTGATTACAATTATAGGCGGAGCGTAAGATTATTGTCACTTTAGCCGAGCCAGTAATAACTCAACTGCATGTAAAAGTCTGATTTAGGCTTTGGTTGTGATGTAATCTGCCGTCAAACTAAAGAAAAGATCAAAACAAAAGTTACTCAAGTTTACTGATTACTACCCCCCTCTGAATACAGGCGTGTTGTTTGGTTTGAGAGAGGCTCGTGGTATCGACTGTGAAGAGCCGAGAGGTGAACGGTTCCATACGAACCCCACACATCAAAATTTGCCCTCCCTGATGCAAAGGCTCGTGGGTGATAAAATACTGGTGAGATGCTTAGCTGTGCATTTGTCTGCCAGGCTGACAAGAAGAATAAAGTTTGGAACGGGGAAATATAGGACTTAATAGCACCCCTACTCAACCCTGCCAGAGCTCTCAGCGTTCTGTCTTCCATGATGTAGTCCGGGAGTAAATTGAAGTTGTGCTCTTATTGTTTTTTTTTTCATAAGAGTGAAGGATAAACATTGCACATTATTCAAGTGCCACTCCAGATAACTTTCTTTGTAAAGTAAGTACCGATATTGTTGGTGCCGTAAACTGCCTTGGCTTATTTAACCTCTTAACCCCCCACCTGAACCGAGCACATTTTCTCCAGTATGGCTTTACCCAAATCTATAAGCGAAAAAAAACGAGAAGAAATCAAGGAAACCACAAAAGTGATAAAGTGGAGCAAACATTTTACGAAAATGCAATAACAAAGCCACAAAAAGGCAACAAAAAAGCAACAACAAAAAAAAGAACAAAAGAGCAACAAAAAAACAAGACAAAAAAAGCCACGAAAGATCTATTAAAAAAAGCAACAAAAAATCAGATGAAAAAGAACGTGATGAAGAGTGATGACAACACGGCAACAACGTCAGGAAAAACATCAGTTTAGATCGGATTTGTAGGTCTTAGCTTTCAAATGAGGCTGGCCTATAGGCAGCAAGCTTCAGTCCATAAGCTTTTAGATTTGGGTAAAGCCAAACTGGAGGAAATGCGCTTGGCTCAGGTGGGAGTTAAGGTTAATAAGATTCTATGGTCGAGGCGTAAATATCTTTCGACTCTGAGTTATCTTCAGTGTATTTCTTTTGGTGGGACTTAAATGTGACTTAGTTGCAAGATGAGTTGTCAATTTCACCAGATACATGGGATATGAAATTCAATTCATGTCCTCTGTGAAAAATGAAGTTGGAGGAAGGGAGACCTAGCGTTCGGTAAAAGACCCCATCAAAGACACAATATAATTTAAGATCTATAAACATCTATAAACATGGCCCATGTGCATCAGCAGTTATTTCCTGTCCTTTGGTTTTCCAGGAATCAGGTCCGAAGCGCCTGTTTGTTGTTATTGATTACAGAGGGACTTTGTGTTATGTCCTGTGGCTCAGCGGTGACTTACGGCCGGAACAGGACATGTCTGTGTGGGTGAAGTATAATTAATATGTTGATGATGGCATATTTTATTGTCGGGCTGCGCTTCTGCTGCTGAAGTAGTCGATGTCCAAACCAGGCGGACGTATATTACAGGATAATCAAGTGCACCCATATTTTGTAACACGGTCATAGAGGGATTGAGAATGTACCATTTGAAAATACAAATTCTTATAAAACATATTTTTCCTTTTTGAATTTGTTACGCACATCTTTTATTTAGCAATTAATTTCTTATTTCAAAATAACAACACATTTTATTTTCCTTTGCACATATGAGTTACATTTCAAAACGGTACCACTGAAACAAATCAAGAGTTTACACAAAAACACTATATAATTTATTAATGTACCTTCTGGACAGCGTTAAAGCCCACATTTCCAATAAACTTGTATTACTTTTGGTTTGGTATTAATCAGTGTGGCTGAAGTCATCTGTATTCCCTAATGCCGCGCACAGCCTCACCTCATATGTAATTTCATACATAGACACCTGCGCTGCGCTGTAACCTTGCCAAAGGGGATGGGAATATGTCATCAGCTTTGACAGGAAGCATCCCGCCAACTGTCATTTCCAATGGGCAAATTCATATTCACACTATTTAGGAGATAAAAAATCCCATTATGTGGAAGACACTGGGGATTCGCCGTAGATTTACTGTCTAATGGAGAAACGACGTTGAGAAGCAAGCCTTATATTTATTGAAAAACTGTGTATTGTGTGTACAGTTTGCTAAATTTGATCTGTTATTTTAAACATGCAATTATAGCATTTGTTTATTGCGTGTAGTAGTGGGAAATCCATTTTGTCTTCTTGCTGCATATTGAGTTATTGTCTAGATAATATTCTTTTGCAGATCGGAAGCAGCACCTATGCAAAAAAAAAACAAATGTTGCCCCCCTGAAAGGTTTGAAACGTGCTCTTAAACTCGTCCCCAGCGAGAATCAGGATGATAGGAATACTTTATTTTGACCTACACAAACAGTTTAAACTTAATTATTTCGCTCAGCTACTATGAATGAAGCCAATAAAACATCAGGTGGCCTTTTAGTTAGACATAAGGCACCCGAGTAAACAATGGTTTAGTGCAAGAGGAATTAAAATCCAAGCCGTTCTTATTATTTTGTGAAAAATCTTTTCATTTTAGTATTTCGGTTCTTTTTTAACTGTATTAAAAAGCTAATACAAAAACACAAACAAGCAGAGATGACCCTTTAAAGTGAGTCCAGACTGAAAAATGTAATGCCATGCCCATGACCTGTCTTGAGCACATCTTACACAACACACAAACAGCTTATCCCGTCTGTGGCCCTGATGACAAATGGACAATAGGCCTGCTTAGCCTCAGGGTCAGCTCCAGTCACCTCCAGTGGACCGCCTCCACTTTACACCCACCATCCGTCAACCCAGGGACATGCTCTACTGTCAAGTCTGTCAGGGCATTTTACTCCATCGCAATTCAGAGAGATGCCTGAAGCCTCTCCGCGGGCATGACCGGGGTGTCACTTTTCCAAAACTGCCGAGACAGAAAGAAACAAGGGGGAAAAAGACCTTAAGTGGGTGCTTTCTGTCATGCTGCACTGCTGGCCAATGTTAAACGATATTAGGCTTAAGAAAGACAAATTAACTTGTCTTGATTTTTTGGCAGCAGCCGCTCGTCGCCTTTTACTTAAACCCATCAATGGGATAATTTGCTGAAATGCAAAGGGTCAAATCTCACTCTTATTTGAAAAGTTAAACATTTTACAGCTGTAGGTGAAAAATCATAGGCCGTGGTTGATAAAGGCTAACATGAATTAAGTATAACTAAAGATTATGCTAAGAAGCTCTGTTTAGCGTGAATGTCAGGGATTGTGTGGGAGATGTCATAAATTACAGGTTTTGCATAATCCAGGAATATTAATATGATAATGATCATTAACTTTTAAATGGTATATTGACAGAGGCATCTGATTATGAAACATAACCTTGACATTTCTTCTTTTAGATTAAGCCCCTCTGCAACAAACTAGTAAGGCAGGGGCAAAAAAGGAAATATGTTTGTTTTTTCCTTTATTTCAAATAGAATTTCTCATTGAGATTCAGAATTGTTTTTTAAAGGAGGGAGTCCTCTAAAGCTGTGGATTTCCCTCAGTGGCTTGTTCTAACTTCCGTATGACTTCCAAACTGCTCCACTATATCGCCTGACAACTACACTTTTGGCAACACCGTACACATTTGACAAACAAATATTTGACTTTGACTTCCCTGATGCGTTTCTCCGTGCCCTGCTGTGACAATATTTAAGCTTCAAGTGATTTCAATATACAGTATCTAATAATAGCACAACACGAGTTTCACAGTCCGACCCCCCTCTTTCAATAGCAGTGTATCGATTTGCAACTACTGTCAACCTGCCAGCCTATCGACGCTCTCTCATTAGCGAGTGAGATTTCCAAAGGGCTGTTATAGTGGATGTCTTTTACACTCCCGTCAACGGCGCAGCGGCATTGATTTATCGTTTTCCCTGTCTCTGCATGGGGCCATATTCTCCACTGCTTAATAATATGAACACAAGCGCACAGCCACTTAGAAGGCCCCACCGCATGCCGAGTCATTTGGCAGGGCAGTCATTCCTACAGTCTATTAGGCAAGTCAGCAGTGTCAGATAGGCTTTTCCCACACACTCACACAGTGCATAAGCATCTACAGCGCAATACTCTGTACTATGTAGCGTGAAATAAAACCATTGACCTCAAATCTGCCGTAACTATATACAACCACAAAACTAATGCAACCAGATAGTAGCTCACCTTTTGACATCTAATCAGTAATGTGGCATACAAAAGTTTAAGATTTTGTTTTATCATTTATCACTTATGGCTCAGATCCACAATTCACCACCGCTGAACCAACACCCGTTAGAAAATGAGAACCAGTGAGAAAAGGTTGCTAACATTTACATCACGGGCCATGTCTCGCAGTCAGAGATAATATCATTAACCGCCTTAAACGAGCACATTCTTCTTCAGTTTGACTTTACACAAATCTAAATCTTCTTGAAATAAGATCCTCAAAATGAGTCGGAAATGAGGATGAAAACGCAGCAACAACAAACAAAAAAACGTGATGCCAAAGCAGCGAAACGGACACGAAAAAGCCGCAAAAACAGGTGACAAAAAAAGCTATAAAAAAACATGATGGAAAAAGTGACAACCACGTAGCAATAACACAAGGACAAATCTTAGATCGGCTTTGTAGGTCTTAGCTTTCAAATGAGCCAGCTCCAGTCGAGAAGCTTTTAGGTTTATTTGTGTAAAGCTGGACTTGGAGAAAATGTGCTCGGTAAGAGGTTAAAAAATGATCCACAGCAAAAAAAAAAAAGAAAAAAGCAATCGATTGTGGAATTTGTAACAAACTAAAAGCAAAGGTTGTAACTATACACTTTTTTTTCCCGGAGGTCGAGTCAGAATAGACGCTTTTTCTTACGCTGCGTTGTTTGTTGTCAGGCCAATAACCTAAACCCTCCCCAGTGTGCCATAGTTTAACATTTTATTCTCTATGGTACAGTGGTGTGACTGGGGAGCGTGCAGCCACCGCCACGCCTCCTCTCCTTGACGCTTCATTCCCGTTCACGTATTTGTGCGAGGGAATCTATTTGCTGCGGCTGTCTCTCCCGCTGACTTCCCCCAGAACAGGAATAAATAAACACATATTCAAAGTGACATGCCATGTGTCCAAGCGGGCCGGGCATGTTGGAATGAATCTTGGACTGGTAAATGAGACTGGAAGCCTGAGAATCACAGACCACTGATTGGATGACAGATCAAATATGCGACTCGCTTTTCCTTAGTTGAAATTAATAAACCTTCACAATAATTTTGATGTGTCCCCGTCACATTTTAGCTTCTTTTTTTTAAATATATTTACAATGCCGCAGTTTCTTCATTGGTTTGATACCATTCATTTGTGGGGTGTGTATCTGAATCCCTGTTGTATTGAAGCCTATACCTCACATAATATTCAATGAAAAAGCATGTTGCCCTTATCTCTGGGCGTGACCTTGAGAGGTGTCCATCAGTTTGGCTTAGTGTTTCCCAAGTGAATCTATCTATCGATCTCACTGCTACTTGATGAATGTGGTAAGTCTATACATGGCTTTTGAAGGGCAATAATGACCTTCCACTTAATGACTATTTAATGGTTTCGACTTTACAATGTGTTATTCGTCTAGTTTTATATTCGCGGGAGTGGGCGGTCATGTGACACGAGTGTGGGCTACAGAATAAAACATGGCACTGAGACCGAAAATCAATTTAAGGCCAGAATTCACAATCCGTCTTGTCCTTGATCATATTTTTATAAACTATGCAAGGAAGTGAAATCTAGACACATTTTTAACCGCCCTTCCTGTGCGTTAAACTCCATTCCGATACTTCAAAGGTCACGGGGAAAAGAAATCCTTAACTGAGCAGCTCCCAGTCGTCATTAATAATTGAAAATGTCAAATATTAGATATCATTTTTGCTGCTTCAGAGCTGCTGACTTGGCAAGCGAACACATTAATGCAATATTGGCTTTACCTGGATTTAGTAGTTACACCATCTGTAAGGGAACTACCTGGACATGATTAAACTTGCCAGGCATTTCAGTGAGGATGTTCAGTAAAGCAATTTAAAGCAGAACTAAGTAACTCAAGCGCCACTGCAGGCGTTTAGCATGTTGCGATTTTTTTTTTACTCATTCATTGTCTGTGAGAGTAAATACTACGCTGACAGAAAAAACAAGGGGAGAGAGGGATATTGTACATCCAATTACACAATGGAAATAATTTTTTTTCAATCAAATCAAATTGGCTGTAAATACAGTTTAAGTGGCGCTAGCCCACAGTTAGCTTTGCCCGTTAGCCTGTTAGCTTCTTCTTCATGATTCCATTAGTGTGTATTGCCTCCGACCCGGAGGTATGGAAATTGCATTTGTGGTTTTCTGGCCAGAGACACCAGGGGGAGATGAAATACCCCCCAATCATCCCATCAACACTTGTATTACCCCCAGAGGGACTACGGAAAGGATTTATTAAGGTAAACAATTTAGTTAGTTCTTCTTTGAAGAGGGGGTATGCTGCTTTTTGCAGGTAATAATTCCAAACACATCTTTATCACTATCTGACAACACTTTGTTGGTTAGAACATGCAACGTTGCTCTAAAACAATATACAAATACAACAAATATTTGAAAGTTTCACTTGATTTTAACCTCTTAACCCCCGCCTGAACCAAGTAGCCTACATTTTCTCCAGTTTGGCTATACCCAAATCTAAAGGCTTCTTGAAAAAAGCGTCAATAGCAACAAAAATGAGGATGGAAAAAAAACTAAAACGTGACAAAAATGTGGCGAAATCAAGACAAAAAGCGACAAAAATTAAAAAGCTACAAAAACACGAAAAAATTAAAAATTAAAAAAAAAAAATTTAAAAATAACTGCAAAACAAAACTACAGAACAACACAAGAAAAAAAGAAACGAAAAATGTGACAAAAACACGGCGACAACGCAACAAAAAAGTCATTTTTGTAGGCCTTAGCTTTCAAATGAGGCGTTACCCTGTTGCTTTCCAGTCGAGAAGCTTTTAGATTTGGGTAAAGCCAAACTGGAGAAAATACACTCGGTTTAGACACAATCTCCCCTTCCACCACCCCTTCTTCTTCCTCCCCTTTTTTAAGTAGCTGTTTCAAAAAAGATTTTAAAAAAAAGTCTGTGCCTCTCATGTGGCTGTAGCAAAGCTTTGTCGAGTGTTTTTACTTCACAATGAGAGGATTAAGCTGAGCAAGAGATCGAAAGGTGAGGATTGCATTTCCTGGATATGTAGGACCCATGGAGGAGCTTTTTTGCGAGAATAGCCCCTGGTGAAGATCCCAAAGATTACTGAAAAGATGCGGCTTGAAATACAACTGCCAGATTGATTTTGATGAGAGAACAACATTTTAGCGTGGTAAAAGTCCATCTAACCAGTGGTCCCGCCTGAACACGTTTCGATGTAGATACCGCTTGGAAACTCTACAGTAAATATCCCAAGGAGACCTCTTTCATTACTCAGGGACTCTATTAACAGCACAACAATGCAATCAATATTGAGGAAGCACTTTTTTTTTAGGTGTGACAAATGTCTTTTTCTCCGGACGCTCGGGGTGAGGAGGTGAGCCAAACAAAGCACGCTGCTGTTTTCCCCTGGATGCTAATTATGTACTTTGCATGATCAGTCACAGTCAAGGCACCAGCCAAACCCTCACCACAATATAGTGGCTGATTGAAGGGCCCGCTTCCTCGGGGACTTAATTATTAATTATAGCATGCTGGCGAGACTCCTGCCCCGCGTCGGCTTTCCTGGATCCTGCTGACCTCAAAGGCTGATTGGCTGATGCTGTGGTGTGTTAACTGTGACCACCGCGTGTCCTCTGCCCCGTTCACGACTCCACAGAAAGCGCTTCCTCCCAGATGGCGACTCCTCACCTGTGTCCACGAGGAAGAGAAAGGCCATTTAAAGCTGTTTCACGGTGCGTTACGCTGCCTCTTTGAACTGGCAAACGTTTGGCCCCAAAATGAACATGACGAATGATTCAATAAATGAACAGTGCTACCACGGAAGTCAATACAGGGGGGGAGAAAAAAAGATATATAAAAGTTCACTCTGTGTTATCTCTAAAGGACCGTCAGCAACACTTATGTTTTAGAGCAATATTTTAGATACAGTCTGTTATCTCATATCTATGCAAGGAAAACCCATTTAGGCCTCGACTACTTGCATTGCGCTGATGAACTCTTTCATTTACAGGGGTCTCGGTGGCCTTTTTAGTAGAAGCATGGCAGCTTCAGTGTTTAGTGTTTCTGCTGATTCATGAGGCCCCTCTCTGCATCGCCCTGTTCTTCTCTGATGGAGACAGATGTTTATTGGAGAGCATCACTGAGTTGTATCACAGAGCAGCAGCGGTCGTTGTAATTACCATCTGCGGGGGATTATGACAGCATTTAAGAATGTTTCCCCAACTAAAACTTAAGTCAGAATCAAGATATTGCTGAAGTATAGCTTAAACATAATCCCCCATTGAATCCATAGACACAACCACCATTTACCACTGCGAGTTTGTGTTTCCTGGTTTCGTTTGACCATTTTACCATTTTACGTTTCATGAATCTCAGCCACAAGAGAGGAGTTAATCCCCATGACATATTGCCTGCACATTTTGAACGACTATTCAAATTGTAAAAGGAATAGGAGCACTGGACCACATGTAATCCACTTCTAGCTTAGTTAAATCAGGCATGTATTTCAGCAAAAATACTGACCCAATCTGCAAAACAAAATACAGGGTTTCCATCGAACAGAGTGGACACATAATGTAATTGTGAACTGCTCCCTCTTGTCTAGATTTTCCGAAAGAAGGCCGTTTGTTTGTTGGATAGGCTTATAGGTTTGTGATGAGGTGTAGTGTTTCTTCCAAAACTTTCACCCTGTGCTCTAAATTCAAGTGATCATTAACGTTAAATCTACCATTGCTGCAACAATCAACGCGTTTCACAAAGTCCCGTTGGTCGACTTGATATCCTCCCTTTTTAAAAGCGGCAGACTTCTTTCCCTGTCCCAGCGGCCGGCCTGTCTTGTATTGCAGCACTATCTTTGATCTCCCCCCCGTATATTCTGTGGACGCCCTAATTGGCTCTTGATAGACTTTTAGCTTTGATCCCACTAATACTCAGCGAACTAACTTAGCTGTAATCATCCGCACCATTATTTATAAGGTGAATGAATGTCCAAAATAATACCCGAAACCAGTGGCCAATCCGTGTCTGCGTTTTGATCAGAGAGACAGCCTGTTGACATTCGGGAGACGCTGCTTGATTGCGAGTGATACTTGAGGGGGCTCATACGGCCTCATCACAGTGTCTCTCAGAGCAATAGGAAATAGGGCCTGCTCGCTGTTGCGGATTAGTTACGACAAGGTATCCTCGAGAGGACCTGCGGATGTCGACTGCTGATGCGAGCCGCTAAGCCACAGCCGTAAAAGCCTCTCGGAGAAAGAAAGCCGCAGTCCAGAATTGCCTTCACCGCTGCCTTATAGACCGATATAATGCAATTCCCCTACATGATGTTGAAAATCAGCCAGCTATTTCGTATAAATCAAAATGGCGAGTGGGAATTTATCATGAGAAATAAAACGTCCAACTTCAGGGTCCACTGGGTGAGGGTATTTGTAAATATTTTGCGACATATTACAAAAGCATTGGCCTTAAATTTCACATTTTGGTAACACTTCATTTTATTTCACAGCAACAGCATTGCATGAAACAGCATTAAACACCAGGACATGCACCTAATATGATTAACCATCCCCCTATAGCCCAGAATTAATGGGGCAATTTACCAGGAAACATGGCTTTTGTTTTCTTAATAATAGTCTGGAAAATGGCCTGCAAAAGGAATTATCTCTCATTACCATAATATATTATCATGCTTTCTCCATCCTATCGCCACGTTATTTCTGTGCTCCTGTAAGTAAATAAAGAAGTCGTTGTCATCACAAGGTTATTTGCAGTCAAAGCAGCCAAACTGTGCAGCAAATCTCTCTCGAGTAATCTTTGGCTTTTGTTGCCACTCTCTCTGCGAGGTGCTCATTTCGGTTTATGGCCATTTTGGGTGATGGAGAATTGTTATATGATGTGGCTCGTACTATAAATGTTATGTGAGGCTTACTAACATTTTACAACTCGGCCATTTTGCCTTTTAACGTCCCCCGAAGCCCCACCTGTCTGGGGAGTGGCGCTTTAGGGTCTCTACACATTCTTGTGAACCTTACTTAACCGTTTCATTTAACTTTAAAACAGCCTTTTATAAATGAGGACACCTAAAGCCGAAACCCCACAAATGAGTGCTTTAGGCCTGCACAATTTCAGTGTTTTTTTTGGTGGGGAAATACAATATCATCTTCAAACAACATAATATCTTGTCTCCAAGGTTTTCTCCACAAAATCGAACCCTTTAGTTTAGACGTTTTTGGTTTCAGAAGTTTTTATTTCAATCCTATCTCAGATGGAAATTTTCCTGGACATGTTTAAAATGTGCACAGTGAACTTAATCTTGGTACGTAAAACATAGGCAGCCAATCTAATTGCATTGCTTATCAAAACATCTCAGTTTACTGATCCAAAAACGCAGCCCTGGCCACATACGTATCTTGCATAATGAGACATGGTAGAACTGTACTGAATTAAATAAAGCTAACAGAAGAGATGTTTGATGTTGGTACAAAGCCAGGCTTATATAGGTCTAGGGCTAAGCAAACTATTCATTTAAATGGGACACTAAACCAGGCTTTCTGTAGATCTAAATCAGGCTAAGCATATTTGAAAAAGAAAATATATATATGTCACCCAAAATCTGACAATGAAAAGAAAACCTAGTTGTTGTTGTTTCTTATTCCAGAATTTGTTTGATGAAAAGTGATCTCTGTGCAAGTCATGACTTTGTATAGTGCTACTTATAGTCCTCTTTGCCATTTCCAGCCCGGCGTGCTGTAATACCCTATAGGCAGATCGTTTGGCCAGTCAATTCAAACAGTGTCCAAATGCCTCCCAGAGACCCACGCGGCCAACAGATGGATCAGACGCAGAAATGAGACTGTTTATCAGGAGGACTTTGGAGATCAGTGGCCTTTGAAAGCAGCTTTTACACTCCCCACCGGCCAGGCCAGGGGAATTAGATGTCATTCAGGGTTTTTTTCCCCCCATAAAAACAGCTGTTGGAGGAAGTTAAAGCTTTGCATTGGAGACATTCTGTACAATGGGGATTAGAGTTTGCTAAGATGCCATGACATTGTGATCAGTGTAAAACAGTGTTGTTCGCAGCATAAGAATGTCAGAATAAATTGTCAAATTCAGTGTATAATTTAGATGAAGCCAAAATTGTGTGGTATAAGGTGAGCAATCTAATTGTGAGATTTAAATGTAATGAAATGACTTTAACCTCCATAATGTTTAAAGGGGTTATACCTGTTTGTTTGTTTTTCTTCTCTATCCTTTACAGTACATTGTATTCGCAGACATGAGTGGTAAAAAAAAAAGAGGTGAGCGTCCTATTAATATTTTGAGCTCTTATCCCAAACCAGGAAGCAAAGTCGATGTGCTGTTTGCAGGCTTGTTGTCAACATTACCTGACAGTGCAACATTTCCTATCATGTGTTTCTATATCGTCTTGTCTGTATTAATTTGTAATACATAATACTGAGACAGATTTGTATTATTTCTCTTCAGCCTATTTTAGAATGTTGTCTTTCATCAAGCCTTTCTTTACTCCGTTAAAATAAATACAAGAGCCAAATACGTCACTCAAAGTCTGCTCCACTCAATTTCAGTCCAATCAGAATCCTCTTAAAAGCTCTATTGTTCCTTATTTCAGATCCTGACAACAAATACAAGCGACACATCCAATTTGTGTCCATCTGCCGAGGAAGCCCATTCTGCCTGCACTCAACATGAACAAATGACTGCTCTTCCCCTCTTCTTTTGTGTCCTTTTCAGTGAGTGTATTTGAATGAGTAAATGGGATCGGTGCCATTGGACTGCCTTGCATGAACTTAAGCTTAAATCTTTCCTTTAAATCAATATTACATTTACACAAATCTTTGAAATTTTGTATAATTTATTCCTTCGTCGCTTGTAGTTCTTCTTGACCGTGGCTGAATGATTGTCTAAGAATCTAGTAATGGTAGAATATAAAGCTCCTGTAAATAAATGAAAACATAAGATCGATATTGCTGTTGAGTGTAATGGCCACACCATTAACCTGCCAGTTCACGTGTTTAAAGTTAGGTTCCCATTCTGTCAATCTGAATAACTGTCCTCACTATGGGCCAGACCATCTAAAATGCCACTGGGGACATAGTAACAAACAATAAGGAAATACGTCCACGATCACTCCACGTAATCTGTGGAGTGATCGATTAGTTTGAAACGGCTGAGGTGGTACCACGACTACAATCTTACTATACTACAATGTTTGGACCTAAACATAAGTGTCGTGTTTGTTGATGGTCAAATGTTTTAGACTCTTACATGAGACGTAGGATTGATTTTAATCTTTTTAAACAGTCTATTCTATTTATTCATTTCATCCAATATGAGGCTTGACACTTAAACAACACGTAAGTACAAAGTTCAGTAGCTTTATTTAAATTAATCAAATCAGTTGCACTGTTTCCATATAAATGAAGCCTAGGCTTAAATTCAACCTGGAAAACAAATTTGAGCATCAGCTACCTCCAGCCAATGATTGTGTCTGCCAAGGTCACACCTCCACCTCGGCCTATCGGAGCAGAGCCACAACTTTGTCGCAGCCAATCATTGCGCACGGCTCCGGCGTTCATGGCTCGTCAGCTTATGGCCCTGCTACTAGGGGTGGGCCATATCATATCGCATATCGGTATCGTGATATCATTTTTTGATATTGTTGCAATTTCTTTATATTATTCTATTATATATTATATTATATCGTTGTGGACACAATATAATTTATGTTATGCTCAGATCCATCAGAGCAGCATAAACACTGACGGTAGAACACAGGGACAGGGGCTTAAAAAGTCAAATGAAATGAAGGATGTAAACTTCTTGAGTAGATCATATTTGCTAGGAAATTAGTATGCCGTTAAACAAACAACAACATTTAAATCACTGAATTAATCTTCCCAATAGGCATAAGGCGGAGATTTTGAAGTAATTTATCCATTGTCAATTATATCGTGAAATATATCATTATCGTGATATTTCTCTTTTGTATCATGACATAGATTTTAGGCCATATCGCCCTGCCCTGCCTGCTACATCATTCACCGGTCTCCCATACCACTACCAGTGTCCAAGCTCTAGGGGAAGACATCCCTAACTCTAACCTATACCCATCCATACGATCTATAATCCTTATATCGATGTCTACTGCCGGGGTCTCATTGCCAAAATATTTAGGTCAATAAATCTTTCTAGTCGCTGCTTTTATCTATCCAGGTTGAAATGCTTTTAAAACATGGTAAATGTGCAGTTTTTAAAATGGCAAACCGAATAATAGTGGGATATTTAGATTTCAAAATAAGTTGCAAGACGTTGTGGACTGGGGAGAAGATCCAAGTTAAAAGCCTTAAAATCTGTGGGCGAGTATTCATTAAAGTGCGTGATGCAAATAGAAGTAAATTTTGCATCAGTGCATGATGATTTAGGACAGACATAATTACGACAGGGGCATGTGTGCAGATCCGAGCCAGTGCGTTCATGATGGTGTTAATTACATTCTTTTGAACTGGCTTTCACTAATGAGGCTTTGTTAAGTTCTGATGAAAGACATACCCACCATTGGACCAGAAAGTATACAGTACATTAGTGTATATGAAGGCATCCCAGGGCGGTTCGAGGACTGATGATGCAAATGACACACAAAGCAGAGTGAATATTGCTGAAGTCTATTGTTTGTGATCACCATTAATTGTTTATTTGTTGTGACTCATTGAGGTTTACGCTTGACTCGGCTTAATTTATGTGAGAGCTATATCGCCATGACCACAACAACTAGGCATCGAGATTGTGTTGTTATTGATTCCCAGCCAGTGTAATAAAACAAAATGGAGATTTTAAATGGTACAATGCTGGAATGAGCATCCACATAAAGATATTCTTACATTATAGTGCAGGGTCTTCAGTCGTAAGTTTCAGAGCTCTTTTGTCACTTTACATTGTTATGGCTAATGTAGCTTTATGCAAGTTGCCATTTCTTTCAGTATCCAGAAGGGTCTTACATTTTTGCAGACCGTTTATTTGTTTGCATTTATCACTAAAAATTACTTAAAGCAAAATTCGAACCGTCTTCCCCAACGCAACAGAATGTCTTGATTGTTTACATGCCCAGAAAAATATTTAATCTCCCGGCTGAGGCTGAGGGGAAGTGTGGACTGGAGAAATCTTAAAAGTCCTCATGTAGCTGTTTAAAATGCTGATGATATTACGGGTAGGATATGATTTATTGCTGGGATGAGGGAAAGCTGAGCAAGGTGTCTCTGCGTCTAAGTCAATACTAACAGAAGCTTTCAACACATATTAAGTGTCAGAATGGAAATAATACTGTAGATTGTGATGAATTTGAAGTCTGGTTGTAAATAAGTTCACAGTTTATTCTTTTTTTTTTTTCTTTATAAATGGTAATTATGAAATAGTCGTGAAATAGAGTACAATTACTATAGAGCCTAGCATTGCACCTCTGAGATGTTTTCACTTTAGTCTAGAGTTCGCTAAACAACCATATTTAGGAAAGCTCAGTTATAGCCAAGCAAAAAAAACTGAAGCCATAAGAGAAAATGTATTTTTATTAAGTGTTGGGAACAAAGTTTACAAGCCAATATGCAAAAATGTCCAATCGTACTATGTGATTTGCTACATCATTGCGATCTGTAAAGCACGGGAGAGCTTTACAATATTATCTGTATGAGACACGTTTTAAGGACAATTCTCTGACACTATATGAAGTGCTCTGGGTGACTTGTGTCATGTGAAAAGTGCTATACAAATACAATAAACAAAACAAATTTCACAAGTTTTAAGGACAAAATAAAATTTTCCAGAAACAAAAGCGAACAATAGCACATCATGATATAAATATAACAATTTCAATGGTTGGGCTCTACAGGGTTCACGAGTGAGGGACGGATGGGGTGTGAGATCGATAGACGGATCGGTGCGGCGTCAGCAGTGATGCGGTCGCTGTATCGGACTGTTGTGGGGAAGAGGGCGCTGAGTCGTCGGCAAAGCTGCCGATTTACCGATCGATTTACATTCCTACCCTCACCTATGGTCATGAGATCTGGGTAATGACCGAAAGGACAAGATCGCGGATACAGGTGGCTGAAATGAGCTTCCTTCACAGGGAGGCTGGACGCACCCTTAAAGATAGGGTGAGAAGCTCTGTCACCCGAGAGGAGCTCGGCATAAAGTCGCTGCTCCTTCACATCGGGAGAAGCCAGCTGAGGTGGCTCAGGCATCTGTTTCAATGCCTCCTGGTCGCCTCCCTCAGGAGGTGTTCCAGGCATGTCCTATTGGGACGCGGCCTTGTGGAAGACCCAGGACATGCTGGAGGGACTATGTCTTTGAGCTGGCCTGGTGTTGCCTCGGGGTCCCCCCAGAACAGCTGGAGGAAGTGTGTGCATAGATAGGGAAGTCTGGGCATCTCTGCTCAGACTGCTGCCTCTGCAACCCGGCCCCGGATAAAGCGGAAGAAAATGGATGGCTGGATGGATAGAATGTGATTACAATCCCACATGGAGGTCTGGCACCATTGTTATTACATATTGAGCTTTTTTTTTTTTTTGCAATAGTCTGCCGGCACAACTGATAAGCATTTAATCTTTATGTCTGTTCTTGTTTCAGGTGGCAAGGTCCGGTAATTATCCATAAACAAGTAAAAACATTTTCATTGTTGACAATTCAAACACAGATTCTACCAACTCCAGCTCAGTTATAAATACTGTTTATTTATGCATAAAAGATATGCACGTCCTGGCATCATAGTGTTCTTTTTGGAATGATTAGACTTCCTTTTACAATCAAAAGAATGCATGTGTGCATACTGTCTATTGACGGATTTCACAGTGAGGAATCTTTTGGTGTTCTTTTAAATGGCAAAAAGTTATCAAAATGTTATCCACCAAGAAAATGTCATTGACTGAAATCCATCCACACAATACTTAAACCTATTAGGGATTAATTACATTTTGTAGAATTCCGTGCTAAACACACTTTTGCTAGAAGCAGTAAAAACTCTTGTTGTTGATGTTGTTGCCTGCTCTTCTCATTAGCATCATGTGCTTTTAATTGCACTCAATCTTCACATGCCCTTTGCACACGCCCTCAAAGCTATTTCTCTTCTTGTGTGTGGGTTAATTGAAGCCCGGGCCCCCTCTCAGATCTACACGTAAATGACTCATAATTCATATTCACCTGACCATTTCACAAGAGCGCCGCGGTCACAGGTAAATGTCCCCCTGTCCTTTATTGAGTTTAATAATGTGGAGATGGTTAACCAATTAGGCGGCAAGCTTTAAGACCCCACACTCATTCATCTGTATTTATGAGTTACAAATGCTCAAATTATTATTCAGACGCCACTGTACAAAACACAAGTGGAGAGCCGGGATGACGTTCCAATTTCTGCAACATTACTGGAAAGCAAGCCCTTCCATTTCAGCGGGGAAATTAATGTGCAAAGTGAGTGCAGTAAGTCAGCAGGCTGCTTTGCTGGAGTTACAAGAGTGTGCGCCAAATTAAAATTCTGCTAGTCAATCAATAGATGTAAAATATGCCCACGTCAAGCACACACGGCCTGGTAAATTAGCCACACTTGGCAAATGTGTTTATAATAAGCTTGCACTCATTAACATCCGCGCGGCGTTTTGGACACATGACATTTGAATTGAGAGGAAATTACCAGCATTATATTGATTATACTGCAGAATCGTGCAGAATTCTTAGTATCAACACCAAATTATATGCAAACATTGAACTGTTTCTCAGCTGCAACTTTTCTCACACTTGCCAACTTCAACTTCGACATTACTTCCAAAATCCCCTTTTTGTGACTACAGAACAGGCTTTTTTATTGTGCCATCTGCAAGTCAAGTACTCTTAGTTTTAATCACTTAAAAGATTTGTCTGTGTAAGTTCTCAGTCGTACAGGGGTTGTCCATCCTCAATTAAGGTACTTGAGTCATCTTCTGTACTCAGTAGTTGAAGTCTTCGAACGTTTCGCCTCTCATCCAAAAGGCTTCGTCAGCGACAGAGGTCACAATCTGCACGCAGCTGAATATATAGACCAACAGGGAGGAGTTAGTGTAGGCCAGTCTCCTCCCCTCTAATAACAGCTACTCTCACCTGGGGGTAAACACCTTTGAAATAGAGCGTCTCTAACGATCTGCTCACCTCAGTATCGGTGAGTCCTGTCCTAATCACTACCCAGTATCTGTCCCATTCAAGGCTAATCACTGCTAATTACCTGCCTATTGTTCTTTTGTTTGCTGAGGTGCCATCTCCTTGGGCTGGCCAAGCCTTTTCGGTTTCTCCCGAAGGAGATTGGAGTAAAGGGACGGAAGATTAAATCTGAGACCGCCATTTCGGTTCATGGAGGGGTTAAAAGATTTGTTTAGCTGCTATCAAGTCTAAACTGGCAAGTGTCTGTGCAAGCTCTCAGTCGTACAGGAGTTGTCTTCAATGAAGGTACTTGATTCATCTTTTGTACCCAGTAGTTGAAGTCTTCGAACGTTTCGCTTCTCATCCAAAAGGCTTCGTCAGCGGATTAAAGTCCCGCTCAGCCCGCAGCTTAGATAAAGACTAGGGGTGTCCACGGTTAACCGATTAACCGTTAAAAATTGCGTAACTGGCGTATATAATTTGCCGTTCCATTGAAAATATGTGTAATACATTTTTGCACCACCAGAGACCGCCAGAGCGCTCCCAAACATTTGCTCACGAGAAGCCGTCATCCCGCATGGCTTTTCAATATAAAGCGGGCCATAAACAGCACGTTTTACAACCGAGAATGACGGATCAAAATGCAAGTATTGCATTGCTTGGATATACTTCAACTTCGTTGTTGGACCAGCTCAGCTGACACCCAGGCATCACGTAGGAGGTAGCTAGGTAAGCTAAAGGCACAAAACTCGCCTTTCTCCTGCCGAAAGGGCACGGCCAGTCCAAGGAGGGCACCTCAGCCAACAAAAGAACAATAGGCAGGTAATTAGCAGTGATCAGCCATGAATAGGACAGATAATGGGCAGTGATCATCTATGAATAGGACAGGACTGACCGATACTGGGGTGAGTGGATCATTGGAGACGCTCTACTTCAAAGGTGTTTACCCACAGTTGAGAGTGGCTGTGATTAGAGAGGAGGAGCCCGGCCAACCCCTCCTTGTGGTATTTGTCTAAGCTGCGGGCTGAGCGAGACATTAGTCCGCTGACGAAGCCTTTTGGATGAGAGGCGAAACGTTCGAAGACTTCAACTACTGAGTACAGAAGATGACTCAAGTACCTTCATTGAAGATAAACTGGCAAGTGTGTCTTTGTTAATTGGGGTCACTTTTTGAAATGACCGTGCAATTTGTTTTAAGTACATCGTCTTTAGAAAAACTGAAAATGTGCCGACACCACATTGGCAGCTCCCTTCTCTTGCACCTTTGTTCATTACTGAAAATGGCCCAGTTTTGGCTTTTGTCTGGGACTGAGCTGCCAACCAGGCGACCAGTGCTTATTTATGCACACTGAAGAGCCTCGCATTCAGCTCCAAAGGGCCCATCTCCAGCCAAATTGTGTTTTTGAGAGATTTTTAGCTGTTTCTTGTTTTTCCCTATATTGAAATGAAAATAAAAAATGTTAGCATCTCCACAACAAAACATGTCTTGTATTGCTGGGTTTGTCTTTCAAAATAAAACAACAAATTTGGGATAAAGCATATTGTATGACCTTTAAAGACCTGAATGGTATTCTTTGAATGGATTTGCAGTGTCATTGGTGCATGCCCTCCAGCGTGAATATGTGGCGATGTCCCGGGGCGAGGCTGTCAAGTCCAACATGCACTCACCAGTCAATACTATGTTTCTATCCAGGAAGGAGCGTACATGTGTTAAGCAGACACGTCCATATTAAATAATCCCAAGGAAATGACAGAAACATGATTTCTGTGTCGGTAAGGTCTTCTATGCCTATAACCTGCTTTTTTTTTTTATTTAGCATGGAAATATCTGATTTGGAGCCCTAATTCTGTAATACGTGCAATTTCAAATGGTAAATAAATTAGGAGCAACACGCCCATAAAACGCTTAGCACCTGTCTTGATAAATTACACCGTTAGTATCATGGGCCAAAACCAACTCTGATTTGTTTTGACTGCTAGCTTTCATAAATATTTGGACACTACTCTTTGTTGAAAAACAAAACGGCAGCTTCACATTGCAACATTACATGGAAAATGTCTGACCTTTTGCCCTTTCACACATTTTGTGTTTACCCAAACTTTAGTGTCAGCTCTGTGACATCCTCAGCAATCCTGTCATGCCTCTTGGTTGTATCCATTTCAGCGGCACAGACCTCCAGGTCGAAGATGGAGACCTGGCTTAACCCCAGAGCGCACGGTGGGGCGGACATTGGCCGTGTTAGCAGCACTCAGGTGAACCTGACTTTCCTTTAGCGTGCTCCAGTGAAGATGGACTCAGAACATCCACTTGTAATTCCCGGTTAGAGCATGAAAACTCATCTCTGCAGGGTGCACATCCTCTCTCCCACTATTGCACTACGGTGAAAAACCTAAGCCACTTGAGGTATAAAGTTTGTAGAGGTTTATGATTGAGTTCTATACTGAAACTTTTTAAATAAGTGATTTCATCCATTTTGTAACTCCTCAATTATTTAGATTATATTCAATGCAATCTGCTTGATTGTCAATTCTACATGTAAAGCATGTGGAGATAATCGACATATTGCTTCTCTCAATTCATTGATGAAAAAAGACAATAACAAAGCAACAGTAAATACATACGTACACAATAGGGGTTCAGCACAGAGAGGGTGTGAGGAAGCTGGCCAATGTGGATAAGTAGGAGGCAGACTCAGACATTTCCATCGTAGCTGGCTTTTATTTCCACCATGGTAAAAATTAAACTTAACATTTGTACCAAAACAACCACTATAGAAAACAAAACAAACAAAACTTAACTGAACTCAGGAAACCACCACATGTACCCAGCTACATGGTTTTTCCATGCTTGTTGCAAGCACCTTTTAAACTCCTCCAGCAGGAAGCTCCTCCCCCAGATCAGTCCATCTCAAGGTAACTACCCGGTAAACTCACTGTGTAAACGGTTGACAAGTACGTTTTTCTCCCAACACTTCCCCTTCCCCCAGTTACTTCACCCTTCAAAATATACATGTTTCAACTTAGAGACGTATGTAAACACAAAAATACAAAATACAAGAAACTTTAACCTACTCCCCCCCCCACCCCCCCACCCCCCCTCTTCCACCTGGGCTGGTCCATGGGCAGAGCAAAGCCCCCAACATGGCTGCCTGCACGGACACACCCCTCTCCGGACCAGGTGGCAATTATTAGCTTGATTACAAAAATTCTAACTACAAAACAATGAATACATAAACTATAACCAACGTGACAAAAGAAATTAATGGGACAAAGTAACCTAAAACCTACTTTGTCACAGAGGGAAAGGGAGAGTTCAGTTTCCTAACAGCTTGGTGGATGAAGCTGTCCTTCAGTCAGCTGGACCTGTCACTGATCGAGACTCTGCAGTCTTCTCCGCGAGGCAGGTCTCTGAAGAACCAGAAGCAAAGCCTGACCAAACACAGTTGCCACACAACAAAGGTCCCACGCTCTAATATTTTGTCGGACCCCCTTCAGCTTTGATTATAGCACACATGCTCTGTGGAATTGTTTCAAGAAGATTCTGCAATTCTGTAACCACTGCACTTCTCCAGCACATCCCAGAGATTCTAAATTGGGCTAAGTGATTGTGAAAACTCAACTACAGAGTACAGAAGGTGACTCAAGAACCTTAATCAAAGTTAAGATCATGACTCTCTTGTGGCCAATTCATGTGTGAAAAGGATGTCTCATGCTCCCTGAACCCATCTTTCACAATGTGAGCCCGATGAATCCTGGCACTGTCATCTTGGAATATGCCCATGACATCAGGGAAGAATAAAAACATTGATGGAATAACGTATAATAAAAACGTCATTCAGGATGTTCAGTTGATCTTTGGGGACATAGTGTTGCTGAACCTAGACCCGACCAACTGCAGCAACCCCAGATCATAACAGTGGCAGCTGTCAGGCAGTGATATCAATAAAGATAAGGTCAACTTACTTAATCTAATGCTATTTTTCCCATAGAAAATGCTGTTGTTAAAAAGACACCCAACACTAAACTGAATCTACATAACATGTGACTAATTGTAACTCACTTCACCTACACATGATGACGGTGGCTGGTGATGCGAAATCCAAAGTTAAAACTGTGTGTCCTTCTTTGGTCATTTTAGGTCACTTCCCCTGGACAGAGGCGGACCGCTCCAGCAGCCCGTCTGGCCCGGACACTGCACTTTCCCCAAAGAGAGTTATGGCTTTGGCCGAGCAAACGGACAAGTCCTCACCCCGCGGCCCGCGCTGTGGCACAAAGAGAGTATACGGTCTGCTCTGTTGTGTTTCTCAAGATAACCGCTACAGCGTTGGCTCCAATTCTCTTCTCAAAGTTTTAATGTAATTATTCACGTAAGTCTTGTCTTGATTTTCTTTCTTTTTTTTCCCAGCAGTTAAAGATTTTGATGACATTTCCACAATCGAACAGCCACACTAAAAGGAGATTGGCCTGCAGTAAACGCTGTAATCTTTCACAAAGGTCAGTGGCATATCTGCGCTCTATATACTTTCTCAAGTTTTAGTTCATCTTTGAGGAAAAGTGAGGGATGTGATGTGAGGCTGTATAAAAAAACTTTAGATTATCATGATATTAAAGGCCATATGCGGAATTTCTTTTCTAGGAGACGTATCAAATTAGCTTTGCTCTTGAGTATACTGTAAAAGTTGAGTCAACATTTGAGAGAAAGTTTTGCTCCCTGAAAGTTGTGCTTATGTGAAGAACTGGGATGTTGGGAACGTTTGGAATGAGCTTGGACTACAAGTACCAATTTTAAAGGCATGCGTTGTTTGTAAGCCAACAAATATCAGATATTGGGTTTTTTAGGTTTGTGTACACTTTATTCTACCCATAGGAAACTTTGTCCTATGGGGAGAATTAAGTATCTTGTGGCAGGTTTTGTCAGGAGTGCCTAGCTTGAAGATCAGCCTGTTGTGCATGTTTTAGGTTGTATCGGTGTGTGTGTGTGTGTGTGTGTTTGTTTACCCAACAGAAAAGCCTAAATGAAGCAATCGTTCATGTAGAAGCAGGACTTTTAGTATTTGCGGCAGTCGTTGGTTGTTGTAATCTTGCTATTGGTCACAACTCAAACCACATTTCTGTTTCAGTCATTTCTACTTAAAGGTTTTAATGTACACTTGCTCGAGTACATATTTTGTCTATTTCTTTTAAGTACATGTATCACCTCTAGTAGTCCTACTGCAAATTATGGCTACACGTCTTCATCTGATCCAAACCACTATTTCTATTAGCGAACTGCGCCAGCTCATCCCGATAAACTACCCTCCATAGATCGTTTCTTGGCAAAGTCAGAAGTGCTGTCTAAACCTGCGATTGGAGACCATTTCTGCCCTGGCACTGCCTTCGAGAAGCCCACTTTACTCACCCCCAGCTTCTTTGATAGATCAGGATTTGTGCCTCGCTCATCAGCATTACTTGTACGAAGTTAGAGGGCCTAAAACAAGAACTGCTGATTGCTCGAGTTCACCGCGCCCACTGGAGATTCCAACTTGAGAGAGTGAACTTGGAAAAAGGGGTAAAAGGTCCATGTAACTAAAGGAGGATCTTTTAGTTGTATTGATTAAAAGTGAAACGAGGGGCAAAAAAAGTAAGGTGCGCATAAGGACATGTTTGCAAGGTCACGATCCAGCACGAAACATGATGATCTTGAGCTCAATGATCTTACAGACAGTAGTGATCTGTCTATGTCTGACATGTAAACATCATTAAAGTAGAGCTGGCTATCAGTCACTGTAACGGCCCATCATTGTCAGTGAATTCAGTACACAACACACAGACAGCAGAAGGGCAGGGCTGTGCTTAAAAATAAAAAAATAAAAATCCTCAAAAAACAGAGGGATTGCTTAAACGTCCCGGATCATCCAGGATCAATTATAAAATCTGATCAGTTGAAACAGCTGGGCCTTCCTGACTAAAAAACAGACAAACTGATAACAGACTGTGAACTTAGATCCTACCTCCAATCCAAAGTCTGTTTGCTGCTTCAGATTGTCTTATTACTGCGTCTGTTATCACTACTGTCCATAGAGCTTTGGATGTACTCATTAAAAGTGCTGTCTTGAGTAAAATGAATTGAAGCCCATTTCTAAAACTTGAACTTCCACATGCACTGTCTCTTACAATGTTGATTCAAAATATATCACTTTCTATAAAAAAGAATTTGATGTAATCGTATTAAGAAGGCAGATAGATTGTATACACTGCACACGCTGACTCGGAGGGCATCCAAGTGTGACCCTGAGTAACTACATTAATTGACTTGTTGTTATAACTTCATTTGCATCGACTTGAGACAGCATCTACTGACGCTCATCATGTTGTCTCTGAACAGGCTGTTTATAATTAAGTTCTTCCAAAATAGAAAAAAAAAATATATTTTTCAATCTACAATCTGGAACATTGTACCATGTTTTAAACAAGAATCATTTACTCTGAAATATTATATTAGTCACAACAAACAGTGAGGCGCCGGATACAGAAATCTCAATTAAAACTTAATGAGTTGGGTGTGAAATCCGCACTAAAAATTTACCTGGGAAAATTGTTCACCGAGTGTGATCGAGCAACACAGTTTGAGCTTTGTTTATTCTTGTTTTGAAGGCAGCCAAAAACCATGGGCCACATACTGTACGTAATTGTGTGGATTCCTGGCAACCCTGAAGATAAGTATCATTTGTAAACTTATAATGGACAAGTTCTTTTAACAGCCCAGTGCAAATAACTTTACATTAAAAACTGTATAAAATTATGGGAACAGTAAATATAAAGTTAAAGTACGAGGTATACTTGTATACTGTATTCATTTGATCAAGTCCAAATGATAATAACTAGGTGCCACTAACTGCATGTAAAAAAATATAAAACAGACAAACTAAGGAACACATTGCTTTGCTGTGTCTAAGTCCCATTTTGAAGGAGGGAACAGACTTAAACGGTTTGGTGTTCTGATTTATGTGGTTTGCCGTCGTCATAGATTACAGCTGTAGCTGATGTTGTGCTCATTTCTCTGCGTCACTGTGTAATATATGGAGGAGCATATACATGGTAAAGTGCCTGGCTGCTGTTAGCTGTGAATTATACATATAGTACGTCAGGTCACATGACTGCAGTAAATCCACACACACACATTACTGGGACCTGTCCCATTAGACACATGTCGGTGTTTTAATCATAAAAGTGTGTTTACACCAACGACCGACACAAGCTGGCAGTCTTAGTAAATCAAAGTAATCTAATTTTTCCCATCCAAATGGCCCAAAAGCCACTGAAGGATTTTTGTAAAAAAAGAAGCAGAAAAAAATATGAATGTGTGGTTTCAGGCTCTTTTTTGAAGTGTACATTTTTTGACATTAGGGTCTTTAAAGGGTGCAAAATTTAAGGACCACACGAGGGTTAAATCCCCAAATGATGTGAAAGGGAACTAAAAGAACAATCAAAAACACTGTGGCACATTATTTATGACTGTCATTGCAATAACGTCTACTTCTAAATTTTTTTCAAGATGTCCAATTTAGTCAGATGTCCCTCCTAATTACATTGTCTCAAGCATAAGACCAGTTAAACTCTGACTTGTGGCACACACTGTCTTGAATTGTATTAATTACTTGAATTAGTGTTATTTATTCTCACCACAACAATGTACTTTAGTGCCTTTTGGATACTATAAACAAACTGTATTTGGTGTCCCCTCTCAGAACTTGCTAGAATTCTCTTTTGGGTGTCATGTATTCTTAACTTAAAGCCATACGGCTCAACAGTAAATATAATAGAGTTCAAGCATTAATTCAGCATTCATTCCTGGGCCTCTCCTCAGTTCTGACACATTGTTCTACTGGGAGCAGGACATAAACAGCTTGGGCCCTATCGTGTGTTTCTAAACACAGGCTTTAGAGTAGATTATAACTTTCGTGCTGACGAGGTTGAATGGGGCTGGACATGGGCAGGAAAGATTCCCATGGCCAATGGCAAAGTTACTGTAGTGGTCCCTCCCTGTGCTTTTTTCTCCAATACCTATATTTTTTGCACGGAACGGGAGCCAGAGCCAACTCACTTCTCAGCTCTGTTCTCTTTTTTGAGAGTCGGGACACGGCCAATGTTGAACTCATAATGGAATAAAGTTTTATGTCCTGTGATAGCTTGAAAATGCTGCATTAAGTGGGAACCAGATGTTTACACACACTTTATAAACAGGCACAAATGCATGTTTTCTCCCTGTCTGACATGAAACCAGAATGAACTTTTACTTTTTTAGTAATTTAGTAGATTTGAATTTTCAAAATTATTTCTATTTGCTAAATGCCAGAGGAATGAGAGATAAAATGTTCTACTTGCTTTTTACGAAGCCAAAAGTTTAAATACATGAAAGCAGTACTAAGTAACATGTTCATCTTAATAAATCCTTTTCGTAATCCGTCTGGGGGAAATACAAGTGTTAATGAGATGATTGGGGGTCTTTAATCTCCCCCTGGTGTCTCTGGCCTGAAAACCACTATTGCAACTTCGCTGCCTCAGGGTCGGTGTAGCAATACACTAATAGAATCACAAAGAAGAAGCTAACAGGCTAACTGGCAAAGCTAACTGCGGGCTAGCACCACTTAAACAGTATTTCCATTGTGTAATTTGATGTACAATATCCTTCTCTCCCTTTGTCTTTTCTGTCAGTGTAGTATTTACTCTCATGGACAATTAATAGGTAAATAAACGCAACATGCTACGACACCTGCAGTGGCGCTTATGGCCTCTAGGGTGCACGAGTTACTTAGTACTGCTTTAATATTTGGTAGCATTACCGTTAAACTGTATATTTTGGGTCAACCGTTCTTGATATCCTTCCACAAGCTTCTCACAATAGTCAGGAATTTTGGTCCATTCCTTCAGAACTGGTGTAACTGAGCCAAATGTGGAGGCCACCTTGCGTACACATGCCTTTTCAGCTCTGCCCATACATTTGCAACTGGATTGAGATCAAGACTTCATGATGACCACTGCAAAACATCGACTATGTTATCCTTAAACCAGTTTGGCAGTGTGCCACCAGTTTGTTCATATGGAAGACCCATCTGCGCCCAAGCTTTAACTACCTGGCTGATGTCTTGAGATGTTGCTCGAATATTTCCACATAGCATTCTTTCTTCATGATGTCATCTATTTTGTGAAGTGCACCAGTCTCTCCCGCAGCAAAACAGCCCCACAGCATGATGCTGCCACCCCTGTATTTCACAGTTGGGATGGTGTTCTCAGGCTTGCAAGATTCTCTTAACGTGATGATGGTCATTATGGCTAAACAATAAAAAAAAATTTCAGTGAGACCACAGGATATGTCTCAAAAAATTGAAATCTCTGTCCTTGTGTGCATTTTCAAACTCCAATCTGGCTTTTTGGAGTAAGGGCTTCTTCCTGGCAGAGTACCCTCTCAGCCCATGTCGTACAGTACTTGTTTCACTCTGTTTCACTCACCCTTACTAGTTTCGCGACCCGGCCCCGGAAAATGCGGAAGAAAAAAATGAATGGATTTGTTATTGTTGATAACTAAAAAATGACTAAAGGCAGAGATTTAGGTCCTCATCCATTGTATTTGATTACACTGCGAAGATGGCATTTCCTGTGTCGAGCTTGTCATTAGGAGCATGTTTTGTTTTACTGGGATCAGTATAATCCAAAAGGTCTCAGAGTGTGCCTTTTAAATTGACATTGATAGGACACACATGACAGTTTTCATGCTCTGGACGGCACTACAGCGCACTAGTGGCCTCACTGCTTTGGATTTTGACAAAACTGCATAATTGGAAATCCAAATGTCATATGACAAAAGGCACGAAGACGATCAGAATTTGAGGGTAATGAAAAAGCCATGGGGTGAAAGAAGTCGGTGCAGATATTTCCAGGAAGATTACATGAAGTGGCATTTAAGGTGGGGCCACTTACAATTCCAGCAGTGTGAAGGTTTTATTGGAATAATTGCACAATCACATAGTTATTTTACATTTATCTTAGTAGTTGTTTATGTTTTTATAAACATCAACTGCCAATTACAGGGTCAAGCTGCTCCATCTCGATTCGTCTCAATTTTGTCCTCTAATTTTTTCTCGGTGTAAATACAGTACTTTTTTACCTTGCATCACCACTCTTAATGTCAATATTTTCATAAGTTTATGCTCCAGTCATCATTTAATAAAATATGCCATCGTTGCCCCCAAGTGGACTGGTGAAATATTGTCCATTGCGCCTCTGTAGGAGTGAAGGCGCAGTTTATAACTCAAACATGTTAGATTGGAGACATAATGCTTAAGTAGAGGTAAAGCCAAACACTATTAGTCACAAATGGCAGCTGTCATTATAGAGTGTTCAGATTTATAGCTCACCCTTGAAGCTCCTTTATCATATGCACATAGTAAAGTACAGTTGAGCTAAGGACAAACTTTGGTAGTGTGAGGGGAGGGAAATTTTCAGAAGAAAGAGTTGTCCCCTCCTGAGCCCATTACTGATATAGATTTGGAGGAGCGATTGACAGGAGGCAGTTGCTGTATCTGAGGCTCCTGGTTTGTGTAGACCAAAAACATTGTTTATAACGCTTTACCTCTCCAGAGTTTACAGAAGATTTATTTTTGTATCTTTGTGTTACGAAGCGTTACTTATTCTGCTGATTTTTAAGGATCTCCCAAATGCAAATATATGCAGCAGGTATGATATTGTTAAATGGTGCGGACATTTTTGTGAAATGGTATGCTTGCCTGGGCCTGTGTAATTAACTTAACCCAGGCATAACCCACCATTTGGCAAATGTTGGCAGGCTCTAGTTACTGGAAATACAACATTAAAAAAAATGATTGAATGGCTGACATAATCCCATACAACTAAATTTGTTTCAAAGAGACGGTATGTTTCAAAGTTAATGTACTGTAAAAAAAAAAAAAATACGGTCTGTTTTGTCAGGATCTACTTATGACAATTGGTCACTGCTAAAACGCATTACAACTTTTACAGCGTGTTTGTTTAAAGGAGGGGGGGGGGGGGTATTATTTAAAATCGACTTTTTCAAGCTTTATATCATGTTATTATGTCATTCCCTCATTAAACACATGCCTGGAGTGTTGCCTTGGCTCATTCACATATTTTTGAGTAAAAACTTAGACGGCAGCCATTTTAGGTGTAGCTATGCCTCAGTCCTCCTAGGAACGCCCCCACCTCCTGGAGGTGGGGGCGTTTCTGGACCTTTCGTCACCAGCCAAGCCACCAACCACTGCTCCTCAGCTCAGCAGAGCCCCCTCCCCGCACAGTGTTGCTGTTTAAATGCCACAGTAGTGTGCTGAAGGGGGCGTGTCGGAAAGCTTCTTAAAGAGACAGAGGCCTATTTCAAGACATTCAGTGCAGCCATTTTGAGAGAGCAATTTTATTCAAGGCAGTTATTTTAATTTACTGCATATACAGACCAACAGAAGGTTACGTCATCATTGTAGTATGCTATAGACTGGTGCTATGTGATTGAAAAAAGCATAATACCCCCTCTTTAAAGGGGCTAGATTGTATACTCACTACTGCCACCTCAGGTCTTACGCGTAACTGCAGTCTCTATATTAAGCTCGTGCATGACGGCAATTCGGACCGAATTAACACCTTTTTGAGTGACCGTGCAGGATTTTAGAGGCAGTTGTGTCGAACAGGTCTGGCCTCATTCTGCACATTAGGACATGGCTGGAACATGTAGGGGGAGGAAAATACATAATTTGATTTTTAAACTCCGTAGGTTCGCCTTGTTAGATATCCTTGCAGTGCGTCGTGATTATTTTTGTTTGCTTTCCTTTCTTCCAAAAAGGCCCTTGCTAATGTCCACCTCATCCTTGTAAATATTGCAATGCCACAATGTTTTCAGCGTTGACACAGAAGCTCGACTTCCTTTTTGTATCACTGAATCTTAAACAGGTTAATTACACTGCCTGTAATTGGGATCATTATTAATATGCAGGCTAAAGCAGTGGTGCGTTGCTGTGGAGTGAGGCATAAAGTGGGTTGTGGCAGCAGCAGGTGCAGACGGCTCAGTGTGGGACAGACATAAACCAGCAGAGGAGCTCCTGTCAGACAAAGTGACTGACGCAGGCTCGGTCTCTTTCACACTGTCACAAGTGATACACGGGCAGAGAGACAGACACACAGCAGAGCAGCAGCACATGTTCATAATACCATACTTTGGCTCAAAACTTTGTCTGGGCAGTAAAGGCAAGATTTAAATTCATGACTGGCAGCATCAGGTTACCACCCAAAGGCTTTCACAAAAATGACCTTATGGTAGTTTACTCTATTTTGTTTGAATGTGACGTACCTTTATAATCTTGTCCTGCCGTGTCTTTGACGTGCTGGATGGTGCCCCGTGGTTGCCCCCTGCTCCTGACAGGTCGCCCCAGTGCCCTGGAGACACATTTCCTCCAACAGGGAAAATACCTTACTTCCATCCATCCATCCATTTTCTTCCACTTGTCCGTTGCCGGGTCATGGGGGCAGCAGTTGGAGCTGCCCAAATCACATTGCACCAGCCCCTATGGCTCCTCCTGCAGGTGGCGGGTCCACAGAAGGACGGCCTCATGGTTCTAACCGGGCCTGTTGGGCTCTCATAAGGGGCTTCTGAAAATACCTTACTTTATTTTCTCAATGTTCCGGCCACTACAAGGGCTAAAGGATACAAGGATAAATTGCCCAGTTTTATTTACCAGGATTGTCTACCTTATCCTTACCCTTGGCCTGTCGCGTTCACTTGTGAGGACCATACTTCATGCTTTGAATGAATTGTGGATGCTCCTTTTCCCCATGAAAGTGAATCAGCAGTAAGCGAAACAATCCTATGTGCTGCAAATACGGCAACTTCATTTCACGCTTTTTTTGTGCACTTAATTTTTTGCTTATCGTCTTCCGTTTCAGTGGATGATATCGCTGTATCTCAGATCACTTCAACAGTTCATCATAAATCTTCTGATCTAATATACCATGCCCCATAAGCGAAGAAGATTCAAATTGGATGTCTGTATGCATGCTTGCCCAGGACGGTCCCTTAGCACAGCGACTAATAACTGTAACCAAGCAACAGCGCCCAGTTTAATTAGTGAGGCGAGAGAAAAGCCAGAAGTTGATCATAATCATCATACATTTTACAATAGATGACGTGTAATCTGTATCTCACTTGGGAACTTGGATTTGTTTGTTCTGTTTGGCAATATTAAAGTTTATAGTCATTGCCTTTTTGACGTTGCAACCGTGCCACAAGGCATTTCACCCCTTTTGCCTCCGTGAATGTAGTGAGTAAGTGATTGGTTGTTGTCGGAATGGCCGCTGGCACAAATTGGCAGCCTCACTTTCGTCGAAATACCCCAGGGCAGCTGTGGCCACCATAATACTCAACTCTTTTATTTATTAAGGTTTGGGACTGGCTGTGGTTGTCTGAATCACTGATAACATGGAAAAGAATCAATTTATGTCCTTTTCATCCTCTAGATAACACAATCCTTTCGACTATGATCAAAACTGCTGGTTCAGTAACTTGCGATAATTGTTGCCAGATGAGACTTCTCACCGCTAATAGAAAAGAACTGATTTCATGTTTTTTTTTTTTTTTTTTACAGGAATTGGTCAATGACTCCATTATGTCACTGGTGGGTGGACCTCATAGAAAGCCTAATGATGATCTTGGACAAGCTGTTTATGACCTCAGCAACCATTTACGAGGTACCTGAATGCACCATTGCACACTCAAGGCTCAGCAACCCACAAATATGTCCAGGATGACGCACATTGAGTGAAAAACAAAAAACACACCTGTACATGCAGTAATGCTTTTACTGCAGGGTAAAATAAAGTCTTGTGGCATTTGTTCCCTGAGGTACGTATTGTCACACATTACACATTGCCCACAAATTTAGTTCAAGCCTTGAGTATTGCTTCATTTAAAATACTACGCGTGGAGGGAGAAAGTAGTGCAAAAGTGTATAGGTAAATATAAATTGCAGCATTGGTACAATATTGTGTTTTGCGAGACGCTAGTATTGTTTTGAAAACTTCATATTGCAATAATTAAATGACATCATGCATATGAAAGAGATCACAGAGCTCCACTGAAAGAATTCTGTGTGAATGGACGGTGCTGTAGGCTTTTTCATCAATATTAAAATGCAGCCAGTATCTGATTATGTTTGGTTCATAACTTCTGAAAGCTCACTTTTCACTCGCTCTTCTTTTCAGTATATTTAAGGTAGAGTACTGCAATTGAAAATCATTTTTGTATTGCAAATATTGGAATCACAAAAATGAATCCTTTTGATCCCCTGTAGTACTTGTTAATTAGTGACAATGCTGCTTGATGTAGTTTTGAAGTACCAATTTCACAGGAGATTACCAGCTCTCAGGAAATTTACGTATTTTCCCACTGTTGCTATTGTTTTATATTAAGCCTTATCACCATCAACTTTATTGAAAATGGCATGATGTATGAAGCTTTACATATTAACAGTTGTGTAAATGGTCTCAACTTATATAGCGCTTTTCCACCTTCATTAGGCACTCAAAGTGCTTTACAGCAAGGATCTACTCACCCATTCATACGAGGAGGGTGTAGTGTCACAATACCTTCAGGTCATGAGACGACCCGCTCTACCATCTGCGCCACCGTCGCCGTGGATTACTCAAAGTGTTATCTGTGTCCATTTTAATACCAGTCTGACAGTATTTTCCATATGTGGATTATGACTATAGTCGAAAACTGTCACAACTTGTCTTGAGGCGATCAAGCATCTCAACTTTAATGGCTATGTTGCCCTTTACATTTAAATACAGTATATCATAGAAAATAATGAGGTGGAGCCCTGACATTTGTGGCATTTCCCCCCTAAAGCGAGTTACTTAATAGGGCAACTTTACAAGAAGTCGAGAATAAATAAATAAACAAGAAAGGCACACATTTACTCTTTTCTTGTCAATTACAACTATCACTTGTTGTATGTGTTGCAACTTCATGCAACGATTCCGCTGCTTTACTAGTACTTCACACTACTAACTCACAAGCTTGTAATAATGTTAGGAGCTTATTCATTGGCGTTTCCTTTGGATAATTTCCTCACAGGGAAATGTCTTTAGAAATTACATGAATACTAATGCTCGACCTGCTAAGCTCATCGCTAATGCTTTTCTTGAATATTTCCCTGTCCTTGAAAGGATTAAACTTGAGTTGTGAATTTGCCGGACAAAGTGTGAAGACTGCATTTATCTACCCACATTTGCACACATTTAACGCTTGTAATAGCGAGGAAGTGCGAGGGAGTGACCCAGGAATCTCTTTATGACTTCCAAGGATAATGTCCAGTCAATGACAGTGAAGCGATATTACATATAAAGCTGTCGTACGCTGTGAAATCAGACATAATGAGCAAATTCGCCTAGAAACTTGCCAATAGGGCTGCACAGTATTGCAAAATTATTATCGGATGTAATCTTAGCAATGTCCTTGAACTTTTGCACATTTTGTCATGTTTACAACCCTAAACGTAAAGATTTGATTTAGAATGTTTTACTGAAAGTTCACACACAAGTAACAGACAACTGTGAAGTGAAAGCAAAATGATTCATGATTCTGTTATTTTACAAAAAAATTGAAAAGTGAAAAGTGGGGCGTGCATAAGTATTCATACAGCATTTTCAGAGTGCATTAAATTGCCTTTATAACATTCCTAATGACTGCAGAATGTTCACACCTTGCCCTAACCAGTAAATAGAGGCCACCTGTGCATAATCTACTCTCAGTATAATTCCAGCTGTTCTGTGAGGGCCTCAGAGCTATGGTCAGAGTGTATTGGTCACTAAGCAACATCATGAAGGTCAAGGAGCACACCAGAGAGGTCATGGGATAAAGTTGTGGAGACGTTTAAAGCAGCGTTAAGTTATACAAAGATTTCCCAAGATTTGAACATCTCACGGAGCACTGTTCAATCCATCATTCGGATATGGAAAGAGTATAGCACCACTGCGAATTTACTAAGACACGGCCGTCCACCTAAACTAACAGACCAAACAAGGAGAGCACTGGTCAGAAATGTAACCAGGTCCCTCTGGAGGAGCTGCGACGTACTGCCGCTGAGCTGGGGGAATCTGTACATGAGACAACTATAAGTCGTACTCTACACAAATCTGGCCTTCATGGACGAGTGGCAAGAAGAAAGCCATTATTGAAAGGAGGCTATAAGAAATCCTGTTTGAAGTTTGCTAGAAGTCATATGGAGGACACAGCTACCATGTGGAAGAAGGTGCTTTGGTCAGATGAGACAAAAAATTTAACTTTTTGGCCCAAATGCAAAACATTATGTATGGAGCAAACCTAACACTGCTCATCGTCCTGAGCGCACCATCCCCAGTGTCAAATATGGTGGGGGGAGCATCATGCTATGGGGCTGCTTTTCCTCAGCGGGGACTGGGAAGATTGTAAGAATAGTTGGGAAGATGGATGGAGCCAAATACAGAGACATTATGGAGTAAAACCTGCTGGAGTCAGTAAGAGAATTGAGGCTGGGGCGGAGATTCACCTTCCAGCAGGACAATGACCCTAAACACAAAGCTAAATCTACAATGGAATGGTTTAAAAACAAACATATTAATGTGTTAGAATGGCCCAGTCAAAGTCCTGACCTGAATCCTATTGACAATCAGTGGAAAGACCTGAAAACTGCTGTTCACAAATGCTCTCCTTCTAATTTGACAGAGCTTGAGTTGTTTTGTAAAGAGGAATGGGCTAAAATGTCAGTCTCTAGATGTGCAAACCTTGTAGAGTCAAACCCCAGAAGACTTGCTGCTGTTATTGCAGAAAAAGGGGGTTCCACAAAGTATTAATTCATGCTGTATGAATACTTATGCACGCCCCACTTTTCACTTTTCTATTTTTTGAAAAATAACAGAATCATGTATCATTTTGCTTTCACTTCATAGTTGTCTGTGAAAAAAAATCTAAATAAAATCTTTATGTTTAGAGTTGGAAACATGACAAAATGTGCAAATGTTCAAGGTGTATTAGTACTTTTGCAAGGCGCTGTATCGCAGAATCGTCTTCTTCTGACGAGGTTTACACATTTTTTGCTACACCCTCATGCATATTGCTGTCTTTATTTTTGATCTCTGTTTATGAATGCACAGTATTCTTGCTATCTGCACATTATATTGTATAAAGAGCTGCCAATACGAGCAAATTTCTCCATTGTGAGAAAAATAAAGTTGTTTTCAGCCTGAGCAAAAACTGCCCATTCATTTTACACTTCACATAAAAATCTGCTAAATCAATCATGGTAAAATATTTTGATGAATTTAACTTCTTTAATTAAACTTTGAGTGACTAATGTGCCAAGGCTATTTTTTGCCACTTAATTTGAGGTTGAGTTAGCACTTATCTCACTATATTCCATTTTTATCGTATTTAAAAGAGGTCGTTTTGCATACTGATATTAATTTATACAACCTAAAATAAAAGCAAAGGAGATGTAGTGGACCATGCTGTGCTAAGCAGTTTTCAGTTCTTTGAGTTCCCATTAGACGCCAGGGAAGACATTACTGTAATTCTCTTTTTAGTCATAATCCGATTTATATAAAGCTTACCAGCAACTTTTTCAAATGTATATCCATAAACGTGGAAAAATAATATGGCATTAAAAGCGCGAGTTAATAACCTTAAGAGCAATAAAGGCATCCACGTCTCATTACTGCTTGTATAGAAAGTGTGTCTGGGTGTGTTGGCGCTGTGGACTTTTTTGGCCCCCTTTGGTGAAGCACTTTACACTAATGAGAAGGTGTCGCGTTAGCTCGACCAGTGATGGATGGAGCAAACAGCCTCTGGAGAGATCTTTGGCATGGCTTCTTCCTTATGAGTGACAGAGACTAAAAGAGAGGGAGAGAGAGACAGGAGAGAGAAGAGGGGTTCAGTTTGATATGAAGGCGATACGGAGACAGGAGAGACAATGAGACAGACTGTAACACGGGAGAGAGGGACAGACGAGATGTACAGAGATGTGATTGACGCCACAGAGGCATGACCTCCAGGCGCAGCCCAATCTGGATAAGCTCCTCACTGTCGCCAGAGCCAATATCAACAATTTACTGATGGCCTCGAGACATATCACATTATCAGTGTCAGTGGGTTTGATCAAAAAGTAGCCTATTACAAATGTTTGGTTCCTTCTGGAACCGCCACCTTAACGTGGCGGAGGGGTTTGAGCACCCGAATGATCCTGGAGCTCGGTTGTCGGGGGCTTTGTGCCCCTGGTAGGGTCCCCCATGGCAAACAGGTCCTAGGTGACGGGTCAGACAAAGAGCGGTTCAGAAGCCCCTTATGAGAGACCAACAGGCCCGGTTAGAACCATGAGGCCGTCCTTCTGTGGACCCACCACCTGCAGGAGGAGTCATAGGGGCTGGTGCAATGTGTTTTGGGCAGCTCCAACTGCTGTCCCCACGACCCGGCAACGGACAAGTGGAAGAAAATGGATGAATGGATGGATGGTAGAATAAGAGAAAGGCAAATTATTTAAGCAAGTGAGTTCCCGTGAGATGTAATGACGTGATTTGGTACCTGTTAAGTAGTCCCTCTAGTCCTCATAGTATTTGCTTCAACTGTATGTAACTATAAAATCAATGCATGCATTTAAATTTGTTATAAATGTGTGGAGACTAATAAGGTTTTTTCCATTGTGTGTTTGAGACCTTACTTCATGGCTAACGCAGTGATTGTCTGTGGTTCTAAGCATTTTCTCACTCTCCCGCTGCCAGAAACATCCTAATTAGATTTCCAGCTCTGTATTTCGCCGCCTGTCTTAAACTCAAAACTTGTGAAAACTTTGGGTCGGGTCCCTTCACTCCTCAAGCCACATAATTTCACTGCAAATACTGTGTTTAAAAGTCACATTTTGGAAGCGCTGATTACTCAAGAAGAATTAAAAATGACTATAACTGTGGCAACCACCATGCTACCAATATTCCTCTTTGCCTATGGCTCCTGACAAATCCATATTACAATTTCAAGCTACTATATCTTTTACTAAGCCAGAGTCCCTAAATTGGAGACAGAGCAGTAATTAGTCAGTCACTGTTTACCAAGGTGCTCCTCCAAAACATGCCCAGATGATACTGGAAACAAATGTTAAACAAGCTTCAAACAAAGTGAACTCCTCTTCTATTTCTGTTTTACGGCTGGAAGCTATATCTTATCGAAAGCTCCCACTATGATTGACTGTAGTGTAGCATTTGGCGGTGTGCCACATTAATCGCGGGGTAATGGGGAGACAGGCCTATTGACCTGCAGTCCAATAGGACAGAGGGGCCAGCAGATACAAATCAAAGCTGTCCACTGCATATTGACTGGGCTGTCCACACTGAGAGATTCATGTGTTATGTGGGGGACGGGGGGCCTGTGGTCACAAGAATTACTACCCAGACAAGGAAAAGTATGGATTAAATGTGTGCTTAATAGGCTAGGGATGAATTTAAGATTATGTAGAAGGTGCTTTCCTATAATAAACTATAGGCTAAGTGTAAAAACAAACCCATGAAAATCAAGGGGAAAGGGGAAGATACATGAAGATGGCAGTAAAATCATTCATTTGCTAAATTGTATGCATACCTTCTATTTAAATGGCGAGAATGATTGTCTCACACTCATAATGACCAACAATTGTACCGAGGACACTTCTACTTGTGGATAAATCACAAAATTTCCCATTTATTCAATTACCATGTATTGACTGCAATCTTTTCCTAGTCCTACTTTGTCTTTCACAATAACCTCAGATGATATTGTCAGGCTACTATTTGAAGTATTACTCTCGAAAATCATTCATGACCAGCTGCAATGGACCTGCTGCCACAAGAGTGCAAGGAACACAACTGCTGCACATGGCTGACCCCTTGTGGCCAGCAATGTTATCTTAAAAAAGGCTGTGCAAATGTATACACGTAATAGCCACGAGAGCTCCGGTTTTGATTAAGTTCTATAAATGTGGCTATATTTTTATCATCTCATTTAGTCATAACACGGGTATATTAAAATGATACGTAGACCAACCGCCTCGTTCTAAGTAACACAAACTTGATAAAACATGTTTAGCTACGTCCATGCGTAACAGTTTCACCTGTTTTACGCACACGTCAGCGGCCGGCTCTGTGGACATTATACACTAGGCTAAATTAAGATACTATTTAATTTAGCCTTGACTAGCGTTACACTGGGATTTTCTTCTCACACTGAGCGGCAGTGGTCTGGACATCCTCTTCTCCCACCCGGTGAGTGAAGAAGGAAGTAAGGAGTGAGGGGACATGGGTATACGGGTGGGGGTGTCTGGCGTGTGCCTAATCGTGGAGCCTATTCAGGACCGGTAGGGGCATCGATATTGAGACCTGACAGACGAGAGCAACAGCGGCGATGCACACGGCACATCAATAGTAAGCATCTGTGTACGTTGTCTTGTTTTTGAGCGCCTCGCGATTGTCTGGTACTCACCCGGAAAATGTCAGGCTACAATTCACTGCGTCAGTAAATACAACGCAAATTCTCCTCCGTTGCGTTTTCTTTCCGTGCGCCCTGGAGGTTCCCTTAAGGATATACACCTGGTGCCTGGACCATTCAGTGGACAGATGTAATGGCCATGTAATAACCTATGGCCGTCTCTTCTAACAGTTCGTTCACTGCAAGCGTCAATAAAATCTGACCAGTGCGTGTAATTCACTTTGTAAGTCCCAGGGCTCTACTGATCCGCGTGTAAACATAGGCAATCTATAGGCTGCAAGGACTGCACTAGGTGTATTGGATCTGATCTGGTTTGCATTACATTCAAAAGCTGACAGGGGCAGCACGTGCGTCTGATGCAAAGAGGAAGCATTTTTTTGTACATTAGGCTACCAAAATGGGTAGATTAATTTATTTACTGCAAAAGGGTGTCCGTGTATCTAATGTTTTTCTTGTGCATAGGCAACAGTGTTTTGTTTTGATGCTCATATCTTGATGACCCTACACTGTGAAGATGCAAATCAAGTGTCACCATAATTATACATGAAACGAGACCACTCATTTCCATTTACTCCTTCTGCCTTAGTGAGTGTATGCTGTGACTCATTACTTTTGAAAAATCAGAAAAACTGTTTCTCAATGTCAACTGTTGTGAGTAGGTGTGGAGCGTGCGGTGTTGCTATGGGCTGTGGGGGCAGCAGGATGGATGTGCTGGAGCCCCGGTACCTGGAGAGCTGGACCAAGGAGACGGAGTCAACATGGCTGACAGGCACTGACACAGACATCCCCCTGTCCTCCATACAGAGCATCCCCTCAGAGAACTCCGAGGCGGGCTTTTGTTCGGAGAAAACCATCAGCCCTGGTACGGAGATGAGGATAATTGTGTTGTATAAAATGATCTGTAATTAGGTGAGCATATTATCTAAAATAGGATGTGTAAGAGGACAAAATGGGGAAACCATCATTTAAGGCATGTGACTTTCCAGATTTTATTAAGAAAGTTAACATCATACCCAACATGTGCAGCAAGACAGATAAGTTGGAGCAATTGAGTAAATGTGACATGGGCTGGAAACATGTCTATCGAGGTCAAGTGCTTCATTATTATCAGTAAAATAGTTTTGCACTCAAGCAAGCAACCATTTTATTTTAAAGTCCACAGCACATGAAATAAAATAGAAAAGTGTACATTGTTATGTCTTATTGACTTATGTGACAGAATATCCATGCACATAAGAGATTGATTGTCATTCACATTTGTAGGTCCGTTTTTAGATGTTGTGCAGCAGAATAATGGCTATGGTTTCTTTGAAGCTTTCAGGGGGTGAATCAGTAAATGAGTATAATGTGCTACAACAAAAGCCACTGCTCTTAATGAGACTTGGCTCATATGGCAACAGATCAAGCTGTTGCTTAAAGCAGAAGAGATTTGGTGAAATTGTGAAGAAACATTCATTAAAGGAGATGGAATAAACACAAAGTCTTGTTCAGAAACCAAATTGCAATAATAACAATGTTGCTATTTCTTTATTCACATTATTTCTGAAATAAACTGACTTATAGACCAAGTTAATTGTCAGTTATTTTTTTAATTAATTGGCTACATTCTGTGTTGCTGCTCATTTGGGCCAAAACATCCTTAATAAAGGGGTTTTCTCAGTGGACCTATCCTGAATAATCTAAAATATATATATAATAAAAGTTATATAAAAAAAAGCATGCTGTAATAAAAATGATAAATGTAAATATCTGCATTGATAATATGGACGATACGCTTTAGTTAAGATACAATACGTATCATGATTCTTAGGGGCTGATACGATACATATTGCGGTACAGAAAGTATTGTGAAACAGTCGTGTGTCCAAAAGTTATAGATCAAATGTCACTTGACAATTTGTTAAGTGTTAAGACTGCAAAGTGCATTATCACCGCAAAATGTATGTTCAACATAATGCTGTGCAACTGCTCCTGAAGACAAAATATTGTATTACATTTAAACATTAAAATATTACAATTAAAAGTATTTATTTTATCGATACTTTGATAAAGTATTGATCTTTGTAACAAAGGCTAATTGAGATATATATTATAAAACTATTTTATATATAAGATCTTATTATACTAATATGGGTCAGAAAACTGACATTTGAATGACAGCCGCTCATTAACTGCCTCCCCCATGTGCAGGCCCACTCATTCCTGTCTCAACTAAAAGGATTTGATGACGCAGTGTAAACAAGACAGGACTCTCTTTTTTTATCTAAAAAAAATTACAATCTTGTTTCAGTTACAGATTTCTTTGAAGATGGGCTCCCTCCTCCAGCTCAGGCGTATCTAAAGGTCTGCTCAGCAGTGTCTGAAGCCAGTTTGAACGATGTGAAGCCCGGCAGCTCTCCTGCTATTCTGGCCTCGCCACAGCACGAGGCAATTCCCCCTTCATCTGGCACCACAGTGCAGCGAAGGAGTGTCCTACACACGGAGGAGATTGTAAGCCTGCCCATTGGTTCCCTTTAAAAGTCCATTAAAACATTGACCCAAACATCTATTTTCATCCTGATTCTCCTTTAGACAAAATGGCAGGACAATCGAATGTCCACAAAGCAGGTAACTATCACAGTGACACAGAGTATTCATCAAGTTGACAAAAATGGAAAGGTGAAGAAGTCAACGACCACATACGAGGTCATGAAACCCATGGAGTCACTCAAACAGGTGGCAACACAGAACTCCTAAACACTGTGCCCCATCAAGGCCATTGGACTAACTATGAGTGTATTTAAGCACAAACTCTCCATCAGATTTAACATGTTAAGAGGAGACCATTTAGAAAATGTAAAGTTTATGTTATGTTTAAAATGGAAATGTATTTTGATGCTGTTGCAGTATTTTTCTGTATTTGAAAGACAAACGTGTGAAAATGTGTTATATGGTTAAAAGGTGTAAATATTGATACTGTATTAGCAGGGTACACATGGTATTTTACAATGATCAACTTGAGGAGTTGCTGGTGTTGCTCAGGAAGCTGATGCTGAGACAGATTGCACTAATTACAGTGAAGCCTAAAGGGATGAATGATATGAGAGTAATATGTTTCTTTGAATAAAAACTCTTTTATAAATATTACAATTTGTGTTTTTACAATACAGAAACAGTGCAGACATGTAAATGTTTATTCAAGGAAAGGCTGAAGCTGTAGCTCTAAAGGGCATTTTAAATCAGCTGCAATTTTCAAAGGATCCTTGAATACAATTATGTTGTCAGCTTATGACTGAAAGTGAATGGATCATTTGTTGCGGGTCATAATAGACCTGTCCAGCTCTAAATGAAGGCTCCTCTTCATTCATCCATCTGTCGATGCAAAAGTCAGGAAAGAAGAACTTTATCTCTTTGTGCGCTGACTCAACAGAGTCTGGGAATAAAAAAAGAAGATATTTATATTATTACTATTTTCATTTATATATTCTATCTTTTGAATAACATTTGATCTAATCAAATATATATCCAATCCATTTAGTTTATAACAGTTGTACCTGAACCATGAGTTGTGTTTCTTGTGTCAGTGAGACCAAACTGTCCCCTGATTGTGTCGGGAGAGGTGTGTCTGGCTCTGAATACTTTAGTTGGCCCCATCATTTCTCTCCAGTGATGTATGGCATCATCTCTGGCTAAAACATATGCCCGCATTGGACCACTGTAAAAGACAGGTCAGCTCTAAGCACTTTCTTCATTCTGTGTTTAAATGCCAAATTGCTCTTAGACACTATTACATTACAATGCCTGGCAATAATACAAATCTAAATAAAAGCTGAAACAAAGATAAGTAGCTCAGCTCAGAGCTGATCTGGCCAACACTCGACATTTTCATTGAGATTGGACAGGTTGCTGTAGCAACTGCATCTCCACTATCCAGGTGAAACAGTGATAACAATGATGCGATTACAAAAGCTCAATGGGAGCTCGGCATCATTTGGAGGGATGATGGCTTTGTGAGAAAAAGCAAGACTGTCTGCACATCACAGAGAGGTCGTTTGTGTGTAATTGTTACAAGTAAACATGGACTTTACCTTGACATAAATTCAACTAATCTCTGATAGAAGAATCTCCCTGAGAAAAAAAAAAACAAAGTTACTTTTAATTACTGTTGAAACCCATATGTGTGACGTACCTGAATGTTCAGCATAAAACGTCTCTGACTGCTCCTTTTTCCAAACAAGATCTTTACGTCTGACAATGATAAAATTATTTTCCAGGATTTTCTCATGAAGAGCCTGAAAATGAATACAAAGCATTAAAGTAATAAAATAAAATGGGGTGTTGTAAGGAAAGCACTGCACTGATTAATTATGGAAGTGAAACCAAATCCGGAGTCGTTTTCCGTAATCTAATAAAAACGTAGCAGGTTGTTTTCAAATATTCATCTAACCTCTAAGATCAGAGGATGAGCTACAGCATCGGGCTTGATCACCGCCAGGGTGAGCTGCAGCACTTTCGACAGCCTAAACGTTGTTAAACACATCTGAAATGAGAATGCGTTACACATTTACAAACTGTATCATAAAATGCTTCGTATAAAACACTACCGACAGGAATATGTCAATTCAATATCACAGTACCACGATACGACTAGTATACAATAGTATAAACTACTAACCTTACTAATTATTTGTCTTCAGTAGCAATTGGAAGTGGCCATTATTGAGCTTATCATTGCTGTCCGGCAATCTAACTCTGCAACAAGCGATTATTTTAGACATAAAGCGCCATGACATTAAATAAAAAATGAAATAAAAACAAGTAAATATCTGCCCAGTCTGTCCGCAGGAAAATACGGTCCCCGGAAACACGGTTTCCTCTTTAAGTTCCTAACCTAGGCATAAATACAATGCAGTACAGTATGAATATTTCACTTGCATGACTTTAAAAAATACATAAAATAAAATAAAAACTAAAACAACAAGACACACAACAGAGGAACAGCCTATGGGAGGCCGTTTAGGAAAAAACACATTACAAATGTGGATAAACACAACAATAACCACAGGTTTACACATTAGATTGCGCACTTGTACATTGATCGTGTTTGAAACACATTAAAATACACTGCGTACACAGTAATGAAGAGCAAATGTACATTAAATCTGCCATTCAAATTAAAAATGCATTTTTTATTTATTTTTTATTCACATCGAAAATCTTGAAAATGCTGGTCTGGTTTTTTCACATCAAAAATGAACGTGTTTTTTTTTGTCTTTTTTTTTCAAAGTTCACCCCAGGTCTTTATTTTTCATTGTTAGTTATGTATTTAGTTGTTTTTTTTTTTACATTGGAAAAATATATATATATATATATATATATATATATATATATATATATATATATATATATATATATATATATATATATATAAAGAGGTGGGTGCAGCCGGAAGTTGATTGTTGTGACCGGAAGATACTTGCTGTTGCCGGTGTTGAGGATCAACGTGGGCGGGGTTAATTCGGGTTTGTTTATAGGCGTGTCGCAGGACAGTCCTGTAAAGACTTAAGGACACCTCCTTATAAGTCCTTTAGATGGCGCCAAACACCTCAATAGGCTCATCTCAAGCAGATACACTTTCACGTATGCTATGATAAATGACATTTGAATAACAGATCGGCTTAATTACAATAAACCAGGGATATGGCCTTGGGCTCATGTGCAAGCTAACAAATCCAATTGTGAGACATACAGGCAGAAGCATCAACCACTGTTTCTGTTCCCAGGAATATAGATCATCTTGTAGGTAATATTGGCTAAATTGTGAAAATAAATTATAAAAAGTGTCCTGGAAAATATAATAAACAGCAAATGGATAAAACCAAGGAGGCAAAGACACACAGGGGATTGAACCACCAGCCTCCTGTGCACGAGACAACCCACTCTACCATCTACGCCACCACTTTTCAAAGATGTTTACTCTGGCCCCACATAAAATCCCTTTCCTTCAGGTTGACTGTGTCCATGCCTGACAACAATGCACCTTTCGGACGTCCAGTGAACAATCAAATCACTGTCTTTTACTCGTCTTATCCACCTAATCGGGATAGCAATTGGCATAAAGCAGTATTAATATGGGTATATAATCGCACTGTATGATGGCAGGTCAGCCAGGCCTATTCTGATGTCCGAAGAAACTAAAACATGATCTGAAACGATATTATGGACAGGCATGGACTCAGCCACCTACACCCCTGCTCTACCTCTACCCCACCAGTACCCCTCTCGCTCTCCAGGGGGAATAGGCCTGGCTGACCTGCCATCATACAGTGCGAATATATACCCATATTAATACTGCTTTATGACAATTGCTATCCCGATTAGGTGGATAAGACGAGTAAAAGACAGGGATTAAAGCCGATCTGTTAATCAAATGTCATTTATCATAGCGTACATGAAAGTGTATCTACTTGAGGTGAGCCTATTGAGGTGTTTGGCGCCATCTAAAGGACTTATAAGGAGGTGTCCTTAAGTCTTTACTGGACTGTCCTGCGACACGCCAATAAACAAACCCGAATTAACCCCGCCCACGTTGATCCTCAACACCGGAAACAGCAGGTACCTTCCGGTCACAACAATCAACTTCCGGCTGCACCCACCTCTTTATATATATATATATATATATTTTTTATTTTTTTCAATGTAAAAAAAACAACTAAATACATAATTAACAATGAAAAATAAAGACCTGAGGTGAACTTTGGGAAAAAAAGACAAAAAAAAAACAGACCAGCATTTTCACGATTTTCGAATTTTTCATTTTAATGGCAGATTTAATGTACATTTGCTCTTCATTATTGTGTACGCAGTGTATTTTAATGTGTTTTAAACACGATCAATGTACAAGTGCGCAATCTAATGTGTAAACCTGTGGTTTTTGTTGTGTTTTTCCACATTTGTAATGTGTTTTTTCCTAAACGGCCTCCCATAAACAGCATCTAAACAGAGAATTTTGAGTGTTTTTTATTATTTTTTATTATTTGTTATTATTTTTTTACTGATTGTTTTTGAGGAAAAACAATCAATCAAACTTCATGAACTCCTTGTATAAATGAATGTGTCGGTGACAATAAAGAACATTCTTGCCGACTTTTTATCAGTGGTATCTTAAAATCAGACTAGCTGCCTATGACATGATTACAAATGGGCTGGTATTCCAACGAGGCCTATTTAAAATGACCACACCCTTGAAAAAAGATTTGTGGATTAGGACAGAGGAGAGAGGGAGGGTAGGACCGCTGTTCCACCTGCCTGTGTCATGTGACCAGGAGTCAAACCACAGCTGTTGCCTCCCATGAGGGCCAAATAGTGTATAGGAGCCCTTTTGGGTGGGGGTAATTCTCAAAATTTTATCTAAGAGCTAAATTTTGGATATGAAAGCGATTATGCGGCAGTGCAGTTCTCTAAATCCGGCCATAACCCATACCCCAATCTCTTTATCCAATAAGATTTAATTTAATTAATTAAACTGAAATGAATAAAGATAATAGTTCAATCTAAGTTTAAATGCTATGCCAAACAGTAATAGCTCAGATCCTGGGCGCACAGCAGCAGTTCTTTGATAATGTGTGGAAATCAAAAACAGATAGATATTCATACTATAATAAAGAGTATGCATTGTCTTGGGGCGCCCAAGGGGGAGATGTGCTGATGTGGTGGCTGATTCAGCTCCCGCTCTGCACAGACCTCATGTCTGCTGTATGTGGGGCTCTGCAGCAGTTGTTGCTCCCTTTTGGTCGCGGAGCAGCTGACTGACGACCCCCACCGGCTCCTGTATATTCATTCATTCATGAATCAAGAGCAGCAGTGGGTAAAATGCTTATGAAAGCATACTTCACATACTAAAGGTGCCCTAGACACTTTCAGTTTCTGATCAAACATGTGACAAAATACTGCTCCATATATGGGTTGAATTGGAGCGATCATTTTAAAGAATGCACATTAGTAGGCCTATACAAGTTAAAACTAACTATACTCGATTTTCTATACTCTATGTCACTCTATGTCATACAATATTGATCATCATATACCTAAAATCAGTACAACTTAATTTAAACAGACCTCACCCATAGCGCCTTGATTTCAGCAGGATCATGACACAGAGACACACAGGAGCCTTTCATGTCTGACTCGAGGTGAGAAAAGTAAAAGGATGTTTACTGTTATAGTAATAAATCAGCCTCATTAGGCTGCCGAGGTACACTTTTGGCTTCAGCTCTTCACACATCTGTTTTCTTTTTTACAGTTTATATAAGACTTAGAAAAAGCCAAAAAGTGTTCAGATTACAACGTGTTCTTCTTTTATTCATTATGGAGAAATGTGTATAGTGTCTTGTTCATAGTATTATGTATTCATCTCTTTTTGAATACAGTGATTTGGGTAATAGACCAAAGTGATTCAATATCTTTCGTCACTGATTTCAGACATCCTCATAATAATAAGTCATATTGTTCTTTTATGTAGCACAGGGGAATGAGTCGCCTTCACCTCAGCTTCACCTGTTCTCTGTTTTAGGCTAAATGCTGTTGACCTTTGACCTTTGAGCCTCACTGCTTCGCCAACACACGGAAGCTGGCTTCCTGCAGCAGCTGTGTCAACCTCAGCCCTGGCAACTGCTGTGCCCATGCAAGGACAGAGAGTGGCATAATGGCATTCCTCCTAATGAGTCAGCATCACACCACTAAGTACTCTAATGTATCCTTTGTTATACACCAAACACACAAACACATGCATGCAAAGCATTTAGTTTAGTTGGTAAAGGTAGTTTTATGGCATGTGCTGCTTGGTTTACCTTCAATATGGTAAGCCTACATTTTGCGATGGAAAGTTAGTTAATTTTACTTATGTAAGTCAAGAGATGTATGTAGTAATAGGTAATTACTAGTAAGAAAATTAGTAAGAAATCATAGTACTTCATTTGAGTACGGTTAGAGATATTTCCTGTCTGCTCTTGTCAGTCCAAAGGACAGACAGTTAGGTTTGATCCTTTGAGGCAGTGCAGTTTAGCTTGTCCATGCTTTCCTATGTGGGCTTATTAGCTCCTGCTAAGGAAGTCTGCAGGGTTTTGACCTCTCAGACGCAGTGGTACATTGGTCAGTACACATGGCTATGACAGAAGGGAACAAAGTGATTAGCAAACCGGGGCCCCGCTATGTGAACGCCAGACAAAAATAACCTCATGGTCCAATTTGCAGACAACAGTAATGGCAGTCTGAGTTTCTGAACTTCTGTGTAATTTCACCAAGTTTGCGTTGTATGACCAACAAGTCAGTTCGACTAAGATTCAAGCTAAGCACAGATATCGGTATGTGGCCTTCTTTGTGTGGATTTTGGACAGCCTTAACAACTCATTAAAATTAATAACTTAATTTAGAAAAAAAAGTAAGCCAAAAAAAAAGTTTAAAAATATATCTGGGTTATAGACATCCGATGAAAGAGAATAACATTATTGGATTATTGGCTACTTTGATGGATGTGCTTGTTTGAAAACCACTGGCATACTCTTGGCCCAACCACCAGTATGTGCCAGTGATCAGCTGTCCTGTTAGAGGAACACATGGATTACAGTATGTCTTAACCATTGTGAGCGACCAAAAGAATTCACTCAACTACAAAAGCCAGCCGATATTTCTAGCACCCAGATATATACGTGGCGAGGCCTTGGCACATAGCTGGCATTATTGGAAATGTTGCATTTGTGATACACCCTGGCTGCAGGCCATGGGAAATATTGAACAACTGTCGAATTTAGATGACATCCTGTAGCGAGACAAGAAAAAACGGCAGCTACAAAGATGCAATGGGTGCTATTTGTAGACAGCGAGTGCCTCCAAAATAGCGAAAGCATTGGGTTTCAATATAAGCCCCCTCTCTCAGAGCTGCAGCTTTCTGTGAATGAGGCCCGGGTTCCTATCACACCCAGCCCCTGAGCTGATTTTAGAACACAGGTGTTGACCTTACTGGAGCAGCTTGTGCTTGCACCAAAGGAAAACGAACCCACTTTGCCTCTCCAGCATTACCAATCACTGTATGGATTAGAGCTGCACAACATGAAAAAACTGATACGCAACTGGGGTGAATCATGCCGTGAGTGTATGAGTGGAACTGTTTGGCAATCCCTATAACAGTGGTCCTCAATCTGTGGCACGCGTTCCACTGGTGCCTTCTTCAGTGGATCATCTGCAATTTTAGTCTTTATTCATTTTAATTGGAGATCATTTCTTTGATGCATCGTAATGCTTGTAAGTTGGTGCACACCCGAGTTAGCACGGATTTAGTCAAATTTGGGTCCTTTTTAGCCTTGGTTTTGTTTGGATTTGATCTTGGTCTAAACCTGGTGGTGCTGGAAAGGTCAAATAATTTAGAAGGTGGTACTGGGAGTGAAAAGTTTGAGAAACACTTCCCTAAAACATTGTGGCTAATAACCATAAATGAAGAAGATCTATTTACAGAACAATAAACCAGGTGCAACAATGAGAACTAAATGAATGATCAGAAAATAAAGTGACAGGAACATGATTTTACTGATTTTGTATATTTGATGAAAAGCCTGTACTGGAATATTTCTTATTTGTGATGAAATAAGTATGACTCAAGGCTAAATGATGTCTTAGACTCCGAGCACACTGAAGAGGTACAGGTTAGTGTTGCCCTAAATACAATTTGGGTTTCCATGTTGTTGTAAAGATGGCGGTGTGTATGGCTCACCCATACAAGTATTCATACCTCTCAGATATCACTGGCCGTTTTACACTTCTGACATGGTTTACATTACAATATATCACACTAACCAGCTGTCCACAAGACAATATTAAATGGGTTTCATAGAAGAATTTAATTTGAAACAATACAATGTAAAAAAAAGCAAAATACTCTTTTTGCCAGTGCCAAGCTTGAACAAATTGTGCTGGTCTTAGTCATCTGCCATTAAAGAAAAAGCCCTAAAAGAGAATACCAGTTACTCCATGCTACAGGCAGCAGTTTTCTGAAAGGAAAGCACAGTGTGCACTACTGGCAGAAGGAAAAAAAAAGGGGAAAAAAATCTGAACATGAAATCTTTTGACAGTTGTTTGTTTCTCCTGATTTTCTCAGAAGAAGCCCGTTGACATTGGGTGTAAAAGTGAGGCCGGCCTGGTGCGGGGTATGTTGGGGAACGGCAGGAGGGTGTAGGGTGTCTCGAGCCCTGTGCGAACAGCTGAGAGGTGTGATTTCACAGGCTGGCTCCCCCCTGTCAGGGTCCTGATTGGGCCAGACAGGAGGCGCAGGAGAGGCCCGGGGCTTCTAAAGGACACCAACAGGTGGGAGGCCTCTTCGGAGGGGGGCGCTCCTGGACGCCATTGAAAAGGACCGGTCACCAGGCCTGCTGTCCACACCAGTGTCCCAACACAGTTTGGGGCAGGCATCATGCTTGAGTTTACAGAAAGGGCAGGAAGTTGAAGGGATAGTGTGCTTGGAAGTATGGGCCATGTGTAGGGATAAAAGCTGATTTAAATGACTATTTTTCAGTGGTAGTTTTAAATTGCCTCGTGAGAATAGTTCAACATTTTTATTTTATTTTATCTATTTATTTTTTTGCTGCTTAGTTGAGTCATAGTTACCTAAATTACCGTCTGTTGCAGTGTGCTTTTATATGTGTGACTAGGACTAACACCTCTTTATAGTAAATCAGAGCACAGGCAAGAGCAAGGACATTTCTGACCTTGCATGTTTTTCATGGAAGATGATTTTTATCTGATTACCATCTAGTCGTTGAGACCCAAGACCCAACAGATGTCAGGACTGTGTAGGGCAAGACTTTTGTGGCCTTTATCTTGAATCAAGATGCTAGAGGAAATCAGAAGGTGAGTAGAAATCATTACATATGTTTAGTTTTTTGGTCCATTATCTTTAGCCTTATGTATTTTTCTACTAATTGTGTTGCACCAATGAATAATTTCTAGCGTTTTATCATCCTATTGAAAGCATTTGTCTTACATTTGTCATTTACAAGTTTTAACAAGTCCGATTTTGAGATTGCTGATTCTTATGATTAAAATGCTAAAGACTTTATCATCTGTGTCTGATGCCATTGCCCCACACAGTTAACTATTGTCAGGCTGCCCACTTCTCTGCCGCTATGGCTATGAAAGGGTGCTTTGTGTTCTCGGAGCATCCAGTTGTTGCCCCTTGCGAAGACATGCTTCCTTATATCCCCATATTAATACAGCTCTTATGGAATGTAAGGAAGTGTGTGGTTGCAAGGGGAAGTCTGCACAGATCGCCCACAGAAGAAGAGGATTTAGACTTTACAATGCCTATGGAGGGTGGAGGGCAGCGCATGTGTTTTATGAGAGGGGAGGGTGTGTGTCTGTGGCAAGAGACAACAGGTGAAGGGCCTGGTGTGCCTTGCTTGAGCTCGTGGACATGTACAGTTAGCATGACTCCCGCGGGCTGCTGTTGTTGCTGCTGATCAGGTCTCAGGGTCCCTGCTCCAACTGCTGACCGTCAAAGTGGATTGACACTGCACAGCTGTCACCCATTATAGCAACCACAGGACTCTCAAAAAGGTGGAGGGGGGAGGAGGGACGGGATGTGGCACTGTCACAGCAGACCCGGGTTTACCCCTATAGGCTGCTCTGGGAAGGAACTAGGCTCCCCCTGACCTCAAAATAGGAACTGTATGCTTGGTAATATCTTACACTTTGATTACTCTATATTCTCACTTATGATTGCTTCTCTTTGTGTTTTCAGGTAAGGCCTAAAAGAAAACCAGATGAGATCTTGACTATCTTCTTTCCTGCTTTTTATCTTTGCATGCCTTCTCCTCCCGCCTCTCTGGCTCTTGCAGCTGAAGCAGCACGCCTTGCTGTGGCTGGTCAAACGGAACCAAGTCAGGTGTTTCTGTGAGGTTTGGTCCCCTTCAACCAGCTACTGCGTCGTGAACTTACAACAGACACCGACATGGAGCGACAGCGGCTTTGTGCTCATAAGCTGCAATCACTCCCTTTCATTCTCACTGCTTTTTAATGTTCTTTTATGATGTTGAAATAAATATTCTACCTATATGAAGGTGTTTTAGATGTCTGCCAATCAACCAATACTCCCATCTACCCTCCCCGTACAACTGAAAAAACATAAACATCTACAAAAACTGTACAGCAATGTATAGGTACTCTCTGTTAGATATTCTAGCATTGCAAGTATGCAGATTTTAAGAAGCAAGGTTGACACCGATTTGGATTTATGCCAAATGGGTCAGAATATGGACATAGGAGTTTCATTGACATGGATTTACATGATATGTTGTCACCGATTCAAATAAGCCATAATAGGTAGCTAATATTGTTACACCTTTTCACACACAGTTCACCACATAAAGGCTTAAAGGCCCCATACCTGTTTTTTTTTTTTGTCACAAACAATGAAAGAGGAAGTAGTATCCTATTTCTTTACAGGGACGAGTTCATCGCAACATTTCACAACTTTAGGGTCACTGTCACAGAAATGCCTGGAAACACGCCTATCATGACATTGATACAAATGCTTTATAATTAGATGCACAGTGTTTTTCCCCGCAAAAGTTTAGTCTACAATAGTTTAATTTACAATATTTTAAAAACACAAACAACATAACTTCGTTCCATCAGTGTTAATTTCGTCGACTAAAATATGTAGTCTTAATTTTAGTCAAAGTGATATTTTTGCTAAAATTGGACTAAAACTAAATTAAAAGTTTTTCATGAGACTAAAACTATGACTAAAATGTCCAGATATTTTAGTCGACTAAAATAAGACTAAATAAAAATGAGAAAGAGAGACTAAAATCATCCAAACTTCTATTGACCGTCTGGAAGCGCCTCATATCATGTAAACTCACTGCCAAAGGAGCAGCTCTGAGCTTTGTTCATGTGGGAGCAACTCCATGAAGCAGAGGACCTTGATTAAATATGATTATAATAAATATTCAATTTCAATTCAATTCATCTTTTTATTTGAGCATCTGAGTTCCACACAGTTCTACTTATATACAAAGTTCAGCACAGTAATCAAAGCCAAAGAGGTACAGTCGTAGGTAAATAAGTAAATAATTAAATACATAGCGTGGATATGATGTTTAAAAGGACCTAGCCCTTTGTGTACTGAAGAATTTGATACATTCATTTACTAAAGCATAATCAAGAAGATACGACAGTTATTTTGTCCTATTCCAGTACAATCAGCAATATTCACATTACAATAATCCCAAGGCAAGGAAAGAAAACTCTAACCTTTTCTTCAATAATTACAAATACCCATCACTAGTCACCAATCTTTTAACTTGATCATTTGTTACTTGTTGTTATGAATTAAATGCTATTAATGGACACAATATTATGGATTATGTTATTAACAACCATAATTTTATTTATTAATGATGTAAATCTGAAAACAGCTCTTTTTACCCGAGCATATGTAAACTGAGAGTATTTTATCTGCACTCTTGCCTTTTACTGTAATTGATACATTTTTATGTTGATGTTTTAATGATTGATTTGATCTGTTTTCTTGTGATTTTATGCAACTGTGAAAGCACTTTGAATTGCCTTGTGTATGAATTGTGCTCTACAAATAAACGTGCCTTGCCTTGCCCATTTTAATATTTTTAACTATTATCATTATCATTATTTATTCCTTATTTTATTATACCATTATAATATTATTTAATTATTATTAATGTTATTAATTCATAATCAGTCACTTGTTCACTTCGTTGTCACCATCTACAGCAGACTATATGATAGTGTGAGCTCTATTCTGTGAGGTGCATTAAAAAACCGAGTGTGGGCCAGGCGGGAGGGGTAGTGAACCCCAATCAACCGGCCCAACCCTGCTGCCCTGAGTAATTGATTTTACAAGTGATGTTGGTAACTTGTGCTGTATGATGCGTTACATGATATTATACATTTTAGTCGACTAAAACTAGACTAAAATGTAAGATTTTTTTTTTTGACTAAATCGCGACTAAAATTAAATTACATTTTCGTCAAAAGACTAAGACTAAAACTAAATAAAAAATGTTGTCAAAATTAACACTGCCTTACTGCATTACTAGCAGAAACAAATAACGGCAAAGAGCCATTTTAGTGCCCAGTAAAGACCAGCAGATGGCAGAATAGACCTGACAAAACTGTAGGGTGATTTTGATGTGGATTTTCTACTAGACCAGACGAAAATGAGCTGTAAGTTGTTGTTGTCATGCACTGCATATAGCTAGTAATTTTCTTCAGATCATCTCAGATCTTTTGATTATTTGATCAAATTATGCAAAGCAATATATATATATATATATATATATATATATATATATATAATTATTTATTTTTTTAAATATGTCAAAACATTTTTCAACAAACAATTCCCAAAGTACTGTACAGTTACAAAACAATAAACACAGTAAACAATGAAATATGTATGTATTCCTCGGTTTACCTTCGACCAGTCATCGTTAAAACGAAACAAACATTTACGAACAGTACTTTTTGTATCCGCTAGGGGTCAGTGTAGTTTTGCCTGCTCCAGTTTGTGCCGCCGGCGCAAGAGGAGAAATAAGGCGCTCCGTAAACATGGCCGACAGTGGACTGACAGGTGAGGCAGGGCAGTATGTAAATGCTGGATTATACTTTACTTAGTCTGTATTTGTATATTTTTCTGCGCAACGTAGCCAGTTAAAGTCACTTTATTCATATTCCGACATTGGCGTGGTAGTTTTTCTGACAACATTGTATCGACTACCGCCGCTAGCCTGAGCTTTCCAGTAATGAGAATGCACTGGTTCTCCTCTGTGGGATTGTGTGCCACATGTTGCATCATCTTATTGTTGAAAATTCTTTATAAGAATAAAGTCTCTCTTGGTTTACTTCGTATCGCTTCGGTGTAAAGAAGATTACCCTATTATCGAAGATTGTTTTGAGATGCCAGCATCGGTCTAGTCAGTTCATGATTCTCAATGAACACACAAATCCTCTGTCTCAAATCAAAATGATTCAAATGCAGGATCTTGTAAAATTATATAATACACAGTTCATGTTCAAAGTGTATCACTATTTATTACCTGTGAACAAAAGGTCTGGTCCCAATATTTATTTATTTATTTGAGCATACATTTTGCTCAAAAGGAGTGGGCCGAGGCAAGAAGCTTATGAGCGCCTACCCCCAACTCAATATGATAAAACATTTCATTTCACAATAGTACAATCAGTGTAAAAGGGAACAAAAACCACAAGGAACAATAGCAAAACAAATACCAAGACAATAAAGTTTGTGTTCATGTTGTGTGGACAGTTGGATTAGATGTTACTTACCATTGTTGGTATTTGAAAATCATTGTTACCTGTGTAAGGTTAGTATCTGTATATTATGAGTTAGTGTGTACGTCTGGTTTTGCAGCATCTCATGATCAAAAAGAGCTGAACGTTTACAATATGCAATCAAAAAAGTAATAACACTTATTATGTTACAGATGGGCCTGACCAGAAGGATGAAATTGAACGAGCTACGGTTTGTGCATTTTTGCTTTACACTCTTGGATTGCAAAGACTGTCTTTAATTGCTCATAACTTTAACAGCCGAATGATGGTCGAGAGTTGACCAAAGAAGAAAAGCAGCGTCTAAGAAAAGAGAAGAAACAGCAGAAGAAGAACAAGGAAAAGAAAGAGGACAAAGCTCCACAAGACAATGTAAAGGAAAAGCCTGCCCCTTCCCCAGCTACAGCTCCTCAGCCACCAACCCAAACTCCACAACAGAAAGGTTACGATACCAATAGATTAAAAATCTGATTTGATTTTTGAGAATAATGGTTATTATAACTCTTCTTTGTTGGTTGGTTTGCACAGTCCCCTCTGCATTGCCTGCTCCTGTCGTGGCCGGGCCCGATGCAAAAACGGGCGCAGCATCAGAGAAAGCCACCAAGAGCAAAGCTGAGCTGAAAGCTGAGAGGAGAGCCCGACAAGAAGCTGACAGGGCCTCCAAACAACAGGGCAAGAAGGGAGATGGTCAACAGGCAGTGGCTGGTAAATCAAAAGCACCACCCAGTGAACTGCAGCCAGGTATTCCAGAAGACTCTGAAAATTGACTGAAAAACACAACATTTTGTGTAGTCTGACATGTTCTTTGTTTTCAGTGGTTAAAAGGCTCCCTGAACATGTTCAAGTGGACAACCCAGAGGTTTTAAAGAAACTAGCCAAAAAGTTAGAAAGACAACAAGTAAGCATTTACAATTTTTGTAGTTTTTCATTCTAGTATTCCACAAAACGTTGTATTGAAGAGTTAAAAAAGCTGCTGAAAGGGTTGCTGTGTGAACACATTTGTTAAAAAACAAACAAAAAAACCCGTCATGTTAACTAGCAATGTCTTAAAGTCTAAACGCATGTGATTGGACTTAACATTTCTTGCAGACGCCAGGGCACATTGCTGTTAAAAAGGTACAACCACAGTAGTAGTGTGCAGTAGTATTTGAATTTGATATATACATTTTTTTATTTTTTTTATATAGATTTATATTTTTTTACTTGTATTTGAGTCAAAAAAGGTATGTTTTGCTTTCATTTGAAGATTTATGGGTGTGCATTATCTCTGTTTTGTTTACAAACTGTAGTTATTAAGTTGCGTGCCAATAAACAGATGTATCTACAGTAATAACAAGTTATTTTAAAATCATGATGTACATGACTTTTAATGTTTCTAGATCCCTTTCCGCTCTGACTATGGCTACAAAGTCAGCTTATTTTCTCACCTTCACCAATACAGCAGAAAAGCTCCACTAACACAGCAACTCAGGTGTAGTATTATGACTTTTATTTTTGACATACCTATGCCTTCTTTCGTCTTTCAAAATTTTTTCTGCTTTTTGTTTTGCAGCATTCCTTCCACAGTGATCCATCCTGCTATTGTACGGCTGGGACTCCAGTATTCACAGGGAATTGTAGCTGGATCCAACGCCCGCTCTGTGGCTCTTTTGCATGCCTTCAAACAGGTACTGCTCAGATAAACATGTTATTCTACTGAATACTCAGAATTATGCGAGTTCTTGTTTGTACTGGTTTTTGCAACTATTTGCAGGTGATAAGGGACTACACAACACCTCCAAATGAAGAGCTTTCAAGAGACTTGGTCAATAAACTAAAGCCTTACATCAGGTATTGGAACATTATATGCACAAACAGCTGCATTTGCTTTCTTACTAGAAAATCACATTTCACTTGTTATTATTAATGTGATTATCTTTTTATTTAATTTTATTTAATAGTTTTTTGAACCAGTGTCGCCCTCTATCAGCTAGTATGGGAAATGCAATTAAATACATCAAGAAGGAAATCTCAAATATTCCTAGCCAGTGTAAAGATAAAGAGGTGTGTGGATGATCTCTCTGGTTTATCAGTATTTTTTTTAAATATACATTCGTCTTTATTAAATAACTTATTTTTTTACAGGCTAAAGACAAGTTGCTCAACTGCATTGATTGCTACATAGAGGAGAAGATAGTTCTTGCTGCTAAAGCTATTGCTAAATATGCAATAGAAAAGATCAGTGATGGAGATGTCATTCTTGTCTATGGATGGTAAGTAGCATAAACACTATGTATACATGGTGTGAAACAATTGCACTTCTCAAAATGCTAATGTTAAATGAGAGTTTATCTCAAGTTATCTTGAGTATTGCTATTAGATTTATGTTTTGAAATCTGTATTCAGTGCACATTTAAACGTGTTCAATGAAATTTGAACTCCTGTAAAAAGTGTTATATCAATTGAGACCATTCACCTGGATGTAAACATAATAAGAACCAATGAAAAAGGCCATTATAAAGAACATTACACCATTCAAAATGTACTTAATCTTGCAGGCAAAGTAAATATTTTTCACACCTATGTCACTTCCAAACTCTCTCCAGCTCCTCACTGGTTAACAATATCTTGTGCGAAGCCTTTGAGAAGAACAGAAAGTTCCGTGTAATTGTGGTGGACAGTAGGCCTCGGCTAGAGGGACGAGAGGCTCTGAGGCGTCTGGTGCAGAAGGGCATCAGCTGCACTTATGTCCTTATTTCAGCAGTTTCATATATGCTTCCAGAGGTATCAGTATCAGCACATACAATCTTTAAGTTCTCATGTATGTTTTTTTCTTTCATTTGTAAATTATACTTGGCCTCTCAGGTGTCAAAGGTGTTCCTTGGTGCTCATGCTTTGCTAGCCAATGGGTATGTCATGTCTCGAGTGGGGACCTCACAGATTGCTCTAGTAGCCAAAGCCTTCAATGTGCCTGTTTTGGTGTGCTGTGAGACCTACAAGTTCTGTGAGAGAGTGCAGACTGACTCATTTGTGTCCAATGAACTGGGTATGCTAAATGTTAAAACAATTAAACTTAGGCTCCCAGAGAGCTGAAATTGTATTTTTGATCTTACATTCTCAGATGACCCTGATGACCTCATTGTTACGCGTAAAGGGAAGACACAGCTAGAGCATTGGCAGGACGTGCCTCTCTTAGGCCTGTTGAATCTGGTCTATGATGTGACGCCCCCAGACTTTGTGGACTTGGTGATCACAGATCTGGGCATGATCCCCTGCACATCGGTCCCTGTGGTTCTCCGTGTGAAAAATGTGGACATGTAAAGAGCAATCAAGTAAAAAGGTTGTGTGCATATGTTTTCTGCTCAAAATACATCATGCATTTAGCATGTATTAAATTAATCTCAAACGACATTGACTTTAAACTATCTGCATTATTTGAAAAGGAACATATTTTACATGCAAATGTATTTTTTCCTTAGCACAGTAAAACTGCTGCATACTTGTACTTTGTCATCTTGATTATCTCTGAACCATATTGATTTGCCATTTTGCCCTAAAAGATAGGTGGAAATAAACAAAGCAGCAGACATCTACAAATGAATAATATTTCAACATAAAAAACACAAGTAATTTTCATTTTCAAATTAATGTCCTGAAGTGTTTATTCATTGCATAAAGACAGAGTTGATATATCAGGACATTGAATCCAACCTGAAAAAACTCACGAAACACTTCCATATAAAATATGTCACAGTCAATGTGGATTAAATGTAACTTTTTGTCAGTGCAGCAAATAATGTAAACTCTTTCCCTTTGTAAATAGTCTAAAACAGTGCGACAGTGGCGTAGATGGTAGAGCGGGCCGTCTCATGATCGGAAGGTCGAGGGTATGAATCCTGGCTCCTGTAGGTGCAGACTGTCATTGTGTCCTTGGGCAAGACACTTCACCCAATGCCTATGTGCGCTGATGTGAGCAGCCTCGCTTCTGTCAGTCTATCCCAGGGGAAAATGGCTACAAACGTTGCTTACCACCATCAGCATGGAGTGAATGAACCTGAACCCCCCTCCCTTTCATGTGTGAAGCGCTTTGGGTGTGACTTGTCATATGAAAAGCGCTATATAAAATAAGATTCCCTTTCCCTAAAATCCCTATTTAATTTCCTCCACAAATTCCAAACAACTAAAGCACTGATTGCACTTTTCATTGCGTAATAAACACTGTCAGTTTAAAATCCACACATTTTAAAAGATTGAAACAAATTATAAGGTTAATGGACAGGAGTGAACAAGTCAACTTCCAATTTGATCCTTTCACATGCCAGTTTAAAACGTTGTAGTCACTGTAGTAAAATGTCAAATGTTTCATCAGAGCGGTTTGACCATCCGTCTCTGGGTTACCCACAGCAGAAAAGAGAATACCACAGTCGACGCCCCAAGAGGTCCAAACACCTGAAGAGCTGGAAACTCCCCCTGGCGGCAAAAATACATCATTGGAGAAAGTTTGAAGAGTAAACCAAATTTTGGAAAGTTAGTGAAAAGGGGACTAACCTCACGCAGACACTTGTAGCCATGGTACTTATCAGCACAGCTGCACTCAAACAAACCAGGACCGTATGGAGCACACTGGGAGTTTTCTGGACAGTCCATGGCTGTCAGAACATGATTACTGTTCAATACTGTATGTTGTTCCATTTGATTCACTGATGGTGACCTTTTTTATTATCTGAACACTTACATATTTGGCCGGTCTGGTTGCACGCGCTGTTCTGACCTTCACAAATGCGATTTACTTTATTCTCCGTAATGTTTTTCCAAGACGTGTTACCTCCAGGACAAAATAACTTTATTGGTAAGATTCTAGAAAACACAAAACAACAATGTCACAAGAAATGCTTATGATAAAGCCCGTGACTCAAGGAATAGACAACTTACAGATAATTTAACTCAGTAAATCCTTGAAATGTTGAATCAGTGATGTTCGCAATTGGGTTGAGTGAGAGGTCTCTGGAAAACAACATATTCTAGTCACTGTTTCTATAAGCAAACTAGAAATTGCAAAAAATAAAAATCATACATAATTGTTGCTGCAGATGCTTCCTGAAGACTTCCAACTTGGGCCAGGGAGCAGTTTGACAGATCCAACCTAGCCACAAACAAATACAATTGTATAATATAAATACTGCTGTGATCTTGATCATGGCGTTGTGTTTATTACAAGATAATCACAACGTAGTAGTTAACAAAATATCAACATCACACAAATACCCAATTATTTGTTCGTGGTCGCTTGTGGTGCCATTTTTGACGCAACAGCGCTCCTTGATCCGACCCGCGGATGATGAGCAAAATCGGCCCACTGTGCTGTCGCTCAGGACCGTCCCGTTGCATAGCTCGCATACCTGCGCAGGGAAAACATGTTTACAAGCAGTATCGAGCAAAATACGACATCGAAGATACACACATTTTATCGACGGAATATTATCACATCAAAGCTAAATATTACCCGCAGCTCACTTGAGTTATATACGCCGTCAAAACATAATTTAAAAACCAAAACAACAAGCAGCGCAGGGTTTAGCTGGCAGCCCCCAGCTTTCATGTTTGTCTTATGATCATGTGATTTACGTGGACTCACATGTGACCGGAAGTAACCTCATCTAAATAAAACACACACCTAAAACAAAACGCCTGCATTTTTAAAACAAAAATGTCAGGTCAACGAGTGGAATTGTACATCTTACATTTTTATAGTCTCTTTTTGTATGTATATATTGTATGTAGAACTTTTTTTTTTTTTTGCTTTCACTTTGGATCGTACCAAATTAGTTATGACAAGTAGCACAACCTGGTTTGTCGTGGTGTGAAGGAAACTAACGTTGCTTTTGCTGGTAAAAATCCGACTTTGTGATATATTGAGTATACTGATGTGTTATTCTCATTATTTTCCAGTATATGTTACGAGTACCACCGTTGTAAAACACCCCCGCTACAATGAGATGGTTCCGCCCAGGAGAATTGTTGCGATGCATCTGTAGGGCCAGTGCCACCACAGTGACTAACAGATTGCACAATGGTTCAGTGGCAGTAAATTCGCTGCCTTTCTGCTTTTATCCTTGTCATATGTGGCCTGTGATCCTTTTTTGTATTTTTTAAACGTATTGTTGTTATTGTAGGGTGCTTGAAAGTCATGCAAAACCATTACACGTGCTGCTAACCCCCGTCTTGGAAAGATTTTGCGACTGTACGACGCTGCCGTGAGGGCTCGGATCTCCCTGCACCTCATCCTAAACTTCATCTGGCACTGCCAATGATCATTCGGACCTATAGTGAGTGGCTGTGTTGACCTGATCACTGGCAACTCTTAAGTGGATTATTTTGTATCTATCGCTTTTTGGGAATGTGTATTTCTTAACGTATTGCAACATGGCTGCTGCGTAGACGCCAGCGAGAAAAGTTTAACACAGGCGAAGGGGAGATTTGGCATGAAAGCTGGCTGGTGGTTGACTATTTGTCTGGCACAGATTAGGTCGGGCTAGACTTGTGGATACGACGTGTGACAGCCGCGTCCTGCTCCTCTGAGGTCCCTGTCGCCACAGACTCCAGTGAGCTCGGTGGAGAAGTACTGCTGCCTGCAACACTGGACTGGGGGCGCTTAAAGAAACAAACATCTGGAAACGGTCTGTGTTTCGGCTTAAAATGCATTTTTCCATACCCGAAACGGAGGTGTGCACAGGAGAAAATGGATCAACTTTTGTGGTGAGTATTCTTTCCAAGTTGGACTTACTAAACAAGCAAGCAGGCAGGTTGTGCCAGCTGACCCGATTCAGGATCATGTCTTGGTATTCCAATAATGCACTTGAGTTGGTGGCTGTCTATCTGTCCATCTAGTCAATAAAGTCACTTTCTGGTTAATATGTGTTCATCAAACAGCACAGGTTAGTTTTTAAATCATGGCAGCTGCAGTATTTATTGCAAAAGTCACCTGAAGCTGCGTGTGAAAAAACAAACAAACAAAAAAACAAGAAAAGAAAAGAACAAGAGGCTACCAGCACAATAGGTGTTCTGGCAATCCAAACCATAGCTACACTATATTGAAAACATTAGAATGAGATGATTATGGAATTTCATTTACTTCTTCACCTTCATACTGAGCAGAGACTGAGGTTCAAGGGCAACTGTAACACAGCATCATCAGAGTGAAATATTCTCAACTCAGAAAGCGCTGTGCACTCTGTCTAGTGACGCCAGGTTATGGTCAGCATGTTGGTGTGAATATGTGGCTCACTCTTGAGTACAAGTGATTATGTTGCTAGGAGACTGCTATTGCTCAAGTTTTTCTGCCAGTCATAATGTGTAGTACATACTTTTGTCTGATTCAGAATCAGTGCTTTGAAATGGCATGTGATCTACATGTGAGTTGCATAGTGCTTGTATTATTTTTTGAAGGTTTTTCTTACCAGAATCATTCATTTGACTTTAGGTGCTAATTTATAGGTCCATAAATGTATTTACACTTGTTTGTGTTCTGTGAACGAGGTCTTGAAATGAATGCAGCGGTATTATTTATTTTGAAGTCAACCTGAGTACTACTCCATGGTGTTGACATTGTATGCTGTTGGTTAGTTGTGCTCACCTGTCTCAGGAGGGATTTCACCTGTTACCCCTCTCTAGCTCAGTCTTGTGACTGTGACTTTCTTTTGACCCACCCACAGGAAGTGCCTCGGTTGATTATAACGCTGAGAGATGGTTTGTGTACCTTGGAACCAATACTGCCATTCAATCCGCTGAGTTTGCGGAGGGTTTTTAAAATAACAAGCCCAGCACATTTTAAACATAGTCCAGTTTTCACAGACACATTATTTCCTAATATAAGCAGTACACCATGATATTGTATCAGATGTTTTGTTGTGTGGACTGTGTGAGTTGGTACTTGAAAGTTATAATGTTACTTAAACTAGTTGTTGTTCATCATTTCACTTAATGACAATAGATATTAGGTTTAAGTGGAATGCATGATGTGACTAAATAGTTGTGTTCTATTCCTTTCACACAGAAGAGTTTGTTCCGTCTTATCAAGCTGCACTAATCCATTCTTCCTTCCTGTGTGAATTTCGCCTTCTTGCATTCACATTTGACTTACTTAAAAAAAAAAAAAATACAAATACAAATAAAAAAAACTGCCCGCCTCTTTATTTGAACTGTAGATAGTCGTGTCAGTGGATTTTCATACTGGGGTATGTGTTTTGATCAGGATGTTTTCATAAATTAGACTTTTGACCATGGATATTCAGACGGACAGGACAGAAGAAGAGGAAGAGAAAAGTGCTGACTCCTTCACTTGTCTGTAACAGGCCCTTGGTGAATGCAATATTAATTGCCACTAAATACATAGAATGAACAGTGTATTTGTGTTGGTAAAATACGCTATTTATTTAGCTCCAACATGTGTTAACGTTACTTGGTTTATTTTCCTTCTCAACTCGTATTCAGCGTAAACAAAGATTGTTCTTTGGCACAGACAGCAGTAGTGAACAGTGAATGTTTAATGGTGGTTTGGCTGAGCAGAATCTGCAGGAGGCTTCTGTCAAAACAAACATTACTCAGAGCTACAGCCTCCTTTTATTTACTCACTCGTGTTTGTTACTATGGTGACTGGAAATCAATCAATCATTTTATATTAATTATCATCATCTTTATTCACAGGCTTATAACATCCATGTCAATGGTGTGCTGCATTGCAGGGTCCGCTATAGCCAGCTCCTCAGCCTCCATGAACAGGTAAACCATCATAAGTCCCATTGAATCTCTCTGAACTTGACATGAAAGATCTCCGTGTGCTTTTACTGCTAGCCCAAAACGCACTGTAAATGCCACCACATCAACACAAAGCGACCTTTCCATCCTGTGTGAAGCATTCTGCAATATGGGAGATAGCAACACACTTTTCATGTATTGGTTTGAAAATGTGTGTAGTGGGCTTTATAATTTCCAATGTCATTCATCTTTTCCTGATTATTATTATTTTTAGTTTAAATAAAGATTGCCGGGTGTTTAAAAGCATGTTCATTACAAGGATTACGTTTAGTTTGATGCAGGTATTTCACTTAAAAAAAAAAAAAGATTCCTACAATTTATCTTTTAGGAGTATTGCTTTCACACCACATCTACAACTATTTAATTACATTAAGTAAATGGGTCTGTAGATTTGAGCCGTTCTTTTATATGTGATATTATACATGGATCAAAACCTGGCAGACAGAGAACACTTGGAAAGGCCATACTCCCTGCGCTCCAGATGTTTCTGTCCATGTATGAACGGAAACTCCAGCAAATACTTTTCATAAGAGCTTAAAATAAACTTGTGATTCATCTTGGACTGTTTGAATTGCTCCACTTCCACTTCTCTCAATAACAAAGTGCAAATACCATTGGCTTGATTAGACAATGATGATCTGCTATTTAAAGTAACACGCCACTATCTCTTTAAATATTCTATTTTGCATTGGCAGATAAAGAAAGAATATGGCAGTAATGTGGTGCCCCCCTTTCCTCCAAAGAAGATCTTCACACTGACCCCCGCTGAGGTCGAACAGAGACGAGAGCAGCTGGAGAAATACATGCAGGCTGGTGAGCTGTCCCATGTCATTTAGAACCGTTACAGCAAGTCCCACCGGAGATGATTGAGTCGCTTATTAGAGTTTAGTTTATTGACCAAGTGTGCACCAAAATCCAAGCAACCCGAGGACTAAAATGACAAGCCCAAGACTAAGACTCAGATCTGTCTAAAGTGAATCCTTTATAGTATGGTATCAACTTAAATGAACCTAAATCACTTGAACTTTAATACAGTTTTTAACCCAGAACTACATTGTGTTAATATCTTAAGTGCAGCATGGACAATAGTGGTATCCCTCAAAATGCAAACCCTAACCTTTTTACAAAAGAATTGTGAAACACTGAAATTACTTGAATGAAAAAACGACATCAGCTCACCATTTGGGCCCCGAGTGCACTGTGCCTTTTTTTTTTTTTTTTTTAAATAAGATGTATCCAATTGCTCATAGGTATTTAGCAAACTGTTTTGGGTCAAAGGTTTGTGTACACATGTGAAAGTGGCGGCAGTGTTGGGAGTTTGTTAAATCCTTCCAAGCCCCGGCAGTCGGGGCAGAACAAGGCACCGTTGTTCCTCTATATTTGCTCATAGCCGGTGCATACGCAGGCAGGGTGTTCTTGGCCACAAGTCCACTCAGTTACATCATTGCTTTTTACATGGTTGTAGAACATAAACTAACACAAGCATACACACAAGCGGCCCCGAGGCTGGTCTTTTATAACGTTTACATACTTGATAAAAGCATGTTCTGAAGTGACCTCTGTTTTAGGAAGTGCCACCCCTTTTTTATTGCAGTGGAGGGAAGAAGTGGACAATGTGTTAAATAGACAAATGTTATCTTTAGAGTTCCAAAACATTTCACAGTACTCTTTTAGAAATTGCCTCATATCTAAAAAACATTTTTGTAAGAGCTTCATTTACCATGGATCTGAGGGAGCAAACAAGGCTTGAATAGACATGCCTCTGGTTTGTCCAACCACCAAAGCCTTTAAGCTAAAACTACACTTAAGAGAATAACCACCACTGAATTTACTCCAAATTTGTATGCATTATCCTTGTCCAATTACACCATTAACTGTTTTCCATTTAGCTACTATGTTAATTTGTGAATTGTATTTATTTGACAAAACCCAAACTGCTATTGGCCTAGCTCCCTGGCAGGTGGGTCAAACTGTTTGCCCTCACCCACTTTAGAGACTTGAATGTACAGGACAGTTTAGTTACTTGCCAGAGCAGGGGAGCATAAAAACCTTTTGTATTATTTTACTAATATTTCCTTGTCAACTAAGCAATATTCTGACTGTGGTTTGTCATTTTTAACAGTTCGACAAGACCCATTGCTTGGATCTAGTGAATTGTTCAACTGTTTCTTAAGGAAAGCCCAGCAGGTGAGTAACACTTTGCTTGGTTGGCATAAGCTGGTTTTGCGTTCGTGTCCCGGGATGAAATGGGCGTGAACGAGTGCGGTCGTTCCAGTCCAGGCTGTAATTACTCCTAACAGCCCCTGTGCGGTGGAGTGAGGTGCCTGCTGTCGTCGCCACCAATGCCCACACTTGTCCTGAACGTGTCATCCCTTTTGGTGACCGGTGTGTTTGAAGTTGCCTTCGATTTTTGTAAGAGCTAATGTGTGAAACGACCGCCGCACTGAACTGGACTACGGGATGAATCGGCACTCACCAAATAGGGAGCATTTTCCTTCGAACTCACACTTTCCTAATGCTTCACAGTTACACTATTTCCACTTCTCCTTTGGGCTGTACGGCACCTCAAGGTTTGCAACATCTTTGATCATATCCTGTCTATCTAACCATATCTCTGTATTCTGTTCTCGTTAAACAAACTGTATTCATGTCATCATTCTCTCCATCCTTTAATGTCCTTTTCTGGTCTTTCTTTCTCTCAGCCAGGAACCCCAAACCTTTTGCTCCACTAGTTTCTTTTTTAAAATGTAAAACATTAGAGGGGCTGAGAGGTACTGGCCAGATTTAGTCGGGCTCGCCTCCACATGCAGCTTGGGCTCTAGAACCCAAAATCTACAGTTTAGTCAATTAGGATTCGCACAACGCTTAAAATAGTGTTGTGCTAAAAGCGAATAAAACAAAGCCTTATACAATTGCCAAACTGTGCTTTTTGCAGCAATCACATTAGTTATTCACCAGACACTTGCTGCACGTCGACAGTGATGATTGGCTTATGACTTATTCAGAGCAGATAGCGGGCTGCTGTTACTCAAACTGTGACTGGTGTTTCTGAGAGCCTTGTGTAAATCCAATAACCTTCAAGGCCAGGTTCCGTACGTCACACTTTAGTTTTACGCTTCCCCCTCTCTGATACAAACAGCAGGGACAGAATAAGGAATGACTTACCACCCGCGGTTATTTCATCTGCACCTTGAGTGGTTAAGATGTACCCACAGCCCCCCTGCCTGAAGACATGGAGGATAAGAGGCGATTTAGCAGCATAGCCCAGGGGCACTGGAGGCCTGTTCTTTAACATTTTATGTTTTATAGAATCAGCCAAGAGGCAATAATTTATTCTCTTGAAAAATGCATGTGATTTAACAAATCGCTTTTTAAAATTATTTTTTTTATCTCTTGCCCCCCTTTTTGGTCTTATTCTTGCTTTGTGCTGTATTGATGCAACATTTCATATAAATTGATTCACTCTCTGTTGCTAATTCATAGTATTATGGTCATTGGAAGCATTCAGCTTTTGAGGAAGTTTGTATTTAAAAGGGCTTGGTAAAATGGTCAAACATTTTTTTTTAATTTGATTTATTATTTATTATTATTATTATGTTTGTTTGTTTTTTACACCTCTCGAACTATCTTCGCTTTGTAAATCTAATTCATGAATTTAATCGAAGTATGAACTCAACAGTGGCGCTTGTCAGACTGCTACCTTTCAGGCCCATTCATTATAGCCTAGAGTGCGGCTTTATTGCCGGTGTGGTTTTCAAACAATCCCTTGGGAAGTCTAAATGTTTGTAAAAAATAAACTGATAAGCCATTTTAAAAACAATTTTCAATATTAAAAACATGAATTAAACTGACTCTTTGCCCCGGTCATACTTCTGTGTCTTCTATATCACGTCTTAGTTTGGAATATCAAAGCCATCCATCCATCTTCTTCCACTTGTCCGTTGCCGGGTCATGGGGGCAGCTGTTGGAGTTGCCCAAATCACATGGCACCCCTATGGCTCCTCCTGCAGGTGGCGGGTCCACGGAAGGACGGCCTCATGGTTCTAACTGGGCCTGTTGGTCTCTCATAAGGGCCTTCTGAATATCAAAGCAAAGTCGAAAACTAAAAAGTATTTTTTGTGTGCAGGAGACGCAGCAGATTCCCACAGAAGAAGCTGCTCTCGACATCTGCCTTTCTAACGGTCAAAAGGTCACAGTCAACATCCTGACCTCAGATCAAACAGAGGACGTGCTCGATGTAAGCGCATCTAAATCACAGACGCATCAACATTTTCCTACTTATAGAAAATGCCAATAACATCAGTTATTTTGCGGCGCAACAGTAGACAGAAGTATAATTGAAATGGTATGGTACCTCTATACTTAATTTTAACATTGAACATTTGTGTTTGTCATTACTTCACTTGTTATAACAACATGGTTGTATGTAAAATGGAAATTGTTCAGGAACATTAGACAGTTGCTGTATATATTGAAAACACATTCACAGTTTGGACCAGATTTCTCTTAACTCGATTTAACTTGATGAACAGCAGATATTGTATTTGTAATGAATCTTTGCTGAAATGACAGAGAAATATACATTTTGCAGGCTGTTGCAACAAAACTCGATGTCCCAGAGGACCTTGTGGGCTACTTCAGCCTGTTTCTTGTTCGTGAAAGTGTGGATGGAGGTTTAACATGTGAGTATCTCCACAGAAAAGATTAAATGTTGTTTGAATGGAAAAGCCTTTGCAAAGCTATTGCTGTAATGCAAAAAATATGCTTGCCCTTAGAGCAATTGTTAGGAGGAACTCTTCTGTGTCCGAGTTTCTTACCACTGTCAGGATTCTTTTTCTAATAACATCCAGCCTCATTTCTGGCCATTTTAATTATGTCACATTTGTTTGACAAAATAGTGTTAACATCTCAAATAAGAATACAGTTGTGGAGTAGCGATAGCCTGTAGACTTGGAGCCCTCTTTTGAGAGTCGAAAAGTCTCCCACAGGTCTCTGCATCTAAATCAATAAAAGTCTTAAAATATGCAGCGACGTGTGGAGAGGCAGCGGAGTGCGGCTGGGAACGCCGTGGCTGGTTGTCTTATCTGAAGCTTCCCACCGTCACCCCGCTGCACTTGCTCAAAACATTTATAAAATTCACTTTGCATGTACAGCTTTCCACCCGTCTAGTGTGCATAGCCTTTGCATATCAAGTACTCCTCTAATGATAAAGAGTGCTGTTTTCCCATTCCCAAGTCATACTCTGTTGGGACCAGGCTATCTCTGGATAAGTTGTTGCCATTATCCACATGTTTTTGCACTTTTCGTTACACTCTTCTGTTTTACTGTGTCCTTCAGTTGTACGGAAGCTGCAGGAGTTTGAGCTACCTTATGTATCCATTACCGGCCTTCAGAACTCGGAATTCCACATTCTACTACGGAAAAGGTATTTTGGGAGTTATTGTTCTTGAGGAATGACTTTTCCAGAAACGTTGTTCTGTAATCGTCACCCTCCTTGCCTCCATTGTCTGCGTACACTGGTGTATGAATGAGAGTGTGAATGGGTGAGTGGATCCTTGATGTAAAGATCTTTGAGTGCCTAATGAAGGCACTTCCTTTTTTATTTATTAATTAATTTTTTTCTTTCTTTCTTAGGACAGAAATAATGAAAAAGCGGTTTTACAAATTAAAATCAGGCCGTAAGGCATTACATTACAGACGTCGAGCACTTTCGTTCTGTGTTCGTGTTTGTGATAAGGAAATAGCATAACAACATGGTTAAAAGCTCCAAAAAGTTGATTTTGCATGATATAGGACCTTTAAATTCTAATGTGCGGAGGATGAGATCAGATGAATTGATCAGGCAGCACAATGTTAATCAAAGGGTGAGATAAGGATATCCACAGTCCCTCAACATAACACTGAAGGAGAGATTATCACCATCCATTTAACTTTTGTGAGACCTGGTTATGTCTATGTCCATGTTCGTGTTTAATGGAGTAAATAAGCGGTTATTCTATTGCTTAGTCTACTCAAGTTTATTTCTCCTTGGGTGACTCTGATCAGCTTTAGCCCTTGCCAAGTTCGGTGTTTTGTTTTGTATTTAATCTCTAATCCCTCATTTTTGACAGAAGCCAAATCTAACAAACGCTGCTCTATTTAGGGAAACAAACACACTAAGTTCTCAGTAATCTCCTTTGATAACATCAGGCTATGGCAAGGCAAGGCAACTTTATTTATACTGCGCATTTCGTACACAAGGCAACTCAATGCGCCTTGCTACCTATTCAAAGACAAAGTCCATCCCCTCCAAAAAGGTTTTATCCCCCAAAATGTTTTGGAAGCTTATTGTAGCATATTTTATTCTTTATTTTGTCAAAGGAGGCCCGCTTATTCCCAAACTATACGGCTTTGAATTTCGAGACTGTTTTGCCCATTTCTAGTGAGTGTTTTTGTCACCCTGCCCCCTGCTGACTGAGATACACCGGATGCTTATTTTCTTTCTGCCTGAAGGAAAGTCTAAGTCCTTCTGACCTAGTTTTTCGGCGCTGAGTGAAATGAACCCAAAAAAACGATGAACTGTGAACACAGCCCCCTCCAGAGTGCAAGATCCAGGGGAGGACCGGGGTGTTTGTTTTGGAAAAAAGCACGTTTCAATTTAGTTAAACACAGACTGTAGCGAAGCATCTGTCAACATTTTCCACTTGTTATACCTACATATTATCCCAGAAAGTATTTCATGGACCGTTTGGCAAAGTAGCACTAAACAAGGTTTTTAATTGAGGACTTAATGAAGCTTTCCGACATGAATAAACGTTTCTTTTTCTTTTTGGCTGCTTTGACGTGATTTTTACTGATGTGGTCAAGTCGTCTGGTTTAAATTATTGTGAATTTTTTTTTTATCTCCTAACACAGCTCTCTGGGTCTTCTTGTAAAAACGTGTTAAATTTCATGCCTCTGTAACGCCTGACTCATAAAAACTCTGTAAAGAAAGATGCAAAACTAGAGATGGAGTATAATGTCCAGACTCTTTGGTAGGATATACAAGCTAATTATTTATCCAGTTAATATAATGCCCTAGAAAAGGTATCACCATCTATCCTGGTTTTGTTTTAGAATTAAAGCATTTTTGTTTCTCATACACGAAGTTTAGGCAGTTCTCTGCTTCGTGGACAAGAGACGAAACCGCTTCAATTAAAAAAACAACCCAGTACAGATGACTCCTGTGAGACTGAGGGCCCGATCTTGTGTTTCTGAACGCGGGCTTTAGCTTATGCTGGTGTTTGATTATGTTCCTACGGTGTCTAGAGCCCCGCGTGGCGCTCTTCAATACCAGAGCCAGCGCTCTCCTCAGCTCTGTTCTCTTTCTCTCGGGACTCAGCCGATGTTGAACTCACAGGGGAATAAAGTTTATAGTTTGTCATGTGATGGCTTGAAAATGCTGAATGAAGTATATGAGGCCACGATGTTAATGTAAAGATGAGGACAGGGAAGGGGAAGAAGCAACAAGCGCTCGTTGCAGCTGCTAACGGCACATCTCGCCTCAGTCGACCTCGTCTTTCTAAGCCACTCTGGCCACGTAAGCACTAGTGCACCGTTTGTTTGCACGCAAGATGTCACACTAGCCCGCGATAGCGCTGTTGTTGCGCCAGGTGGAAGATCGGGCCCTGAGAGTTAACACAATTACTAAAAATGTAATCAAAATTGCAATTGTATTGGTAACACAATCAGCAGATCACAAATGCTGTAATGAGGAAATAGACGGTTCTGAAAACAACAAAATAATTTGTGTTCTAAAATGCCTGTGATTTCTGTATTAGTTTATCAGTTAACGTTGGTCTTCTCTCAAGTGTGCACTCAATTTTAAAACATGAATGGGAAATCCCAATTTAATTGCAATTCTTATTAAAAAAAATACAAATAGGTGTTTTTCCAAAAGCAGGTCTAGAGCTTACACACACAAAAATAAGATACATAAATCTTCAGTCTGTCAGAATTGTCACTCCAGGATCTAAACAATGTTTTGGATCAACATATAATCAAACTTCTTATTAATAGCAAATAAATGAAATGATTATTGTAAACAGAATTTCACTAAAGCTTGTAGGGTGTTTCTTGTCAATAACACGTACTTGAATATTTATGTATGCAGCCCTCGATCTGAATCTTTTACTCCATACAACCTACAGCGCAGACTGTCACATCGGATTTTCTGCTCCCTGTATCACCCACGCGTCTATGCAAAATCCACTAAAGCTGCAGCTACAAATATCCCTTCTCCTTTTCAGAAATACTCCCCAAGATACAGAATCTAATCTTATTATTCTGCAGATAATCTAGTTTGCAGCTGTGCTATTTGCATAACAATGCTGATCCTATTGTTCATATAATAGATGCAGCTACCTCAAAAAGCGGTTTTCCCCTCTTTCCCTTTTGCAGCTACTGGGACATGGCATATGACGGTGATGTGATGGACAACAGAATTGGCCTGAATTTGCTGTACGCTCAGGTACATCCTGTTTGTTTTGATGTAAGAACATTATCCAAAGATTCCAGCTGGTGCTCTCCATCCCTTTAATACTTCCCTAAAGGCTTTCTGTATTCCTACGTAAGTTTGAGTGTCAAATTTAAATGTTGTCTTTGCAAAATTACTCAGAGTGCATACATATCAAGTCACATTTAGAGATTTGTTTATTTTCTTTGTACTCTAAATGAACAATCTGGAAACATTTAGGTTAATATGGTAAACTCAAGATCAAGAAGACAAGTTTTCTTTGTTTAGCTGCTACAAACTCGTATTGGTTGCGCTTAATGTCTCTGTATCTGTAAGTGTGTCGTTCCAAAATAATGTTAATAATACATTTTATTGATGTTGCACTTTACATTTCAAAGAAACCTCAAAGTGCTACAACAGGTGAATAAAATTAGATAAAAAACCAAATGAACATTGACATAGAAAAACAAAGCAAGCACAAGAACAAAAACAAAAAATTAGTCAAAGGCTACGTAGAAACTAACAGACTAAAAGGCCTTTTTTTTTTGGTCTGTCCTTACGACCGCTGTTTTACCCCAGAGCATTGTCAGAACATTATGACATTGCAGAACATGAGCCTTTTTGCTTTTGTGTATCCAGTGATCCTATTAATAGTGGATTGTCTCTGAGGCACAAACTGAGATCTGTTGTGTTAAGCATTTTTTAGAGAGGACAGGCATTAATTTAGCTGTTCGCTGTGCAAATGAAAAAAGCTGAAAGCTGCTTGTTTTTTTGTTTGTTTTTTTCGGGCTTGTCCAGACCGTGGCTGACATTGAACGAGGCTGGATTCTCGTCAACAAGGAACAGCACAAGCAACTCAAATCACTCCAGGAGAAAGGCTCCAAGAAAGAAGTAACGTTGCATGACATTCTTTTTATTTTAATAAGAAATCCCAATTCCATCTCATACATTCAGCTCGGCTAGTTTTTCCAGATTAGCCTGTACTATCATTTCAATCAATGCAAGGTTTTTTTTAGTCAAATGGTATACATTATATATATTGTAGCATTAATATAAAAACATGCATATGGATGGGATTTGACCATGATTGTAATTGAACAAAATCCGTTATTTGAGATTAGGCTGCGTTAAAAACATTTGATGTCACTATCTCCACTATGTCCCTTCTTTTTGTAGTTCATTCATCTGGGCCAGACGCTCAAGTATTACGGCTACATCAAGTTTGACCCGTGTGTGACGGACTTTCCGGAGAAGGGTTGCCAGGTAATTGTCAGCGCTGGCAACAACGAGCTCAACTTCCACGTCAAGCTGCCCAACGACCAGATGAAGGAGGGCAGCTTCAAGGTCACACGCATGAGGTGCTGGAGAGTAACGTCTTCTGTAAGTCTCTCCCCCCCCCCCCACCATCACCACCACCACCAACTGCACAAACAACGCGCTCTGCTGTCTGCCGCTGTCTTTAGCCACGCCAAGCAATAGTTTTTACTCCTGCAGCTTGATAAAAGTGCTGACGCATGCTCCATCTGTCTTCATCAGTCCAATTACCCAAACAGGAGAGCCACCCGAGGAATGTGTTGTATTGATCCACTGACGCTACACAACAGCGGCAGCCTCTGTTAGACTGATAATTGCTGTTGGAGAGCAGGGACCGTGCGCTGTGTGCATTTATATAGGTTTGTGCTTGGGAAACGGGTGTAGTGGAGGATTCTCAGAGCAGGCTATGAAATGTTGTATAGCAGTAAAATCTGTTGAGCGGATGTGATCAGTGGTAGGAAACGTCAGGCCCATTGTCCCCTGACAAACAAACAAACCTGTGGCCTCCAATATGATTTTGAGAAGATTGCACACAACAGAGATCAAATCAATGAGAATATTGTCCATTCCTTTAAAAATTATGTAGACCTTCCAGACCTTTATGGTGTATATGTGCAACACTATAGTAAGGGTGGACACTATTATTCTTTAGGGCTTTTTAAAAAATAATGGTAAAAATAGTAGAACTTTTGTTGGTTTCTTGTTATGTGCGACTAATTTTGTCATAGCATCCGAAGTACAAGTTTGATACAGTATAATCTGGTAGAGAATATATTGCCCACCTCTAAACATTGTGTATTGGGTAAAAGAGCCGTTTTTCAAGTGCAGGCGGCTCTGATACACTTTTAATAAGCTTTATGGCCAACTCACATGAGTCTACATTACATTATATCTCTTTGGTTGGTAAATATTACAACTCTGAGTAATAGCCTACAGATTGTGTTATAAATTAAATACAGTGCAGGCACCCAAAGCAGCTTGGACTTAGTTACACATGAACCTTTTGTCCACTCTACACCGATAGCTGATAGTTCTACAACTGAACATTCCTGCACTTTATTTCTGTTTCATTTTACTTAAATATGAAAACAAGAGCTGACCCGAAAATCAATATAGAACATTTATCCAGTTGCAACCACACAACCATGTCTCCTCCAAATCCACCCATGTCTTAACACTCGTATTAAAAAAAATGCTTTTGACATCTCTTGTTATTACAGAGTGTGCACGCTCGCTGTTGATTGCAGTCATTAATTCTCCACATCATTTTAATGGGACTCTTCCTCTCCTCCAAACTATTCATAACATCTCTCTGGTTTGACAGCCCCCCCGTGTAGCTCCTTCTCAAATTACATCCTGAGTGTTTTCCTGTGCATTTCCGACACTTATCTCAGAGTGAGCATTACACTGGCGGCGTGCCCTTGCCCTTATCTCAAATAATCTTTTACAAATTCGGCATTCCTTTCCAATTGATTCAGCAAAGGGTGTCTCTGTTCATAAAAGCGTTTAAGATGTTACAAAGAAGTGTCCTTGTATTTTAGCAAGTCCCGGTGTCCAACGGTACAACCAACCCCTGCAACTCGGCCAAATGCGACGTCAAACTGGAGCTGGCCTTTGAATATCTGATGAGCAAAGATCGGCTGCAGTGGGTCACCATCACCAGCCAGCAGGTTTGTATTGCTTCATTGCAGTTCGCCTGGTTTGATGTAATATTTCCTTTCTTGGTAGAAAACATGCAACATGTTTAATTTCTGTTTTTCAGGCCATCATGATGAGTATCTGCCTCCAGTCTATGGTGGATGAACTGATGGTGAAAAAGTCGGGCGGCAGCATCAAAAAGGTTAGGATTAAAGGAGTCACATTTTTTAAAGCTGTTCGAAATAGTTACAGTTTAGTTTGTACATTTATTATTACACAACATTACATAATGCCTTTGTTGCAGATGTTGAAAAAGCGGCACAATGGGACCTACCATAGATCGGATAGTCAGCAAGCTGTGAAATCGCCCCCTCTAGTGGTAAGATATTGCGTGGCTTACTAAAGGATAAACGTCTAAGGATGGTTCTCACATTGTTTTTCTCTATACATTTTAGGACACGCAGGATCCCAACCGTGAACAAATTGTTAAACTTTCTGTAAGTATATGCTCTATTCATTTGTTGGTAGATGTTAGATACAGAAAGGCTGTACCGCTAAGATCCCGATGTGGTCAAGTAAAACATTTTTTGTACTGAATAAATGGTCATCTTTAGATGCCTGTTGGGTCATGAGACGGCATTAGTTATTTAGTTGTCTCAAGTCAAATGAAGCATTGATGTCGAAAAATGGTATCATCAAGGAACCAGTACTGTGAACCGAGTACTACAAAACCTGAAAGATAATATACTATTTTCAATACGTTGTTGTTTTTCTTAGACCAAGCTGAGTTCAGTGTCACTCCGAGGAATCAGCGCCTCCAACTCTTCCAACGACATCAGTGGCAATGATTTCCATGGTAACTACGCGTTTGAGGGGATTGGGGATGACGACTTGTAACTCCCATCGGGCCATGGCTTTTTACTCCATTCCACTCTCACCTGACGGGACGTCCAAAAACACGCTGAGCCGAGCCGAGCCGAGAGCCCATTGTAGCCTCTTAATTGAGATAGGTCGCTGCCTTACGCTCTCCCTTCATCTGAACTGTTGCACTTTGAAAACATTTTCATCTTGAAATCAAATCGGATCACGAGCACAGTTGATTCTGAATTTTGCATGACGCTGCGGGTATTGAAAGACCAAACCATTCCATTTGATATGTGGTATCTCTTAAATACAGGTGAAGGTACAAATGTTGCTTTTCTAATTAGCTTTTGAGTGCACGGTTCTATGTGGAGAGCCATATATTTAGTTAGACCTGGCACTAGTGATCAAACAGCAGAACTGGGCAGTCAGTGTGTTCTATGGATCAGTCAAGTAAACCAAACTGCATTACGTGCTTTTTCTTCATTCTCCGTGTGCACAAAGTGTGTGGACGTGTCTGTAGTTTGAGCTTGTGGAAACTTCTTTCAGAACTAGCCTTAACTTTTGCGTTTCTGTCTCGTGCGTTTGTTTTGACTCTAAAGCCTTGCAGGGTTTGACCGATGGTGTGTGATTTGGCTGCTTGCACTTGCGTAATCATTTGCACAGTATTACAGGTGGAGGTGAATGTCTGAGCGCAACGTTTCCATTGTGTGGAGATTTATTTTCGGGGCTCTAAAATAAATTGCCTGATTTTTAAAGCATTTTTAAGGTTTCTCATGAATGCCAAATTATAGTTTACTAAAGCGTTTTGCACAAAATCACAGAAAAATACGTCACTTTGTTTGTATTATGTTCATGTAATTAAGTTTTCTGAACAGTTACTAATACCATAATTACCACAGCCTTTGTAATCAAATGTAATCTAAGTTGTATAGAACAAATGTTTAAATGAACTAGCAGTTATTGTTTACAATTTTTTTAGGGGATGTATCTGTTGATTTTTTTTTGGGGGGGGGGGGGTTACAATTGACAATTTGTGTCTAAGCTTCTGTTCAATGTTGCGTGTTCTTCATTGTGCCAATCATCTCTGAGGATGTAATTAAAAGGTGCTTTGAGCTGGCTTATGTTGGAGTGAACACATCTAACTTTAAGTGCATAACAACATGCTACGTTAATTGTAAGAATCATTCCATTTGTACTCAGCCTTTTTAAGCTACTTTTTAAGTTGCCATTAATCAACGCCAGCAAGTCTCACTGGTTGCCAGAACTGTAAACAAAATGTCATCCATGTCTATGTACGTACTGATTAAGGCAATGAATGTTATTTTATTTTTCTAAGTAGTTCTCTAAGTCCGGTGTGCAACTGTGCCCATAAATGCTAAATTTCTCTATATGCATTTATATCACCAGCATCACAAATGTATTGAGATTGTATTGACAGTTGTCAATGTTGGTCTGGTCCTCATCATGCAAAAATAAAACTTTAATTAGGTGAGCCTGTTGTTTCCTTTCTTATAGTTATGTGTGTGATCTATCACGACAGCAGCAGCAGAGTGGACAGTCTGTAAAGTCGGATAACAAAACAAAGTTATGTTTTCAAAAATGAATTGTGAATATTTAAAATAGTTTGATGGTAAGGGCTTTATTGGACATTCAGTAAATGCAATAACATTTTCACTTAAGGCATTTATGAAAGACTGCATAAAACAATGGTAACAAGAAGCACGTCAAAGACCATGTGACATGGCATGTAGGCAACCTGAAACCTCTTGCATATAATTCTCATTTTCATGTTTATGACACACATTGCACATTCAAAAACTACATTACAGTCAAAGTAACACAGCTAATTACCACACACATGCCTTTCACAATCCTTTTTCAAGCAAAATGGGCTTTATTGTAAACAGACCCTTTTTTCTAATATTTTAACAGCATATTTTAAGATCATGATATGCATCAACCAGCAAATAGTGATTTAAGAAGCTGCTCAATTGGCCAAACGACTGATCATGTGCTTTTACATTTTAGGAAGCAGTTGTGCATGTATACTGTAGATAATCCTGAGTACTTTGGTAAAATGACAGTTCAGGGGGTTGTAGGTTACTGCAGGAAGTACAGTGTTTCATTATACACACAAATGTAAATGGGGCACTATTTTCAAAAACATATAAAAGCAGCACAGTGAACTGTAGGATTTGTATAACGAAAACCCTATGGTCATTACTACAATAAATACATTTCTGTAATTGTTACAAAAATATCTGTAGCACACTACAAATGAGGTATTACGAATCTTCAGTGCTGCTCTTCATAAGTGACAGTGAATGAGCACAAAATGGGCTAAGATTATTTTAACTTCGATAGTAGGCGAGAATCAGAAAAACTCAGATCTTAAAATGAACAAAATTAGCAGCCTTAGGACAAGACAAACACACATTTAAGATGGACAAAGACTTGCTGGTAGACTTTTTTTTTTTTAAACAATCTCATGTTTGTAGCATGAGTGTAAAGTCTGCCGCTCTCTAGGCACATACTGCATATTTACTGCTACATCCTTTCTTTGAACTTCCCCATTGTCTTTCCTCACTTCTTCATCCTCATGACCGCTCGTGGAGCCTTTAACCCAGCCGTCTGTATCCAAGCCATGCTTCTTCTGGTGGCGTTTGTAGTTGTCCCAGTGGCCCGTGGTGTAACCACAGTCCTGACACTTGTAGGGCTTCTCCCCGGTGTGGCGCAGCATGTGCCTCTTGAGGTTCATGCTCTGGTTACAGTTGTAGCTGCACACAGTGCACTGGAAAGGCTTGGCGCCAGAGTGGACTCGCTGGTGTCGCTTCAGGTTGGCCAGGTTTCCACAGGCATACTCACACAAATGGCACTTGTACGGCTTCTCGCCCGTGTGCACCCTGTGGTGTCGTTTGAGGTTGTCGAAGTGTGCTGAGGCATAGTCGCATTGAGGGCACTTGTATGGCTTCTCACCACTGTGAGTTTTCATGTGGCGGGCCAAGTGGTTCGGATAGTGTGTAAGGAAAGGACAGGCATTGCATGTGTACACCTTGTCACTGCGCTCACCTGGACTGTTGGGAGACCCAGCTGAGTCTTTAGTCAGCATATCCAAAGTGCACTTGGGACATATTTGAGCAGAGGTTCCATCCTCGTCCTCTAAAATAACACCACACAGTCGGCAGGTGAAGGGAAAGAGGGAGGAGGGCGGTATCCTCCCAGAATTGGCCCCTCTGCTCCCCCTGCTGTCTGTGTCGTTTACTTGTTCTGGGGAAGTGTCAGTGGACGTTAATGGTGGCGGTGATGCTCCCTTCATGCCATCAAAATCAGACAAATATTCATTGTACATGGCTCCAGAAGTCACAATGGGTGTCTGCTTTGGCACCTGTGAAACTTTTATGTGAAGAGAAGATTTTCAATAAGTATGATTAAAAAAAACAAAACAAAGTCATTCAAACTTTTACTACCAATATGGTGCTTGTTACAATTTACAACGTACATACCTTTGGCCGAAGGTACAGAGCTCTCTTCATTTGTCTTCTGTCCAGCAGTGTGCAGCTTTTGATCCATCGGACTACTGGCGGAGCAAAGCTGAAGGTGGTTTCCTGCCGCTGAAGAGACCAGGTGCATGCGCTGGTGGCGCTTCAGGTTGCCGAGGGAACTGCAGGCAAAGCTGCAGCTGTCACATTTGTACGGTTTTTCTCCAGTGTGGATGCGCAGGTGCCGCTGCAGGTTTACCAGCTGAGCCGAGGCATAGGAGCACAGTGGGCAGTTAAACGGCTTCTCCCCATTGTGCGTCTTCATGTGGCGCTTGACATGGTTGGCATAGCGAGAGGAAAAGCCACAGAGGTGACAGGAGTGCACTTTGGGGGACTTGTCCTCACACAGTTGTCCTTTGTCAGTTAGCAGGTTTGTTTCACCTTCACTTTCAATATGGGAATGGATCCCACTGACGCCACTTCCAAAAGGTAAACAGAAGTCTGTTGTCTTGGCTTTACAGCATCTAAGGCAGAAAGGACCAACCAGGTCTATTCCAGGTCCCAGAGGGTCATCCCGGAGCTGCCCACAGCCTCGGCAAGACAGGAACGGTGGGAACGAATGGTCAGTCTGGACACCCCTGCTCTCATCTCCCCTTAAGTTGTGGGTCGTGTTATGCAAGTTGTCTGTCTCACTTTCCATTTTGAGCTGGCTGTAGACTGAGCTCTCCTCATCACTCAAAGGATACACAGAGAAACCAATCTCAGCCGCCACGTCTAAGGAGACAAACACAAGCGAAAAAGTCCAACATGAACAACAATGCATATTCAAAACCATACATACTTAACAATGTGTTTATTTTCACATTGTAATGAAAAGCTAAATACAGTTCAACACAGTGATTGTATTCTGCAAATGAATCTAGATAAGTAAATATTTCAAAGAAACTTTAAAAGTCAACACTCACCTTTCACCTCTAAGATCTGGTAAACATAGCAATATTTCTGGTATGCAAAAAGAATACAAAGACAACAATATAAATGAAGCTGCGGAATAACAGCAAGACTGTGGAGCTACAAAAACAGAGTGCGTTCCTTCCCAGAAACTGAGGGCGTGTGAGGAAGGCTAGAGTGGAGGCTGGCCTTTTATCCTCCCCCTGTGAACCCCCGGTGGATGATTACAGGCTAATGATGATGATGATGATGATGACTGTGCTGGTGAAGCTGCCGATGATGGTTATGATGATGAGGCTACACGACGACGATGATGATGATGATGATGATAATGATGAGGCTACACGATGATGATGATGATGATGAGGCTACACGATGATGATGATGATGATGATGATGATGATGATGATGATGATGAATAAATGCCCTCTCCTAATGGCATCCTTGATGGTAATGATCCTATTTTATGACCCTTGTATAATATTGGTGTCTGTGCTCATTTCTCAACCCCCACACCCTTTTTGTTAACTTTCTTTGACTGAAGGCCACAGAGAAAATACTGTACGAGTCAGAAGATCTATACATATTTGTGTGACCTAGAGTCTGGTTTAATCAGACAGATTAAACCTTTAATTGTAAAGACGTTGAGCTAAAAAAAGAAAAAGTTTTAGCAAGACACCTGGAACATTTGTTGTCAGGCGTGTTCAAACATACTCCAGACGATCGGAGTGATTTAATTTGGAAGAGCGTTCCAAAGGCTCATGGCTTCATAGTCTGCCTGTAGCTTTTCCATTTACTGCTCTTCCCTTAAGACCATTTAAAACAATGATTGACTCTGCTTTTACAACAATGACTGGAGGGTGAAAAAAACTAAACACATATCGAGGGGGGGTTGTTGTTTTTTTACCAACCTGCAAACTTGTCCAGCCCTAAAATCTTGTCATGATCAGAATCTTCAAACTCGAGTTCAGGTCCGAGAAGTATGTCTGTGTCTAAGGAAAGACTTTCCGGAACTTCAAAGGCTAAAGCATCTTCAGAATCCACTACAGGAGCCCAAAACAAAACAAAACATTAGCTGAAATGTTATTAAAAATATGTTACAAAACGGCAAACGTGATTAGTAGGGTCGCGTCAACACGTTTTTGTGAAGACACAATACATATTACGATACAAAGGGGCCGATACAAATCTTATTGTGATACATTAAGTGTGTTGTCTTAGATATTCATACAGGTGCTCGTCATATAATTAGAATATCATGAAAAAGTAGATTTCAGTAATTCCATTCAAAAAGTGAAACTTTTATAATGTATACTTACTTCATTATCACAGACTGATATATTTCAAGTGTTTATTGTTTTTAAACTAATGAAACCCCAAATCAGTATCTTAGAAAATCTGAATATTGTGAAAAGGTTATAACGGTATTGAATACACCTGGTGCCCCACTCTAATCAGATAATTGACTCAAAACCTTTAAATGGTCTCTCAGTAGTTCTGTAGGCGACGCGATCATGTGTTGTGTTGTCCAAAAGACGACCATTGACATCTTCACAAGGAGGGCACGACACAAATGGTCATTGCTAAAGAGGCTGTTCACACAAACACAGGAATAGAAAGGCGAAGGAAAAGATGTGGTAGAAAAAAGTGTGCAAGCGTGAAACAAAACCCATTAAAAAAATCGCGTAATAGGGGTGTAATAGCAGTGCAATAGTGTAATAAGGGCGTAATAGTGTAATAAGGGCGTAATAGTGTAATAAGGGTGTGATAGCAGTGCAATAATGTAATAAGGGCGTAAAAGTGTAATAAGGTTGTAATAGCAGTGCAATAGTGTAATAAGGGCGTAATAGTGTAATAAGGGTGTAATAGCAGTGCAATAATGTAATAAGGGCGTAATAGTGTAATGGGTGCAATAGTGTAATAAGGGCATAATATTGTAATAGGGGTGCAATAGTGTAATAAGGGTGTAATAGCAGTGCAATAGTGTAATAAGGGTGTAATAGCAGTGCAATAGTGTAATAAGGGCGTAATAGTGTAATAAGGGTGTAATAGCAGTGCAATAATGTAATAAGGGCGTAATAGTGTAATGGGGTGCAATAGTGTAATAAGGGCATAATATTGTAATAGGGGTGCAATAGTGTAATAAGGGTGTAATAGCAGTGCAATAGTGTAATAAGGGTGTAATAGCAGTGCAATAGTGTAATAAGGGCGTAATAGTGTAATGGGTGCAATAGTGTAATAAGGGTGTAATAGGGGTGTAATAATGTAATAAGGGTGTAATAGTGTAATAAGGGTGTAATAGTGGTGCAATAGTGTAATAAGGGCGTAATAGTGTAATGGGTGCAATAGTGTAATAAGGGTGTAATAGGGGTGTAATAATGTAATAAGGGTGTAATAGTGTAATAAGGGTGTAATAGTGGTGCAATAGTGTAATAAGGGTGTAATAGTGTAATAGGGTTGTAATAGCAGTGCAATAGTGTAATAAGGGCGTAATAGTGTAATAAGGGTGTAATAGCAGTGCAATAATGTAATAAGGGCGTAATAGTGTAATGGGTGCAATAGTGTAATAAGGGCATAATATTGTAATAGGGGTGCAATAGTGTAATAAGGGTGTAATAGCAGTGCAATAGTGTAATAAGGGTGTAATAGCAGTGCAATAGTGTAATAAGGGCGTAATAGTGTAATAAGGGTGTAATAGCAGTGCAATAATGTAATAAGGGCGTAATAGTGTAATGGGGTGCAATAGTGTAATAAGGGCATAATATTGTAATAGGGGTGCAATAGTGTAATAAGGGTGTAATAGCAGTGCAATAGTGTAATAAGGGTGTAATAGCAGTGCAATAGTGTAATAAGGGCGTAATAGTGTAATGGGTGCAATAGTGTAATAAGGGTGTAATAGGGGTGTAATAATGTAATAAGGGTGTAATAGTGTAATAGTGTAATAAGGGAGTAATAGCAGTGCAATAGTGTAATAGGAGTGCAATAGTGTAATGGGGTGTATTTATTATTTGTTTATTTGAGATAAACAGCGCTTACTTGTTGTGTTTACCTGCTCTCATGGTTACAGCCATACATTTTTTGTCTAAAGGTTGACCTGAAAATGATGAGTACACTGAACTTTTGATACAGCGATACAGTAACATGTTCTATAGTGTTATCAAAGTCAAAGTTGTTAGTTTGCCCTTTGGCCTTGGACTTATTAAACTGTGCATAGTATGTAAGCCAATCGGCACACCTGTTGTCCTGCAGGGATTGGAAAACAACAAAAGAGTCAGGAAAGGAAGGCAGCGTGTGAGGAGAACAGGGAGTGCACAGATCCAGCTGGGCAGCACGGACACAGAGGACACAGGGTATTAAAGGGTGTTAAAGGGTATTGAAGGTGTTGAAAGTGATGAAAGGGTTCAAATTGTTGAAAGGGTTAAAAGGTTTGAAGGGGTTATACCCTTACACTATTACACCCTTACTACACTATTGCACCGATATACACTATTACACCCTTCTTACACTATTACACCCCTATCAGACCCTTATTACATTGTTGCACCGCTATTACACCCATATTACACTATTATACTCCCATTACACGATTACACCCTTATTACACTATTACACCCCTATTACACTATTATACCCCTATCAGACCCCTTATTACATTAGGGGTATTGCACCGCTATTACACCCCTTTTACACTATTACACCCCTATTACACTATTATACCCCATTACACTATTACACCCTTATTACACTATTACACCCCTATCAGACCCTTATTACATTATTACACCCCTATTACACTATTATACCCCATTACACTATTACACCCTTATTACACTATTACACCCTTCTTACGCTATTGCACCCCTATCAGACCCTTATTACATTATTACACCCCTATTACACTATTGCACCGCTATTACATCCTCATTAAACTATTACACACTTATTATAATAATAATAATAATACAGTATTACTTCCCCATTACACCCTTATTACACTATTACACCCTTATGACACTATAACGCCTCTATTGCACCACTATAGTTTTCTCATTCTGCGTTTTCCATTCTGCGTTTTAGACTTGCCGTTAAAAAAACAAAGAGTGAACTGCAGCTGGAGTCAGCGCTTCAATAACCACCACGCACGGACGTATGAAGGCCTGGGGTTCAGCTGTCGCATTCCTTGTGTCAAGCCGCTCTTGAACAAGAGACAGCGTCAGAAGCGTCTCGCTTGGGCTAAAGACAAAAAGGACTGGACTGCTGCTGAGTGGTCCAAAGTTATGTTCTCTGATTAAAGTAAATTTTGCATTTCCAAAGGAAATGCAAAATTCCAAAAAGAGCTGATGAAGGCCACTATCAGAACAACCTGGGCTCGCATAACACCTGAGCAGTGCCACAGACTGATCGACTCCAAATCCACGCCGCATTGCTGAAGTTATTCAGGCAAAAGGAGCCTGAATAAGAGTGCTGTACATGCTCATACTTTTCAGTTGGCCAGTATTTCTAAAAACAAAACTTTGTTTGTATTGGTCTTAACTAATATTCTAATTTTCTGAGATACTGAATTTGAGATTTTCATTTGTTTTCAGCTATAAACATCAAAATAGAAGAAATAATAAATAATATATCCGTCTGTGTGTAAAGAATGGATATAAAATACAAGTTTCACTTTTCGAATGGAATTACTGAATTTAAATACACTTTTTTGTCATATTTTAATTATATGACGAGCGCCTGTAATGTCCCCAAATGTGTTCTTACATTACAAAGAAATACTCATCCTAAATATTGCACTAAATTAAGGGCAGTCCAACGCCATATAGTAAAGTAGTTTTTGACAGATGGCGCTCTTTTACTGCACGCAAGCCTAATGATGCCTGACTCCATCTTCGTAGCTTAATGGCTGCCAAAGCACGGCTCCACAGCTGTCATGTTACAGAAAACAGCTTTGGTTCAAGGACAATATTTCGGCAGCGCTTTACTAGAATACTGACTTTATACTACCCTCTACTGGACACTTCGAAGTACTGCGTCTAACAGAGAAAGTGTCCCATTAAACAAAATTAATTAAAGGACAAAGTGTGCATAGACAGACACCATTATCATAATGGTGTCGGTCTATGGATGCTTTGTCAAAAAGATAATAACTATAAACTCATAATGCTGCATAGTGCTCTTTGGGAGTACTTACACTTGACTGGCTGTGGATTCTGTTGTTTTTTTCTGGGCATCTTCTGGTCAGCCTCACTTTTGTTTGTCGTGTCCCTTCACACACTTTCACAACCATCAGCTTCTCCGTTTACAGCCTACGCTTAGATAAACCTGTAGATACACACAATAAATGAACATGTACTCAATAATGCACTACTGTAATATGTAACCATTGCATTGCATTTAAATCGCACCATTAACGCCGGATTACTGCAATGTGCAATACAAGGTATGTGCAGGAAGCATGCAACCTAGTTATATATCCACCTATGTATATACAAGTAGGCAGATTTGATAAATAAATCACGTCCCTCTAAACCTGTTAGCAAGTTGTTTAGTCAAGTCGTGAATAAACTAATTTTCAATCAGGATACAGTTTATATACGCTTCAGTGTCAATACGATAGGTCACTGGTGTTGCCTAAAGCTAAAATAGCCAAGGGGCTACTGTAACTTCACACTGAGCTAAGCTAACTTACCAAAAATAGATAAATATTCCTCTCGTTCAGGTTAGCGACGCTAGTAGCTACAGGCCACTGTCATTAACCATGAAGATTTCCCTCTACAAAGGTTCATAGTGTGGAGATCCGCCATGTCCTCAAGAGCTGCTGTGACAAAGAAAGGCAATTAATGGTATTTTTCATAACTTAATTGATTTTTGGTGCACCAGTTGTCAACAGTGGCAATAACTACAAAAAGCTTCCGGTATACGTCCTTCAAGTTAAAACGACACGACAGGTCGCGCTTTTAATGCAAACGATAATTTGCCTTAAATGGTGATTTTATTCTACATGATATATAATGAAGTAACTAATCTATGCAAGCGATCTATTGGGAAACGCTTGGTGAAGGGCTACACGAGCTAAACTAAGACAAACGTAAAAGCTTAAAGTACAATTTGCTTTAGTATGAAAAGTGCATCGAGGATAGATTCCGTTTCCACAAACAATTTCCCGCAATGCATTATGGTTTTTGTAGTTTATTTAATGTATTTATATTATAATAATAGAAACAACTATACACGTTGGTTTAACAAATGGCAATCCTGATATTTGTGAATGCATTTAAAATCGATGCCGTTTATGATTTTGTATAATAAACATTTATATGTTTTTGTTAAAATAAAATAAAATAATAGCCTACTTCTTAGTCAAAGCCTAAATAATAAATGAGAAACCAAAATAGCCAAAACAAAAGGATCCGTCTGCCCACATAACAAACTTGTTTTGCTCCATGAGATGACAGACATATGAACAGGGGATCCTGGGATTTTGCGTCAGCCCATTGGTCCAGGTCATTGCAGTGAACCTCGCGTCTGATTCCCCAGTCTGTCGCTGTTCACAGACTCCCTCTTGGTCTCCGCTCTTCCCGTTATTCTCACTGGTGTCCACTACCATCTTTGCTTTCTTCTCCGGTTACATACGCTCGTCGTGCTGCAGTGATCGGCCAAGGGGACTGGGGATAACTTGGCTGCTGTTTGCTCCTTCAGGGGAGGAGCCATTGGTTGATGCTACGCTGCAAAGAGAGGACGCCGCACACAGAGGTATAGAGCGCCTTTTATGTAATACAATTTAACATATGTTCTACAAGCCTTTATCGCGGCTTTTCTCGCCATCTCCCTTTCTCATCTTGCCTTGTCGCATCCTGGATTGTTTGTGGCTGTCATTCTAGTTGGAGGTTGTTGCGATTTGCCACAGCGTCTAAACCTGCCACTCCCTGCAACAATGATGCCCTTTCCAGTGATTTAACAGGATGTTATGTAGGATTATATGACATTATTTTAAGGTCAACTAAATATATTCGCGTCAACAAGAACCCACGTGATATTGTTTTAGGCATATTGTCTGTTCAGTGGAAGCACCCTATAATTTAAATTAGACAGAAGCTAACACCAAAATAAACACAGATCAAATATAGGCTACCATACCATAAATGACCAAATGTGTATGTTTTGTATTTAGGCTTTTAGAAGAAATGGGTCTCATCAGCCACACTCCAGTTATATGGAGGACCACATGGTAGGCAGGATTGTAGTGTTGTCAGGGATGCCATAGGAGTAAAGCTGTGTGTGTGTTTATGTGCAGGCAGACTGAGGTCATTCTCAAGTCTCCAGGACCCGCATTGCTGATGTAGGCTGCTGTCCAGTGAAGGGGAGTTTAATTGGCTGTATTTAGAGCTTTACCTCTAAGGGGGGGAAAAGTACTTAGTTTTTACACTTTGAGCATACTGCCTAGCAACAGTTCATTAACAAGTTTTCTCTCCTCCAACCCCTTTTCACTGAGGTGAGCACAAGGGCATAGGTTTGGTGTCAATGTTGGTGGGGACACTCCACAAAAAGCTTTTTCTCCACGTCCCGCATAAGGAGATACCTCAACAGATGCATGTTGTGTAATGCCATCTGTCATTTATGTCATATGTTGTGAACTGCCAGGCCCCTCTCGCATAAGAAAGATCATGTCACTCTTAGTTGATGCACATTTGACCACTTTTTGTACCTTTTACTTCTATCCAATGTATGTTAATTAAGCAACACAAATTACAATTCAAAATGCATGTGGTTGCACATTGCAATGACCAAAGACAAGATTATCCCCCGGAAAAGAGGCAATTTTCTGATGAATATTACAGTCATTGGATAGCATATATATCTCCCAAAGGACCTGATTCAACACAATTGATTTTTCCCTCTCATGTGAAGAGCCTACTTAACTCTGCTAATAACTAGACAGTGCATACTTTAGGCTGCTTTCGGGTTCAGTGAAATGCCATAATCTGCAGAGTTCTCCATATAAACTCTAACTCTAACTCTAACAGCTCCAGTCATTACCAGATGACTGAAGGAGAAGCATCTTCGGATGTATGCTATCACTATGCCAGTTATGTCTGTTCTTGTTTGTACCTCCTCTAGGGGTGAACAATCTTTGCAATCATAAATTTCAATAATGTATCAGTTTCATTATGGTACTTTATACATTTTATAAAACACATAAGCCTAAAAACTTGAAATCAAGCACAGATTGTCGAGTTATATTTATTTTACACCATTAAATTATGTTGTGTAAGTATTAGACATACCTTTCTCGTTTTGATTGATACTGTTAAATATGGTCCATTACATAACAGATTCTTTTATTAGTCCTGTGGCTCAGCTGCTCTTATTATAAAAGCCTGGGGTTGTCTTCTGTTAGACATAGTGATCAGTGTGTTCCATCTATCACGTTCCCAGTGTCTCCCCCAGTCCACTCTGTCTGTCACTGTCCCTTCCTCCATCAGCTGTTTATGACTCCGGCCTACTACCTAAATGCTCCACCCTGAGGTTTTATTAATGAAGTAATTATTGCATTGTATTTTCATATCCAAATAAATTTTTTGGAAGTGAATGATGTCATCCATGAAATACTGTAGTTTATTCTTCTACGTAAACAAAATTTTATATTTGTAAGATTATTTTAGGTTTACATAACTTTAAAATGTATGTGTATATTTGCGCTTCACTTTGTTTTAATTATTATTATTATTATTATTATTATTATTATTATTATTATTATTATTATTATTATTATTATTAATTTGCAGGGCATTAACATCCTCTCTGTTTTTCCGACAGTGACTGCTGCCATGAAGAGTTCACTAATTCCCACACTCACAGAGCAGACGACATGACTATGTTGTGGAGAGGATCCATATTAGTAATGCTCCCCTCGGGCAGGGATTACCTCCTTCATTTCATGCCTGCCTCCCACGTCACACACAACAGAGGCCTGGTTCACTGAGCTCCCCCTCTTAAAAAACATCATCTTTACTGACAGGGTTAACACTCTGCTACTAACACATGCTTGTTGGCCTGCTCTGCTGCCTCTGCTCCAGCTCCTCGTTATGAAGAGGCCCAAACAGCAAACAGGGCCCTTAAGTTTTCTAAACTTCTTCAGCCGAAAGCCAAAAGCTGAGCCAAGGCCCGAGAAGAATGTGGAAGTCAGGACCAAAGAAGAGGTGGCCATAACTCTGACCCCGAGCGAGCATCCTGAGCAGGTAACGTCAGGCTGCATGACCTCTATTATGAGGTTTCATTATTTCATTTGCATTAGTGTGATCTGGTAAACCTTTGTGCATGCACAGGAGCTCAGAGCAGAAGCTGGAGAACATGCAGAGGCTGACAGAGGAGATGCAGCTGCCCTGACAGTGACTGAGGCCGGTGAGGGTGCTGTTGCCACAGCGACTGTGGAGGTGAGTGGAGTCAATGCCGGCTCCACAGGCGTCCTGTCCTGCTGCTCCAGTCAGGAGCAGTTGTTGGAGGAGCACCTGGAGGAGTGCCCACTGTGCCTCCTGAGCCAGCCGCGCTGTCATTTCCCTCGCCTGTCGTCCTGCTCACACCGCACCTGCACTGACTGCCTGCGCCACTACCTGCGCATAGAAATCACCGAGAGCCGCGTGGCCATCGCCTGTCCTCAGTGCCCTGAGGCTCTGGAGCCTCTGGACGTGCGAGCCATCCTGGATGACCAGGCCCTACTGGACCGCTTTGAGGAGTACCAGCTGCGGAGGTTCCTAGCATCAGACCCAGACACACGCTGGTGCCCCGCACCTGACTGCAGGTGATTCCTTTTCACACACTAGATCTACCTGATGCAGACTTAATATCAAAGTGTTACAGGTGGCTTACTAACAGAACTATTTCCAGAGTAGTAGTTCTCTAATTTATTACACAATGTACCATCTATGAAAATATTTAGTTTGGTTTAAAACCAGACAAAGAACAGGTTTGTAACTAGATTATACTTGGCCTAAAACCAAGTCTAAAAATACACTAAAGTCTGTCTCTTGTAGTTTTTAAAGAGGATTACCTCAAGGGAGAACAAAAATAATAAATTAATATTAAGATAACTGCACAGAACACATTGTACGAATAGGAGAATACCCTCTCCTCACAAGAATATGTATCTTAAAACACACATTTAAGAATAAGTTAGAGGGTAAGAATACATACTATGTTTATTGTTTATTTATTGCATATTGTATTAGTTAGCAGATAATTGTAATGTGTATGCATTTGCACATTTGTTCTAAAATGCTGCATGTGGTTTGGGAGCTTTATAGACTAATGTGTGTTTTCTTTGTGAGACAGTTGAAGTATCATGAACAAACAGGCACTTTTAAAAGCCAGGAGGCCTTTTATTGAATACTAATAAAGTAGTAATAGTCATGTCTATCTTATTTCTCAATTTCTGCCCTGAAAATCTGTTGCATAACTCTAGTTATTGCTCAGTTACATACACACATTCCTCATGATCTTAGTGGGTCTAAAATAGGACATTCTGAAGATTATACCATGTCAAAGTGTTTGTACTAATTATTCAATTACAAGACTGAACAAGAAAGACATGCACAAGCTAAATTATGATAGAAACAGATTAAATATAAGCCTATATGTAAAAGTTTACAAAATAACAGAATAAATGCATGAACGAGAAATATTAGATTTATATATTTCTTCTTTGTGTTTCTCTTCCTCAGTTATGCAGTGATTGCCTATGGGTGTGCAGAGTGTCCTAAACTGAGCTGTGGGCGGGAGGGCTGTGACACAGAGTTCTGTTACCACTGTCGGCAGTTGTGGCACCCCTTCCAGACGTGTGACCAGGCTCGACGCCAGCGTGCTCGCCACACATCAGGGGGCAATGATGCATCTGCACTGTATGTCTTCAATGAAGAACCTGGAGGTGAGGTCCTTTACTGTCTCTGATAAATTCCCGCCGCTTTATTGCTTGATCTATTGTCTTTCAGATGCAGAGGAGATCAAAGCATGTCCTCGCTGTGGTGCCTACATCATGAAGACCAATGATGGCAGCTGTAACCGAATGAACTGCACTGTGTGTGCCTGTCAGTTCTGTTGGCTCTGTATGCAGGAGATCACCGACGTCCACTACCTCAGGTCTCTCATCAGCACCACATGGTTCACACAGGCTAATGATGAATCATAATCACTTTATTGATGTTATTATTTTGATTGAAAACGCTCGGTTTTCCCCATCAGGCACAGGTTTCAAAACCATTTGTGCCAAATCAATGAGTGGCACTGCATGTTTGTTGACGTTTTATGGCAGCTTCAACATTATAACACAAAAGATAAACAGATGAATAAAATAAATATATTCAATTGTCTGAAAGACTCACAGTAACATTAAATAAATGTTCTTTAAAAACAAAATGCCACGAGACTGTTTAGGACGACCATTTCTGTCTCCCATCGTAGCATCTAATATCACGTAAAAACTGTGAAAGTCAGTATTCAGCACGCCATTGTTCAGGGGCTATATTAATCCACACTCTCCATCTGGCCTTTTATTGATTTTCCCTGCCCAGGATCCATTGCTGACTTGTCATTAATTGCTCAGCTCAATTCCAGCTCCACACTTTATTCTGGTATAAGATGTAAATCCACCTGCACTCTCACTCAATACCAAAAGTTCTCAGTGCAGAGAGAATATTGCATCATTTTGTACATTTACTGTAGTCATGTTTTGCGCTCATTACAGTCCCTCAGGATGTACTTTTTGGGGGAAGAAGCCATGGTCCCAAACCCGCAAGGTGTTGTGGCAGGTGGGCATGTTGCTCGGAGCGCCCGTGGTCATCTCCCTAATAGCTGGCATTGCCATTCCAGTTATTATTGTGGGAATACCAATCTATATGGGCCGCAAGGTACAGAACAAACACCTCCTTTTTGCTTTAATTATTGTCATGACTTGTTTGGATAATAAGAGTAAAAACATGCACACAAGTGAGAACTCGGTTGTGTTATCTCTGTGTTTTAACAATCTCCAGGTCCATGGTCGCTGTAAGAAAAACAGTATCTCAGGAAGTAAGCACTACTTGACTGTGGCCAGTGGAGTGATGATGTCCATGTTTGTGTCTCCTGTTATAGCTGCTGTAACTGTAGGTAAGAATATGCTTCATAAAAAAAAAAAAACATTGAATCAGAAATCGACATAGATCAATGAGAAAAAAAATAAAATAAATAGTTCCTTTTTGTGTGCAAAAAGTCAACACATCCCTCAAGCAAGATCTAATTTGTTACCCTGCATTTCCGTGATATTCTTGATCAAAGTGCAGGAACTTGCTTTATATCCGATTGCATAGCTCCCGCACACCCTCACCTGTCCCCTCTGTTGCTGACGCACTGCTACTCTTGTTACGTGCCCGGATCAGACCAGTGTTCTCTGGTCAGTGAGAGGTTGGCACAGGCCCATCCCGCAGCCCTGGTTTTACCCCAGTGATAGGAGTCAATTGTGCCCCACTATCCGTGCTGTGATAATGATGTCCCTTTGTCTGGCCTTAGCGTCGCATTGTGTTTCCACATTCAAAACAATCTCCATTATTTAGGGATTTCACATAGACACATAACACTTGCTTATGGAAATATATGGAGATTTGGCAGTTGTCTTGCATCGGTAACTTGACTGTATTACCCATTAAGGCCTCAGTAATGCTTTCCATAAGCTATGGAGGTATAGTATGTGCATCACTTATATGAAGTGTGTGGCTATGTGCTGAAACAAGTAAAGCTCCCTCTTATGTCAGTTTTGGAAAATGCATCATCAAAAATTGTTTTAGTGGGATTCAGTGGGATTCAAATGTTTACGACGTTGAGAAAAACAAAAACACACAGCACAACTAGTCGTTTTTCATCTCATTTGTACATTCCTACATTTCTATTCTATTTTTTTATGTCTTTGCAGGAGTAGGAGTGCCACTTATGTTGACTTACGTCTATGGAGTTGTACCTATGTCGCTGTGTAGAAATGGCTGGTGTCGCCCACAAGGAGACCCTCCCGAATCTCACAATATTCAACTGGAGGACCTTGCCAACTGTTAGTAACTTATATACCATATCATAATTTATCCAGAATCAACCTGACCGAATGATCTTTTTCTTACAGACCTTCTATTCTCCCACGTAGTCAGCGACCACTGGACGGGTCAGAGCAATCCAACGCTCAATGACACCAGCGTACAGGAAGTGAGGGTCAGTGTCCAGGAAGTGGGTGTCCTGCCAAGTACAAGCAGCACTCCACAACGGATAAATACAAACGACGCTTTAGATGAAGCCACAAAACGCCATGGATACACCCTGCAGGACAACCAGTCAGACTGCGAGGTGGTTATTGTGCCTGATATTAAAGTCACTGACCAAGAAGATGTTCCCCCAAGGTGAGTAGTAGTAGTACTAGTCGTGTCTGCTTTGATATGGATTTACTTTTTATGATGTAATGAATAAACATATGAATATCTGGTGGGGCTGGGAGTCACTTTTGTCACAATGCAATTAATACAATTAATCCGATGCGATTCGTATAGGGATACAATTAGCATTGCGTTTTAATAAGCAATTTCAATTCGTAACCGGTGTCCCTGAATGAATTCGAAAAGAAAGCACAAGTCCACAGAGAGACATTCTGCAAATTGTCAGAGTGGAGACAGTATATTGTTGTATTTTTACACCCTAATTTGTAGGAAATGTCAAGATGAAAATAAATATTGAAAACTTAAACAATGATTTCATGACATGTTTTTATTTAATTCTAAACCAGATTTTTCTTTTATTGTGAGTAATTTGAAACAAATTTGTTTCTGCTTCATCAGGGACAGGACCAACATTGAGGTTCGTGTTGAGATTGAGACTAGAGGAGCGCGCCAGTCCAGCCTAAGTAGCATCCTGTCTGTTGAGTCTTCGGGACGGGCCCATTCGCAGTCCCAGGACAACGTGTGTGCCTCAGAAGTGGAAGAAAGCCAAAAGAGAGAAGAGGAGACCAGACCAGAGGGGGCAGCAGAGGGAACATTTCTCCCCGTTTTTGAAACAGAGACTGTATGAAATTTTGGCTTTAGATATGAGACAGTAACACAAACTAAGAACAGGATTTTTATCGGAAAATGACAGGCCAAGGTTGTCATCCTGCTTCCATGACAGATCCTTCCACCAGATGCCTTTAGCTCCAGCCTCTAAGGACAGACGATTCAAAAAGAAGCTATGTGTTTGAATGTACATGACATACAAATACACTTGAGCATGAGACTGGACCGAGCAGAAAGGATAGCAAACTCGTATTAATCCTACAGCGAGAGCATGTCTAGTTCAGGGGGTCAGTTTGAGACTACCTGACCCCTAAATGGTATTTACTTCAGATCCCTCTTTGTCTGGCTGTATCTTTTGCTGACTTCATTTGTCAATAAAGAGGCCCTTCAAGCATGAGTTCTTGTATGGGGGAATTCCAACAGTGGGATGTTGTCGTAGGACATGTACCTTGAGTAAAACCTTGACTGTTTTCTGTTTTTCAAACAATGAACAAACAAGTTTCCTGAAAGGCGCACTTTTATACAGGTTTGGATCAGGCCCGGATATACAGGGGGTGCAAGAGGTGGCATTGCAACCTCATTTTGAAATGTTTGCCCCCTCAGTTTTAATGGTATCACAATGTATTGTCTGTTCTGGAGCCGGCGCTGGTTTGGATCAAGAAAGGTGGTTGAGCGAAGCTGCGATAACAGCCAACACCCAGTAGAGGGAGCCAAGGTATTATGGATGGTTACAACTAATCTGAGAGTTTGTAATTACAGCTTTAAAATTTAACAAACTTATTTGGCAAATGTGCAGATAAACTTGAGTTGATTCAAATATTAATCGATTTATTTTAAATCCATTGCTTCTGCTTTTAGATAAGAATAAATACTCTGGAAAAAAGTGTCTTACATTACATTATATAATTACACCTTTTATAAAATACAAGACTTTTGTCGAAATGTTGTTCAACCATAGTATAGACTAACAATAAAAGCAACTGTGCCAAAATGTGCTGCCTGGGACAAACCTCTACTTACAGTGCAGGAGTACTGTTACGGTGATCGCTATCCATCCATGCCTTAAGGTCGCTCTCATAAAATAGATGTTAAAGCAGACCATCCCACCGGGTTGATAAGACACGCCCTTAAGTTTAGGAGCGATGCTGCGAGTACAGTCTGTGGGCTGGTCTGCTTCAGCTTCAGTCTCCCCCGAAGGACCGTGACAAACTGCAGCTTGTTTTGCGCATCCTCCACAGTAGCGCGCTTCCTGCTGTAAGCTGCTCCCTGCTCGGGACTCGGGGAAAGTGGAGCTGCCCTGAGCTCTCTGCCCAGACTGGGGGAAAGTGGAGAGACACCTGCGGAGGAGAGCACACACGCCCCGGGATGGACGCGCTCAAATCCGCCGGAAGAGCCATCATCAAGAGCCCCGGAGTTCCGCGCCACACATGGGGAACTTCCAAACACGAGAGTGAGTCTTTCCAAATGTTTGCTCCTTCCGGAATTATATGTAGCCTTTGTTGGTTTAGCCACTGTTCGCTTGTGCATTAAATGTTTAGAAAATGTTGTTTTCCTGCTTTGGTTGTAAACCATCTGACAACATGACCCACCTACTGTGTATCCCAGAAAAAGGAATGTTTGTGCAGCTAATTGCATAATTGAAATGTAAAGAACTAGATTTTTCTGGCACTACAGTAGACCGACTTAACTTTTTATTTAAGCATCCTCACACTGGACAAGGCACTGTGTTAGCTTTATGTTACCATGGCAACCATCAGCATCACTTGCAATCCAAACCAAAGAAGAGGAAATGGACAGTTTTAGGTTATTATTTATCTAGATGCATTTAGGATAATTTTGGTTATAATGTAGTCAATACACGAACAGGGCTGTTAAACATCACTGAAATCCGTGATGTGAAACCACCCTTTTCCTCGAAGCAGCTATAGCTGGAGGCCTTTGGGTGCGGGGTCAGTGCCCAGGCCTCTTGTCTCCATCAGTGTGCTCTGGTGCTATAGGGCTGTGAGTCCTGCCTCAACCTGGATCTCTGCACATTCAATATTAATGTGCCCTTAGTTAAAAAAAAATAATCAAAAATCAAATGTTAGAAGTTAAATGCACGCTTTTCTCTTCAGATTAACATTCTAATGAGAGTTTGTGATAGTGGGTTGTAATTATTTCAAGCACTTACTGTTGAGTTTGACTTCACTGGTTAAGAATCCGTAAGCTGCGGAGAAGCTGTTGCAATCTTCTTTCACGACATTGAAGATAAGAAAAGCTGACACATCCCAACCGCACACTCTCCGGAAAGTTATTCCCTGTGTCACATTTGAAACCTCTGCGCTGTGCTTTCCCTGCCTTGTTGTTGATTTCAAGTAAGGATAAGGGTGTCGTCAAATACCCCCCTGTGCGAAATGGCAGAGGTGGTTGTACATGGGATGAACAGGCAGGAAAAAGGTAAGCAAGACCCTAAATGTGCCTGGACGATGTCTTTGAGGTGCAAAGCTAAGCCTAAATTGGTGGTCAAGTGGTTGGTGGTGGTCGGAGGAGCCGATGCCGCAGATTGGCTGCCTTGCTTCTGTCAGTCTACCCCAGGGCAGCTGAGGCTACAATAATAGCTTACCACCACCAAGTATGGAGTGAGTGAATGAATAATGCTATGTAAAGCGTCTTTGAGTGTCCAGAAAAGCGCTATATAAAACCAATGCATCATTATTATATTATTAACACGGCAGGGAGTCACAACGCAAGACAAAATGTACGCACTTAATATGGACAGTGCAGTATGAATACTGCGTGGAATTGTAAAGAAATGTTGAGAATCTGGAAAATAATATAATGCCCAACCAATTCACAAACAGGGACTCTGTGCGTCTGCAGCATTTTCTGGTTTGGCTTATAATTTAGTTATGCTGTTTAGTATTGTACTGAGGTGAAAACAGTCTTATTAACATTTTATTAATAATCTTATAGAAAGTGTTCCAATGTCAAAAGCTCGTGGAACTGTGTTAAAAAGTACAAAAGAGGGGAACTTTAAGTTATTTTATTCATAGACCCACAATACCCGCCATTGTCCTCTCTTGAAGTCAGAGGTACTAAATGGTACTGAAGTGCACACAGCAGGTGCCCAGAGAGCTAGCCTTCCCCTTAGATCCTGTCACTGCTCCACAGACCCCACACTTGCCCTTGGTGCCAAGGACACAGTCCACAGTGTAACGTCTGCATCTCTTTAAAAGCACGCTTTGGAACAGGCCCAGGAGCAGGAGAACGCCTGTGACATGAACTGAATTGAAAATACCAGTGTTGGTACTGCGCTGGTAATTTCAGATCACTTCAGAAAGCATTACGTCTGCTCTTGTAACCTTTTTCCCCTCAGTCACTCAGGGAAGATCAGACCCACAATCAAGGCAAACAGATTACTTTTAGAGCACCTCGTTGAAACTTGCACATTCAAATACACATGCAGTTCCTTCTTCTTTAGACTTCAGCAGCCCCCCCCCCCCCCCTCACCTTTTCTGCTCCGGCTCAATTGATTCATTGATGAACACAACAATAATCAACCTGATTTTCTTGAGTTTATTATAGTGCTGTGTTGCACAGTGTTGCACACTGTTGCACAGTGTTGTGGACAAAATGCATTAATCTACAGACACTGCTTTTATCAAATAAATATATTGCCCAGTTTTGACCCGGACCTCGTTTAGGGGTAAACTTTTTCCAATGGATCTCAGTTTGTTTAAGAGAGAACAAGCTAAGCAAATCGCCATGAATCCACACCAGTTCATGGGAACTCTGCACTCTCAATTTCTAGGTGTGGTCTGTACCTTATTGTTTTCATAAAGCTTTTTAATTCTAATTAGATTTGTTTTTATTTTATTTTTACTCCATATTCTCATTATGTTATTACTAGTCACATTTTTATGCTCTGAGTGGGCAATGGGATAGAAGTGTCCTGCCCTGGAACACATAGACAGGGTGTGCTTGGGAATCAGGATGGATATACCCAGTACCAGGCTCAGACTGCACCACTGACAACCATGTCCAAAGAAAACATTATTGGCTTTGTGGATGATAAAACATATATTTTAATTGTAATTTGGCCATTCTGACACTATTGTCTTGATTGTCACTTATTATTAGGGCTGAGTACCATTATATTTATTTTGATACCAGTACTTTAACGATACTTTGTTTACAATACCTGAACGATACACTAAAATATTTGTCATCTAGAAAGATAAAACAGAACAATAATGTTAATTTATCCCATAAAAGACTTTTTATGGATACTTTATTTGAGCTCAAACAACCAAGTCGCTTTGTTTGTATATTTTATTGTCCCGTAGTGAAATTTGACCCATCCTTCTAAGGAGCAGTGGGGACCCATCTCCGTGATGTGGAGCCAGGCTGATGGTCAGTTTCACCTGGCTGGAGAATTCACCTATTGTACATGTTTTTAGCGGTAGGGGAAACCGGAGTACCTACGCAGACACAGGGAGAACATGCAAACTCCACACAGAAAGGCCCTGTCCCTGGTGGGAATCGAACCCGGGACCCCTTTCTTTAATGCTGTCCCTGGACCAACAGCATCAAAACTTGGTCTCTAAAGATACATTTTTTGTTGACATTTGCTGTCGATACTATTTTTTTCCGATACCGGTAGTAACTCTTTTTTCAATACCGTGTATATTGTTTAATGGTACCAAACCATAGTTATTATATACGGTCTGCTACATTGTCTGATGACACTATACAGCACTGCTAGGCTGCTTGCTTCACCTAATCACCCCATGTTTGACACTAACTAACTGCTGTTTAAGTGAAAATGTCAAAACATAGACTCTCGTGTGTCTCGCTGGAAGCGTGTTGTGAAATTAGTGGACTGCATTGACTCTTCCTGTCCTCACTGGGAGCTCTGTCAGTGTTGTCAGCCCCAGGGCTTGCATAGGAGCTGACAGGGGCTTGACAGAGAGACATTCAGGAGTATGGGGGGTATGGTTTAGTCCGGGACCCTCCAGGAGCAATTATCTCGGGATGGCTCGTTAAGACTCAGCAGCCCGTGAGTTAGATAGATGCTGCCTGCACACGAAGCAAGTGATTGTGGGAATAGAGCGGGTAATGAAGGAGAGGATGTCAGCTGTGGTGATGGAGCTTTAGCTTTGTTAAAGAGGGATTCCTGAGCTTTGCATGATAAAGATGAGGAGATGATACCCAGTGGCGATGTGGGTTTGTCTTATGATGAGGAATTAAGCATCTTTTGATATAGACTTAGTACTGGATTACTCTGCTTTTTAACCTTCAGCTAATGTATTCATTAAGCAATTGAATTACCATACTGGTGGTATTTAGCTCACAAGGGCAAATTTAAATGTCACTTTGGATAGACTGACAGCAGCACTGAGGGCTGGAGTTGCAGGTAAGGTGAGATTAGCATATAAAAGACGTCGATTTTAATTATGTGGATGTGCATTTCCCATTTTAGCTTCTTCTAGAGTTCGTTCTGGCCTGGATCTACAAAGGTGCTAAGGGGAGCATTGCAACCTCGTACTTCATGTTGACAATTTCCCTTTGCACCCCTCTAAAACTCTGGCGCCCCCTATGTCATTGTTTTCTGGAGCCGGCACTGAGTTCCTACCATTTACAAGGTTCTATCTGCGTTCTGAGTAGCTCTGAGATATTTAGGTTTAAAGTTTTGACCACTATTATCACTTTCTTGTCCCAGTAGGGAGATGTTTAGTCCTTTTGTCAGGAGTAGATTGATCACTGTTTGTTGTACAGGATTTAGTTTAATGGGGAAAACACAAGCACTTAAGAAAACCACACACTGTGACGGGGACAACATGCAAACCCAGGACCATTTTCTTGTGAGGCGAGAATGTCTAAGCCGACCAGTCATTTTGTATGTATCTGTGTAACTTATTGGCCCCTCCTAAAGCCCATAGTTGTTGCCACTGCCCCTTAACAATAGAAAATGCGTACTCAACATAAACTAGAAACTACAGTACACTAAAATGCAGTGACAATAAGGCAGATTTTTCTTCTTTTGTTTTTCTCTTTCCCAAAACAAAAGATACCCATCTCCCCAGACCCCATAAATGGTAAATGGTCTCAACTTATATAGCGCTTTTCCACCTACATTAGGCACTCAAAGCACTTTACAGCAAGGAACCTCTCACCCATTCATACACCAATGTACGCAGACACATAGCATAACCTTGACTAAGTGCACGAACTTAGCTAATCCGCAGTCTCTTACACAGTGATTTCACAGGACAGATTTCACATCTTTACTCTGCATAATTCACGCTCACATCCCTAGAGCCAGAGTCAGAGCGAGGAGAGATGCAGCGATAAAGTGCTGCTAATGAGTTTTCATGGGGAAGAGGAACCTGTCCATGTCCAATAGATTTAGTATTTCAGAGATCAGCAGATGTCTCATATATATCACAGGCCAGTCTGATGGATGAAGGCTCAGAGACTGATTTGCCTCCATTAGTAGAAGACAAGTGACAAGTCAAATGAGATATGAAAGCAAATCGGTAGATTCATTTGTTGATGAATAAACCAAATGGAGTGAGTAATAGTAAGTGATGCTTCTAAATATAGAGAAGTCTCAGTATTTTTTTTACACCCTGTTGCCTATAGCTTGCTCAATGCTCCTATCTGTTTCTAAAGACGGCACCTTCCACTTGTCTGTGCCTGTAACTATTGAAGTGAGTGTATTTTCCTATCTGTTGGGTCCCACCAGAATTGATTTTAAACCCTCAGCCTGGTGTTATTAAAGCTACCCCACGTCATATTGTCTATCGATTTTGTCCATGGTCCTACTGGGAGCTGTGATGTATGGACGCTATATAACACACTTCACGGCTTATATATTTTTAACAAACCATCTATTTTGATGGTATCATTCAGTTTATGAATCGTTATTGTTGCAATTCACTTTAACCTTTTTGAAAGTTTCTTCTGTATAATGCTGCACTTTCCAGACGGATGCTGTTTTATGCGGTATCTCCATAGGGGTTTTGACACCTACAAACACCACCTCGGTTCAGAGAAGTGAATTATGCAACACCAGGAAACGGAGAGGTCCTGTCTCTAAAGCGTTCATTGCACTGCAGGCAAAGTTATTCGGCTGCTGCAGGTTTAGTGAGAGCGTACATACAGTATATCCCCCAGTAGTACCCATGTTCACTGATTTCTATGGTTAGGGGGGACCATATGGTGCTGAGGTGTACATCCACATTCAGTCGATGTGAGATTATCTTTCCCCCACTGAGCGCATGTATAGCTAGATTGTTCACCTACTTTTAAGGAATAGGCCACCATTTTTGCATACTGAGATATGTTCTTACCTTAGTTTAGACAAGTTGATGCGTACCTGTCTGGTCTTTGTGTGTGCACTCAGACACGCTAAAACACCAAACATGCTGTTAGCATTTAGCCTCTCCTCCTCTCTTCATGGACCCAAATGGGGTGAAGTTAGAAGCATCCAAGCTCTTCCTTGTTGTGGATGCCAACAACATGTTTGGTGTTTTATTGCGTGACTGAGCACATGTGTAAAGACCAGACGGGTACCCATCAACTCGTCTAAGCTCAGGTAAGAAGATATCTCAGTATACTAAAACGGTGGCCTATTCCTTTAAGGGCATCATGCCTTTGATCCCAACCCATGCCCTAATCCTAGCCTTCACCCTAACCCTAACATTTAATTTTTTACATCTGGAGGTACCGAGGGAGGAACATCGGGCTGATCCAGTTTGGGCACACTGCTGTTGCTCTGTTGGCAACAACAGTTCAACAACTGTGCTAAATCAAGTTCAATTAAAGCAATTGAATAAATCTCTGATCAGTGTTCACATGCTGCCATGGGCGTCGGACTGGGGGGGTAAAGGGTACTGAGTACCCAGGGCCCAGAGGAGGGTAGGGGCCCTCAAAAGTGCTGCAAAAAGCGTTCTGTATTGTACTTTCTAAATTTCCTCATAATTGATACTATAAGAATTGAACACAACCGGGCGGAAATACAATGGTTGCTGGACAGAATTTTGCACAAACAGTAATGATGGATGATATCTCAGGGCCCTGACACCCCTTTAACAATGTGCGAAATGGTTCAGCCCACACACCGGTGGTCAGGACCACGCGCTTCAACTCAACAGTGACTTTGATGAGGTGGGCTCTGCAATGCAATGGCACAGAGCTAGAAAAGAGAGATATTAGTCTTGCCTCGCTCTTATGTGCTTTTATTTAACACTGGCCTATTCTAGCCTTAGATGCAACTTTCTGTCCTAAATGACAGTTAAACATGAGGTGAGGCGAGTCCCTCTGTCTGTGCTGAGAAGTGGATGGTGCAGAGAGAAAGAGCCAGAGACACAGCTCCATCTTTCCTCGTTTTAACCTCTAAAGTTTCTCTTTCCTTATATCTATTGTAACTGACTGCCACCAGGCCAATAGAGTGACCAAAGCCACAGGTCGCTCACGCTATTTTCGCCGAATTAAATATGCTAATTAGCCGCGCGCATTTGGAGACTCGCATTATAAACGCGCAGCTTTGGAGACGAGTCAACGTGGTTCTATTGAAAAGGTGGAGGGCTCGTGCCATTTAGCCTATTCCAGCGTAACTTTTTTAGAACAAGAATTTACTGACAATACACTTAAAGGTCGGCTTCAAATGGTGAGAGAGGCCAGGGAACAGGCCCTTGAGTTTTGTGTTCATGCCTGTGGGCCAAAGAGACACCATGTAGTATAATTATTGTTTGTAAAATAGCATTTAAAAGTCACAAATGTGTTATTCCCAGTACAAATATCCTAAATATCCTGGTGCAGCCCTCCTGTTTAATGTGGTATGCTAATTATCATTATGTTCTATCTAAAGCTAGCAATTTCAATTGGCCCAATGAAAGTAGAATATTCCACCATCAATTTAAATATCTATATCACTACCGGGATTAAAGGTTATTTAATTTCTGTAACTGAAGCCAAATAAAATGAAATTTCAAGTCAAACTCCAAGGTTCCACCAGGGGTCCACCAAGATAGTTTGTACCCGGGGCCCAGAATTTGGTGCTACGCCCCTGCATGCTGCTCAGTGCAAAAAATTGTTGAGTGTAAAAATGGTAGTTGGAAGCAGTCGGTCTATGCAATATATCCTTTGCAAACATATTTAAAAATAAAATTAAATCCTGTATGCATAGAATCTTCTTGTGCATAATATGTTTTATAATATTATTATAAAACATACATTTTAAATCTAGTCTTGAGAAAGTGGATCTTTTCCCAACATTGTGCTACTTTGAGTGCTTCAAGATGTATTTTGTTTATTTTTTTACTTTAGTAACATTGAACCATTATAGTATGAGAGAAAACGTTGTGAACAATATATACAATGAAATACATACATTTCAACCAACCGCTTTTTATGCTATCAGACCTATGCCTTTGTTTACCCTGCCCAAGCTCTTGTATTGATTTAACCTGATGCAGGACAGGCACAGTGCAGAGAGGTCGAGGTATCCAGTGATCAGACAAGCATCCATCTCTCAGCTGGACTGCTCTAAAGTGCTTCATCGCATTAAGGGGGATCCTCTGGGAGGCCCTCATCAGTTAGAGATGTCCAAACATCAGCGATTTTTGAAGGTGCCCTGAAAATAGATGCTGTTCAAAGTGTTGTCTTCCTTTTGTTTTGTTTCAAGATTCGAGTAAGCGTTTTGACCCACCTGTTACTACAAAGCTTTTTATAACGCAGTTGATGAAGGTGGCAGACTCTGGGGGGAAATGATCCAAATAACTTCTTGTTTAAATTGCTAATGAAAATAAGCTTTCGCAAGAGCCAAAGAGGAAAAATAGCTGAGAGGAAATGTTCTTCCTTTTTTATCTTTAGTCAACAGCGTACATTTATGCTTCAGACCTACCTCATTATTATACGTTTGCTTCTGTCGTTTGTGGCTTGGACAAACATGCAGCGCTGAGTCACTCAATAAAAACATGCAGGCCCTGATGGCACTGCAAGTCACCTCTACTTCACCTCTCAGTGATAAACTGCCTGTGTGTTTGCCAACAATCTTTCTAGATTTTGCTTGAATAAAATGTGGATTTAGTTTATTGGTTAACTTAATGCATGTTTGCAAAAATTAGTGATTATGCGATACAATATGTTCTGACCTTTGAGCCCTTATCTGTATTAACGCCCATGCATTACAGGAACATAAGGGCCCCAGCCGCCACACACCAGCCGTCATTGTCCCCATAGCAAATATTGGCACAATGTTTACAATGGGTGCAGCATCCATCCCATTTCTCGGGACAGCTGTAAAGGACAAAACACTGTGGTGCTTAAAGGCTGAATGTTCACTACTCTTTACAATCCCCATAATTAATTACACAGGCCTCTAGAAGATGGTTTGTGTTTTGCATAGTAAGTACAATACAAGCTATAATTAGTATTCAGCATACGTCTTTTAGTTTACAACGACTTTTCTGCTTGCTGTCTCTTCATTCTGTTTCAATGTTCCTATCTGTCCAAAACAGCTTATGCAGATGATGTACATGAATGTTTGAAGACGTAACTTCAACACTTTAATTATACATTTTAAAGGCTTTAATTTACCACTTAATTGTAGATATATTTTGCTAATAGAACGAATGGTGATTGTCGAAGTCATTTCTCAACTCATGTACTGTAGGTTTAAGACCCATTAATCCACAGCCCATTTGCTTCACAGAAAATGGTCCCCAACCGCCCATTGAGAACCACTAATCTAAGTAACAGCAGAGATACTGTATTTAGGTGGAAAGGGAAATAAAGAGAAATCATTATCACTGTACTTAACGCCAAAGAATCACCAAAAGAGACATACAATATGATATTGGATATCGATGAAAAAAGGCAAGCTGATAAGTTACAGATTACTGTTGGTCCTAACTGAATACAAACTACGCTACAGTGGCAGAGTAGTTTGCAATCTCGAATCCCCCCACTGGAACGATGCAATATACCATAAGCTTTAAAGGGACTATACGGAGTTTAAAAATGTTAAAAATTAAGTATTTTCCTCCCCCTACATGTTCCAACAATGTCCTAATGTGTATGTAACGAACAGGCTGTTCGTTACTGGACATTTGCACCTTATTCGCACAGCACTTTGGCATTTACCTTGCACTTTAAACACATGGCACTTTAAGTAGGCTATTTTGCACAAAAGTATACACACGATTGTCTTTTAAATTATTTATTAAAGATTTATTTGTTGCCCCGTAGGTCCGGTTGGGGTACGTCACCTTCGGTAATGGCAGCCGGTCCTGCGGAGGCAACATGACAATTAGTATTGATTGTGCAATATTATGTGCCAGCTTTTAGGTGTTGCGTGCTTGTGGTGGATGTTGAGAATGTTGTGTGTGTGAATGTTGATCGGTGTGCTAAGCAGCTTACCTGTCCTCGGCTGTGTCCGAATGTCCACACTATTCCCTATATAGTGCACTATATAGTGATCACGCCATTTTGTAGGGGTGTCCGAATGTCCAGAGAGAAAAAAGTAGTGCACTCAAAATTTCCCACAATGCATTCTGAAAAGTAGTGAGCATCAGCGGTCACTAAACGGGTCAATATAGCCCACAATGCATTGCGAGAGTCGGAGAAGAATGCCTGACAGCAACAGGTCTTTGAACTAAACAACACGACGGAATGAAATCAGCTGTTTCAATCGTGTGTTGCGTATTTCTCAGGAATAAATGACTTAAATATAAACAGTTACGGTGAAAAATGCTAGCGTTAGCTGCTTACCTTTAGCTCGAGCTGTTAAATGACCGATAGCTTCCTCTCAAATAATCCAAGCCATGTAAAATCCATGTTAAATATATCTGACTCGTATTTATCCATAAATAGTCCCCTGTTTCATGAGTTTGGTTGATCTTTATCGCAGAAATATTTTTTTTCCGGAGTTTAGCGAACTTTTAGCAGATGTAGTGCACTCATTCTGCTGGCGCTTCGGACACCGGGCTGACGTACTTTCTGCACGTCTTTGAGCTAACGCTGGAGTGTTTTTTTTTTTATATGTGATGGTTAGTTATCTTTAACGTTGAATAAGTTTCAAAGTTCTTTGTGTTGACTTATACTGCCCTCTTGTGGCGCGTGCTATTTTTGCGGTTCTGCCGTTGAGGACGTTGAGCTGTAATTAATGGCTGCCGTCTTACCGTCGTTTGGCCCACATAAGGCTGTAAGTTTTCGTTTTGGATGTACATTGTGTTGATCTTTGAGTGAGCTAGTGCTACACTGATTAGTTTATTTTAAATAAATATGTTAAAAATTTGTTTTTATTGGTACTGTTAAAAACGTTAGCTTCTTGCTAGCAGACTCTGTTAGCTCAGGCACAAGATGTTGTAAAGACGCATTCTAATTGTTGTATTTTTTGTGTGTTTGTTACAGCTTTACAATGAGAATTAAAATGGAAATGACGAGTAAACATCTTTTCAATCAAAATCATCTGTTCGCTGTCTGTCTTAACTAGATAGCACTCTACATCTAGTGAGGACAGAACAGTAAAGAGCCTTATAATCAGCAGACGGCACCAGAAGTGGTAATCTTCAGTCATCCAGTCATGTTACAGCCAGTGGACGCTCAACCCCAAGGTCAGCAAAGGAGCCCTACTCCACCAGACAGTCTAGAAGAGCTATGGGTAACACGGTCTCGTTGCTCCGAATCCTCAAAGTCATCCAGGTCATCAGCAAGCATTGCAGCACTCAAAGCGCGAGCCAAAGCTGGGGCTGCACAAGCGCAGTTGGCCTATGCAGAAGAGGAAGCTGAAGCTATGAAGAAACAGGCTCAAATCCAAGCTCAACTACACATACTAAAGTTAAAGAAAGAAACAGCAGCTGCAATGGCAGAAGCAAAGATTCTAGAGGCAGCTACTCAGTTTGAAGAAATCCAACCACTCCATCAAGAGCATTCATCCAACCACTTTTTGGACCCCAAGCAAAAGGTTCAAAACTACATTGACAGTCAAGTTTTCCTGCCAGACACCCAAATGTTGGCACAGCCTCCAATCTCAAACACAAACCCCTTTTACCAAGGTGAAATAACAAATGCAAACACTCAGCCAATCCTTCCTGATGCTTTTGATGTCAAGTTAAAAACCCAGAAGCAACAAAGTCCATTCAATTACAACTACATATCAGCACCCAATCTTCCCACTTCATATCCAGCAGCAAACTATCCGTACCAGCCATTCCGTCCATTTTACGCACAGCAGACATCAGACGTAAATGATGTAGCTAAGTATCTGATGAGGCGTGAGCTTGTGACAGGCACAATGCAGAAATTCGATGATGACCCACAAAACTATCGTGGCTGGAAATCCTCATTCCTGAACATCACTAAAGACTTATCTCTGTCGCCCAAAGAAGAACTAGATCTACTTCTGAAATGGCTTGGACCAAAGTCAACTGAACAAGCAAAGAGAATCAGTTCAGCCCAAATCAACAACACCACTGCAGCTCTCAATATGGTGTGGCAGCGCTTGGAAGAAACCTATGGTGCACCTGAGGTAATCGAACACTCCCTCTTTAAGAAAATCGAGAACTTTCCTAGAATTGCCTCTAGAGACAATACCAAACTAAGAGAGCTAGGGGACCTCTTACTTGAACTTGAATTAGCAAAATCAGAGGGTTACTCTCCAGGGTTAGCCTTTCTAGATACTGCTCGGGGTGTTAATCCTATAGTAGAGAAGCTGCCGTATTCCCTACAAGAAAAGTGGATCTCACATGCATCTAGATACAAGTTAGATCATCGTGTCACATTCCCACCTTTTTCAACCTTCTCTAGGTTTGTGCAAGAGCAGGCACGTATAAGAAATGACCCTAGCTTCTCTTTTCTGTCAGCATCCCAGCCTAAGTTTGAGAAACCTGTTAAAACCAGTACTCGCCCAATGATATCAGTGAAAAAGACTGATGTAGCACAGGGTATTGAGTCCACAGCATCAAGTGAAGAGCCTGACAAGCAATGTCCTTTGCATAATAAGCCGCATCCCCTCAGAAAATGCCGCAGCTTTCGCAGCAAGTCTTTAGATGAGAGAAAAGCATATTTGAAGGAGAAATACATATGCTTCAAGTGTTGTGCATCAACCAAACACCAAGCTAAAAACTGTCCAATCAAAGTCGCATGCAATGAATGTCAGAGTGAAAGACACAATACAGCTCTGCATCCAGGTCCCCCCCCTCCTCCTCACTTCACACCGCCGCCAGAGGTGGAACAGCACGGCGGGGAGCCTGAGCCAAGTCCACGGCCTATCTCTGCTACCACAATGTGCACTGAGGTATGTGGGGAACAGTATAGTTCTAGGTCCTGTGCCAAGATCTGTCTAGCCAAGGTTTATCCAGCAGGGCAAAGAGAAAAGGCAATAAGCTTGTATGCGGTTATGGATGAACAGAGTAATCAGTCTCTTGCTCGCTCAGACTTTTTTGACATCTTCAGAGTTAACGGAGGCACACAGGTGTATACGTTAAAGACATGCTCAGGTGTTATGGAAGTGACTGGGAGGAAAGCTAAAGACTTTATTATTGAGTCCATAGATGGTCATGTTAAAGTCCCACTGCCTCCTATGCTAGAATGTGACATGATCCCAGAGGACCGCTCAGAGATACCCTCACCTGAAGCCGCCCAACATCACCCACATTTGAAGGTGCTCACACACAAGATGCATCCTGTTGATCCAAATTCCCAGATACTCCTGCTGCTAGGTAGAGACATCTTGCGGCTGCATAAAGTGAGAGAGCAGTGCAACGGTCCTAGTAATGCACCATTCGCACAGCGCCTCGACCTCGGCTGGGTCATCGTGGGTGACGTATGTTTAAGTGGCGCACACAAACCAGCTTCTGTCACAGCCTACAAAACTAACGTCTTGCTCAATGGACGTCCTTCGTATTTCAGTCCTTGCACCAATGTCCTGCAAGTTAAAGAGAGGAAGGTAAAGCAAGTTATGAATGAGTCTCAACATTGCACAGATACTTGCAAAGCAAAACAGACAGACAATCTTGGAGATACACTTTTCATCAAAAGCGAGGATGATGAGAGGTTGGCACCATCACAACAAGATGCACAGTTTCTCTCAATAATGCAAAACGAAATGTATCAAGATGAGACAAACAGCTGGGTTGCACCCCTTCCCTTTGTTACTCCCAGACAACGTTTACCAAATAACAAAGTCCAAGCTTTAAAGAGACTCTACACACTCAAACGCAGTCTGGACAAAAAACCTAATATGAGAGAGCAATTTGTACAGTTCATGCAGAAAATTCTTGACAACCAGCAAGCAGAAATCGCACCCCCCTTGCATCCCGATGAAGAGTGTTGGTACCTCCCAATGTTCGGGGTGTACCACCCGCAAAAACCCAACCAAATCCGTGTGGTTTTTGACTCGAGTGCCAAACACGAGGGTATAGCACTCAACGATGTCCTTTTAAGCGGCCCAGATCTTAACAATGCTTTGCTAGGGGTGCTCATAAGATTTCGCAGAAAGCCTATTGCAATAACAGCAGACGTGGAACAAATGTTCTACTGTTTCACTGTGAGGGAAGATCACCGCAATTTCCTGCGATTCCTTTGGCACAAAGACAACGACATCACAAAGGAGATCATCGAGTACCGCATGAAAGTTCATGTGTTTGGGAATCGGCCCTCTCCCTCTGTTGCAATTTATGGCCTACACAAAGCAGCGGAAGTAGGGGAGATGCAATACGGCAAGGATGCAGCACAGTATGTCACCAGGAACTTCTATGTAGACGACGGTCTTATCTCACTCCCCACAGAACTCGAGGCAATCACTCTCCTGCAAAAGACACAGGCAATGTTAGCCGAGTCGAACCTGCGCTTACACAAAATCGCCTCAAACAGCAGCATAGTCATGGAGGCCTTCCCAACAAGTGATTTGGCAAAGGACATTAAAAGTCTCAACTTAGACAGTGACCCTTTGCCTGTGCAGAGAAGTTTAGGCATAAGCTGGAGTCTTGAATCTGACACATTCACTTTTCAAGTGTGCAAAGAGCAAAAACCCTTCACTAAAAGAGGCGTACTGTCCACTGTCAATAGTTTGTACGACCCCTTGGGTTTTGTTGCGCCTATTACTGTACAGGGAAAGGCACTCATAAGAGAACTCTCCTCCGAACCATGCGACTGGGATGACCCTTTGCCCCCAGACAAAGAAAGGGTATGGACTGCATGGACAGATTCTCTTCTCGATTTAGAGCACATACACATTCCTAGACCGTATGTACCATTGTCTCTCTCCTCACTGCAACATAGAGAACTTTGTGTCTTCAGCGACGCTTCATCCACAGCAATAGCCGCTGTGGCCAATGTATGTGTTCAAAATGACCAAGGACAATACTTCACCGGATTTGTCATGGGAAAATCAAAAGTAGCACCAAGGCCAGCGCACACGATCCCTCGTCAAGAGCTGTGCGCCGCTGTCCTCGCTGTAGAAATGGCAGAGCTCATATGTCAGGAAATTGACTATAAGCTGCATGCAGTCAAGTTCTACACGGACAGTAAGATTGTGCTAGGTTACATCAACAATACAACAAGGAGGTTTTATGTCTATGTATCAAACAGAGTCTCGAGAATTAGAAAATCTTCAGTGCCATCACAATGGCATCATGTCTCATCAGAAAACAACCCGGCAGATATTGCTACACGTCCAATAACAGCACTTCTCCTGCCACAAACATTTTGGTTCACGGGACCACCTTTCCTGACAAAAGAACTGTCACAGTTACCTCCTACTGCAGACATAAGCAAGTTCAAACTAATCGAACCAGAACAAGATGTAGAGATTCGACCAGAAGTCAATGTCTGTGCAACCCAAGTCTGTATCAAATCGCTCAGCCCTCACCGTTTCGAAAGGTTCTCATCATGGACAAGTCTCATTAGAGGTATGACAAAACTCATCCAAGTAGCCAGAAACAGATCCAAAGCTGTAGACCAAAACACAACAAACCTGCAAACTCAAGCTAAACTGACAGTCATTACAAGTGTTCAACAAAGTGCATTTAAAGATGAAATTAAAAAGCTGCATATAAGGGAACAAATCTCAAAACCAAGTCCCCTGTGGAATCTAAACCCATTCATAGACTCAGATGGACTGTTAAGAGTGGGAGGTCGCACATCTTTAGCGAACTTTCCATATGATGAAAAGCACCCACTGATACTCCCTAAAAAGCATCATGTGTCAACTCTGCTTGTGAGACATTACCACAAAGATGTCGCTCATCAAGGTCGCCACCTCACCGAGGGGGCACTACGTTCTGCAGGTGTTTGGATTATCGGAGGCAGAAAACTAGTCTCAAGTGTAATCTATCAGTGTGTCACATGCCGTAAACTTAGGGGTAAACCCACTGAACAGAAAATGGCCAACCTTCCTGAAGACCGCCTTGTCATGGAGCCCCCATTCACGAGGGTAGGCTTGGATGTTTTTGGGCCATGGACTGTAGTCACTCGCAGGACAAGGGGTGGTAGCGCTGAAAGTAAGCGTTGGGCAGTTTTATTTAGTTGCCTAGGCACCCGCGCAGTTCACATAGAGGTAATCGAGTCTATGTCCACTTCAAGCTTTATTAATGCACTACGAAGGTTTTTTGCCGTCAGAGGCCCTTCCAAAGTTTTCAGATCTGACCGTGGCACTAACTTTATCGGGGCTTGTAGAGAGTTGAAAATTGGCACACATGACCCCGAGATCCAAGATTACCTGAGCAAAGAAGGTTGCACATGGACTTTTAACACACCTCACTCATCGCATATGGGTGGCTCATGGGAAAGGATGATAGGCATTGCTCGCCGCATTCTTGACGCCATGTTACTGCAGTCAGGCCCTACTCGTCTCACACACGAAGTTCTCACTACGCTAATGGCAGAGGTTATGGCAATTATGAATGCCCGTCCATTAGTTCCCATTACCACAGATTCAGACACACCTACTGTTTTGACACCATCCATGCTCCTAACTCAAAAAGCTGGAGCCGCGCCTGCTCCAGAAGGGACATTCGACATTAAGAACATGTACAAAAAGCAATGGCAGCATGTTCAAAGTCTTGCGGATGTCTTTTGGAAACGCTGGAGACAAGATTATCTGTCAATACTGCAAGTAAGGAAGAAATGGACTCAGGACATGGATAATATCAGAGAAGGAGATGTAGTCTTGGTAAAGGATGGTCTAGTGAAACGCAATGAATGGCCCATTGGACTCATTACTAAGTGCATTCTCAGTGAAGACAAGAAGATCAGAAAAGTTGAAGTAAAAGTTGTAAAGCAAGGCACTCCACGTGTGTACATGCGACCAATAACTCAAGTTATTCTTCTGCTCCCCTCGAACAATGATCAAGCAGATTAATTTTAAAAAGTGATAAGCCTATAGTGGTATATAAGTATTATACCAGGCGGGGAGTGTGATGGTTAGTTATCTTTAACGTTGAATAAGTTTCAAAGTTCTTTGTGTTGACTTATACTGCCCTCTTGTGGCGCGTGCTATTTTTGCGGTTCTGCCGTTGAGGACGTTGAGCTGTAATTAATGGCTGCCGTCTTACCGTCGTTTGGCCCACATAAGGCTGTAAGTTTTCGTTTTGGATGTACATTGTGTTGATCTTTGAGTGAGCTAGTGCTACACTGATTAGTTTATTTTAAATAAATATGTTAAAAATTTGTTTTTATTGGTACTGTTAAAAACGTTAGCTTCTTGCTAGCAGACTCTGTTAGCTCAGGCACAAGATGTTGTAAAGACGCATTCTAATTGTTGTATTTTTTGTGTGTTTGTTACAGCTTTACAATGAGAATTAAAATGGAAATGACGAGTAAACATCTTTTCAATCAAAATCATCTGTTCGCTGTCTGTCTTAACTAGATAGCACTCTACATCTAGTGAGGACAGAACATTATATGATAGTTTTAATTTTAATTTAAATGTCAAATAAAACGCCTCTAAAAGTGCCAAAACTGTCATTCTGTTTCATAAAATAAACGTTTGTAACAATAAATAAATTCAGAAGAAAAAAAAAGAGGGGAAAAAATCTGCACGCCGCAGCGCGCCTGACGTCACGCAGCTCGGAGAAAGTAGTGGGCTTCTGTCCGAATTGCCAACAGAATCAGTGGACTATATAGTCTACTATATAGTGCGGGCCTATGTAGTGAATGAGGGGTTAGGGACTACGGTGGACATTCGGACACAGCCCTCTTGTGTCCAGGGTGGCGGTGTCTGGCCAAAAGATTCCCCGGGGAACCAGACGCTGCTGAAATGCGTTCCGGGCTGGACCAAGGGGAGAGCAAGCGCGGGGGTGGCTGCAGGAGTTTTAGTCATTTTTAGGATGTAGTTGGGTTTAGTTTGGGTTTGTCGAGGAGTTTAATATAGTGGGGTTTTCTTTGTTTGTTAAGGTTATGGGTTTGTGTTGGAGGATTTTAATGGGTTTTAGAGTAGATGGCTATGATTGTGCACCTGTGTAGTTGGTTGGTTTTATCCAGTTTAGGGGGAGGGTATTTAAGGCGTGTGATGCCCTCACTCTGGGTGTGCTGCTGCTGGAGACCAGTTTTAAAATCCTCTATTGCATTTTTTTTGTTTTGTTTGCACCGTGCACTTTATTGTATTTTGCACCTTAATAAAAGTGGACCACTAAAAGACGGCCTCCCTGGTCTTTCCTCGGGTACCCACCGCCACTCGCTCGTGCCGCCCTGTCACATTGTAGAATGAGCCCAGACCTATTCACCATAACTGCTTCTAAAATCCTGCACTGTCACTCAAAAAGGTGTTAATTCGGGTCCGAACTGCCGTCATGCACCGGCTTAATATAGAAGCTGCAGTTACACGTTAGACCTGAGGTGGCAGTAGTGAGCATAAAAAATTACCATTTTGCATCTAGTCCCTTTAAGAAGAGATTTTGTTTCCGTCTTTTGTTGTCATGTGTGCACACAATTTCAATCAGCCCATCTCTCAGTTCCTCACCTCTGTCTCTGCTCACTTAAAAAGCCTTTATCAAGCCTTGGCCTTTGAATTGACAACAAGGTGTTAGGGTGTTAGAAAGACATGTGCTGGGTTTCATTTCCCAAATAACTTTAAGGACGAGTGACAGACATAAAAGTAAATCGCTGAGTGCCTGCCGTGAACTCAGCCAGGGACTTGTCCCCATAGACTCCATTCTTGTCCTTTCATAACTCTGTATGAATCATTGGATGACGCTCTCACACAAACAACATCTGTCTCCTCTGAATATATTGCACCACTAGCTGTCTCCTCCGACTGTTGCTCTTTTTTGTCCCAGACTGAAAAGCTTCTGAGCGACAGAAATTTCAGAAATGTCATGCAAATCAGAAACATTACGGAATCAGTTGATGTGTTTACCGAGCGCTTGTGCATAATGTACGTGCTGGAGTTTACTGCTCATAAAATGCCTTTAGTTCTTTCTCGCCACTTGATTGTAAAAGTATCCATCCATCTGGTGGGTGGTATTATATCACTAACATAGCTGCAAGTGGATAGTTACCCATGAATATAAAGTTTTTAGGGGATTGCAACTTAATACCACATTGCAGAGCATTACAGGATTTATGTTGCTGCGCCACAAGAGAATCTCAAATGCTGTAAAACATTTGATACATAAACAAACAATGTTAGAGAGATATGAGAATGCAGTGCGTTTGCAAAATGTATTTATATGGAAGAAAATGTATGTATAATGTATTTATGGGTTAATCTGATGTTAGGGTTAGGCTGATTGGCTGGCTGTAACATTTGTCCTGGGCAAACAACTTAACATCGGCCGGCCCTGGACTCTTAATTACTTGATGATATCAGATCGACCGTATTTATGCCTCATGTCGGTAGTCGAAGCAGCACTTCTCCATGATTAGCTGGTGATGTCCCGCTAAAGGGCAAAGGTACAGGTCAGGTCTGATGAGAGGCCAGCCCGGTCACCCCCGGTAGGAACAGTAAAATAAATGCTTGTGTTTCATCCTACCTTTTTGGGTGAAGTGTTACGTAGTGGGGCTTTAAATAATTCTCCTTCACACTTTAGGTGCTTTGTACTTCCCTTTGAAGCCGGGCCAGGGCGTTCAGTAATAGAATTTGCAGGTACCGCCTCCTGCTGCCGGATGAGAGTGACGGAGCCGCGGTCGCTACGGCAACGCGGGTTGTTTGATCCATCGACTTGTCAGGATAGTTTTCTATGTTGTTAATCGCATTGTTTGAAATTCCGTTTGAAACAAGTGGTATTTTATGCGATGTCACTGAGTGATTAGAGTTGGTCTGTCTCATGTTTAAAGGAAAGTCTGGTCCCGGAAAAGAAGTGATGGATGGTTTGGAGTGAAGCACAAGATCTTGGAAGGATGGGCTAGATTAACTTCCCTTAAGGCAGAGTCTGAAAGCCAGCTAACCATACCCCCCCCCCCCACACCCACGCCGCAGCAGCCCACCAGCTCCCCTCAAAGTGCGGCCTATTTTCTCAGTCAAGGTGGCGTCCTAGATTCAAAGTTCTACTGCATGAGTGAAACATAAGGCCACATTCTTGAGGATAAATGTGGAGGAGGACCAGATGAATGTTTCTTGGCTCACACGGACTTTATATGCAAAAATGTAGTTAACTTAGAAAACACATAAACCGCTTTTCTTGTCGGCCTCAACAAATCGTCTTTATTTTTGGCATGTTTAAAAATGCTCGTTCAGTACTGTACAGTATTAGCTGAATGTGATCATATGCTTTTAATCATACCATATTGAACCAAACTACACGCAAGAACCCTTTTAAACAAGTATTCAGTATACCAGTATCAAGATTCTCCTACAAAAGAAACCAAGAGAAGAAACCCGTTTAGCCTGGTCCAATGCCTGTGTAAATGAATTAAAGGCACACGGCGCAGAGGGAGACAGCTGGTGATGACTGCACGGCGCTGAAGGGACCGCAGAGTGCAAACGCTGCCTTTTCTCCCGTCAGCCGCTGTGGATCACTACACATGCCAGCTCCTCATAAACACTGTCTGCTTTGCTGCTCTACTATATCTTCACTTAGCATCTATTGTGTGTTGTGCGTTGCTTTTTGTGGGGTGTTTAAACGCATCCGAGTGAGAGAATAATCAAAATCAGGGCACCTTTCAGCTGGAGTGGAGGTGTGAAGCGTTGCCAGGCATCTCTTTATTAACGCGCGTCATCAGGGGTAGCAGCGGGGCATCCTCTCCCTAATCCTGTCAGCACTTTCAAATTAAATCACCTGCTGCACACAACCTCCCCACAGTAGATGCACACAGAGCATAGACTGACTATACTGTGTACACACAGACTTTACAGGTGCAGCGACAACCTCCGAGCCCCACAGCAGCGTGAGTGAGGATTCTCTCGGAAACTCCTCCTGCCCCACAGCAGGAGTTTCCGAGAGAATCCTGCCCTGTTCACCTATGTTTGCCGGTGGAGACATTAGACCTGAGCTTTTGGGCCGGTTGCCCAGAAGGAGGAGAGCAACACAATCAAGGGGCTGTGATTGGGTACTACAGGACTTGGTCAAAACTGGTCAGGAGTAGCCTCACCTCGCAAGAAACTCTCGGTAGCTCTATGTAATGCCATGGTATGCTTTCAAGAAACATGATCCAGTCTTCCTGCTGCCACAACGATTGCCATTACGTACTACTACAGTTACTACTGGCTACTACCAGTCCAGAAAACGTACATTTTCTATAATACTTCAAATGCACGCTCAGATAAAAATAACTTTATGTTTTGTTCAAGAAATTATGTTCCTGATATGTTATGATAAATTTAGGTAAAAGTGTCTCCAATTGCCCCACATCTCAGCCTTTTACATGCAAAATATAAATGCATGACTCCTTGTGTAACTGTCCCCTCTATCTTTGGACTCAAGCTGGACTCATTAAACATTTAACAACTTCTTTTTTAGGGAGAGGTCCATTGGAAACCCCGCGGCAAAAACATGGGTCTTCTTAATAATTCATCTCACAACATGGACCATGCACATTTTAGCACAGGACTGTGCGATCAATTGAAATCGCACTCTCAAGTCTCAATTGCCATCATGGGGCTTTTAGATACATAAATAAATAAATTTAAATAAAACTGCATGGAGAATAGAAATCGATCGATAGGAGGGGAAAATATGTCATATATATTGCCCAGACTTCTTTGCCTGTTCTCATCCAAGCCTCATCTCTGGCCTCTGTCATCATTCACGTGCACTACAGTGAAATTACTGAACTTTATAATTGATTCTCAGAACAACAATTGCTACAATTTCTTAGCCCAGATAGAACACAAGGGTTCCTCAATGCCCGCGGCGTCTCAGCACCCATCCACAGCATCACATTTAATAACATCAAACGCCTTCTCTGGGTTTGAAGCGGACGCCCGTTGTGTAATTGAAGATAGTTTAATAATTCAGGCTCATTGGAAGCTGTGTAAACGCTGCTGCTCCCTGCTGTAAGGCGCCGCTCCACAGCTGCACGGGACCTGCCAATGACAGACGTGCCAGTCCAGTAAGGGGCACGGCGCCAGTGGAGAAACAGTCGTACGTGGGCTGCTTCAGGGGGTAGCCTACTCGTGCTTCTCTGCAGTTGTAGACATTGATTAAATTAGACACATTTATGTTTTGGATGTGTCCTGGTTTCTGCTTATGAGACCTCAAAGTATTTTATACTTTATGAATCTAGTTTTATATGTTGTTTAAGTGTATTCTACTTTGAACACATCCTTGATATGTTAAGCACTCTTTTGTATTTGTGCTCTAAAATAAAATACCTTCTTTTATTATTGTTTATTCCAGAATGAGACCTGTGTCAGCCCTAGTTTATTAACGAACTAGTATCCTGTTTATTCGTACTTGGAGAAACCTTTTCTGTGGTTCTTGATGTAAAAACGTTGGACACAGTCATCTTGAGGCTTTTATTCTGTGTATTTGCTTCCCTGTACAGTAGATGCCATGTGAATGTTATCTGTCAATCTAAGCCCATTGAATCGAGCCAATATGGACTTGGACAGTTGCACAGGTGTTAAAGAGATTTTAGACGTTGACCACAGTAGTCTACTGGAAAGCTAAGTGCTATAATGAAAATCTCAAGAGTATACTTTTCATCCACTCTAAAAGGTGACCCAAGCAGTGTCTTCCACTAGGAAAAGTATGTGTGTGTCTGTATGTGGAGTTAAACTCTGGAACAAATTGGGGGCAGAATTAAAACAATGTCCAAATATTCATAATTTCAAATCAAGATATAAAAAAATTGTATGGTCAAAGTACCAGAAGGAGGAAATGAGCACTTGACTTGATTGCTAATGGGTGCTACAAAGTGCTGTAAAGGTCAGATATAATTAAGATTGTTCCTCTATAATCAAAGAGGGTTGCTACTTGGAACGGTTGTCATTCTATCGCTCAAATTACAAATGGAGAATTAGGGTTGGCAGGTTATGGATCTGTTGAGAGGAATCCTCCCAACAGGCTCTAAACCTTGTCTTTTAATGACAATGATACCAATTATGATAAGGGTGGATGACCAAAACAGTTGTGAGGGGCTAGTAAGGGGACATCCCTTTCCCCAGCTAAAGGCGGAATACCTGAGAGTGTGTCGTCAAAGAGGCACAAAACCAGGCGGAAACTTGGTAATCTATTGTAGTCAAAAAGGAACATTGGCGGATGCACCACTCAGCATAGGAACATCATTTACAAAATCAGCTGTTAGGGCAGTCATGTGGGGGTTTGTTAGTGGGGAGCTACTGCCCTCTTCAACTGGCCCGCTCTACACTCTGGCTTTTTAATGCACTACACTATGCAGGGCTTACATCATACTTCACATATAATTCAATTAAATAAATATATAAGTTGAATGGTTTAAATCTGTGAATTGATGGTGGAAGATAGAAGAGTCGTAAAAATAACGGAAGAGTTAAGGTAACAGAGTTATAGGACTACGCGTTGGGTTCATCCCTCTAAAAGCCGTAAGGTACGTGGCTAGGACCTCCCAGATCCGTGGACACACGGAACAAATACTACAGAGTTGGGGACTGTAGAACTTAAAGGGTCGAGGACCCACAAGAGTACTTAAAGGGTCGTGGACCCAGGGTCGTGGACCCAAATAAAGAGTACTTAAAGGGTCGTGGACCCAGGGTCGTGGACCCAAATAAAGTGTACTTAAAGGGTCGTGGACCCAGGGTCGTGGACCCAAATAAAGAGTATTTAAAGGGTCGTGGACCCAGGGTCGTGGACCCAAATAAAGTGTACTTAAAGGGTCGTGGACCCAGGGTCGTGGACCCAAATAAAGTGTACTTAAAGGGTCGTGGACCCAAATAAAGAGTATTTAAAGGGTCGTGGACCCAAATAAAGAGTATTTAAAGGGTCGCGGACCCAAATAAAGAGTATTTAAAGGGTCGCGGACCCAAATAAACAGTATACTTTCATGAGGAAAAGCACGTAAGTTTACAATGAATAAAGGACGAAACGAAGGTAAGAGAATGTGTGAATTAAAAACTTGTGAAGAATGGGTGAGGGATTTGGGAAATTCCTCACCATGGTGGAAATGGTAATAATAATGATAATGATAATAATAATGATGATGATAATTTAAACCCAAATTAAAATTATACTGAGGATGGTAATGACAACTGGGAAGTATCAAGATCTCGTTTTGCATTCTTTTGCTGTTGTTTCTTTATTTAATTGTTGTTCTTGTTGCTTGTTCTTGCCTTGCCCATGTTCCCTTGTTTGTGATGTGTTATATGTATATGTTATTGTTTTATTCTGGGATGGGCGCTTATAAGCCTTTGGCTTCGGCCCACTCCCTTTGAGCAGACAAACTGCTCAAATAAATAAATAAATAAATAAATAAATAAAAACCCACTGTAAGCAACTCATTGTACAATTTTCCCAAATACTGCAGGGGAAAAAAAGCTGTCTTGTGACAGTGCTGTGCTTGTGGCAATATACTGTGTAATAGGGCTGAAAAATAAACTGCAATCAGATCAAAACAAGCCCAATATTACAACAGAAGCTGCCTCACAGGGCTGGTCAATAATGGCTGCAATTTAGCCGTTCCTATTTCAGTCCTTTCAAATGTTCCTTGTCCTGTTCACTGTGAACTGAATCTTGATTTTGAAATAAGACAGCAAATCTAATCTGAATTGCAGCACAATCCTCGTCAGTAAACAGTTCGATATTTTCCAAGACAATTCGCACCCACAGTTTTGTTGTATTAAGGCTCTGAAATGCAATTGTTAGCAGTTTTGCACACTGTAATCTGCAATGTACAAACTAAATAATGTTTGTGAATCCCATGGGTTATACAGTGTATCTAACAGTTGCTGCTATCCTTTGAGCAAATGCGGTATATTCAGTTCTCTGCTAGATACCGTATGTTCTGTGTTTTTTGTGCTTTATACAGCATATAAGAAGACACATTGTATAACAGTGTTTTGTATCGCCAAGTGCTGCTATTCTTGGCTCTGTCTACTTGTGATGCCTTTGTGCCAACTTTTCATTGCGCAGGGCTTTGTAAACAACACAATGCTGTAAATAGTTCATGCTTCTTTGTTACAGTATGTGTGTGTTTGTGATTGTTACTTTTATAGATGTATTATAGAAGAGAGTAATGTTTTATCCTCTGCTGCTATACATGGGGTGGCCACAACTATCTCTGTCCAACACATCCCACCTTCTGTAGATATGATTGTGTCAGTTCTGCTCACTTCGCAGTTCACTACAAACCAGATCATTTTTGTGAACTTTTAACAACGCAACATTTGCGTTGTGGCTTGCAAACTCTGTTCCCTTGCAGAGTACAATGTTGTCTATTATAGGACTTTGGATGATGTTCTTGTCATACCCTTTGTTCGTTTTCCAACAGAGCTGCCAGAGAACTGGACAGACACTAAGGAGACTCTGCTGGAGGGCATGGTGTTCAACGTCAAATACCTGGGGATGACTCTCGTGGGACAGCCCAAAGGAGAGGACATGGCCTCTGCAGCTATACGCCGGATCGTGGCCACAGTGAGTCAATAATCTGCATCTTAATGGAGCCACACTTTTATCCTTGTTGCATTATTTATATCATGTGCAACAGAATTGTCACTATATTATATTATTATATTACTATTATATTTCACTTTGGACTTATAAGCTTGCATGCAAATGTTGAAGGCGCAGAGTGACAAGTTGAAGATCAATTACACAGATTATTTTTATAGGCAGTCTCCGGTGGACCTCAATCTCTGGTGACTTTAATGGAGGGAAAATGGCGACTTCAACAAATGTTATGAAGTCAGCATCAAGCATATTAATTGTTATGCTCAACCTCTGTAAATCTACCAACCATAGGAGCAGAACGATTTAGGCCCCGGCAAAAGCATGCTTTGTTCCCCTTATGGGCTCGATAAGACAAGACCTCAGGACCAAATGTTAGACAGAGACTCCATTTGGTGAATCTGAACTTGACAGATTGTTTCTTTTTTCCCTTCTTTGCCTTGTGGCTTGACACAAATACAGCAGTGAAATGTGGTTATCACTATCACACAAATTAGCTGCCACAGTCTGTCTCCATGTACTGTATAATACAATGTCACTTGTTTTAAGCGTGGCACATTTTTGCGGTTCCTCTCCAGGGCATTGAGGCAGCGTGCCGTCCTTGAAAAGTCCTAGTTTTGCAAAAGTGGAGCCCTTTCATCGTAGCTCGGTTTCATTGTCAGCAGTCCTGTTAAAATGTGTGTATACTGCACAAATTCACTTTACATTGACAGTTATTGAGATTTTGTAGTGTCTGCCTAAGGACATGTAATCTTGATCTTTGAACACACATTAGCTGGGAGGCCAGGACCGCTAACCCCTCTGCCATCCTGCCCTATCTTAAACTAACTATGGCAAAGACTGCTCTCAAGCTATAAAAACTGCTGTGCCATTGCCTGTAGAGTGTATATCAAAAACCCAAAATACTGCTAAAGTGCTGAAATCCTTCCCTCATTATCAGCTAAATGTATAATGAAGAGGTCAACAGGCGCTCCTACAGACCCCTAGCTCAGCTCTATTATGCTATTAATGTGTTAGCGCAGATGGAGCAGAGCAGCAGGGGGACACGCCGCCTGCCAGATCCGACCTCAAGCCTCTCGTTCTGCCCGCTTTTCTCCCGCTGTCACTTTTCATAATCCAGACGCATTTCTGGGACAACTCGCTCACGGGTTGGTCCGTTTTTTTTTTTTTTTGCTCAGTGGCTACAGTAGCAACGGAGGCATTCTTGGGTTTCAGTCACAAGTAATCGTCTTAAATGTGTGTTACGACATGATTTCTTGGACAATACCAAAGGCTGCAAAGATTTATGTGCGTGTATTTATTTGATCTCCACAGGCCCGAGCCAGCGCCAAGAAGTTCAGAAAAGTCACGCTTACAGTTTCACCCAAAGGCATCGTCATCACAGACACAGAGACCACTGACCTCATAGAAAATGTCTCTATTTACAGGTAAAGAGCTTAGATTTTGGGACGACAGAATGACCATATTTGTGCATGATGTGCTGTATAATATCTTATTATGCAACCTTAAATAGATTAAACGGCTTAATAAATGATGCAACACAGCACCAGTGTTAGCTACATTAACATGGAAATTAACTAGAGTCTTGTACTTAAAGAAGACATGTTATGCAAATCAGCTTTTTGAGCTTCTAACCATGTCATAACATTGTTTCCTGATCAAATACATAAGACCTACAGTATATTGCTTCATTCATGCATTTTTGACTCATTTTTGGTTGTTTCTTCTTCCACTGCCAAAGCACTTCGATCTCTATTCCTTGTTGTTATGTAATACAGAGAACAGAAAGGCTATAATTCGTCACCGGACCCATTCTGCACTCAAATGTGTTCATCATGGTGAAATGGATTTGGTAGCATGCCGTTGGGCAAAAGTGAAAACTTGTTCCAGGCCCCTGGCCAGCCCACCTACTGTGTTTTCTTTACATAGACTCTATTTCAAATTCTAAAGCTTTAAATATCAATGCTGAGGTGCCCAAATGAATGTTTTTAGGCCTCAGTTATCAGTTATATTATGTCCACTTTAGTACTGAGAAAGGATTTGTCTCTGAAAGGTAAAAGTACTGGGCAGCTTGTGCATCTTGTAGCCATGCAGTTATTGTAGTTATGTGTGGGATAATTCACTTGGTAAAGCACTCATGGATGGATCAATGTCAAATTTGATTAAATATTATAATCAATGGGTCATTTTAGTTACAACCTACATCTCACACAGTATTTAATAATAAATACCCATAATAAATTCACTTCCTGCTAAATATATTACCTTCATCAAACATCAGATTGCAGTGTTCTTTGTTTAAGCTTGGGATTAATAGCAGCTATTTTTTCCCTGTCCTGCTGTTTCTGTTGGATCAATGCAATAACAGAAGGGCAGTGAGGGATGCTGGGAAGCTCGCCTGCCTCTCTGCTTGATAACCTTTCCCAGCAGCATCCCAATTGATTCAGTTCAACCAAAGGCACCGTGGCATGTTGTGTCGGGTTGTTTTCTCTTCTCTCTAGATAGCAGCCTCCTGTAATATAGAGCTGGCTTTGTGTAGTGGAGGCTTACAGTGTAAATATCATACGTCTGGCCCCTGATCCCTCTATAACCACTGATGGACTCGGGCCGCATGGAGGAGGTCTGCTCACTGTGACTTATCAGTGGCAGCACACTACAGGGTTAGGGAATCAATTATGCCTTTGAACTCTTTTTCACAATGGTTTGGATGTATAAATATAATTATTTGTCAGGCTTTGAAAAATATGATATGTTAAGTTCAATACGATATTTATTTAAATAGAAAACATTTATAACAGGCAAATGACATCTGGATTAAAATCAGTTTTAGGTACTTCCTACACTGAACAAGTGATACAATGACAGGTAAATGGGTGGGTAAATCAGTTGTCAAAACTGGCAATATTTCTGGGATTGCTTACACATTATTTCATAATAAGCCAATGTTTTTAATGAGAAGTTATGGGTCGTATAAAAAGTAGTTAGACTCTGCTCAACATGGGGAAAAATGCAAATTTCATTAACTATTTTTAATCTTCTGATAATGTATGTGTCAAAACAAGTATAATGAGGACCAAAACATGGTTAAAAATAGAAAAAAAATTGAGCCTTGTTTTTGTCATGTCTGAAATATTTTTATATTTACATGAGTCAATGCTTTGATCTTTTGTTTATTCTTGATAAGTCATACCTTGTTCATAAATTATTCTCAAAAACCTAAGACCTACCTTTGTGGATTAATTTCCATAAACCGCTTTTCTCTTATCTATGTTTTCTCATTATTCTTAAAGTTGTTTATAACATTCAACTAAAACAGCATTTCTACTGGGGTTTGATTTATTGCGATTTTTTTGTGCTCATAATCCATTTATTGCCCAACCTAAACCAAGTGAAGGGTGAAGGCAAGTAGTCTGGATAAACCGACGAGATACATATTTTCCCCGTGTGGCGCGTGCACATGTGGAGTGTGTGTATGCAAATCCGCGTGTGTGTGTGTTTGTTGATCTAATTGTGTATCCATACCAGGGGACAGGCGGTTTCCCTCGGGCAGAGCTTAGCGAGGGAGAAAGAGCAAGAAAAGGAGACTTAGTTTGTGCCTCGGAAATGGGACCCTCGCGATTCGTGACCCACTAGCCCAACGCAGCCACGCTCTCATAGACAAAACAGGAGGCGGGATCAGTGGCATTTAAGTCGCTCCTCATTAGCTCCAGCGGACTCCCTCGCAGCTCGCAGTTGTTGACATCGCGCTTAATTTGCCGCATCACTTTTTCCTTTTGAACGTGCAATAGATGGACGATGTGAGATAGCAGAGTGGTTCTTCATATAGAGCTTGAACAAGAGTTAAGGAATCTTAGAGGGTCTTTTCCGGTTAAGTAGAAAACAAATGAATAACAAGTAATAATAATAAAAAGCAACACACATAGACACAAAAGAGCTAATAGTGTGTTGTAGAGGAGGCAATAAAGTCTCCTCACCACATGCTCACAGGGAATACACTTTTTATTAATACATAAAACATGCAAAACCAAGGTCACGAAAAAATTGAAATGGCTCCTGTTCCAAGCAACAGGAGTAAGGGAGGTCTTTTTAAGATGCTGTTTCAGTTCAAGTCTTTAATTTGTAATCAGCGCTAGACTTCCTCTCTATAGCACGTAAATAATCGCAGCTAATTATTCCGAAAGCATGCAGCCTGATCCTAATGTCTCTCAATGAGCAGAGCGAGACAGGCGGCTGCTCCATCTGGTTTGGTGTCATTCATATTCTGTCAGGAGCTCTCCCAGGGGCTGAGCCGCATCTAAATCGCAGAAATCAAACCGGCCAAAAGGTTTGGATTGACACCCCGCCTGCCAACAGCCCTGACATGTTTGGGATCGCGAATCTCACCGTAACGCTTTTCATCAACTGAATTATTCCCTATTCCCTCTATTGCTTTTGACGACTTGTGGTGACGACAGGTGAGGTCATACAAATCGCAAACATTGCTTCATTAGGCGTAGAAAAAAAACAGAAGAGGCTTTGAAGTGAATTTATATTAAAATATTTTCCAACACCGGCGCCGGATCAAAGAGTGGAGCCCCTTTGGAGATGTGATGCTCGCTGACAGCTAGGCTTCTGTTGTTTGGGCCGTTCCTCGCTCCCTGTCAGTTATTTGTATCGAATTTGTGCATCAGCGGTGGGGGAGAGAAAAAAAAAGAAATACATTTTCATTCTGAGATGCAGAGCTTGCGAGTAAGATTGATTTTTATTGTCTGTGTTTTGTTGGGAATGAATGCATAGATTGCCTTTGTTCCAGCTTTGATAAATCCATGACCTTTATATTCTTGTTGTTGCGCGTGCATCCGCCTTTGTCGTTTTGCCTGCATCTTTTGCTATAGTTTGAAAGTGATTTATTTTTGAGAAAAGGATAAAAACCATCGACACAACAACACAGTGTCCAATCTGATCCTATTTCCTTGGTAAAAAATGGAGGGAACCCATTGTTCTGATGATAATTGTTCGGTTCTCGAACTCTGGCCCAAATCCCATGAGGGGTGCATGGATCTGGGAAAGCTTATCCTATGCTCCTCTATCCTGACCATACCCTATATAATTTATCAGTATTTATCTTTTACTAGCCTGCTGTGGTTCTTGGTTTAATTTGGGTAATCTATGTAATGTTTTATGGTCAAATGCATCTGTACATAAAAATAAATCAGTAATATTTACATTGGCCAATTAAAAATTAAAAATAAATAACAAATCAATATCTATGAGAGTAATGGTGTGACTGAGTTCCTCAAAGCCTTTCCATTATTCGTTAAAATATGCATTTCCAGTGAGAGACGTTCGTTATTTTTCCCATAGATCAGCCAGCGTCTTCTTCTCGTATTCTACATATAAATAGGTCAGGCCTTTTAACTTCCCCTCTGCTTCGTTCGCACCAATTAAGGCCCAAATATAAGTTCAAACTGGGAGGAGTGCGAGGGGCGTCCTGGGCTTTGCAATGTGGGTCAATCATCAGTGGAACAAGGCAACACAAACAATCTACATTTCAACACAGAATACATTACAGCATTTGACTGAGACGAGTTTGCACATGACCCAGAGAGCTGAAGCTGATCTGTGCCACATACAGGAAATGCATGTAAAATTCAGTATGATCTGTGCAAAAGGGGGAAAAAATACTGTAATTATGATAACCGGCATGTGACCAGCTAGTTTCTATTCCTTTACTCTAAACGTTGATTTATTTCATACACTTGGTTTTCTCAAGAAGCTTAAAAGACCTATACCTGAGGGTTTTCTCGCTGTGAAAGCATCTCCTTCAGTGAAAGCAGATATTGTGTTCTGCACATCTAATTATATAGCATTTTTACCGATAGTGAATTAGTAGGCTATAGTTTACATTACAGTCACAGTATCAGGCCTGTTACTCCGGTTTTCTCTATCTCCAAAAACAATAAACTTCGTCTTCGTCTTCTCCTTCTCTTCATAGTCTTCTTCTCCTCTTCTTCGTCTTCTTCTTCTCCTCTTCTTCGTCTTCTTCTTCTCATCGTCTCCTTCTCCTCTTCTTCATCTTCGTCTTATCCTTCTCTTCGTCGTCTTCTTTGTCATCATCTTCATCTTCTTTGTCTTGTTTTTCGTCTTCTCCTATTCTTCTTTGTCTTCTTTTTTGTCTTCATCTTCTCATTCTCCTCTTCTTCATCTTCTCCTTCTCCTCTTCTTCTTTTTCTTAATCACTAAATCGACTAAATGACAGATAAACTCAATATTTATCATCAGTACATTTATTTACATTTTTCTTTTATCCTATTTTTGCAATTCTTGAACAATTTTACCAACGTAAATTGTTTTATTGAGTTTCATGTTGATTGTAACTCGTGTGTACTTTTATATTCCTGAGATTTTCCTGCCTCAAAATATCAAACTTAAAATGTATTGCTCCCTGAAGGTTCATCACTGATAGGAGTTGGGATTGTAGAAACGTGTGCGTTGAGCTGTGTGTGCCCATGGTCTAGATTGGTCGTGTAAATGAGAATATAGCGCTGTCTCCTGTAAGCATAGATCTGCAGACTGTAGCATTCCGGGAGGAGCACAAATTAAGATTCACGTGACTGACTGATATAGTGCTACAGTCAGTTTGATTTTGGTATGAAAAGGTTTCCATGTCACCGCAAAAAAAACAAAAAGTCCGCAGTGTCGGAGAAAAGTGTGACACATTTCTCGAAACAGCATTGTTATGTATTTTGGGGTGACACACATTGAAAGCCCAGTTGGGAATTGCTGCTGGTTGAACAAAATGCATACATCATCACTGAAAAGAAAGACGGGGCTTGTGCTGCAAGAAAAACCTATCCAATCTGACCTCGACAGAAAAGTGATAGTATTGGGTCAGATACTGGGGTATGGATTTCCAACCAGTGGGTGTAAAATGTAAGCTCTGAAACCTAAAGATTGTTTTAATGACATAAATATAGGACCCGGGTAAGTGGAAGTAATTTACAGGTTAGAATATACAGGGTGGGTCAAACGTTGGCTAATACAGTTGTTAAGATGTTGTGCTTATTATGTCCTTCATTCCTATTGTATTCATCTGTAAAGAAAGTAAAATAACAAATGACACTTTCACTCCATCTGACAGCCACATTGCAGTTGGGAGCCCTTTTCCTAAACCCCAAATATTATTCATCATCATGACACCGAATGAGTTGATGGAGCTAAACTTTCTTCACCCGACTTTAATTAAACCTTGCAGCCTTTTTGCGTATTGCTGCTCATCATTAGTCTAACTCTTAACTCCAGAAGTTTCAGTTGTGGGACTTGATCAGCATAATACAGCAGAATAATCATGAACTAAAACTCATCCATAACCGTCCTCCGCTGATTGCCTCTCTTGCCAAATGAAAAACGCAATACCCAGAACCTCTTAGTGGTTTATTTTGTGTATTTTTCACATATCGGTTGTGTTTCTGGTGCCTGTTCTTTTATTCCCTCCAAGTCTGTAACAATTACAGATAGAATGTGTTTTCTCTTTCCAGAATCTCCTACTGCACAGCTGATAAAACTCAGGACAAGGTGTTCGCCTATGTGTCCCAAAGTCAGTTCAATGAGACGCTGGAGTGCCATGCCTTCCTCTGTCAAAAGAGGAAAATTGTAAGTACATGTCAATATGTTTATTTATACTGTAATAAATGCTGTGACTTATACTTCCTTGTGCAGTCTGGTGCTTCAGCCGTACAGTAGTTTATTTAGTGCAGGGCTCCATCTAGTGGTAGAAGCTGTTATTGATGAACATAGCCATTTTTACTGGTCATTTGAATCAAGACACAGTTTTGTCAAGCAAGCATTTTAACTTACTCCACAACTAATACTGTGAATATTTGATTATGGTCTTATTTTTTTCTATACAGGCCCAGGCAGTGACCTTAACAGTGGCCCAGGCCTTTAAAGTAGCTTTAGATCTTTGGGAGATCGCTCAGGAAGGTAAGTTCAAGTCTGCCTGAAGGTAATGGTTTGCCTAGAATAGTTAAATTAATGACTATGGCTCCGTGAGCTGAGCGGTAATCTTGTGAGGGGGCTGGCTCCTGTTCAATAATGCTTCAAAATACTAAGTCAGCCTTTATTTGAACACTCCTGGACTTTCTGGAGGGTCATCTGCTGATTTTGCACCAAATTCTTTAACTAAGCCTGGCCTTTAGTGTTCTAACTAATGATTTATGAAGTTCAGTTCTATTGGCCATAGGTGTATTTGTTTCAGTGTTAGTCTGCATTTCTATAATATATGCCTGCCCTTTGTGTAGACCCATTAACAATATTTAATAACACGTGAGGGAGACTTTATCTGGGATGTGGGGTATTTGTGGAGTGTCTAATTTATAAAGTGTTTATTAAGAGTGTATAAAATAAAACAATTTTTTTAACCAGCTACATCTTAAAAATGGAATAGGAAGAAGCATAAACTTAATAATCCCATCCCAGTAGTGCTTAAGTAACATGTGCATGTATCAATGAATTTAAATTCATTTTAATCTTTACTCTTTTTTGTATCTAATCCAAGCTGCTGGACTTGTACAAACTTTGCCTACTATGTTCTGATCTCCTGACAGACAAAAACAAGAAAGCTGGGATCTGCCCCTGTTCGTGCTCCAGCAGTAACAGTCAGACAGAGGCGACTGAGGCGCCGTGCGCAGCTGAAGGTGAGTGTTTCTTATGGAGGGCCGTGGCTGCCAAAACAATAAATAAATATATAAATAAAATAAAGATAACTTTGCTAAGAATCCACACACCCATTCACCACACACTCATACAGACACTGGGGGCAAGGCAGGTGAAGTGTCTTGCCCAAGGACACAACGACAGTGTGCCCCTGCAGGATTCAAACTACCGATCCTCCAGTCACAAGATGACCCGCTCTGTGCCACTCTCAATAAACTGAAGCAGAGCTCGTGTTGGGCAGTGTCTATGCTGGACAAGGCATGTGTGCGTGGAGAAAGATTAACCAATCACCTTACAGCAGCGGCCTCCAGACCCACCCTAGGATTTGCATACATTAAGAGAAATACATAAATAAATACATAAATAAATACAAACATAAATACAGAAATAAATAAATAAAAACGAAAATAAAATAAATAAAAACGAAAATAAATGCAAAAATACAGAAATAAATATATAAATAAATAAATGTATAAATAAATACAGAAATAAATACAAATATAAATAAATAAATGCACTTATTACAATAAATGCATGCATTTCTTTGCAAATGTTATCTTTATTTTATTTATTTATTTATATATTTATTTATATATTTATTTATTGTCTTTGTCAGAGAAAAGAAGGCTGCCAGTTTAACAGTGCAAGGGCTCAGATTTACGATTTCATAATTAAGGTTGTAAATTTCCCTTGATGTCTATCTCCTCTTTTAGAGGACGAATAACTGAATACCAATCCACTCATTAGTCCTGGAGGAGGAGAACTGCAGTACTTTCCAGCAGCACTGACATTTATAGGTCAAAATGTTTCGTCCTCATAAGGTTACTCTGGCAAAGTGAGATTTAATCATGTGTTCCTACCTAATGGCTGGATTCTCTCAATTAAAAAGTGCCCAGTTCTCAGTCGAAACCGGAGGAGACAGACAGAATGAAAGTTTGATGGACTAACTTTTCGAGACAAAGAAGCCCAAAGGGTCTTTAATTTATGCATTGTGTAAAACCAGTCACTCTCATTAACTTTTACTCTTCTATACTGTTTAAACTATATGCAAATTAAATATATTCTCTGCTTCCTGTCTGTTGTAGATGCAGAGGCACAACATAAGCCTGTCCAAATGGAAGAGAAGGTGCGCAGACCCTTTTTAGCAGCTTTACTCAGCTCTCCATTACCTCGCAGCAATCCCACACGCCGGCGCCCCATCAAACATGACTCATGGGTAAGTTACAAAAGCACCAAGAATCATCATCAATGTATTTAATGACAATTGTCATGCTGTTTGTTTAGTTTGTGGTATGTTTAAATCCCACCTGCTATACAGAAACACAACACTAGATGGCAGTATTTAACCGAGAGAAAAGTGACTTTGTCAATATACATTCTACACCACACTTTTCTTGTCGTTCCTTGATATTTTTATTATTCTGAATCTAATTTCCTTTTAGGAATTGTGTGAACTTTAAAACCCGTCCTGACACTTCATTCCTGTTGCCTATTTTAATACAACATTAACTAATGATTTTTGTGCTTTGCGAGTACATTACAAAGGAAAGCGTGACAGAGCTTTATATGTATGTTGATTGATATTGTTCATTGACAGGACGTGGACGACAGTCTGGAGGATGCGTTTTCAAGGTAACCTTATTTGTAGGGCTGCTGTATACACAAGGGGGGTATTGTGCCGCATTGGGGGAAAGGAATGGATTGGAAAAGATTGCAATCATTTTCACTTGTCTATTTTCTATAGAGGGATACAGTATTGCAGAGCAGTAAATCAGAAGGACAAACAGCTGTTATAAAACATGATTGGGCATTTGTATGAATTGGAATTACTGAATACATTAATGTGTTTTAGTTATTTGTATGATAAGTCCCACCAACTAAAGTTATTAGAATTATAACGTTTCTGTTTACACATTTAGAGCCTGATTTATTTAGCCAGATGCTACACATTTATAGTGTGTTGCACTTGATTTATCATTAGAAATTGTTTATTTTATTAGTGGCGCAAGTCTGGGTCTACGCTCAGAGTGGCACCAAAGGAAAAGAAAAGCTTGAATCAAAGTATCAAAAGCATTATCTTAGACATCCTTAAAATAAATAGTCTATGACCATGAATGTACAAGGTGAAATCATCGAGACACTTCTCCTCCTTTATCTTCTTCACTATTGTCATACCAGTAGGGGTCAGTAGCAGTACTTGCCATAAGTGAGTATTGGGCTAATTTCCAAAAAGCTCAATGTACTTAATTCAATGTAAATATAAGTCAGAGATAACATATGTGGACGAGGCTACGTGGGCAACCCTTATTCTTCTGAAAGTTGCAGAATGTCCAATATTATAGAGTGCACTCGAAAGGTCCTTGAATAGAGTCTTTTTTTTTTTTTTTTTACCTGTGTGACCACTTGGCTAAACCCCTTCTCCTGAGTCATGTGATCTCTTCTGTCACACGCAGCAACATGGAGGTGGAGGACATGGACGCTGGTGAGTAATAACAGTGTTTTACGTGACAGCAGATGCTCTGTTTTAGACAAAACTCGAAAAACCACGCATTTGTCGTCCTCCTTGAACATGCTCATAAAACATTCATTCGTCTGTGGTGGGGAAAACAGCTCATTTATGTCATCTCATGCTCTTTCAAAGTGTGGTGTGGTGAGTCTGAATACAGATTTTTTAGATAAAGATAAAGGCCTTATACTGTAAGATTTGAGCTGGAATAAAATCAGTTTTGACCCCCAGTATTATTTTTATTGATCATGAACGAGCCAGCTAGTTATTACTGTGACATTACTGCCCCCGAAAGTGGTGAAACATGCTTTTAAACTCATCTCTGTGAAGAATTGGACCACAGCTAATTTAAGATGTACATGCTCTCTCTTTTAGTGTTTGTAAACCTAAACAATCAGGTATAGGGCCTTTAATCTGGTTATAAATGTTTCATGCTTATCCATAATTTCTTTCACTGGTAATTAAAATGATGCACATTTATGCTATTGAGGATTTACTGTAGACGTATAAAACATAGAAATATGTTAATTTAGTGTAACTTAACATCACATGCTTCTAGAGTTTAATAATTGACTGACATACTAATTTGACTGCCTATTGTTATGGCAAATTGGTTAGCCTCAAGGACGCAAACTCGCCCCCCGCTGTTCTATTCAATTAACCTGCAGGAAGGAACCGGTCTCCCTCCTGCACCGACAGACATGACACAAATTATTCTCTCACCTCTGCCCCTTTTACATTTTTGCATCTCTATTGTCCCTTTTACATTCTGCAGGTCTATTGTCCCTTATGTTATGCATCTCACCAGGCAAGGCGCCTCGCCGTCTGGATGCCCGTCTGAAATTGTGACCCCTCCCACCTTTTGTGGGCGTGACTGTCTTTCATGTGTTACCTATGTAAAAGGGGACCTGTGACTGGCCCCGGTAGAACTGATGTATGCTATCTGTGTATGTGAGTTCTCCGCACGTGTGTTAAAATAAACTTACGCTCCTGATTAAGACAAATACCTTTCCAGCTTTTTCCTTACTGTGGATAGAAACTTCCACGACACTATACTCCCTCGTTATTTGTCCTGCCATTACATGAGCTAGCTATGACAAAATTCTCAATTATGACTAATGGAAGGCACATTTTGATATACTGCTTGCTGCCTTGCTCCACTTTTATAGCGACAACCTGTTCATTTTCCTGTAAGATATTTATTGTTTACTTGTTTTTTATTATGATGATTTTTTACATGTAAACTTCACTTATCCATACCGCCATCTTTTTTTCTCTCTGTCAGACTACCCGAGTCCCAATCCAGCCCTGACGATGCAGCTCTGAGGACGGCGATAAACCCACAGCCGCTACAAAACGAAAGCTGCAGTCGGGCCGTTGTGAATCACCGAGGATCTCTTTGGTATTCTCGTCCTGCTGCAGAGAGGCCACTGAGAATTACCCTCCTTTTTACAAAACGGCTTTTTCTGTGAGGGTGTGCCAGCTCACACGGACACACACACACACACACACAGACACGTTTCTCAATGTAAACAGACGTTCCCAGCGGTCTACGGTTTGATTCACAAACTGCAAGATGAAGGAACCCACATCTAAGTGTGCACGATATCACACCGCCATTGAACTTTAGATTTTTATTTATGTGAATCTCCATTTGGATCCAAGTCTTTGAAAACATCATCAAGGACATCTTTTGTAATTAAACAAGATTGAATATTTCTGCTTTTCATCAAGCTCATGTCAGACGGTTTGTCTGCTGAAGCTGCCAGCTCTATTGGAAATGGTCCAGTGTGGAGGAATATAAATTACTTAGTCTAGCCTCTGTCGACATCAGACCAATGCAGTTTAATTCATTCATTTTCGTATCATAAAGTTACAGAGCCTTTGGTTCGTTGCTCATAATTTATTTATTATTTATTTAAGCCCCACATACATGGACATAATGAGGCACAATTATCTTTAGGAAAACTATACTTTTTCTGGAGAATTTTAGAAATTACACCAAATTAAGCAGCGAAATCAAGACATGTTTCACTTACCAGCATAGCCCTGTTAAGACAATTGAAAATTCTGGTGTCAAGCAGCATGATTTATCCTCTGCTCTTGATTTTGCTTTTTTACTTGTCTACGCTTCAGAAAGAGGCGATCACTCTTGTCTATATCAGTGGTTCTCAAATAACATGGTGTTGGGACCCACAATTAATGTGGAATGACAAGCCGCAAATCGTACTTGGACTTGTAAAATATAATGTAAAATATTGTCTTTAAAAAAAATAATAAAAATGAATTAATAAGCATTAAAGGTGCACTTCGCAACTTTTTTAGTAAAAAGAAAACGTAATATTTGTGCGTATTTTACCTTTTAGTGACTCAGTGGCTTTATGAGTGCTGTCTCCCTCACAGTGGCCTCTATGACGCTCCAGAATCAATTGTTTTTTGTGTTTTCCTGCAAGTTTCTGGTACGAACCCCTAAAAACAATTGATCCTGGAGCGTCATAGAGGCTACTGTCAGGGAATGCAACAGTGCCATGCTGCACTCATACAGCCACTGAATCACTAAAAGGTAAGCTAAGCACAAAATATCTATTTTTTTTATTCATATAAAAAGTTAAATAGTGCACCTTTGAATGAGCCAAAAAAACTGAAATGATCACAACCCATCCATCTATCCATTTTCTTCCACTTGTCCGTTGCCGGGTCGTGGGGGCAGCTGTCGGAGCTGCCCAAATCACATAGCACTAGCCCCTATTGCTCCTCCTGCAGGTGGTGGGTCCACAGGAGGACGGCCTCATGGTTCCAAACGGGCCTGTCAGTCTCTCATGAGGGGCTTCACCCATTCATACACTCATTCATACACCAGTGTGCGCAGACACTGGAGGCAAGGAGGGTGAAGTGTCTTGCCCAGGGACACAACGACAATGTGCACAACCCAATAACAGTCATATTTACAGACTATAGGTAGTGATTCTGTTCCTTTTCTGTACATAAATATATATATAAAAAAAGTTTTCTGGAAAAGGCTCGTGACCCACTGAAAACGGTTCCACGACCCACTTTTGGATACCTACCGACCCACCAGTTGAGAACCACTGATAGTCTTTGTTTACGTTTAGTCTATTTCTTTATATAGAAATGAGATACATCGTCCACCAATAAGATTTTTCAATCAGTACAATAATAATACGGCCCAATACAATAACATCACAGTATAATTCTACACCCTAGTTGCTGTAGTTTCTGTATATAAGGACACTTCTGGGTGTTGGACTCTTACAGCACCGTTCATGTAAAATGTATTTCCACAAATTGTATTTTTACTATGTTAGATTGTATTATTGTAACATATTGTACTATAATACCGGTCGGTGCATTTTTGTTGCTTGCATCTTATTTACGCTTTTATGTAGAACTGCAACGACGGTTTTAATGGACAGACAAACTCAGCTTCCTCCAACTCTGCTCATTTGGTTGCGCGCGGCAAGTCCTATACTTGTTTTTTTCCATTGTCATGAGGATATTGTGGTCCTTGCCCTTTGTACTGACGCCATTGTGGGCGATAATGGTGACAGAGAGGGGAGAGGCGAAATCCGGGAGATGCTGTTGTTGTCATGACACCCACTGCGGAGTAATTGGACGAGGCTCATCATGTTATTGCCATTGAGCTTTCATTATTTTACTTAATAACGGGAAGCGATATATGTTGTGGGGTGTGCATTTCAAGCGCTATAGGATCCGTTTGTGAGAATATCCGCGAGCGAATAAAGATGGATGAAGTCAAGGTCATCAGAGGTCACGGGAAAACTCACTCATTGCTGCACCACAACAGTTTTTCATTCGCATTTCTCCAGTCGATGATACATAGATGTGTGATGGACTCGCCATGTGTTGATTTTGGAAAGGGTCTATTATAGGATGGGCGGGCACACACAAGGTCTCCCAATTGGTTTCCGATAATCGTGACCGGCAGACAGCAGCAATTCTATTCATAAATACTGTGCTCTCAGCGTCATCGTTTTCTCCCAAACAATACTGTTACGGCATTTATTTACTGTAGATGGCTTCTGTTTCTGTAATTCTGAAAGCCTTGCACAACCTGACCAAGACAAGGTTGTGGCAATTACCCAAGCCAGTGTAGATAGAGCAATGGTAAAAGGATACTTAAAGCCACCCTGAGGAATATTCCAGGTTGATAGCGGCGGTAAATAAACACAGCAGTATCAAGTATTTGGAAGCAAAGATGCGAGTCCACTCACAGTAAAGAAAAACAAAACTTTTTTTACACAGCGGGGCTTTATACTGTAGCTGTATATTAGATACTTGCTGTCTATTAATTTTGAACTCTGAAGTTTTGAGAGTTACAAACAGAATTGCGACTAAAATTCAATACGAAAATGAGACCGTATTGGTAGTAGTAAAATGATATGACTGTGCGATTAAGTCGCTTTTGAATTTGAAGTCAGTGCATTAGAAAAAAATGAACTGGCGAGACACTCCTTGGTCCGACCCTCCTGCTCAGTCAGGTTTGGCTCAAGCTCACACCAGATGTCATTTCCAGTTGTTTCCTGTCCAAGTACTCTGGCTTCGTCCAAGATTTGACACGATCACCTGTGCAATGGGTTGTAAACACATTCTAAACAATTAAGGGTTTTTAATAAAATTGTTCGAAATGTATTCACTTATTGGGACTAGTCAGTAGGGAGTGTTTCTAATACAGTTACAGTTTACAATACTTGGTGCTTAGTTCTATCTATGCAATTAGTAGGATTCAACATGGTCTCATTTGTATTAATAATAGAGAAATCTTATTGTCATGTCATGTGTAAAAATGGTTTGATATATGCACAATAAAACATTTGTACAAAGAGTATCCATGTGTTTGTGTTCTTTTCATCCAACACATTTTGTTAGAATATTTTTTAAGAAATGGATTTGTGCTATTTCTTTCTATAGCAAATGCATTTGTGCCTCAAATGTGATGGATAAAACCTCCTAAAGAAACTAAATGGATTAACTTAGTGCTGCCCAGGGCTCAGACAGGGCCGTCAAAAAATCAAATCTCTAATTGTTGGACTTCTTCCAGTCTTAAATGAAACATGAAATCAAATCTATACAGTTGCTCTGAGAAAGACTTCCCGGCTCGCCATGGTCGATCAGGGGCAAGGACATGCTTTAGTCACATCAATATCTCTGAGCTCTGGCCTTCTGCCCGTGAGTGAATGACACACAGAACGCTTTCATACATGTAGCAACAACTGTAAGAGAAAAAGTCTAACGATGAAAACTGTCGATTTGGTTTCGTGTCTGCACTTTGTCTCTTCAGATCGAGCAGCTGCCAGACAGCCGTACACAGGGGGTGGACCTAGAAAAAAAATCACGGGATGGCAAGCAGGGTCAGGGATCATTTCTGGGGTGGCAACACATTTTACAATATCGAATGTTTATAGCGGGGGTACGCAAGTTTTGATTGATCGCTTAAAAAACAAATGAATGCTTTCCATTGAAGAGCGGTTCTCTTTAATTCCTCCTCATTCCAAAGCAACAGTGGCACAGTTGGTAGAGCGGGTCGTTTCATGATCGGACGGTCGCGCGTTCCAATCCCAGCTCTCAGACACTGAGACACTTCACCCTACTTGCCTCCAGTGTCTGCCTACATTGGTGTATGAATGGGTGACTGGTTCCTTGCTGTAAAGCGCAATATAAGTTGAGTCCATTTACTATGACAATAATTGTTATTGACCATTATCACAAAATGTTATTATTTGCACCAATTTGCACAACCCAAGAAACAACAAACTTATCCTCGTTCTAATGTTTCAATATTTTAATTCCATTTACTTCAGTGAAAAACTAACTTTCATTGCATCCATTTTGTTCAAATTATGGTGCACCTGCCTTTGTAGTTTATCAACATGAGACATGCTGCTATTTATTTCTCATACTCTGCTGTAATTGCTCGCTGTGTCTTGGGACCCATGCACAAACAGTCCGTTTAGTATTCATAACAGCGTAATTGATTGCTAAAGACAATTTTGAAATGGTTAATTAGCTGCAGATAGGGTGCCTCATCGCCCTGTGGCTTCATATCGCGAGGCTTGTACTGTCTGATAATGAGAATCTATGGCGAGTGCGTTGCAGAGGTCAAGCTCATTTCCCACTGCCGTGCTCCATAAGATGGCTATACAACACCGCCATAGATTTTACGGATAGGGATCTCAGAGATAAAACGTTTCACATTTATCATCATGTATCTTTGTGACCCTTATCATAAACCATAGGTCATGGGAGAGTGACCACTTTGATTGAATACCCAACACACAGTGTGCTGCTAAATCGCTTTTAAAACTGTGCGGTGATATATTCATAATTATAAATATATCTGTGTCATATATTTATAATTATGAAGGTAGTTTTGTCCGGCTGATTCTGGTGCATCATGGTTTTATGTAACAATGGGTGGTGGTAAGCATCCGTCTAATGCACTCGAAGCGATGAGAGCTGTCATTTATCTTCTTATAATGGCAGGATTTGTTTAATGGGAGGATTGAATGCACTCTTTAGGAATTCATCATTATGTGACGTGGCCAGCAATTTGTAAAAGTGGAATGTCTCCTTTTAATAGACCTATTGTCACTACAAATTGCATTGTTCATGATTTGTGTGTCTGGAAATTTCTCTGCAAAACACCTCAACAAGTTGGAGACGCTCAATGCCCCTGTGGCACTTTCCACTGATAAGTTTGAGCTGTTGTGTGTGTGCAGTTGTGCAACATTGTCGACATAATCGGTTTTGTTTGGTTAAAAAGATCTTTTTTTACAGTCATTAAAATTAATTGTGCATGTTTTGCCACAAAACCCTGCAAACCACTCCACACATGAAGAAGAACCACACCGTTGTAATTTCACAGTATGCCATCAAGTTTATTCTCAGCTTGTGTGGTCGTCGTTGTCATTGTCTTCTCTGTTAAATCACCCACTTTGTTTACACACCGACCGCTAAATTGCATGCAACTTCATTGAGTCCAGAACGAAATGATGAGCAATGTGATCTGTACAATTCGAAGTGAAAAACGATGTACTTAGATTTGAAAAAGGCCCATACTCTGAATGATCTGAAAATGCCTGCAGCCGAAAATATGTAAACACACGAGCTTTGTACATAATTTGCTGTCCGTTACCAAGCTAATATACATTTGTCTTCGGCAGAAATTAACAAAGCAGAGAGACATTGGCTATTAGTTGAATTACTTCTATTATACTTGTTAATGGAGCACGGAGTTATCAAAAATACACCGCATTTTTAGAACCACAGGCCTCCCAGAGATGATTTTTATTGCAGTAATGTACAAAGCAGCTGGCATCGTGACATCCACGCTCATTGGTCGATCAGCTGCTATAGCTACTATGAAGGGGGAGAGAGAGGTGGTCCGCGTTCCTGTACATGCCGGAGTCCAGAGTCGCACAGTAACAAGGGAGACTTCTCACACTTCAATGATGTTGATAGACGGCACTGAAGGATGGAACTAGAAAAACAAAAACAAAATGACGACAAATAATCTTAAATGTTACTGGCAGGTTTTGTGTGTTATTATACGGAGACAGTTGGGTTGAAAGTCACTAAAAATATGTAAAGACGCCATTAGAATCTAGATCTTACAGATTCAGCAATGTTTTCTTAAGCGCATTTACCACCAACCTTAACACCTGAGTTTGGATGCATTTACCATCATTATTTTTAGAAGAAGAAGAAGTTGCAACTAAAAAGAGGTCACACACACTTTCTTTGGACCACCTTTAGCTTTTTTTTATTCACTGTGGCATAAGCTTCTTCGACGTCAATTATTTATTTCCTTCCAGATTTGCATGATTTTTTCACCGAGATCTTGTGTTGATGAGAGTCCGCGGTTCCCCACTACTTTCCTTTCACTTTTTACGAACACGTTTGACTGTTCTTGACCAAATTTCGGAATGGCAAGGCAAGGCAAGTTTATTTGTAGAGCACAATTCATACACAAGGCAATTCAAAGTGCATGAAATTACAAGAAAACTGATAAAATCAATCATTAAAACATTAACATAAAAATTTATCAATGACAGTAAAAGGCAAGAGTGCAGATAAAATACTTTCAGTTTTCATATGCTCGGGTAAAAAGAGCTGTTTTCAGCCTGGATTTGAACATTGTCAGAGTTGAGGCCTGTCTCACATCCTCATGAAGACTGTTCCAGATTTTAGCTGCATGAAACTGAAACGCAGCCTCACCGTGTTTATTATTGACTCTGGGAACCACCAGGAGACCCCTCCCTGAAGTTCTCAGGGCCCGAGATGGTTCATACGGCTCTAACATGTCAGAGATGTGCTTTGGTGCAAAACCATGAAAAGACTTGTACACAAGCAGAGCTGTTTTAAATTCTATTCTCTGAGTGACAGGAAGCCAGTGCAGAGACCGGAGCACTGGACTAATGTGGTCGTATTTCCTGGTTCTTGGAATGCGTCTTTTGTACTGGTTGTTTAAGAAACGAGAAGCTACTTATTGCAGCGGTGTTGACGTTAAATGGGTTGTTGCCGCCTCTAAAATAATTGCAGTAATTAATATCCAATTGTGGAAGCCAAGCAGTAATTCAACTCCCTTTCTGTTTTGCTTCTACAACTAATAATTATCAATATTGACTGATCCAACTTTTTCCATTTCAGGCACAGGCATAAGTCCTAAAACAAATAACAATGGGGTTGAAGAAAGTATGAAAGAACGATTTAAGCATGTCCGCTGTCAAGTTTTCTTCCCTGACGGCTGCATAAGCGGATTATTTTCTCTGGCATTTTGAGCACGTGTGTCTCTTCCATCATTGTTTGCCAAACTAATGAGCGCCACAATTAGACGTCCCGTCGCCCTATCGTCCACAGACCGAGAGCCCCAGACACAAGTCTCTCAGTGTTGTTTATGCCAGCGCTCATGGCCTCATTATTGGGCCCTTTCGGCGCAGCGTTCAACACTCTCCACGGCCTTCGGAGACCTCTGCTGTCTGTAAACTTTAAATATTTAATGAGTGTTTCAAACAGATGGATGAGCTTGGAGAAAGCCTCATTCTTATCTCCGGATGCTGCACTTTGCTGGTAAGAAGAAAAGTTAAACAAATTCCTCCCGTGGTCCCCAAGTTGTTGTGCTTTTTGTTATGCTGCAGTTGACTTTTTGGGGCTTAAACCTGGTACAGTTGGAGGGGTCAGATGCACTGGTGAGCGCCGCTTACTTTGTTTATCTTCAGTCCGCGCGATATCGCTCTAAGCTTTTGGCTTTTAGTCCGTCTTTCTCACAAATATTTTAACCCTGTCCTTTCATGGATTCAAGGTTGAGGAGCGGTTTCAAATGTGAGTGTGGTGTTACTAAAGTGCAGCTCAGTCTCAGTTGTACAGGACTTTCATAGAAAACGTTCTTAAACCCTGTTTCGGCGTTGGCGTTTTGCCTCTCACACCAGGCGGTTACTTTATCTTTCTTGTTTGATAGTTTTGAACAATAGTTTTGACACATGGGATATTGCCCATTAGCCTCTTACTACCCGCCGTAACCGAGTGCATTTTCTCCAATTCGGCATTTCCCAAATCTAAAGCTTCTCAACTGGAGTTTAAAGCCTAAAGGCCAGTGTAACGCCTCAGTTGAAAGCTAAGACCTACAAAACTGGTTGTGACTTTTCCGTTGCGTTGTCACCTTGTGGGAGCGTTTTTGATGTGTTTTTATCTCTCTTATTTTTTGTCGTGTTTTTGTTGCTTTCTTCACTGTTTTTCCTTTCTTTTTGACGCTTTTTTGTCATGTTTTCATCACTTGTTTGTTGCTTTTCCGGCTTGTTTTTGTTGCTCTTTACTTTTGTTTTTTTCTGGTTTCTGTTTTTTTTTTGTATCATCCTCATTTTTGTCACTATTCTGAAGCTTTGTTCAAGAAGCTCTTAGATTTGGGCAAAACCAAACAGAAAAAAATAAAAAGCTACTTTACAAACAATTGGTTTTAAAAATGTGATGCTGAAGCCCTTCCGACTCGAACAGTAAAAGTCTTCTGCATAGAGACAGTTAGTTGCTTGAGGTGAGTGGCGAAACATCTTCAGCACCAATACAAACCAGCACAGATGAAGCCTTGTTCACCTTTCTCTACGACTATATAAGTATATTTGCTCTGAGGATGGAGTAGTAGTGCGTCTATGATAAATGAATGTGTCCAGTGTTTGATAAATGCGAGCTGAAACACTCATCAGTCTGTGTCACTTTACAGAATGTGACCCCGTCTCACTGAAGTGACCCCCGCCCTCTCACCTTGCTCCGGAGCAGCCCCCCGCTGTGGTGCTCCGGCGTGCTGTGCTCCGACGACGGCTTGGCCTTCTCTTTGTTGTTGCTGGAGTCGTTGTCCTTGATGATGTCATACTGGCGACAGAAGAGGGCGATCACGGCTACGAGAGGTGAGAGAGAAATGGAGAAGCTCTCAGTCACTGCAGCGTCTGCCCGTCACCAGTTTGTCTGAAGGCGCAGCTGAACGGCCATATTGACAATATGACTCTTGCTAGGCCTTTGTCACAATTGTATTGGAGCTTTCTTTGTGCCATTTTTCACAATCTCACACTGCTTCCAGACTGAATAATGCCCATCGCCTCACTGCCAAACTGAATTTAAATAAGAGCGATATCATTAAGAGTAATATCAGTTTGGCTAATGAGAACTAAAGCAATCAAGAGGAGAAATGAAATACTGCCAATTGTACAATTAGTAAATTGCGTAGTGTTGTAACATGTATCATCGTCTTTGACGCAGATAGTGTTTCAAATTAATGATCAATTACATGTTATGAAACAATAAATATGCCTAACAATCCCCTGCCTGAGAGCTGTATTCAGTCTTTCACCAAAGAATACAATGAAACTATGGAGAGCAGATTTCCATCTTTTTTTTTTACTGATCATGTGACTCTGATATCGTTGTCTGTTTCCATATGACATCAATAACTTTTAACCATTGAAAGTTTAAAGGTGCACTATGCAACTTTTATGTGCATATTTGACCTTTTAGTGATTAGTGGCGTTATGGGTGCAGCATGACACCTTTGCTTTCCCTCACAGTGGCCTTTATGACCCTCCAGGATCAATTGTTATTAGAAACTGACCAGAAACCCCAAAACAATTGATTCTGGAGCATCATAGAGGCCACTGTGAGGGAAAGCAAAGGTGCTATGCTGCACCCATAATGCCACTGAGTCACTAAAAGGTCAAATGTGTACAAATATCATCAAAAGTTACATAGTGCACCTTTAAACTTGTCAATGGTTAAATAAATTCCATCACTGTTACTATTATTTCCCCCCCCCCCCCCCCCCCCCCCCCAAAAAAAAAAGAAATTGACATGCACTTCCAACAAGGCCTAACACATCCTTCCATAAAACAATAGTGCCTGTCCATAAGTCTCCATAGACAGTCAGGACCAATCAATGGATTTGTCTGTTTCTGGCAATAGGTGTTTGTGTCTGGTTTCTCAACTCTGAGATATTGGTCCTTCTTCCTTGTTTGTTTATCTTGGGTTATTGTCTAATTAATACATCTTGGCTTGGTTCTGTATGTTATTATGAGTAAGTTTCTGTACAATGGACTTCTGTTTTTGATATTTATTCTCTGTGTTTTTATAGTTTGGTGCAAATGGACTCTCTTTTTTACCTTTACCCTATACCCTGCCTGAGTTCACGTCCTCTGATACACAAACCCTGCTTGCCTTCTATCATTAGGATTATTTAACGTCTCACTCGGATGGTGGATAAGCCTCACTCCGCTCACCCCGTCAGACGCGGCACCAAGCCTGAACACCTTTAGGCAGTTCCCTCAGAGGAGCGTAAAACTTTTACTGTGAGGAAGTGCTGAGATCCAGAGGAAGAAAGTGTGATCTTAGTTTGACATGGCGGAGCTGAAAAGGGCCAGAGGGGATGCACCGCGTTGTCAGACTTATTTTAGAGAGAGGGAAAGAAAGAGAGACGCAGCGGGGCAGAGATTTTATCTGCAGTTAACGGCAAGTTACAATTCAGATGATGCAGATGAATCATGTAAGACAAGGGTCTCCAACCTTTTTTACCCGGCGAGCTACTTTTACACAACCAGAACGTCGGAGAGCTACTTATGATTCAAAAACACTTGTGTAAAATGCGACTTAGGTGGACTACACCCTGGAGAATTAGTAGCCAAGAAAGTATTTCAAAGAAAATGACTTGAGTTTAGTGCTTATACTTTACAATATTGAGCTAACTGTTCCCAGATTGTGTTCAGCATGATCAGAACAAACAGAAAATGCATATAAAAGTTGAGTTATCATGCGTATAGAGATGTAGAAAGTCTTTGGCTAGCTACCTAGAAAGGCCTGGCGAGCTACTAGCTCCCGAGCTACTGGTTGGAGATCCCTGATGTAAGATATGTAAGATCTTTCTATTCCTGTTATAAATTACCACTTATTGGTCCACAGGAGAATCTAAAGTTTGGAATGGATTCTTCTTCAAACCCATTACTGACAGCCTCCGAGCATAATTGCCCAATTGTTTAATGACTGGTACCATTAAACGATACCAGTCTGGTATCGAATTTTTTTTTTTAGCTACTACTGGTGTTGAAAAAATTAAAGTATCAAAAGCAATATATAAGAAATATAAGATCTTTATATTCAAGTTTTGATGCTGTTGTTGATTAAAAAAAATAAACACAAGTTGAAAAAAATGTCAAAAGTGGGGGAAGAAATTAGAAAAACAAGTGTGAAATTGGGGACAATTTTGGGGGAGAATAGAAAAAAATGGGGGGAAAAATTTGTTAAAAATGAGGGGAAATTTGACAAATTTGGAAAGTGTTTTTTCCGCCCTTTTGTAGTTAAAAAGAAGTTTCTTGGTTGTTTCATGTGAAACAAATGATGATAGATGTAACGGTACCCAGCCCCAGTCATATGCTAAGATAATGCATGTCTTACTTGTTTAAAAAATACACTTCTCAACCTCAGCCTAAGAATCTATAATCTTTCTATATAAAAGGAAAACCTATTTGAAAGCACAGAATCTCCAGAATTCAGTAAATGAACTGAGAAAAATGGAGGCCTGTACTAGGCCTGTGTTTTTTACAACTGAAAGTTTATCAATGAGTAGATTATTTTAGTCAAACATGGGTAAGTACATACCTGCCCACATGACCAGGACCACCACTATAATGATCATCTCTCCGGTCTGTAGGTGTCTCGACTTGTCCAGGCCCTGCACCGTGGGGTCATCTGAAAATACATACAAGGAAATGACGCTCGCTAAAAACTCAAATGAGAAAATATTTGTATTGTACAGTAAATAACAGCCTGATACGTTTAATTTCAGTTGCAGAAAGCCTCCTCAAATTAGGCTCGTTTCACTTCGTTCACATAAAGTGTAGCTAGTGGGAAAATGCTATGGGCCTTACCATGTATTAATCTTGTAGCATTAATCCTCCTTTAAGTGGATTGTCTATGGGACCATTCCCACTCTCCGAACTATCTCTCTGTATGGACCCCGTCCAGACTAGCACTCTGGCCAATTGAATCTTTTAGTGAATCAGGTTGCCTGGCCACGAGATCCAACGTATACGCTGTTACTTTATAAACGTGACGTCAGCGGTTACAGTATTGTAAATCCGCAGTCATGTTTTGAAATATGGCTCCAAGACTCAAAAACCACAAACAAGCAAAGCAGTTTACATTCTTTTATGACTTATGAGCACTTTTTAATATGCTCTTTTAATCTTTTTGTGAACCTGTCGAGCACAACACATTTCCGAAACTGTAAAATGTAAAAAGAGAAGGTGTAAAAACAATGCACGGATATCCCTCCATGGATAAAGCGGAAGAAAATGAATGGAGACACTGCCATAACTCTATCATATTTATTTCAATTTGATTTGTTTTTGTAGAGCCCAGTATCACTACAGCAGCCGCCTTACGAGGCTTCACAAATGTTGCTGATTTGATCAAACAGAGGAACTCCACACAAAGAGAAGGCTGTCAAACAGTGAACTGATCAAGCAGATGTAATGTCCAAATGTCCAACGGCCGACAGTGAAGCAGCAGATGGACCTTTCCCTCTTGTGGAAGAAATCCAAAACAAGTGGGGAAAAGAAGGTTTAGAGGAGGGTCACAATACAAGTGTAAGCCATTATTTTTTAGAGATCCTCTCCCACAAACGGACTGACAAAAATAAACACAAAAAACAAATAATAAATGATAACGGCTGAGATATACTAAATACTTTATGATATACTCGGCTCTATTGCATGTCAAAGTAGCAACATTTAAAGACGGGCATCTCTCGGTCTCCGCTAAATGCAACAGGAAACCCAACACTATAATAAGAGCACACCTGCGTTTAAGGCTATTATGTGTGAATGTAATATAAGATTCACCTCTTGTCTAATTCCCCGTCTGCGTTTTCCTATGAGGGCTGTGTGGAGGAGCTAAAATAGACTTGCAGCGTCGCACTCAAATGTCAGGTGAAGACTGGGGTCACCGCTCGGGGGCTGTCTGACTCTAAAGCCATTCGTCTGCAGTTTATTAATACATCATTATCAGGCTTCATCTCAACCATAATTAGACATAATTAGTCTGTCGTCCTCGTGTCATGTAGTTTATCACGGCACTAATAAGCTTTGTTTATGACTACGCAGCACTGTCAAGCAAATGTCAAAAAATAACATTAAGAAAACATGAACTATGTACAAATCCTATATACCCCTAGCACTTTATAACTGGTCTTGGTATCTCCCAGTGTCAGCTGCACTTATATTCCCAATAGACCTATCATTGCTTTCGGTCTTTCTCAAATCTAGCAAACTTTAAAAAAATCTAAATTTAATTATACTTACTATGTTATCCATTTTGCCTGCTCCTAAAGACATGTTTAATTCTACAAATGGATTGAAGACATGGACACACTACATGTGCTTGGCTGCGAAACACAGTAGACTTTACAGCACATATGCACAGTGTGTCCCGGAGCATGTTTGATACATAGCCACGCTTCAAACAACCTGCAGCCATTCCTGATGACCCGAATGGGCTGTCCTGCTTCCGGTATCATACATATTTCATATCTGCATGGCACGTCTATAGGCTGTGCGTTGTGAGCCTTCCTAAGACCTTACAGCGATAGAGGAGCTTGAAGCACCTTCACTGCACCATCGAGTTAATGAGCGCTACTCGCCCCTGTCCTGCCCAAAATCCCAAATCCCATGACGTTGTTTGCGAAGCGTGTCTGCAAGTCTGGTATTAACGTGGCTACGGCTTCTGCTCCACTGTCACATGTGCCAAGAAACAGCAGCGCAGTATAATGTGCTGGGGGCTTGATGGTTGACTGGTCAGCACCGAGATCCTAGGCTCTACTTCCTGGGCCAGTGTGAAGTTTGCCTCAACACGTTTCCTCAGCCCCTCCCCCGGTCAATGGCTGGTCGTCCTTCCTGTCCCCAAGAAAAAAATCCACACTCGTGACCTCATGTACTGTGTTGTTCCCATGTCTTGATGTTTTCATCTATGCTTTACCTCAACTTAACCTGATTGTAATTTCGCATAATCTTCTTTTGTAAGGCGCATTGAGTTGCCTTGTGTACGAAATGGGCCTTACCTTGCCTTTGCATGTTCTTTTGATTAAAAAACCTCCAGCTAGTATAGTATTGGCGAAACAGAGAGCAAAATGGTATGATTGGTCCCTGTGTTGTGGTCGCCCACTGTTCTCGAGGGAAAAAAATTGGAGAGAAGAAAGTTTTCTATACAGAGACAAACTGTAACTGAACCTGGACAAAATGTTCTCAATTTTCCTGGGTCACTGTTCCTGACCCAGCACACGTAAACACCACACACTATTTTCCAATTGACAATTCACTAGACCTTTGAGTCAAAATGGCACTTTCTTTAGACACTGTCTTGAAATAAACGTGAATGTAACAGTGTGACTGCATACAATCCACTAAAAACGCTTCAATTAGTGTGTATTTCCATAAAACTCAAAGGACAGACAAAGATGTGCTAATCTTTGCATCGTGAATGACAATGGTGTTCAGAAGCGTGAAAATGAGACCATAAGTGCTGAAGAGGGCGATTGGAAGGTATTTGTAGAGACCGGAAAGGGTGTGGTCCAGCTCCTGAACTTAAGATAACACCCTTATTTTCATTTGTGTTCAAAGTTTTGACAAGACAAGACAAGACTTTTTGAAGAAATGATTTAAATCCGTTGGTGAGTTAGAGCAGTCAATGGTGTTTCGTATCTTATCGATGGAGAAAAGTGCAATAAAACTTGTAATTTTAGTTTTTTCGGCTATAGACAAAGGCCAATGGTCCAACTCCGCAATTGCAACGTGACTTTTCCCGTAGTGGCCCAAAGTAATTGAGTCTAAGGGGAGCACGCGGCTTGTTAAGTTTGGCATCCATCTTTGAAATGGTACCCGCTTTTTGCTCGTGTCAAAGTGCGTGACAGCTCGGGACGCAGCAGGTGTTGCGGTTGTTAGCGGAGACCGTTGTGTAACAGTCTGCCGCGATTGTACAGTTCGTGAAGAGTGATGTGAGCGCCTTTGTGAGATTAGACGTGACAACACCAGTGACAAGCGCAGAGGCAGAGTCGAAAATGCCAGTTGACAAGTAAATCACCGATTGAAACGTATGTAAGCTTGATCGTTCAAAATCATTTCAACATTTTGGTAATATCACAATAAGGCAAGGCAAGGCAAGTTTATTTGTATTGCACAATTCATACACAAGGCAATTCAAAGTGCTTCACAGTTGCATAAAATTACAAGAAAACAGATCAAATCAATCATTAAAACATCCAACATAAAAATTAATCAATTACAGTAAAAGGCAAGAGTGCAGATAAAATCCTTTCAGTTTTCATCTGCTCGGGTAAAAAGAGCTGTTTTCAGCCTGGATTTGAACATTGTCAGAGTTGAGGCCTGTCTCACATCCTCATGAAGACTGTTCCAGATTTTAGCTGCATGAAACTGAAACGCAGCCTGACCGTGTTTATTATTGACTCTGGGAACCACCAGGAGACCCTTCCCTGAAGTTCTCAGGGCCCGAGGTGGTTCATACGGCTCTAACATGTCAGAGATGTACTTTGGTGCTAAACCATGAAAAGACTTGTACACAAGCAGCTGTTTTAAATTCTATTCTCTGAGTGACAGGAAGCCAGTGCAGAGACCGGAGCGCTGGACTAATATGTGACCAGTCACAGAACCCAAAGACACAAGTCGTTTTGGGGCATTATGAGATAAGAACAGATTGTTAAAGTGTAGTCTCCAAGCTTTCCAATGATGTGTAACACATGGAAATCTGATAATATTTGGAGGTGCAGCGGTGATTTGAAGTTGGCAATTCCCAAAAAACCAAAGGGGTTTAAACGGCCTCTGAAGTTTTGGGCCATTCTCACCTCTCTGCTGTTGGGAGGGACAATAGGGCTCATTTACATCTCATTTGGATAAGCCACACCCCCTGTCAAACTCCCCCTCAAAGCACTAAAGCACAGAGAGGGAGCACAAAGGTTATTGCTTCCACAACAAACCATTGTTTACCAGTTTCATTATGTGTATCTGTTTTATTTTTGGTTTCATTTATTGATCTCACCTCACAGCAGAAGGTTGTTATTGTTCTTACATTTTTTTATGTCAATTGATAAACTGTCACTGGCTTGAGAACGTGTTGTGTAACACATGTAACTTTTATGTTAAAAATAATGTTAATGTTCAAATCAAAAACAGTGATATATTATATACAGTGTGAGTATGAATCGTTTTTTGCTAATGATAAATAATAAGCAATATACTATTGAAAATAAAAGTATATATCAATTAATAAAGCAAATCACTCAAACATTGCTTAGAGAGCGCTTTTCATACAAGAATGATGAAAGATAAGTTTACAATATATTTAAAAAAACAACAGAAGAGATCTGGTGTTTGGGTATTTTAATGTTATTGCAATGCTCTGATTCATGAAACCTCACACAGTTTCTACACATCATCCCCCCAAAAAATTCATAATATAAATACTTTAAGTGAGTTACAACTTTACTTTAAGCCATAGAAAATTGCCAATTGAGTGAATATGAATCCATATTTCAGTAATAACGGATCAATACCTAATATTTACCACATCACATGGAGGTTGATTTTTATTCCTTCAAGTTTTTATTATTCAATGCTTTAACCTTACTGTTTTTTTACACTCAACGCCATCTGTTCTTAAACAATGTTTTCCTCTAAATCTGCACCACATAGTATGCACAGTCATTTGCACTTTATGAAAAAAGAAATAAAAGTTTTCTGTTTTGGCAAGCATTGTGAGTGGTCATTGTCCACTTCTTAAAGCATAAATATTTTGGCATTTACTCAAAAATCAAAACAAATAAATCTAAAAATAATGCACAACAGTTTTTCTTCCTGATAAAGGTCTAGTAGGATGTTCTGAGATGAATAGGCGTTGCTTCTTCTGTGTGGGTAGTGGTGGGTGAATGTAACACAAAGTCTCTAAAACTAAATTCAGGTGGTTGGTTGATAAAGTGACATTGCAGAGCTGCTCCTCTGCAGTCCCGTGCAGTGGGTGAACTCTCCTCCTCCACAAAGTCCTGACCACTTTTAGAATGGCCTGATGTTTAGTCCAGGTGGGGCCAGGACAGGAAGACCATCCATACGGGGCAGAAGAAGAAAAAAAGATCTTCAGTTAAATGTTTCATTGAAACAAATCAGAAAACTACACTGAAGTCGGTAAAGTGAAAGTACCTCAGCAATCTCTGCCAAAGTGTTGACTCCTGTCTTCATGTAGGCTTGATCAGTCCAAAGCCACAGTCAGGGGAAAACAGTGTGGCAGCAATAAGGAAGTTGATTTCAATTTTATCGTGAAGCTTGTGTCCAACACGCCAGGCATGAAGTTGTTCTTGTTCGGCCCACTGCAGTTGTCACAATGAAGATCTACCTCTGTTTCAGGAAGTACATTGGTCCTGGCTGGAGAGGGTTTGCGGGAAAGTGTAACTGTAGGAGAGAGGGAACTTGGATTAGATTAAATGAAATGTGTGCCTTTTCCTAACTGTCTAACAAAGGTAAACATTACTATATTGATGCTATTCTGCATTATTTCACGCTACTATCAGGCTGCTTATTCTCATGAATAAATCACCCTTTAAGGGACATTAATAAATTAATAAAGTAAAGTGAATGTGTGTTAAAGATCACCTGCTGAGCAAAATCAAAACAATGTACATAAAATATAAATAAAACAGGGATGGAGGCATGAGGAGGAGGAGAGGGATGGAGACAGGAAGAGAGGGGACATAACAGAAAAATAAGAATAAAAGAATAGACACATACCTCTGGTCTCTGGCGGAAACTTGGCATAAAGATTTTCTTCCTGCATCTGGTCGGGCTGGAGCTGTTAGACCCGGCCTGAAGAAAAAAAAAGATCTCAGAGTCTGTATCTGTACTTCCTGGTTTAGTCTTGGTTTAGACCTCAGATAGTGGTTAGCCCTGGTTTGAGTCAAAGGATTAAAAAAAATCCTGTACATTGATGAATATTTTTACTTTTGACTTATAACTCACGAGTGTCCGAGCTAGCTAATAACAATAGGTATGAGAAAGTCTAAACATGGACTAAACATGAGATAACGTACGTGTTTTTAGAATGAACACAAGATGATGTTTACTAGGCCATAGTGATGTAGATAATGGACATAGTGTAGCTGCTCTTTAATTTACAGACACAATCCTGCGTGTTTCTCTGTCTGCGTCTGCTCCGCCTCACACTGAGAGAGAGCTATGGATGCGTTTATAACTACATTTATAACTTTAGAAGCCTCCTGTACTACTTGTAATGCACATACACGAGAGGAAAAGGCCGAATTTGCGTTTTATCGCCGCGCGCGTTCCCCATTGTTTACATTTCACTGCAGTAATCCAGAGTAACTTTATTTGGTCATAAAACCGAAAATATGAAGCGGATCTCTCTCAAATAAGAAGTGGCTGAAAGCTAGGGATGCGCTGACTACATTTATGGAGTAGTTTAAGTTGGGAGAGGTCTTGGTTTTAGTGTAAATAGCAGGTTCAGCTGCACGTTAGCTTAGCCGCTAGCCGTTAGCTTAGACGTTAGCCGTTAGCTAATAACAGCACAATAGACTCGTCAAAACTGGCACAGCACCCGCAAGCGATAAAAACAAACAAACTTTCACTCACCCGTCTGAACCTTTGCCTTCTGCTCAGCAAACTCGTGGTAAATCCATTTTCCAGTGTAGTAGTGGCAGCTTCTGAGAGCCACACAGGGGGGCTTACAGCCATGAAGCCGCACACGCCCCCACGGCGTGCGCTATTTCTCTGACAAAACCAGACTTTTTCAACCTGAAAACTGATCGACAATAGGCGTATGTATAAAACTGCCTTTTTTGCGTGGCATTTGTTTGCTAAAGCCTGTGTGGACTACGCAAACCAAGCAGCTGTGTGGCTGTGTCCCCTCCTCCTCCTCAGCATGTAAATACACACAGACAAAGGCACGCCCCTACAGCGGCTCCCAAATCTCCCCAAAACAAGCAGGTTTGAACCTAAAAGTTTACGCTTTTAAATATACCAATACTGGTAGCTTAAACATGGAGAGGCTTCTTCGTGACTTCAACTAAACGATTCTGGAAAAAAGTGAAAATCACCAATTTTCAAAATAAAAACTTTGTTTACGTTTTTCTCCAAACGCAAGCTGCCGACTTGTGTCTTTGGATTCCACGGCGGGTCACATATGGTCATATTTCCTGGTTCTTGTCAGGACTCGAGCAGCAGCGTTCTGGATGTTCTGCAGCTCTAACAGCTCGTTTAGAAAGGCCAGTGAGCAGCCGTTACAGTAGTCTAACCTGCTGGAGACAAATGCATGGATGAGTGTCTCCAAGTCTGGTTTTGACACTATTCCTCTGATCTTAGCAATGTTTTTCAGATGGTAAAAAGCTGATGATGTTATTGCTTTGATGTGGCTGTTTAAGTTCAGGTCTGAGTCCATGATTACTCCTAGATTTCTAACCTGATTTTTTGGTTTTAGAGAGAGAGACTCAAGGTGACTGATAACACTTTGACTGATAAGTCAATAAGAGTGAGACAGAAAGGAAAGCAGGTAATACAAGGGAGAAAGTAACAGACAAAAAAAAGACAACAAAAAAAACTGTGGATCTGGAACACCATTTTAAAGCTAAATAAACCAGCCATTTACCCCTGAACTAGAAGATCCTTGTTCTTGCCTTGGTTTGGAGAGACCATTATGATGAAGGACACAGGTCTGCTCTCTCCAAGTGCTTCCAATATGTAATAAATAATTGACAATATTCGGGGTAGAAAGTTCTAAATAAAGCGTCAATTCTAAAATAGATCCTTTTTTCTGTGTGCTGTTTAGGCCAATTCAAAGAAACTTTTCTTGTGTGTTCATTTATCCGTTCGAAAGAGGTTGCTGTTTTTGGAGCTTTTCTTGCATAACCTTGCTTTCTTCTCCATTTCGTTTGCACTGTATAAGCCTCGATGGTTTTAGGCCCATGACGTAAAGCACGTGACGGAGCCAACCTTAAGGGTTTGGGAAAACAAATGGTTTCCTCTACGATAAGATACAAGGCGTAGACCAGGAATTTACCTCTGATCTAAAATACCCTTGTTCTTGACAAGACGGAGTAGATCATTTTGAGAAAGGGCAAATATGTAATAAAGAATTTATATTCCTTGTAGAAAGCCCAAAAATGCAAGATGCAAGAAGAATTTAAAATTGCCCATGCTCGGTCAAGAAGAAAAGGTTTCTGTGTGTCCATTTGAGTAAATTACATGTAGACCTCAAGTAACAGTTTAAGTATCAGTATAAAGACAGGATATTCTCTAAGTGTGTATCTGATGAACATATACGGCTCTTCAGACTTCAACTGTCATGTTGCAAACCAGATGTTAATTAGTCGGTAGCATTCACGCTGCGTATCCCTGATCACTTGGATTTAGAGCGTAGTGCTCAAGCGACAGGAAGCCTAATAAGTAACATTAACAGGATATTGGGTTAAACGGGGGTGGGATTAAGTCACTCTTTACTTCTCCCCCATTCCTTTTCGGACAGCCAAAATTAAATGTGCAAAATGTTTTATTTGTCTGTTAAATGTATTGAGATGCACATTTTGGAATTCAGTTTTTTTATGGTCTGAAAAGAAATGTATTCATTAATTCATTCATGTTTTCTGTTTTGCTACAATATTTACTGTACAACTACTATTTTTCCGTTTTCTCAAATCATTAATTGCATACACTGTAACATGCTTTCTGTAGTGCGCTATAAAAGCCCATTAAATGGAAGTTTTCTTTTCTATTCCCAATTAAATTCACCAAAAGTTTATCCATCGGAACTTGGGGAAGGTGTTTGTGCTGTTTCGGGAGCGTCCTTGTTATATAACATTGGCGCTTTCCTCTCGGGGCCCAAAGTGGAACAGCCCATTTAGTTTGTACTGCAGTAGCTGTAAGCCTCGTCAGACGGCCCGATGCCTTTAGGCCCAAGAGGCAAAGCACAGGACGCAGCCAACGGAGTCAAGAGCAAGTAACTCGAAGATTCTCGAACTGCACATCTCGGTGCCTGTGCAGAGGGAGAGGGCTTTCTCTGCCAGACACCAATTCATTATTGACAATCTCCTCAAGCATGACAGCCAGGCATCCCAGAATTACACTATTTGAATGACAATTCTCCAGAGAACCTTGAGTGGCAACAGGAAATATTTCTTGCTATTTTTAGGCAGTAGCAGACAGATTTCCAGGTTTCCAAAGTGCTGCACATACACTCAACACAAATATAAACGCAACACCTTTGTTTCTGCTCCCATTTTTCATGAGATGGACTTAAAGATCTAAAATTCATTCCAGATTCACAATATTACCATTTCTCTCAAACATTGTTCACAAATCAGTCTAAATGTGTGATAGTGAGCACTTCTGCTTTGCTGAGATAATCCATCCCACCTCACAGGTGTGCCACATCAAGATGCTGATCTGGCATCATGATTGAAATGTGCAGTTTTTCGCTTTATTGGGGGTCTGGGGACTCAGAACCAGTCAGTATTCCATATCATTACCGCAATCTTCCGCCGGGGTCTGAGCGCCAATCATGATTCACGTTCAATAAAACTTTCCTCACACATTCTGTCTCTGAGTCTTTTCAGGTTGAAATACTAAATAAGCTCCGCCACAAAAAACAAAAGAGAATACACTAAAACCTGCATAACACAGGAAATAGTACGTAAAAACCATACATAGAAATAAAATAGATAAAACATTTAAAAAAATGGAAAAAAAATGGATAAAACAATAAAACAAACAAGATTAAATAAATAAAAGAGACGGGGTGTTAAAAGCCTGAGAATAAAAGTGGGTTTTAAGACGAGATTTAAAACACTCCACGGTGGGGGCTGTGCGGACGTGGAGGGGCAGAGCGTTTCCCAGCTTAGGGCCGACAACGTAGGTTTAGGAACCATGAGCTGGAACTGGCCCTCAGATCTCAGCGTGCGCCCAAAGCTTTAAAAACAAACAGCAACATTTTAAAATCAATTCTAAAACGTACAGGTAGCCAGTGCAAAGAAGCTAAAATAGCTTTAAAGGGGTAGCTATTCTAATGTTTTCTTCTACTGTTTCTTCCTGAATGTTTTGAGTGAACTTCTCGATTTAGCTTAAATGTGTCTCATCAAAATTATTTCATGTAGTGTTTTCCTAACATGTTTAGTGTTTTTGTTTTACTTCATGTTTTTATCTGATCAGAATCTCGAATTGATGCATAAAAAACACTGTAGATAGTTAAAGAAAGACACAGTGGTTGACAATGTGGTTATAGTAATCTTGCTTCATCTTAGTTTCTTATTTACTTATGATTTATGAGATGTGTCAAAACTTCATCACTTTAGCTTCATAATAAAAGACACCTTCAAGCTGTGCATGTCGTTTCTGTTCCTTCTCGTGAGCAGTTGGCTGTCGTACAAATCCTGTGCTGGCGTATCGGTGGCCTGTGTATGACATTGGCTGAGAGTGCATTTCTACTGTAGTTTTATGGACTGCTCGTAGTGGATCCGGGAAGCGCTGACGCAGGCCACTCATAAATGCTTCCCATTAGCTGACTCAGGTTAGATACCATTAGTTAAGCTGGCAAGATTGTTCGCGGTCAAAGACAGATGAAACTAGTTCAAGTTCAAGACAAGAGTGTGTTCATTAGCCTAATACTCATGCCTTCTTCCTGTTGTTTTACATTGGGAACTGGTTAAGGGGGCTTTACGTTTTGATGGGTCCTGACAAAGTGCTGAGATTAGGAAACACTTTTACTACTTTTACACGGGGCCAAGATCGAGTGTGCAAAATTAATCGGGATTTATGGCCTTGTGAGAGCTCCAAGTAGGTCAGGAAAACAACCGTTGTTTGTTTGTTTTTCACTCCCTCTCCTTATTCAATAAACCCGACGCCTGACCCAGATCAAAAAAGTGCTTTTGCTGAGACCTTGAGAGAAGTCCATAAAAACTTCATCATTGCAACTAAAATGACTGCAGGGCGTTTATTTGAACTTGTAATGGGATTTGTGTCAACTAATCGGAGCTGAACTGGGGATCCTTTCATTTTATTTTCTAAGAGCAAGTGAATTTCTCCGCTGAGAGATCGATAAAGTCTCATCTTATTTCAAAGAGACGCAATAAACGATCAGTGGCTCCCAAACTAATTCTCTCAGTGACCCCTCACTTACCACACTCATATCAGCGACTTCCTCACTCTTTTCCAGCATGTTGAACCACACCCTCAGGATGATCATTTATGTTGATTTCACTGGTTAATAAATATGTACTGTAATGAATATAAAGACGAATATAAAAATCCCATTTAATTTGCTCTCAAGAACACTCAGGGGGTGCATATAGTGAGGAAAAAAGGTGTAATCAAAGAAGAACAGGGTCATGTGCAAATGAGTAATAGAAAATAAAGGTATATCTTTTGTAAAAAATTAGTTCATTTTTCAAAAGATTAGAACAGAATATAAAAGATGCATATCAATAATGTCAATGTTGGCAGTGCAAAGTTTACAGTCTTAGTGCAGGTGATGGTGACATTGATACAAAGGTTATTGCACATCACTCTTTCCTGAAGCTCTGAGGACTGAAGTTTTGGACTCCCCGATGTGGGTCATAATTTTAATGTTAACACTCACTGTGGTTATTAAAATGATTATAATCATCCAAACTTCTGGAAGTGTTTTTTGCCTATTGAGATGACAAATACAAGAAAAAACAACAACCAACACTTTTTATTATATCTTTTTTACTAAATACTAAAAATCCTTTCACCCCTTTTCGCCTGCTCCATTATGCTGTTTCTTGTGTTAGAAAAAATAAATAAAAATCAAAGTGAAAAAGATCTGTCTCTTTTCTCAAATGAGATTCTTTCTTTCTTCTTTCATGCGTAACAGCGCCACATCACTCATTAGAAGTATTTTATTCTGCGTGCTTTAGGTCAAGTGCTTTCACCGATTATACTCTTTTATCTCTCAATGCAAATTTTCTCAAATTCAGTCTTAAAATGTCTGGCCATTAGACGTTTACAAACGATCCCATTACAGGCGCATCTGTCCTCATAGAGAGACAAATGTTCAGTGCAGCCTAATACAAGCGATTAGTTTGCATTCATCAGTGCACTTACACAGTGTCCTTTAGAGTCCATAAAGACAGACATGAAACGAGAAGCTTTAGAATAAATCGAGAGCCTTTGAAAAGTAATGTGACATTGCAACACAGCATCTTCTTATATATGTAGTTATATAGTCCTTTTATGGTAATTAAAACTATAAAAGGTCTGTTTTTTTGTCTCTTTTTTTTTGGTCTGCAATAACTTATAACTTAATCAATAGTTTTACAGAAACTTTGATCTGTGGTCCCATGGCCTTAATGACAGTTTTCTCTATTAGCAGCAATGGAGAGGACACTTTTCCCTATGAGACTGAGCATTATTATTATTAAGTACACTACAGTAAGGCAAGGCAAGTGTATTTGTAGAGCACAATTCATACACAAGGCAATTCAAAGTGCTTCACAGTTGCATAAAATTACAAGAAAGCTGCTAAAATCAATAAAACATCAACATAAAAATGTATCAATTACGGTAAAAGGCAAGAATGCAGATAAAATACTTTCAGTTTTCATATGCTCGGGTTAAAAGAGCTGTTTTCAGCCTGGATTTGAACATTGTCAGAGTTGAGGCCTGTCTCACATCCTCATGAAGACTGTTCCAGATTTTAGCTGCATGAAACTGAAACGCAGCCTCACCGTGTTTAGTCCTGACTCTGGGAACCACCAGGAGACCCCTCCCTGAAGTTCTCAGGGACTCCACAGGTCGTGGCAATTTTGAGACACAGTTGCCAATTTCTGTACATTAATGATCTCAGTGATATAGTTGTTGGCACAGTTAACCAACAATACCTGCTTACACAATGAGTTATTTTATGCTGACTGCTATGTTTTAATTAACAATTTTATTCTGTATCTGTATCCTATGAGCATTTGTCCTTTGTCTTGACCAAACTAACTTGAGGAGAACAAACAAAAAAGCCAGCCAGCCAGAGCTCTGATACATGAATCAATGGTGCTTTTATATTTCCTGCGTGGAGCCTCTCTGATAATGTGATTACGTTGCTGAATGTAAAACGTGCCTGGAAACCATCTTTTCCATGTTAAACATCCACGTGATGTGAGAGATCATTTGAATTTCAATAGGCTCCACTGCGTTCAGTTTCCCAAGATCAATATGTGTGTTTTCTGAGTCTACCTCAATCCCATTACTGTACCGTAAGCTTTTAATTATAAAATGTGGCACAGTGCAACAACCGCTCCGGTCTGAAGACGAACTCAAGGACATATGGAATAAAAAGCATCTCATAAAAAGTGCTGCCCACTTTGTAAACCCTGCTATGTATGTTTTTATCAGGATAAAAAAGTAAATAAATTCTACACTAATGTGCCCTGTTATCCTGCTGTAGTCTACCTTGGTTGGAGCTGTTGGACGGGAAGCGGTCAGTCTTCTTTAGGGTGCGGAAGTGGACTTTAATGCTGGCCTGGCTCTCCCCGTGCAGACCGATGGACTGAACCTGGATTATGTAGTCGGTCTCCTCCTCCAGGTCCCAGAGCACGCAGGAGCGACTGGTCGTGTTTACTTCCCGAATGAACCGCTGCATGTGCCCATCCTGCCTCTGCAAATACATCGAGACAAAATACACTTGACTGATGTAATGTAGTGTAACTTTCAGTAATCGTGTTGTTTTGGAGAGGAATAACAATTGTTTCTTCTTGCCATTATATAATTCCAGCAAATCATCTCTCCAAATCCCTTAATTTGCACATTGATTTAACATTAGTTTTCATTTCCAATGTTCTTCACAATGCAGCCCCCTTCTACCTTTGCATTAAAAAATGTTTAGATTGACTTGTAAATTTCAAGAACTGGTCCGCACTTACTGCGGACAGTGACAAACGGTGCTCTAAAAACACAAAACAAATAACAAAAGCAACAACGCGTTTCTAAATGTAGCGTGACAATGAGAAGCCGAGCTGACCAGGCATACGATGTTAAGGTGCTGAGGAACAGCATGTACTGCTTCATAACATGAACAGTTGGCGCCTCGTTCTCACCCATACGGCGTCTGGAGTGGAAATTGGAAAGTTTTGGTGTAAACACCCGGGGCATGAACGTTCTAAGCCAGTTTTATTTATTGACCTTTTAGATTGTTATTTGTGCTATTTCTGGCCCAGAGCAATAAGACAGATTTCTCACTGCTCTGTGTGTGCTCAGCCCATCTGTAAGAGCCGCTCTGTGCCAGATGTCTGTGCCTTTACGGCCCTCTGTGTTCTGTTAATAAATGTCAACTCTTGCTTTTGAAACAGTGGCCACAAAATATCCTTATCACGTGCCAACTTTAATTGTGTGTAGAGCAATAATCTACGTAAGAGAGGAAGTTGCAGGTAATAACTGAAATCATGGCCATTCCAAAGTCACACATGATGTCGATTGTCACATCTGCTTTCTGGGATTCCTTGTGCATTTCCTTATAAAGAGCCGATGGGAGGTTTAATAGTCTGTGTAGTTTTGCGTTCATTGTATCTTCGATTTTAAAAGCACTATGCAAAATCAAAAATTGCGTTTTTATATATCACTGTTGCAATCTAAAAGAAAAACTAACTATTTAGTTTTTTCATTTGTCTATAGACATTTACTTGATAATAGACACTGCCAACAAAGAAACAAGTTTTCTCTCAACCAAAAGACTTAGATGTACTAAACTTTTATTTGTGCTGTTTTCCTCAACAATCAAGTTCGACTTCTGGGTATTTGAGCTGACGCAGTAAAGGATTCACTGTAATCAATAAAAGCTTAATTATTGTATTTTCCTTGTTTCCATACTCGATTATGAAATACTTGTCTGATACACAAACAAAGTGTTTTTTCCTATATTGCAACAGTGCAGAATATGTAGAAAAAGCAATTATTCATTTCGCATTTTCCTTTTAAAATCGAAAATATAATGAACGCAAAAGTACACGGACTTTTAACATTTGAACAAGTTGTATCACAGTGCTTGAGTATTAGCATCAATCTGGCAACAGTAAATCCATAGACATTGCCTAATGCTCACAACAGACATGGCTTACAATGCTCTTTTTATATGTTTCAAAAGAAGTATTTGATCCCAGTCTCTATTGCATTTGTTTTATGTTAAGCAAGAATGCAAATAGTAAATAGTGTTGGGCACAAATATGTTTTTCAAAAGGTAATTCAAAGTTCTCCGGAGTTCTTTGTGTTGTTCATTTTCTTCCAAACGGCAGTAAGCAGCTCCATTTACTCCTCTGCATTCAGAGAGCGAACTGCTGGTCTCTCTTGACTAATCAGCCGAGCCACATTGTGTTTCTATCTGAGGCTGAGCAGGCAGTATGTATTTCATCTGAAACGAGAAGTGGCTAAAAATATAGACATGGGTGAAAGCAAATGTGTAGTGATATTTAGCCTGCACCCCAAAACCAAAACCGTGCCAACAAAATATGTAGTTTGTTGAGACATTATTCTCTCTGCTGCAAATTCAAATGAATGCAGTGCAAAGTACCCTTTATTCCTTAAGGTGTATTTCTGTCCTCCTAAATGGGGGAAAAGCCAGGACATGTCAGCACATTATGATCACGGCTCAGTGCCAAACCACATGATTTGCAAAAATCGAATACCTGACGTTTTCACTTTGAAGTTTCATCGCCTGTTTTTGTCTAATTATTGATCTAAAAATGAGGACACAGTGTCACCGCCTTGGTCTGTAATCCAGTCTCAAAGGAGGCAACAACAAAAATGTACCTGCTGTGAGATGGAGAAGCCAATGATGGTGTCTCCCTCGGGCACGTCCCAGGACACGGTGGCGGAGTCAGCCCGCAGGTGCATGATGGAGACGTTCACTGGAGCTGGCGGTCGATCTTTGGGAGAAAAAGAGACCAATTTGTATTTTGTCTAATGCTCTAAAAGGGTGAAGAATACTCCAAATATGAACTCAATTAATGCTTTAATGAATTAGAACTTAAAAGAGGGCTATTAACAGTTTTGTGCAAGCAGAAGGCATCCTTGCAATACCTTTCACCTTTCATTTCTGTATTTTTCTACCTTTTCTTCTACGTTGATTAAAGGTGAAAGAATTGTCCACAAACGGTACAAAAGCCCTTTAGCAGAAGCCCCTGGGACACAGGCTGACAGATCTTTCTATAGCAGTAAGACACGGTTGCAAAAGGCGGATTCAGATGGAGCGGAGAGATGGGATTGTGGACAGAGCGGGGCCCACAGTCTCCTGTCCTCTGGGCTTTTGTGGTTCCTGTATCTGGACTTCATGTGTTACCACCAAGAGTAACTGATGCAATGTGGGTAAATGTCTTTAACTGTCATGCATGAGGGGCCCAACAAAATCCTGATTTACTGTCGTCAAATGTTGTACTTAGTACTTTGGAGGTACATAATGTAATAAGACGTGACCCTCAGGGTTAGGGCTTAAGGTTAGGATTAGAGTTTGGGTTTTATGTCGTATTACATTATGTTCCACCAAAATACAAATACACATTATTCCATTGCGTATATAACCTGTAGGTTCCAGTTATTACACAGTGTTACAAAGCACATTACATTATACTTAATTTGGCAGGTACAATGTATCAAGGGTAGTGTAAAATAAAGTGTTACCAAATGTTACAAAAAACAACAAAAATGCAACAAAAACTCAGCAAAAAAAGATGAGATGACAAAAAAGTGACGGCAATGCGGCAACAACGCAAGGAAATAGTTGTGTAGGTCTTAGCTTTCAAATGAGGCGTTACACTGGCCTCATTTGCCAGTCGAGATGTTTTTAGATTTGGGTAAAGCTTACCTGGAGAAAGAGGTTAAAGGTTATGTAAAAGCTTAGTATTTTGTCAAACTGTTAAATAAGCACTCAACTGAGTCTAACATGACGTATTATATTGAACTGTGGATAACAACACTCTTTGGGCCAGAGCCATGCAAAGGATACATTGGAATGTGACAGTATCTGAATTACTGTACATGAAAAGAGGCATTTGATTTGCAATAAAAGAAGGTCAAACTAGAAAGATACAGTATTTGGTCTGTTCGACCCATTCATTTCTATTGAATCACAGTTATGGCTGCAGTTAGCAAATCACAAAGATTGATGGGCCTCAAAATGGGCCTTATCGTTTACAGCACATTATTGTCTACGTGAAAGAAAAGATGACGTGAATTGGACATGAACTCAAACCTGGGACAGCGCCTATTATCTCTGTCTTTGCTTTTATCTCTCTGCCGCTGTCTATCACGCCTCTCCCTCGCAGACAATCAAGATGGCCTCCCTGCTCGGTCCAAAAGGTGACATTGAGGAGCACAGCGGGGACCAGGGGTCAGGCGATGGCTATCAGTCGCCCCCGCGAGAGTCGTCCGCGGCTCGAGGGTAAGGTCAGGAAGTATGCACACTCCTACAATGAATCGTATCACGGCGGAAGATTGCTTTCCGCGCTAATAGTTAAAGAAACGTGAGAGGAAATAAACTGGATCGCTGTAGCAAAGGAAGGAATGGAGATGATGTTGATGCCAGAGGTTAGCAGGTCCGGTGTTTCTTTTTTTCCGCTCTATAATAAAAGGTCTCGGGATGGAATATGTTCACAGGCAAGATGTTTCATGGATTTTTTTTTTTAGTAAAGGAGAATGGAGCTGATGGGTATATATTTTTTTGTTATTGGTGCATTTATTGTTTAACCTCTCAACCCCACGCCAGAACCGAGTTTGGCATTAGCTAAAAGCTGCTTGAAAATACCGACACAAACGAGAAGAAAACAAGGATGAAAGCACAAGAAAAACAACAACAAAAAAGCGATGAAAGTGCGGCAAAAAAGCAACAAAAGAGTTGCGTAAATACAAGTCCATGGCTATACCATAGAGAAACACAGCGCTAACTTAGCCTAGCAGCAGTGAAGCTCACAGTGCTGGAATAGCCTCCCTAATGTGTTAAGCACTTAGCACTAGCTCTAAACTCTGTTTGCATCGAATCAGCTACAAGCTTGTTTTGTACAATGTTGAACTGTTATGTCCCTGTCACCTAAATGAATAAATAAAATAAATAACGCACACATAATGGGGAGGTGTGTTCCAGACGTCGCTGCCATGGAAAGTTCCGCAGTCGGGCTTTACATTTTTAACCCTATATTTCATTTATTTATAAAAAAAAAAAAAGAAAAAGAAAAAATGTCAAAACAGTGCTGAGAGAAATGTGTCAGTTAATTCTGAATAAACTCACAAATGGCTCAAAGGAAGAATTAGAAATCGATGAGTTTTAAAGAGTTTTAAAGTTTTGCCCCTCCTGGAACCGCCACCTTAACGTGGTGGAGGGGTTTGAGCCTGAATGATCCTGGGGGCTCTGTTGTCGGGGGCTTCGTGCCCCTGGTAGGGTCCACCATGGCAAACAGGTCCTAGGTGACGGGTCAGACAAAGAGCGGTTCAGAAGCCCCTTATGAGAGACCAACAGGCCCGGTTAGAACCATGAGGCCGTCCTTCTGTGGACCCACCACCTGCAGGAGGTACCATAGGGACTGGTGCTATGTGATTTGGGCAACTCCAACAGCTGCCCCCACGACCCGGCAACGGACAAGTGGAAGAAGATGGATGGATGGAGGGAGTTTTAAAGTCGGACTGGAGTTAATAAAGGGCAATGAGCGTCTTCACTGTAGTATCCTGCTGTGCTCTCTCCTTCTGCAGTGATCTACACATTCATCCCCTCCTCGTCCTTTCGGTAATGGGGGTTACAGACAGGCACGAGTCGGCAAAACACATCCACTACCCATGATGCATTGTGCCAGGGACATTTTTCCTGTGATGGAGCAGGTGACAACTCAGCTGAAGCGAACCATGGATCATCACTAAAGTATAAGTGGCTTTTGCCTATATGATGTTGTTTCTATTACTGGCAGCTGAAACGGACGACTATATTCTCCACTTCAACACCCGAGTAAGGGGACTTTGCTCATTGAGAGGTGAAGAAATAAACGAGTCAGCAAAGTGAGCCAGCTAAATCATTCTTAGCGAATGTTCAGCATTAACATTTGAGAGAAGACGAACTGCTAAACTAATCTTCAAAGTCTTAACTACAGGATTTGTCAAGTTGTATCATGAAAATCCCATTAGGGGAAGAACTTAAATTACTTTTTATAATGTTTTAATGAGCCTCATGTGCCAGATGACCCCTGTAGTTTTCTCTGAAGCAAGTATGTTTTATTAATATCCAATCACAGCTTGTTCTAAGTGCTCGGTCCTGAATGAATAAATGTCAGCGTTTTAAAGCAGCCTCGTGCTTCTTACTCCACACAGTGAGCTTTATGAGATTTTGAATCAAACACCCAAATCCCTGTAGCCGAGCATCGCGTCACTGCAAATAATAATACAAATGGTAAGAGCCTCTTGGGATGTAGCCACACTCCCAATATGAATCATACGCTGTAGCCAAAGAATAATAGCAGACAGTAAAAGGGTGAGTGGATCTCTTGGAACAAAGCCCCATTAAAGCCACTACGACTAACGGCATCTTATGGCTTTGACCTCTGGATTTGCTTGTAATGCAGTACTGGAATCACCATATCATGTTTGTATATTTGTACGGGAGTATTTGGACAGTTAGTTACAGCCCTTTTCACTGCATTTTTTATTGAATTGAGAGCTTGTGCTGGTCATTTAGCAGCAACCTCTAAAAACCCAACCAGAAGTACTTTTTCAGTGCAGTTTTTGAGTTTCTGTACTTCTGTACTTGAGTGCAATTTTTGCCAAGAGCTCAACAGTTTAGAGACAAATATCATTCTCATCAGTCTCCGGCACAGTAGTACAGTGGTTAAAATAAATAAATTACTCCACTGCATGTGTTAAAAGAAAAAGAAAAAAAGGCTCCACAATAAAAAGTATAACATTGGCACCATATTTTGTCACATTTAATCTACAATCTTTATTCTTTTAAGTTATTATTTATAACATGGATTTGTACTTTGTCTACTTTCTATGCTGCACTTTCACTCAAATAGGGAAATCTCGCACTATGGACTCAACAGAACAAGAAACATATTTAATTTATACTCCTTGTAATGCGTTTAAAGAGGCATTATGTTTGACGTCAAGATATTTATCACATTGGAGTCTCAATTAGCCGTCCACTTGTGGCCCGATGTGCTGTATAATCACGGCTATAACTTTGAGCAGCCCTAGATAGATTTTGACACGTAGGTATTGTTCCAACAGCTTGTAGAAGTGTTTTCATGTCAGCCCCGGGAAGTCTAACAAATCAGCGGGGGCCCCGACATGCAGCTGCACATTGCCTTCTGCAGCAGTACCTCATAAGCGACAGAAGCGACAATTTCATCTCCACTTCATGCTCTATATTCAAAGCCAACCTGAATCTAAACAACTTAAAATGACTTTTAGAGTGCAGCTGCCTTTCAGAAAAAGTTGACATCCCACACACGTTTATGTCAACACACTTAAGTCATGTTGTATAACTCTAAACACACTCGATAGAAACAAGCTTTATAAGGCCTTGGTGCAAAAAAATAAAGTATAAAGATTCAGACCCGTTGCGAGACAGGCCCATTAATTCTAGCACCAGCCACAAGGGGAATGAAACTAATTGTGAGAGGTCACGGCTTTGTGGTTCAATTAATAGAATATGTATTTCAAGACTAAAAGTTGTGCTGCCTTGCCACTGACTCTCAAAATACAATATTTTTCACGCAACAGCGTTGTCCAAGCCTTTTTCTCTCAGAGGGCATGACACATTTTTTGGGCTGTGTACTTAAAGTGATGGTCTGTAAGTCTGCACATGAGGAGAGAGAAAGAGCAGAATTTGAAAACAATCAATTTCCCTCCCTCTCTTCTCCTGATTGGACCAGAAAGACCATTAGACCATTGATCAAAGTGATGGCACCGGGGATTCTGATCAGTGTCTGAAATCAGCAAAGGTAGAGACTAAACCTATAATTACTGAATGTAATCAAACGTCATCATTACAATATCACATGGCGAAGTTTCTTAGCCAAAAAAAGAAAAAAGGTTTGTTCTTGTGCAGCAAAAGGTTGAATAATGATCTATTGCACGGTTTGAATACATTTGTGGAAATTAATTAAGAGGACGGAGTTGTGTGGTGAAGTCTAATTACAGCTGAAGAACAAAGCTTTGCCTTATCTCTGTTTATAACCATACCAGTAAAAGTAACATTAATACAAAAAAATAAAATTACTTAATTAAGACAATACAAATCTCAGTACCCCTTAAAGGTCCTATACCTAACACTTTTTTTCTTATTTTAGGGTAGCATTCTTATTGCAAAAACAATGTTTTTGCCCCATAACATCAGGATCCATCCATCCATCTTCCTCCACTTGTCCGTTGCCGGGTCGTGGGGGCAGCCGTTGGAGCTGCTCAAGTCACATTGCACCAGCCCCTCTGGCTCCTCCTGCAGGTGGTGGGTCCACAGAAGGACGGCCTCATGGTTCTAACCCTGTTCTAACAGGGCCTGTTGGTCTCTCATAAGAGGCTTCTGAACCGCTCTTTGTCTGACCCGTCACCTATAGGACCTGTTTGCCATGGGAGACCCTACCAGGGCACGAAGCCCCCGACAACAGAGCTCCCAGGATCATTCGGGCGCTCAAACCCCTCCACCACGTTAAGGTGGCGGTTCCAGGAGGGGAACATCTGGATTATTTGTGAAAAAATAATCCTGATGGGTGAGGTTTGTATTGTATTATGATTTGTTGATGTTGTCTATGTTTCAAATGTGAAATGGGGTATACCTTTGTGGTCACATATTGACTCCGAAGGACGGCCGTGACGGTAAAATACCCATTTCGTCACATTTTGACTGAACAGATTAAAAACGAGGTATCGTACCTAAGGATCTTTATCTTGTATGTTAGGATCATATGTTTACTATTCAAATGGCACACAGGATTAAGTCACATTTAAAAAATAACTTCCCATATTTTCTTGCATATTCCTGTGATAGTGTTTGCTCTTGTGGCTTCTGGCCTGTGAAGCGTGAACAGCATCATAAAAAAGTTATACCCAGAAGTAGAAGGCTTGACCAGCCGTGCGTGGGAGCCCCGTGCTTTTTGCCTCTCAGTGCCTCTCCTGCACTGGGCACTGACTGTCCTGCCCTCTGTCTGTGAGCGCTTACGCCCCACAGCCTCGGCCAGAGGTGGTGGAGGCGCCAGGTGTGACTGCGCTACAATGTAATCAGTGACAAAGACCCACGGCTAACTCACACTCGCGGGTTATCTCGAAAAGAACAAAGTAAGGGAACAGTTTCATAACGGCGAGGCCAAGGTTAAAGCCGGCATCGATGGAACGTCGAAACAAATCCGCAGCAGTGAAGAAGGTTAGAATGAAATGCATGGATGGAAATAGACAGAGCCATATGTGACGGAGGATGGAATGACTCGAGCAAACACTTCTGGCGGCTCCAATACCACAAATCTATTTGTCCACAATGTGTCACCAGGTTTACCAAGACTAGATTGCCAATTTGATCGGAGCTCAGCCGTTCCAATGAACCCGATGAATGTTTAATCCGTGTTTGTTTAGCGGCTGAAGCACATCTCCAGATTCATTTTCAGGCATGATTGTCTCATCAAGTCACGCAAAAATAAATATGGGCAGTGCAGTCAAATTACGTCCGTCAGGTCAAGTGCAATAAATCCCACGCTTGACCGCGATCAGGTTCTTTTTTTGCCTGTATGCTGTCAAACGCTCATTTATTTTAAGCATAGAGAACCATATGGAATGCAAATGAATGTGGGCTGCACACACAAACCGAGTCTGACGGTGAGTACGACCATTAACGGGTGAAGTGTGTGTCCAGGGTAAGATAGAAGAGAAAAGCTGCCTTGAGGTTGTTTTTGTGTTGCAGATGCTTCACCTCTCATCCAAAAAAGCTTTCTCATGTCAAGCTTTCGGAATCTCCCTGCAACGAGAATTAAAAGACTGGATCTTGGCCCAGGAAGAACTTTTTTTTCCATGTAGGAGTGAGAGCTTAAATGGGTAAAAAAAAAAAAAGCAGTTCTTAAGCAGAACTTAAACATTTGTCCTGAATGTTTGTGTGTTACCGACAGAAAGTAATGAAACGTTTGTCCAAAATTGTTGATGTGGTGGTATTTCTGGTCGGCGGTGGTCAGAAACCAGTACAGTGGAGGATTAGAGGCATATTATAGAAATGGGGAGCAGGCCTCTCAAAGCTACAATCATTTGAGAGGGATGGTCAGAAAAGTGGCCGTGGCGCGTGATATTACTGCAATAGTACGTCTGATTGGTGCGCACTACGCCAAATTTGTATTGTGCCACCATGAAGGTTATGCGTTCGGCTTCTCT